>OV743433.1:33830372-36230372 GCA_928269145.1 Agriphila tristella | reverse complement strand
CGCTAAGTTTCGTGCCCACGTTCTCATCGCCCCGCCCCGCCGCCGCTCCGCTGCCGCGCCGCCCCGCCACCGCTCGGCCGCCGCCACTTTCGTGTCCGGACACTAAGTACCACAAAAAAACATATAATTTCTTTTAAGAAGGTTAGTTTAATGCAGTTTAAACACAAATTTAACTTTAGGCGACTAAGCGCCTGGCAATATTTGAGAGCAATAACGTAACTTTACGTTTACGAGTTAATGTACAGGCGCTATAGTAAAGTTACGTCATTGCTCTCAAATTGTTACCAGGCGCTTAGTTACCTAAAGTTAAATGTGTGTTTTAACTGCATTAAACTAACTTTATTAATAACTTTTTATTAAACTTACGTTTTTTTGTGGTAAGTAACTCGTACAGTAGCCCCCTATATAAATAAAGTCATAAGGTTAGCTATAATTGATGATAAAAGCGTGGCCGGGCCAGGACCCATGGGTTGTAGCCGGGCCACAAAAATGTGCTGTAACTCGTGAAATACAGTGGTACTGATTTTTTCCTTTTGGGTACCATAAAGTACGTACCCGTGCAGTATACTGACAAAGCCACAGCCTTTTTCGGCACCGTGGCCGGGCCGCGACCTATCACACGGTCCATAGATTTGAATAGATTAACTGCGTTTGAAATGATTCCGTTTCGGAGTTCCGAATTGAAATCCCGTCTGTATGTGGCCACTCTAACGGCTTGGAGACGTAACAGACCGTTCGGTGACATGACAAGCAAAGTCTCTCATTATTGCGTGGTGAAAATCTTGTGAAAACGTTCAACAAATAGCTCAGCCACAAGTAAAAAAAATTTTGGAGCGCGGCAGCGCTTAGTTGACATCACACGCCATTCACTCGCCACGTGCCGGGCGACGACACGACGTTGACGCGTCTTCGTCGCCGGTTGCTCTGTTGGGTGGCCAGACAGCGATTCTATTTTTTTTATTTTACCTGTCAGAAAAATATAAAAGATTTTACAGTTCTTAATAAAAGTGTTCATTGTTTACGGCTATAGGATGTACGTTAAACTTTTACCTTCAGTTAAATTCTACATAAAATAAAAATATATGAGCGAGCTTTTAGAGAGTCGTCAAATAGTAGTAGTGTAGTTTTATCCTTCGATTTATTAACAAAAACCGACGACAACAACGTTTTATTAGTTTTTATTAACATTTAGAAGTAAAATAAAAATAAAAATATTTTACAAAACGAACATTCTCAAAAAAGGTGAGGAAATTCACCACGATGATTCGGGAAAGATGGCGGAAGATGAAGAAGCTGTGTCCGCCCTTACGGTGGTATTACCACTGACGTGGACGCCTCAACGTGACCACGACCGCTCTGCCAAGAGCGAAACGAAGAAGAAGGAGAAGTATTCGGGCCCTTTCTCAAGTCATGTCAGTTCGATCATATTGACCGAAAAAATCCCTAAGCCAGCATAGAACTTGCGTGTAACTTAACCCATAGAACTGAAGCTTTTGAAATATCACCATACACACATGATGAATTTTAATTTAAACAATTATTCTTATTTATTTGTGTCTTTACGTTTCCAAGGTTTCCAAACTTATGAGTTTATACAAAATCTACGAAAATGCATTACGTTTGACGTTCATTTGTCACTTATGCATAACGAATGAAACGTAGTAGATTTTTAACGAATATACACCGCAAAGCAAAATTACAAAAGCGAAATTTGAATTTCATGGAAGCAATAAATAATTCATGAATTGTAAAAATGCTATTTAAATTCGCTTTAAAGCTACCCTGGAGGTAATTTATCAATAGTGTCACGCTGGACTGTGAGCCCATGTGAACTTACGTGTATTATTATGAAAAGACTATTAATTTAAATATTTAAATGAAGCATCATCCGTCGGAAATGTACACTACAGGGTGAAATCGAAAAAATGTCGACAAATTTTGTGGTGTCGCTTAGACCGACAAACTGAACAACAGTGTCTATGAGACCAACTTAACCAGAGCAAAAAACCAGCCAAGTGCATGTTGGGCCACGCGCCATAGGGTTCCGTAGTTACCTTATACTATACTATATTTAATACCACTATATTTTTTCGTCTGTAAAAATAACTTTGTTTTTCACAGTGTTGGTATGAATGACAAAGTTATATTTGCGGTTTTGGAAAATATGATATATCTTAAAAACTAATTACTATATCTCGTTCAAACCAATTTTCGTTGAAAGTTTTTATTAACATCTACAGCATATATTTTTTTTAGATTTTTCACTCTCATATTTCAAAAGTTAGAGGGGGGGGGACACACATTTTACCACTTTGGCAGTGTTTATCTTTCAAACGGTTGACTTTTAGAAAAAAATGTCTTAGGAACCTCAATGTCATTTTTAAAGACCTATCTATAGACGTATTGTTATGAAGGAAAAATTTTATTTTCCGTTTCAGTTCGATGTATGGGGAGCCCCCCCTTAATGTTATTTTTTTTTTTACTTTTGTGTTAAAATCGTTAAGCGGTTAACAGATTACATCTACTTACTAAGTTTCAACTGTGTAATTTTAATACTTTCGGAATAAAATGGCTGTGACATACGGAAGGACAGACAGACAGTCAGACAGACATGACGAATCTATAAGGGGTCCGGTTTTTGCCATTTTGGCTACGGAACCCTAAAAATATCAGCCTGTTTCATACATCTTGGTCGAGTGGATTTTGACGTTTTCTATGGAACAGCTGATTATTTTTTGGTCGGATTAAGTTGATCCGATATACAAAGTTGTTCAGTTTGACACACCACAAAGGATATTATCCACGTTTCATATATTTTTGGTCCTAATTATGAAAGTGCCGAGCAAAAGACAAAAGTGCTTTATTCTGATAGATTTTGTCCATCTAAGCATTTTTTATTATTGCACCGAAGCTGTTGCACCGCTTCACATTTGTGTCAAAATGTATGACAAGACAGACTTTTTTTAACTCAATTAAAATCAAGTACAGCGGTGCTACAGCTTCGGTGCCACATTAAGAAATGCTTAGGCGGACAAAATCTATAAGAATTTGCTTTTTACATTTGTTCCAAAATGTATGAAAAAAATACAGACATTTTGAATTTATTTAAAATCAAGTATAGCGGTGCTACAGCTTCGGTGCCATAACAAGAAATGCTTAGGTGGACAAAATCTATCAGAATATTTTTTTTTTTACTTTTTGACCGGCACTTTCA
Organism: Agriphila tristella; assembly: GCA_928269145.1. NCBI lineage: Eukaryota > Metazoa > Arthropoda > Insecta > Lepidoptera > Crambidae > Agriphila > Agriphila tristella. Next base: position 36,227,158 of record OV743433.1, on the reverse strand, counting down.
CATTTGGACCAAAATGGATGATGTCTTTTGCCAAGTGTTAAAAAAATCACCTGTAGAGTAAATTTTTTTTTGCATTCGTGTGATTTTTTTCTTTGTGTGTTTTTTTTATCTTAGGCAAGCTTTTATCCGCTATCTCGTCAAGATCACCTCACCATCTGTTCATTTATTATAAACAAAAGTAAAAATATAATAAATGTAATGTAAAATGAGTACATCAGAAAATTAGGATAGGACAATGATGATATATAGATGATATAAAAAGATAAAATAGGATAGAGCACACACGATGTTAAAATTAAGTTCTTTTTTTAAACAAAGCTTTACTTTTTAATTTAGACATTGTTTTCTATTTATGAGTACTTTTATGTGGTAATTAAGTTATAATCATTAATGCATTATTATCTTAACAAGATCTGAAATAAAAACATTATTATTATGATTTTTATAATTTGTACGTGATTTATGAATACCAAATTTTATAATTGCACACCTGCCCTTGATTCCAACTTTCGCAACACATTAGGTCCAAAGATATTCAAGGTTGGGGTCCAAAACACACATTTGGGAATTCCGTACCCCATTTTATTAACCGAAACGAGACTAATTACAAAGCTGAACTAGCCACACACTATGACCATAGTTGATATGTTATCGGTAAGCGAAGTTAAAATTCATACTAATTCATATACTGAACCAATTTTGATTAATTTTGCCACATTTAGATTGGACCATGGGAAAGGACAAACGCTACCTTTTGGTGGCAAAATAAATATTGAAAGGAGATAATTAATTTTAGAAAAATACTAGAAAACATCGACTCACCCGTGCAGCTCAGACGGGATGTGTGTCGGTTTTTTCTAGTATTTTTCTAAAATTAATTATCTTCTTTTATAAAAATAGCATCGTGAATGCCTAAAATATAAAAAAAAACTATTATTGAAAGAAGAGTTAAGGGAATAATACATAAAGTTCGTATTCGTACCTGTAATTTAGTCCACGGGAATGACGTGGCCGATGGTGTTTTTTTTTTATTTTCTCTCTTGTAACTGTAAACTCTATTTCCGTTTTAGTACAACAAATGTTTTTACGATGCATCTAACAAATATAGGTATTCTATTTCGATGCAAAACAAAACCGACTGATAGACAGCTCAACTGTTAGTATGGAAAGAATAAATAAATAAAAAGTACTTTCACCGGTATAAGCAGACAAAAACATCCATGTTTGTTTATGTAACCTAAAATACTGACCTACGTATATACCTAAAGGCGTTGTTATCATTCTAAGCTTTGAACTTTTTCAGTTAGTATTATTCTCGTATAGGCCTTTGAGTAGGTAGCAATATTTGTTTTGTCTAACAACATAAAACAACAACAATTTCTGTTAAAAAAATTGGTTATTTTTCCAGGCAACATTTCGACAATATTTGAGCTTGTCTTAATTACTTACTGAATATCTGTTAGTAAAAAAATTACGCCCATTTTTAACCCTTTAACACCGTTTTACTCTAATTAAGGAAGTGCCAACTTACAGTACTGTTCAACTCTTTATCGTTCCTAAAATCTCAAACAGAAGCAAAGTAATTACGCAAGTTAAACAATAAAAGGTCAGTTTGAACCCATGGCGCGGGATTGTTTGGTTAACATGAGTTTCTGTGGACACTGCCACTATGATTTTATGTGATTCCAGCTACTTTCCTGTTTCGCAGAAAGAAATTAAAAAGTCAATATTTTATATTGAAACTATAGCTGTGGTGATTAAATTCTGTTTCGGATCTAATTGAAAAGCTATTAATAATCGAAGTGGTACTTAGTGATTTTTTATAGACACTAATACCTATATAATGTTTCAAAATAAGTCTGTAGCAAGTATAGTTTCAGGCGTTGTCCTAATTGGCTTCGATCGTAGGTACGAGCAAACATCGCACAATTATACATTTCTATAGACAGATGACCAATTAGGACACTAAAAAATGTGTGTGTTTAATCTCGTTGTGTGACGAAAATGCATCGTTGGCTCATATAATGAGGCTGACATACCTATTAAGGTATGTCAAAGGTAAAAGCTCTACTTAAAAAAAGATTTAAAAAATATTAATGTGTATTATGATACTTGCACATTTCATATTTATGATTTTGTCTGCTTTCCTGTTTCGCAGAAAAAATATATAGGTACATACCGTAGTTCAATCGCCATAATTTGTTGACATTCAAATATTGAAACTAGCTGTGGTCATTAAATTCTGTTACTTCGAGTTCGGGTCCGATTGAAAAGCCAGCAACTTTATTTGATACTAGCTTCCGCCCGCGACTTCGTCCGCGTGGATATTAGAGAAAATCCTTAGGGAACCTTCAACCAGGATCCGACCAACCGTTTTATACGCGATTAGGCGGGTCCCCGCCAAGCGCGCTGCCTCGCGAGGCAAAACATTTGCGACGTGTGACAGGCCTCGCACGAGGCTGCGCGCTTGGTGGGGACCCGCGTAATCGCGTATAAAACGGTTGGTCGGATCCTGGTTGAAGGTTCCCTAAGGATTTTCTCTAATATCCACGCGGACGAAGTCGCGGGCGGAAGCTAGTTTATTACAATAATCAGAATTAGGTCCAGAGATATTAAGAGTATCACGTTCCCGTTTCTTTACTCTTTCCCGTTTCCGTCCCCGCCCCCGTTCCCGTTCCTGTTCCCGTGTCCGTCCCCGTCCCCTTGGGCTGAATCATGTCCACCGTGTTGGACTTCAAAACAAATGTCATTTTCGCATTCCTCATCCCATAAAACCTCAAGAACGACATCCACATCGGCTTTCATGTTTACTTACCCCATTTACCCCCTAACGGATGATTTTCAAAATAAGAAAATATGTGTTTGCCTATTTATTTTTAGACATGCTCCTACGAATTTTTAAGCTGTAAACTATGTAATGTCTATTTTATATTATTTTTCCATATATAATTTGTACCCCATTTTCACCCCTTTAGCGGTTAAATTGGACTTCAAAATTAATGTCATTTTCGCATTCCTCATCCCATAAAACCTCAAGAACGACATCCACATCGGCTTTCATGTTTACTTACCCCATTTACCCCCTAACGGATGATTTTCAAAATAAGAAAATATGTGTTTGCCTATTTATTTTTAGACATGCTCCTACGAATTTTTAAGCTGTAAACTATGTAATGTCTATTTTATATTATTTTTCCATATATAATTTGTACCCCATTTTCACCCCTTTAGCGGTTAAATTGGACTTCAAAATTAATGTCATTTTCGCAATCACCATCCCATAAAACCTCAAGAACGACATCCATATCGATTTCTACGTTTACTTAGCCCATTTACCCCCTAAGGGGTTGATTTTCAAAACCACAAAATATATGTTTGCCTATTTATTTTAAGACATGCTCCTACGAAGTTTTAAGTTGTAATGTCTATTTTATATTGTTTTCAATACCAAATTTAAATCCAATTTTCACCCCTTTAGGGGTTAAATCATGTCGACCGTGTTGGACTTCAAAATAAATGTCATTTTCGCAATCTTCATCCCAGAAAACCCCAATAACGACATCCATATCGATTTTTAGGTTTATTTACCCCATTGCACCCCCATTTCATCACCATGGGGGTTGAAATTATACCAATACAATATGCGTTGCGTTAGATTTCCATCCATAAGCCTAAATTACAAATCTAGCGATTTCTACTTCAAAAATGAAGGATTATCTTCTAAACACAACTTCATCCCCCTTTTCACCCCTTTGGGGGTAGAATTTTGAAAAACGCTGAGACACGTATTTATTTATTTTCAATCATCAGCCTAAACACAAAATTTGAAGATCCTAGCTTCAAAACTGAGGGACTTTCATACAAACTTTCATCCCTTATTTCATCCCCTTAGGGATGGAATTTTCAAAAATCCTTCCTTAGTGGATGCCTACACTGTATAAAGTATCTGTGTGCAAAATTTCAAGTCTCTAGGTACAGCGGTTTGGGCTGTGCGTTGATATCTCACTCAGTCAGGACTTTGAATTTTATATATATAGATTTAAGCTTGTATTACATACATTAATTGTACTTAATTAAATATTGGGTCTTTATCAATGAAATTGGCGTTTTGAATGGAGAATTTTAAATTAACAACCATGAACGCTAATGATTGTTTTAAGACTTTTTTGCACTAATGTTTAAACACAAATAACGTAATATGCCACTAGGTTAAGCGAAAAGTAGTCTTCTTCTAACAAACATTTTTAATGTATTTTTAATGTTAAGTAAACTACGAGTAGGTATAAAGAGGATTTTTTTTAAATCGATAGCTGTCTATGATGGCCATTATCCGATATATTATAATATCAAGCAGTTGATAAATATTTTAAATCTTAAAAGTGACGAGATTTTCTATTTGTGAGAAAAAATCGCCAATTACAAATGTAAAGACCCTATATTTTTATTGGACCAATATTTATTAACAAGTATATTTTGTTAAGAAATAAGATTGGCATAAGTTCTAAGCCTGATTTATTTCTTAGTAAAAAAGTAGGATTTTTACCATCTGGCTATTATTTTTGCTTTCTTTTTAATAGATTAAGTTTGAGCTAGAGTGTTTTCTTAAAAAAAAACAACAATCGTTTTTTTTTATCAAAATGGTTTCCGTAAATTTTCGTTAAAAGAATAATCATTAAAAATTCACGTAACGCAAACGGCGACATTTCTCGTTTCTTTCTCGTTTGGAATTCCGTGCTGTGATAAAACTAATTTCGTTAAAAAGAACGTTGGATTCTCAGAAGAATGGCGCAGTCTCGTACTTGCATTTAGTTTTACAACGCAAGAACGTCTTTAATAAGCTAGACCAGAAAAGGCGAACTATTTACTCGAGACTATAATTTCTTATTACTTAGCTAGTAAAATAAAGTGTTAAAACAGGGTAGTTAGTACGTGAGCTACGCTCGAAAACAGTAAAAAACTGTTAATACATTTTTCAAGTTTTCAATTAGGTATTTAGAATCTTGTCTTCTTCTTGTTAAGATTTGTCGCAAAGATAATAATAATACAAGGTGTTACAAAAAACCCCTAAAATCGAATATGGTAGATAGAGTACAATGCAAAAACCCCGGAAAATCATAAGTATAAAAAACCAGATAAACTGCGCAGCAGAAAAACCTAGACCTGCCCCCTTAGCATGACCATCAAAACACGATACTACATCGCATGATATAGCGTTTTATCACGTTTAACTGTAAAAAAAATGTATTTTGACAGTGAGTCTCCATAAAATGCCATATTACCCGATATATATATCTTGTTTCGTCGGTCATGCTAGGGGGGCTAAAGTGTTTTGCTTTTACCCATCAATGGGATAAATTATCAGCATTCATCGGTTGTCACTTTGCAGTTTTCCATTCATGTAAAAGACTAAATTTTACGGTTTATTAAACAGACCTTATGAGAAAAAAAAAGATTCATTGCGGTTCTGGCAGATTGTACAGAATTGTTTATCTGTTTCTGATATACACCTACTTACCTAGAACATAACTAACTTTTCTCGAGCACATTTAATTTTTGTTCTACATTCTAATCAAAAGGTTTACCTCCCCTGTTCTAGACATATAACAAAACTCGTGCTGTTAAGCTCTTCTTGACCCCGGCAAGTGTGTCGCAAACCTTATTAGGTACCGTGTTTAATCCTCTTAGGAAGACTCGACACAGTTCAAGAGTGTAACCAGTGTCACGTTATTAAATATAATAAGCCTTATTATTAAAGTATTATCCTTCAAACTTCGACCTTTTTAATCGAATTACGTGATGGTGTCACTGTTCCTGTTTCATTCGTTCAAAAACAAATTCAAATTACCTCCAAAAAGTCGTCTAAAAAAATCATCAAGTCATCAACCTATATAAGGTCCTTCTTAAATAGTGCACATAATTTTAAGGGGTCAATGTACTCATGCATACAAACAACTTTTACTATGGTACCAACATTGAAATCGCGAAAAAAAAAAAACAGCTTTTCCATAGAAAATTTTTAATAGAATAGATCAAAATGTATGGAACAGCTGAGTTTTTTTCGCGATTTCAATGTTGGTACCATAGTAAAAGTGTTTTGTATGCATGAGTACATTGACCCCTTAAAATTATGTGCACTATTTAAGAAGGACCTTATATATTTATAGATGAAAGGTTATTGGGCATATTTGACCTGCTTGATGAAAGTTCGCGTACAGAAACCGAACCAGTTTTAAAATGAAGAATTTAATCCCACTTTTCAAAATATGTATTATTTTTTTATGTTCCGACTACTTCCGACTGGCAAAAATAGTTATTTCACATTACGTGTGTGAGTAGGTATATATGGTGTTCTTAAACTTTTGTTAATAAAACAGAAGTTTTTACTTTCAGCATATGAAAATGTGCGGTACATGCATAATAAACGTTTTTATTGTCTTTATTTATTAATGTTATATTATTTATTATTGAAAATTGAAGGTATGATATAATTCACTTCTCAAGCTTACGCGCTCACTAGACATGAAATAAAAGACTTTTTAACGCATACTAGCGCGGTTTTATTGAAAGTACTTTGGTAATTAGTTGGTATTTGGTTTGATTTTTGATTTTCCCGACGTTTCGGCACCTTTGCAGCTGCCGTGGTCACCGCGGTGGTGGTATGATATAATGTTTAAAAAACGAAACATATCCTTCAATATTGCGATCCATTCTACTGCGTAGCAGCTACATTTATCTACGTACCTTGCCCTATTTCGTTTGTGTATGCCGTAGGTCAAATGTTCGAACAAAATGCTCAATAACCTTTTTGGAATTAATTTTTAATTTGTTACGGAAACATGACGACGATTGAAAGGTCCCTAACCAATGTGACGGGTTAGTATTTTATTGTGGCTATCTATGGAACAAATAGGATACGTAATTTAATTGGTTTAAAAAATCTCTAAAATAAAAATATTCATTGAGTCACATATTAAGATTTTTTCTTATTTACAAGTTTCCTTGGTCACATAGTTACTTCCGGAAACTCTTAATGCTATTGCATTTTAATAATAAATTAAGTACTATAAAATCAGATGAGATTAAAATATTTAAGCAGAAAAACCAGTGGCACGACCGCAGTCGGAAAGTAAAGAGATTAAAAAGTAAAAGCATTATCTGTAAGAAAATTCTCCAGACACTTCGGTCGTCCTCCGCTTCGCTGAGTTACATCCAAGAACTAGAAATACTATTAATTTATTAAACCCAGAATTCTGTTACAAAAATGTTCTTTTTACAGCCAGCACATACAATTATTACTAAAATAACATTTTTATTGCAGCGCACAAGGGGTTGGATCCACTGTAGTCATGAAAAATGCATACGTAACGTAATCTTTGCGCCGGCAATATTTTGGATGGTTGTACAGGACATAGAACAATGAAATGTATTCAACATTGAACCATGTATAACCATTCCTTACTAATATTATAAATGCGAAAGTACGTAAGTTTCTTTGTTTGTTTTGTTTTTGCATACGCATTATCAAGGGTACAGAGAAGAGAAGGACATGGGAGTACCTTTCATTCAGAAAAAAGTACTGTTTCTGAGATAGCAAAAAAAAAACTTTCCACGCAGACGAAGTCGCGGGCGGCCTCTAGTCTGTCAATAAAGAAGTAGTATGTAAAGTGACATATTATAGTTGTCTCGTGTTTGAACTTATTTCGTTTTGTGGAAAAGTTGTATGTGCACAATGATTCAATGTTACAAAGTTATACTTATATCTCTACTAAAAATATTGCTTCGCTCAGCTTCATTTATATATGTTACGGCTAATACCCGAAGTGCGGTTAAACCTAGTTTTAGCCGGCTAAAACTAGGTGTAGCCGCTAGCTGTTGGCTAAAACTAGGTGTAGCCGATTTGCTCGCGGCTAATACTAGGTGTAGCCGGCTAAAACTAGGTGCAGCATGAGATATAAAGAAAGTTTTTTCTGTTGTCTGTTAAAAAAAAAACCTCGATATTTAAGGCTCACGCTCCGCTGTGCTTCGCGCTCGCCTTAAATTTCTAACCTAACACGGGACCTACAGGAGTAAAGCAGGTCGGTTACACCTAGTTTTAGCCAACAGCTATCGGCTACACCTAGTTTTAGCCGGCTAGAACTAGGTTTAGCCGCACTACGGGTATTATACTTCAGGTTCATCCGAAGATATTAGTATATTAACAAATGTAGTATCGCTTGCATGTATCACCACTTAGCACGTTATTTTAAAGCAATAACCTAAAAAACCTAAAAAGAGAAGGTTTTTGACTTAAAATTGACAGATATTTTGACATTTCCGGTCCGAGCTCTCCTCGTCACTACTAGACGCCAACCACTTCATTCGTTTTTCGTGCTTCGCCACGGACGCACGTATACAGTCTCAAAGTGAGACTTCTTTAAAATTTTATTTTTACAGTGAAAACTAAACTATACTTAAAATGCTTCGTGAAAAAAGGAAAAAAATCAAGACGGAAGAGGACCAAAAGAAGAAGTCAAGACGAAGGTACACTATTAAATGCCGTTCATTTGGTTAAACAGCATAATTGTCTGCTTACCTTTATGATGGCGTAACTGCCACACTGGTATTTTACCTTATTTTAATTTTTGTTTGATGCGAACTTACCATACTGGGTATTTTCTGTCAATTTATTTATTTATCTGATGCGAACTTACCATACTGGGTACTTTCTGTCAGTTTATGTATTTGTCTGATGCGAATTTACCATACTGGGTACTTTCTGTCAGTTTATTTATTTGTTTGATGCGAATTTACCATATTGGGTACTTTCTGTCAAGGTATTGTGTCTCAAAAGACATCAACTAAATATCTATTGCACTCGAGATAGTCATACTGGACTATTTTACCGCATAGATAGGTCAGACAACGCAAGTACACTAAACACACCAACTCAAAGTGCCGCTGACGACGCGACATTGTAAAAAGCAGACTACCCTCAAAGGTTGCCACGTTGAAACCGCTGACGAGCACCGATCGGGTGACTCCGCCGTCCGCTGGATCCACCGCCATCCACCTTCCAGGCAGGCGACCGCCGTGCTGGAGCTGCAACAGCAGCCCTGACCACAGCGTTGCTCATCAGGTATGAGTTTTGATATCATGTTATCATGATATTCTTAGTGTTGAGTTGAGTTAACACCAACGGTGTAATAGAATACCATCGGTACTAAGATAATTTAAAACTGACAGAACTAGCTATAAATGCTAAAACTTAAGAACTTAATGGAACCAAATATTGAGTTATACAGCAACTAGCTAATACCTGATACTTCAAACCTTTTATGTGAAATAGCTTAGCCGCTGAAATAGCTAGCTGCTGGCATGCTGATAGAAATTTCAATGAAAAATGGAATAACAGAATCCATACATTTTATTCATATTCATCCATAATGTTTGTTGGTCATTATATTATTATATTATATTACTTAGTAAAAAAAAAAGACATTTGCCTAAACTAGGAAACCTTGTATTTCAGGCGGGTAGACCTAACATGTTGAGAAACTTGTTAATCACTAACTATTTAGTATGGTTCTACTAGCTATGCCCTTGTACAAAATTATCTCTATTACTTTTCAAATTTAATTTGTGTGAATTTGTACAAAATAATGTTTCTGATGTGAAAAAATATACAAGCTACAAGTACTTGTTATGTTTAATGTATAGTATTATGTAATCTGTGGTTTAAGGCAGCTTTCCAATACAAAACTATATACACCTTTTGTGTGACAGTATTTCACATTTTTTACATTATGTGGGGCATTACGACGTTCGGTTATACCGTACACGGTCAACTATAGTGTAGCTAGGGCTGTTTGCTTAAAAGACCACCGACAGTTCAGTCGAATATGAATGATCCATTGGCCACAGGCCTGATGTGAACGATCGAAAAAACTGTAAGTAAATCGGGCGCAGTACTCAATAAAACATTTTTAAAATTGATTTATATATTTATTTGCCTTAAAAACGACAAACAAAAGACGTAGGTAGGTGTGCCACATCACCACATGCTTCATTTCTGACGGCAAACAAACAGTGGGACACGGCGAGGAGGCCCCATCAGCGATTTGTTTCGTCAGGAAGGCCGATTTACACATAGCAGACTCGTAGACGGGCGTTACGGCCCATCCAAATGGTTGCCGATGATGCATTCATCGATGTTTGCCTTCGATCATCGTACTTGGGGTAAGGACACTCATTAGGATAATGTATTCATGAGGGTGCATGCTGGTGTGGCATTTGTCTGTACTCAGCGAATACAGGCAGTGGTCGCCAACTACAGGTGCAAAGGTCCACTCAATCGCTGGCGCCGGTAATCTTCTATGTATGGAAGTACCATTTAGCCGGCTAGCAGGGTACCTAGATTATTGTTTCATTTTTTTTTCGTTGGCATACTATAATAATATGAGTGTTATCTCTCTAATGATTCACTTTTGTAACATCTCCAGAGATATATTATAGTTTACCATTAATATGACTTCAATTCGGGCAGAATGCATAACAGTTATATTATATTACATATGAATAATAGTTTTGTTACATTTTGTTGAAGGTTCAATAGAAAGTGATCTCTGTTCAAAAAAAAAAACAGGTTGTCATATCAGATTTAGTTAATAACTGTTTAAAAGTTAACTTAGCTTTTAGAAAAAAATTCGTACTTAAGTAAAACTATAAGCACCTAAAAATAATAATATCACAATTAAAAAACGCTTATTGTTTTAAAAAAAACACAGTCTAGAGATCCCATCACCTATAAGGTTTTAATTTTGATAGGATAGAAAAGGAAAGTGATAGAAATACACGAATTTAAAATCGTAACTTTTGGGCATTGTAGTGCCCACATTTTTATTACAAAACTACCGCCGCTGCCTGGCTATGATGTTTTTTAAACAGCATGATTTCCCTGTTATTGGACGATATTTACTATAAGGGTCTCAAAACCTATATATATATATTTTTTAATTGAAGTTCATCCTTTTTATATTCAATTTTTTTTTATATGTACAGCTACCGTCGCAACTTTCCATTCTATTACAAATGTAATGGCAATTATGGTCTTCACAAGACAAACGTTCACATAACTGCAAAAAACACTTATTTTATTACCTTTTTTTTATGAATTGATTAAACTGGTAGATACCGGTATGTCATCATATTATTTTACTTAGTTGAATATCATCGATACTTACACCGAATTAGAGACGTTTCTTTTGTGCCTTTAAACAATGGGGTAGACTAGGGGACACTAGTGATCATATCAGGAATCACAAATTGTAAAATAATAATTGCATATCAATTATCTAGAACAGGCAGCTTATGATATTTTCATTGCCATTTTTCTAATTGCATTCAGTGCGGGGTGTTAAGTATTGTAGATGTTATTATTTTGATGCTAAACAGAAATTATTCAATTCATTAAAATATCAAAAACTAATCACCAGTTTTGTTTTGTTTTGTTTTTCAGATCGAGAGTGAGTAAATTCGAATGCAAGTCGAATTAGGCAGTAGAAATCAAATGAAGTAGACTTTTTCTATTTCTAGCATTTTTAGCCCAAAAACATTTTATTTTATAATTTGAGATTTTTAGCATTCACAGTGCTATTTTGGTTTAGTATTGTAGAAAGACTATTATGACACTAAGCTACCTACTATTTTATTTCTGTTCCACCAGTTTCTTAAACTAGAGGTGATAACGATTGTGCCATCCTGATCGTCACAATTTTGAGCCTTAGTTTGGTACCTCTTATTCACATGTAAGGTACTTCTTCGTATCTTTTATTCTAATATAAAGTATTCACATCCTATAACTTTCAATTTCAGGGACGGAAATTAAACGCACAAATAAATTGGTTTTCACAACATTATCAAGGTGGTATGATTTTACAGGTACATTATTTATATTATTATTGAAGCTGCTGTCTACTAATACTATCAGGAAGAACAGAGTTTAATAACGGTTCGATTATTTAACAAATAATAATATAGACAGAATAAACACATTTTCCTTTACAGAAGTGTATATTATACAATTTAAATATCAGTATTAGATAATATTGCGTTCATTATTGAATAGACAAAATTGAACTAATCTCAAGTTTGGTAAATAATTTAACTACCTACGCCTTTGCGCAGACTCCATTATTCAAATACAATGGATATATTAGATTACTTAAAACTTTATTTAAATATTTTTTCAAATTGGAAAACTTTAAATATTTTCCACTTTTGTTCTTTTTTTTTCAACTTTTTTATCTTAAAAATTTAACTTTGATTACCTTGCCTATTGCACAAAGAATTCAAACAAGGCAAAAAAAAATCAAGATTGTATTAGTATACACATTTATATTAAGTATAATAAACAGTTCATAATCACTTCTTATTTAGAAAGAAATTAAATTCCTATATGTATTGTAAATAATAGATTGCTGAAATAAAACATTTAATGATAGTGGAGTAGACTCGTGTCCAACCAGTTTTAACACTCGACGTACGCCAATACCTTTATAGCCCTAACAAAAAACGATATTATAGATGTTCCAGGTAACACGGCGGGATGGTTAATTACTCCACTATAATAGCAAAATATTAAAACATAATATCATCAATAATCAAACTGAGATTTCCAAACCAACCTTGCACTTAAAATATATTATCATCGATAAATCAAACTGAGTTTTCCAAACCAACCTTGCATATATTTTTTTTTGTACCAACCATCTGTAGGTACCGTTTTTAGTAGTAATCATGTCAAACGTTCAGAATTATGTTAAATGACTTTCTTTTCTTTTTTAAAAGACTAATACGCAAGAAATGATATTTCCATTTTCTTATTATAATGCTTTAAACATCTACATTTGTTAATATACTAATATCTTCGGATGAATCTGAAGTATAATTAATGATTAAACGAACTTACCTGTAAGTGAAGTTCTATCATAATTATACGAAGGATTCATCCGAAGATATTAGTATAGAATCCCACCCTCCCTTCTCATTATTGTAAATTACAATAACTATCTACCCACTGAAGAAAATGAGGAAATATCATAAGATTTGGACTTTAAACTAGATGAAGTGGTTGGCGTCTAGTAGTGACGAGGAGAGCTCGGACCGGAAATGTCAAAATATCTGTCAATTTTAAGTCAAAAACCTTCTCTTTTTAGGTTTTTTAGGTTATTGCTTTAAAATAACGTGCTAAGTGGTGATACATGCAAGCGATACTACATTTGTTAATATACTAATATCTTCGGATGAATCCTTCGTATAATTATGATAGAACTTCACTTACAGGTAAGTTCGTTTAATCATTAATTAGCCGTAACATATACGGGTGAATCTACGTTGTTCTTAACTTCCTGCGTCATTGTCTGAACTCGAAAATCTTTAAAAATCCAATGCATCACAAGCCATAAATCAAAAATATGCCATCATTTACATTATAGTACAATAAAACATTACATTAATTTACATATTTTTAATTTATTTATTTTTTTATTTTTTTTTTTATTTTTATTTATTTAGGACAACCAACACAATAAACGCTATTTACATACCATACAACAGAACGTATGCTAAAGGTTACATAATAAGGCGCTATCGTACTTACAGGTTGCCACGGCATGCACTAAGATTAAGCTATTAGTAAGCAAAGACTAACTAATTACTAATTACCAACTAATTACTAACTAATTAAAATATCGAAAGATACAAATACTACTAATTTGTTAATTAAGAAGTTGCAACTCAAAAATAATAAAAGATATTCATACAAGACATACATTTATTGCGATGCATTGGATTTTCGAGTTCAGACAATGACGCAGGAAGTTAAGAACAACGTAGATTCACCCCACTATGTACAGGTCGCCAACACGAATCTCACAGTATCCAAAAGTAGGCAAACGTTAAAATACCTTAGGGGTCCGTTCAGATCTGACGAATGCTGCGAACACCTCGCGAGCCATTCGCAAACAAGAACATTCGTGGTAAATTTGCCAGATTTGGACGCAGCCTTATGTAATCGCACCGTAATATTAGTACACTTCGCTTTACAAAGAACCGTTAAAATAAAGCTAAAGTAAAAGTAACTACCATTTGACTAAACTTGCAAATTTCTTTTCCGATATTTCTCCCACTTCTACAAGTGTTATTGAAATCCTTACTGCGGATGCAGGAATAGCATTTCCTATTGGAATAGTCCGTGGGCAGACTTGGAGCGTAATAATATGCATTACAACGGTACATTTGCCGCAATCAATTCCGTATTTATTGGCTCAATGGTCTGAAACGCGTAATGTAAAGAAATATTTCGAAGGAATAAAATCGGTCGAGTGTTAACAACGCCTGTTCGATTCTCTAATTTTATGTTTCCTATAATTTTGTGACCATTTTAGTAGTTAAACCTAAAAAAATGATGTTAAGAAAATAAAAATCATAATTTTAAGCGATTCGGTTCACTATACAGTAGTAGTTTAATACGTGTACACATTTTTATCTTCATTTTAATTTAAAATTGTTTCTTTTTTATTATTACTTACGAGTAAATCAATATCAGTGTTAAAAGTGAAATTAATTCTTACCTAAAATTGAAAAATAATCAAAATAACATAAAATGTAATTTGGACATCCATAAATAGTACAGTACAGTATGTTGCATTTATGAAAAAGAAATCCCATCCCTCTCAGGTTCAAATCAAGCAGATTACCCGGTCACGTGATATCATAGAAATCAGTCTGCATAAATCACTTGATATTTATTATGCTCGCCATTCCACGGAATGTTAACGAGACACACATTTCTCGGCTACTAGATGGACGACCGCACTGCAGATAGTGTTGTGACTGCAAATACAGGGTGTTGCAAAACAAACCGCATAGCCCAATATGGTAAATAGGGACCATCAAACTGAACAACTTTTACTTTGGGAGCAACTCTGAAATCGCGAAACAAAATCCTCTGTTTCATACATTATTATATTTTCGTTATTAATTTTTGTTACAGCTGATTTTTTTCGGGAATTCAGAGTTGGTCATTTAGTAAAAGTTGTTCAGTTTGATGGTCCCTATCTACCATATTCGGCGTTGCGGGTTGTTTTGTAACACCCCCCGTATATTGATTACTAGACGGCCGCCTGTGACTTCATCCACGTAGACCCTAGGGAACCCTTGACCAGGATAAAAAGTAGCCTATACGTTAATCCAGATCCTAATCTGTCTACCTACCAATTTTCATCTAAATTGGTCCAGGCGTTTTGGTGTGAAGAGGTTGCCCCAGGTCACAACGTGAGTGTCCGATCAAGATCCCGCTCGTCCAGGGTAGCCTCCCAGGGCATAGTAGGGAGTTTTGTGGGTAATTGGGTATGGCCATGCTTTCCACTTAACACCCCGATTTAAACCCCCTGGAGTGTCTATGGAAACTCACTATTTACACTTGAACCCCCTGACTTCAATTAGGTCGAGCCCCATCATAACCCCGTTGTTTGCCAGACACGGGGTATACGTAAAAAGTATTGTCCCTACTCAAAAAAAGGCGTGAAGAGGTAACAACAAACTTTCGAATTTATAATACTAGTGGCTTCGTGAGCTGAAGACCTCGCGAGAAAAAGTGGCTCAAATTGTACAAAAATGAAATGTCGCTGTAATGGATAAAGGAAGAGCAGGAATGTCGGACTGAAATATGTTTTTTTAACATATCTCCGCCATTTTGAAAAAAAATCGGAAAACTGGCTCGACATAAAAATTATATGTAATTTTCGAACCTGCTCACAAAATTTCACGAGAATCGGTTCAGAAATATGACCTATAGGCACAGAATAACTAATAGTACAAGTAGGTGAGAACAGACAGCTGGACATACGAAAGAATTTAATTGCCCAAGCTGAGGTAAAGTCGCTTCGCTCGCACTTCGTACTCGCTCGGTCGATTATAGGTAGAAGTATGATAGTGGGATAATATTAAAACGAGTGGGATAAGGCCCATTGGGTACACTATGATTTAATTTCAAAACGAAACACAAATTCAAAAAAGTGTGTCAGGTAAGTACAACTCGCGCAACATAACTTGACCCAATTTTGAGTACCTCGTGACCTGCGCACTACAAATTTTATACTGAAAAATGATTAAAAAAACAAAAAACCGACTTCAAAAAACCTACCTACCTCTAAAAAGCAAGAAATAATATTCATAATAATAAAAACACGTCTATTGAAGTCGGGTGGGGCTGGAGTACAGATTCTTTTTTTTTATTCTAAAAGCCCAAAAAAACTCTAGATTTTTTTATTCTAAAATTGTTTTTATTATTACGAATATTATTTCTTGCTTTTTAGAGGTAGGTTTTTAGAAGTCGGTTTTTTTTTGTGTATGTACCTTCTAGGTATATTATTTAGATAGTAAAATCGGCTCGGCCAAACGTGAGATAATTGCAAAGAAACATACTCGTACATACATACGGGTCAAACTGAGAACCTCCTTTTTTTAAGTCGGTTAAAGAACTACACAGATATCCCTCTTCCAACAAAAAAAAATATCTTATTTAGTTCATAAACAAAGAAGTAATACGACTATTATCATCGAGGTAATTCACACAAAATCATACTATTTTCGTGCTTTTTTCAAGATTACTTGAAAAGTACTGAACCGATTTCCAAATTTTAAAAAATGGGACCAATTTGGGAGTTTACCTAATGTAATAACGTTTGAATCATTTCAATCGGTCTAGCCGTTTTCGAATAATCGGTGGACATACACAAAAAAAAAATATACAGACGAACATAATTAGAACCTCCTCCTTTTTGGAAGACGGTTAAAAATTGCTACTGCGCAAGATTCATTGTCTATGGTTTAGTCCAAGTATGTTGCGTGAGCTGTAACAGCTGAAACAGGTGTATTCTACACAGGCGTATGATGCAGGCCAGTTTTTCGGGGGCGGGTCAGAGCCTTACAAAAAAAAACTTTATTTCGGGGGGGGTTTGGACCCCTAATTCCCCCCCATCCCTCGTTACGCCCATGTTTCAAATAATATACTCGTAGTTCTATCGATATCACGTTTACATCACTAGTCCGCCCTAGTCGACTGAATGCATGTCACGTAATGGATGTCGCTTATGAATTTATATTATTGCTATAAGTAGGTATGTAACTTTAAGTTACAATCACTGTCGCTAATACCTTTTTGAATATTCTATTTTTTTATTAGAAACTTAACGGCCGCTCGCGATTTCTTCTAGATCCTTGCCAGCTTGGCGAGATAGAGTAGATTTAAAATCAAATGGAACTAATTTTAGTCGGTACAAAATTTAGTCAGAGTTGCAAAGCTAGTTTATTATTTAGTTATTTTGACGTATTTCTTTTTAATAGAAGGTAGCGCTTTTAATGTTGGTCATATCTTTATATTTAAGCTGTTTACTTAACTTAGTAGTCTTTAATCCTCTAGGTTGGGTGGGGTTACATAATACTTTTTAAACAAGTCTTCTCTTCATCATCACTATCCAATTTCTCAATGATATAGGCATTACTTATTTATTTTATGGCTTCATAAATAATTGTATTAGAATCTCAGGTGAAATGTGTTAGGTACGCCACATCATGGAGCCCCTACACCATAGTAAGTTTTATTAGAGAATTTTATCGTTATTGACAATGCGTTGAAACGAGAACACACGACCCGAACTCACCTCAACCCACCTTGAAATACATGGCTTACAATTTTGAGTCTTATGACACATTAATAAGTTCCTGTGTAATGTTCAGGTGAGTTTGAAGTGAGTTCGGGTTGAGTTTGAATTGAGTTCAGGTTGTGTTCGGGTTAAGTTTGAATTGAGTTTGGGTTGGGCGCGGGGCGTGTTCAGCTGTATCGACAAAATATAACAGAGCTTATTAATGTGTCATAAAACTCAAAATTGTAAGCGCTGTATTTCGAGGAGTGGGCTCCGGTTGAGTTGAGTTTGAGTTAAGTTCGGGTTGAGGTCGGATCGTGTGTTATTGTCTGAACGCAGTCTAAAAATATGGATATCGTTATATCCGCCAGAAATATAAAAAAACAAAAAAGCTCTCTTTGTTGTTTCCTAAAATAAAAAGCAAACAAAATGATTTCTTAATTTGTCTCGTTTTGAATGTATGGCGTAAATTATTCAAATTAGGCTGTTCCAAAGCGTTATGAATGCTAATGAAGGCTTTTGCTAGGCGTTGGAAAATATTACTTTAAAGAAAGTAGACGTCGCAAGATAGTACTAAGATAGTCACTTGACCTGACAGAGAAATTTAAACTTTAAAGCCGGAACGTTAAAAAAGAAAAATAAGTTTTGCACGGAGCACGGACAGATTATTTTCAACGAAAGACTTGCACTGTACTGCTATAATTTCTGCGACGAAAGTGGGTTTGCCTGCTCTTATTTATATCGTTTAATTAGTTTGTAAGAAGAATAACTTAAAGAAAATTACGTATACGACTCTGTATGACCAACCATTACTCACACGGGTAATTTTTACAATTTTTACACGTTTTTAAGTACATCCGTACAGCGTCCACGATGAAATTATTGATGAAAATTGTCTCGATTTGATCTCAATAATTTTTCAATACTTTGGATAACATATAAGTATCCTTTAATTATTAACCAAATAAAATAAAAGTCAGCACAATACCACAGAATACAATAACAGTTGATAATACGTAACATACAAAAAAACATATCTTTCCTCTTGATACGAGTACCTACTATTAATATAGAAGTATCTACGCGCCAAAATACTAAATAATGTATTAACAATAACAGCTATCGAACTGCAGACTGACTGCAGAATGGTAGCAGTGCATCAGAAAGATAGAATTACCTATATATTAGCTGTGTGTTTCTTTCCTCGATTCCAGGTAACCGCATTCATGAACCCCCCTAGATTTGAAAACTGAACATAAATTGGGGAATAATATTATCCTTGATTGGAGCAACAAACAGCTACATGAGAAAAAGCTTTCACTAGTAAAATATATAATATTTTATATTCCCTTAAATCTATACAGAATCGGTTAATTAAGAAAGAGAACATGTGATGGCATGCCAACTTTTCAGGAGTCACGAAAAAAAAAAAAAAAAACTTATTCCCTTTCTTACCTTCATGTAAAAAAATGTTGTATTGTGTGCGTTGTTTAAAAAACATGTCCCAAATAGTTACAAAAGAGCCAAGTTTAATAGACTTAATTATATAGCCTATCCTTTAAAACAAAATTCAATAGAATATAAGTTATTCTTTCTTTAAACCTGCGAAGTTCAATCATTGCCGTTGTACTCGTACACGTACACGTCCGTTGTCCTAGATTTGTGTAATTTTAAGAATGCATTATCGATCTTTCGAGAAGTCCTCGATACCGAAGACATTGTTTTCCATAACTTTTGTTGACTACTTTTAAAAACTCAATATTATAGTATATATTAATATCTTAGTAAATCTTAATATAGTAATAATAGTATATCCTACTTCCTACTTCCTACTAATATTATAAATGTGAAAGTTTGTGGGTTTGGATGTTTGGATGTTTAGATGTTTGGATGTTTGGATGTTTGTTCCTCAATCACGCAAAAACTTCTGAACGGATTTGGTTGAAATTTGGCACACAGATAGTAGATAGCCTAGATTAAAACATAGGATACCTTTTATCCCGATATTCCCACGGGAACGGGAACCACGCGAGTGAAACCGCGGGCGGCCGCTAGTCTTAGTATAAGTATCTTAATCAATAAAGTTATGGATTTAGTAGACAATTAAATTACTCACTACTCAAGCTTACGCGCTCACTAGACATGAAATAAAACACTTTTAACTGATACTAGCGGAGATACTAGCACGGATACTATACAGACAATTTAATTGTCTTAATCCAAACGAACTAAAAATGAGTTAGTACATTTCTGCCGCTGTCTAATGCGTGCTGGCAGCGATGATGATGATCGAAAGCGGAGCTTAGAGTAGGCCCAGGCCGTCAAAATGCGGTCAGCATTGCCTCCCTTGATGGACAAGCTGGAATAAAGGCTGAAACAGAAGATAATGGCCTTTATAGCGCGAACAGCAAGGGCTGCAATGATGACCAAGTTTGAAGGCCGAAAACGTAGCTCGAGGTGATCATAACATGGCAGCAGTACAGTGATGGCGGACCTAGGCTCGGATAGGGCTTTACTCAAACAATGCGAGTACTACCTATACTTACTATGGTATTTAACCTAATTTCAAAAAAATAAAAAATGCCAAAATCTAAACTAGTGGCTAAAACTCACCAATCATTAATACAACTTTGCGAAATTCGAGTACCTCGGAAAGGTTGACTTTGCTCAAAGAAGATTATCAAAATAACGATCACATTACAAGCGTTTTTTAGTTAAGGTCTTTAATCACAATACAATAATATATTATAAATTAATGAAATGTATAAAAAACCTGATTCAGCTCAACATGAACTTCAGGAAAATTCTAATAAATTGTTACAAATAAACATTTTATTGAAGACCAAGAAAATTCAAAGGTGGTATTGTCGCCTCCTTACAACGAACCAAACTACGAAGTCGCATCAAATAGTAACACGCAAGTGGCTTTAATGAAAAAAATACGTCTACCGAAACTGGAAATGCCAAAATTTGACGGAAATGCAAAAAATTGGATATCGTTTTGGTCTATCTTCAAAAAAATTCATAACGACGATTCAATAGATAATGATGATAAATTCGCATATCTCCTTCAAAGCATAGAACCAGGTTCGCCGGCGAAAACACTTGTGGGAAGTTTTCCGCCCTGTGGCATGAATTATCACGAAGCTATTGAACAGTTGAAAGCTAGATATGCACGGGACGAATTACTTATTGAAATATATGTCCGGGAACTGCTATCATTGGTACTTCAACAAGCTAAAGGAGAAAATATGTCCGTAGCAATATTGTACGATAGACTTAAGACTAAACTGCGAGCACTTGAATCTCTTGGTGTCACAAGTGAGAAATACGCTGCCATGCTCTACCCCTTGGTGGAGTCTGCTCTACCTGCAGAAATGTTAAGAGTTTGGGAGAGACAGAGAAGCCGTGGGAAAGAGGCAGATATTTTAAACAATCTCCTAGATTTTGTAAAGTTAGAAGTAGAGAGCGAAGAAAGGATTAGCATCACGCGCAATACATACTCTCTCCAACACAATATACCAATAGCTGCATGCCTTACAGCAGGAAGTTCAAAAACACCCGATCCCAAAACAACATTGGAATGTATATGGTGCGACAAAACATCTCATAACAGCTTAGAGTGCTATAAAGCACAAAAGATGACTTTAAAGGCAAGAGAGGAGAAAGTTGCTCAGAAAAAGGCTTGCAATGTGTGTCTAAAGTTGGGACATCAGGGGCGCAAATGTAAGAGCTTCACAAAATGTCTTATCTGCCATAAACATCACAACATATTATTATGTGGAGAATTAAAGAAAGATCAAACCAATCCAAGGAATAATCCGACAATGCCTGAATCAAACTCAGCAGAGAATTCAGAATTAGCAATGATGGAGAAGCACAATAAGGTGACATTATTACAAACATTGATTGTTAAAATTAATGGAACAAACGTCAGAGCGTTTATTGACACCGGAGCTCAAAGGTCATATATTTTGAAACACATTGCTAGTAAATTGAATCTACGAGTAGTAGGGTCGGAAAAACTAAAGCATAATTTATTTGGAGGATTAGAAACCAAGAGTGAGACACATACAACATATAATATACCTATTAAATCTCTTGACAATGACTTTACAATCGAAATGATAGGATTGAGCAAGGAAAAAATATGTGGACATATTCCCCGCATTAACGCCGACTCAAAACTATTCGATAAGTTAAAACATAAAAACATATTTGTGTCAGACATTGAACATGAAACTTCTGAAGTAGGTCTCCTAATTGGTGCAGACTATGCTGGCCTAATTATGACAGGAACTCTTGTACCGATTGACAATAAAATCACAGCAATTAAAACAAAGCTTGGCTGGACAATTCAAGGCGTTACAAATGAAGTCCAATCATCAGGGTTTGTAAGTCTTGATCTAACAGACATAAGTCAGGTGATGGTCACAGAGCACCCGAAAGAGAAACTGTCGAAACTAGAAGAAGAAAAGGAAACAAGCAAGCCCTGGAAAATTGATAGACCCAAACATCTTAGATATGAACTAGTACCAAAAAGGTTGAACTTAACAACTGGAAAATTAGTTCATGCACCTCCTTGGTGGGAAGGATGGTGGGAGAGATTAATGCAGTCTATGAAGCAGATTACCAGCCCCAAGACATTTCGTCTTTAGTACAGTGTTGCAATGTTTGCAAGGTGGGAGGATGTCGCCTCCTTACAAGAGGCAACCTTTATGGTTTTGGAAAAGAAGAAAATGTTCTTTTTATATTTGTCACTCTTCAATGTGTCAAAGAAAATAAAGGATAAAAATTCGTGAAAATTTGTGAATTATTTCAGCAATAGGCAGTCTTTCCTTGCTAAGTCCATTTAAAGAACCTTTATAAGAAATAAGTTAGTGTCCAGCTCTTCCAGGCATAACAGGTATTGCATAAAAAAATACATTAAGTAGGTAGTACCCAGTATGGTATGGTAAAGAAGACGTAATTACTCTCTTCTAGTTCATTTGAAAAGAGAAAACGACTTATTAGTCGTAGGTATTAACATTTTTAATATGTATTAATTAGATTCATTAGATATTCAAAACATTAGTAATATATTCAGATAAATAATACTTACTATAAAATAATCAGGGTTGGCATGATTAAAACAAGTTGTTTTAAAACAGTGTTTAAAACAATTTGAAATAAAACAATGTTTTTTATTAAGTGTTTAAAAACACAGTTTAAAACAAGTTTTAAACAATGGTATAAACAGTAAGAAAAAAACAGGGTTTAAAACTACTATTAATTGATAATAAATGGTGATTTTCGTAAATTAGTGCACTTTTTTCCCAAAAATATGTTTAAAACTTTAGATTTCACTGAAAATACATAGAATGACAGTAAAAAGTGTAATGTTATCGGATATCTTTTGCCAAGATGACAAATCTTAACTAAGTAGGTATTAGCCATTTTACCACCGATTAAAAAAATTCGAAGACTGGTCCTTGTCGAAAACTGGTTCCTCCATCCTATATATTGGAGTAAAAAAACATAAAAAAAACAAAAAAACTGTTTTTTTTCCAACCCTGAAAATAATGCAATAGTAAAGTTTTCTTACCCAAATAGCACCGATCGGTTCAGAGTTGTTTGATTTAATATTCTTCGTTTCCCACAATTTTAATTATCTTTAATAGTATGAATGACAACAATTATCTTAGTCATATTAAATTCTAACGACAGTCTATCATTTCCCTCCACAATAACATTACTCAAAGAGTATTGGAAATATGAATATTCTACATCAACAGTACTTGAGCAACTGTATTTGAAAATGTCGGAGTAAATTGACCTCTATTGCAAAAGCTAGAAACCGATCCTACCTTGGAGAAACCAATTATGACATAACGACTTGGATAGGGCAGACAATAATTTGCATCAAATTCTAAACCAATAAATTGTCTCAGGTACTCACTCGAGTTTATAGGCCCTTATAGCCGTCAACCTTATAACTGTGGGTCTCATAAGGAGGCTCAAGGTCACCCAGCGTGCAATGGAGAGAGCCATGCTCGGCGTTTCCCTGCGTGATCGAGGAGAAACGAGGAGATCCGCAGGAGAACTAAAGTAACCGACATCGTTCAAAGGATTGCTCAGCTGAAGTGGCAATGGGCGGGACACATAGCGAGAAGAACCGATGGCCGTTGGGGCGGAAAGGTTCTGGAGTGGCGACCGCGCACCGGACGACGCTCCGTGGGTAGGCCCCCGACAAGGTGGACCGACGATCTGGTGAAGATTGCCGGAAGCACTGGATGCGGGCAGCGCAGGACCGATCGTCGTGGAGATCCTTAGGGGAGACCTATACCCAGCAGTGGGTGTCGTGCGGCTGATATGATGATAGCCGTCAACTAGCGCCGCCAATTCATTTATTTTTATTATACGTAAACCAGGTTAATATTAAAAAAAATATATAACCATGCCCTCTTAAATTGTCTCTAATTATTTTAAATAGCTGTTCAACAGTTTTCATTTTTTCTGTAAGTTTTAAAATCCATTGAAACTTGATTGAAACCAAAAGTGGCCATCGTCAAAAGCATTTTAAAACTAGTACAAAGAATGAAAAATTTTAAGAGTTATTAAAAAAAATAGAGACTATTTAGGGCATGGTTGTTTCTTTTTCTTAAATATTTAATTGGTTATATAAAAAGAGCCCTTTGTTTACAAAGGGATTACTATCATAGCAAGCTAGCAAGTAATCCTAAGCGACTGTTTTTTGTAAAGAAAGTAGGTAACTTCAAAACCACTTTAATAATGCTGATCTTTGTTCTTTTAAGTATATGCAATTGAACAGTGAGTATGCTCTAGAAGTCTAGAGACTTTCTGTCGATCGAGAAAAAAGAAGCTAGATAAGTATTTGTCCCTCGTACCAATGTCGGCTTTCATCTCCCTAGGGCATGTTAACGAGTTGACCGCGAGCCAAGCGCACGTCGCGTCAGTTTACTTCATTAGCCTGTTGGAAACTACACCCAGTACTGGTTGCAACAGATCAGAACATTTTGTCCCTTGAACATATCTCCCGTAGAGGGAGATTACATTTTCAGTCTGGCGCGAGTCCATTCCATCAGTCTGTATAGACTTTGAAATTTCCAGACTGATTATCCAGTACCAGACTCAACAAAATTTTTATTGAGCAAATAATAACCTCACCATAGGCCTGCTGGAAACCCAGTACTGGTTGCAACTTGCAACACATCTGTCTATCTTTTTAATATTATTCTCTTAAAATCCTCACCAAATACCAAAATTAGAAATGTGAAACTCTGTCTGTTACTTACCTTTTTATACCTAAAACACTGAAATAATTTTGATGAATTTTGGTAAATACATGGCTTAGTTAGACCATTGAGGAAACTTTTCTCACGAAAATAAATATTGAATGGCCACCCCATTGGGGAAGAAAATTTGCTGGAAAAAAGTCCACGCAACAATTTAGGAATCTAGCCTAAATCTCAGTAAAGAGGTTTGCTCTTTCAAATAGAACTATTATACTTATATGTTTTCTTATGTCACGAAAACCCAAAATTTCATATTTAATTATTTTTATTATTGTAAATAAATTGCTGTGTTGAGAGCGTTACTGAAAAATTCAAAGGTTAGTTAGTTACTCATTTACTTCAAAGTGCACAAAAATAAAAACACGTTTTTTGGATGAACTCTACCATTCGCATACCTACAAACTACTCTAAAAGAGAAAATTGGAATTAAAAATAAATATCAGTAAAGTTGAACGAAATCTCTCGGCTGAGTGAATGGCCAATCACTTACGGTACAATGAACGATGGAATCGGAATTTATAACGTGCATCGACCGTTACAGGGCATAGTTTCAGGGGGCCTACTCTGTACCCACCGGACGAAGTCTTGATATTCGATCAAAGTAACATGTTCTGCACGACATTAAAATTTTGTCGTTATGTATATTTCACAGGCGTCCGCCAATCAGCAAGTGCTTAAGGAATTGGCATTCAGCTAATATGGCTCTCTATACGACAGTACGACCTTAGCTCCAATGCCTACATAAAAATAATAATAAATTGATGACCTCCATGGTCGAGTGGCTTGTACACCGGTTTTCAAAGCATCGCCATCTCTGAAGTCCAGGGTTTGAAGCCCAGCTTGGTCAATTCAGAATATTAACTTTTCTATATTGTCTAAGGTTTGGGTGTTTGCTTCTGATTTCCATAACACAAATGCTTTAGCTAGGTAGGTACTTTCTTTGGAACCCGAGCAACTTATATGACGTTGACCAATATTTATTTGGATTCTGACTATTATTTTACTAAGTTCAAATTTATCTTCTGAACTCTGAACTTCGACGTACGGACGTTGCTAGTAGACCCTCTGAATCAAAGATTGACTGAAAAATATTTGAAGAATACGTATGTGCTTCATTTGTCATGTCATGTGTCTAGACCAAGAATCTTATATTCAGGTTCTTGGTCTAGACAAGTTGCTTTTGAAACAGTCGTTAACGTCAGCGAAAAACTACAAAGTAGGAGTGACAGTAGATAGTTATGTTCGTTAATGACAAAAAGCTTCTAAGGGATCAAAAACTTTAATTAGATTGATGTCACAAATTACAGTGTGCTTGCAAACTATATACTTAATTTAGTGCGACCTACGCAAATATTTTGTTAGAACGTTGCACTTTTCAACTATGTAATAAATAATCGCCTCTGTGGTCTCGTGGTTCGCCCACCCGTGTAAGACGCAGCGGTCCCGGGTTCGATTCCCAAGGGGAGGGCACAATTTATACTCTGGTTGGTGGTAGGGCTTATTTCAAGTCCGCCTTGCTAGTCACCATCTTACCTAAGTCTAACGCCATAACAACAACAAAAAAAAATTTGTGTTCCGGCAGTTAGAGGTTAAGATAGCCAGTTCTTCAGTGATGAGGATTCCGGGTGAACTGTGCTTCCTTTGGCCTTATCGTCACTTAACTTCAGGTGATGGAAAAGCCAAACACAACCCCGTTGTGCATAAAATAGTACGTTTAGTACTATTATTATATTCTGTAGAATATTATCGAACTCAAAAACTGCCATGTGTTTAGGTTTGTCTTTTTACAAACCTTTTAACAATGAAGTCTGTTATTAGTAAAAGATTCTAAGACGGTTTAGAGCTCTAATTAATACATATATAATAAACTAGCATCCGCCCGCGGTTTCAACCGTGTGATTCCCGTTTCCGTGGGAGTATCGGGATAATAAGTGTCCTATGTTTTAATCTAGGCTATCTACTATCTGTGTGCCAAATCCCAACCAAATCCGTTCAGTAGTTTTTGCGTGATTGAGGAACAAACATCCAAACCCACAAACTTTCATTTTTATAATATTAGTAGGATTAATTACTTCAGTCACTTCATTAGCTATTAACTAAACAGCAATTTGTGTTCCGAAAGTAATTAATAGTTAGTATTTGCGTACATTATCGCGCCCACGGCAAACAACACAACTAGTCAGACATAAGTATCGGTATGTACATCAGATTGCAAATATTTAGTTCACACTGGTGATAAATCGTCAGGAGATATTTACGAGGACAATCAGTACGGGCATAGTTTAAATAAATACCAGTATTTTATCTTCATATTAACTGACCGAAAGCAGTACCTACTCATTATTATAGTGTTACTATGCTGAAAGTACGCCGCTAAGAAATTTCGGCATACTTCGGTACCATAGAGTACATTATTATACTAGTTCGGTACTCAACAGTCGCAATGAGGATCAGTAACAGGTTTCAATCCTATAGTTTTATTGATATATTATAAAATCATATTAATGGCTAAGAAACTTAGTGAAGGTTTTTTTGAAATCCGTTTAGAAATGGTTGAGTTAATAAGAGTTTGAAGGAAATGCCAAACTTAATGCAATTGTGCTTTATCACGTTCACGTTCGTCGTGATGACGTCATAAGGACCCCCAAAATAACAGTTTTTTAGCATGTTTTAGTTCGTACAACTTCTCAGGTTTAAGAGATATCGCAAAAAAATCTTTACAGTTAATCATGTGGTGGCATGAGCTTTCTGATAAGCAACTAAACAAAAAAAGTTACTGATCCTCATTGTGCCACCATATGTATGAAGACGGTGAGTGTAAAACGACTTATCTACGTTGTATCGACTGTATCGATCAGTGTATGTATGTTATTACTTATTAGAAAAGCGCGACGAGCAAGTTTTATCCGAGCAAGACAAACCTACAAATTAAATAATTTATGATTCACTTTGCAACACAGCCTTTTCCTGCCTTACGGGGCGTTCGTAGATATTATTTTAAAGGCCCTGTGTGAGTTGAAATACTGGTTAGATCTATTTATTCTGTGGAACTTTTACACAATATTATAGCACTACATGTACACTATGTCAAATTTATATGTGACTCTATATAACACCGTGTACAAATTATGGTATTCAACCAATAATTTAAATTTAATGTTGTAAACGTGGGCTAATTTATTGCCATTGATTTATTTACTAGTGTTCGTATTTATGATTCATTTTATTGTGTCGTATAGGTATAAAATTTTCTTCACACAATACTATTGAAACTTACTATTTTGTTAACCTTTCTTTTAAGTTAACTGATAACAGTTAAGTTTATTAAAATCAATAAAAATTGTCAATTTTTAACACAATAGACGATAAAGGATTATATTTTAATCGTACCCAGATATGTCGACAGAAAGTGTTTAGCCTACACTATTCGCAAAAATACAAAGGCAAACTATTGGAAACAGAGTTCCATTCCTACTTAGAGTATTTATTCTTAGCATTCCTATTACTGAAACAGTCGGTTGATACTTCCACTCATACATCATGCAAGACCGTTCTGACTCGAATGAACCATGTCAAAGTGCAGGGTCCCTCGCGCGGACAACCGCTCAATTATTTACGGGCAAATTAGAAGTAATTGGCCCAGCAAGGCTTGAGCAATCGAGATAAAAGCCGCAGCTGGAAAGATACCACTTTCTTTTTCTTTTATTCTATACCAATACATCTAATCTAACATTTCAATTTTATTGTAAAAGTTTTTTAACTTATTTAATTAGTATCGGACGTCGTCCTTATTGACATCTAGGGATATAGTTTTAAATGTTTGTCTTTTTGCAAGATTGTCTGTTGGAAATTTCTTTGGTTCATATCTATGTATGATCTATGACTCTATGTATTAGATTTTCATATTATTTTAAAGTTCGAAATTGTTGTTCGAAAGTATTTTGAATGTCTTCTAGCAAGTGGTTTATTCGCAGGGTTTATTTGAATAGTTTAAGAGTACCTATCCGTTTTACCTCGAATCGTTATTTCAATTCTAAGGTCCATTCGTCCAGCACGATCTCGCTGACTTGAAACATTCAATTCCATTTCTTTTTACTTTAAAGTACTGCATCCGCTTTCTAAAAGATAAACCACACGAGAGCAGACGAATTCTACAAAAGAACTTACGCTACCAAAAGTATCCTACGTGAAATACATACTTAGTTATTTTAGAAAATGTCTCTGAAGTTTACTCGAAAAATAGATGCAATGAAACTGCCGCTTTGTATGATGGATTTTAAAGAAGTTAGGCTTGCGTTTCGGGTTATAGCCCATACTCCTTATCTCCTCATAAGGAAAGTATGTACCTTAGCAGAGGAAATATATAAAATGACGGATGATTTTAGAGTTTACCTTTTCCCTTATAGTCATACCAAGTTTACCATGCATAACTATTTATGCCTGATAGACCCCACAAAAAATCTTTCATACGAACAACAAAGACCACTCACTCATTCTTGGCGGACATACTCTTTATTAATCAACAATTTGATCTGCTATTTACATTGGAATTCGCAAAGCTCTTTCGGAAATTCGGTAAGCTTAATTGGATCGTACAAAATTTTACTTCCCAAACCTTTTGTCTGCAATTCAATACAGAGCCGCTCTCTCACAACGACTTATCGAATCTTCATTGGTATTCGCAAATAAATCCTTTTCATCATAACCTCCATCCCGCATTCGCATTCAAATAAGATAAATACGACATACGTGCTCTATTCCTTCGGGAACATATCAATCTTTCCACCCAACATTAGTCGGTGACACACCAAGTGAACATCAATCAGCCGATTTGATCCTGGAAATATTTGGAGGAAACAGAAGGTGTGAGAAGAAATGTAATAGGTATGTATTTCGGACGGGATGACAGATAGAATGGGTAATTTGTCCCCCGCAGATGGAGTATGGATATCCCGAACGGCGGACGAATAAAAAAAAGGAAAGGGTGAGCAAAAAACTGTTTTGTCGTTACTATAAAAAACACTGAAGGACGCGGCACATTTTAAGGACAACCCTTTTGAAGAAAATGGACTGAAGGATTTGTGATGTATAGCATAACAAATAAGTCAAAAATTACGCAATGCTTTTATTTAAAACAAGTTGATGCTATAAAGAAAGTGTTTTGTTTCATCAATCAAAGTATAATTAATTTGTATCCTGACTTTAAATTATTAAAACATAAACAATTGACAACATTTCATTTTAAGAAAGTAGGTACTAAAATTAGAAAACCATTTCGAGATTTTAGTGTTCTAAGCTCATGTAGAGCTGAGAGTATGTTCTAAAACTTTCTTTCAAATAACGAATTGAGATTGAACGTAAAACTGACAGACACCACAATGTTTTATGATCAAGGAAGTAAATGTCTACAGCAATTTCATAGCTTCAAAATTATAATCTCTTGATTACCTATAGTAAATGCTTTTTTAATGATACCGATGTCCTAATCCAAAGTTAAGATGGAACCAAACTTTTTATAAACGTACTCCTTTCCAATTTCCTTAATGGAATTGGAGGCTTACATCGACTTTCTTAATCTTGCCTGATTTTGACAAAACGAACTTGTTGGACTTAATTCCCTCCCACTTTGATACTTCTCTCCAAATAATACTCGACTAATGATTCCGATTAATGCCACGAAGCTGTTTGAAGAAAATTAGTAAACCTTTTCCTAATTATCAGTTTTCAGGTTACGTAGTAAGTTTTCCATGCGTGTTTTCTTCGCATTTAGAAATTAATTTTAATAAATTTTATTAAATATGTAGTAACGAGCCAATGAGTGTACCTATTGAAATTTTGTATTCAATAAACTAATAAGCATAGTAATAGTGCATTTACATGGGTCGATTTTCCGGCCGACTTGCTAAGCGACTTTTGTCAAAGAACTAGGGTTTTTTATCGAAAATCGCTTGTAAAATCGTATTGCCACCTCATTAAAATAAAGTTTGTAGACTATTACTACTTATTAAAATGTAATTTACTGATGACGAGGGTATAAATAAAAATAATAGGTACCTATATGACATCCGCCCCAAACAATAATGCCAGTTGATACAACCTAGCCCTTTTTGTAATTATTATTTGTTTTATTGTGTAAGTATCCGAAATTGTGACACGTGAGTGTGTGGAAGCATTTTATAAAGGTAGATCGATAAGAGTTGTAACGGACTTCCTCCAGTTGTGTTTCCAAATAAATATCATTTTCGTCCAACCCTTGGCTGCGTTAAGCACAATATGTAGATTTAAAATTCCATTTCCGTGGCCGTGATCACGTGAGTTCCGATCCGGAAGCCGGAACGCTTTGCCTGTCGTTCCGGCTCGTGTGCATACCTCGTTATATTTTAATATGGCCTTTAAAATTTTCCTTGTAAAACACTACGGGCAGTGTATGTATGAGTTTTTTTTAATCCGACTAATATGTATTAATAATTAATGGAAAGTAAAGTGGGCTTAGATTAATTTATTATCAAATTTATTATCAAAATGCAAATTAATGGTTTTATAGTAACAAAGTTACGTATGTTACTTTCTTTTTAATGTAACTTGTTTGAGAGGAGATAAGCTATATAATGTAGGCATATTATGAAGCACCTACTTAGGTTTCTATATAATTATTTTTTGTATTGAAACCATCGAGCATTATAATCACATTGAAACCAACTTTTATAATTAACTAGCGGCCGCCCGCGGTTTCACCCGCGTGGTTCCCGTTCCCGTGGGAATATCGGGATAAAAAGTAGCCTATGTTTTAATCCAGGCTATCTTCTATCTGTGTGCCAAATTTCAACCAAATCCGTTCAGTAGTTTTTGCGTGATTGAGGAACAAACATCCAAACATCCAAACCCACAAACTTTCACATTTATAATATTAGTAGGATAATATTATACCTTCTCGTTGCTACAAGTATTTTACCATACCTTATTATTTTTAAAACGGCTTACTGCTTTTAATATAATAGATCTTACTACTTTTTGCCGCATTATACTTGACTTTTGTTAAAAGACTTTACCATTGGAATTTTTCGCTCCGAATTCAACCCAAATCAAGATTAACTCGCACGCAATGCAAAATAATAAGTCACACACTTTCTCGTGAAGATAAACGAGAATTCCGGTATCCCTTAGAGACTGTATCATTAATTTGCCAGATCCTAAGATAGGCCAGACCCTGCTTTTCTCAACTATTTGTCAAGGCGCATTATCTCAAGGTTTTGGTGCTCCAGGCTTAGGCCCACTTCTAAGAATTAATTGCTAGATTTTAAGATTTGATAACGGTGACTGATGTTTGTATGAAGATGATTTCCAGATGGATTGCTATGGGAATTTGCAAAGATTACGCTTGTCCATACTATATCCATTACACTTAAGTCTGTGTTAATTCAACTAGGAAATATAAAATACTAGCAGCCGCCCGCAGTTTCACCCGCGTGGTTCCCGTTCCCGTGGGAATATCGGGTAAAAAGTATTTTTTGTTTTAATCCAGGCTATCTTCTATCTGTGTGCCAAATTTCAACCAAATCCGTTCAGTAGTTTTTGCGTGATTGAGGAACAAACATCCACATTTATAATATTAAGTAGGATTAATTACAAGAAGTATTTACAAATAGGTACCTAGTCTTTCTTTGGAAATAAAATAACTCATCTCAACCTCGTTCTTAATGTTCTTTTATAATATTGTCTTGGCATGTGCATCTAAATTTTTTTAAGTTACCCTGTTAGTTTACTGTTTTGAGTTAAACTAATTGTTCGATAATATTAGGATTTACTTGAGGCACAGAATAAATAATTGGTTAAGCTATTCTGGTCTATGAATCAAATTTATTGAAGTGCCTACATGATAGGACAAAAGAATTTAGTTTTCCAAATCAGATAAGTTATTTATATAAGTTAGTTGTTTGCCCTCAAGCGACGCCTCATAGTCACAATTTTTTGTTTGTTCAATCGACGTGAGCTCACAACCAAAATCAAGCTCGTACAATTTTAGACTGTGGCAAAAAGAGAACATTTACACTGCACTAAAAACGGGCGACAGAGCAACATCAAAATTTTATCGCAAAATCTGGAGCATAGCATGTAAATTCGTTGAATTTTGTATTTAAAAATAACCCTGGCTATGTGTTACGTACGCTCTTGTATTTTAATTATCTAACATCAATTATTCCGAAAAAGTGTTATTTAACATTTCCCTAGTGGACTTAAAGACAATAAGAATTTAATACTTATTAATTTTCTGTGCATTTTACGCCCGCTGCCTCTTTATTGCCGAACAAAAACGGTACAGCCTCGGTATTTCGTAAATGTTCAATTTTCGCAGGTTATTGTTCGAAATGCTCATGGTTCACATGATTAGGATGGTTGGTTCATTTTTACGGACGTGCCTTCGCTATTGGAGATTCGGTAAAAAATTAAGAAATTAAAAAATATAGGTAGTATATGTGACATAGAAACATAATAATAAATAAAAATATTTTTTGCAGTATTTGCATTGCATTGATAACCACGTGTTGATGCAAAGAATACAAATAATGTAATAGAAACAGCTACATAGAAATAAGTGTACATAAGTATTGATCTTGAGTTACCTTGCGTGGAATTGAAAACCTGGAATCATTGTTACCAAGAAATAATCGTAGGTAGTTAGGAACATTGTATTCAAAAATTAATTGTCAATTAAGATTTCGAAGTATTAATATACAGTTAAAATAGATTTCTAATTTAAAAAATTGTGTCTAGACTGGCTGAAAAATTTCAGCAGCTTTAAAAATAAATTTAGAAAAGGCCCGCTTATTCCAGACAGGCAAAGACAAAAAACAAACTGAAAAAACTACCCCTCTACAATTTCCAGTGTCATTTTCTCGGATAGATGTAATTAATTAGACGGTGGGCCGTCCTTAATTACAACAGCCAAATTAAGACTGCTCGGAAATTGTCTAAGACTTTGCAATGGGGTATAAAAAGAGTTTTTCGGCAAGTTCATAAATTGTAGGCAAAGGACAGATTATTTTCATCCGACCGCAAAACTATTGTCTATTGATCTCTAATATAACCTTCAGTATAAAGATAGCACTAATGATGATGATGACTGAAATCAAAAAGTAAGGCATGATAAAACTCATTTTATTTACATTTTTACACAACTACTTATTTTATTAATACAGGAAATTAGCCTTTGTGCTTTGAAGGAGATCTTGAGAGTGTAGCTATCTCGAGCCTCAAGATTGCTAACCACTGACTAATTCTATCAAACATTGTACTACAGACTGGAGTTAATTAATACGATACAATAATAATACTAATTTATGTAATACGAGAACAAGCTTTTAAGCAAAAATTGTAGGTATGAATCTCCTTGAACAATTCATAAACTATCATTTGGTGGAGATTTCGTGACAGCGAAACTACACACCTTTAATTAGCCAAATCAAACATTTTTATCAACCAATCCAAAAATTGTTTCAATATATCGCCATGAGTAAACAAAAATAAACTTAGGTACTCGTAAAATCGAACTGAAAGCCACTACACACGTCTCGCACAGATAAACTCGCAAACATGACGAAAATCACGCACAGAATTTAAGGCCGTTTAGCTCCGACGCAAGGAGGCTACACTGCCAAAATATTTCATTTTATCCTCTCTGTGGGAGGTTGTTATGAAAACAGGAGTTCGCGAGTTTCCGGGCCCATTCAACGAGAAGGAAACATCGGAAAGATTTATTAAATTCAACCGAAATGCTATACTGCACCCGCGAATCCGCTTTTATATTAAAGCGGCAAATGTTTGATTACGTCATGGTCATATGAAATTTGTTTAATAATCTCAAATAAGTTTTTAAGTAATTTAAGGACAGACAATCACATTGCTATCTATTTCTGACAGTCAAAAAGCTAATGTTTATCCAATGGAAAAAGAAAAAACATCAATTGGAAAAGTAGAAAAATCTAATGTAAATGTAACGCTTGACACGAAAATTCTGCATTCGTAGATAATTAATGAGTAAAATACCATTACTCCAACAAACTTCGATAATTAGTGAAACTTTGCAATTATAGAAACAGCAGTATAAAACAGTGGTTGTATAATTTACAAGTTTTCCTGGATCCCCGAAGGTTCCCATTATTGCGTCATTAACGAATATTTGATGGGGGTTGAGTGAAAGTCGGGAACAGTTTTACTGCTAATCAAAATTCAGCTATGCTAATTTGGAAACTGTATTAACTCGTACCATTGTCTGAGTTGGGTGTTACATTATGTATGTGGACAGAAAAGTAGGTTATTTGATAATGTGCGTCGTGCAATATGATTTAATTAGGGTTCCGTACCCAAAGGGTAAAAACGGGACCCTATTACTAAGGCTCCGCTGTCCGTCTGTCTGTCTGTCTGTCTGTCTGTCTGTCTGTCTGTCTGTCTGTCTGTCACCAGGCTGTATCTCATGAACCGTGACAGCTAGGAAGTTGAAATTTTCACAGATGATGTATTTCTGTTGCCGCTATAACAACAAATACTAAAAACAGAATAAAATAAATATTTAAGGGGGGCTCCCATACAACAAACGTGTTTTTTGCAGTTTTTTGGTACGGAACCCTTCGTGCGCGAGTCCCACTCGCACTTGGCCGGTTTTTTTTGGGTTAATGAGGATCAGTAACGATTTTTGTTTAGTGACTAATAAGAAAGCTTATGTCACCACATGATTAACGGTAAAAACATTTTTACGATATCTTTTAAACCTGAGAAGTTATAAGAGCTAAAACACTGGTTTTTTGGGGGTCCTTATGACGTCATCGCAACCTTATATAGTACGTGATAAAGCACATATTGCATTGAGCTTGGCATTTCCTTCGAACCCTTTTAACTCAACCATTTCTAAACGGATTTCAAAAATTCTTTCACTAGGTTTCATATCCATCAATTTGTGTTTATATTATATCAATAAAACTATAGGCTTCAAACCTGTTACTGATCCTCATTGGAGGTAATTTGAAATTACCTTTAATCTTTATGAATAGCTTACAATATGGTCAATCAATGTCGAAAAGTCATCAAGAAAATACATCGTTTAGTGTAAAAGTGAGTAGGTACTTATAATAATTAAATATTAAATGACAAATTATTTCAAATACATAATAATAGACAATATCAACAGGTTTATACCTCGCTGGTTTTGAATTCACGATTAAGAATTTTACAATCACAATCTCTAACCGTTAAGGGGACAAAAATGAGTCTATCCATAGGAATATATTATTCCACACTAAACATTTTCGAAATTTAGCATGTGGACAGTTTTAATACCAAAAACCAATTCCGCTTTACCAAATGAATAATAAATTCAACTTTTAAACCATAACTTTAAACATAATTCCCACATAAAACTGTCTCTAAAATTGAATTGTTCCAATCGGGAGCACCGTTCATTTGCACTCTTCTAATTAGTTCTAGGTATTTTATGAACTTTACTTATTGAGAATGTTTGCTTTCTATTTTTTTTCTTATACAAAAAAATCCTTTTGTCGTCAGTATACTTGTACTATTTTATATATTCTGTGTCAGTATCTTAGATCATCTATATACTCAGTATCGAATTTTTGTGATCTCCATCAGTACAAAATTGAAAATAAATAAATTAAAAAAATATTAAAAACACGACTGCCCTGCCAAAACGAACTAAAAAGTTAAACAACAAGTGTCATTGCAGTCGGGGGACCTTATCATGGAACAATTTTTGATCAAAGAGGTCCCCCGACTGCAATGACACTTGTTGTTTAACTTTTTAGTTCGTTTTGGCAGGGCAGTCGTGTTTTTAATATTTTTTTAATTTATTTATTTTTATTTCACACATTTTAGTGACATATTATATAGTTTTGGAATGTGCTCATCAAGGCCTTTCATTTGATGCCCATATTGTAATAATAGAAGAAAAAAATTTTTTTTTCACATTTGAAAATGGCGTCGTACAGTCGCCATATTATTTTTTTCTAAAAAAAATATAGCCAGTGTCACTCGGGATGTTGTAAGGATTCTAACGATACCCCATTTATCCAAATCAGTTCAGGCATTTAGAAGTTATGGTGGAATAAAGAAACTCACATACCCACAAACATACATGAACCCTGAACACATAACACTCTTTTTGCTTTGGGCAGTCGTGTAAAAATTGAAAATTTGTAAGAGTTTTATTCAAACAAACAACGCCATCTTTAATACTATAATAAAAACTAAACCATTTAAAAAACGCGAGATCTATTAATTATTGGTTTTATTAAAATTGCTAACTTTAGGTGCAAAATATAATTAGCACAATCCGTTCCGGTTAGAGCTTTCAAAACCCGTTGAAATATTTAATCATCTCTATTTTGTGTCGCAGAGCTTTCAGTGAAAATACTAACTAAGTATCTAGAAATAGAATGCTATTTTGACTAAAAGTTTTGTTGGAAAATATTTTTGTTTTGCCAAATTAACACCAATATAATCTTTTCCAAAAGCATGTTTTAACCGATCATAGGATTTGGTAATAAACTATTAATGTACAGAGTCACAAAGTAGTATACTAGTATAAAACTAATGGCCGAATACTCAAACGCTAATTATCTTTTTGGGGCTCTCAAACGTCGTCCTGTCGCAGATGTCAAAGATATGACAAAGACAGCATGCTGTTTGAGAGCCGCTCAAAGTTAAGTAACCTTTGAGTATTCGGCCATAAGTCGCTTCCAGCTGTCTATCCCTTTGTATCAATAGATCTTTAAAATTACACAACGGATTTTGATACGGTTTTTTTAAATAGATAGAGTGATTCAAGAGAAAGGTTTATATGTATCATACATGGTGTCAAATTCCACACTGCACCGAAGTGAAGCGAGGGCGTGTCGCTAGTTAATTATAAATACAACAAATAGCCCATTAAAATAATACACACTTACCGCCAGATCAGCAGACTCATTGTCACTTAATTATGTTATATTGTTGCCAGCAACAGCGGGAGTGTTGGCAACATATTTCCGGGAACAACTTCACATAATGAACTTGAAAGTGCATTTAATGGTTCCTCTATATTATTAATTTGGTTTTAAAAGCGTTTTCAATGTAATAAGAGAAACATATGAAAATAGGAATAATTATGGAATAGTACCTACAGTGTATTGAATATTTATCTCTTAAAAAATAAAGTTTAGGACGAGGTAACCTAGAGAGGTCACACTTTTCAAGCTTTTTCTTTATTTATGTGCACGAGAATTCTAGAAACATGATTTTGAAGATAATAATACGTATTAAAACCCACCATCTCATTATTTTTTGGTATTATCCATAATGTTTCATTTGTTATTTTCTCTTTTTGTTGAACGTTATCCCACGTAAACCAGTTAGCATACTTATTGGCTTTTCAACATTTTAGGTACTACACCGAATTTAATATTACGCAAATTAAATCATACGTAATCCGATATCATTACAAGATTAATTTTAAAATCATTTCTCAAAGTTCAAAACCATTGGCTTACTTTAGATCATAATTACATTAAAATTACTGTCAAAATCAGACAGCATTGAATAGACTTAAAATTAAAGCTCATAATGATATTGTTGGCGCAAAAGGAATTTCAATTACATTAATGTTGTCTTTACAACACAAGAGATCGGAATAGCGAAAGGCCCAAATTAAATTGGTTAGCAAGGCATTGGGCAAAGTTTGGGATTGTTTCAAAAGTGGGGCCAAACTTTCGAACTGTCGGTTCATTTGGCTAAATGAGCTGCAACACCTCTTTGTTGTCGGCGGAGGAATCACGACTTTCTGTGCTGATATTAAGGTTGTTTTTAATAGTACATTTGGAGAGGTATACCTAATTATGTTAGAAGTTTAGAGAGCGGGACAGTGACATGTCGGATTGTCAGGTTGTATTTGTACTTTTCGAAAAACGATATTTTCTGCCCTCATGTGTAAGGTTTTATTAAGAAAAACTTTAATATTTTTTAATTTAAAAAAATTTGAAAAAACCCACGTCCATTAAAATTGTTACTCTTAATTTAAAAAGAGTAAAATATAATAAGTTTTACGAAAATCCCTCGACTAAAAGTGACTAAGTAGGTATACATAATTATCCACCTATTCATAAATTGCAAACTTAAGGTAAATCCGTTGGGGCTGCCATTACCTGCCCCCAAATGAACTAATATTTTGCAGTTATTGTTTACTTTAGAGAGATGGCAATGGCAGCCCCCGACGGATTTTTCTAGAGTTTGCAATTTATGAATAGGTGGATAAATTATGTATACCTCTCACTTTTAGTCGAGGGATTTTCGTAAAACTTTTTATTTTACTCTTTTTAAATTAAGAGTAACAATTTTAATGGTCGTGGGTTTTTTCAAAATTTTCAATTTTGCTTTTTTATTTTAAAGTTTTTAAAGAATTCATGAAACATGTCTAAGAACCTGCTCTGAAATGAACCCTTTTGAATGAAAAAAACCGCATCGAAATCGGCCCAGTAGTTTCCGAGGAAAATGGTAACAGACAAACAAACAACCTCTAACCCCAAACGCATATTATACCGCCTCCGTTCCGTTCCGTCCGTCGTGGGTAAAAATTGGTAAACAGTCAGCAAACATATTGGCTGTTGATCGATGACCTCATGGATGATAATTTTTACAGCAACGGCAACAGGGATGTTATGAAAATTTGTTTCGTATAATAGTTATGAATTATAATATACGAAACCTTGTTCCTCCAGCCCCTTTCCACCATCGGGCTACCAGACGCAAGTTAGCATATCACCCTACATTGTGGATACTCCAAGGGTCCGTACCAAGCGCTTTGCCAATACATTTCTTATGCGAACTGTAAAAGAATGGAATGCGCTGCCTGCTTATGTGTTCCCCTATAGTTACAACCTTGGTCTCTTAAAGCAAGAGTGAATAGGCATTTCCTGGGCAAGCATACTAATACCTTAGCCTTAGACCACATCCTGTTTATGATTTATGAAGCAAGATGTTGGTCAAATGCCTGCCCAGTTAAAACAGACATAATTATTAAATAATTTCTCCTTTTTCCAGATAATATATCAATACCTTTGGTATATTTTCAGCATAGGTGAATCATACTATATTGGTTAACAGAAATATTACGGGTTACCTCATATAATAGTTTCGAATATTTTCATTCACAATTATTTTTCCAGATTTGTAAAAAGAAAATACAATAGACTGAAACACGCGTCTTTTATAAAATAATGTTTCGTACATGCTCATTAGAAAATAATATTATGATGATATAGTTTTGGTTATTGTAGGTAACAACACAATTATTTGGTATTGGTTTACTAAACATCCGAGTTCCCAAATATCTAAAACCTTTTTAACAAGGCTTTCCTGTTTATATATTAAAATAAATTCATCATCACCATCGTCATCATCACCATTGTCATGATTACCATCGTCATCATCATCATTCATCATCATCACCATAACCATTACTTGCAGCAGCCTGACAAAGCACCTTATCCAAGCATCACCCCGACAAACTTACATCCTTATATTATTCGTAATTATTATCTCTACACTCTGTGATTTGACTTTTTGTTGACCAAAATAATGCATGCATTTTTATTTCAGTTAAAACTCATTTTTTGAACAATTTAATTTAAAATAATGGTCCTCCCAAAAGTTATAGAGTTTAAATTAACATAAGTAAAATGCATATTATACTTGTATCTTTAATTAATTAATTAATTGGCTCATTATTACATTTGTAGCAAAATATTTTAATGAGTTGCTGTAAATTTTCAATTACTTGATTAAAATTTGTGATTTTTTTAAATTTCACTGTGGAATTTATGTGATACTTATGTTTTTAATAAATTCTTTAATATTCTGAACGAGTTGTATAAACTTTTCATTATAGGATCACCGATTATTTATTATTATTATTTATAATATGACAACAGAATTGAATGCATGAGTGGACAAACGTGTTAGTTAAGTAACATAAAGTTCAAAATGAGTTATGATTGTTTGCAAAAATGTATGCATGTTTGTCAGTTAACGCTTTTGCTAGG
Source organism: Agriphila tristella (assembly GCA_928269145.1). Lineage (NCBI taxonomy): Eukaryota > Metazoa > Arthropoda > Insecta > Lepidoptera > Crambidae > Agriphila > Agriphila tristella. The sequence continues at coordinate 36,186,097 of OV743433.1, read as the reverse complement.
ATCTGTATTTTTTAACGACTTTGCGAGCTCATCAGGCGATTTATCATCACTTAAAACCTACGTTCCTGCAAAAAAAGTAGTTGTTTTCAGTTTTTTCAGATGACATCTTTGTCCAATCACCCCCATCATTGACATAATACAATACAAGTTAGAATAAACAAACGCTCTTAGTTATCTTATATGAACAAAACAGTGTCAAAAACATGAGCTGGGATCTACGTTACAAGTTTGTGGCATGGCGCCAAAGCAGCTGTTATGCAGTTTCCTATTTATTATTATATTACAGTTTGCGTTAATTGTATCACTATGACATACTGAAACACTTACCAAGTAGGTAGCAGGGTGTTCAGTTTAAGTTCTGATTACTAAACTAAGCAGCTTAAAATTTTGATACTTGAGTTTTATGAACCGATGTCATAACTTCATAATAATAGCGGTTAAATTGCTGTTAAATTGCCGATTTTTTTCTCACACACAGAAGCTCTTCTATAATGTTAACGGCCCACAGCAATAAACATTTCTGTTTTTTTCCTGAACGTTAAAAAGTATCTTAAAAGTGACTCCTTTTTCTTAAGCACAAATGACTACTTAATTCGTTGTAACTTAGCCGATACTTATTTTTTCACTTACAGCGTATGGCATTAGTTAGCTAAGTGTTTAAACATTTGTGCATAAAAGTTTTTAAACATTAGCGTTCATGGTTGTTAAATAAATCAAGATAATGTTAGTATGGAAAATGAAAATTATTTAAAATTCTCTAGGCCATTTTATACTTTAGCTCCTAAAATGAAGTGACATTATCCAATTATCCTCTAACAATGATATGATAACTGTAGGGTTTGATGATAATATAATAATCAACTAAATAATCACATTGACTGATTACATCGCGTATAATAATATTATTATTTCAGGTGTTGTTTTATAATTATGTAGTTTGGCAAATTGTTTTTTTAATTTCCCGAATGTTTCGGTACCTTTACAGCCAGCGGCCGTGGACACAATTATTAAAAGTAGGTATCACTGAAGAATCTGTTAGTAATTTGTATTTACAAATCTCTCGACAAAACGAGACCTACTAGAATTTTAACGACACGTAATTTAGATAAATTGCCGAAAATTGTACGCATATTTTCTGCGACTTAAAATGGGAAATGAAAAAGCCGTTGTTTCCTGTCTTTGGTAATCTTGAAGAATCTTCTTAATACAAATTAGAAAGGAACATGCTACGACTAAAAGTTTTATTCTTTTTGTTATTTCTTACAGAAAATCATTCTTAAGAATAACAGATAAGTCAATTTTCATGTTAATCACCATCCGTAAAATCAGATGAAATAACTGTAGGTACCTATGTTTATTTCAGTTTGATGGAATTTAGTTGTTTTTTAATCCTTCAAGCTCCGGAAAACGAGACCCAATAGATTTTACCATTGTTGTGAGGCCCGATTGGGCCGCTCAGGCCTTGGCTCAGGCGCTGACAACTTAATGGGTAAGTAGGTACTTACTAATTATTTTGCAAGTGAAGCATTTCAGTGGTATTTGGTAGGTATAAAATCTATTTTTTTTAAATAGTGCTTCATTGTATTGTTATTAAATAAATATAAAATAAATAAATAAAATTGTGTGTACAAAAACATTGTATTTTGTGAGAGAAGTAGGTAAGTACCTTATAGAAAAAAGTAAACAAAATAGAAATGTATGTTAAGTACCATTTCAATGTAAGTACCTTGTTCAAGTAAACAATAAAGGATAGGTAGCTTCAAAGAAGATTATGAACATGTTGCCTGTTGGTAAACAACAATAAACAAGGTTACTGACACAATTACAACCTGAAATACTTTGCGAAAAATTGCTCAAAAAAAGGATGTCAAGAACAATACTCTCTACAGCACAAAAAACGTTGCAACACACAATACACCTCATGTTAACAAAGCTCAGAAAATAAATCTCAAAAATTCCAATACATTCACTAACAATGTAAACTCGATATTTTGATTTCAAAGAATCATCCTATACAATAAGTTTTTCGAATACCATTCAAGAAGAAAGCGTATCAAAATGGAAGCGTTTTCTTGAAGTCGTTTAAACATTAGACGAAATTATGTTAGCCTCCACTAATGGATCCGTAATGGTTTCAGTATCAATGGCAGTACTTTACAAGGTAATCTAGTCCTTTTGAACTAGACATCTGGGTTGAGAATCCTATTTTCAAAAGTTGGTTAATGTGAGCTGGTGAAGCACTAGAATTTTCCAGTGTCAGTAGCAATTTTCTTCAAGAGTAAGTATGAGGGTAAACAGTTTGATTGACGTTAATCCGGCAGCTTTATAGCTAAAGTAATTAAATAGTAACAAGTGTGGGACATTTATTAAAGTCAGCATGAAACGTAGAAATGATTGTGAGGACCTTAAAACTCATCGTTTGGAACTTGGAAGATAAGGATAAGACTTTCTGAGGAACTTTATTCTTTGGCAGGAAATTATATTCTTAAAGCTTTTGGGAGATAAAATCTTCTGCAGATCATTGACCGGCTATATTAATGTTGCCGTCACCAAGATATCGAAATTAGATAGTGTAAATAACACTGTAGTTTGCTATCTAAAATAGAAAAACTTTTTCTCTTATTGCCTGCCAAGTATAAAAACCGGCCAAGTGCGAGTCGGACTCGCGCACGAATGATTCCGAACCAAAATACACCAAAAATCAGGTTTGTTGTATGGGAGCTCCCCTTAAATATTTATTTTATTCTGTTTTTAGTATTTGTTGTTATAGCGGCAACAGAAATACATCATCTATGAAAATTTCAATTTTCTAGTGATCACGGTTCATGAGATACAGCCTGGTGACAGACAGACATACAGACGGACAGCGGAGTCTTAGTAATAGGGTCCCGTTTTTACCCTTTGGGTACGGATCCCTAAAAATAATGTTACCTATTTCGTTTTTAACCGACTTCTTTATTTTAGAAGTTTAGCTAGTATTTGTATTATTCATACATATTTAAAAATAAAGACAAGAATCCAAAATAATACATATTTATATTGAATCTGGTAAAAAAGTAAAAATACTGTCCGTACGGTAGGGTCCAAGCTCTTTAAGACCCGCCGTCCCAAGATAAAGAAACTCTCCGACCACACACTCCTACTCATGGATCAGAGACGTGAAATGAGGCTCCAGAGTTCAGTAGATGCTAATCGTTATCGGCAGCTTAATAGACAGATATCTAAGTCTTTGACGAGCGACCTTCGCCAATTTAATACGAATCGTATTAAAGAGGCTATCGAGCGGAATAAAGGCTCCAAAGTGTTCGCGAGAGATCTGTCTATTGGGCAAAGCCAGATGACGAAGCTGAAAACTGACGACGGACGCATCATTTCATCAAAGCCTGAAATCCTGAGGGAGATCGAGAGCTTCTATGGGCAGTTATATTCCACGCAGACACCTGTTGAAAGCAAGGCTAAAGACCCCAGAGCCAAGCTTACCCGACACTATACTCAAGATATCCCGGACGTCAGCCTGTACGAGATTAGTATGGCTCTCAAACAGCTGAAAAACAACAAGGCGGCGGGTGACGATGGAATCACTACAGAACTTCTGAGAGCGGGCGGTAAGCCGATACTCAAAGTCCTCCAGAAGCTCTTTAATTCCGTCATCGTCCAGGGCAGAACGCCAAAGACATGGAACATAAGTGAGGTGATCTTGTTCTTTAAAAAGGGTGACAAGTCCCTCTTAAAGAACTATAGACCCATCTCGCTTCTGAGTCATGTCTATAAGTTGTTTTCGAGAGTCCTTACGAATCGTCTCGCTCGCAAGTTCGACGACTTCCAACCTCCCGAACAAGCCGGGTTCCGAAAAGGCTTTAGCACCATAGACCACATCCATACGCTGCGGCAGGTTATACAGAAGACCGAGGAGTATAATGAGCCACTTTGCTTGGCGTTCGTGGACTATGAGAAAGCCTTTGATTCGATTGAAACCTGGGCGGTGCTGCAGTCTCTCCAAAGGTGCCAAGTGGACTATAGGTATATCGAGGTGTTGAGGTACTTATACCAAAATGCCACCATGACGATCCGAGTACAGAACCAGAACACAAATCCTATCCAACTGCAGCGTGGTGTGAGACAGGGAGACGTTATTTCTCCGAAACTGTTCACAGCTGCGTTGGAGGACATCTTTAAGCTCTTGGACTGGAAAGGACTCGGCATCAACATTAATGGCGAGTACCTAACACACCTTCGTTTTGCCGATGATATAGTCCTTATGGCTGAGACCATGGAAGACCTGAACACAATGCTCGAAGATCTCCGTAGTGCTTCCCAAAGAGTGGGTCTTAGGATGAACATGGAAAAGACGAAAATTATGTCAAATGCCCATGTTGTACCCTCTCCAGTTCATGTTGGGAACACTACACTTGAAGTTGTTGACCATTACGTATACCTAGGACAGGCAGTCCAGTTAGGTAGGTCCAACTTCGAGAAAGAGATCTCTCGCCGAATCCAACTCGGGTGGGCAGCATTCGGGAAGCTTCGAAAAATCTTCGCGTCCGACTTACCTCAGTGTCTCAAGACGAAAGTCTATGAACAGTGTGTGTTGCCAGTGATGACTTACGGCAGTGAAACGTGGCCGCTAACTATGGGTCTCATAAGGAGGCTCAAGGTCGCTCAGCGTGCAATGGAGAGAGCCATGCTCGGCGTTTCCCTACGTGATCAAATCAGAAACGAGGAGATCCGCAGGAGAACTAAAGTAACCGACATCGCTCGAAGGATTGCTCAGCTGAAGTGGCAATGGGCGGGACACATAGCGAGAAGAACCGATGGCCGTTGGGGCAGAAAGGTTCTGGAATGGCGACCGCGCACCGGACGACGCTCCGTGGGTAGGCCCCCGACAAGGTGGACCGACGATCTGGTGAAGGTCGCGGAAAGCCAGTGGATGCAGGCAGCGCAGGACCGATCGTCGTGGAGATCCTTAGGGGAGGCCTATACCCAGCAGTGGGTGTCGTGTGGCTGATATGATGAAAAAAGTACGTTTGATTGCATCAAACATTTCAAGGTAAACCAATAAAAGAGTATTGGATCGAAGCTAGTGTCAATATGAGTGACGTTAAGTCGTGCTGGTGAAATCCACATGGACACCTTCGGCTTTTGGAGGTCTGCCAAAGCTGGATGAAAGCTGCCAATGCGACTTACACCTCAATTATACAATGAGAATTGACTGGTTTATTTTCTTTTAATATGGCAAACGAAATTAGAGCGAGAGTAGGTAATTTAAGAGATTAAATTAACCCTAAGTATGCGTTCAAACGATAACACACGACCCGACCTCAACTCAAACTCACCTCAACCTCAGCCCACCTTGAAATACATCGCTTACAATTTTGAGTCTTATGACACATTAATAAGCTCCTGTGTAATGTTCAGGTGAGTTCGAAGTGAGTACGGGTTGAACTCGAGTTAAGTTTGTTGTTGAGATCGGGTTGAGCGCGGGGCGTGTGCAGTTGCATCGACAAAATATAACGGAGCTTATGAATGTGTCATAAAATTCAAAGTTGTAAACGCCATATTTCAAGGAGTGGGCTCCGGTTGAGTTGAGTTCGAGTTGAGTTTGCGTTGAGTTCGAGTTGAGGTCGGGTCGTGCGTTATCGTCTGAACGCAGCCTTAAAAAGCTGCACGTAATGTTAAACCGACTTTAAGAACAAGCTGCCTGTTAGGGGGCCGTTTATTATTTCCAGTATTGCAGTTGGTGTATTTCTTCCTTTCCAATAACGCAATTAAATGACACGATACATAATGAATTCCTTTGTGTTAATTTGTGCCTGTGTGTGGCAAGTAACTTACAAATTATAGTATTTTTTGTGATTACAACCTAACAATTAACCTGCACGTAACTATGATATGCACAGATGATTGTGACTAACTAACGGTAGTTATCGGATGTACCAAGCCACAAGTAATTGTTGAAAAAAATAAAACACTTTTTTGAGGCATTTGTACAAATTCTTCATTCCAAAATAAGTCCTATCAAATTTTTGTCTGAAATATAAAAAAATACAACCAAAGTCTTACCTTTCGTAGCTAATGATGGCAGCAACACGAGACCTTGCAGCAAAGTCCAAAATAGTTTCTTGTACATTTTCATATTCAACCACTCACGCACTTAAATGTACGAGTAACTTTAGATGTAGGTCTATAATATAATTTGTTTGCACCGAACTATCTGTAGTGAAGGAGCACATATTATCTGAAACAAAGAAAAAAATATATAAAACTTACACTCCAATTAAATGAGTTTTAATGAAATTAAAAAATATGAGATACGGTTTGGAAAGTAACATTACAGAAGAAAAGAGAATAATAGGAAATATTGGAATACAGATTCCGGATATTATAATTTCAGTTATCGGAGCTGACAGATAAAGTATGTCTAACCCTACGGTTAATCTACATTATGGAAGGCATTTAAGGATCAAAATTAGTAATCCTTACTTCCTAACTAATATTATAAATGTGAAAATCCGTTTGTTTGTTTGTTCATTTGTTTGTTTGTTTGTTACGCCTTCACATCTCAACAACTGAACCGATCATCATGAAATTTTGCATACACTTCGTCTGCGTGAAAAGTTTTTTTGCTATCCCTCGGGAACGAAACATTTTTTCGGGATAAAAAGTACCCTATGTCCATCTCTGCACCCCTGACAACGTGTATGGAAAATTTCATGATGATCGGTTTTGTAGTTAAGACGTGAAGGCGTAACAAACAAACAAACAAACGGACTTTCGCATTTATAAAATTAGTAAGGATGCGAAAGCCAGTTTGCTTGTTTGTTTATTTGTTACATCGTCGTCACGTCTTAACTACTGAACCGATCATCATGAAGTTATGAGAGATAAATAAAAACAACTGTACACACAGACGAAATCGTGGGCGGCCACTAGTGACTTAATAAATAAAAAAACAAAATTATTAAATAATCAAGTTGTTCTGCTCGTGTCGCGGTTGAAAATTTCACAAATGATGTATTAATTGTGTAACCGTTTCCACAAACTCGCGCGTCATAAAACACGGGCCCTTCGCGGTGCCGCCGCCAACCACGCGCAACCCTTGCCGCAAGGTTCTTTACACGACACGACTGACTCGTCACGATCCTGTAATCCTGTAAATCTTACATCATCAGCAGTTTAACATACCTACTGCTGGAGCACAGGCTTTAGATGGGTAAGAAGGATGGGACATAAACCACAACGCGGATTGTTAGGTAAAAAGGGGCCATTATAGGAAAACATGGTTTGCGCGGGCCATATTTTTATATAGAAAACGTAAAGTTGTAGCCACAAAAAAACATACGAAAAGCTAATCTAGTAGCAACAAGCATTAAATTGCGTATAAGTAAACCTCACAGATGATTGTAAAAGAAAATCAGAATATCATCAAAAGCGCTTGTCGCGGGTCATATTTTTGACGTAAATAATAGCGGAAACGTATTGAATTCTACATCAAAATACACTTTATCGTACTGTACAGTTGCTCCAATAACTTTTTTTCAAGAAAGATAATTATGCTAAAGATAATGATGAAAAAACAACGTAAAACATCGAAAAAATGCAGAAGTGAGGTTATTTTCCATACTCTTTACATAAAAACAAAAAGACAGAGACAAATGATTTCGCATAACGGACCCTTAACATTAATACAATCGGCACCAATTAGCTTAACGTGCCATTCCAAAGCGCGGAGGAGCTCGTGGTCACCTATCCCATGACATGACCAATGAACTAACAACAATCGCTTATAATGTAACTTACTAACTTCTTTATCATCATAACAACCCATCACAATACAGTGCACGATGTAGGCCTCTTCCTTGGGAGGGTTTTGCCATTAACTTCCATGCTTGGAAGCAACCAACTTGCTCCGACCTGCCTGTGTTGGAGATCGTAGTGTATGATTGTTTTATATAATGTAAATTTAAATATAAAATAAAAATAACATTTATGTGAATGTAAAAATATGTAACTTTGTCTGCTTACTATGGTCATGTCGCTTCAAATATCTCTTACGGGCTTCTCCTATGGGGCAATAGCACGAATGCAAGTAAGGTATTTATTGCTCAAAAGAAATGCATTCGAGCGATATGCAACAAAGGTCCATTTGGAACATGCAGACCACTGTTTGTAAAGTTAGGTATACTAACAGTCCCTAGTATGTACATTTTAGAATTTTTTAAATTTGTTAAAAGCCAACCAGAATTATTTAAACTAGCCAAGGATTGGAATGGATTTTCATCCAAGAACATCTGCATGTCGAAAGAGTTGTTACTGCATGTGTGTTAAGGTATATAACAAGATCCCCAACCAATTTAAATTCGGACCTGTAACTCTAATGACGAGAAAGCTACGTGAATGGCTAGTACAACAAGTTTATTATAGTTTGAAAGATTTTCTGAATTGTAAAATTTTGCATGTTAATGTTTTAACATTGAAAATGTTTTTTCGATCGCTTCAGTAAGGTACCCAATTTCAGCCAGAGTGAGACATCGCCCTGGTCTCATGAGTTTTAGGTCTACGTGAATGTGAGTTTTGGGACTACGTGTATGTACCTACTAAATTTCAAAAGATGTGTCTCAGCAAGGGCTACAATATGATGCAATTTTTTTTTGAAAAAGTCATAAACTTTTTTCGAAAATCGCATAAATGTAGAAAAATGACACACTTTTTCGGGGTCTTTTCTCATTAAATCGACAATTTCTCAAAAACGAAAAGCGATTTCGAAAAAATGAAAAAAACCCCTAGAGATATTGAGTTAGGCTACCTATTGAAAATAGTATATGTCCCTGACTCTTACGGTCTGGGCTGTAGCTTATCCTTTATGTAGCGAAATGTTGGGATACCGCGGGCGACGCGCGCAGCGCGAGATAATAATAATACGTAGTACGATTGAAGTTTGTAAATTATTATATATTTCAAAGCTTGTATTAGTGTTTTATATTTTGTATTTTTTATTTATTTCCACATTTATTATATTAAAAAAGTGTTAAAATATATATTAAAACCATAATATTGATATTGATTAGCTCTAGCAGGTCAACAGATGGTATGACTTGAATAGAGCGTGAAGCGAGTGCAGATTCCAGATCTAGTCAAAGATTTAAATTGTTAGAGACGGCGGCGCGGGGCGGTACGGTCAGCAACAAAAATTGCTTAACACTTTAGTACTTTGTCACATCAATTTTTTAGACAGACGCCTCACAGTTTGAAACATTAATCAAAAAAGTTGCTATGACAAAGTACTAAAGTGTTTAACAACTTTCATTGTTGACCGTACCATAGTGTGACTGCACTGAAATGTCTCCATAAGTCCATATTCAAGTAAGTGACATTGCTTACTATATGAAAAGTAATGGAAAGTAGTGTTAGTAATAACTGTAGGAGCAAAAGAGATCACGCTATAATCTCCAGTACACGTGCTAGGCGTCGTAGTGAGTTTTTGTGTATAGATAAACGGATAAACAAATCTTGGTTTTAGTTTGAAGCCCGAGGCGAAGCCGAGGGCCTCAATAGGTACTTACGAGTAGATATAGAAAAGTAGATCCAAAATATTATATCGTGGGTTGCTGTTATTTCAATTTCGAGATTTGAAATTACTCGATCAGTCTGGGCTGTAGCTTATCCTTTATGTAGCGAAAGGTTGGGATACCGCGGGCGACGCGCGCAGCGCGGGATAATAATAATACGTAGTACGATTGAAGTTTGTAAATTATTATATATTTCAAAGCTTGTATTAGTGTTTTATATTTTTTATTTTTTATTTATTTCCCCATTTATTATATTAAAAAAGTGTTAAGATATATATTAAAACCATAAGCCATTCTTAGTGAGTCTGCGAATCCAAACTAATTTTTACAACGATCTATGAATGAGAGTGTGATGGTGATGCCTAGGTAAACATAGTTTGCATTGCAATAAAATGAGGGTTGTCATCGCACATTCGCGTGATGATGAAGTCGGCGCGAGAGTCTCGCATGCTGCATTTGATTTTGATTTATTTTTTATAAGGGTTAATTTATGTAGAAATTCAGATGTTTTAGTCATACATAGTACTTAGGTTACCTTTCAATAAAATATTAATGTCTATAAGAAAGGTATAAAAAAATTATTTAGTTAAATTCATTAAATTCATTTTCAATGTACCAGAAGGTCGTGAAAGGCACGAGATCTGTGAATTTTTATTTAAAAAATTTAAATTACATGTAACATCTTGTGTAATACCTATTCTTTGCAAATAAACACTTTGACTTTGACTATTGTAACCGTCGGCCTATCTACAATGGAATCTAAATGATCACGGCCTATGAAAGAGACTAAAACCTATGTGGAAACCTAATAACCTACAGGACAGGAGGACAGTCAAAATCCGCTTATTACTCACCGTTGATTACAACTAAACTATTGGAACCTAATTTTACTGGATTAAATAACCTCCAAAATACAATTTACTAAGTTTATTTTATTCAACCTTAACTAACCTACAACGAACCTTACTAACAAGCTTTGTGTGATCTGAGAGGACCTGTGAATGTCTAGTGGAGGAACCCTGGAAGTGAAAAGTAGTGTACCCAGATTCTTTTAAAAGTGTGATTAGTATTGATTTTCATTTTCCAATAGAAGTATTCGCTTTTATTACTAGGTCTTAATTATTCCTGCTACTACATTTATTTCTAAAAGAAAATTCCGCTAAATGAAAGATATTGCTCTATTGATATAACCAGAGAAATAGAAATTAAGTCTGTATTTTTCCTAAGTGAGTTTACTTTAATTTCATATTAATTCTTAATATTTGTCATACTACCAAGGGAAACCCCATAGTTCTTTAGTGTCAATAAATGGGAATACTATAAATAGAGAGGAAAGCGTTCCCAACTACGTTCCGTTGATGAAGTAAGTATGAGTGAAATAAACCTACGTTGATAGGAAATGATCAAAGTGAATTTATGAGTTAAATGGAGTATTGTTATAAGGTAAAAGAAGGTATGTTCAACCATAATAGACTACAAGGTAAAAAGAGGTAAGTCGGGTTATAGAGAAAAGTTAAATTTGGATAATTCTCTTCCGCTGCCAAGTGTCAAATTATATGCCATGTATGACGTTATTCTAAATAATGTAAATTATCTATTGTCAACTTGGTTCATTAAAATAAGAGAGATAATTTCAGGTAAGTTAAGAAGTTTTAGTCGCCTGAGATCAAAGTATAATAAAATTTTCAACGCTATTAAATAAGAATTCTTTTACTTTCTTAAGTTATTGTACAAGTAGTGAATATGCAATTGTGTTTTTGCCAGCTAAGGTACAAGCACCGCCCCGCTTCATACAATGAGTCTCGACACCGGACATGGGCAACTCTCTTCTGGCCAGCCATATTTTTTTCATGATAAATTTACTTAGTAAGTATTATTATATTAAGGTATTTGGTCTTTGTCAGTCTGTTTCTACAAAAGAGGACGGAGCAAAATGCTCCCAAGCGAACTATCAGTTTTCACAATGAAGAATTCTCCTTCAATTGTGATGGCTGAATTACAATTTTTTTTTGCTTTAATAAATAATTCTAGTATGACTGTTTAACATTATAACAGATGGACACAACATTACTATCCATTTACTTGGGACACTGATAGTTCTCACTTCTCATATTCTGAAGGAAAGACAATTCTAAACAAGGTAATAGAGTTCTATGACGGATTTTCCATACTTTAATCTCGGCTAAATTATAAATATGCAACCATAAACCGAATTGATTTCAGTTCATTTCATTTAAAGTTAAAGGCGATATTTCAATTAAATGTTGAGTAGACTAGGCAATGTTTGATTTCAATTGTAAATAAAATTCTATTATTTTCATCTTCAAAATGAGTTGGTTGAACCCAGTTGAAATATTTGAACTCAGATAATATGTTGAACTTATTATTTGTGAATTTAAGGTATTCACTAAATAATATAATATTTTCATAGTAGGTAGATACTTTTCAAAGCATTATCTCACTGTTAGTCATAATCTTCATTCTGTTGATTTGAAAGGTTTACTCAAACTATGATCTAGTGTTCCATAAACTGTGATTCAACATTAGTCTAATGGTAACACGGGATTATTCCATACGCCCAGATCTTGTTTTAGTACTCTTCCAAAAATCACCAAAACAGATTATCTCAACTGTAATCGACCATTTGAAAACAGGTTCATTCATTTAACCAATCCAATTCAAAGATGAATAACTATTCATTATTTATGATTCAACTTTCACTATTAAATCATTATCCAATATTAACAGAAGAATTTGTCTAGCTCTAATTAATAGTAAATCAAACTGTAGGTACTTACTGAAGCTTGCAAAGTCTACTCAATTGAGCACATCGTAGTAATTATTCACAACACTGAGTCATAGCCTTAATAGATCTCTGTTAAGGCGCCTACTATGGAAGATTGATACTTTCCCTTCGAATCGGTCAGCTTGTGGGTACTTACTGAAGCTTGCGAAGTCTACTCAATTGATCACTTCGTAGTAATTATTCACAACACTGAGTCATAGCATTAATAGATCTCTGTTAAGGCGCCTACTATGGAAGATTGATACTTTCGGATCGGTCAACTTGTGGGTACTTACTGAAGTTTGCGAAGTCTACTCAATTGATCACTTCGTAGTAATTATTCACAACACTGAGTCATAGCCTTAATAGATCTCTGTTAAGGCGCCTACTATGGAAGATTGATACTTTCCCTTCGGATCCTACCCAGTAGTTTCACATAACCTTTCGTTCACTATTTTAAACACTTCTGCGCTTCCTAGATTCCGTTCCTAAATCATCCTACCTCATCACTTCCTAGTTAAGTTCCTATGTACCACTGAATGACCTGCGACAGCCATCTTGTTGATTCCATTCTCGACACCACCTGCCTACGTTTCGCTTCGACAGCCATTTTGTCATGCACCAACCTAATTGCGGCCTACCTAAACCTGATACACCACGAAGTGACCTACCTCTCCTTCACCTATATAAGAGTTCCTAGCTTATCTAACGTTCCTGCTGTTACCTTGCTGACAGCTCGACCTTCTTGAGAACGTCCAATCTTTTACCAGCATCCAAGTTTCCCTCCCGTCTTGAGATGCAAACCTATCCTACTGTTCCTACGCGCCTAACAATGAATTTATAAACCTAATGAGTTTACCTGCCTACCAGCGACTAAATTTAGATTTCCTATGCAATATTTGTGATGCTTACCTCATCACCGAAGCCCTGAATCTGTAAAGCGTGAGCAAGCATGACTCGCCTAATTCTCTCCTAACAGCTTGGACGTGCTCAACGCTGGTGGGACGGGACAGCGCTGAGTCCTGACAGAAGAGGATTAACACCACCAAGTCATATCCTCCACGATTAGGCGAGGAACACTCCTGCACGCCGTTCGGTTCGTTGGCTCCTAAGCGAGTTGGCTAACTTGGTGATATTAAGTGACTGAACTAGGTGTCTTTTAACAGAACCCGCATTGCACGCCACAGAGCAATGCTACATTACCTACCCCTTTGAGGATTGACCGAACGCCCCTTAGAGACACAAAACTATTGATATTTATTCAAAATCAAACCACCTTTATCGTTCCCCAACTGCTTGTATAAATTTCAAACAAATTTGATTCGGAAACTTCTTCGATTTATTGGGAAATTTACTTTACTTTATGAAAATTCGCAAACAAAATCTACCTACTTTAATTTCAAGGTTACTTATACCATATAAGCCCTAATTAAAGCATATATGCAAAAGACTCGCACCCGGTTGCGGACCTATACGTCAAAACCTCAATTAAACACTTTCTTCCTGACTTCTTGCTGTTTTCTTGCGTTATAAAAAATACTACTTGTTCGAAGCTATCTTACAAAGAGGGTATTGACGGCTTCTACCGAGGTTCCACTTGATGCTACGTTGACGACGAGGAAAGTAAAAGAGAGCGATTTCCCCCGAACCACGTCTTTTATAACCCCCCAAAATCATTCACTCACTCCAGGAACCTCACCCCACACGACCTAAGCATCTTTTTTACCTACCTTCATTTCCCTACTTTACATAAATTATTCCTAAAATTTTCCCTTCTCCTTCAAAAATGGGGAGAATTCAGTTTTGTCTTACTCAACTTATAAATATAATATTTAAGTTGCTAATCTTACAAAATGAATCCCTATACTAATCAATAATTCCAACGTACAATTCAACTAACTAATAACCTCCTATCTTCAAGATTCTTTATACTCAAGCGCACAATGACGCTCAATTTGTAACCTAATTAAAATTTATCTGTTACCTAAATATTTCTCTATACTGACATTTCATCTACATTTGATTTAAGCAATTCATACAATTGTATGAAACAACGTTTCAATCATAAATAAATCAACAAGTTTTCCCCCTTACATCATTTCTAACAAAACTAACAACTTTGAATAATATTCAGAATATTTATCCAGAATCATATGAAATTATTGTACTATAATCATAGAACGTGCCGTGTATGTGCCGGCCTAGAATAGCACTACCCCCTATCATCCCGTGGGTGTCGTAAAAGGCGACTAAGGGAGCATAGCCTTCAAGAGACGGGCAGCAGCGTCTCCAAAAAACCTTGGCCTACTGCGATCGCCAACCCGCCTGCCAAGCGTGGCGATTATGGCAAACCCCCCCCCTCATGCATAATGGATCAAAAAATTGGCCCCCAGTCCCCGGCAGCCCCGCTATTCCTAGCTACGGTAGCGGCTACGGTAACGGCGGGGCAGGGGGTGCTAAGAATCCCCGGGTGCGGCTCGGCTACCAAAAACGACGACAACTGCACCTGGCAACCTATAACACGCGCACACTAAGGGAAGACGCGAAGTTAACCGAGTTGGAAGAAGTTATCAGCAAGGTACACTGGGACATTATCGGGTTATCTGAAGTCCGAAGAGCGGGAGAGGACTCGATAATCCTCAACTCCGGTAACTTGCTTTACTACCGGGAGGGCGACCAACAGTCCCAAGGTGGTGTCGGGTTCATCATCCACAAGTCCCTTGTCAACAACGTGATTACCATCGGAAGTGTGTCGACCAGGGTGGCGTACCTTATACTCAGAATATCCAAACGGTGTTCGCTGAATGTTATACAGGTTTACGCACCGACCTCGACACACCAAGATGACGAAGTGGAGGCTATGTATGAGGAGATCTCTAAAGCCATGCATAGCTACAAAACCCACTACACTGTTGTGATGGGGGACTTCAATGCAAAGTTGGGGAAACGATGCGGTGATGAGCTGAGAGTGGGGCAATTTGGAGTTGGGCAACGGAATGACAGAGGCCAGATGCTGGCTGACTTTATGGAGAAGGAGAACCTCTTTATGATGAACTCCTTCTTCAGAAAGCCGGAATGCCGGAAGTGGACCTGGGTCAGTCCGGACGGTAAAGTCAGAAATGAGATAGATTTTATCATGTCGACGAAAAAGCAAATATTCAATGATGTCACTGTGATCAACGCTGTTAAGACGGGGAGCGATCACCGATTGGTACGTGGCACATTGAATATCAACCCAAAGCTGGAAAGATCTCGACTGATAAAATCAACAATTCGACCATTGCCGGCCCATATTCAAAACCCCGAGAGCTTTCAACTCGAACTCCAAAACCGCTTCGAAGCCCTTGAGAACAGCATAGATGTGGACGATCTAAACAACATGGTGGTGGATACTGTCCGTACGGTAGGGTCCAAGCTCTTTAAGACCCGCCGTCCCAAGATAAATAAACTCTCCGACCACACACTCCTACTCATGGATCAGAGACGTGAAATGAGGCTCCAGAGTTCAGTAGATGCTAATCGTTATCGGCAGCTTAATAGACAGATATCTAAGTCTTTGACGAGCGACCTTCGCCAATTTAATACGAATCGTATTAAAGAGGCCATCGAGCGGAATAAAGGCTCCAAAGTGTTCGCGAGAGATCTGTCTATTGGGCAAAGCCAGATGACGAAGCTGAAAACTGACGACGGACGCATCATTTCATCAAAGCCTGAAATCCTGAGGGAGATCGAGAGCTTCTATGGGCAGTTATATTCCACGCAGACACCTGTTGAAAGCAAGGCTAAAGACCCCAGAGCCAAGCTTACCCGACACTATACTCAAGATATCCCGGACGTCAGCCTGTACGAGATTAGTATGGCTCTCAAACAGCTGAAAAACAACAAGGCGGCGGGTGACGATGGAATCACTACAGAACTTCTGAGAGCGGGCGGTAAGCCGATACTCAAAGTCCTCCAGAAGCTCTTTAATTCCGTCATCGTCCAGGGCAGAACGCCAAAGACATGGAACATAAGTGAGGTGATCTTGTTCTTTAAAAAGGGTGACAAGTCCCTCTTAAAGAACTATAGACCCATCTCGCTTCTGAGTCATGTCTATAAGTTGTTTTCGAGAGTCCTTACGAATCGTCTCGCTCGCAAGTTCGACGACTTCCAACCTCCCGAACAAGCCGGGTTCCGAAAAGGCTTTAGCACCATAGACCACATCCATACGCTGCGGCAGGTTATACAGAAGACCGAGGAGTATAATGAGCCACTTTGCTTGGCGTTCGTGGACTATGAGAAAGCCTTTGATTCGATTGAAACCTGGGCGGTGCTGCAGTCTCTCCAAAGGTGCCAAGTGGACTATAGGTATATCGAGGTGTTGAGGTACTTATACCAAAATGCCACCATGACGATCCGAGTACAGAACCAGAACACAAATCCTATCCAACTGCAGCGTGGTGTGAGACAGGGAGACGTTATTTCTCCGAAACTGTTCACAGCTGCGTTGGAGGACATCTTTAAGCTCTTGGACTGGAAAGGACTCGGCATCAACATTAATGGCGAGTACCTAACACACCTTCGTTTTGCCGATGATATAGTCCTTATGGCTGAGACCATGGAAGACCTGAACACAATGCTCGAAGATCTCCGTAGTGCTTCCCAAAGAGTGGGTCTTAGGATGAACATGGAAAAGACGAAAATTATGTCAAATGCCCATGTTGTACCCTCTCCAGTTCATGTTGGGAACACTACACTTGAAGTTGTTGACCATTACGTATACCTAGGACAGGCAGTCCAGTTAGGTAGGTCCAACTTCGAGAAAGAGATCTCTCGCCGAATCCAACTCGGGTGGGCAGCATTCGGGAAGCTTCGAAAAATCTTCGCGTCCGACTTACCTCAGTGTCTCAAGACGAAAGTCTATGAACAGTGTGTGTTGCCAGTGATGACTTACGGCAGTGAAACGTGGCCGCTAACTATGGGTCTCATAAGGAGGCTCAAGGTCGCTCAGCGTGCAATGGAGAGAGCCATGCTCGGCGTTTCCCTACGTGATCAAATCAGAAACGAGGAGATCCGCAGGAGAACTAAAGTAACCGACATCGCTCGAAGGATTGCTCAGCTGAAGTGGCAATGGGCGGGACACATAGCGAGAAGAACCGATGGCCGTTGGGGCAGAAAGGTTCTGGAATGGCGACCGCGCACCGGACGACGCTCCGTGGGTAGGCCCCCGACAAGGTGGACCGACGATCTGGTGAAGGTCGCGGAAAGCCAGTGGATGCAGGCAGCGCAGGACCGATCGTCGTGGAGATCCTTAGGGGAGGCCTATACCCAGCAGTGGGTGTCGTGTGGCTGATATATAATCATAGAACTCTGATTAATACGAATTTTATATTCACAACAAATTGAACCTCCCATATGCTACAATTAGAATCCAACTTTTCAATCTTTTTATCTCGCCTTCCCCAAAATATCATAACCTCTAGAATCAATTTGCTAATATACGTATTACAACATTTTCCATTAAGTATTCGGTCCAATTAAACCTAAAATTTCCGATCAATTTAGCATCACAATATTGGTACTTTAAAAACCCTAACTGGCAATACTCATCCGACTACTTTTACATTTTCTAAATGCCTACCCTCATTTGAGTTATAAACCTGCAGCATAAAATCCCGCTTTCGAAGAAACTTCATATCAATCTTTCTTCGTACAACACCCAACGACAAGACAAACTTTATTAGGCTCCATTCACATTTTCCCATGAAATACTTTCTTATTACACCTTCAATAACTATTGTTTAAGGTTTTTTTAATAATATTTCTAGATTCATCCTTACAATATTTCTATTAATTAATTATCTCCCTTTTATTTCACAATTCGAGTTTTCAATTTACCACTAAACTGTCAACTAAACTCCGCCCAGAATAAAACATAGTTTCATTTCTTTTCTTTCTCTCTGTGTTATCTCTGAACATCAAACCATATTATAAGATCAAATCAAACTTCCATTTTAATTTCAAATCTCCAATTTAACTGTGTCATGAAGCAAAGGCATGGTATAACAAAGTACCCTAATTTAAGCAAATACCGCCTACGATTAACAAAATGTACTAGAACCGCTACAAAATTCTCCAAGCCAACTAAACTTGCATTTATCCCCCAAATCTAACTAATGTCTAATATTTCCTAAAACAAAATTTAAATTTACAACTATGATTTGGCAAAAGATATGGGACTTGCCTTGCGACCTTACGACCCTCAGTTACCATCTGGCAATCGATTTCTCATCGATCGATCCACTGGAACGACCTACTATATTTAATTTCGTTCTTTAGCTAAAACACATCACGTGGTGTGACACTACTGACAACTCACAGAAATAATTAACACCGAATTCAATCCTTTTTTAAGTAATCTTCTAAAATAAACTATTATAACGATATTCGAGAGGCTCTAATAAAATTTAATAAATAACCAATAATAAATATAAATAAATTTTAAGCCTATTAGCGTCGTTACCTACACAGAGACTAATATTTGAATTTTAGCGCCGTGAAAGATTAAAAGAACTTCCGACATTATTGCTAACTCAAAACCTGAACTACTCTTTATTATAATAACTTGTTCGATAGTTAAATAATATTATGCTCAATATGAAACAAAATTCGAAAAATATTTGAGATAAAATAGCATGTTCAGTTTTGAACCGTTACACTATACAAGAAATCACTTCAAGTTAAGTTAAATGAACATATTCAAGTTACAAAGATGTCGGACTGTGTAAAGGTCTCACCGATTAATCTTTTTATCCGAAAATCCTTACCCTTCACCTCTTTTTATGTGAGGTTATGTTTGTATTGTGATAGAAATTATTTGATTTAACCTTTCTCTTAGAGGATAAATATTTCAAAGCTCTTTTGTAATAGAAAAAAATTGTTTGTATAGATCTGATCAATTCTTAACCCTTCAAAGTTGTTAGTTTTAATCCCACATTTTTGAGAGTAAGCTTGGGAGGTATGTACAATACCTGCGTTAAAAGATTAAAACTATTTTTTTACTGTTTCGTAAAAAAATCTTGAAGGGACTTATATTTTTATTCATTAAATGAATGTTTATAATTCTTTTGAGAAAAAAAATCTTTAACCACGTAAGTTTATTGTACTTGTATTTTATGTCTAGCAGGCTTTGAAAACTCATGTTTTAGCTTATGTTTATTATGTAAGTACCTACCTATATTTGATAACAGGCATTTTTTTTACAATATGCCAAAATAATTATTTTTTATCGTAAAAAAGGTCTTTGTGATCAGTTAACAGAAAAGCAACAATATCTATTTTTAACAAAATAATAATTTAAATTTCTGACAATGCATACCTACCTATAATAATTAAGTTTAGACTGAGTTTGCACAATGTCAATTAAAGGATAGAATACATAAACAACAATATTAACTTTTATGACATGGAAGCTTCCACCCATCACACAAAATTTCATCAATCAATCAGGCATATTTTGTCAAAACAGGCAAGATCGACATTATACCTACTGACACACCAAGCGGTATCATAATATGTAAAAAAAGTAGTACGTTAGTTAGTAATCAATTTAATTTCGTCAGTTTGTTAGCTCGATTACATTATAATTTGTAACATTTTCTAGCAAATTTGTTCCCCGTCGCAAATCACGCCCCGGAAGCAGCTCGCGTGAGGTTAACCATCAAGTCTTCTTTCGTACGTTTAAACTCCGACACTATTCCCACTGTAGAAGGTTTAGAATAGATTAGTAAAATATGTGTTTACTCCTTGTAAGGCTAAACTGAATTCGATTAGAAATCAGGAACGCTGCTGCGAGCTATTACACGGTGTTTATACTGAACTAAAGATAGATAACTCAGGTTTTGTTAGTACGAAATTTCGTTATTGAATTATTTTCGGTTTAGCTAAAATATTATGACATAAAAAATCAAGATAAATGTAGAGTTAGTTAACTCCACTATATAGTTTTAATTATTTGTTTGTTTATTTGATTGGATAACCAACAGTATAAAATTATGATTAATATTCATAGCGAAAAAGACATACAGCTTTCATTATTGTCTAAATTTATTTGCAAGCCTCACATTGTATATTTTATCATTCATTATTGCTTATACTATCTTTATTTAATCCTTGCCATGAGTAAAATAAAGCTTTACACATTTGAATTTCAAGTTTATTCATCTCTTCGCAAACCGTCTAGCCACCTTTGGATTTAATTAATTTTTTCGCTCCCCTCAATGCATTTTTCACTTTTCCCCACTTTTGATGTTAATCCTCTACTTTTAATTACGACAACGCGTTCATTTTTTAAATGGCCACTTTTTACTAACTTTCGCTAGGTACCTAACAATAAAATGAAATATTTCTCAGTGTTGCAAAATCTTGCTTCGCTAAGCCTTAATTTGAAATGTGTATCATCAAATTAATTAGCTCTTTTATTATGATAAGCTTTTTAATTTTGCCCGTGAAATTCGGTTTTATTTAATTATAACCTTTTTCAAGATTCTTGAAGATGATTACTGAGGGTTATTTTTTATGTTTGTAACAAGATAATTGATGTTGATCTTAGAGTTTTATATTAATATTTTTTTTAGGGGAGAAAGCAAATTTGCTTTGCTGTATTCTGTTTTAATTATGGAAGTGTAATAAGTGTTCCATGCTCGCGTCTTACACTATAAATAAGGGAAAAAATATTGTAGATACTTTGCTTATTTATAACTGAACTGATGTGTTTTATTACTACAGAAAAGTGTGCTAATAATCACTTAAGCTATATTCCCAGACAGTGTTCACAGCTATTTTGTTTTCACGTGAAGCTATTTTCAATTTCTTGTTTGCCGTAAAATTAGCTAAGAAATTTGTTGGCATTCGATCGTCACGCGAACTGGCAGTTTAGTTAAATTGATTAATTTCTTTATTGTAGCAGGTATAAAAGACAAACTGAATTTGTCCATAGTTTGGAGTTAATAGCGCCTTGAACTAATTGGTTTCCGCTCACACGAACCAAAGGGAAAGTTGGACTAGCGTTGAACGCACGAACATTTAAATTTGATAATTGATATGGATGTGATATTATGACCATAGGGTAATAGCATCACATTCGACTACCTACCCTGCGTAGACGTTGTTTAAACTCATTTGTTTAACAACCTGCAGTGCAGTTCTCTAAAATACAATTAGACTGTCAATCTCAATTTCATCGAATTCCTGGCGGATGTCATACTTATAGAGCCCCATGGCATAATGCCATGGATCACAATAACTCAAATTAGTAATGGGTAATAATCGTAAGGCATCTGCTGGACGGACGCTACTGTAGTGACGAATTTGACGCTGCTAACTTAGAGAAAACATATGCTGGCCACGCGAAAAAGCGACCGGTGCGGTGCAACAAGCGAATCCTTTCTTTTCATATAACAGGGGTTAATTGGCATTGCAACGTGTTAGGTATTCACTCACCGCAATGCCTGTCGCCCATTTTGCGTAGCCATAGCCACGCTATAAGACGTCCACAGCTACGTGCGAATGAGACGCGATTTGTTATATATAGGTAGGTACAATGCTCGCTTAGGACCAGCGGCGTCAGCAACGTGTGAAATATTAACAGCAATTTAAACACAATTGCGTGTAAAATCGCGGCAAATTCGGCCTTTCTGGACAATGTCAAAGACTGAGCCTCATGACATCGTATAGCGATGTCCTTTTTAAAGCAGCAGTACAAAGATCTGAATACGGAAGATTCTAAATGCGCTTTTTGCAATTGAGATCCCATCTTAGTTTCTCTTAAAATTCTAGCAAAATTATGCCAGTGCATGTAACTACAAATCAAACCCAATGGTGGTACCCTACTGCATTCTCATTTAAAACTCGAATGAACCAATTTCGCTGCTCATACTTAATTACATAATGTTTACGAAGCAGCTCGGTTTGCGGTGTAAAAGCAATCTACGTCGCCTAACTCCCGAAACCGAACGATTTAACACAATGCGGCGTCACGAGACAGGTTTACGGAGAGGTTACCCTATTTATAAAGATAAAGTTAAAAATACTACACCAGATAGTGAAGTTCTTTGTAAACACTATGGTACGATTTTTAAGACGATAACCTGAAAAAGGGAAATGTCACTTATTGTTGAAATATTTCGCACTTCTGTCTTTGATTTCTCTACACACCGTTTTCCATTAAATGTTTAAAATACCCCAAATACCATAAGACCAGCGAACACGGTCGAAAACCAAGGCAATTTGACACAAAACCATGTAAACAAGCCGTGAGAAGGGATGACACACGGTTACCCGTATCCGGGAACTGATCTGGCGAAAGGGATAACGCTAACCAAATACGAATGTTCGAATTAAAAATTTAAGATTTATTTAGTCAAAGCTCTTGCAAATGTCACAATATTTTATTTAAATCTCAGGAAGGGTAAGATTGTACTTACGGTTTTTTTTTCTGAACTTATAACTATAGTTAAAAGTTCTTCGTACCATAAAAAAGGACGACCTAGACCTCCCAGACCTAGATGTATATATAAACAAAAACAAAATATCACGCAAAATACTTGTAGTATTCATATTTGTATAGGTATAGTCAGGTGGGGTAAGTGAAACACCCAACCATATCTAAGAAACTATCGTAGTTTATTCTCATAGCGATGTATCGATAAAGCAGGAATGACGAATTACTTCCCGTAATACAACACAGATATTGCTGCGATCATTAAACTAGCTAGTAAACCAAAAAGAAATTCATTAGATGTCAAAACGCAAAACACGATGTTTTTTTGATAAATCTTTAAAACTGGACCCTATTTTATGAGAATTTGTTACATTTTGGATATTAACGGTTAAACATGATCCTTTTGTCCTGTTTTTAATTAAATGGACACAATATTTAAAGCTATTTTGGCCACTGTTTCACTTCCCCCTTGTCAGGGGTAAGTGAAACACTTCTTAGCTTTTATATTCTTTTCGTGATTTTGTTGCTTAATGCAAGTTTTTAGATATTTATATTCATACCGTTAAAGGCTGATTTAATTAGGAGTACATTGCCTATACAGCTACTTTAATTGCGAGTTTTAGAGCTTTACTACAACTTGTTAAATAAAAATAAAGTATGTTTCACTTACCCCACCTGACTATATATCAAAAATGTCATTCACATATAGTAGGCACTAAATTTTAACGAGAGCGACTAAATTGGTCACAAATCGAGTCGCGTGTCGGTGGGTGTTGGACTGTTGGTTGCCGTCGTTTAATATGACTGTTCCGATTGCTATCAATTTGTTTGTTTTAATTGGTGCCTGATTTATGATCCTAGTTTCGTTTTTAGGGGTAGAGTATGAATAAATTATTAGTATTGTAGAGCAATATTTAGGATGAAAGATTCACGTACTTATAACGACAATACGTCGACGGGTAATTATTTGTACGAAAATTTATGTTTTGGGTATACCACATTTTGCC
Source organism: Agriphila tristella (assembly GCA_928269145.1). Taxonomy (NCBI): domain Eukaryota; kingdom Metazoa; phylum Arthropoda; class Insecta; order Lepidoptera; family Crambidae; genus Agriphila; species Agriphila tristella. The sequence goes on along the minus strand of OV743433.1, from coordinate 36,162,259 downwards.
GTCAAATGGAACCACATCGAATCTTGTAGTTTTACAACCCAACTGCAACTGCACCGTTCATACGATACCACTGCTCATCCACTTTTTCTTGCTGCGTTATGGGTGTGATATAAAACGGTATAGGGGGTTTCACTTTCAGCGAAAAAATCAGCCTGTACCGTACATAGCATAGGAGGTGTACAGCCGGCCTAACATGCGCACCACGACATTTTGTTGATACTTTTCTTTCACGTCTGTGGCTCACCTCCGCCGTGAAACCATACCAGCGGCACCGCGGTAGTTTCGCCATGGTTCCGCTATGAGTTGTCTTCTAGCGACGACAAAATATGAGGATCGCATCTACGTAGCGGTTTCGCGTCATTGCTTCCGCGTGTGAAAAATCTATGCATTAGAACCCGGTTGTTCACATTTTGTTTCAGTTGTCGAACTCATACTCATACTCATATGTTTATTGCTTTGACCATAATGTACAAAAGATGTTAATAATATAAAGTATCTACTCCGCCATGATCTTCATGGCGGAACCTACTGCGATGTTCAGCTACCGGAGGTGAGCTACAGGCAGCGTTACATTGCGATAGTTGTTCCGCTCACGCGAGATGAATTTAATAGTCATGGTGCAAATTTTACCCAGCAAGTTTACACTTGAGGGCTTTTTTTAATTATAATGCTTGTTTACACAACCACGACCACTATATTGCTATGGGGATGTTTAAGTTGTATTGTAGAAAAAGCAGGTCATGTAAGCGCAGAAAATTTCATATTTTGGGAGGTGGAACAAAGAAATGAATTGCCATATTTTTTGTTCGTTGCGGTTCCCACCCTTTTGTTGTTCGTCCGGCTGTTTGTGGATGGATGATTTTTACATGATTACGGGAACAAATCTCACTGCATGCGCGAGAATGAAAAATAGGCTAGTATACTATTATATATTATATTCTGTGCTAGTAGTGAAAAAACCTACTGGTGCAAATATTAGGTATGGATACATAAAACACATTGTTCACAACCAGGAAAAAATAATAAATTCTGTGTTTTCATAAGACAAATAATCTGCAATACTCTCTTGGACACCATTATGGCTATGATCTAAGTGGTTTAGCTACAAATCTGCGACTTAGGAACACTTTCATCTCTTCTTAGAATTTGTTTGAAAGAAAAGTCATATCCACGTCATCGATTGTATATGTCTATCGTATTGATGTATAGTTCATTCGGTCACCCATCTTTAACTGACCGAAGTAAAAGGTGCTGCACTATTACGATCACCGAGAAAAAGCCATTAAAAACAGTTCGCGTGATCAATAATTAACTTCCGTCATAACCGAGGGCTTTTTGGATTGCTATCAATTTGTTTGTGAGTGGTTGTAAATTTACGACCATTTTTATTGTTATAACGTTTACTGTAACGATCCATTTACCGAAAACATAAAAGGAGAAATTGCTATACTTGATTTACAAATATTGATGTTATTTTCCCTGCTTGAAATCAAGAAGTAATTTATTTCTTTTTATCAATTTTCACGTGGCACTTTCACGTTTCGGATTTGGAAAAAGAACTTTATCATCGTATCAGCCAAACGACACCCACTGCTGTGTATCATTCAAGGTATGGGAATTATAATAAATCTGACCTAATCAATTGCCCTTTATCTGTTGTATCATTTTTAACTTTCCATAGTCTGACGATTTCTTACCGTAGTTTTCAGAACCCAACTACGAAACAAAAAATATCTTCGAAAATTTTGCCCCCTCCCAAAAGCTGAAGACAAAATAAGCCTAACAGCATTACAACCGTTTACAGTGACAGAGTGTCCAGCAAAAAAGTCACCCATTAGTCGCTGCAAAAAGGTTAATCACGAGTATTAACGCAAATGGGGAGTCGCGTGCCTGTAATTGGCTACGACGACCTTTCGACACATTGCAGCAATGGCCAGTAATATTAGTGTATTTAGTACTACAGCAATCAACATTTTCCTTTTTATTCTTCCAAACATGTTCATTTTTTAATTGACATAGAAATTTCCTTTTTAATAATAATAATAATATACTTTACAGAACGCCAATACCTGCAGTTTAGTAGGAAAGTTCATGCAGATCGACGAAAACAGTATAACCCCACCCCACACCTCTCATCAAAAATATCACAAAATCACTACACCCTGTAATTTACTTGGCTTAGCTTTAGCTTTAAGCTGTGAAAAATAAAATTTCAGACATTGTCCATATAATTTGTTAGTAACAATCATGATTTATAACTAGTATTAGTAACATTATTTCATGATACGTTAGGTACATTGCAGCTTATCGGGCATGCAACTGCATGCATGTACATGCAACTTTTAAAGTGAACTTAAATGCGCTACGCCGTAGCACTGCATGATGTCGTAATGCTACAGCATTGTGTCTGGTAAACTACGAGAAATGTCTTTCTCGTAGTTATTCTAGTGATAAAATCCTGGTGACAGCTCGAAAACATACACACCGTAAACTTTTGCTATTCTGTATTAAACTTGTTACCTTTTTTATATCAAACAGATTTGAGAGAGATAGTAGAGCCACCTTAAACTTTTTTTTATCTATATTATCTATGTTTAATCTATGTAGTTGTAAATTGTGGTGTAAGATTATTTCAATATTTTTTTATTATTATCTTACTAATATTATCCTACTATCCTATACCTAATGTGAAAGTTTGTGGGTTTGGATGTTTAGATGTTTGTTCCTCAATCTCGCAAAAACTACTGAACGGATTTGGTTGGAATATGGCATACAGATAGTAGAAAGCCTAGATTAAAACATTGGATACCTTTTTATTCCGATATTCCCACGGGAACGGGAACCACGTGGGTGAAACCGCGGGCGGCCGCTAGTTATTTATAATAATACAATATAAAACAATATTTTAATGACAAAGTAGATAACTGCCATTTTACATACTTTCATACATAATCGCTCAAGCAATAAGAGCCGACCAATTCCTTACAATTTCTGTACCTTTCTACGCTGCTTGATGTAATAATTTTAATTACTAACATATCTTTGGATATTTGGTGTGTCCAATGTTGTCCGCAAATATTAAAACTGATTCTTTTTCTTGTATCCTACTGCACATATTCTGCAGTATGTGCCACTTTGTCTCAAGTTCAGTAAATTCAGTCAAGTCATCGACGTCATATGAACTCAAATGATACTTTATTTCATTCTCTCTCTACCGTATGGGTGTAATCGTTTATATAATATCCAACATTTTTGGCTTTAAACTTTACCTTATCATTACAGAGTTGAGAAATAAGCTTAATGAGTGAATTAAGCTCGTATTGAGTCTTAACTCCTGTTCGAACGCGAAAGTTAAAGTAACTTCCAAAACAGAAAGCTGTCAAGTGTGAATCGTAGCTTTGATATTAATACACGGAATGAAAATTAATAATTAAAAGAACCAAGTGGTGTAATGTGGCATTTACACGGGTCAACTTGAAGGGCTACTTGTTGGTCACTTGTAGTCAATTTGCGCTATTTATCGACAATCGCTTGTAAAATCTAATCGCAATGCAAACCTAATTTTTTACTGCCTCTGTTGTTTAGTGGTTTGCCCACCCGTATAAGACGCAGGGTTCCCTGGTTCGATTCCCACGGGGGGTACAATTTGTACTCGGTTTGGTCGGTGGTAGGGTTTATTTCAAGCCCGCCTGGCTAGCTACAACCTTCTTACCTAAGTCTGACGCCATAACAACAATTCAAAAATTGTTGTGTTCCGGCAGTTAGAGGTAAGATAGCCAGTTCCTCAGTGATGAGGTTTCCGGATGTAGTGCTCTTCCACCTTGAGCCTTATCGTCACTTTACATCAGGTAAGGTGAAGGCGAAGTTGTGCTTTAAAAAAAATCAGCTGGCGAGTCGATTTTACAAGCTATTTTCGATAAAAAAGCGCTAGTTTACTTAAAGAGACCACTAAGTGACCTGCCAAGTCGACCCATGTAAATACCTTACATGGGTCGACTTGGCAACTAATGCGCTAATAGTATTGTAGCAGACTTTTTGAATGTGTGTTAGGTGCGTCCAGATTCAGTATACATTGTTCATGTATATCACACCATGCAAGATAAAGAACTGTTACAAATATTATAATAATAAACTGTTATCATAATCAGCAACAAGAATAAAACCATCGAAATACATTAACTTAATTAATTAACTTACATATTACAGACTAATTAATTACCCACGAAGAGCTTAGTAACAATTTCAGCAAGGTAAGTATTTGCGAGCTTCGTATCAGATGCAATACTTGAACAAAGTTGTCCCTACTTATAGAAGTTGGGACCGAAACTGCTACCGGAATATTATATCAATAAACTGAACAAGGACAACAGCATCAAATATAATAGCTACTGCAAAATGGTTGCAACAAAATTAATAAATCTAAACACATCCGTTGCAGGGAAAAGGGAAAATTGAAAAAATACGCTATGAAGTAACTCACCCGAGATAAGATCAACAGCATTTCACTCAAAATCCTCAATTACCACATCCTTCATTTTTCATGCCCACGTGGCCGCATGCGGCCGGACAACAAATAGAAAATCTATTGTCTCTCATTTTCCGGGCCTTGAATTGAAATGTAGTGTACATTTCAATTCAAGGCCCGGAAAATGAGAGAATTTACTAATCTCAGTGACGAGTCCAAGCCGAGTCTCCGCGGCACGACCCCGTTGGATTTATTTTTGTCTCCAAGTGTGTAACTCGGTATAGCGTCAGCGTGTCCATACAAAATATATGGGATATTAGTAGGATTAGTTGTTAGGCAGAGATTCGGGTTGAATTCGGATCAGTGTAACGTGAGTCATCCCTAACGCGCAGAGCAGAGCAAAACTGACAATTCCACCAAAAGTATAGCGAAACAACTGAACGAGTAAATATTACGACTCGTGGTCAAACTTACCACACCAGTGTGACTAAGGGGTTTTTTTTACGGGTGTCCCTTGACTCGCCTAAAGTCATTGGTCCTAATTTCATTTGGCCGTATTTCTTTGGGCTAAACTCCTTAGGTACAATTATTGTTTGGCCTAATAGATTTTTTCGCATCTTTGTCGTTTCGCCTAAACGTTAAAATCCCTAATTATCAAAACGACTAATGTTAATTGTCCTGAAATTTATTAGCATACATATCTTTTGACACAATAATGACCACGCCGAAGTATTGTTAACCCTAATATTGTCTTGCATACATAATTTTTGGAATAATAATATTGTATTGAATTCAAGTTGGTGACAGAAACAAATCGTCAAAAAACGGGCCTGAGGCCCCCCGCTATAAAGAAAAACTTTTAATGCGAACACCATTACGTTAGGTTAGGTTAGGGTTTTGAACACTTCCATAATGCTTGCATGCATGTTGCATGCTTGCATGCATGCTGAATGCTTGCATGATTTTATGCATGCATGCTTTTTTGCATGCTTGCTCACTTGCTCGCTTGCATGCATGTTTACTTGCAAAATGCTTGCCGGGGGGTGCAGGGGGGTCGGGGGGCCTGAGGCCCCCGCTATAAAGAAAAACTCTTAATGCGAAGACCATTAGGTTAGGTTAGGTTAGTGTTTTGACCACTTGCAGCGGAGCGAGCGAAGCGAGCGGAGCTCCCTAATGCTTGCTTGCATGCTGCATGCTTGCTTGCATGCTGCATACTGCATGCTTGTTTGCATGCATGCATGTCTGCTCTTGCTTGCATGCAAGTATGCATGGCCTTGTTTGCATGCATGCATGCGTGCCATGCAAGCATGCTATTCGATCTTGATTGTACTTATATTGTTATGTTTGCTTGTGTGCATACTTGCTTGCTTGCTTGTATGCGTGCATTGCATGCTTGCTCACTTGTATCAGCTTGCAATCTTGAGTGTGATAGGCAATTAAAAAGACAACGACAGGTTTATCTGCTCATTCTTTATTTTTAATTAACAAAAACATAATTTTCGTATTCTAAATCATGTGCAATTGTTGTTAATTGTTGGTAAAATTGTTCAAAAGTGTTTAGTTAAATTGAGTAATTTTCAATTTACAAGTAGTAAACAAAATGGATTAAAAATGATTATTCCTAAAATGATTAAGGGAAGTGAAAATTCGGCGAAAAAATTATTAGGCGTTACACAATTGTGCGAATCATTATTTAGTACTTTTAAACATTAGGGATTATGAATAGTTATGCTTAATGATGAATTTAGGAAGTAAACATGCGGCGAAAAAATTTTAGGCGAAATGAAAATAGGCCGAACAAATTTAGGTCAAATGAAAATTGTGCTAATAGTTTTTAGGCCAATAAGTAGTGTGCCAAAGACAGTTAGGACAAAAAAAATTAGGCATTCCAATATATACCCTTTTTTTACACTTAGTCACACAGTTGTGACTAAGGGTAATTTATCCCGACCCATGGTCACACCAACACACCCTTGTCCCACTCAAAAAGATCATTAGCAGTACCAGGCATTTTAAAACTTGAAACTTTCAGACGACAAATGCTCTTTTCTTTGTAGAAAACAACCAATATTTTGGATTCCCCAAGTGAAACCATTTTATCGTTTTTCTACTTAAACGTTTGACAAAAAAATATCTAAATACCTAATATTAAATTCAATTTTGAAGTTAACAACTAAACCCTCGAGTTCTCAGCACCTCTGTTTATCAATAAAGAACGTCTTTAGAAATTCGAGTGTACAAAGTTTGAAGTTGCGACGAAGCGCTCGATTTAACTTCTACTTTTCATTATAAACTCTCTGACAGTTTTCACAAGGCTCAGTGTCCGGGCACGAAACTGGCGGCGGCCGAGCGGTGGCGGGGCGGCGCGGCAGCGGAGCGGCGGCGGGGCGGGGCGATGAGAACGTGGGCACGAAACAGCGGTCGGTCAGCCGCGTTAGTAGTGTTGTGACAGATGGGCTAAATACCATTAAGGTCTTGTGGACCTACCGATTTGACCTACTGGTAGGACCACGGTATACCACTATGTACTCGTGGTCCTACTGGACTAGGGCTTTTTAGAATATCGTAGTGACTAACCTAAATTGTATGTTAAAGAAACTTCTTAAAGTTTTTTTATTTCTATTGATGTGTCAAATGTGATGTTGCTATGGAAACAATTTCTTGTTAAATCAATACCGAAAAATATTCAAAGGACGAAATATACAGGGTCATTTTTGGACCCCTTTTCAAACTTTGTCAGGTCATTCTATAACAGCAGTACAATCAATTTATGAAGTAAAACAAAAATATTTTTTTTACATTTTTACCCCAAACTTTTCCCTACACAAATTGAAATTGTTGTCACCGTTTGCGCGTCGCACGGTCGACCCGCGCGAGCCCCCCTCCCGTCACTCGCCTTCCCCCGCTCGCGTCCCGTTCGTGACGGTGAGCGTGCGCGCCTAGATTTTTAGGATATAAAAATTCCTTGAACTATTATTTGATTTTGTAAAGGGGTCGCAAAATTACCCTGTATAGTAATATAATGATGTCCAAGATGCCGACATCCATACTGACCCTATTAGATATATTTATTTTAAAATATTTTTTATCTAAGTAAATTGCCCAATGTGAATGTTTTGGTTTAGCTGTAAGTTCACATGGTAATAAATAAATTAATAATAAACAATAATAAATAGGTACCTACTTAGTAATCAAACAGACACTATTATATTTTCAACACAACACTACTGCAATCGCGGGCTACCAAATCAAACTAGTTTGTTCATTTGTTTTCGTCGCTCTCCTCCCGCCCGTGCATCGCTCGTCGCCCCGCTCCGCCACCGCCCATTTCGTGCGCGTCTCCATACTGTGCCATACTGTTGAATGCATCGCCGCCGCTCCGCTGTCGCGCCGCCCCGCTGCCGCCCCGCCGCCGCCGTTTTCGTGCCCGGACACTAAAAGTTACGGGACATGCGCCAGAAGTTAAGCGGCATGAAAATATAATACCAACAAAAATTTCACTTGAATATTTTTATCCTACTTACTTAAAAATGTTACTTATGGATCTAGTTCTAGCACAGAATAGATAAGTTCTAGTAGAAAGGATGATTGTGAATTTCTTTTATTAGAGTTTTTTGGTAGTTTTTATATTCAACCATAACAAACAACAGTTTTTATTTTTTTCTATCCAAACATAAGATTATTTCGGACGACTACCAATAGATTTTACATTGGTTTATATTTGGCTACTTTTGGACCTCCTTAGATCCGTCATTGTGACGTGCAGTCCACCCCGTTCATATAAATAAGCCAATGGAACGGAATCCTATAAATAAACCACCAAAAATATACCTTAAACTAGCTTCTGCCCGCGACTTCGTCCGCGTGGAGAGAACCTTCAACCAGGATCCGACCAGTCATTTTTATGCTTCCCGTTCCCGTTCCGGTGCCGGTTCCCGTTCCGGTTCCGTTCCCGTTCCCGGTCCCAGTCCCGGTCCCAGTCCCGTTCCCCTTCCCGCTCCCGTTCTCGTTCCCGTTCCGTTCCCGTCCCGTAAGCTTTCTGTAACCAGCCCGTACCCCTTCCGTTTCCGTTTTTAATTCCGTTTCCGTTTCCGTTTTGTTTCCGTTCCCGTTACCATCCCGTTCCCGTCCTGTTCTCGATCCGGTCCCGTTCTATTCCCTTTCCGTTCCCGTTTTGTTTCAGTTACGTTCCTGTTTCGTTCCCGTTTTGTTCTCGTTTCGTTCCCGTTTCGTTCCCGATTCGTTCCCGTTTCGTACCCGTTCCGTTCCCGTTGCGTTCCCGTTCCCGTTCCCCCTCCCGCTCCCGTTCTCGTTCCCCGTTCTCGTTCCCGTTCCGTTCCCGTCCCGTAAACGTCCTGTAACCAGCCCGTATCCCTTCTGTTTCCGTTTGAAATTCTGTTTCCGTTTCCGTTTTGTTTCCGTTCCCGTTCCCATCCCGTTCCCGTCCTGTTCTCGTTCCGGTCCCGTTCTATTCCCGTTCCGTTCCCGTTCCGTTCCCGTTCTGTTCCCGTTCCGTTCCCGTTCCGTTCCCGTTCCGTTCCCTTCCGTTCCCGTTCCGTTCCCGTTCCGTTTCCTTTCCGTTCCCGTTCCGTTCCCGTTCCGTTCCCGTTCCGTTCACGTTCCGTTCACGTTCCGTTCCCGTTCCGTTCCCGTTCCGTTCCCGTTCCGTGCCCGTTCCGTTCCCTTTCCGTTCCCGTTCCGTTCCCGTTCCGTTCCCGTTCCGTTCCCGTTCCGTTCCCGTTCCGTTCCCGTTCCCGTTCCGTTCCCGTTCCGTTCCCGTTCCGTTCCCGTTCCGTTCCGTTCCGTTCCCGTTCCGTTCCCGTTCCGTTCCCGTTCCGTTCCCGTTCCGTTCCCGTTCCGTTCCCGTTCCGTTCCCGTTCCGTTCCCGTTCCGTTCCCGTTCCGTTCCCGTTCCGTTTCCGTTCCGTACCCGTTCCGTTCCCGTTCCGTTCCCGTTCCGTTCCCATTCTTTTCCCGTTCCGTTCCCGTTCCGTTCCCGTTCCATTTCCGTTCCGTACCCGTTACGTTCCCGTCCCGTTCCGTTCCCGTTCCATTCCCGTTCCCGAACCGTTCCTGTTCCGTTCCTGTTCCGTTCCTGTTCCGTTCCCGTCCGTTCCCGTTCCATTCCGTTCCCGTACCCATACCCGTTCCCGTTCCCATTCCCGTTCCCGTTCCTGTTCCCGTTCCCTGGATGTGCATGTCCAGGTCCATGTCCATGATGTGTCATGTCCACCGTGTTGGACGTCAAAATAAATGTCATTTTTGCAATCGTCATCCCAGAAAACCCCAATGCCGATGTATTCACTGACAGCCTTGCTTGTCTCATTAATAAATTTGTATCATATTTGTCCCAGTCCCGACCATGTTAAAAAAAACTTTATATACTGTTCTTGTGTTTGTTATTATTTTGTCAATAATGTTTGTTGTGCTTATGTTGTTTATTTTATACTTGCTGTCATGTACTGTCATGTTTTTACATACTGTCATGTTATCTAACTTGTTGGTGTTTTGGATTTCTTAGTCTGTAAGCCTGCATGTATTTTATAAAATAAAAAAAAAAAAATAAAAAAAAAAATAACGACATCTATATCGATTTTTATGTTTACTCACCCCATTTACCCCCTAAGGGGTTGATTTTCAAAATAACAAAATACATATTTGCCTTTTTATTTTTAGATGTGCTCCTACGAATTTTAAAGTTGTAATGTCTATTTTATATTATTTTTCCATACAAAATTTGGACCCCATTTTCACCCCTTTAGGGGTTAAATCATGGCCACCGTGTTGGATTTCAAATTAAATGTCATTTTTGCAATCGTCATCCCACAAAACCCCGATAACGACATCCATATCTATTTTTAGGTTTTTTTACCCCTTTTCACCCCCAATTCATCTCCTTTGGGGTTGAAATCCTAACAAAAACAATAAACGTTGCGTTAGATTTCCATCCATAAGCCTAAATTATTAATTTAGCGATTTTTACTCCGAAAATTAAGGTTTTTTCTTCAATACACAACTTCATCCCCCTTTTAATCCCTTCAGGGGTAGAATTTTGAAAAACGCTGCGACCCGTATTTATTTATTTTTAATCGTCAGCCTAAACACAAAATTTGAAGATCCTAGCTTCAAAACTGAGGGACTTTCATACAAACTTTCATCCCCTATTTCATCCCCTTAGGGATGGAATTTTCAAAAATCCTTCCTTAGTGGATGCCTACACTGTATAAGGTATCTGTGTGCAAAATTTCAAGTACCTAGGTCCAGCGGTTTGGGCTGTGCGTTGATAGATCAGTCAGTCAGTCAGTCAGTCATTCAGTCAGTCAGTCAGTCAGTCATTCAGTTTACGATTTTAAATATTAAGATTTAATTAAATATATTAAATTAAATTAAAAATTGAATAAAGGAAATGCAGCTTAATTCGCAGAAGTTGACGAGTGCATCTCCAAAATCAGTGCTCAAGCCTTTTGCAGCCGCTAGTAATCCGAACATTTTGCTCAGCAAGCTTCCACTATTATACAACCCGAAATACAACTTTAAATATGCACTTATGATAAGCAAATCCCGACTATATTACATTGTATTAGAGTTTCAAGCTACAGCATACAGTAGCTTGTAAGTTCACCAATCTATTTTGCGGGCAGGACAGCCAATTTCGACGTCGTGTCTAAACGTCTGAGTGGTTTCAATGGAAGCGATTGTGTACTGGACTTGCAGATAATAGAAAAATATTTGCGGAAAATGTTTGGAACAACATTCGATTGACGCTTAAACCGTTTATGTTAAAGGTTTTCAAAGCATCTATGTTATGTCAACGTTATGAATAAGAAATCTGTCTTTGTAAATAAAACATGACAAAATTGAACTGTCCTTCTTTACAGAAACACTGTAATTTCTGTTCCGTTCAGTCCAGTTACCCATAAATAATAAATAACCTATTTAGTCTATTCCTTAAGCCCATATCTTTCTGAATTTTAAACAAAAGTCACTTTAAGTACATAAAATCAAGAAGCTTATACCTCCCTCCAATGGAGATTGCACGGCCAGTGTCATAGTGAAGATAGAAAAAATGTCCTTGAGTGACGTGACGGCTTATTGCAACCTCTTTCTTTAGTGTTACAATACGTGTTCGTTGTTCGTCGTTCGTTCGTTCGTGAGAAACGAAAACGTATTGTAAAACGAAAAGAAAGAGATAGCAATACGCCGTGACGTCACTAAAGAGTCTTTTTCCAATCTTCACTATGATACTAGGCGTGCAATCTCCATTGTGGGTATAAGCTTCTTGCATAAAATATAAAGGGCACAAGGCTAGAATGATGAAGGTTCAAAAACTCTGTTTTGTTTATTTTCTATGGTAGTAGTCCACGAGCTTTATCTTTTTGTCAAAGAATCAAATGCATAAAAGATGAGAGTCGAGAGTTTTTTAAAGAAAACACAAACGTAGAGATTTTCAATTTTCAACATTTTCAATTCAGATATGTAATCTCAAAAACCCTAAGAATGGAGGCTCATCATTCAAGCCTTGTGCCCTTCATATGTATTTATTAATGTATGTTTATGCTGCACCTAATAACCAAACATATAATTTTTATATAAAAGTCATTACAAAATTTGCCAAGAGTAAGTTTTCTTTTAACACGTCCGCTGCGCATAGAAGAAAAGTTATTTAATTATGCACAATATAAAGGGTAAATGTATCGGTCCAAAAAATGCGATCTATACAAAATTATGAGTATGAGCGTATCCGTATCCGATAGCGTGATGGGCAGTGAACGTGTTAAAATACTGATAGGTCTAACTAAAGGGACAGAAAAGTTAAAATTAATTTAACTTGACTCGAACTTTGCAACGCGCTTATTAAAAAATATGCTTCTCAGGTTAGTTTCGTACAAGAATGTTAGTTTCAAAAACATTTTAATTCAGATAGAGTAGTTTATAACAAAATCGTAATGGAATAAAGATGATATTCAAAGGGGATATTTTTAATTCAACATAAAATCCAACATAAAATTAATACACGTCAGATTACCCAACAAAAATTAATAATTTCAACTGCTTCAAATAACACATATTATGGTGAAAGAACTACACAATATATTGTTCCTCGATTGTTAAACGACTTAGATCTTTCTTTTAAAAAAAGCATCACAGTTCATAATTTAAAGAAAAAATTTAAACTTCATTTTATAAACAGCCTATAGATAGAAGAACGAACGGGTACCGGCTCCTGCGCCGCGAATCTGCCTTCCTTCACATTCACTCTGTGTACACCTGTTCGGTAACTATCTGTCTCCCTCCTACTCACGCAGTATTATAGTTCTGTCGTATTTTCAACACTACTAAGACAAATAACCTTTACTTGTTACAAATAAATGTATTAGTCTTTACTTGTAGCTATAGTATTACATAATCTGTGCTTGTATTGTAGTAAGACTAGTAAGTGAATAACTCGATAAAGTTCTAAAATATCATTACGTACTTACCTACCTAAGTAATAGTATGATAGTACTTTCCTACCTAATGTTGTCATACGTACTAGCATCAAATCAACCAGCACCGGACAAATCTATGTGATTTTTGGTGCGTGTAACACTAATGTAATGTTTTATTTTTGATAAATAAATAAAATAAAATAAAAAATTGGGTGTCTGGAAATAATAAAGGCGACTGTTAATGGGATACTTAAATACTAAACTCAGCAGCGGTTTCTTTTGTTGGCGACAAAAATTCTTAACGGGCGACAAACTGTGGATAACAAAAAATACGTAAAACGAGCAACTATATGTGGGAGATAAATAATTTAAGTTAACAGTGAACATTTTAAATGACTGACAAAAATACTGAGTAGGCAACTATCATACTAAGTAGGTAGCTATATATAACTGATTTAAGCTGCCCAACATGATAATGCGTTACCTATTTTGAGATGACAAAAAGTCATCTTGATTAGGTCAAGTGTCGCTTTTTTCAATTAAAAAAATATGGCAAATTTTAAATGTTTTTGTGTGCCCTAAGGTTGTCTGTCGCCCATATAGCAATTTAGTCAGTCGTTCTAAATAACTAGTTACTGAATTTGTATTTTAAAGTCACCCATTTTTTATATGTGTAGTCGCCCTCAGTCCGTCGCCAACTTAGTATTTTAATAGGTACGCTATATTAAGTATTGTTGATACCCGATTAAATGCTACCCATAATCAAGTTGATATTTGTTCCATTAAGATTTTGTTATAATCTGTATCTACATCATCAAAAAAATCGTCGAATCTCAATCGTTATTATCATTATTTCATTCTCAAATAAACCTAAGAAGACCGTTCTACCAAGATCTCATTACAATTCCAGCTAAAACAATATTCTTGTCAGTTCAGGACGACCAATTATTCCTTAGCTCACTATACTATTTTTACAAAACTGACATCGACAGCACAAGTCGGGCTCACGAACCGGGCTTAATAATTGGACTGTCAAGCATTGATACAAGGTACCTTAGGGCTGCCCTGATTTACGGAAACTCAAGTTGTTAACTTTGTTTCCTGTTTACACTATTATTGTAACTAGATGGTAATTTTGGTAAAATAGCTAAATATAGCTCTTGCTGTCTATTTATATCGCAATAAAGATATATTATAGATATTCCATAGATAAAACCACTCGACCACGAAAGTCGTTGAAGTTCAAACGAAATACAATTTTCGTTCAAAAAATCATCGATTTCATATACAAATATTGTTAGATTTTATCTACATAAGCCTTACGCTTTTTTCCACCCTTTCAATTTACTTCGTTATGTACTTACTTTGAGTGATCTGTTCCTTATCTGTCCACGATGTGTTAGTACAACTCGGTAATTTAAACGTTTACAAATCTAGATGTATGTAAACAGATATCCTATCTGGAATGTAACATAAGTACGTACCCACGTATGTACGAGTATGTAATATTTAAACACACTAACAGAATTCCTAAAATACAGTGCGAGGCATGTATCTTGAATATTTTTCGACGGAGTGGGGATAAGTTCGCGCATGTGCTCTTGTGAGCGACCAACAGCGCGCGCCCCTCTCCCGCCGCCCGCGCCCCTCACCGCAACGCATACCCAAAATACGCGTTCCGCGCAATCCCCACCCGATTTCATGATTCGTGCCACTTACTGTACCTACATGTTTTACAATAATTTGTGTTTTCCTATTTCTCCTTTCTGCTTCCAAAAAAGGTTTTGGTTTCTTCAATGCAACTTTTCCGAGATACACGCCACTTTAAAATACGGGTTCGTTGACCTGCTAAATCATTCATAGAGAAGGGATAAGACAAAAGGCCTGAAATATGAAGCAAAGGGAGGGAGCAGATAAGAAAGTGTCAACTGTATCCTCTTCGAAAACAAAGGAAAGCATAAAAATGATAATTTTAATATTAAATACTGTGAATAACTAACTACTGGGAATCGTTTCTATTCATATTTTTACCAAACATAAATGCAGTTGCACACACAGACATTATAATTCTGTGCAGCCACAAAGTGTATTTAGTTCAATAACCGTACATTTGAGATTTACGATCGAAAATTTCAAATTATTTACTAATGTAAATAGGTCCAAAAGAAATAACTTACTCACTTATTGTTAAAAGAGTATAATTTTATATTGCATTTGCATTTTATTTTGCACAAATAATTTATTTTGCATGTCTGAATTGACTAAATGTGCGAATTTAAAACTTATTGTCCACCATTCTGTGTACCATGTTTAAGGCAAATAAATCATTATCATTATCATCATTATCATAAAGTTTTACGTCGTAAGTAGAGTGAACTTAGGAAGCTATCTACTTAAATACCGTTAATAAACTAGGCAGTAAACAAATTGTAATCAGGTCCTTTCACACGATAACTAATAGGTAATTTATAATTACTTTGACAACGTCTAAACTAAGAATATATGCAACCATTACACGAGGTATCTACTTACTTAAAATGTGTAATGTGCTTACATAATATGTAATATTATTACCAATTTGAATTTCCTGTAAAAAACTGTTCTCCAAGAAATTCGTAGCTAGAAATATTCACTTGGCATTCTGCAGTTACCTACGTTACGTTGTAAAAGGGATGGCGGGTAGATGAATATTTTACAAAGTCTCTTTAAGCGCTTACTTCCACTGTCTCGGTATTTTGCTCGAAAATTTAATCAATACTGTAGAGAAATGGGATGGTATCGATGGAACAAGTTCCTCGGCATTAGAGGTCAATTGGTAATTAGAAGTACATTGTATAAGTGGTCGCTTTATAGTTATTTGTTTACTGTTTTGACAGCCTCTAAATAAGGTATAGCGGTTCGCTAGGGATCCTAGGTTCGATTCTCAGGAGGGCGCTAATATTTGTAATTGGTTTGATTTATATTAAGACACGCCTGACTAGCTACGATCATCTTAATTCTGACGCCATAATAACACATTGTTAATTCCAGTAGTTAGAGGTAAATTGCCAGTTCTTCGATGGTTGAGGATTCCGGTACCAGCGCTCCATCCACCCTCGGCCTTATAAGATGTAAGCTAAGCACTGACCCTGTTGAAATAGTAATATGAAATTGTATGTAGGTAGGAGGATGGTATACACTTTGATGGGGACCGCGGTCCAAACGTTGATGGTTGGAAAGTTGTATTTACCTATGCTGAATCGCTGGGAGAACTCCGTTAGCGACATGTATGTTTCTTTTATTTTTTTATTATACTTCAGATTCATCCGAAGATATTAGTATATTAACAAATGTAGTATCGCTTGCATGTATCACCACTTAGCACGTTATTTTAAAGCAATAACCTAAAAAACCTAAAAAGAGAAGGTTTTTGACTTAAAATTGACAGATATTTTGACATTTCCGGTCCGAGCTCTCCTCGTCACTACTAGACGCCAACCACTTCATTCGTTTTTCGTGCTTCGCCACGGACGCACGTATACAGTCTCAAAGTGAGACTTCTTTAAAATTATATTTTTACAGTAAAAATTAAACTTTCAAGACGGAATAGGACAAGAAGAAGAAGTCAAGACGAAGGTACACTATTAAATGCCGTTTATTTGGTTAAACAGCATAATTGTCTGCTTACCTTTATGATGGCGTAACTGCCACACTGGTTTTTACCTTATTTTAATTTTTGTTTGATGCGAACTTACCATACTGGGTATTTTCTGTCAATTTATTTATTTATCTGATGCGAACTTACCATACTGGGTACTTTCTGTCAGTTTATTTATTTGTTTGATGCGAATTTACCATACTGGGTACTTTCTGTCAAGGTATTGTGTCTCAAAAGACATCAACTAAATATCTATTGCACTCGAGATAGTCATACTGGACTATTTCACCGCATAGATAGGTCAGACAACGCAACTGCACTAACTACACCAACTCAAAGTGCCGCTGACGACGCGACATTGTAAAAAGCAGACTACCCTCAAAGGTTGCCACGTTGAAACCGCTGCCGAGCACCGATCGGGTGACTCCGCCGTCCGCTGGATCCACCGCCATCCACCTTCCAGGCAGGCGACCGCCATGCTGGAGCTGCAACAGCAGCCCTGACAACAGCGTTGCTCATCAGGTATGAGTTTTGATATCATGTTATCATGATATTCTTAGCGCTGAGTTGAGTTAACACCAACGGTGTAATAGAATACCATCGGTACTAAGATAGTTTAAAACTGACAGAACTAGCTATAAATGCTAAAACTTAAGAACTTAATGGAACCAAATATTGAGTTATACAGCAACTAGCTAATACCTGATACTTCAAACCAAAAAAAAAACAATAGCTTAGCCGCTGAAATAGCTAGCTGCTGGCATGCTGATAGAAATTTTAATGAAAAATGGAATAACAGAAGCCATACATTTTATTCATATTCATCCATAATGTTTGTTGGTCATTATATTATTATATTATATTACATAGTAAAAAAAAAACATTTGCCTAAACTAGGAAACCTTGTATTTCAGGCGGGTAGACCTAACATGTTGAGAAACTTGTTAATCACTAACTATTTAGTATGGTTCTACTAGCTATGCCCTTGTACAAAATTTTCTCTATTACTTTTCAAATTTAATTTGTGTGAATTTGTACAAAATAATGTTTCTGATGTGAAAAAATATACAAGTTACAATATACAAGCTACAAGTACCAGTTATGTTTAATGTATAGTATTATGTAATCTGTGGTTTAAGGCAGCTTTCCAATACAAAACTATATACACCTCTTGTGTGACAGTATTTCACATTTTTTACATTATGTGGGGCATTACGACGTTCGTTTATACTGTACACGGTCAACTATAGTGTAGCTAAGGCTGTTTGCTTAAAAGACCACCGACAGTTCAGTCGAATATGAATGATCCATTGGCCACAGGCCTGATGTGAACGATCGAAAAAACTAAGTAAATCGGGCGCAGTACTCAATAAAACATTTTTAAAATTGATTTATATATTTATTTACCTTAAAAACGACAAACAAAAGACGTAGGTAGGTGTGCCACATCACCACATGCTTCATTTCCGACGGCAAACAAACAGTGGGGCACGGCGAGGAGGCCCCATCAGCGATTTGTTTCGTCAGGAAGGCCGATTTACACATAGCAGACTCGCAGACGGGCGTTACAGCCCATCCAAATGGTTGCCGATGATGCATTCATCGATGTTTGCCTTCGATCATCGTACGTGGGGTAAGGACACTCATTAGGATAATGTATTCATGAGGGTGCATGCTGGTGTGGCATTTGTCTGTATTCAGCGAATACAGGCAGTGGTCGCCAACTACAGGTGCAAAGGTCCACCCAATCGCTGGCGCCGGTAATCTTCTATGTATGGAAGTACCATTTAGCCGGCTCGCAGGGCACCTAGATTATTATTTATTTTTTTCTTTTTCTTTGACAGACTATATGTGTGTTATCTCTTTAATGATTCACTTTTGTAACATCTCCAGAGATATAATATAGTTTACCATTAATATGACTTAAATTCGAGCAGAATGCATAACAGTTATATTATATTACATATGAATAATAGTTTTGTTACATTTTGTTGAAGGTTCAATAGAAAGTGATCTCTGTTCAAAAAAAAAACAGGTATATCAGATTTAGTTAATAACTGTTTAAAAGTTAACTTAGCTTTTAGAAAAAATTTCGTACTTAAGTAAAACTATAAGCACCTAAAAATAATAATATCACAATTAAAAAACGCTTATTGTTTTTAAAAAACACAGTCTAGAGATCCCATCACCTATAAGGTTTTAATTTTGATAAGGAAAGTGATAGAAATACACGAATTTAAAATCGTAACTATTGGGCATTGTAGTGCCCACATTTTTATTACAAAACTACCGCCGCTGCCTGCCTGATATTTACTATAAGGGTCTCAAAACCTATATTTTTTTTTTTAAATTGAAGTTCATCCTTTTTATATTCAATTTTTTTTATATATACAGCTACCGTCGCAACTTTCCATTCTATTACAAATGTAATGGCAATTATGGTCTTCACAAGACAAACGTTCACATAACTGCAAAAAACACTTATTTTATTACCTTTTTTTTATGAATTGATTAAACTGGTAGATACCGGTATGTCATCATATTATTTTACTTAGTTGAATATCATCGATACTTACACCGAATTAGAGACGTTTCTTTTGTGCCTTTAAACAATGGGGTAGACTAGGGGACACTAGTAATCATATCAGGAATCACAAATTGTAAAATAATAATTGCATATCAATTATCTAGAACAGGCAGCTTATGATATTTTCAATTGCCATTTTTCTAATTGCATTCAGTGCGGGGTGTTAAGTATTCTAGATGTTATTATTCTGATGCTAAACAGAAATTTTTCAATTCATTAAAATATCAAAAACTAATCACCAGTTTTGTTTTGTTTTTTTTTCAGATCGAGAGTGAGTAAATTCGAATGCAAGTCGAATTAGGCAGTAGAAATCAAATGAAGTAGACTTTTTTCTATTTCTAGCATTTTTAGCCCAAAAACATTTTATTTTATAATTTGAGATTTTAGCATTCACAGTGCTATTTTGGTTTAGTATTGTAGAAAGACTATTATGACACTAAGCTACCTACTTTATTTCTGTTCCACCAGTTTCTTAAACTAGAGGTGATAACGATTGTGCCATCCTGATCGTCACAATTTTGAGCCTTAGTTTGGTACCTCTTATTCACATGTAAGGTACTTCTTCGTATCTTTTATTCTAATATAAAGTATTCACATCCTTTAACCTTCAATTTCAGGGACGGAAATTAAACGCACAAATAAATTGGTTTTCACAACATTATCAAGGTGGTATGATTTTACAGGTATATTATTTATGTTATTATTGAAGCTGCTGTCTACTAATACTATCAGGAAGAACAGAGTTTGGTAACGGTTCGATTATTTAACAAATAATAATATAGACAGAATAAACACATTTTCCTTTACAGAAGTGTATATACAATTTAAATATCAGTATTAGATAATATTGCGTTCATTATTGAATAGACAAAATTGAACTAATCTCAAGTTTGGTAAATAATTTAACTACCTACGCCTTTGCGTAGACTCCATTATTCAAATACAATGGATATATTAGATTACCTAAAACTTTATTTAAATATTTTTTCAAATTGGAAAACTTTAAATATTTTCCACTTTTGTTCTTTTTTTTTTCAACTTTTTTATCTTAAAAATTTAACTTTGATTACCTTGCCTATTGCACAAAGAATGCCAACAAGACAAAAAAAAATCAAGATTGTATTAGTATACACATTTATATTAAGTATAATAAACAGTTCATAATCACTTCTTATTTAGAAAGAAATTAAATTCCTATTTGTATTGTAAATAATAGATTGCTGAAATAAAACATTTAATGATAGTGGACTAGACTCGTGTCCAACCAGTTTTAACACTCGACGTACGCCAATACCTTTATAGCCCTAACAAAAAACGATATTATAGATGTTCCAGGTAACACGGCGGGATGGTTAATTACTCCACTATAATAGCAAAATATTAAAACATAATATCATCAATAATCAAACTGAGATTTCCAAACCAACCTTGCACTTAAAATATATTATCATCGATAAATCAAACTGAGTTTTCCAAACCAACCTCGGATATTTTTTTTTTGTACCAACCATCTGTAGGTACCGTTTTTAGTAGTAATCATGTCAAACGTTCAGAATTATGTTAAATGACTTTCTTTTCTTTTTTAAAAGACTAATACGCAAGAAATGATATTTCATTTTCTTATTATAATGCTTTAAACATCTACATTTGTTAATATACTAATATCTTCGGATGAATCTGAAGTATAATTAATGATTAAACGAACTTACCTGTAAGTGAAGTTCTATCATAATTATACGAAGGATTCATCCGAAGATATTAGTATAGAATCCCACCCTCCCTTCTCATTATTGTAAATTACAATAACTATCTACCCACTGAAGAAAATGAGGAAATATCATAAGATTTGGACTTTAAACTAAATGAAGTGGTTGGCGTCTAGTAGTGACGAGGAGAGCTCGGACCGGAAATGTCAAAATATCTGTCAATTTTAAGTCAAAAACCTTCTCTTTTTAGGTTTTTTAGGTTATTGCTTTAAAATAACGTGCTAAGTGGTGATACATGCAAGCGATACTACATTTGTTAATATACTAATATCTTCGGATGAATCCTTCGTATAATTATGATAGAACTTCACTTACAGGTAAGTTCGTTTAATCATTAATTTTACTCGTTGCAATGAACAATACGAAAGTACCATGTCACCAAACGTAGCAATCATAATAGGGAAGCAAGTTACTCGAACATAACATGCAGCTGATAAAAAAATCTCGATTGACTTGTCAGTCTACTTTCTTAATACATTTAAACTACTTATCAGCAAATTTATTCAAAGCATCAGACCTATGAGTGCAATTTCCAATATAAATTACAGGATGTACTTTGCAAGTTTTTTACTTTAATTTATTTTACCTACCCATTTTGTTTCCTACCTGATACAACTTACTAGATTTATACGGCGCTTTCTCTTATAAGATCTTGGTGCACCCTCGTAAATTTTTGATGAAATTCTGACACGGCGGGATGAGATCATGATCACAATATCAGCTTAAGAAATTTAATAATCTAAGCTTCGAATACAAGTCTCAGGCTATACAAAAACGTCATATTCGCTTCTTCTCTTGGTTGTCACGAATAAAAATAACTTTGTAACTTAAGGTTAAACCCGTGACTACAAAATTGAAAACAAAGTTATGCCGGAGATTTACTTGGTAAATTGATCCCTATTCCTTGGAGATAACCATGGCCACCTGGTAATATGTGAGTATTTTTTCCTCCAGTATAACTAGTTATCTCTTAGATATTCACCTAAGTTGAATTAAATGCTTACCGCCTGCATGGTGACATAAAGTTCAATGTTAGGGTACAATTTAATTTAATTAGCTTACAAGACAGCGTCATTTAAATAGTGAACGAACTCAGAATACTTTCAAAATTTCGGCGCCCTCGAAACAATTTTCATTAGAGCAAAGTGAACTCCATTTCCGCTGGTCGATAGCCGCCGAACTTCGGGGATTTCGTGGCAACGGAGAATATTAAAGGAATTTTCATAATCCATCACTGGATTGTCTACTTTTAGTAATAAAATGGATAATTTTCCTAGAAAACGATTAAGATAGAATGGGTTGAAACGAAATATAATGACGTCACTTTCGCTTAGATTACGGATGATTGATTTATCTTTGCTCATCTTTAAATTTCAGTTTTTGGTTATGTTTTTGGTAAAAAATAAGTTTTTGTTCCTACTAAATTATTATGTATTAAGAAAAATGTTGTTTCTTAGTTTTGAATGTTAATGCATAAAGCTTTCACGAAAATGCTAGTTAATCACAAATACATAAGTAGGTAATGTATTTTTATGCAACTTAGAAATGTTAATCACGGATAAAAAAAATATAATGAAAGCTATTGTGAACTAAATCCAATGTATTTTGAGAAAAGCAAAGTATGAAAAAACATATGTGTATCAATGAAATTTTTATTTTATTTTTTATTGATTCATTTACTTCAGGCTATTTGTAACATCATGTCTTGTTAGTTGCAATGTAGACTTACAAACTAGCACTTATTGTAAAATAAGTGGAAAACAAAAAACACGAAATAAATATTTTAATCCCAATAAATGTATAATGCAATAAAAGGCAGCACAATCAACCAGACTCAACTGGAATACGCGATAATTGTAATAATTGTTCGGGAGCGAGAAAATGAGATTTTGGTTTATTAATTTTGCGAAAGTATTTTTTTGATATTGCTTACTAGAATACAAAATGGTCTCAAATACTCTACTCAACTACTCTGGTCTACAAATAGTTTTATTAAAATTGTACTCGTACTCGATTCCGTATTTATATTCGTAAGTAACGTAAAAATAATTTCCCTTACCCATTTTCTCTTTCCAACGTTTTAATACTTTTCTAGCTAGAAATCATAAGCCGAATAAATCCATAGAAAACACAAATCCGCACTGAGTTGCCATTCAATCGCGCACGAGTGTGCAAAATGTATGCGCATAATATTTCCTCTCGTTAGAATCTCCTTACAAGGGAATCGGAATGTCTGGATGGGGCAATTTAGCTATATTTTGCGTCTTTATCAGTCAAGTAATGAGAGATGTATATGTGAGCGTCTGACAGAAAACGCAATGGAAAATGTCTGAAAAAAAATCAAATTGTTTAAAATTTTTTTTAGGTAAGAATACTAACAGCTGAGTGGAGATCATTCCTGAGCCACCACCTGCCACGTGTTTAAAACATTTTTTTTTTCGTTTCTTCTTAACGATAGTTTATAATACATGTTGTATTTGATTGTGGCAGGTTGAGAAATAATATCCATACTGCTGTTGCCTACTCCTGCAGTTTTACGAAGACCACAAATCACAATTGAAATGCATTAATAATTTTGTAATGAGTGATGACAGAAATTATCCCGTCTTCATCTCCCGAGATTTAATTTGTTACAAAGTAGTAGCTCTGCTATACGCTCGCACTATATCGCACGTCTTCAGCGCTATAGGAAGGAAAGAGAAAGCAATAGCTACCCCCTCTCTGCCTCCGACCAGCGCTGCCCGCCGCCGCGTCAACCTCATTCTTTGTTGCGCGCGCGCGCAAGACGCACGTCGGTCATCACAAAAATATTACTTTTTTGTTTAACTATAGTCTTAAAATCAGTGAAATTATAAACGTGAATCAATTCGTGAAAAACGGTAAAATACCGTCACTATGCAAGTGATACGAATGTTGAAGGTAGACTCACAATTTATCTTTTCTCTTAGTGATGAAAAGTATGCAAGTTATTCACAAAAGCAAGCTGCCTTATATTTGCCTCGAGTCAATACGAGATATTGACCAATGGTACATTTTTCCCGAGCCAATACGTGATATTGGCCAGTGAATTTTTTTCCCGAGTCAATACGAGATATTGACCAGTGATACTTTTATGCGTTAATACGAGATATTAACCATCATTTTACAATAAACTGCCGAATACTTGCCTCGAGTCGATACGACCTGCTTTTGTGAGTTAATGTCTTAATAACGAATCCTTCGTATATTATGATTGAACTCAACTTACAGGTAAGTTTGTTTAATCATTATTAACCGCTTCATATTTTACAAAATATGAATAGATTTGCTGGTGTTAACTGCAAAATATTTGCTTTGAGTCAATACGACATACTTGCTTTTATGAGATATTTTTTCCCGAGTCAATACGTGATATTGACCAATGATAAGTACTATTATGAGCTAATACGAGATATTAGCCGTAATTTTATAAAACATATATACCTAGATTTGCTGACGTAAACTGCAGATTATTTACTTTAAGTCAATACGAGATACTTCTATGTGTTAATACGAGATATTAACTGTTATTTTACAAATATTAATAAGATATTTGCTATCAAAAATGAAGGCCTAATAATCTTTTTCGTGAAACATCAAAATTGTTGTCAAAGTCAAAGTACTTTTAAATGTTTCGGTTTTCTCGAACAACATTATAAAACAAAATTCTGATTCCTTTTTATTTTTCCTTCAAGAAAAATCAGCAATGATGATGAACATCAAAATGCACTCCCACAAGTGTTAAAGGTGCCCTTATGGTCAGTAAAATTAAAAAAAAAACATTACCGGCAAATTCATCTCCGATTCGTTGAAAATGAATCATGCTATTATCATGAATTATGCCACTACTGAAAATCGTTCGAACAGTGTCTTTAAAGATTGTCAGCGCGACGACACCTACTGCTCAGTTCTCTCTAAACTCGGGGTCTGCCACAACAACCACAACCATATCTTGGAACACAAGCAGTTGAGCCGAGGTGACGGACAACAATCAGCAGGGCCACTTTAACGTGTTTCATCAGCCTTGCGGCACCTACCTGCAGCTTCCAGCTCCAAGGGCTACCCGTGATCACCACCGTCGGCACCGTCGCGCTACCGGATCAGAACAAAAGGTCTGTACCTTGTCTGTATTTTTAGCTGGTCAGCTAAAATACGTTCTCGATTCGAGTAAAAACTATCAAACGACCGTTATGTGCTTGAGGTTATTTTCCAATACTAATCCTAAGTATTCAGTTAGTTAAATTAAAAAATAAACAAATATATTTTATTTTCTTTACAATAGAAAATAGAACATGTGGGTACTTTCTGAACATTTTATGGAGGATGCTAGAACGACTTAACTCATAACATGTGTCCTGATAATGTCATGGCACAACTATTAGTCCTTGAGAACGGTTGCTTTCACGCACAGCGCAAAAAGTATTTAAGACTAGCGGCCGCCAAGGAAATGTTTCTTGCTATCCCTCAGGAACAATATTTTCCTTTCGGGATCAAAGGTACCGTATGTCTTTCTCTGTAACCCAGACAACGTGTATACAAATTTCATGATGATCTGTTCAGTGGTTGAGACGTGAGCGTTTGTAACAAACAAACAAACAAACAAAAGGACTTTTGCATTTTTAATTAGTAAGGATGTTATTAAGTCAATAAACTTCATGAGTTTTGGGTCTTATTCTTTGGCTTTTTCACAGCACTACACAGAATCATCATATTTACTAGATTTTTAAACCAATAATTTTAACCCATTAATTACAGGCTTCAATGCCCTATTAAGATGACACTTATCTCTGGGTATTAATTACCAAAATTTCTCAAATTTTCAAGTATTAGAAACTATAAAAACAATGATTCTAATATTTAAGATCCTCATTAACTATCAAGAAAGTCCCGTTACTCCCAGCCAAACATGTAAATTATTTGGCCTTGTATTGAATTTATAAAATTAGTTGTATATTGACAAATAAGGACAAACAAAATATTTTAGAAGAAGTTATTAAAATCAAATAAAATACATTTTAGTGACTTTGTCAGATACTTGGGAACTATTACAGGAGTTTGTACTGCGGTAGCATTACTATTTTAACACTTAAAATTTTAATATTGGACAAGCTTAAGGCTTGTACATATTGAGAATTAATGTTTAACTATTTCAAATAATTAATATAATAATTACGTATTATATCGTACTATGTACCTTGTCAACTTTGTATTGTATGGTGGAAAAATATTATTTGTTTTCCTGATACGTTTAAATCAATATGATAAACGAATAGTTTTCAATACTTTCTCCGTTGCTTTGACAATAAGACTGCACAGCAGCCGGTCAAAGTGAGACAATATAAGATTTTGCACAAACGAGGAATAATTGCTGCTCATTAATGACCTGGATCTGCTTTTTTGTTATAAAATTCTTCGCATGCCGTGCGTATACTAGCACCGATGGGCTGCTACCCGATGGGCGGCACTGCGGCTGTGCTGGATATAGCTGGGACGCGCACCACGCCGTCTGTCTGCAGGTGCCTATACTGAAGTTTTTGTTGTATATTAATAACACCATTGCCATTTCATAAATGAATCGAATTAGTGGTGTTCATTGCTTGCAATTAAATCAAATTGCTAAATTGCTCGCGAGAAATGGCAGTGTTATGATTAACAATAGGCGTAATAACGCCTCCCCAGCTTTATTTTTCCTTACTTATTTAAAAAAAAATATAACTTATTTTATTGTACATGACAAAGCCAAATGACATAATAGCTATCACAGCCATGGTTTCTCAATGAAATAAAATAAAAAATAAAAGTTTTTTATTTTCTGCAATTACACAATACATTAAATAAACTTATATTATTAAAGCTACCTAGTAAACATAATAATATACTTGTGGCAGGCAACTCCATTCCCCCGTTGAAACCTTAATCAACTTGCTGTTAAAGAAATAGCGATGGTAATAGTCACAACAAACGTTAATTTATTTTTATCTGTTCGCAGAAAGAAACATCATCCTCGCTGTCAGTTTTCTCTGGCTGCATATTATAAGGCAAACGTTCCTTAGAAAACAAGTTCCTTAGTCAAGCGTTAGAAGTGTCTATTGATACCTTGCCTATTTGAATAATACTGCAAGCAAATCTATATTTTTATTAGAAATAGTGCCAAGAAAGAATATCTTATTTTATATAAATTAATGATTTAATAGGATTTCTAAATAACTGCTTTCTAAACGAATCCCACTAAACAATCATTGCTCAGATATCTCCTAATTATTTTAAATCTATATCAGCGGCAATGGTAACCTAAAAAAAAAAGATTTTTTTTATATATGTTTGTTACATTACATTACCGTTAGATACCGTTGGATCTTACAATAGTTTAAGTTTACCTGTTGAACTTACTCCCAAATAATTTACATTTTGAACAATTAAGCACACATTGGTCATCTTGTTAGCCTTGGCTACAAGTGAATGAATACAGATCATGTACTTAATTCAATTAAGCAACTCAGTATTGTATTATATTATCTGAGGTAACACAGTAAGATTTGTCGAAATAATTTATTATTTAAAATTTAAATGACAGATGTTTAATCACATCTTCTGTAAGTCTCAACTTGTTGAACTTTCCATTCTTTGAGTTTTTTTTTCTGTAATAAAATTATTTGTGTTTATTAATATAAATATCTTAAATATTATCGCCCTTATGAACTAATACAAACCCCCCAAAAAAAAAAACTTATCAATGCTGCCTCGTCACAAACATTCGGCCGATTGATAAAATTTATAATTGAGGAATGTTACACCGATTTTTTTTTAAATCTCATTACCTGTTTATCATGTTGTGTAACATGTGGTTACATCGGCGCGGCGGCCAAGTTGCTGCCATTCGTGATGAAAAATTTGTTCACTTACTAGTCTGTGTGTCAAATTTTCTGTGGATGCTATTCGCAATCTGCTGTTTGGACTGGACAATCGACAATATTTGCGAGTTTCCAGGATTCGGGCTCTAATTTTGCAGAACCGACATTGTAATAAAACAATTTTTTATTATGTTGCAGTTGCAGTGCAGGAGCACTGATTTATTTTTATCTTATTTAACTAATCCTTAAAATAATTTAATGTGTGTTCACTTAACCCTTGTTTATTTATATAAACAAACAAGGGTTCCTCTAATAACATTGATATCTTCTCTAAACATCCTACTTTGTAACAAATTAAATCTCGGGAGATGAAGACGGGATAATTTAATGATCAAACGAACTTACCCTAAGTGAAGTTCGATCTTAATTATCCTGTCTTCATCGAAGAGATTTAAAGTCCCAACCCTCCCTTGCGAGTTGTTTGTTTAACAACCGTATCCCTATAATAGATGGAGATATCAACGTATTTACTTACTACTCCAAACTGAATGAGGTTGACGCGGCGGCGGGCAGCGCTGGTCGGAGGCAGAGAGGGGGTAGCTATTGCTTTCTCTTTCCTTCCTATAGCGCTGAAGACGTGCGATATAGTGCAAGCGTATAGCAGAGCTACTACTTTGTAACAAATTAAATCTCTTCGATGAAGACGGGATAATTAAGATCGAACTTCACTTAGGGTAAGTTCGTTTGATCATTAAAAAATCCTTCATTCTATGTTTAATCATTATTTAAATATTTAATCATTTACCTGCAGATATTAGGGCTCTAGATTTACCAAAAATCAAATACGCACTTAAAAAATGGCTTATCAATAATGTATTTTACACTTTAGATGAGTACTGCCAAAGATTTAAATCGAGTACTACGCATCTAAACACTAATATAATTTTCGTATTTTATAGTTTTATGTATTAGTTTTAGTTTATAAGATAAATATTGCAAGCCCGTTATAGGTATTCTGTTGTTACCTACTAATCTGCAATGTAACCCGCAAAAAAATGTACACAGTTTCAAGCAATAAATATATTGAATTGAGTTGAATTGATTAAGGCTCAGTTTAAATAGTGCAACATCGGATGACGTAAGCCTGTGCAGCAAGTGTCATCCGGTATGCCAGGCCAGACCAAGTTTTCTTGGATCATGGCAAAGGCGAAGTTATTTTTTTACGCAACCAAAAATTTTGAAATATTTCCTATTAATAAGGGAGCTTATTCTTACCTATAAATATGTAAACAAGTTGGAATCTATAGCTCCTAGAGTAAAATTACAAATTCCCAATATAATAGGACACTCGACTCTCAAGCTCGTAAAAGCTTTTCTAGTAAATCTTATCCCACGCACACCTCTATAAGAGTGTTTCAAAGAATGATCGGAGCTTTATTTTCTAACTAAAGCGCTTAATTGGATATTTTTTCCATCGAGGCTCTGCTCTGAACGGTATCAAGTGTTACTTAGCATAGTCCTAGAATTTCTCAGAATCTTTAGTGATCGAATATTAATCCGAATACTGTCGAAGAATCCTATAAAAGTTTCAGCATTTCGACATAAATTCCTTTAGAGGTTAATAGTCGAACTCATAAAATCACTCACAGCTCTCACTCGTACACAGCTTGGTAACTCACAGTTCGGTAATATATTTCTAGACAGGTATCTAACTAACATTTTTAGTTAGTCGCGCACGAAGGGTTCTGTACCAAAAAACTGCAAAAAAATACACGTTTGTTGTATGGGAGCCCCACTCAAATATTTATTTTATTCTGTTTTTAGTATTTGTTGTTATAGCGGCAACATAAATACATCTTCTGTGAAAATTTCAACTGTCTAGCTATCTTGGTTCATGAGATATAGCCTGGTGACAGACAGACAGACAGACAGACGGACAGCGGAGTCTTAGTAATAGGGTCCCCCTTTGGCTACGGAACCCTAAATAGTAATTTACGTAGAAGTAGTCATACAGAAAAAATATAACTAAATACTCGTCGTTGAAATCATCATCATGCAATATTTCTGACAATTCAATTCCAGCTTCGTT
Organism: Agriphila tristella; assembly: GCA_928269145.1. Lineage (NCBI taxonomy): Eukaryota > Metazoa > Arthropoda > Insecta > Lepidoptera > Crambidae > Agriphila > Agriphila tristella. The sequence goes on along the minus strand of OV743433.1, from coordinate 36,132,418 downwards.
TTGCAACACATTCAACATTATGAAGTTACATACATTACTGAAAGATTCACCGTTCACATAGTTACGTTGGGTTTCCTCAATCATTTCGATTGAGTAAAACGATTTACGTACGTAAATGTGAACGAATAAAACGATCTAATATTGGAAAAGCCGCCAATGTTGTTTGTAACTAAACTACAGAACATTATTTATATTTATTATTCCTATAAATATTGACATTATTTATATTGATAAATCACTAATTATGTTGACAGTATTTAATTATAAAACAACTCTCATGGATGTGATACATGGACTCATGGACCAATTTTTTAGCGTAGGTATTCTTATTATAGAACGCCTTGACTGACCAAAGCTTAAGATATCTGGAAACAGTCGATTCATCCATGTAGATAAAAAAACATTTCCATAAAACCAAACCAAGGTATTCTAGAACTTTCAAATACCTACTTTAAAAATATTTTTTTATTGAAACTGAAGTATTGGTAATTTTTTAACTGCTTCTTTCTTCCGTTACGTATTTGAAAACTTTAATTTCCTATGTAGTTATCATGTAAAAAAATCTTTATCGATAGCAAAACGTTTTATAAGCATTAGAACATACAGCATAGCATTTGTAAAGAGGTATTTGACCAAATACTCGATCAATAAACACATTTTATCTTAGAAACTTCACTTGAATAATGGTACCATGATTGCCACATCGTATTGTACAAGTCTCATATAAAATCGGAAACTTGTAGCAGCAGCACATGAGTAAAGAAAGGTCGTAGCAGTGCCATTTCAATTGTAACGTAACAGTATTCTTTATCAATAACACAATGTTTGATAAGCTTTCGAATAAACAACGTAGCGTGTGTAAAGAGGCCTGTAACTAAATACTTGTTCGTATCTGAAATCATTAACTAACGCCAGCGAGGCAGGAAACAACGCTACGTTACCCAGACGCTGACTTATTTTGCACTGATTATTTTGTTACGCTGCAGGTTTTAAAGAGAATATAAACTTTTACTATTACAGTTCATTCTGCTGAGTATGTTTATATAGAGCTATTACGTTCTTTAAGCTGAGTGTATGTGTGATCTTCATCGTTAAGTTCCATTTTGGATAATAGTCCTGAACTATTAATATAAGAAAAAATTATGGACCTGTTTTTTAATTCATTCACTTACATTTAAACAAAACTCGGTAGAAAAAATACATTTGTTTCTACTATATTGCTACACTGAACTGTCGGGCCAATTGATATTGTAAGTTTTATAATAAAACTATAATTAACTACATAAATAATTTACGTTGTTTTATAATAGTTTATCAAAGTTTGCTGGCAATTTTTCATTCTGTATGTTATAATGTAAATACCTACTATGTAAGACTCAATGTGATTTTCTCTGGCGGTCCTAATAAATAATAAAATAAATAAATAAAATAAACACAACATTTTAGTATCAGATGCCCAAATTGATCTTAACGTATAAATATACTAGCGGCCGCCCGCGACTTCGTCTACGTGGAAAGGTTTTTTGTTATCCCCTGACGAACTATACTTTTTTCGGGATGAAAAGTACCCTATGTCCTTTTCTGTACCCCTGACAAAGTGTATGCAAAATGTCATGATGATCGGTTCAGTAGTTAGGAGGTGAAGGCGTAACAAACAAACAAACGGACTTTCGCAATAAAACGGTAATGGTTTTAAAGTAAGCACGACTTTCAACAAATCTTACACCTTTTCTTACAATTTTTACTATTTTTTTATCGTTCTTTTTTAAATTTCAAGTTTCTTAGAAGTTTTACGAAAGCAAGAAGGTCAGCCTCATTAATCATTCACATGGAGTGCGCGTCATTCAGTAACCCATGTTTTGGCACGTCAATCAATTATTTAGAAGTAGCACGCGACATGTGAACTGGCCGTTATTTTATAAAATACATTTTCTCTGTGACTTGGTCACGGTAATGGTATTTTTAACCGACTTCAAAAATTTGAAAAGGAGGAGGTTATCTATTCGTCGCGTATATTTTTTTACTATGTATGTACACCGATTACTCGAACGAAGACGGCTGAACCGATTGAAATGATTCAAACGTTATAACATGAGGTTTGTACCCAAGTTGGTCCCATTTTTGAAATCGGTTCAGTAGTTTTCGAGTTTCGAGTTAAAAATGGCTGATGGAGAGTTTTCGAGTAATCTTGAAAATACTGTCGTTTTCGTTACCATTTTATATGAATTCAAACGGTTTTTTTAAATTTGAGATTTTTGCATTTACAATGGTATTTAGAATTGAATTCAAACGGATTTTCAACCATTACTTTTTGTTTATGAACCGATTTATATGATTCTTTTTTTGTTTGAAAGAAGACATCTTAAAGATGATACCATATTAATTTCATTGGTAATTAGACTTTGAATTTTAAAGATACACGAGGGAACTCCTCACAATCAAGTAGGAACTGTACAGTGATTGAAATATTGGTAGGTTTATGACAATCAAAAATAAGTTAAGGACCTATGTATCTATTGTCAAGGACGTTCTGGACTATAGTTGAACTGCGAAGGCCCGACGGAACTCCTGTGGAAATTGAGCTTCTCCGGGTATAGGTACCTACCATTGAAAAATGTGAAACATTATAACGTTTTATTTTATAAAATATTCGCTTACATACCTACCACAAAAAAGTTTTAAATAAAAAAGCTTTTTTAAAAAGCAAAACCTCTTTCAAAAATCTTAAAAAACAGCTCTATAAAAAGCAAGAAATAATGTTCAAATCGATTAATTAAAACACGTCTATTGAAGTCGGGTGGGGCTTTTAGAAAATATAAACAATACATTAAGTAAAAAAATTACTTCCAGCTCCACCCGACTTCAATAGACGTGTATTAATTAATCGATTTGAACATTATTTCTTGCTTTTTATAGAGCTGTTTTTTTAAGATTTTTGAAGGAGGTTTTGCTTTTTAAAAAAGCTTTTTATTGAGCCCGATTCACACATATCAGTGAAGTCTCAGTGCCGTCACAACTCCGGCACTGTACCGCCACCGCGGGATAATTATTTTTTCATAATTATATTCTCTATGAACGCATCCACATCTGAACGTGTCTAAGACGAGACAGTGTTCTCAGTGTCAGTGAACACATGTTCATACAAAATGTATGAAATAATAATTATCACGATGGCGGAACTGTTACTTCACTGGCATGTATGAATCAGGCTTTAGTATTTACCTTTTAATCCAGAGATTACATTTTTAATCGCCTGAAGAGTAAGATTATATAATATTTTTTACTAGTGGCTCAGTGAGCCGTAGTCCTCACCCAAATTGTATGTTGTTAAAAAATAATCTATGTCATGTCGCCACGAAGTTGATGCCGCTTTTGAAAAGCAGTACTTACTATGTGCAAAATTAATACCTAATAGTAAATCCTTTGTCATAAATTAAAATCTACCTTGCTTCTAACGATGCTTTTTTTGGTTACATTCAATACTTCTTTTTTTTATCTTCATCTAGAAATGTTTCAAAGAACTATGTTTTGTCTTAGGGTCAAACCAAAAAAGAGGTTTCAAAATGCTTATCCTTAATTTATCATATGCAAGTCTTTATACGCATGCTTAAATATGTTAAAAAATAAATGGATTAAAATTGTTGACTTAGGAGCAACAAATGGAGGGCAAAAGGTTTTCCGAGTATTTTTCATCGTGAAATTAGGCCTTTTTCACGGAGGGCCCTCTCGATGTAATTACTCTATTGGTCGAATGAAAAGAACCCTTAGAGCTTTAGGATTCCGTTGTTGAATGAGGGTATTTTGTCATACAGCTTTTTAGGGCACTCCTGACTTTATTTTGAGATCTTGAGTATCGTACGATCTAAATAAAAATGAGATTAATTGTGCGTCAACCTATTCAAGATACCTATTGTGAGGATTTGATTGTATTCGAATAGGTAGTTTGGTAAATAAAAGTATAATTTATATTATAATCACATTACGTTAATTGCTTACATTTGAAAACCATCCAATTAAATTAACAATGTATCTATTTTAGCTAATTTATCAACTGTTTTGAATGTATGCATTTTTTATTTATTTCTTTTATGAAAATATTGGCTGAAAGTAACATACATTATTTACGTATTTACTTGTTAGTTTAAAATAGCTTTAATTATAAAATAGCAATGTATCAGCAAGGATTTAGATTTTACAGCCAATATTTCATTTCTTATTCAGCATCAAACTGTTCTTTTTTTTTTCGTCCATATGGAAACATTATTTCTCGTAACTGAATCAAAACTTTCTACTTAATCAATTCCAAATTTTAGACAAACCTTATAAGTGCAAATACATACCTAATTAATTAGGTAGAAAACCCACAGACGTTTAATATATTTCCAAGATGTTTATTTTATTAAAACTTTGCTATCAGGGAATTATTCCTAAGTCATAATATTAGTTAAATAATGAGAAACCTACGCTCACAAAGTTGGTACAGTCACCAACGTCTTTAATTTTGAAAACATCAAAAGCGTTACTTTTAAAGCAATTTTCTTTTTAATTTCTTTATGTAATCCGAATCTACATCACTATGATTACGTTAAAGTATATTTTTTGCTGAAATAATAAAGTTTTATAACGAGGAGAAAGAATGTCCTGTGGAATGGCCGTGCATTATATCATTACGTTTAAAAACAGTTTGAGATATTCAACATTTTTTAAGCTTTTTTTAAGCTTCAGATGTTTCTGTTTATATCCTTACTAATTTGTTTGTTTGGTACTCCTTCACGTCATAACTACTAAACCGATCATCATTAATTTTTGTACACACATTGTCTGGGGCACAGAAAAGGACATAGAAAGACAATTCCTCCCGAAAAAATGAATTATTCCCGATGAATAGACAAAATACTATCCACGCAGATGAAGTCACGGTCGGCCGCTAGTACATGATAATAATGTCTGTCTCCAAATATTCACGCTAATTGTACATACAATACAATGTGTACCTACAATAAAAATAATATAAAATGTCATTGAGCTCTGCTAGGTAGGTGTCTTTAGAAAATATATATGAAATATTTGTAACATTATAACAAGACTTTTTCATTATTACATTGTTGTTCAATAGTTATTTGTTATACAAGTGACCAATATCAATTTGTGCTGCGAGTGCCGACTTTAAATCACGAACTAGCGAAGTAGTCGAATTCTAATTAAAACGATTTCTAATTCTAATATAGACTACTGAGCACAGTGAGTGATTTAAAGGCACGAGGCAGAACAACATTTTGGTCTCGTGTAAATCATACAACTTTTCACCTCGACCAGCGAGAAAATTTTCACGTGACTTTCCTGGTAAAAAAGCTTAGAAACTTGTTCACTCAACTCTTTTGGAGTTAGACAACTACCTTCATTGTTGGACGCATTCATTTTTGTAATTTATCACTTAAATAGTTCGATCAAACATTTGCTGAACAATTTTATTCATAGAGTAAAGTTTGTAAAGTAGATTCCCGTCGTTTTGATTACATTATGTTGTGTTTTTCTCTTATTCATTAATATCCAATCTTATTTATTTATTTATAATCATAAAACATATAATTTGTTAATAAATTACATAAATTTTTCTTATTTCATATTTGTTTCATACAATATGCGACCTCATTACGTCCATACTCTTTATTTCGAATTATCAACCTTTCTTTTTTAACAATCCTTATTTAAAACTCCTTGGTTTACCCATGCATTTTATTTTTTTACTTTTAAATCCATGTATGACACCATAAAGCACTCTATCTATCCTTTTCTCACATATCAACTTTACAAGGTGTCATCCTTGTCACTTTATTTCTTTTTTCTTTATTATTATAAAAGTTGGTGTTAAAAATTAAAAAAGCACTTTGCCTCACGCTCGCAGCAAAACTCGATTTGCTGCGAGTTTTTACGCGCCAAAAGCGCCCTTTTCGTGCTGTAGAGGTGAAAATACTATTTTCGGTACTGTATGTACCTGTTAACTTACTTAATTGGAGTAAAAACCGAGATAGGTAGTCGATCCAAACAACAAGAAAATCACACAAATAAGATGTCCCTAACTTCGCAACCTAACTTGTCAGAAAAAAATCTATGACTAACGAATTCAGATATTCACATTATCAGAACCATGGTAAAGTAAACCGTATATCAGCAGTATTTAGTGCTCAAATAAAACAGCACAAATGTAGGTCCAAAAAGAGTAATGTCTGCCGTCACAGCTTAACCTACGACTTCGGACGTTGTGGTCCGACCTGACCCGCTCTGTAACTCTAATTAATACGGGAACTTTGCTTCTATTCCGTTTGACATAAAGTAATTTCATTAATACTGAGAGAATATTCTTATCTTAGAATAGACACCTTTTCTCAGAACTGGTTTTTTTTTTTATCCAAATAATAGCTGACCGAGCGAGTGCGAAGCGCGAGCGAAGCGTCTATGCTTCAGCTTGGGCAAAAAAAAATTCCTATGTTCTTCCGGATGTCCGTTTTTTCTCTTCTACGAAATGATACAGTTTTTTTTTGTCGAGTTTGTTTTTTGAAATTTACCAAAATGGTGGAGAAATGTAGAAAAAACATATAAATACCATTAGTAGTTCTCGAGATATCCAGCTATGACAGATAGACAGACAGACTGAATCACACCATAAGGGTTCCTTTTACCATTTTGGTACGTAACCCTAAAAACGTCATGCATTTGACGCATGATGGATTGAAAGTTGAAGACGAAAAGCTCGGTAAAGACACACCAATTAGCACAGCGCCACCATGTATACTCACGTTTAAAATATTATGTATACAGTTTATAACTTTGTCACTCTAACGCGTGAAAGCACTAAACTTAAGAATCGCCTAAGTCTTTTCTTATCTACAACTCGACCAAATTAACTTAGCGAATGACAGCTTCATGACGGCTAAGTTTATGACACTGTTTTAATTTGGTCATGTTGTAGTTAGGAAAAGACTTAGGCGATCCTTAAGTTTAGTGCAATCGGCCATAAGGTTTTTAGTTTTTGAGCAGAAATCAATGATAAATGAGAACTACAACAAAGTCACAAAGTTCTAAACTGTATACAAATTTTCAGACGAAGTACAGTCAATACAGTCAATACAGTTACAATATTTCATATTTCTATAGATATATCGATAATATGAAATACTATTTTGTCTAAAGTTTTTTCTTCATGAATTATGACGCGAAGATGGGCGCCATTTGTGGTCATCTTTCGTGATTCGAACTGTATGCAGCCTCATCACCTACATCATTCTGACATTAGAAATGTTTCGCCTTTATCGGTGCTCGGAGCTACGATGCAATACAGTACTGTGAATGCACAATGCCAGAGCCACAGACAGCAGTAATAAACGAGGTGAGCGCAAATGCAGACCGTTGAGGATTGCTTCGATTTCAAGATTTATTTGTCCCGATAAGCGAAGATGCAGATGGCTTAGTAAATGTAGAGTGGGAATACAAAAGCCTTATGTAACTTGAACAATTCTTATTTAATTTAAAGTACACGTCACATTTTTATGATAATATAGGGACTGATCTCTTCATTTCTGATTCGATCTGAAACGCTGGGCATGACTCTCACCATTGCACGCTAAAGCTAGGGTTTCCTAGGATGATGGTGCCCTTATATTATGGCCGTAATATAGCGGCGTTGAATGCTGTCTATGTAAACAATATGGCGACACCATTAACGTCAGAAACCGCGCCGTATTGTTTACTAGACAAAGTTCTACGCCGCTAAATGACGGCCGCAATATGACGGCACCGTCATCCTAGGAAACCCTAGCTTTAGTGACCTTAAGCTTCCTTAAGGGTTTAAGAGTTATAAAATTTAATGAATTGGTGGCGCTAGTGGCCGTCTACATGCCCCTTAAAAATACATTTCAACAGTAAAAATCAATACACATTCATTTGTCATACTACACGATGTTATTCTGAAAAAAAAACGAAACTATGAACGTCTGTTTCAACAAAGCTCCAGTTTTGTTCGAATGAGGCTTTCATCGAATTCCGTAATAAGCAGAACCATCCAACTGATTGGTTTCGAACAAAACTCTCATTGGAACCGATGTGACGCAACAGATGATCCCGGAATTGATAACCGTTGCTATTTATTGATTTTTCCTATTTATTGATATAACAGTTTATAAACGTTTTGAAGATTTAGGGGCATTAGGGCTAATTCTCATTATGGCAACCGACTTGCTAATGGTTATGGCCACTTCTCATTTTAGCCACTTCTGATTAGGGCTACTTCTCATTAGGGCTACTTCTCAAAATTTGGGAATGTTTATTGAAATAAGTCTTGTCTTTTTGTATATAAACATCTTTATTCATTCATAAGAGATCAGTGACATTATTTTAAGAATAAATCAATATTAATTGAACATAATTATGTAATTAATAGGTAAGTACAAAATTTTTATAAGTATTACTTCTTGTAATTACTTTAGTCTGGTTTGAAACTAACATTTATTTATTTATAGCTCTCATTAGCCCTAATGAGAAGTAGCTCAAGATAGAAGTAGCCTTAATCAGAAGTAGCCAAAATGAGAAGTGGCCATAATGAGGAGTAGTCCATTAGCGAGTCGTTTGCCATAATGAGAATTAGCCCTAATGCGCCTAAACCGTTTTGAATAGTATATACCTAGATGTTTTATTTTGTTATTATTTTGATGCACTTCATGATCGGAACAGGGCCCTATTTAACTTGAAAATTTGTCAGTTGTCATGACAATTTGGTTTCCATTGCGGTGTAGCTATGAGTAGGTAGTTCTATTTATACGCAATAGATATAAAATTGTCATGACAGGTGACAATGGTCATTTTTATTAAATAAAGAGCCCAGTTTCCATGATGTTGTCATTATAAGGTCCCGGGTTCGATCCTATATTGCCTTAAAGCTGGGTATTTGTGGTACCACCGTTGTCTCTGATTTCCTTATTACATTGTGATATTCTAAAAGATAAAAGGACTTGTTTAAAAAAAACCGCGAAAATATCACTAAAATGTATGGAAAACCTGAATGAGAGAATTCTGTCCCTTTTATCTTTTAGAATGCTGATTAGATCAGTTGGGTGTGTATGGCGATCTGAATCTCCTTCATTCACTCCCTGGATAGCCATCATCAGATCGCAGCACGGTACATCCCTGGCAGGAATCCAAGGCTTCAAAGTTACCTCGTTTGTATTAAAAAAATACCTAGAACCCTATACAAAGTTAATGAGTTGAGTGTATGTGATTGACGATACCATCAAACCCAGTGTACAAACCTTTTGACCACGAAAGTAATCAAAGCATATTAATTTATTTAATTATGTTTACCCCATTAAAATGCTTTCAAAGTCCCAATTCACGAATCCAAAGTTAATTTGTTAGTATGATGTTTGGTGTAATTATCCAGAATTGCATTAACTGTATCATACGATACGGTTTTGCGTGTAACATTAATATGGTTTAATCTATGTGTAGTTTGTACCATGTGTTGGCTATGAAGTAATTATCATAAAGTGACACAGGATCTGTATTTATTTATATTTTGTACCATGTGTTGGCTATGAAGTAATTATCATAAAGTGACACAGGATCTGTATTTATTTATATTTAACAGATTGTTTTGCAGTTATATCAACTGCTAAATATTTTTATTTCTATGTGCTGCCCTTTTTTAATGTAAGACCATTAAATATCTGTTAATTGTATAATTATCAATGTTATGCAACCTACTTCCGTCAACAAGTCCTCCATTTCCCTTTTGAGGGTTGAATTTTCAAAAATCCTTTTTATAGGGCTTGGCTACTATTAACTAAATTCGAAGTTTCTAATCTCAATAGTTCAATTTAGGCTGTGCGCCATAAACGAAAGGTATATATTTTTTCGTTTAGTTTTGTAATATGGGTGCTAGATAACTGATAATATATTACTTATAGATATACTTTTTTAAATATATCGTCGTCATGCTGCCAAAACCGGTTAACTGCAATTTTGGTCAAATATGAGTTAACAATACCAATCGATTCAGTTTTTCAATTCCTACGTCTGCCAATATCGGTTAAACGCAGAAACCCAATAGTTGCAGAGATACTCTGTGGATAATACAGGATAATTGTCAAGTTCTGTAAAAAGTCGCCAGACAAAAGCGATTAAATTTGTTTAACGATAGTTTTTTCGATATTACGCTTGCTAATAATATTAAACTCGTTTAATTGGTTTTCTCATTTACGCACTGGAGCAGGTTCGCAGATAATTCATTCTGCTATAGTATTTTAAATGCCGTTAGCTGGTTTTGGAAAAATATTAACTTATTGAAAACTTTAATAACATACGTCAGCAAAAATTAAATTATTAACTTTAACTCATTTTGTCCCGCGCCTTAACATGCAAAATTAAATAATGTTTTTGTGAAAAAAATAATTATATGCATTTAATTAATTTCTGGTGAAGTTACTACGGGTTCTATTATATAAACATCTCTGCAGCCAAAAGCGATTAAATGATGATACCTGTAGTTGCCAGGGACTCGCGTTGGCGCGCGGCGCAGTTATTCATTTTTCATTACGATGTTCGGCTCAACGAAACACCTCTAAACAAAAAGTCCTAACAAAATTAGTACAGAGCAAGAAATACCATCAGTTTGTGGCTCAGTGTTCGAAACGTAGATCAAGTAAGTTTATTTATTCAACATAATAATATGTGTAGTTCCTGAAGAGGGACTTGTCACCCTTCATAAAGAACAAAATCATCTCACTTATGTTCCATGCCTTTGGTGTTCTGCCCTCGACGGTGACGGAGTTGAGAAGCTTTTGGAGGATTTTAAGTATCCGCTTGCCGCCCGCTCCCAGAAGTTCTGTGGTGATTCCGTCGTCATCATCGTCACCCGCCGCCTTGTTGTTTTTCAGCTGTTTGAGAGCCATACTAATCTCGGACAGGCTGACTTCTGGGATATCTTCGGTATAGTATCGGGTGAGCTTGGCTCTGGGGTTTTTAACCTTGCTTTCAACGCTCGCGAACACTTTGTAGCCTTAATTCCGCTCAATAGCCTCTTTGATACGATTCGTATTAAATTGGCGAAGGTCGCTCGCTCGTCAAAGACTTAGATATCTGTCAATTGAGCTGCCGATCCGCTGAGCTCTGGAGCCTCATTTCGTTAGGAGTGTGTGGTCGGAGAGTTTTTTTTAACTTGGAACGGCGGGTCTTAAACAACTTGGACCCTACCTACCGTAAGGACAGTATCCACCACCGTGTTGTTTAGATCGTCCGACATATTTGCTGTTAAGATTATTAATCCCGTCGGAGCCTGCTACTGACTGACTGGGTGAGTCGATTTTTTCCAGTATTTTTTAAATTATATTAATAATCTTTATACATATAAAAAAAGCATTGTGAATGCCTAAAATCTAAAAAGTTCAATAATTATAAAGCTTTCGGGGTTTTGAATATGGGCCAGTAATGGTCCAAGAGTGGATTTTATCAGTTCAGATCTTTCCAGCTTTAGGTTGATATTCAATATGCCAAGTACCAATCGGTGATCGCTTTCCGTCTTGACGGCGTTGATCACATCACAGTGACATCATTGAATATTTGCTTTTTCGTCGACATGATAAAATCTACCTATCTCATTTCTGACTGTACCGTCTGGTCTGTTCCAGGTCCACTGCCGGCTTTCAAGCTTCCCGAAGAAGGAACTCCTTCTTCATTAAGAGGTTCTCCTTCTCCATAATGTCGGCCAGCATCTGGCCTCTGGCATTCCGTTGCCCAACTCCAAATTTCCCCACTCTCAGCTCATCACAGCATTGTTTCCCCAACTTTGCATTTAAGTCCCCCATTCCAACGGTGTAGGTAGTGGGTTGTGTAGCTTTGTATGGCCTTGGAGATCTTCTCATGCATAGCCTCCACTTCGTCATCTTGCTGCGTATAAGTCGAAGCTTAAGCCTGTATCACATTCAACTAATACCGTTTGGATATTCTGAGTATCAGGTAAGCTACCCCACTTCCGATGGCAATCACGTTGTTGACAAGGGACTTGTAGACGACAAACCCGACACCACTGTTGACACTGACTGTTGGTTGGGTCGCTCTCCCGGTAGTATAGCAAATTACCGAAATTGAGGATTGTCGAGTGCTCTCCCTCTCTTCGAACTTTGGATTACCCAATGATGTTCCAGCCTAACTTGCTAATAACTTCTTCCAATTCAGTCTGCGCGTGTTATAGGTTGCCAGGTGCAGTTGTCGTGGTTGATGGTAGTCAACCCACACCCGAAGATTTTAGCACCCCATATCCCGCCGTTACCATAGCCGCTACCGTAGCTGGAGGCCGATTTTTTTGTGTATCTATCATACATGGGGGGTTTGCCATAATCGCCACGTTTGGCAGGTGGGTTGGCGATCACAGTAGGCCAAGGTTTTTGGAGACACTGCTGCCGCCGTCTCTTGATGGCTGTGCTTTTTTAGGCCGGCACAAACACGGCAATGAGGACTAAATTGTTTTTTTTTTTAATTCCTTAACTTAATTTAGGTTAAGATGTCTTAATAAAAAGTATCTTTAGCTCATAGATTTTATTTCTTCTTGATTACAAATCGATCTAGCCCATCAATTTTAATAGGAGTTTCAAAATAACTGTAGCACTATAATTCTACTGAGGCGGTTACGTTACGTTAAATTCGATCATTATGTAATGTACATTGATCTTTGAAAATCAATAGCAATGTCCAGCAGTAGGTTACAAACAAAGTAGCCTGTGTGTTAATTCTATGCATTATCTATCTATCTACCAACTTTCATCTAAATCCGTTCATTAGTTTCAGATATTAATTTTGTAAGAGACCTGTGCCCAGCAGTGGGATACAAAGTAGCCTTTGTGTTGATCCTTTGCCTTATCTATCTACTTACAGAATTTCATCTAAATCCGTTCGGTAGCTTCGGAGATAAACGTGTAAACATAAATGTATAGATGAGTAAAAAAAGAATAAATGAAAAGTCCTCAATTCTATCGTCAGTAAAAACTAGCTAAAATTATGTCTAACTCTTTTTTCTGTTCTTCTAATAACATTATATAGTCACTTTTTTTTCTACATGATGTATTATGGTAAAATGAATATCTGCTTATAAGCATTATTAAAATTGTTAGACTTGAAGGTTAAAATTTAACAAAAGACTATTTTTGATAATTGGCAGCCAAAAGTGATTAAAAGCACTCCTCTCGAAGATATTTTTTTATTTTTATCCGTTTCTTTAAGGATAATCGAATCAACTAGTCTTGCCTTCTACAGAAGGATAAATTATGCATCGGAAAAAAACTAAATATAATAATGAAAGCTAATATTTAACAAAACAATCTACAGTAAACTTTCAAATTGATTTATCTCAAAATGCATTAGTGTGCATTTAGCTAACTTTGGCAGCATGACGACGATATACGAGTACTTATTATACATAGTAATACCCAGAATTGTCACAAATTGGCCGGAAATTGAAACCGGCAGGCTGATTATCTAACTTTAGCAACCAGTAATAATTACGGAATCGTCGCTTTCCAATGGTTTGACAGAAGAAATCGCGAATTCATCGCGGTGACATCGTCGCTGTTACTGAGTTATTGTGTTGTGCATGGAAATGCTCCAAAATTGTATTATCTAACTCAGTAACCGCGACGCGACCGCGACGATTTCGTGATTGCTTCTGTCAAATGGTTTGACAGTAATTATTATTGGTCGCTAAATGGTTAAATAATCAGCCTGCTGGACCTCTGCGTGATAGACCGTTGACCACTGCACCACTCAAGTCATCATGCCTCTATAAACATATAGATAAAGAGATAAAATAAGCGTACACAATCTAAAACGCTTATCCAATGATTTCTATACATTACAAAAGCAGGTAAGGAAATCCTGAAAAGCGACGCACCAAATTGAATGAAAGATTAGACAATTTTCATCCGTATCAATGGACATTAAGGGCCATTTAGGTTGAACTTCAATCGAGGTCGTATTATTACTGGGATTGGTGCCCGAGGGTTTATTGTAATAACGCTTCAGCTAAAGAATATAATGACATAGCATTTTGAAGACATGAAGGTTTATTTTAGGTTTTGTAAAACATAGCTTACATTTAATATATAGGAATACTTGCCACCGCCCGCGACGTCGTCCGCGTGGACAACAGAAAAATCCCCAGGTCATCTCCAGCAGCTCAGACGGGACTCGAACCCGCACCCTTAGGATTCCGGCAGTGCATTGGGCCGGAATCCTAAGGGTGCGGGTTCGAGTCCCGTCTGAGTTGCTACGGGTGAGTCGATTTTTTCTAATATTTTTCAATTAATGTCGCAATGATCGTTAATTGGGCATTTACACGGATCGATTTTCCGGGTCACTTCGCTAGGTGCCTTTAGTCGACTTAGTTTTATATCAACAATCTCTCGTAAAATCGAATGGCCACATCATTGAAATTAGGTTTGCGATTCGCTTTAACAAGCGATTTTTGATAAAAATCCCTATTACTCATTTCGTATCTCTATCGATAGAGACATTAGAGACCCAATCACTAAAATATTGGTTTTTGTCGTAAGCCTTAGCTAGATAACACACATTAAAAAACATAAAAGGCAGTGTTTTTATATACATATGAAATAAAAGGCTCTTCCCATTGATCCATCAACGCGAAACTTGTTCAAACACTCCAGATTTATACGAACAATAAAACAGGGAACATTGCAATTCGCTGTAATAAAGGCCGTTCATTATCTTTATACAGGCAATTAGTTCTGCTGAACACTCCTCAGTTATTCCTCAGAGGGCGCGTAATGAATAGGTTCAGACCTACACAATACGGAGATCACATGTGTATTGTTGTGAAATAACAAAGAAACAGTTTCGTTTCTGATTTCCTTTTCGTAGTAAGCGGATTTGTTTTTCGTTCAAACGAATTTGTAAGCTCGAAAATAAGCTGTACATTAACTATAAAAAAAATACTAAGCCTAAAGGGTCCTTAGAACTAACTAGTTTGAAAATGGAACGGAATTTCTGAGGAAATCATCTGTCAAATATTATTTAGAATTTCTGAGAAATTATTTTCAAATATAATTCTGTTCCATTTTCAAACTATGTAGTTAGTCCTAATTAGAAATCTTGTATAGATTTTACATATTTATTATGTTATTATGATTAATATCATATTAATTGGCACTTATCGGGATGCTGTAAAACAAGCCCCAAATCTAAGAGTAGTTAAAATATCTTTATTTATTAAAGTTTCGTTAATTAGTTATGGTTTGTTTCTTGCACAGACTACACAACAAATACTACGCTTTGGTTTTTGGTAACCACAAATGAATAACACAATTATTTTGTGACGGCACTAGCGACTCGCCCTCGCTTCGCTTCCTTCCTCCCTTTCATTTTTTTTGCCAATTGCAACCTTCCAACAACACCAAAAAAAGAAAACAAATACCTTGCAGTCGTCACCTCCATTCGCTCCAAAAGTCTATTTATTATAAGAGTGTGCGCGCGTTATCGCTCTGCTTATGTTATATTTCAACCAATTTACACAAAAGTTACCTAAAATTTCGTCATGAAACACTCTATCTATAAAAAGTGGTGAAAATTTTGAAAAAACCCACGACGGTTAAAAATACTCTTAATTATTGAAAAAGAGTAAAATATTTTTTTTACGAAAATTTGCTGCCGCAAAAAAAATGCCGCTGAAAATTCATAAACATTTTTGGAGCAAATAAATGTCTAAGTCCTTAATTAAGTCAAATAAATATTTATTATTATCAAATTATTCATAATTCACAATATTTTGTTATATATTTTGTTTCATAAATTTTTAATTGAAATAGAACAGAGAGATGACAGTGGCAGCCCGACGACTGACTTGTTTTGCGTTTGTAATATATGAATAGATGGATAAATATGTATAGTACCTACCTACCATCATCACTTCTAGTCGGGGGTTTTTCGTAAAAAAAATATTTAAAGTATTCATACATCTACTCTAAAAACCGCATTAAGATGGGACAAATTGTTCTGGAGATAAATGGCAAAATCATTAATGCAGCGTCCCTTTGCAGTTAAACACCATGACACATTCTAAGAACCTTTTGAATGCAAAAAAAAGCATCGAAATTGTCCCAGTACTTTCCAAGGAAAATGGTAACAACTCGAGTGCCATAGTGATAAGCATTAGCAACTTTTCGAAGTAAGTATGGGCGACGATGGAAAGAAAGGATGGATTATGTGCGGTCACTGTATGCCTGTGGACGTATCAGATTATGAAGATACCCTTGCCAGGAAGTCAACCTTCTCCAATGTCAACGAAGAGCCAGTTAGCATCTTACAGCTGGTCTACCATCAGGATCATGTGACAAGTTGGCAAAATTATGGGGCCAAGAGCCCCAAGGAGGGTGGAATCAGATGAAATTGTCTGATTCCTCCCACACGCATCCAGGTTTATGAGGGACCACATATCGTCGATACCTACTTATAAATTTGCAGATCTTCACCCACTTCACCTTCATCAAAATCCTCACCATCAGAGACAGAAAAAATTACAAAAAAATTCAATGTTTGATGGTCTTTCAAGCCAGAAAAACGGCAAATTTTATACACGATTGCCCAAAGCATTATATACAATCTTTTTCTTCTTAAAATCAATAATCTGACCTAAATAAAATAATTTAAAAGACTATAAAAATACCCCAAAAACAAATAATTACCAAGCTGGTTAAGCGCCACGTCGGTAAACACAAAATCACGTTGATACAATTGTGTTTAAACAATACTCAAATGTGTCTAATCAAACTATAACTAGCTTTTATTAACTTTCTAACTATCTAGTTTACAAATCAGTTAAATAATTTTGGTATTTTCCGCTATATTGCGCAAAAAAAACCATTTAATGGAAGTATCAATAGGTGACACTGGGGGTCTCAAGAGGTTATCGCGAACAGACAGACAGACGCGGCAGAGAACTTTGTTTTGTAAAATGTAGTGGTGAATTGTATGGACGGACACTGTATTTATAACTATGCCATTCAAGATTGTTGCTTCCTTGCACAAATAAAACCTTTCGTAAAACAAAACGGTCGTAGGTATCTTTGTTTCGTTTAATAATTTACTGATAATAAAACTTTTTATCTTAACATTTGAATAAACCCCTTACTTCCGATTTAACACTTTTTATTAATGACAGATCTTTCTGCTTTTTAGGGTTCCGTACCCAAAGGGTAAAAACGGGACCCTATTACTAAGCCTCCGCTGTCCGTCTGTCTGTCTGTCTGTCTGTCACCAGGCTGTATCTCATGAACCGTGATAGCTAGACAGTTGAAATTTTCACAGATGATGTATTTCGGTTGCCGCTATAACAACAAATACTAAAAACAGAATAAAATAAATATTTAAGGGGGGCTTCCATACAACAAACGTGATTTTTTTGCCGTTTTTTGCTCCATGTTGATAACAACTACAGGTAGACAGTTGGAATTTTACCAGATCGTGTATTTCTATTGCTGCTATAACAACATATGCTAAAAACAGAATAAAATAAATATTTAAGGGGGGCTCCCATACAACAAACGTGATTTTTGCTGTTATTTGGTACGGAACCCTTCGTGCGCGAGTCCGACTAGCACTTGGCCGGTTTTTTCTATCAATATAATAAAACGAATATATCTATGAAAAGCTATGAAAATAGCTATGAAAAGCCTTGTCTCGTATATATTTCATAAGGTTTTTTTGTATTTTGTTTTTTTTTGTTTATTTGTATTTTGTATATTCAATTTTAAATAACTGAAATGAAAAGCAAATAGGCTGTTTCCTTTTGAAATGTTGAAAATGTTGGATCCAAATTATCAAAAATATTGCAAAAGCTTACCTCAGAAGACTTCTTGAATCATCCATCTCATCTTACTTTATCCACTTTAGCGCTTCGTTCTATTAAAACATTAAGGAAATCACGTCATATCCAAGTCTTATTAATATCCACACAAATGTTTTTGTTATTTATCAAAACACAATCGACCGGCTTGTCATTGCCGCAAACAAAATACCTTCGTAGACACACGGTCGCGTCGTAACGCTACGAACGACCGTAGCAGACTGCCGGATACGATTTCTGCTACAGATGACGTATATAGTCTTCTTTATACTTTATTGCAAATGCATAGCCTTTGGTACGAGCTGACACTCTTAATAGATTTTATTCGGATAAAGGCGAAGACGGAGTGCATAACGCTGTTACGGTACAACTAACGCCATCTATTATTTGTGTGGTGAAATAAAATTATATTAGTCTTTGCGCAAACATTGTTGGAGTACTTGTGCTGCAGAACATTAATTTTAGTTTACTTTAAAATAAACAGTTGAAGTACATTGTTTAATTAAAATCAATATTACATATTAACAGGAAGTCCTTTTAATTTGATAATGATTATTACGTTCAAAAAACATCGTTTGTAATCAAAAAATTGCTACGATATTTTAGTGGTTGCCAAACTATAATAATGCTAGATTGAGTAACAAACAATTCATAATAAAATTTCTACGTACAATTTGAAAAAAAAAACACAGTTTTGAGCAATAAGTAAAACGAGCAATGTACGTAAGTTGTCTCTCCGCAAAAAAAGGATCCCCTAAGGATCTCCATGACGATCGATCCTGCGCTGCCTGCATCCACTGGCTTCCCGCGGCCTTCACCAGATCGTCGGTCCACCTTGTCGGGGGCCCCGGTGCGCGGTCGCCATTCCAGAACCTTTCCGCCCCAACGGCCATCGGTTCTTCTCGCTATGTGTCCCGCCCATTGCCACTTCAGCTGAACAATCCTTCGAGCGATGTCGGTTACTTTAGTTCTCCTTTGGATCTCCTCGTTTCTGATTCGATCACGCAGGGAAACGCTGAGCATGGCTCTCTCCATTGCACGCTGGGTGACCTTGAGCCTCCTTATGAGACCCATAGTTAGCAACCCATAGTAAAAGGTAACTAATATTAAATAAATATTAGTCACACTAAACCAATATTATACTTACTCCAACATTGCCAAGCGCAGACAGTATCGCTGTCAATTTATATGTTAATTTAATGCCGGATTAAAGCTAACAATGTAGTATTATGGCTAAACTAATCCGATATTAACACTAGTCTGCGAGATTTAAATTAGGGAATTATTTTATTATAGGATCTGTATTCCAAAATTTCTCAATATAATTGGACAGGGATGGCAAATCAATGGCACGTTTTGGGCACGTCACCAATAACTAAATTCACTATGCGACAATTTGATGGCATGTCTTTGATCTCATTAAACATGACACATAAAAGTTCGCCATCCCTGTTATAGGATCAATTTTCAAAAACAACGACATCTATCGTTAATAATTAATCCTTATATTGTATTGCACTAAACTTTTAACTTTAAAAATGGGATCGGGAACGAGTTATAGACCATATATATATATATATGGTCTATAATATATATAATACCTCTGAACCCAATTTTCTCAATCACGCACATTTCACAATCACTGGACTCAATCACGTAAAAACGGCTGATCGGATGATTTGTATAAACTACAATTAACCTCAAATAATTTTTATCCTGGTTTAAGCTTTTAGCGCTAAAGTGGGCGGAATCTAGAAATCATAAAGTATATTTTGATAAAAAAAAAATGTTAAAAACAATGTGCTATAGACCTCGCGTTTGTGACATTTTTGATCGTTTTTTGAAATATCTCAAATATTTTTTTTCACAAAATTTCGAAAAACTTAGCCGACGAAAAAATCTATTTTTTTTTTATAAAACAGTCCCCACTTTAGCAATAGTTGTTGAAAAGAGCTAATGCTGGAAATGAGCCACGCTCACTTCTAATTTCATTAGCCAGACAGCCATGTAATATAATTATCACGGTTTACAGAGCAAAAGCTCATCTGCTGTATTCGCAGTGAAACACATTTCTGTTTTATCTAGCATAAAGTCAGAAATTCTCAATGGTCGAGAGTCGTGTCTTTATTTTTTGTAGATATTTCAGTTTATTAAAATAATTACTTGATAATTTCAGCCACTATTCGGACGGGTAGTAAAATTTAAATAACTATAATAAGGGCTGATTTACAATCCTCAGAGAACAGTGTTCAGTCAGTTAAATTATTACCCGAATAAAATAAAAGTCATACAAAAAAATTTACAATCACACACATAAATGACAAACATTTTCAATTTGGCAGTGCCTATAATAATACGTTATCATATTTTATTAATAAAACTTTTACCTATCTGGGCATTGATTATTCAATGCCTAGATAGGTAAAAGTTTTATTAGCCCTTATGAGCTAATAATTTTGACAAATTAATTACACCAATTGATTAGTTCCAACCTACATAACAGACAGAAATAAGTAGGGATATAAATAAACTGCCATGACTCGGGAACAAATGCTAGTACTCACCACTCAAACATATGCCCTAACCAGGATTCGAATCTGAGGCCTTTGGCTCAAGAGGCAGAAACGCTACCACTGCGCCAAACGGTCGTCAATTTAGTAGATTTAACAACTTCAGCTATTATGCAGGATTGGATGAGAGATATTGCTGCGGCACAGGCCTTCAGGATGCATAGTAGATAGACCACAGCTCACCACGTGGATCCAATTTGGACATGTCGGTGTTAACGACTGCTATTACAGCTGGGTCCAATGGCGTAACGTGCCTTCTAGAACAAAGAGAAACTCGAGATACCTATACACCGTCATTTTGTAGTCGTTTAAGTACTTAAGAGAGTGTTCTACCAACGAAACTAAACATTTTTGCTAAAGAAACTGCCATACTAACTAGACGGCTAAAACCATAGACATAGAAAAATTTTCACTGCGCTGAAGAAGACCAACAAAGCGTGGAAAAGAGAAGTTAACATCATACGGACACGGTCTATGTAAAAAAGAGACAAAGGATCAAGTGCCAACATTTTTTACAGTAAGAGCCCCTAGCGTCCCGCCTAGCAAATGAGTAATCACAGTTTGTTTAAAATATTTTTTAATCTTAATTAGAATTTAAAATATAGGTATCGTGGAGCCATGTTGTCTTGTGTTCTAAGTAATTGTGATGTGACAAAAAGAAACAATCCAAGTAATCACACTTTTCACAGGTAAATAAGATATTGCCACACATTTTTCTAAAACCAAATTTCGCTACATTTACTCGTTTACCGACGAAGAAAACAGTGTGAAACATAGTTTATTAATTTCCTTTGCCATACATAGTCATATTTCATGAATCTAAGTCATATTTTATGTATCTCATATAAAATGTATGCATTCGTTTTCGGATCACCTGTTTATTAACATTGTTGTTCTTTGACATTCTATTTCTATGGCTAAAACATTGTGTTAGTATGAGAAAGTAAATTTTTTGTCGTGTTTCGACCCATGTTTCTTTGAAAAAAATTTTTAGTTTCATTAGTAGAAAACACCCTTAAATTAATTAAAACGACTTCAAAATTACGGTGTTTAACTATTTTTTTTTTGACCAACTGCAGACCAAATGCGCTATACCACTGGGAAATGGAGCTCCTCTATAAATTTTACATCAAATTGACGAGTTAGTTGCCGCTCCATATAGTTCTAGTTTATAATTCAAAGCGTGAGTAAAACATCTGACTGGCCAATACCAGTATTACTGGTCGCAAAATGATTTGTCATTGAAATTGGCTTGAACCAGCAGTTCCCGTACTGCAATTAAAGCCTCTGCAATTATAGCCGGAACTGACGAAGCTAATTCAATATCGACCACGTTAATTGACCGAGCAAGCGCGAAGCGCGAGCGATGCGTCTCCGTTTTAGCTTGGGCAAAAAGTCTTTCGTATGTCGGTCTGTTCTCCTCTACAGGTCGCATTTCTCAATATCTCAATTTAAAAAAAACGGTTGAGACTTTTATAAAATGTTCATAATAATCACAAACGCGAGGTTTTCAGCTCACAGAGTAAATAAATCTATGCAATACTAGCTTCGACCCGCAATTTCAACCACGTGACCCTAAGGAACCTTTTATCAAGATAAAAAATATCCTATGTTATAAACTATTTATATCCTATGTTATGTCTTATGTTATATCCAGGTTATAAACTATCTTTTTGCACATACAAATCCGTTCAGCCGTTTTTGAGTGATTGAGTAACAATAAACATCTAAACATCCAAACTTTCACATTTATAATATGAGTAGAATACTCTATAATGGGGTACAATAACTCTAGGTCCAGGGGTGGCCAAACTTATGACTTGTGAGGCCTCCTTGTGTTTAAAACATATTTCTTGGGGTCGACTGCAAGGTAGAGTTATTAAATTATTTTTTATTTAATTAAAAAAACCCATATTGTTATTATTTTTCACACCCATTTTGAATAACACGGAAGTCTACGTGGTCGTGTTAGGGAGCATTATTTTCAGCACGAGCAGTCAAGTGTATCTCCCAGATCTAGAAGGTAAAAATTTTCAAAACAGGGGTAAGAAATAGTAGAAAATCCAAGCTATTTTTTACCGTCTAAAAATAGTAGAAAATGTTCAATGGTCGTGGCAGGAAGTATTTAATTTTGCTTCATGGTTGCTTTGCTTTACAACAACAACTCACCTTTAAATTATTTGTTTACCTAACAAAGTCGGATTCGATTCCCAGGGGGGGTAAGTACAATTTGTACTCGGTTTGGTTGATGGTAGGGCTTATTTCAAGTCCGCCTGGCTAGCTACCACCATCTTACCTAAGTCTAATGCCATAACAACAATTTAAAAATTGATGTGTTCCGGCAGTAAGAGGTAAGATAGCCAGTTCCTCAGTGATGAGGATTCCGGGTGTAGTGCGCTTCCACCTTCGGCCTTATCGTCACTTAACATCAGGTTAGGTGAAGGCCAAGCACTATCCCGTTGTGCATAAAAAAAACCTGCCAAGTGCGAGTCGGACTCGCACACGAAGGGTTCCGTACCAAAAAACTGCAACAAAACACGTTTGTTGTATGGGAGCCCACCTTAAATATTTATTTTATTCTGTTTTTAATATTTGTTGTTATAGCGGCAACAGAAATACATCATCTGTGAAAATTTCAACTTTCTAGCTATCAAGGTTCATGAGATACAGCCTGGTGACAGACAGAGAGACGGACAGCGGAGCCTTAGTAATAGGGTCCCGTTTTTACCCTTTGGGTACGGAACCCTAAAAAGAAAGAGTTATCATTCCCCAAAGGAAATCCACCGCTGAACAAGCCGCCCATAATAGGAGAGTTGCCAAAACGCCACATTTGGCCGGCTGGTGATTGTAGTGAGGTCAAGATTTAAAAAAATGCTGCTGACTGTATTATGATGGATGTATTGTAAGTCGGCTCTTACGACACCCTGTGACAAGAGATGGTAGGGCTATTTTAAGCCGGCACTGCTACGGCAAAACCACAGCAAGATAAGCCTTCCTTGATACTTATTAAAATCAATGAGCTCCAAAAACTATAACGAGCTTATCAACAAACAATCTCTTTAAAAATAATTATAATAATATACCTAGTCTGGAAAGATATTTCAATTGAATGTCGAGGTAATTCCTCACATTGATGAAATAACGGTGGCTTGCCGTTGCAGCGTAAGGGAAATATACTAGAAAGGTTTTTGCGATGCCACTGGTGACTTCAGGTATCTTAGTTAGTAAGAGCATTGGATTGGATTGGACTTCCAAATGTCGGGGTTCGGTTCCCGCTTGAGACAATCCAGGTGACGATTTGGTTTATTTCTAGAAATTATTTAGTATTGTATAAAAATAGCATTGCGAATGCTAAAATCTCAATTTTAAAAACAAAGAATGTATCATTGCGATAAAAAAAATATTACTTACAATTTTGGTCTGGTGATTGATGATTTCGGTTTACTCTATGTGCTTTCAATGCAAATGCATTGAAAGCACATAGAGTATAAAAATAAAAATAAATAGAGTGTAAAAATTCTTCGTTAGTATCGATGAAACAGTAAATCGAGACGAGTGCAATTCAGAGGCGGTTTCACGGCAGCCTTTTTTATAAATCCAGCCAGGAATCCTGATGGTCAGCAAAGCAAAGTCATTCAGACTATATAGTCACTGACGCGAACGTGGAAAGAAATGGACAAGGCTTTAAAATAACATCCAAACCCACAAACTTTCACATTTATAATATTAGTAGGACTAGCGGCCGTCCGCGGTTTCACCTGCGTGGTTCCCGTTCCCGTGGGAACATCGGGATAAAAAGTATTCTATGTTTTAATCCAGGCTATCTTCTATCTGTGTGCCAAATTTCAACCAAATCCGTTCAGTAGTTTTTGCGTGATTGAGGAACAAACATCCAAACATCTAAACATCCAAACCCACAAACTTTCACATTTATAATATTAGTAGGAAGTAGGATTTATTTATCATTTTATAGTAAGTGTAATGTGTTTATTTTGTTTTAATCAAGTTCAAGTGTTAATACTATACTAAAACAAAAAATCTTCTTATCTATTCTGCTTACTCTTCTTCTTCTTTCTAGCTTTTCATTCAATTATATAATATTTTAAAACAATTTACTAGGTAAACTATAACAAAAAGTGACATACAGTTCATAAGAAAACTGAGTCAATTCTAAAATAAAAACGATTACTATAAAGCTAAGTAAATGTATTACTAATCTTTATTTAAAACTAGCGGCCGCCCGCGGTTGCACCCGCGTGGTTCCCGTTCCCGTGGGAATATCGGGATAAAACGTATCCTATGTTTTAATCTAGGCTATCTACTATCTGTGTGCCAAATTCGACCAAATCCGTTCTATAGTTTTTGCGTGATTGAGGAACAAACATCCAAACATCTAAACATCCAAACCCACAAACTTTCGCATTTATAATATTAGTAGGATTAGTAGGATAAAGTATTACAGAAATAAATAAAATAGACTGACGTATATTTTAACAACTTATGTTAATGTTCATAGAGTTATAGATTAATTCAAGTTAACCACATAAGTAAACATACTGATAGTTAACCCCAAAGTAAAGGTTGAGCTGCTATCGACCCTTATAATAACAATGTGGCCATAAGCATTATGAGGGTCTCAGTGACCCTTAAATCGCTTATTCCGTGACCTTAAATCTTCTCAGCACTTTTTATTTTGACACTTCTGATGTGCCGAAGTTTACGACCCCCACTTATTGGGTTAACCGTTATGGCTGCTTACGCTACAACGTTTTGGGTATCATGGAACTTTTCCTTTTCTTTATTTATTGACATTTTGCAAGAAAAAAATACTAATAATAAATTGTTTCTAGTTTATTATTAAAAATTAATTATCAATTCGAAATATTTTTTTTTCATTTAAATGCGGATAGGTAAGTAAATATAATCTCTTTTTATTTTACGTTTTTCGTAACTTAGTAAGCCTGAGACTGATTTATTCCTCGTTCGCCCCACTGAGTTTCGCCCCACATAAAAAATCACGATTCGTCCTAAGAATATACCTCTTTCGCCCCAAAATAGAAAATTGTTGAGTATATTATTATTTTTGTCCTGATTCGCCCCATTTCATATTACTTGTTTGCCCCACATGTTTTTATTACCTACGTACTCGTTCTTAGGTACAATCAGCTAAAAATTAATTTAAAAAATATTAAAACACGACTGCCCTGCCAAAAACGAACTAAAAAGTTAAACAACAAGTGTTATTGCAGTCGGGGGACCTTTTTATGGAACAATTTTTGATCAAAGAGGTCCCCCGATTGCAATGACACTTGTTGTTTAACTTTTTAGTTCGTTTTTGGCAGGGCAGTCGTGGATTTAATCTTTTTTTCATTTTTTCATTTTTATTTCACACATTTAGTAGAGTGTAGTTAGTAGTGACAAATTATATAGTTTTGGAATGTGTTCATCAAGGCCTTTCATTTGATGCCCATATTGTAAAATTAGAACAAAAAAAATTTTTCACATTAGAAAATGGCGTCGTCCAGTCACACTATTGATTTTTTCTAAAAAAGATATATCCAGTGTCACTATTAAGTATCTCATTTATCCAAATCAGTTCAGGCATTTAGAAGTTATGGTGGAATAAAGAAACTCACATACCCACAAACATATATGAACCCTAAACACATATACAATCCTTTTTGGGCAGTCGTGTAAAAAAAACTCTACCATAGCGATATTCCACAAGGCATTTTACATCTGTCAAAACTATAACCAGCAAGTATCCAATATCTAAGTTCCAATTTTGCCGAAAAGTTCCGATAGATTTGTCCCATTTCGAAAGATTGGTCAGCCGAGAGGCGTCGCCTGCTTTCTGCGTCCGTGGCCAGCAGGTGTAACAAAGAGGTTCGTTAGTGACTACTGGCGTCCAGTTTGCCGCCAAATTCAGACGCCATTTTGAAATCGACACGTGAACCAGCGCTAAGTGTCGTGTGGAGTTTTGCTGTGTTCGCGTTTTTGTAGTTGCGATGATTATTTCAGAATCGCTTTTGCAGTTTTGTCTCCGAAAACATTTGAGCAATATTTTAATTTTCCCACTTCGTCTTATATCGGGTCATTCTGAATATCAAGGATGTGTCCAACTGTCCAGTCCATGAAACTAGACAACTTTCTCTAAGAAACACACGTGTCGAAATTCGCCACAAAATTTTGTCATCCCATACTAAATTGATCACCGTGATCTCTTTGATTTGTATGGATTGTCGATTTTTATTTTACATGTTTGGCCATGTGTTCCTTAGAGAAAGTTGTTCAGTTTCATGGACTGAACACATCCTCAAAATTTGGATGGCAAATACAAAATGACCCTGTAAGTATATTAAAGTAAAAAAGATCAGTGTTTTTTGGTTACACTTTCACCTCTATTTCGAAAGCCATAAATATCTAACCAACTAAATGCATAATGAAAACGGTCACTCGATCTATCCCACCGATCCCTGGGGCGACCTTCAGCTTCACATTAACTAAGAAAACGAGCGCCACACCTAATCGCGTCTTAAACATTCAAATATGTCACGTATCCCTCCTGGGGCGACAGCCGATCGTCCCTAAGTCGAGACGCAAACTTCTTGGTCACTACTACTGGAATTCGATGCGTCTTTGAGAAACAAATTGCATGCACTTTAACCATCTTTCATAAGACAATTAGACAGATTTTCAGCATCTTTCATAATACCAACCCCCGTAGCATGACGAAGCCGACAAAGATTTTGTCTACATCTATCATCAAATGTAAGATAAACAAAAGGTTTATCTACGTCGGGATTTATTAAAACCGCTGGGCTCTTGAGCTCGTCATACAACAGGGGTTGGTTGGCTCCTTACCTACGAAGAAGCCGTTGCTTGTGCACCAGTCTGTTAAGAACATTTTTACTTACATTTTTTACTGAGACAGAATCTGTTCGGAAAGAGAACTGTCATGGACTTTGTGCTTGACTTGATTACCGTTTTTGACATGTGACGGCATGGGCACTGTAACGTTTAGTGCAACTGTAATATGTTGATATCATAATAGTGCCGTCAAAATGAAGAAAAACGGTGATCAAGCACAAAGCCCACGACGGTTCTCTTTCCGAACAGCCTCTAGTCCTGTTTAATTTCTGCCTTTTTACTTATCGCGTCAGCTCAGTGGTCGATGATTTCTTTACCTGAAGCTCTGTGGCGTGGTTGGTACTGTCAGTTTCATAGTAGTTTTTATTAGGGTTCCGTACCCAAAGGGTAAAAACGAGACCCTATTACTAAGCCTCCGTTGTCCGTCTGTCTGTCTGTCTGTCACCAGGCTGTATCTAATGAACCGTGATAGCTAGACAGTTGAAATTTTCACAGATGATGTATTTCTGTTGCCGCTATAACAACAAATACTAAAAATAGAATAAAATAAATATTTAAGGGGGGCTCCCATACAACAAACGTGATTTTTTTGCCGTTTTTTGCTCCATATTGATAACGACTATATACAGGTAGACAGTTGAAATTTTCACAGATCGTGTATTTCTATTGTTGCTATAACAACATATGTTAAAAACAGAATAAAATAAATATTGAAGGGGGGCTCCCATACAACAACGTGATTTTTTTGCCGTTTTTCGGTACGGAACCCTTCGTGCGCGAGTCCGACTAGCACTTGGCTGGTTTTTTTTACCATTTTCTTTCGTTCTTGGAGTCAAATTCTTCAAAGTCCCTTTTTAAGCTCAACCAACAATCGTGTAAGCTTAGTAACTTCCAAAGGCTAGAAATCATCGCCTAAAATTGATATCCCGAAACCTTAGTAAGCGTCGTAATCGACTGACTACGACTGTTAATAAAAGTTATAGACATAACATCTACCAAAAAATATAAATACCTGTTTGTCTCTTATTTATAAGGTTATAAGACATGGACTATCAAAATATCATTAGGTACCTAACTCATTTATAAATTTTTGGCTGAAATCGAAACTAACCGAAAATTGTAGTTCAAGTGAATTGATTAAATCTTAACAAAGTTAGATCTTAGATCAAGTCGATCGAAATAAACTATATTTTTTGTAATCCCAGCACTTTTATTAGTTTTGAGCTTAGTCATAATTTTCTCAAAGAAACCAAATATAACTAATTAATACATACATCGACAGTACTGTAATAAACTACACGCAAATTGATATTAACTCAAAACACACAAAATGATGGTAATGTCGATTTATAAACTCGGGAACTCACTCAAAGCTAACTTTCCCGAATAAATGTAGCAGAAACCTTTGAAGGTTTAATCGAAATTCTCAACTTGGGACCTTCTCTCCAGATCTGAGAATGCCAAATTCAAATAAATACACATATTACAAGCTCAATGTATTTTCCGACATTTGCGATGGATTATTTGTTATCACTATCACTACATAATAAAACAAAGTCGCTTCCCGCTGTCTGTCTCTGCGTATGCTTAATTTTTTAAAACTACGCAATGGATTTTGACGCGTTTTTTTAATACATAGAGTGATTCAAAAGGAAGTTTTATATGTATAAGGCTGCGTTCAAACGATAACACACGAACCGACCTCAACCCAAAATCAACTCAAACAACTCAACCGCAGCCCACCTTGGAATACATAGCTTACAATTTTGAGTCTTATGACACATTAATAAGCTCCTGTGTAATGTTCAGGTCAGTTTGAAGTGAGTTCGGGTTGAGCTCGAGTTAAGTTTGAGTTGAGTTCTGGTTGTGTTCGGGTTGAGTTTGAGTTGAGGTCGGGTTGAGCGCGGGGCGTGTGCTGTTGCATCGTCAAAATATAACGGAGCTTATTAATGTGTCATAAAACTCAAAATTGTAAGCGCTATATTTCAAGGAGTGGGCTCCGGTTGAGTTGAGTTTGAGTTGAGTTCAGGTTGAGGTCGGGTCGTGCGTTATCGTCTGAACGCAGCCTAATATTACACGGTGTCAAATTCCACACTACACCGAAGCGAAGCAAGGGCGGGTCGCTAGTTCATCTAGTAATAGTTTCATGGAAATAAACTGAAACAGTATCTATTATTTCAGTTAAAGATAATCACTATTTTTATAAACTAAACTCTAGTAAACTCGGTGTTACTCAATAGAAGTAAAAAAGCGTTTATTAAGCGCCTACTTTTTAAAATATAGCAAAACCTTGGACGAATAACTCACAATAATATCGTCCGTACACAGTCAGTTTTGTCACAAGTTTATTAATTGTACTCCATTTAGAATCTAATGAACACGAATCCCCACATTATTTGATGAACAAGGTATACAAAAGCTGCAAAATCGAAGTACCTATATATTATAACTTCCAAAGGGCTGTCATCTACCAAGTTCCAGCAATCAATATAACTTCCGCAGGGCACGTTCGATTATCCGTAACGAGAAATCAATCATCGCGGAGATAACAAAGGGGTCATTAACGCGATGTTGGCACAATCGTTACAAAGCAGTTTGTCGGATAGTTGACGAGAATGGAACGTCGGACAGTTAGGGGGAAATAAAGCTGATAATCCACTGGAGATATGCGAGCTAGCGAGGCTGTGAAGCTCTGTGTAGGCCTAGCATGACCGACAAAACACGATATATCGGGTCATCTTGAACTTACCATTCAAATTTTAAAGATGTGTCCGTCCAGTCCATGAAACTAAACAACTTTCTCTAAGAAACATATGTCAAATTTCGCCAGAAAATTTTGGTCATCCCATTATACTAAATTGATCACGGGATCTCTTTGATTTGTATGGAAAGTCGATTTTTATTTTACGTATTTGACCATGTGTTCCTTAGAGAAAATTGTTCCGTTTCATGGACTGAACACATCCTCAAAATTTGGATGGTAAGTTCAAAATGACCCGATATATCGCGTGATATAGCGTTTTGTCCACACTCAACTGTCAAAATCCCTTGTCTTTTGACAGTTAAACGTGATAAATTGCTATATCATGTCGCGTTTCAATGGTCATGCTAGGGGGGATGGATACCGTGGAGATGAGCGCATTGGCGTAGGAAAGGGGGGGCGTGCCCACCTCAAAACAGTCTGGTACCCACCCCAGAAATCCTGTTAACATTTTTCTATTGCCCTTCAAAACTCCTACACGGCTCTAGCACCCCCATTCCCACCCCGCCTAGCTTTGCCACGGAGGAGCCAGCCCCCCCCCTGGAAATTATCTATAGATACGCCAGGATGAGTGGTGGAAAGACGCGAAATAGTCTACCAGAGCTACTCACCCTCGTACCTTAATTATCTGACTTGCCGCCTAACACACATCTCTGTCAAATAGTGCGGAGACTGTGTATATTTCATTTAGTGCCGATTTCACCGTTAACCGAGTTAAATTGAACTTGGTTTTACTTAAGCGAGTTCAGAAATTCGTTTTGATCGCGGTCTACGTTGCACCGGTTTCACCGTCTTCATTTTGATAACCGTAGTTCAGCTTTGACAAAGAATGAAGTTGCGTTCAAAGTATTGGAATTAAAGAAATTTTCCCTTCATAAATGGGAAAAAAATACAGATCATGATATTCTTCGTGGCGCAAACCACATTCACTCGTGGTGTGAACCCTGTGAAACATACCTACTCAGTGAATTTAAAGAAATAGGCTACGCACTTATTCATTCATAACCTACGCAAAAAATAAATTTCAGGGTCAGTTGTCAAGAACGTCAAAAACAAAAGTAAGTAATGAAAAATTTTATGTCAAGTTTACGGCGGTCTTTTTAAATTTAGAACAATAAACAGCTTGTAAAGAGTTGACAAAAAAAGGTCGCCACTTTATTTTTCAATAACTTAAAATTTTTATTATTTTTCAATAATTTATAACAACTTTCTTTTGCATAGGTCAACACTTCAAAATCACATTGACTATCTTTTGTACTTAAAAATATTAGTTCCATTAAAATTCTTTCTGGCCCAAGTATAATTTTTTATTTTGAAATGATCGAAATTATTTAGGGTAAAACTAAAACTTGGTAGTGGAAACACTGACTTATAATCTCTTTGATTTTTGTTTTTGTCAGTTTGTCAATTTCAAAACAATGTTTATCTGATATTTTTGAGTTTTATGCAGTATTTTTATTTTCCGCAGTGATATTTTGCTCAATTGTTTATTTCGAACGGATTGTGGATATAATAATTTAAGTACCTAGGTACTGAATACATGTTATTTTAAGGGTGCACCGAGCGTCCACTAGCGCCGCCAATCAAGAAAAAATCATTACAACGAAATAACTATGTTTAACAAAATTCTGAAACATATAAAAACTAGTAATAGTTATAAACTATTTTTGTATGCGTTTTTTTCCTGGTTTAAATGTGTTTGTGTAGTTAAAACCTGGATTAACGCCTAAAGTGGCCACTTTAGGCGTTAATCCAGATTTTAACCACACGAACGCATTTAAACTTAGAATTTTACGCATACAAACGATTGGCGGCGCTAGTGGACGCTCGGTGCACCCTTAAGTAAGTGTCGTGAAACTTGTGAATTGTGAATTTTTGACATGGTAGTAGGTAATAAATCAGTGAAATAAATTGTTGTCCGTTTTTTCTTTATTATTATTAGTTGTATGTAGAAGAACTAGGTACGTAGTTAACGGGATATCTACTAGCATAATAGTAAAAGTTAGGTAGGTCATAGGTAAGTAAGTGTACTTTACAATATTCTATTATGTTTTGATTTACGGTGCCTATAAAACATTATTAGGCATTGGATTCCTAATGTTTTGAACGCTTATTATTATAATGGGTGTTTAATTACTGTTTTTAAAGGCGCCGCTCGTAATTCAAAACATAATAAACTCGAGAGCAAAAAAATCGCACCACACAGGCCTATTATCATACAAACGAGGTAAATTTGAAGATCTGGTTCTCCGCCCAGGATTAAACGGGCTCTGATCTGATGATGGCAAATTCATAAAGGTGGTTGAGGAAAAAAGCTGAATAGAGCATTGGCACTAGCCAAGGCTCTATTCATCTTTTTTTTGTTCAAATACGAAAAGAATATTTCTTTCCACTACTTATTTCTTTCCATGCAATAATCAATTCTCCCATGTACAACGTACATACCTACTCCACAATCATGGCAATGAAACAATATTATCTACCACTGAACTATTCAACATTTGACACACTGGCAAAAATTACTTCCAAGAGGAAAGTAGATTGCCAAAACAAAAAAGAAGAAGACATCATGGCAGACAGATGACAGACAGTTCTTGAACGTGTTCGAACCATAGATAAGTTTAAATACGCTAACCGTCGTAAATCGGCCGTTCAGAAAGTGAAACCAAGTTCAAAAGTTTAAGCGCGTGAGCTGAGGTTAACTCGAATTGAGCGCGTTCAATTTAAGCGGTGAAATCGGCTCTTAGTGTTGCATTTAGTCAAGTAGAATTATTATAAAAAATGAGCCAAACATGCTGGGCTGCGCTTTATGCTTAGCTCGTAGTAGGCGAGTGATGCACTAGAATAAATAATAGTGTGGTCGTCTTGATGACGGGCTATGAACAGCTACTGTAAATCCGTGTATTTGCAATGGGGACATATCTGGGGCCCTATTTTTTAAATCATTAGAACTCCAAATCGTGTATGAAATCGCAAGATTCGTATGCGAATCCCTAAAATCGCTATTTTTTAATATTCATACTCGTGAATTTTGCTACGAGTGGTCCGACCCACTCGTTTTCGATAATTCTACCAGTAGAAATGACGTGAGAGAGACAGAAATATCAAAATCAAATGACTGACAGACAATGACATTATAACTTTTTAATTTACGTTCCCTTCCCCCTTAACTAAATACCGGTTTTTAAAATCAACGAGTTATGGCTTTCTGGTTTTTATTTTTTCTGCGTGAAATGAAAAATGTTATAAGATTCGAGTTTTAGGGCAACACTTATTTCCTTTGTTTCAAAAATACGTAAAATTGGGAGCAATCGAAATTGATTTCATATACGTTTTGCTTTCGTGCATGAATTTATGATTCATTTCGAATGATTCAAAAATGCGTCCCCTGGGCAGTTTCAAAAGGTTCCCTATGTATTTGCATAAAATTTTAAGGCATAATATGTCATAGCATAATATGATTTCGCCGAATGATGTTTACGCATAATATTACTTAGTCATAACAGCTTACGCATAATTTTTTTAGGCATAACTAATTAAGGCATAATCATGTTTAAGCATAATATTCTTCAGCATAAATTTAAACATGCATAATGTTATTAACGCATATTTTTATAAACAAAAAATGAACTTGCACATTTAAAAGCTATTGCTAAAAATTTACACTTGAAATAAATATAAATATTGTTTGTCACATGCATGGCTAGGGGTATGTATTTACTATGCCGAAGTTGAAAAGACCGAATTTTACAAGACCCATGGACGAAACACCGAAAATCAAATGGTCGATGGTTGTTTGGCCGTACGTACGTCTAAAATCACGAAAGGATATTTTACCTAAAATACTAAATCCCGAAGCTTAAAAAACTGAAGGTTAATTAAGGATTACATGCCAGCAGGTCGGTTCTGGCACTTCGCCGACCGCTGCCGCGGCACGCTCGCTTCGCTCACTCGGCTCGTGCGTTGTAGGTCGCAATAAAACTTAACCTCCTCCTCGCTCGCTACGCTCGCTCGTCGTCGCACCTAATAGACCTGAACAGACTTTCGGGATTTTGAACTATCGGCATTTTAACTTTCGGGATTTCGAACTATCGGCCATTTAATAATCGATCTTTTAAGTTACGGTCTTTCGGATATAGATATTTAGGATTTTCGGTATTTTGAAAATAGGTGTTTTATACGTCGATATTTCGGTCTTATGTGTTATGAATTTTCGGCATTTTAATACATACCCCTTTTGCAAGAAAATAAATAAGTACTTAAAAATGTTTATTCTTATTGTTTTTGATTTTTATATCTAAATAATATTAGGCGAATAGACAATATGCCTAATAACATTATGCGAAAACAAATTAGTCTAAATGATAATTATGGTTATTTAAATAGTATGCAAAAAAACAATTATGCCAAAGTATTATTATGACAAAAAAATATATGCCAAATCCGTTATGCCAAATCAAATTAGGTATAAAACCATTATGCGAAAACAAGGGATCCCGTTTCAAAAGAACCTACCTATCTGATTGGACAGCGAGCGCCACTGTGTCGGGAGACCTGTCAAAATTGTCTACCTACACATATCGCTCAGCTTCCTCACACGTCGCTGGTGGAACCACAGCCTAAAATGGTCAGGATAGCAAATAGTGGGTCGAGCACACGTTTCTGCTTCGGTAAAAGCGTGTTCTGTCCCAATTTGCACTGACCGCTCACGATACGGGATGTTAATCAAATGTCAACTTACTCATTTCTGGTTGCCCAACAGGACAATGGTTATAGTTGCTTAGGTCTAGATTTTGTTTTGTAATAAATTTTTGCTCTTTTCCTACTACTACTACAACGAACTATATTAACAAAAGTGCCAAATGTGGCAGCTTTTTACTTTTTTGCGTCCATTGTTATTAATAACAATGGACGCAAAAAAGTAAAATAATTATTGTGATTCTTGTCAAATATTTCTACAGCATATTGTTTTAAATTTCCATGGTTATTGACGTTAATAGAATAAACTGTGTCGGGATTTAATAAATCAATAAGAATAAAAAATATCGGAGTTTCAAAAATAAACTGGTACATGGTGTAAATCCTGACATAGTTTATTCTATTATTTCTACAGCGTTTTGTTCGAATTTTACGATTTTTATTAAAAAAAAAAGAAAACTGAGTGCTCATATTAATCAA
The DNA here is from genome assembly GCA_928269145.1 of Agriphila tristella. Lineage (NCBI taxonomy): Eukaryota > Metazoa > Arthropoda > Insecta > Lepidoptera > Crambidae > Agriphila > Agriphila tristella. Next base: position 36,097,137 of record OV743433.1, on the reverse strand, counting down.
GAGATATTAAGTAAGTACGATGAGTGAAGTGAGTGAATTGGATATTATACAAATGCTGGGCAATATGATCTGACCAATCAGATTAAAGATGTTATAAATCGTCTCTTAGATTATCCAATCAGCATTCAAGTTTACAATTGCCCGAAACATACTGGGATTTTTACAAAGATCCTAAAAATTTCTCGGCCGATTGCGAAAATCTATCTTAGATTTCAATTATCCGGTTCTTTATAATCGACCTAGGATTTTTGTAAAGATCCGGCTTATATACGATTATCCTACGACATATATAAACTATAGAACCTTAGCTTCAATCGCAACGTTTGAATTTTCGATAAGTACCTATGTACTTAGCGAGCAATAAATTGAGTGGATATTGCCGCCTTTGATATTATAATGGGGTATTTACATAGGCGACTAAACACGCACAAATCTCGGACCATTGCAATTTCTTATCATGATTAATGACCTCCCGCTTGTAGTTAAACATGCTAAGTGTCTACTTTTTGCGGATGATTTAAAATTATATTTGCCTATAATAACGGACGCTAAACTTTTGCAAGCAGATATTGACCGTGTAGGGGCATGGGGTAAAGCTAACAAGTTACGTTTTAACACATCTAAATGTACAATTATTTCGTTCACCCGTGTACATTCCCCCATTCATTACGAATATAAAGTTGATAATGTCCCCATAAGACGTGTCTCAGAAGTCCGCGATCTTGGCGTTCAATTGACGAGTACACTTTCATTCCGAGAGTATCTATATTACGGATGTTTGTAAAAGGGAAGAAATTTAATGACCACCAAAAAAACCATCGTTACCCTAAACAGCCTCATCCTAAAAAAATATAATATGTACAAATAAATAAAACCTGTACCAAAATTTTTCGGGCTATTTAAGTCATGCCTGCACTACAAAAGCTTTTCATAACCCAAAAAGGCCACGCGTGCACCAAATTTAAACTAGCAAAGTTTTGTGTCATTACTACCCAAATATATCACTACGTTTGCCATAGAAATAGAATAGAAAGGGAAGAAATTTTATGACCACCAAAAAAACCATCGTTACCCTAAACAGCCTCATCCTAAAAAAATATAATATGTACAAATAAATAAAACCTGTACCAAAATTTTTCGGGCTATTTAAGTCATGCCTGCACTACAAAAGCTTTTCATAACCCAAAAAGGCCACGCGTGCACCAAATTTAAACTAGCAAAGTTTTGTGTCATTACTACCCAAATATATCACAACGTTTGCCATAGAAATAGAATAGAAATAGAAAAAATATTTTTTATTTAAATACACTTATTACAAGTTCTTTTAAATCGTTCAGTTTTTTTTTCCCCACCACCCATTCGGGACGTCTTTTTGCTGACAAGAAGAATGGGCGCAAGAAACTTATCAGCCTCATCAAAAGTAACGATATTTACAATTTATTATATCGTTACCTACACACCTACCTAAATACAATCAAAATAAAAAAATAAATATAAACATAAAAAGGTATATTATATTGATGGCAAATTGGCTTTAAATTGTAGCCATTAATAAATGAATGCAAACTAGGTAATGTTTTTTTGGGGCCGTTATTTTATTGAAAGCTCTAAGAAGCTCAGCCTATAGTAAACACTAGCTTCCGCCCGCGGCTTCGTCCGCGTGGATATTAGAGAAAATCCTTAAAACCTTCAACCCGGGATCCGACCAGCCGTTTTTACGCGATTAGTCGGGTCCCCCCCCCCCCCCCCACCAAGCGCGAGGCATGACGTTTGCCGCATGTGGCCGGCCTCGCACGAGGCTGCTTGCTTTAATCGCGTAAAAACGGCTGGTCGGATCCTAAGGATTTTCTCTAATATCCACGCGGACGAAGTCGCGGGCGAAAGCTAGTTTATTACAATAATCAGAATTGGGTCCAAAGATATTATTCCCGTTTCTTTTCGCTTTCCCGTTCCCGTTCCCGGCCCCGTCCCCGTCCCCATCCCCTAGGGTTGAGTCCACTGTGTTGGACTTCAAAATAAATGTAATTTTCGTAATCACCATCCCATAAAACCTCAAGAACGACATCCACATCGATTGTCATTTTCACACCCCCTAAGGGGTGGATTTTTAAAATCACAAAATATATAATTGCCTATATTTATTTTTAGACGTGCTCCAAGTAATTTTAAAGTTGTAAGGTCTATTTTATATTATTTTTCTGTACAAAATTTGACCCCATTTTCACCCCTTTAGGGGTTAAATCATGTCCACCTTGTTGGATTTCAAAATAAATGTCATTTTCGCAATCGTCATCCCAGAAAACCCCAATAACGACATCCATATCTATTTTTAGGTTTTTTACCCCATTTCACCCCTATTTCATCCCCATAGGAGTTGAAATACTACCAATTACAATTTACGTTGCATTAGATTTCTATCCATAAGCCTAAATTGTAAATTAAGCGATTTTTACTTCGAAAATGAAGGATTTTCTATACACAACTCTATCCCCCTTTTCACCCCTTCAAGGGTAGACTTTTCAAAAAGCTGAGATATGTATACATTAACTTTTAATTGTCAGCCTAAACACAAAATTTTAAGATCCTAACTTCTAAACTGAGGGACTTTCATACAAAATTTGATCCCCTTTTTTACCCCCTTCGGGGATGAATTTTGAAAAATCCTTACTTAGTGCACCCCTAGACCTTATAAGGAACCTATGTGCCTAATATGGAGTCTCTAGACTCAGCGGTTTGGGCTGTGCGTTGATATGTCAGTCAGTTTCTTGTTTTATATATTTAGACTAGCTTCCGCCCGCGACTTCGTCCGCGTGGATATTAGAGAAAATCCTTAGGGAACCTTCAACCAGGATCCGACCAACCGTTTTATACGCGATTACGCGGGTCCCCACCAAGCGCGCTGCCTCGCGAGGCAAAACATTTGCGACGTGTGACAGGCCTCGCACGAGGCTGCGCGCTTGGTGGGGACCCGCGTAATCGCGTATAAAACGGTTGGTCGGATCCTGGTTGAAGGTTCCCTAAGGATTTTCTCTAATATCCACGCGGACGAAGTCGCGGGCGGAAGCTAGTTTATTACAATAATCAGAATTAGGTCCAGAGATATTAAGAGTATCACGTTCCCGTTTCTTTACTCTTTCCCGTTTCCGTCCCCGCCCCCGTTCCCGTTCCTGTTCCCGTGTCCGTCCCCGTCCCCTTGGGCTGAATCATGTCCACCGTGTTGGACTTCAAAACAAATGTCATTTTCGCATTCCTCATCCCATAAAACCTCAAGAACGACATCCACATCGGCTTTCATGTTTACTTACCCCATTTACCCCCTAACGGATGATTTTCAAAATAAGAAAATATGTGTTTGCCTATTTATTTTTAGACATGCTCCTACGAATTTTTAAGCTGTAAACTATGTAATGTCTATTATATATTATTTTTCCATATATAATTTGTACCCCATTTTCACCCCTTTAGCGGTTAAATTGGACTTCAAAATTAATGTCATTTTCGCAATCACCATCCCATAAAACCTCAAGAACGACATCCATATCGATTTCTACGTTTACTTAGCCCATTTACCCCCTAAGGGGTTGATTTTCAAAACCACAAAATATATGTTTGCCTATTTATTTTAAGACATGCTCCTACGAAGTTTTAAGTTGTAATGTCTATTTTATATTGTTTTCAATACCAAATTTAAATCCAATTTTCACCCCTTTAGGGGTTAAATCATGTCGACCGTGTTGGACTTCAAAATAAATGTCATTTTCGCAATCTTCATCCCAGAAAACCCCAATAACGACATCCATATCGATTTTTAGGTTTATTTACCCCATTGCACCCCCATTTCATCACCATGGGGGTTGAAATTATACCAATACAATATGCGTTGCGTTAGATTTCCATCCATAAGCCTAAATTACAAATCTAGCGATTTCTACTTCAAAAATGAAGGATTATCTTCTAAACACAACTTCATCCCCCTTTTCACCCCTTTGGGGGTAGAATTTTGAAAAACGCTGAGACACGTATTTATTTATTTTCAATCATCAGCCTAAACACAAAATTTGAAGATCCTAGCTTCAAAACTGAGGGACTTTCATACAAACTTTCATCCCTTATTTCATCCCCTTAGGGATGGAATTTTCAAAAATCCTTCCTTAGTGGATGCCTACACTGTATAAAGTATCTGTGTGCAAAATTTCAAGTCTCTAGGTTCAGCGGTTTGGGCTGTGCGTTGATATCTCACTCAGTCAGGACTTTGAATTTTATATATATAGACTAGTGTTTCGCCCTGGTGCGCGGGCTGCTGAAGCAGCCCGCGGGCATCGCCCTGTTGGGCTGTTAGTAACTTTGGAGAGTCGGACTGCGAATTGTGGAATAGGCATATTTCCGTCCTGTCAAATCACATTGCAATTTCTCTGCAATTTGCAGTGGTGATGCACTGTGAAAACTAAATGCTCTATTATTTTTTCTAAAAACTTTGCTGGCTGATATGAAAATCATTGAGAAACTAATATAGTTACTACGTGAAAGATCTAATTAAAGCTAAGAATCCCCGGGTGCGGCTCGGCTGCCATCAACCACAAAAACTGAACCTGGCAACTTACAACACGCGCAAACTGAGATTAGACACGAAGTCAACCGATTATTAGCAAGTTACACTGGGACATCATAGGGTTATCTGAAGTCCGAAGAGAGGGAGAGGACTCGATAATCTTCAAATCCGGTAACTTGCTATACTTACCGGGAGGGCGACCAACAGTCCCTAGGTGGTGTCGGGTCATCGTCCACAAGTCCCTTGTCAACAACGTGATTACAATCGGAAGGGTTTCGACCAGGGTAGCGTACCTTATACTCAGAATATCCAAACGGTAAACCCCAGTACACCGTTATGATCGGGTAGTTTACTGCAAAGTTGGGAAAACGATGCGGTGATGAGCAGAGAGTGGGGCAATTTGGAGTTGGGCAACGGAATGCCAGAGGCCACATGCTGGCCGACTTTATGGAGAAGGAGAAACTTTTTATGATGAAGCCCTTCTTCAGGAATGGACCTGGATCAGTCCAGACGGAGATTTTATCATGTCGGCGAAAAAGCAAATTTTCAATGATGACACTGCGATCACCGATTGGTACGTGGCACATTGAATATCAACGTAAAACTGGAAAGATCTCAACTGATACAACCCACGCTCCGACCATTACCGGCTCATATCTAAAACCCCGAAAGCTTTCAACTATATCTTCAGAACCGCTTCTAAACCCTTGAGAACAACATAGATGTGGACAATCTAAACAACATGGTGCTGGATACTCTAGTGTTCTATATCTTTAAGACCCGCCGTTCCAAGCTAAAGAAACTCTCCAACCAAACTCTCGTACTCATGGATCAGAGTCGTGAAATGAGGCTTTAGAGCTCAGCGGATGATCATCGTTATCGGCAGATTAATAGGCAGATACTAAGTATTTGACGAGTGACCTTCTTCAATTTAATAGGAATCGTAAAAGACTATCAAGAGGAATAAAGTTTCCAAAAGTTTCGGGAGAGATCCGTTTAATGTGCAAAGTTGATAAAGCTGAAAACTGAAAACTGATAACGGACGCATCATTTCATCGAAGCCTGAAATTCTGAGGGAGATCGATAGTTTCTAAAAGCAGTTATATTCCACGCAGACACCTGTTGAAAGCAAGGCTAAAGACCATAGAGCCAAGCTTACCCGACACTACACCGAAGATATCCCGGATGTCAGCCTGTACGAGATTAGTATGGCTCTCAAGCAGCTGAAAAAAGAAGGCTGCGGGTGACGACGAAAGTACTACAGAACTTCGGACATCTTTAAACTCTTAGACTGGAAAGGACTCGGCATCAACAGTACTGGCCAAGACTTAACACACCTTCGTTTTAGCGATGGTACAGTTCTTATGGCTGAGACCTTAGAAGACCTGAACACAACGCTCGAAGATCTCCGTAGTGCTTCCCAAAGATTAGGTCTCAGTATGAACATGGATAAGATGAAAATCATGTTGAATGCCCATTTTGTGCCTGCTCCGTTACTCAAGACGAAAGTATACCAGTGTGTGTTGCCAAGGATGACTTGCGGCAGTGAAAAGTGGTGGCTAACTATAGGTCACATAAGGAGGCTCAAGATCACCCAGCGTGCAATGGAGAGAGCTATGCTTGGCGTTTCCCTGCGTGATTGCATCAGAAATGAGGAGATCCGTAGGATCCGTGCGGTCTAATGACAATATTGTATAGTGTTATAATAATGATACTCCTATGACTTTTGTGACTCTGTGCTTCTTCAGTTAAGTTCAGACTGCCTGACAGCCATCTCCACTCTCCCATTTGATCGTAGATCGCCAAACTTACTGTAGCAATATCTTTCCTTTAATCAAAAAGGGGTATAAATAAACCCAGTGGGTCAAAAACTGAAATCTCGCGATTTGTTGGTGGTCGCAAACCTTCGGTGATCTCTTTGCCTTCTTCAAGTTTAAACCAAACCCTAAAACATCTGTGGCTGGTTTCCAATCATTCGGTCGATTAAGGGCCCAACTTCTTATGTCACAACGTCCTGCCTTATGAATCAAATTTGACACCAAAGGTCATCGAGTTCATCTAATAAGTTTCTGGGGGCTTCTTTTTTTTTATTACCCTCCAAAGGAAGCACTGAGCGTTTTGATTCTGATCATTTACCTCACCTGCAGGAACATTTCCCTGATCTCTGCAAAAATGGCTAATTCTCTCTTTCGGAAACTAAGCAGGACTAATGAATTCAGTAGATCTGGGCCAGTCAGTAATTCAGTTTTCAGTGACACTCCTTGAGTTTCAGCTTTCGCGCCAAGAACATGTCTGAGTTTTCCAGGTTTGTCATATTCCGTCCGATCCCCAAAATGTGGGGGATACCGTACTGAGCAGTTCAATTTTCTTGGCATAAATTTTTTTTTCAACATTTTATGCATCGATTGGTCTATCCAATATCTTCTCAATCAAGCGTGATCGATTTTTATTTTGTTGTTCGAAAGCTTAATGCCATAGTAAAGCATACTCCCAGTGGTCGTGGATTTTCTTCGACTTAATATCGAGTGAGAATGCCAAGCGTTCGTCGTTCATCTGGAGAATATCTAGGTAGCTTAGAATTCCTAATGCCAATGCTATCAAATCTGAAGTATTTCTCTACAAAGAGGTGTAGTTCATCCTCTTTCTCAGACTCAAGGTGATAAGCAAACTCAAGCATAATCTTCCTCGACATTGACGACAAAACTCCATGCAGGATCCAATCGAGTTCAATGAGAGAGGCGACAGGATCATCCTCTATACCCTCTTTTATTTCTCGGCGTAAAATCTAATGCCAATAATCTTGGCCTGTCAAGTTCACTGTCGGTCGACCGAGGTGGTCGTACTAAGAAATCAAGTTGCCATCAATTACCTAAATGTCTTGGAAGCGTAATGTATGAATGTATAAACTCGTTCAAGGTTGAAGGATCCTGTATCTGTCACAAGCGTCAGAGAAGACGATCTTGCTTTCCAGGTTGTTATAGCCGCCCACTGCCCTCTGAAACTCCAAGTCGACGTTCCGATTGCCGGCTCCTACCTCGTTGGCTACACTGCTCTCTACGAGTGGGACGGTGAACCCTTCATCAAGCAGAGCACACCTGTTAAAGCTATCTTCAGGCCCCTGGACGGTCACTGGAAGCACCTTCAAAAAGGACCTGTTTGCCACTTGCCGAAATGGATGTTTGCAGTAGCCACGGTAATCTTTGGTCTTTCTTCCTCTTGGTCTCCGCCTTCGTTCAGTCATCACGGTGAAGTAACTTATGGCGAATACCATTGCAAGCTCAGGCATCAGAAGCATAGTCGGCGCTTGAAAATCCATTCCCAGCGTTAGTTAACGTCTTCTCTTTTGAACTTGTCACAGGCAGTAATCTGATGGCCCGTGTCATCGCAAGAAACATACCTAGCTTGTTGCTTAGGTACCTTTGTGCTGTTCAATAAAATTACCTCATCGGGCACCTCCGAGCTAAACGTCTAGTTCGGTCGTTTGCATGTAACTGATTTAAAGGACTTCGGTGGGTGTGGTTCTATGCCGCCTTTCCGATCCCGCAGGTGGAGGGCATTGATTCGTCATTACAAGAGACACGAGATGTAAGGATTCGAGCGCTGTTTTTTTTCTAGCAAGCGGGGTGCAAGGGTGTGCACCCACTTAGGATCGGGAACCTCCACGCTTTTGACGGATTTTAACCTAGACTTCCACTTTTAATATTTTTTTCTGAGAGTTTTGTTAATCCTAATACTTTTTCATATTATTATACCCCTCTTCAATTGCTCCTTTTTAGGGTTCCGTACCCAAAGTGTAAAATGGGTGAAAGGGACCCTATTACTAAGACTTCGCTGTCCGTCTGTCTGTCAGTCACCAGGCTGTATCTCATGACCCGTGATAGCTAGACAGTTGAAATTTTCACAGATGATGTATTTCTGTGTCCGCTATAACAACAAACACTAAAAACAGAATAAAATAAATATTTAAATATGAGGCTTCCATACAAAGAACGTGTTTTTAGGGTTCCGTACCCAAAGGGTAAAAACGGGACCCTATTACTAAGCCTCCGCTGTCCGTCCATCTGTCTGTCTGTCTTTCTGTCTGTATCTCATGAACCGTGATAGCTAGACAAATGAAATTTTCACAGATGATGTATTTCTGTTGCCGCTATAACAACAAATACTAAAAATATAATAAAATAAATATTTAAGGGGGGCTCCCATACAACAAACGTATTTTTTTCCGTTTTTTGCATTATATTAATAACGACAACAGGTAGACAGTTGAAATTTTCACAGATGATGTATCTTTGTTGCCGCTATAACAACAATTACTAAAAACTGAATAAAATAAATGTTTAAGGGGGGCTCCCATACAACGTGTTTTTTTTCCGTTCTTTGGTACGGAACCCTTCGTGCGTGAGTCCGACTCGCACTTGACCGGTTTTTTTATGCCATTTTAGAATGTGGCGGTACCTGCAAAATAAACCCTACTTTCAATTCCAGTATTGCTATAAATATTGTAAAATCTAATGGTTTTAGATAAAAAATATTAAAAACTGCCGCTATTTCTATTTTTTTTCAATTTGTTTTGTAAATCTCGAAAACTACCTTTAAATTGGGTATTTTTCTACAAGGCAAAACTCATTGTTATGTTGCATAAATCGTCGATACATGCCAACTTTTTCAAGTGTCGTAAACGGCCTCAAAATATTAGCCTTAAAATATTTTAAAAATTCATCAAATTTTAAAAATTGCCGCCACTGCGTACTTTGTATTGATTTTTCTATTTGACATAACTTTCCTATATTTTGCAACATATACTGCAAGCAATTAAGTTTCGATTTACTTTCTCTCTTGCACCCAGCCGTCGCAAAAGGACTTGAAAAAAGAAAGGATATCTCAAAAATGAATTTTTCCTCTGCAGTTTGCAGGGTATCCAGACATTGTCAACCGTAACACCAAAATGTCATTTCTATATATACGTTTTGGTGTTTAATAAATCCTCTCACTCGAAATTTCCATAATGTAGTTGATATACTTTTATGCATTTGGAGAATGGGCAAAATGTCCCAAGAGTTGTAGCACTTTGAGTTGTATATCATTAGAAAGGTCTCATTTAGTTGATCAAAGTATTGTATGACAGCAAAGCTGAATTCCGCGTCAGTAAAAAGTTACAGGAGTTTGAAGATCGTATAATTAGTATTAAAGTGAGTGTTTTGTATCATAGTTTAACAATCAATATGAATGAAAACTCTAAAAAGTATATTCATATTTAAAAAATACTACACATTTTAAAAGGTAACACTTCTTCATCATCATCATCATATCAGCCGCACGACACCCACTCCTTAACATAAGCCTCCCCCACGGATCTCCACGACCATCGGTCCTACACTTCCCGTATCCAGGGGCTTCCTGTGACCTTCGCCCTCACGTTGGTCCACCTTGTCGAGGGCATACCCACGGAGCCGAGTCCAGGGCGTTGTCACCATTCCGAAACCATTTCGCCCCAAAGGCCATCGATTCTTCTCGCTATGAGTCCAGCCCACTGCCACTTGAGCTGAGCTATCCTGCTCCGGAATCTCTTACGGATCTTATCCATGTTTATTCTGAGACCCACTCTTTAGGAAGTACTATGGATATCTTCGAGCATCGTGTTCAGGTCTTCCAACGTCTCAGCCATTAGAACTAATCATCAGCAAAACGAAGGTTTGTTGTGTGAACAGTTTTGAGAAATAAGATCTCCCTGTAACCACACCTCGCTGCAGTAAGATGGGATTTGTGCTCTGATTCTGTACTCGGACCGACATGGTGGCATTTTCGTATAAGTACCTCAATACCTTGATATACCTATAGTCCACTTGGCACCTCTGGAAAGACTGCAGCACCGCCCAGGTTTCTATCGAATTAAAGTTTTTCTCATAGTACACGAACGCCAAGCAAAGTGGAGATTATACTCCTCGGTCTTCTGTATAAACTGCCACTGCGTAAGGATGTGGTCTATTGTTTTATGAAAATACTGTCTGCGCGTTTGTCCTTACTTTCACCTGATGGAAAGTGAAGTGGAGGACGAAGATTGAGCATGCACAGTAAGTCAAATGCGTATTTACTCTCGCCTTAAGGCTAAGGTCTTTAAAGACGCCTAAGTTATATTGTTCGGGGAATACAGACTCAGGGAAGGCATTCCACATCTTAGCTGTTCGAATTAAAAAGTTGGAACCGAAGCGTTTCGGCGGGTACGTGGAATATCGACAACATAAGGATGAAAAGCCACACTGGGGCTTGTAGTCCAAAGATGAAATGGGGAAGGAGGTATGAGGTTGTGTATGTATGTGGTCTATGGAGCTAAATCCTTTTCGGAATCCGGCTTGTTTGGGAGATAGGAAGTCGTCGAACCTGTGAGCGAGATGATCCCTAAGGACATTTGAAAAAACTTATAAACGTGGCTCAGAAGTGAGATGGTTCTGAAGTTCTTTAGAAGGGACTTGTCACCCTTTTTAAAGAACAAAATCACCTTATGTTCCATGCCTTCGGCTTTCTGCCCTCGATAATGACGAAATTGAAAAGCTTCTGTAGGACCTTAAGTATCGGCTTATATACCGCCCGCTCTCAGAAGTTCTGTAGTGATTCCTTCGTCAGTGGGGGTTTGCCATAATCGCCATGCTTGGATGGCGGGTTGGCGATCGCAGTAGACCAAGGTTTTTGGAGACGCTGCTACCCATCTCTTGATGGCTGTGCTGCCTTAGTCGCCAAACATGGTTCTCTCTATTGCACTTTGGGTGACTTTGCGCCTTCTTATGAGACCGATGGGTCTCCGTTAGTGACTACGTTTCACTCTCGTATGTCGTCACCAACAACCCACACTGGTCAAAGACTTTCCTGTTGCGACACTAAGGTACCTAAGTAGGACGCGAGATTTTCCGAATCTTCCCGAATGATACACATCCGAGCTGTATTCGACGAGAGATCTTCTTCTCGAAATTGAACTAACCTGACTGGTTTGTCGTCTGACCTAACCAGTTAATGGTCAAAACATTCAAGTGTAGTGTATTTATTGTTGTCAAATAAAAAAATAATGGTCAATGAACATGATTCTCTGATTTTCTATATTTCTAAACCTTTACTCGCCACGGTATACTGAAAAATAGAACACTAAGCTCATCATATTAGGTTGCCTGTCCCTTGACGCAAAGCGAGGCAGCAGAGCGGAGAAACGAAGCAATATTACTAATAGGATAGCATAAAATCTCCGCTCCGCTGTTCTATTGGTTAGTATTTCTTCGTTTCTCCGCTCAACTGCCTCGCCCCGCATCAATGGACGGGCAGCCTTATACAGAGTACATAGAATAGTGCTCATCATATGGAGTATTCTCTCAATGGAGGGCATACTTGTCGCAATCAATGATTGAGACAACGGATTCACCTAAAGTGGCTGATTGTAGATTATGCAAACAAACAAAAAAAATACACAGAGCTCATCAGTGGATCAGCCCTGACACCTAGCAGAGGAACCACCGAGGCTGAAATCGGCAAGGAGAGCCTCATTGTAATCATTTATATACACAATACTAAAAAAAACTCCGACAAAAACGTAGCAAAAACCGATATATTTTGTTCTTGATGCTATTTTTTTCAATTATCTTCGAACATATTTTTTCTGACTTTGACGTTACTTAGAAGAAAATATACATATTATATGTGATGAGGACAACATATATAACATTTAAATATATGTCATATATTGCTACAAGGGTTGGGACATTCTTCATATAAAATTGCCCATTCTCTTTTCGAAGAAAATCGTCATTTAAATTGGCATGATTTCGTACCTCAAAAGAAATGGCCACTACAACAGTGAACATCTTGATTTTTTTTCCAAGATTGGTCATAATCATAATATAAATGAGGGTTCTTGTAGTGAAACGGAAAAATATTTTTCTCTAACCAAACAACACTTTAGAGTTGTGGCCCCGCGGTTTGCGGTCTAAAAATCTATGTTTTTTCAGAACTCTCCAGCGCGCGCGCCATTCGGTTTTTAATGTCAAAATCAACCACTCTTGTATGTTTGATCAAAATCGGTTGGAAAACAAAAAAATTGCAAACATCGCCACAACCACCATCTTGTTTTTCCCAAATGTCATATTTTTTCCCCAGTTCGATTGAGGTTTTGCACTTTCCTCCAAACATCATTATACCCTTTTCCACCTCCTTCTGGGAGATGAGTCAGTGGTATGTAGTTTCATTCGTCACTACATGCCAACTTTTTCAAGTATCGTAAACTGCCTCAAAATAGCCTTAAAGTATTCTTAAAAAATATGAAATTTACGAAATGGGCACCAGCGCGAACCATATTGATTTTTTTATTGTTCATATTTTTCCTATATTTTGCAGCATATATTACGTTTTGGTCTTTTTTCACACTTGCACCCAGCCGCCGCAATAGAACTTCAAAAAAGATAACTCGAAAATTAAACAAATTCGTTTTCGCTTTAAGGAGACTAAGATGCGTAGCAGGGAAGAAAGTAGCTCTTACCGCTTACTATGGCTATGTAGCTTCTGTGCTGCGATACGGTCTTATATTGTGGGGTAGATCCCTTGAATCAATAAGGCTTTCATTTTACAGAAAAAGTGTCTAAGAGCTATCTGTGGCGCAGGTCCTATGGAGAGTTGTCGCCCTTTGTTTAGTCAACTAAAATTATTGACTTTAACAGGTTTATATGTCATAGAAGTAGCAAGCTTTATACGAACTCTCATACTCGAAATTTCCAAAAAGGTGTTATTTCACTTTTTTGCATTTTGGGGTAAATGTCGAAAGTTACCCCGAATTAGTTCGATTAGGGTATTGTACATTTTCCCCAAACATCATTATACCTTTTTCCACCTCCTTCTGGGAGAACAATTATTTTAATCAGTGAGTCAGTCAGTAAGTGAGTAATCGAGCTGTATATGCTGGGTTTTCTGTAAATTTGTATGGCGGCCATTTTGTTTTTCGACCATTTTGATTTTTTTTTCTCGCTTCAGGATCTGCTTAGAGTCCTCTACAACTTTAGTTTGAGCACCATCTACCTATGTAGTACCATTTTGGCGGGCAGTTCTCCGTCATTAGGATCTTAACCTGGACTTCCACTTTAATTTTTTTTTTCTAATTGTCATCTAAATTCTAAATACTTTTTCCGTACATTGTACTGAACAAACAAATGCTGCTTTGGGTAATAAAAATGTAAGGTACTTGGAAATTACCCTTACTTTAAATTCAAGTGTTGCCATCTTTTCGATATGTAAATAGTTAAATGTCATTAGTATTGGCAAAATCTAATGGTTTTTAATAAAAAATATTTAAAAATGCCGCTTTTTCTATTTTTCTATTTTTTGGGGTAAATCTCAAAAAGTACCCTAAAAATGGGTAATTTTTTTTTACAAGGCAATACTTCTTCATAATATGCATAATTTGTCGGTACATGCCAACTTTCTCAATTGTCGTAAACTGCCTCAAAATAGCCTTGACATATTTAAAAAATGTATAAAATTTACAAAATGGCCGCCACCGCGTCCGCCATGCTGCTTTTTTTATATTTCATATTTTTCCTATATAAAGCAACATAAACTGCGTGCAACGACGTTTTGTTTTTTTTTCTCACTTGCACCCAGTCGCCGCAATAGGACTTGAAAAAAGGGTATCTCGAAAATGTCTTTATCCTTAGCAGTTTCTAGGGTTGCCAGACGTTGCCAACCAAAATACCATAAAGTCATTTGTATACAGACTATACACAAGTCCTTATACTCGAAATTGTCAAAAAGTGTTTTTTTCACTTTTTTGCATTTTGGGGTAAATCTCAAAAGTTACCCCGAAATGGGGTAAAAATATTTTACTAATGAATACCTTGTACCTATAGCTATAGCCGTTTTATGAACCTCAAAGCGCTCCGGTGTTGCCATCTGGAAGAAAATCGACTTTAAAAATGGCGTGTTTTCGTACCCCAAACAAAATGGCCTCTACGACAGGCGCCATCTTGAATTTTTAAAAAGTTTCCCCAATTGCTAAAATTTAAGGGTAATTGTGATGAAACAATAAAGTTTATTTTCTTAAATCAAATAACACTTTAGAGTTGTGGCCCCGCGGTTTGGGGTTCAAAAATCAAAATTTTCAAAACTGTCCAGCGTGGCCGCCATTTTGTTTTTGCATTTTTTAAATATTTTTCTTAATTTTAAATGTCAAAATCTACCACTCTTGCAAGTTTGAACAAAATCGGTTAGGAAACAAAAAAGTTACAAACTTTGCCACAGCCGCCATCTTGTTTTTCCCAAATGTCATAATTTTTCCCCAGTTCGATTGGGGTATTGCACATTTTCCTTAAACATCATTATACCCTTTTCCACCTCCTTCTGGGAGAACAATCATGTCAATCAGTCAGTCAGTGGTAATCGAGCTATATATAGTATAACTAGTGTTTCGCCCTGGTGCGCGGGCTGCTGAAGCAGCCCGCGGGCATCGCCCTGTTGGGCTGTTAGTAACTTTGGAGAGTCGGACTGCGAATTGTGGAATGCGGTATTTATTGCCATGCCATCCGATAAAATCACATTGGAATTTGTCTGCAAGTTGCAGTGCGGTGTGGTGACGGTGATGCATGGTGAAAATTAATACTGTTTTTTTTCTAAAACTTTGCTGGCTTATATTAAAATCATCATCATATCGGCCCCCCGACATCCACTGCTGGGTATAGGCCTCCCCCAAAGATCTCCACGACGATCGGTCTTGCGCTGCTTATATAGCATGAGCATCCGCTGAGCTCCGAAACTTCATTGCATATGCTGTTTTCAAGGGCTTCAAAGCGGTTTTGCAGTTTTAGCATTAAAACCATAGAGCAACTAATAAGAAATTCTGTTTTCGTGGCTTTCTATTAATCCATTTCCAAACTATTTGTGAATTTGTCCAGAATAATCGTTTTGCTATTTCGAGTTTCTGTTCTTGCTTTTACCATTCATGGTGTGACCTAAACGGGATCCCATTAAAGCAACCTGCAGCTCTAGCTTAGGGATCGTTGCAGTTTTCAGGTGCAACTTTATATTTCCCAGCTACAAAGGCCACATCGTCATCTCTACTCAGTAAGCGAAAGTGGCATAATGCTTGCTCAGAGGCGTCAATAGAAATGTGTAATCTTAACTTATAATAAATAAATAAATAAAATAAAATAAAATAAAAATAAAATAAAATTCTTTTATTTCAGACCAATGGCCCATATTAAGAAAATTACAAATTACAAAATTACAAACTTAGTCATCTGTGAGAAACCATAACATCTGGGTACTGAAAATAATTTGCAAGTCTCAAGCTTCTGAACCAATACCAATCTTTGTTCATCTTCTCGACGATTTGATCATCCCATTTGATCGTAGACCGCCAAATTTCCTGCAGCAATATCTTTCAATAAATCAGGAAGGGACATAAACATACCCAGTGACATTAAAATTTTTAGCAACTCGCGATTTGTTGGCGGTCTCAAACCTTCGTTGATCTCTTTGTCCACCTACCTAAAGCTGAGATCAAACCCTAAAGTATCTGTGGCTGGTTTCCAATTGCTGGGTCTATTAGAGGCCCAACTTTAAATCAAAACCTCCTGCCTTATGAATCACAATCAGTCGCTTCATCCCCTTTTCGTTAATTATCCGTGGAGTCGAGATAGTCATCAACGTAGTGCCTTTCCTTAATGGTTTTCGCTGCTTGTGGATGATGACATGAAACAAAATTATCAGTATTACGATGAATAATACAAGTAGCTGTGCATGGAGATGATGTGGCACCAAAGGTCATCGAGGTGAACTTATAAGTTTCTGAGAGCTTCTTTCTTTTCATAACCCTCCAAAGGAAGCACTGGGCATTTTGATCCTGATCATTTACTTAAACTGCAGGAACAATTCCCCGATATCTGTAGTAACGGCTACTTTTCTTTTTCGGAACCTAACCAGGACATCATCTAATGAATTCTAAATATCTGGGCCAGTCAGTAATTTGCTATTCAGAGACACTTCTTGAGTTTCGGCTTTCGCATCAAAAACAAGTCTAAGTTTTCCAAGTTTTTTGATATTTCTAACGCCAAAATGTAGGAGATGCCAAACTCGAGCAACTGGTGCCTGAGCAGTTTTCTTGGCATAATCTTTTTCCAAAATGTTATGCGTCTGCTTCGTGAAGTCTACTGCGAAGCTCGGATCAAAATCCATTATCTTCTCAATCAAACGTAATCTACTTTCGGCGTTTCTCTTGTTGTTGGGTTGGGAAGCTTGATGTCATCGTTTCTTCACAGCAAAGCAGACTCCCAGAGCCGTCGATTTTCTTCGACTTAGTATCGATAATGTGAAGTGCTCGTCATTCTTCTCGAGAATATCTAGGTAGCTTAGAATTCGTGATGCCTATGCTATCAAGTCTAAAGAAATTCTCTAATAAGAAGTGAAGTTCATCCTCTTTTTCGGACTGTAGTGACAAGCAAACTCGGGTATAATCTTCCTCGAAATTGACGACGAAACTTCATGCAAAATCCAACTAAGTTCAGTGAGAGAGGCAACAGGCTCATCCTTCCTGCCTTCTTTTATTTCTCGGCTTATATTCAAATGACAATAACCTTGGCCTATGAGGAATTGAGGATTGTCTGTCGATCGAGATGGTCGTATTAAGAAATCATATTGCCATCAATAGGGAAAAGTATAATGCGTGAGAAAATCAACTGTAATATTAAAACCTTTCCCTTCCTTTTTTTCGTGATATAGTTAGGTACTTGAAGTTAGCACGCATCAGCACCCGCCGAAAACACTCTGTACAAAATGGTCATGTTTTGTGACTTCACCAACCATGATTTTAGGCGCGATTTTTATGGAGTTAGCCAAAAAAATGATATCCCTAAATTTTGCGTCTAAGTACCAACATACATGTTGTGGAATGGCACGTAGATGTAGGACTGTAGATGATTGAAACTCACTGGTAGCTTGACTGAAGGCAGGGTTTATTTTTGGAAGCAAAACACACATACAAACTTGTATATTTTAACTCAAATTACTTATAAAAGTATGGAACACGAACCACACGCAATGGTGCCCGGAAACGAAGAGAGAGTGGGAAGCGAACCTCCAATTGAAGCAGTGATGTACAATAAAAAATAGTGTTAGGTAACATGCCAACACATGTGTCATACAAAATATTATTTCTCATTCAATATTCTATCTGACTGTAAAGTGCATTATATCCAAAAATGAAAAAAAATCGTTATGTTCCCCTGATTTCATCGTGTGATAAAACTAAAATAATACATTGTTTTTCTGTTCCATCATGTTTTTAATACGTATCCGCAGCGATCAATCTCATTTTTTTTTATCAAAATCGGTGACTTATGCATATTCCCTGTTGAGTGTCTTGGAAACGTGAAGCTCTTCGTACGAACTCATTCAAGGCTGAAGGATACTGTATCTGTCATAATAAGCGTGAAAGAGACGATCTTGCCAGGTTGTTACAGCCGCCCACCGCATCCTGAAACGCCAACTCAACGCTCCACCTTCCGGCTCCTGCCACGTTGGCTACACTGCTCTCCACGAGTGACACGGTGGACCCTTCATCAAGCAGAGCACACGTGTTAAAGTTGCCTTCAGTTCCCTGGACGGTCACGGGAAGCACCTTCAAAAAGACTCATTTTTGAAACTTGCTGATGCCGACCAGATGTTTGCGGTAGTCGCGGTAGTCTTTGGGTCTTTCTTCTATGCGTTTTTCGTCTGCGTTCAGACATTTTATTTTATTTTAACAATCTTCGGGAAGCTTACAGCTAGGTTAAGAATAAAGTGGTTAACTTAAATAAATATCAAGGGCCAATTACAAGCTTCCACATATAGGTGAAAATCATTTATAAGAACAGTGTTAGCCTACATTATGTTAAAAATTTAAGGTAAGTACCTATATTACACCCAGTAATTAAAGTATAAATAAGTAGGAAGTAGTTTTCAAAAATATTTGTTAGAAAAATAACTATTACCTAACATTCGCCTAAATTTACTTGAAGAAGTGTTGAAAATGTCTATTTCAAATTGTTTTGCAACACTATTGAAACACCTGCTTGATCTGATAAAGAAAGAATTTCGCCGATACTTCGTTTTGCACCAGGGAACGTGAAGTACGTTAGGTTTACGGAAGGAAGCTACTAAACGTAAACTAATGCCACTCAAAAGCTCAGGACAATCAACAGAGCCACCTGCTATGCTGAGAAGGTGCGATAGATCGGCAATGCGTCTTCTTTCTACAAGTGGTAAAAATGAAACTTACGACATCGCTGATCGTAATCACGAGTATATTTACTGTAAATACCGCAGAAACCGTTTCTGAATCCTTTCAATTCGCGTTTCATATAGTTTGTGACAGGGGCTCCATACTTGAGAGGCATATTCTAAATGACTACGTACGTAAGCACAGTAAAGTATTTTTAGAGCTTTTATAGAGTTGAATCGTGTAACATCATCATAACGAAGCCGAGAGCTTTAGATGCCTTAGCCACAATGTTGTCTATGTGTTCATCAAAAAGCAAATTAGCTATCAAAGGTTACTCCTAGGTCACGTATGGTAGTAACTCTGGTAACATCAGTGCCTAATAGTTTGTAAGATGATAACATGGGTTTAGATTTTCGGGTATAAATACAGACATAGCATTTGGAGACATTAATGTCAAGTTTGTTAACATGGCAGTAATGCTCAAATCTAGTGAGACCCTCCTTCAGATGCTGAGCGTCTTGAGTTGAGTTGATCGGCATCAATACCTTCATGTCATCAGCGTACATAATGATTTTGGCATGAGTAAAACATGACGAGATATCGTTTATGAAGATGTTGAAGAGCAATGGTCCTAGTAAAGAGCCTTGAGGAACGCCCGATGGTATTAACATGGGAGAAGAAGTGTGGCCATTAAGAACAACAGTCTGGAATTTTTCTTTAACGTAAGAGGAGAACCATTTAAATAAATTACCCTTAATACCTATAGCTTGCAGTTTACGTAAAAGTGTTGTGTGATCAATACAATCAAAACATTTATTATAGTCCGTGTAAACTACATCAACCTGAGACGGTACAGTCAAATGTTTTGTCAGGAAGTCGCTACATAAGATAAGGTTAGACGTCTTCGATCTGCCCTTAACGAAGCCGTGCTGCTCTGGACATAAAGATTGCGTAACGGATGCGTAGACTTGTTTGTAGACAATTTTTTCCAAATATTTTGCAAACAAACTAAGGTTGGAAATCGGTCTATAATTGTCGACTACATTTTTAAGCCCTTTTTTGTGAATTGGCGTAATAAAGGCAGATTTCCAGATATCAGGCATAATGCCTTCACCCAGTGAACGCCTAAACAGGATACTAAGAGGAACTCGGAACAACTCGCAATAATTATAATTGCTGGGATATCGTCGGGGCCGGCAGACTTATTTAAGTCGAGTGATGCTAATAGTTTGGAAACTTCTAATGTGTCAACTTCAATCTTCACAGGAAGAGTCCATGTCCACTACGTCATCCAAAATATTAACGGACTGAGTATTGTGTGAAAAAGTGGAGTGAAATTAATCGCTAAACATTTCACAGATAACTTCCCCGTCTTCAGATGTGCGCTGTCCAAAGTGAAAAACAGAAGGATAGTAGAGTATTATGTTGATTTTTCAGCTTTACATCACGTCACTTCACATCACATCAGGGTGAAGTAACTTATGGTGACTGCCTTTGCAAGTTGAGCACCAGACTTTTAATAAGCTTATTTTGCGCTTGCAGATCCACTTCCAGCGTTGGATAACGTCTTCACTTTTGAACTTGTCACAGGCAGTAGGTAATCTGATGGCCCGTGTCATCACAAAAATGCATTTAGCTTGTAGCTCGGGTTTTTTCTTCGTGTTGTTCGTCAAATCAACCTTATTGGGCGAGATCGGTCGTTTGTATGTAACTGATTTAGAAGACTTTGGTGGTGGTGGTTCTATGCCGCCCTTCCGAGTCCGCAAGCGGTGCTCATTGATTCATTATTGCAGGCGGGATGAAACGATCCGTTTAATTTTTAGCAAGCAAGAGGGGTTTTGGTAATAACAATGTGGCGGTACTTGGAAAATAACTTTACTTTCAAATTCCAGTGCCATCTTTTCGATATAAAAATAGTCAAATGTCATTAGTATTGGCAATATCTAATGGTTTTTAAGATAATGATTGTTTAATTGAAAATAATAGTCTTTGAAGAAAAAATTTGAGAGTAATTGTGGTGAAACAAAAAGGTTTTTGTCTTAAACTCTACAGCACTTCAGAGTTGTGGCCCCGCGGTTTGGGGTCCAAAAATCGAATTTTCAAAACTCTCCAGCGTGGCCGCCATTTTGTTTTGAGTTTTTTTCTTATTTTTCTAAATTTGAAATGTCAAAATTTACCACTGTTGTAAGTTTGAACAAAATCGGTTGGAAAACAAAAATTTACAAACCTCGCCACAGCCGCCATCTTGTTTTTCCCAAAAGTAATTATTTTTACCTAGTTCGATTAAGATTTTGCACATTTCCCCCAAACATCATTATACTCTTTTCCATCAGTCAGTGAGTGAGTAGTTATTAAACAATACCAAATTGAGTAGTTATTATCGAGGTATATAAGTAATCAGCCAGCTGCGACCAAATAGGTTTTCTGTAATTTTGTGTGGCGGTCATTTTGTTTTTCACCATTTCGATTTTTTTTTCTCGCTTCAGGATCTGCTTTGATTCTTCTACAACTTTAGTTTGAGCACCATCTACCTATGTAGTGCCATTTTGGCAGGCAGTACCCCGTCATGAGGATCTTGACCTGGACTTCAACTTTTAATTTTTCCCCAGTTCGACTGGGTTTTGCACATACCTTTTTCCACCTCCTTCTGGGAGAACAATTATGTGAGTAAGTGGTGTTTAATTTGGTTTTCTGTAATTTTGTATGGTGTCCATTTTGTTTTTACACCATTTTGATTTTTTTTTCTCGCTTCAGGATTTTCTTAGAGTCTTCTACAACTTTAGCTTAAGCAGCATCTACCTATGTAGTACCATTTCGGCAGGCAGTACCCCGTCATGAGGATCTTGACTTGGGCTTCCACTTTTAATATTTTTTTTTCTGATAGTTTTATAAATTTTAAATACTTTTTCCATACATTGTAAACATCTACAAATGCTCCTTTTTGGTAATAAAAATGTAAGGTTCTTGGAAAATAAACCTTTTTCAATTTCAGTGTGGCCATCTTTTCGTTACGAAAATAGTCAAATGTCATTAGTATTGGTAAAATCTAACGGATTTTGATAAAAAATAATAAAAATGCTGCTTTTTCTATTTTTCACTTTTTTGGGGTAAATCTCAAAAAGCACCCTAAAAATGGGTTTTTTTTCAAAACTTCTTCATAATATGCATAATTTCTCAGTACATGCCAACTTTCTCAATTGTCGTAAACTGCCTCAAAATAGCCTTAAAATATTTTAAAAAATGCATAAAATTTACAAAATGGCCGCCACCGCGTCCGCCATATTTTTTTTTTTTTTGCACATTTTCTTAAAATATCATTATACCATTTTTCACCTCCTTCTGGGAGAACAATTATTTTAATCAGTGAGTCAGTCAGTAAGTGAGTAATCGAGCTGTATATGCTGGGTTTTCTGTAAATTTGTATGGCGGCCATTATGTTTTTCGACCATTTTGATTTTTTTTCTCGCTTCAGGATCTGCTTAGAGTCCTCTACAACTTTAGTTTGAGCACCATCTACCTATGTAGTACCATTTTGGCGGGCAGTTCTCCGTCATGAGGATCTTGACCTGGACTTCCACTTTTAATTTTTTTTGTAATAGTTTTATAAATTGTGAATACTTTTTCCGTACATTGTACACATCTACAAATGCTCCTTTTAGGTAATAAAAATGTAAGGTTCTTGGAAACTCATCCTTCTTTCAATTTCAGTGTTGCCATCTTTTCGATATACAAATAGTCAAATTCCATTAGTATTCGCAAAATTTAATGGTTTTTGATAAAAAATATTTTAAAATGCCGCTTTTTTCATTTTTCACTTTTTTGGGGTAAATCTCAAAAAGTACCCTAAAAATGGGTAATTTTTTTGTACGAGGCAATACATCTTCAAAATATGCATAATTCGTCAATACATGCCAACTTTCTCAATTGTCGTAAACTGCCTCAAAATAGCTTTGACATATTTAAAAAATGTATAAAATTTACAAAATGGCCGCCACCGCGTCCGCCATGTTGTTTTTTTAATATTTCATATTTTTCCTATACTAAGCAACATAAACTGCGTGCAATGACGTTTTTCTCACTTGCACCCAGTCACCGCAATAGGACTTGAAAAAAGGGTATCTCGAAAATGTCTTTTTCCTTAGCAGTTTCTAGGGTTGCCAGACGTTGCCAACCAAAATACCACAAAGTCATTTGTATACAGACTATACACAAGTCCTCATACTCGAAATTGTCAAAAAGTGGTTATTTCATTTTTTTGCATTTTGGGGTAAATCTCAAAAGTTACCCCGAAATGGGGTAAAAATATTTTACAAATGAATACCTTGTACCTATAGCTATAGCCGTTCTATGAACCTCAAAGCGCTCCGGTGTTGCCATCTGGAAGAAAATCGACTTTAAAAGTGGCGTGTTTTCGTACCCCAAACAAAATGGCCTCTACGACAGGCGCCATCTTGGATTTTTAAAAAGTTTCCCCGATTGATAAAATTTGAGGGTAATTGTGGTAAAACAATAAAGTTTTTTTTCTTAAACCAAACAACACTTTTGAGCGGTGACCCCGCGGTTTGGGGTCCAAAAATCAAATTTTTCAAAACTCTCCGGCGCGGCCGCCATTTTGTTTTTGCATTTTTTAAATATTTTTCTCAATTTTAAATGTCAAAATCTACCACTCTTGCAAGTTTGAATTATTGACTTTTTCGAGATATTTCGAATTTGACACTGTGGCACGCGCCCGATGTCTGCCTGCAAGAAACGCAACGCTGTTTAACATTGATTACTGTTGGCTTAGTCGGTCACCCATCCCGAACCCGACCTTTTTACAAAGTTGTTTAACATATGTTATCGAAGTCTCAAACGGTCACCATCTCATAGGTTCCCAGTCTTTGAAATTGTTGTTTAAATTGATTACTTCTGGCATCGTCGGTCACCCATCCCAAACCCAGCCTTTTTTTTTATTACTTTCGTCGCATCGCAGTCACAAACGGTCACCCATCCCACACCCGGCCATTTCCTAAAATTGCTTAACATTCATCATCACAGTCCCAAATGGTCACCCATCTAGTAAATGGCAACCGCCCTCTCCAAAAGTAGCTTAACATTCGTTATTGCTGTTCCAAACGGTCACCCATCTGAGACGTGTGACCATTTTCAAAGTGGTTACCAGATGGTCACCCGTCCCAAACCCAGCCTTATTTAACTTTTTTTTCGTCGCATCGCAGTCACAAACGGTCACCCATCCCACACCCGGCCATTTCCTAAAATTGCTTAAAATTTGTCATCGCAGTCCTAAATGGTCACCTATCTAGTAACCGGCCTCTTCAAAAATAGCTTAATATTCGTTATTGCTGTTCCAAACGGTCACCCATCTCGTACTCGGCCTTTTCAAAAGTAGCTTAACATTCGTTATTGTATTCCCAAATGGTCACCCACCTCATAAGAAAGAGGCAATTCGACACTTCGACTAACGTAATGTTCGAGATATTAAATCTCTACTGCTATCGACCACACGTTGCATGTCGAGGGCTAGCCATCGACATATCTCTATGGTGACATTTCGAGAATATCAAAAACAGTTTTGAATAGACAAAATGGCGGATCCGCCATTTTATTTCAACATATCTCTATTTCGACATTTTGTCTATCGCGTGAGAATTGGCCCCATGGTGTGACCTAAACGGGCTTCCATTAAAGCAACCTGCAGCTCCAGCTTAGGGATCGTTGCAGTTTTCAGTTGCAACTCTACATTTCCCAGCTACAAAGGCTACATCGTCATAGAGATGACAGTTAGCGAAAGTGGTGGCATAATGCTTGCTCAGAGGCGTCAACGGAAATGTGTAATCTTAACCTAGTCATCTGTGAGAAACCATAACATCTGGGTACTGAAAATAATTTGCAAGTCTCAAGCTTCTGAACCAATACCAATCTTTGTTCATCTTCTCGACGATTTGATCATCCCATTTGATCGTAGACCGCCAAATTTCCTGCAGCAATATCTTTCAATTAATCAGGAAAGGACATAAACATACCCAGTGACATTAAAATTTTTAGCAACTCGCGATTCGTTGGCGGTCGCAAACCTTCGTTGATCTCTTTGTCCACCTACTTAAAAGCTGAGATCAAACCCTAAAGTGTCTGTGGCTGGTTTCCAATTGAAGGGGTTTTTGGAAAAACAAATTAGTCAGATTCAGCAAATTTTGCAGGAGAAGAAAAAAACGTTTATGAAATGATTGACTAACCAGTAGATTTTAAATAGTAGTTTAAGTTAAAAGTTAGGGAAATGAACACACATTAAATTGTAATAGTACTATACATTCCTTTATTTATATGAAAAAAAATCAAAAAACACTTTGACATTGGCAGTTTTTCAAGGAAATATTACACTTAATCTGACATGGGCAGCTTTTCTACAAAAGAAAAGTATTTGTTTCGTCGCGTTGTATGTTATCCATTATTGGGAATCCCAAAAACTCCGTGAAAATCGATTATAGTAAAATAATGCAAGGTATTCCACCAATTAACTGACGCAAACCACACGCAAACTTTTTTGAAACACAAGACACAAGACTGAACAAGATTTGACACTTAACGGACTGACATCGGTTGTTTTTTCAAGTAAAGGCAAAGACATTCGCTGTTCTTCCAAAAAATTAAAAGAGTATGCTTGACTTTGGTTCTTTTTCCAAATACAGACAAACTTCTACAAGGAATATCTACTGACTGGGGCTGGTTTTCTAGAAT
The DNA here is from genome assembly GCA_928269145.1 of Agriphila tristella. NCBI lineage: Eukaryota > Metazoa > Arthropoda > Insecta > Lepidoptera > Crambidae > Agriphila > Agriphila tristella. The sequence goes on along the minus strand of OV743433.1, from coordinate 36,071,632 downwards.
CTGAATATACCAAATGAACGGTTAGGGCTTGACTTGACAACAAAATCTCGATTCTCGTTTTTTTCACATTGGTTGTTTTTCTAAAAAGCCCTTCAATTGCTGGGTCTATTAGAGGCCCAACTTCAAGTCAAAACCTCCTGCCTTATGAATCACAATCAGTCGCTTCATCCCCTTTTCGTTATCCGTGGAGTCGAGATAGTCATCAACGTAGTGCCTTCTCTTAATGGTTTCCACTGCTTGTGGATGATGACATGAAACAAAATCATCAGTATTACGACGAATAATACAAGTAGCTGTGCGTGGAGATGATGTAGCACCAAAGGTCATCGAGGTGAACTTAAAAGTTTCTGAGAGCTTCTTTCTTTCCATAACCATCCAAAGGAAGCACTGGGCATTTAGATCCTGATCATTTACTTAATCTGCAGGAACAATTCCCTGATATTTGTAGTAACGGCTACTTTTCTTTTTCGGGACCTAACCAGGACATCGACTAATGAATTCTAAAGATCTGGGCCAGTCAGTAATTTGCTATTCAGAGACACTTTTTGAGTTTCGGCTTTTGCATCAAAAACAAGTCTAAGATTTCCAAGTTTGTTAATATTTCTAACGCCAAAATGTAGGAGATACTAAACTCGAGCAACTGGTGCCTGAGCAGTTTTCTTGGCATAATTTTTTTCCAACATGTTATGCATCTGCTTCGTGTTGTCTACTGCGAAGCTCGGATCAAAATCCATTATCTTCTCAATCAAGCGTAATCTATTTTCGGCGTTTCTCTTGTTGTTGGGTTGGGAAGCTTGATGTCATCGTTTCTTAACAGCAAAGCAGACTCCCAGAGCCGTCGATTTCCTTCGACTTAGTATCGATAATGCGAAGTGCTCGTCATTCTTTTCGAGAATATCTAGGTAGCTTAGAATTCCTGATGCCTATTCTATCAAGTCTAAAGAAATTCTCTAATAAGAAGTGAAGTTAATCCTCTTGTTCGGACTGTAGTGACAAGCAAACTCGGGCATAATCTTCCTCGAAATTGACGACGAAACTTTATGCAAATTCCAACTAAGTTCAGTGAGAGAGGCAACAGGCTCATCCTTCCTGCCTTCTTTTATTTCTCGGCTTATATTCAAATGACAATAACCTTGGCCTATGAGGAATTGAGGATTGTCTGTCGATCGAGATGGTCGTATTAAGAAATCATGTTGCCATCAATAGGGAATATGCAGCATTTTTTGTGTATCAAATCAAAAGTATAATGCGTGAGAAAATCAACTGTAATATTAAAACTTTTACCTTTCTTTTTTAGGGTTCCGTACCCAAAGGGTAAAAACGGGACCCTATTACTAAGCCTCCGCTGTCCGTCTATCTGTCTGTCTGTCTGTCACCAGGCTGTATCTCATGAACCGTGATAGCTAGATAGTTGAAATTTTAACAGATTATGTATTTCTGTTGCCGCTATAACAACAAATACTAAAAATTGAATAAAATAAATATTTAAGGGGGGCTCCCATACAACAAACGTGATTTTTTTTGCCGTTTTTTGCTCGATATTGATAACGACTACAGGTAGACAGTTGAAATTTTCACATATCGTGTATTTCTATTGCTGCTATAACAAAAAATTCTGAAAACAGAATAAAATAAATATTTAAGGGGGGCTCCCATACAACAAACGTGATTTTTTTGCTGTTTTTTGGTACGGAACCCTTCGTGCGCGAGTCCGACTCGCACTTGGCCGGTTTTTTCGTAATATAGTTACATGAAGTTAGCACGCAGCAGCACCCGCCAAAAACACTCTATACAAAATGGTCATGTTTTGTGAGTTAGCCAAAAAAATTATATCCCTAAATTTTGCGTTTAAGTACCTACATACATGTTGTGCAATGGCACGTAGATGTAGGAGTGTAGAAGATTGAAACTCACTGGTAGCTTGTCTGAAGGCAGGGTTTATTTTTGGAAGCAAAAGGCACATACAAACTTGTATATTTTAACTCAAATTACTTATAAAAGTATGGAACACGAACCACACGCAATGGTGTCCGGAAATGAAGAGAGAGCGGGAAGCGCCCCTCCAATTGAAGCAGTGATGTACAATAAAAATAGTGTTGGGTAACATGCCAACACGTGTCATACAAAATATTATTTCTCATTCGATATTCTATCTGACTGTAAAGTGCATTATATCCAAAAATGAAAAAAAAAAAATCGTAATACATTGTTTTTCTGTTCCATCATGTTTTTAATACGTATCCGCAGCGATCAATCTCAATTTTTTTTATCAAAATCGGTGACTTATGCATATTCCCTGTTGAGTGTCTTGGAAGCGTAAAGTTCTTCACCGTACGAACTCATTCAAGATTGAAGGATCCTGTATCTGTCATAATAAGCGTCAGAGAGACGATCTTGCCAGGTTGTTACAGCCGCCCACCGCACCCTGAAACGCCAACTCAACGCTCCACCCTCCGGCTCCTGCCACGTTGGCTACACTGCTCTCCACGAGTACACTGTGAACCCTTCATCGAGCAGAGCACACGTGTTAAAGTTGCCTTCAGTTCCCTGGACGGTTACGGGAAGCACCTTAAAAAAGACTCGTTTTTGGAACTCGCCGATGCCGACGATGTTTGCGGTAGTCGCGGTAGTCTTTGGGTCTTTCTTCTATTCGTTTTTCGTCTGCGTTCAGACATTTTATTTTATTTCAACAATCTTCGAGATGCTTCCAGCTAGGTTAAAAATAAAGTGCTTAACTTAAATAAATATCAAGGGCCAATTACAAGCTTCCACATATAGGTGAAAATCATTAATAAGAACAGTGTTAGCCTACATTATGTAAAAAATTTAAGGTACAAGTATTACACCCAGTAATTAAAGTATGAACACGTAGGTAGTAGTTTTAAAAAATGTTTGTTAGAAAAATAACTATTACCTAACATTCGCTTAAGTGTACTTGAGGAAGTGTTGAAATGGTCTATTTCGAATTGTTTTGCAACACTATTGAAACACCTGCTTGTTCTGATAAAGAAATAATTTTGCCGATACTTCGTTTTGCACCAGGGAACGTGAAGTACGTTAGGTTTACGGAAGGAAGCTACTAAACGTAAACTAATGCCACTCAAAAGCTCAGCACAATCAACAGAGCCACCTGCTATGCTGAGAAGGTACCATAAATCTGCAATGATAAATAGATAAATTCTTTCTACAAGTGGTAAAAAATGAAACTTACGGCATCGCTGATCGTAATCACGAGTATATTTATTCGTTTTAAACTGTAAATACCGCAGAAACCGTTTCTGAATCCTTTCAATTTGCGTTTCATATAGTTTGTGACAGGGGCTCCATACTTGAGAGGCATATCCTAAATGACTACGTACGTAAGCACAGTAAAGTATTTTTAGAGCTCTTATAGAGTTGAAGTCGTGTGACATCATCATAACGAAGCCGAGAGCTTTAGATGCCTTAGCCACAATGTTGTCTATATGTTCATCAAAAAGCAATTTGCTATCTAAGGTTACTCTTAGGTCACGTCACGTATGGTAGTAACTCTGGTAACATCAGTGCCTAATAGTTTGTAAGATGATAACATGGGTTCAGATTTTCGGGTATAACATACAGACATAGCATTTGGAGACATTAATGTCAAGTTTGTTTAAATGGCAGTAATGCTCAAATCTAGTGAGACCCTCCTGCAGAGCTGAGCGTCTTGAGTTGAGATGATCGGCATCAACACCTTCATGTCGTACATAATGGTTTTGGCATGAGTAAAACATGACGAGATATCGTTTATTAAGATGTTGAAGAGCAATGGTCCCAGAACTTGTTCTCTATTACGTCTGTGGGTCTCAGTAAAGAGCCTTGAGGAACGCCCGATGGTATTAACATGGGAGATTAAGTGTAGCCGTTAAGAACAACAGTCTGGAATTTTTCTTTAACGTAAGAGGAGAACCATCTAAATAAATTACCCTTAATATCTATAGCTTGTAGTTTACGTAAAAGTGTTGTGTGATCAATACGATCAAAACATTTACTATAGTCCGTGTAAACTACATCAACCTGAGACGGTACAGTCAAATGTTTTGTCAGGAAGTCGCTACATAAGATAATGTTAGACGTCGTAGATCTGTCCTTAACGAAGCCGTGCTGCTCTGGACATAAATATTGCTTAACGAATGCGTAGACTTGTTGTAGACAATTTTTCCAAATATTTTGCGAACAGACTAAGTTTGGGAATCGGTCTATAATTGTCGACTACATTTTTAGGCCCTTTCTTGTGAAATGGCGTAATAAAGGCAGATTTCCAGATATCAGGCACAATGCCTTCAACCAGTGAACGCCTAAACAGGATACTAAGAGGAACTGACAGTGACTCGGACAACTCGCAATTATAATTGCTGGGATATTGTCGGGGCCGGCAGACTTATTTAAGTCGAGTGAAGCTAATAGTTTGGAAACTTCTAATGTGTCAACTTCAATCTTCACAGGAAGAGTATATTTCCACTACGGCATCCAAAATATTAACGGACTGACTATTGTGTGAAAAAGTAGAGTGAAATTAATCGCTAAACATTCCACAGATAACTTCCCCGTCTTCAGATGTGCGCGATTATGTTGATGGATTATTATGTTGATTTTTCAGCTTTACATCACGTCACTTCACATCACATCACGGACTCACGGTGAAGTAACTTATGGTGACTACCTTTGCAAGTTGAGCACCAGACTTTTAGTAAGCTTATTTTGCGCTTGCAGATCCACTCCCAGCGTTGGTTAACGTCTTCACTTTTGAACTTGTCACAGACAGTAGGTAATCTGATGGCCCGTGTCATCACAAAAATGCACTTAGCTTGTTGCTTGGGTTTTTTCTTCGTGTTGTTCGCCAAATCTACCTTATTGGGCGAGATCGGTCGTTTGCATGTAACTGATTTAGAGGACTTCGGTGGTGGTGGTTCTATGCCGCCCTTCCGAGTCCGCAAGCGGTGCTCATTGATTCATTATTGCAGGCGGGATGAAACGATCCGTTTTATTTTTAGCAAGAGGGGTCTAACGATTTAAAAAGTGTTTATTTTCCTGCGGGTGGCTTCGTGGTTTTTAGTAATTTTGTATGGCGGCATTTTGTTTTTCCGCTATTTTGAATATATTAGAGTCCTCTACAGCTTTCGTTTGAGGAGTATCATATTGGTAGACAGTTTCCCATCATGAGTATCTAAACCTGGTTTTCCACTTTTAATATGTTTTTCTGAAAGTTTTCTAAATTCTGAATACTTTTTTCAAACATTTTACCCCTCTACAAATGCTCCTTTTTGGTAATAACAGTGTGGCGGTACTTGGAAAATAAACCGTACTTTCAATTCCAGTGCCATCTGTTCGATATAAAAATAGTCAAATGTCATTAGTATTGGCAATATCTAATGGTTTTTAAGATAATTATTGTTTAATTGAAAATAATAGTCTTTGAAGAAAATTTTTTCCGCTATTTGGCCACTACACCAGTGCAATGGGGATGGAAACTAAGGAACGACCTTCTTTCAATTTCAGCGTCGCCATCTTTTCGATATAAAAATAGCCAAATGTCATTAGTATTGGCAAAATCTAATGAATTTTGATAAAAAATATTTAAAAATGCCGCTTTTTCTATTTTTCACTTTTTTGGGGTAAATCCCAAAAAGTACCCTAAAAATGGGTATTTTTTTACAAGGCAATACATTTTATTATTATGCATAATTCGTCGAAACATACCAATTTTCGCAATGGGGAAGGCAACTGTTTAAATGGCGCTGCGTACACTTTTTCCTCGAGAACTAAGAAAACAAAGGACTTTTACTTAAAAAAACGTTTTTAAAGCTTTTAAATGATTAAATTCTGTGTAGCTTTATATATGTTGGCACTTACAAATTTCCGAAAAATCTGGATTTAGAAAAAATATATAAATTCTGTAAGAATAAAAACGTCTTAACCCCTTACTGCATATCAAGCCATAATGTGCTCACAAAAGTTTATGATTTTTTCCTAGCCTAATGAAAAACCAGATCTTAAAAAAATTAAATTAGAAGAAGCATTTTATAGTGAAACGGAACGTATATAATTTATCTATAGCTAATGACTTCTATTGACAATATTTGAGGGTATTTGCAACGCCTGTTGGTTGGTTGTTTTTTTGCATGCGTTACAGTAAAAAATACTGATGTCATATGTGGCTTCATATGCATTCATGGTTACTTTTATTTTTTCCAGAAATTGATAATGCATGCTTTTATATAGCCTCAAAAACATTAATATTATTCCTGGTGATGGCAGCTTAATTTTTATCCCATATCGTAGACTTGTGCATTGATAAATGCTTGGTTAGTGTGACGCCGAATCAATTCAGACCAATGCCTTTGCTCGATTTCAAACTCGCAGTTTCTGAAAACTTGCAAAAAGCAAAAAGCTCCAAATCAAAAAAAAACATCTTTCTAGCCTTTTTGGCATACCAACATCGAGCTAAAACGGTACATCCAATTTGCCTAATTCCCCAGTCCATACAAAAATAATCTAGAAAAACTCCTGCCAGTCACTAAGATTTTCCTTTGGGTACGCTCATATCGGTAAATTTCCCATTTCGAAGGAAAATACCCGACAGATACTGATGCCAGTATTTGTTCAAAATATAGTCTTTTCAGTAAATGTGAAAAATTTAATATCTATTGACGTTATAACGACAAACACAATTGCTTTAAGTAGTTCCAGGTAGTATATTTAATTTGTCTTCAATGCATTCGAAGTTATTTATGGATTAACACTATAAGATTAGACTGCATACAAAGCCATAAGTGGCGTCGTAAAATATTTTCTAATACATGACTTAATCATTTTTAATTTCAGTTTGATCTCATTATATAAGCCTAATTAAACACTATTTCCTCGCCACAGCCGCGATCTTGTTTTTCACAAATGTCATAGTTTTTCCCCAGTTCCATTGGGGTTTTGCACATTTTCCCCAAATATCATTATACCCTTTTTACCACCTTCTGGGAAAACAATTAATTCAAACAGTGAGTGAGTGAGTCAGTCAGCAAGTGAGTAATCGAGCTGTAAATGCTGGGTTTTCTGTAATTTTGTATGGCGGCCATTTTGTTTTTTCACCATTTTTAATTTATTTTTCTCGCTTCAGGATCTGCTTAAAGTCCTCTACAACTCTAGTTTGAGCACCATTTACCTATGTAGTACCATTTTGGCAGGCAGTACCCCGTCATGAGGATCTTGACCTGGACTTCCACTTTTAATTTTTCCCTAGTTCGATTGGGTTTTGCACACACCTTTTTCCACCTCCTTCTGGAAGAACAATTATGTGAGTAAGTGGTGTTTAATTTAGTTTTCTGTAATTCTGTATGGCGGCCATTTTGTTTTTGAGTTTTTTTCTTATTTTTCTCAATTTAAAATATTAAAATCTACCACTCTTGTAAGTTTCAACAAAATCGGTTGGATAACAAAAAAGTTACAAACTTCGCCACAGCCGCCATCTTGTTTTTCCCAAATGTCATAATTTTTCCCCAGTTCGATTGGGGTTTTGCACATTTTCCCCAAATATCATAATACCATTTTTCACCTCCTTCTGGGAGAACAATTATTTTAATCAGTGAGTCAGTCAGTAAGTATGCTGGGTTTTCTGTAAATTTGTATGGCGGCCATTTTGTTTTTCGACCATTTTGAATTTTTTTTCTTGCTTCAGGATCTACTTAGAGTCCTCTACAACTTTAGTTTGAGCACCATCTACCTATGTAGTACCATTTTGGCGGGCAGTTCTCCGTCATGAGGATCTTGACCTGGACTTCCACTTTAAATTTTTTTTTCTAATTGTTATCTAAATTCTAAATACTTTTTCCGTAAATTGTACCCATCTACAAATGCTCCTTTTGGGTAATAAAAATGTAAGGTACTTGGAAATTACCCATACTTTAAATTCAAGTGTTGCCATCTTTTCGATATGTAAATAGTTAAATGTCATTAGTATTGGCGAAATCTAATGGTTTTTAATAAAAAATATTTAAAAATGCAGCTTTTTCTATTTTTCAATTTTTTGGGGTAAATCTCAAAAAGTACCCTAAAAATGGGTAATTTTTTTTTACAAGGCAATACTTCTTCATAATATGCATAATTTGTCGGTACATGCCAACTTTCTCAATTGTCGTAAACTGCCTCAAAATAGCCTTAAAATATTTAAAAAATGTATAAAATTTACAAAATGGCCGCCACCGCGTCCGCCATATTGTTTTTTTTATATTTCATATTTTTCCTATATTAGGCAACATAAACTACGTGCAATGACGTTTTGATTTTTTTTCTCACTTGCACTCAGCCGCCGCAATAGGACTTGAAAAAAGGGTATCTCGAAAATGTCTTTTTCCTTAGCATTTTCTAGGGTTGCCAGACGTTGCCAACCAAAATACCATAAAGTCATTTGTATACAGACTATACACAAGTCCTCATACTCGAAATTGTCAAAAAGTGGTTATTTCACTTTTTTGCATTTTGGGGTAAATCTCAAAAGTTACCCCGAAATGGGGTAAAAATATTTTACTAACGAATACCTTGTACCTATAGCTATAGCCGTTTAATGAACCTCAAAGCGCTCCGGTGTTGCCATCTGGAAGAAAATCGACGTTAAAAGTGGCGTGTTTTCGTACCCCAAACAAAATGGCCTCTACGACAGGCGCCATCTTGAATTTTTAAAAAGTTTCCCCGATTGGTAAAATTTGAGGGTAATTGTGGTGAAACAATTAAGTTTTTTTTCTTAAATCAAATAACACTTTAGAGTTGTGGCTCCGCGGTTTGGGGTCCAAAAATCAAAATTTTCAAAACTCTCCAAAGCGGCCGCCATTTTGTTTTTTAATTTTTTAAATATTTTTCCTTATCTTAAATGTCAAAATCTACCACTCTTGCAAGTTTGAACAAAATCGGTTTGAAAACAAAAAAGTTACAAACTTCGCCACAGCCGCCATCTTGTTTTTCCTAAATGTCATAATTTTTCCCCAGTTCGATTGGGGTATTGCACATTTTCCCCAAACATCATTATACCCTTTTCCACCTCCTTCTGGGAGAACAATTGTGTCAATCAGTGAGTCAGTGGTAATCGAGCTATATATAATATAACTAGTGTTTCGCCCTGGTGCGCGGGCTGCTGAAGCAGCCCGCGGGCATTGCCCTGTTGGACTGTAAACAGCGGCTTTTGGACAGTCTGACTGCGAATTGTGGAATGCGGTATTTATTGCCATGCCATCCGATAAAATCACATTGGAATTAGTCTGCAAGTTGCAGTGCGGTGTGGTGACGGTGATGCATGGTGAAAATTAATACTTTTTTTTCTAAAACTTTGCTGGCTTATATTAAAATCATCATCATATCGGCCCCCCGACATCCACTGCTGGGTATAGGCCTCCCCCAAAGATCTCCACGACGATCGGTCTTGCGCTGCTTATATAGCATGAGCATCCGCTGAGCTCTGAAACTTCATTGCATATGCTGTTTTCAAGGGCTTCAAAGCGGTTTTGCAGTTTAAGCATTAAAACCATAGAGAAACTAATAAGAAATTCTGTTTTCGTGGCTTTCTATTAATCCATTTCCAAACTATTTGTGAATTTGTCCAGAATAATCGTTTTGCTATTTCGAGTTTCTGTTCTTGCTTTTACCATTCATGGTGTGACCTAAACGGGATCCCATTAAAGCAACCTGCAGCTCTAGCTTAGGGATCGTTGCAGTTTTCAGGTGCAACTTTATATTTCCCAGCTATATAGGCCACATCGTCATCTCTACTCAGTAAGCGAAAGTGGCATAATGCTTGCTCAGAGGCGTCAATAGAAATGTGTAATCTTAACTTAGTCATCTGTGAGAAACCATAACATCTGGGTACTGAAAATAATTTGCAAGTCTCAAGCTTCTGAACCAATACCAATCTTTGTTCATCTTCTCGACGATTTGATCATCCCATTTGATCGTAGACCGCCAAATTTCCTGCAGCAATATCTTTCAATAAATCAGGAAGGGACATAAACATACCCAGTGACATTAAAATTTTTAGCAACTCGCGATTTGTTGGCGGTCGCAAACCTTTGTTGATCTCTTTGTCCACCTACTTAAAGCTGAGATCTAACCCTAAAGTATCTGTGGCTGGTTTCCAATTGCTGGGTCTATTAGAGGCCCAACTTTAAGTCAAAACCTCCTGCCTTATGAATCACAATCAGTCGCTTCATCCCCTTTTCGTTAATTATCCGTGGAGTCGAGATAGTCATCAACGTAGTGCCTTTCCTTAATGGTTTCCACTGCTTGTGTATGATGACATGAAACAAAATCATCAGTATTACGACGAATAATACAAGTAGCTGTGCATGGAGATGATGTGGCACCAAAGGTCATCGAGGTGAACTTATAAGTTTCTGAGAGCTTCTTTCTTTCCATAACCCTCCAAAGGAAGCACTGGGCATTTTGATCCTGATCATTTACTTAAACTGCAGGAACAATTCCCTGATATCTGTAGTAACGGCTACTTTTCTTTTTCGGAACCTAACCAGGACATCATCTAATGAATTCTAAATATCTGGGCCAGTCAGTAATTCGCTATTCAGAGACACTTCTTGAGTTTCGGCTTTCGCATCAAAAACGAGTCTAAGTTTTCCAAGTTTTTTGATATTTCTAACGCCAAAATGTAGGAGATGCCAAACTCGAGCAACTGGTGCCTGAGCAGTTTTCTTGGCATAATCTTTTTCCAACATGTTATGCGTCTGCTTCGTAAAGTCTACTGCGAAGCTCGGATCAAAATCCATTATCTTCTCAACCAAACGTAATCTACTTTCGGCGTTTCTCTTGTTGTTGGGTTGGGAAGCTTGATGTCATCGTTTCTTCACAGCAAAGCAGACTCCCAGAGCCGTCGATTTTCTTCGACTTAGTATCGATAATGTGAAGTGCTCGTCATTTTTCTCGAGAATATCTAGGTAGCTTAGAATTCCTAATGCCTATGCTATCAAGTCTAAAGAAATTCTCTAATAAGAAGTGAATTTCATCCTCTTTTTCGGACTGTAGTGACAAGCAAACTCGGGCATAATCTTCCTCGAAATTGACGACGAAACTTCATGCAAAATCCAACTAAGTTCAGTGAGAGAGGCAACAGGCTCATCCTTCCTGCCTTCTTTTATTTCTCGGCTTATATTCAAATGACAATAACCTTGGCCTATGAGGAATTGAGGATTGTCTGTCGATCGAGATGGTCGTATTAAGAAATCATATTGCCATCAATAGGGAATATGCAGCATTTTTTTTTGTATCAAATCAAAAGTATAATGCGTGAGAAAATCAACTGTAATATTAAAACCTTTCCCTTCCTTTTTTTCGTGATATAGTTAGGTACTTGAAGCTAGCACGCATCAGCACCCGCCGAAAACACTCTGTACAAAATGGTCATGTTTTGTGACTTCACCAACCATGATTTTAGGCGCAATTTTTATGGAGTTAGCCAAAAAAATGATATCCCTAAATTTTGCGTCTAAGTACCAACATACATGTTGTGGAATGGCACGTAGATGTAGGACTGTAGATGATTGAAACTCACTGGTAGCTTGACTGAAGGCAGGGTTTATTTTTGGAAGCAAAATACACATACAAACTTGTATATTTTAACTCAAATTACTTATAAAAGTATGGAACACGAACCACACGCAATGGTGCCCGGAAACGAAGAGAGAGTGGGAAGCGAACCTCCAATTGAAGCGAACCTCCAATTGAAGCAGTGATGTACAATAAAAATAGTGTTGGGTAACATGCCAACACATGTGTCATACAAAATATTATTTCTCATTCAATATTCTATCTGACTGTAAAGTGCATTATATCCAAAAATGAAAAAAAATCGTTATGTTCCCCTGATTTCATCGTGTGATAAAACTAAAATAATACATTGTTTTTCTGTTCCATCATGTTTTTAATACGTATCCGCAGCGATCAATCTCAATTTTTTTATCAAAATCGGTGACTTATGCATATTCCCTGTTGAGTATCTTGGAAACGTGAAGTTCTTCGTACGAACTCATTCAAGGCTGAAGGATACTGTATCTGTCATAATAAGCGTGAAAGAGACGATCTTGCCAGGTTGTTACAGCCGCCCACCGCATCCTGAAACGCCAACTCAACGCTCCACCTTCCGGCTCCTGCCACCTTGGCTACACTGCTCTCCACGAGTGACACGGTGGACCCTTCATCAAGCAGAGCACACGTGTTAAAGTTGCCTTCAGTTCCCTGGACGGTCACGGGAAGCACCTTCAAAAAGACTCATTTTTGAAACTTGCTGATGCCGACCAGATGTTTGCGGTAGTCGCGGTAGTCTTTGGGTCTTTCTTCTATGCGTTTTTCGTCTGCGTTCAGACATTTTATTTTATTTTATTTTAACAATCTTCGGGAAGCTTACAGCTAGGTTAAGAATAAAGTGGTTAACTTAAATAAATATCAAGGGCCAATTACAAGCTTCCACATATAGGTGAAAATCATTAATAAGAACAGTGTTGGCCTACATTATGTTAAAAATTTAAGGTAAGTACCTATATTACACCCCGTAATTAAAGTATAAATAAGTAGGAAGTAGTTTTCAAAAATATTTGTTAGAAAAATAACTATTACCTAACATTCGCCTAAATTTACTTGAAGAAGTGTTGAAAATGTCTATTTCAAATTGTTTTGCAACACTATTGAAACACCTGCTTGTTCTGATAAAGAAAGAATTTCGCCGATACTTCGTTTTGCACCAGGGAACGTGAAGTACGTTAGGTTTACGGAAGGAAGCTACTAAACGTAAACTAATGCCACTCAAAAGCTCAGGACAATCAACAGAGCCACCTGCTATGCTGAGAAGGTGCGATAGATCTGCAATGCGTCTTCTTTCTACAAGTGGTAAAAATGAAACTTACGACATCGCTGATCGTAATCACGAGTATATTTATTCGTTTTAAACTGTAAATACCGCATAAACCGTTTCTGAATCCTTTCAATTCGCGTTTCATATAGTTTGTGACAGGGGCTCCATACTTGAGAGGCATATTCTAAATGACTACGTACGTAAGCACAGTAAAGTATTTTTAGAGCTTTTATAGAGTTGAATCGTGTAACATCATCATAACGAAGCCGAGAGCTTTAGATGCCTTAGCCACAATGTTGTCTATGTGTTCATCAAAAAGCAAATTCGCTATCAAAGGTTACTCCTAGGTCACGTATGGTAGTAACTCTGGTAACATCAGTGCCTAATAGTTTGTAAGATGATAACATGGGTTTAGATTTTCGGGTATAAATACAGACATAGCATTTGGAGACATTAATGTCAAGTTTGTTAACATGGCAGTAATGCTCAAATCTAGTGAGACCCTCCTTCAGATGCTGAGCGTCTTGAGTTGAGTTGATCGGCATCAATACCTTAATGTCATCAGCGTACGTACATAATGATTTTGGCATGAGTAAAACATGACGAGATATCGTTTATGAAGATGTTGAAGAGCAATGGTCCTAGTAAAGAGCCTTGAGGAACGCCCGATGGTATTAACATGGGAGAAGAAGTGTGGCCATTAAGAACAACAGTCTGGAATTTTTCTATAACGTAAGAGGAGATCCATTTAAATAAATTACCCTTAATACCTATAGCTTGCAGTTTACGTAAAAGTGTTGTGTGATCAATACGATCAAAACATTTATTATAGTCCGTGTAAACTACATCAACCTGAGATGGTACAGTCAAATGTTTTGTCAGGAAGTCGCTACATAAGATAAGGTTAGACGTCTTCGATCTGCCCTTAACGAAGCCGTGCTGCTCTGGACATAAAGATTGCGTAACGGATGCGTAGACTTGTTTGTAGACAATTTTTTCCAAATATTTTGCAAACAAACTAAGGTTGGAAATCGGTCTATAATTGTCGACTACATTTTTAAGCCCTTTTTTGTGAATTGGCGTAATAAAGGCAGATTTCCAGATATCAGGCATAATGCCTTTACCCAGTGAACGCCTAAACAGGATACTAAACGGAACAACTCGCAATAATTATAATTGCTGGGATATTGTCGGGGCCGGCAGACTTATTTAAGTCGAGTGATGCTAATAGTTTGGAAACTTCTAATGTGTCAACTTCAATCTTCACAGGAAGAGTCCATGTCCACTACGTCATCCAAAATATTAACGGACTGAGTATTGTGTGAAAAAGTGGAGTGAAATTAATCGCTAAACATTTCACAGATAACTTCCCCGTCTTCAGATGTGCGCTGTCCAAAGTGAAAAACAGAAGTATAGTAGAGTATTATGTTGATTTTTCAGCTTTACATCACGTCACTTCACATCACATCAGGGTGAAGTAACTTATGGTGACTGCCTTTGCAAGTTGAGCACCAGACTTTTAATATGCTTATTTTGCGCTTGCAGATCCACTTCCAGCGTTGGATAACGTCTTCACTTTTGAACTTGTCACAGGCAGTAGGTAATCTGATGGCCCGTGTCATCACAAAAATGCATTTAGCTTGTAGCTCGGGTTTTTTCTTCGTGTTGTTCGTCAAATCTACCTTATTGGGCGGGATCGGTTGTTTGTATGTAACTGATTTAGAAGACTTTGGCGGTGGTGGTTCTATGCCGCCCTTCCGAGTCCGCAAGCGGTGCTCATTGATTCATTATTGCAGGCGGGATGAAACGATCCGTTTTATTTTTAGCAAGCAAGAGGGGTTTTGGTAATAACAATGTGGCGGTACTTGGAAAATAACTTTACTTTCAAATTCCAGTGCCATCTTTTCGATATAAAAATAGTCAAATGTCATTAGTATTGGCAATATCTAACGGTTTTTAAGATAATGATTGTTTAATTGAAAATAATAGTCTTTGAAGAAAAAATTTGAGAGTAATTGTGGTGAAACAAAAAGGTTTTTGTCTTAAACTCTACAGCACTTCAGAGTTGTGGCCCCGCGGTTTGGGGTCCAAAAATCGAATTTTCAAAACTCTCCAGCGTGGCCGCCATTTTGTTTTGAGTTTTTTTCTTATTTTTCTAAATTTGAAATGTCAAAATCTACCACTGTTGTAAGTTTGAACAAAATCGGTTGGAAAACAAAAAGTTACAAACCTTGCCACAGCCGCCATCTTGTTTTTCCCGAAAGTAATAATTTTTACTTAGTTCGATTAAGATTTTGCACATTTCCCCCAAACATCATTATACTCTTTTCCAACAGCCAGTGAGTGAGTAGTTATTAAACAATACTAAATAGAGTAGTTATTATCGAGTTATTTAAGTAATCAGCCAGCTGCGACCAAATAGGTTTTCTGTAATTTTGTGTGGCGGTCATTTTGTTTTTCACCATTTCGATTTTTTTTTCTCGCTTCAGGATCTGCTTAGTCTTCTACAACTTTAATTTGAGCACCATCTACCTATGTAGTGCCATTTTGGCAGGCAGTACCCCGTCGTGAGGATCTTGACCTGGACTTCAACTTTTAATTTTTCCCCAGTTCCACTGGGTTTTGCACATACCTTTTTCCACCTCCTTCTGGGAGAACAATTATGTGAGTAAGTGGTGTTTAATTTGGTTTTCTGTAATTTTGTATGGTGTCCATTTTGTTTTTCCACCATTTTGTTTTTTTTTTCTCGCTTCAGGATTTTCTTAGAGTCTTCTACAACTTTAGCTTGAGCACCATCTACCTATGTAGTACCATTTCGGCAGGCATTACCCCGTCATGAGGATCTTGACTTGGGCTTCCACTTTTAATATTTTTTTCTGATAGTTTTATAAATTTTAAATACTTTTTCCATACATTGTAAACATCTACAAATGCTCCTTTTTGGTAATAAAAATGTAAGGTTCTTGGAAAATAAACCTTTTTCAATTTCAGTGTTGCCATCTTTTCGTTACGAAAATAGTCAAATGTCATTAGTATTGATAAAATCTAACGGTTTTTGATAAAAAATATTAAAAAATGCTGCTTTTTTTATTTTTCACTTTTTTGGGGTAAATCTCAAAAAGCACCCTAAAAATGGGTTTCTTTTTTCAATACTTCTTCATAATATGCATAATTTCTCAGTACATGCCATGCCAACTTTCTCAATTGTTGTAAACTGCCTCAAAATAGCCTTAAAATATTTTAAAAAATGTATAAAATTTACAAAATGGCCGCCACCGCGTCCGCCATATTGTTTTTTTTTTTTGCACATTTTCTTAAAATATCATTATACCATTTTTCACCTCCTTCTGGGAGAACAATTATTTTAATCAGTGAGTCAGTCAGTAAGTGAGTAATCGAGCTGTATATGCTGGGTTTTCTGTAAATTTGTATGGCGGCCATTTTGTTTTTCGACCATTTTGAATTTTTTTTCTCGCTTTAGGATCTGCTTAGAGTCCTCTAAATTTTTAGTTTGAGCACCATCTACCTATGTAGTACCATTTTGGCGGGCAGTACTCCGTCATGAGGATCTTGACCTGGACTTCCACTTTTAATTTTTTTTTCAACAGTTTTCTAAATTCTGAATACTTTTTCTGTACATTGTACCTATCTACAAATGCTTCTTTTTGGTAATAAAAATGTAAGGTACTTGGAAATTACCCTTACTTTAAATTCAAGTGTTGCCATCTTTTCGATATATAAATAGTCAAATGTCATTAGTATTGGCAAATGCACATTTTCCTTAAATATCATTATACCATTTTTCACCTCCTTCTGGGAGAACAATTATTTTAATCAGTGAGTCAGTCAGTAAGTATGCTGGGTTTTCTGTAAATTTGTATGGCGGCCATTTTGTTTTTCGACCATTTTGATTTTTTTTTCTCGCTTCAGGATCTGCTTAGAGTCCTCTACAACTTTAGTTTGAGCACCATTTACCTATGTAGTACCATTTTGGCGGGCAGTTCTCCGTCATGAGGATCTTGACCTGGACTTCCACTTTTAATTTTTTTTGTAATAGTTTTATAAATTGTGAATACTTTTTCCGTACATTGTACACATCTACAAATGCTCCTTTTAGGTAATAAAAATGTAAGGTTCTTGGAAACTCATCCTTCTTTCAATTTCAGTGTTGCCATCTTTTCGATATACAAATAGTCAAATTCCATTAGTATTCGCAAAATTTAATGGTTTTTGATAAAAAATATTTAAAAATGCCGCTTTTTCTATTTTTCACTTTTTTGGGGTAAATCTCAAAAAGTACCCTAAAAATGGGTATTTTTTTTTCATAAGGCAATACTTCTTTATAATTTGCGTAATTTGTCAGTACATGCCAACTTTCTCAATTGTCGTAAACTGCCTCAAAATAGCCTTGACATATTTAAAAAATGTATAAAATTTACAAAATGGCCGCCACCGCGTCCGCCATGTTGTTTTTTTTATATTTCGTATTTTTCCTATACTAAACAACATAAAGTGCGTGCAATGACGTTTTGTTTTTTTTTCTCACTTGCACCCAGTCGCCGCAATAGGACTTGAAAAAAGGGTATCTCGAAAATGTCTTTTTCCTTAGCAGTTTCTAGGGTTGCCAGACGTTACCAACAAAAATACCATAAAGTCATTTGTATACAGACTATACACAAGTGTTCATACTCGAAATTGTCAAAAAGTGGTTATTTCACTTTTTTGCATTTTGGGGTAAATCTCAAAAGTTACCCCGAAATGGGGTAAAAATATTTTACTAATGAATACCTTGTACCTATAGCTATAGCCGTTTTATGAACCTCAAAGCGCTCCGGTGTTGCCATCTGGAAGAAAATCGACTTTAAAAATGGCGTGTTTTCGTACCCCAAACAAAATGGCCTCTACGACAGGCGCCATCTTGAATTTTTAAAAAGTTTCCCCGATTGGGTAAATTTGAGGGTAATTGTGATGAAATAGTAAAGTTTTTTTTTCTTAAATCAAATAACAATTTAGAGTTGTGGCCCTGCGGTTTAGGGTCCAAAAATTGAATTTTTCAAAACTCTCCAAAGCGGCCGCCATTTTGTTTTTTTATTTTTTAAATATTTTTCCTTATTTTAAATGTAAAAATCTACCACTCTTGCAAGTTTGAACAAAATCGGTTGGAAATAAAAAAAGTTACAAATTTCGCCACAGCCGCCATCTTGTTTTTCCCAAATGTCATAATTTTTCCCTAGTTCGATTGGGGTTTTGCACATTTTCCCCAAACATCATTATACCCTTTTCCACCTCCTTCTGGGAGAACAATCATGTCAATCAGTCAGTGAGTGGTAATCGAGCTATATATAGTATAACTAGTGTTTCGCCCTGGTGCGCGGGCTGCTGAAGCAGCCCGCGGGCATTGCCCTGTTGGACTGTAAACAGCGGCCTTTGGACAGTCTGACTGCGAATTGTGGAATGCGGTATTTATTGCCATGCCATCCGATAAAATCACATTGGAATTTGTCTGCAAGTTGCAGTGCGGTGTGGTGACGGTGATGCTTGGTGAAAATTAATACTGTTTTTTTTCTAAAACTTTGCTGGCTTATATTAAAATCATCATCATATTGGCCCCCCGACATCCACTGCTGGGTATAGGCCTCCCCCAAAGATCTCCACGACGATCGGTCTTGCGCTGCTTATATAGCATGAGCATCCGCTGAGCTCTGAAACTTCATTGCATATGCTGTTTTCAAGGGCTTCCAAGCGGTTTTGCAGTTTAAGCATTAAAACCATAGAGAAACTAATAAGAAATTCTGTTTTCGTGGCTTTCTATTAATCCATTTCCAAACTATTTGTGAATTTGTCCAGAATAATCGTTTTGCTATTTCGAGTTTCTGTTCTTGCTTTTACCATTCATGGTGTGACCTAAACGGGATCCCATTAAAGCAACCTGCAGCTCTAGCTTTGGGATCGTTGCAGTTTTCAGGTGCAACTTTACATTTCCCAGCTACAAAGGCCACATCGTCATCTCTACTCAGTAAGCGAAAGTGGCATAATGCTTGCTCAGAGGCGTTAACAGAAATGTGTAATCTTAACTTAGTCATCTGTGAGAAACCATAACATCTGGGTACTGAAAATAATTTGCAAGTCTCAAGCTTCTGAACCAATACCAATCTTTGTTCATCTTCTCGACAATTTGATCATCCCATTTGATCGTAGACCGCCAAATTTCCTGCAGCAATATCTTTCAATAAATCAGGAAGGGACATAAACATACCCAGTGACATTATTTTGTAACAGTATTGTCCTCCATTAGGACTATAATAACGTTCTAAAAGACATATCGCTAAAGCAGATATGGTTTCACAGCAAAATAAGCGAGCTGCGTTTAAAAATTCATTATTATTGTGTCGATTAGTTTCGTCAACTGCATGACTATTAAATAGATAAAATTTATTTGCAGACCTCCAAAAAGATACAGTACTGTTTTGACCGGTAAACAAAAAGTTGTCGTCGTCATTATGACTTTCGTTTAACAAAACTTCTAACGTATCTTTGAATTTTTCGGAAGCAGTTTTGACAGCCGTTTCATTGCTAGAATCTGAGAATAAGTCGTTTTTTACCCAGTTGCTCTGTATTTTGACCAAATAGTTTCCAACGCGAATCTCAGATGGCAAATCGTCAGGAAATAACAAATTACTAACAAATGCACCAGTTGCTTTCAAGTGTTCAATGGTGCGCGTGTATAAACGATCACCGTCATATAATAAGGAGTCTATTTCGGCAGTAGTCAAAATTTTGCGTTTGGTCAACGTTGAATAAACAGACGCGCATGTTGCATTAGCTACACATTGCAAATGTACCTTTCCAACTAATCCCTGGTGTAGAGTTCCTATAATTAAAAATAAATTTCAATATTCAGTGGTCCAAAGAGTAAAAATATCGATAATCAGTAATAAAAATACTGTGGGAAATCTGCGTATAGACTACTGACTGTGAATTTAATCGAATTACAAAGATAGGCGACCAGCTGTTTAAGACAGGGAATACCTTTACTATCCCCGTCAATTGGTAATGCGCCTGGCGACCATTTTTTTATTTTAACCTCAAAAACGAAAACCGCGGCTTTAAAGTAGGTACCCAGGATGAAAAAATCTTTTGTTTGTAATAAAAACGTCTCCATAGTACCAGAATCACAAATATGGAGAAGGTTAATAACTTCAATAGTTTAAAAAAACTATATTTATTTTCGATCACTTTTGGATACTTATATTAAATATTTTTTCTTCTTTTCTTCATGATAAAAACATCCTCAAAGTACAGTACGAAGTACGAGGCACGTATCTTGAAATTTTGTCGACGGAGTGGGGATAAACTCGCGCATGTGCTCTTGTGAGTGACCAATAGCGCGGGCCCCTCTCCCGCCGCCCGCGCCCCTCACCGCTACGCATGCCCAAAATACGCATTCCGCGCAATCCCCACCCGATTTCAATATATATTACGCAGTTTTTTTATTTTATACACCGTTATTTTTAAAGTATATCTAAAATGAAAAGGGGTGTTCAGACCACGCTAATAAACAACTTTTACTATGGGGCCAACCACGAAATAGCGAAAAAAAATCAGCGTTCCATACATTATAGTCGAGTCAATGTTGTATTTTTCTATGGAACAGCTGATTTTTTTTTCGCGATTTTGTGGTTAGCCCCATAGTAAAAGTTGTTCATTAACATGGTCTGAACATCCCTTTTCATTTTTAGAATACTTTAAAAATAACCGTGTAATTCTGTACCTTCAGTGAAAAGAGGTATAACTCTAAAAACATGATTTTTGGGAAATTGACTTTAAAGTTTAAAAAAATCCTACTCTTCATCTGAGATAGATAAAATAAAATTAGTGCTTGTAGTCTGTAGATAGTTATGCTAGCTTTGTTTTCTTGTATAATTTACTGAGAAAAGTCTTACAGATTTTTCAGTATTCAAGAAAATGTTCAGTTATATCACTTGGCACATTTATTTATTTTGTGTATATTGATATAATAATACTTCTATCATTTTACACCAGGCACATCTGCTTTTGTGTAAAATGATACCTTACCTTAACTTTTTGTGTCAACTTTTTTAATTTTAGGTTTTTTTTCAAGTTGTCGAAGAAACATTGTTAAACAATCTCTAAATATGAGTAATTAGAGTTTTGTTCTGTTGAATCGTTAAAAAAAATCGAATTATATCAATTTACACAATTATTTTGAAAAAAACCGATGTGTAAATTGTTTCAACTCTTATCACTAACGATATAACTACTATATTTACTATGTGAATAGTGATATAATTCGTGAAAAATAAATAAAATATTAAATAGACACCAGCAAATTAGACTAATCATCTTCATATCAGCCGCACAACACCCACCGCTGAGTATAAGCTTCCCTCAAGGATCTAGCGGCTTGCCGCGACCTTCACCAGATCGTTGGTCAACCTTGTCAGGAACCTATACCAATGGAGCGTCGTCTGGTGCGTGGTCGCCGTTCCAGAACCTTTCAATCCCAACAGCCATCGGTTCTTCTCGCTATGTGTCCCGCCCACTGCCACTTCAGCTGAGCAATTCTTCAAGCGATGTCGGTTACATTAGTTCTCTTACGTATGTACTCAAGTTTTGGTTCGATTACGTAGAGGAAGGCCGAGCATGGTTCTAAGAAATTCATAGTTTCTCTGTTTCACGTTTCACTGCCGTAAGTCATCACTGGCATCACACATTGGTCATAGACATTACTCTTGAGACATTAAGGTAAGTTAGTTAGACGGAAAGAGTTTTTCAAAACTTCCCAAATGCTGCCTATCCAAGTTGGATTCGACAAAAGATCTCTTTCTTGAAGTTCGACTTACCTAACTGGACTGCCTGTTCTTCCTAGTTATATGTAATGAACTACAACTTCGAGTGTAGTATTCCCAACATGAACTAGAGCTTGTTTGTACAACATGGGCAATCGACTTAATTTTCGTCTTATCCATGTTCATTCTAAGACCTAATCTTTGGGAAGCACTACGAAGATCTACGAGCATTGTGTATATATAATTCAAACTAGATACTTTTAATACTCTTTTTTCGTTTGTCACGCCAAATTGCTGATCGTAGGAACCAGACTCTACCACCAAAAAAAGAATACAGAAAGATCAATACACAATGCGTAGTAAATATACTTTTTGAAATCACTCGATTATTACCTAAGTACGCTATCGCGTTCATACCTCGTATAATCACAGGTTTGAGTAGAACTAAAAGTCAACTTTTAAGAAAATATCATCATTGTATTTATTTTATTGTATTGCTTTTCCATTCTCTGATTAGAGCTCGTTTATGTGGATCCAGTTTCAAGATTGGGTGATAAATACTTTCTACTTGCCCTGAGCTACAATTTCGCCCAAAAATAAATAATTCAATGGATTCAAATTAGAGCTTGACGACAATGGCCACTCATTCGTACCGATAGAGCCTGGTAAATTTTTAAGTACCTATTATGTAGTCATTGTCATTACCTGAAGGAGCAGAGTACTGATGGAAAATACAGTTTTTGTTGTCAAAACAAGCAGGTTTCTGAAATGGTTTTGGTACTATAGACACACATCCACACTCTGCGGCAGGTGGTATTAGAACACCGAATAGTAAAAACTGTCACTTTGCTTGGCTTTCCTGGTCCAATCAAAGCTTTTCTCATTAGAAAGCTTTTAATTCGATCGAGACCTGGGCGGTGCTGCAGTCTCTCTCTCCAGAGGTGCCAAATGGACTAGATGTATATCGAGGTGCCGAGGTATAAGACTTAAACAAAAATGCCACCATATCGGACTGATTACAGAACCAGAGCACAAATCTCATCTAACTTTAGCATTCGGGAAGTTTTTTGAACATCTTTGCGTTGAACTTGCCTCAGTCTTAGGACGACCGACGTCTTTGGCCAGTATGTGTAGTCAGTGAGAGTCATGACTTATGGCAATGAAACGTGCGAATTTGCGTGATCGAATCAGCAATGAGGAGATCCTTAGGGAAACTATCGCTCAAAGGATAGCTTAGCTGTAGTGGCAGTGGGTGGGAAACATTGTGAGAAGAACCGATGGCCATTGAAATGGAAAGGTTCTAGAATAGTTACCACGCACCGGGATGACGCTTCTTTCACTTCCGACTAACGTTTTGTTGAAAGTCGCGGGAAGCTGCTGTGTGCGGGCAGTGCAGCGCATGACCTATTGTTGTGGAGATCCTTGAGGAGGCCTAAACCCAGCAGTGGGTGTCATGAAGTTGTGTACCATTGATATTAGCAGCACGACACCCACTGCCGATGAAGAAGATGTTTACTACTGAAATCGAATACTAATTAATTTCTTGTATAAATACAACATACAACAGTGTGAATAGTTAGTGTATATTGATACAATTCATTTTATGCATCGAAGCAATCTCACCCTTATTTCAAGCAATATAGGTCAGATATTGTCCAATCAATAACAATATAGATAATTATAAATTAAATGGCACAATCCATTATGCTTTGTGTAAAGTGATACAATTTACGTTTCGCTTCATATTGTTCGCGTCGCGAACTCTCGAGTGTCGTAGTCGTAACCAACGTCGGTGTAACACTGAGGCAAACAACACAATGTCGTGTCCATGCAGGCGCGGGGGAAGGGTACGAGAGAGAGGAGGGAGATTAAGAGGTTGCGGGGGGATTTTTAGGCAGTTATATCAATTTACACAAATAATAATCAAACGTTTTACTTTTTGTATTCTTGTATTTTTTGATATAAGTCAATTATATCATTTAACACCTTTCCCAAGTTTATGTGATTATTGATATAATTGAAATTATATCGATAAACACGAAGTAAAAATCATTATTTTTGAATTTTCAGGGCTATAAGTCGAGTTGGATCAATGTGCACAAACTAGCATACTCTGAAATTATATGTGTGTAATGATATAATTCTAGATAAATCACTACGCACAATTCAAGTCATTTGTTATTGAATTGTGTATAAAGTATTAAATCGAGTTATATTTATTGACACTATTTTTTTAAAAGAATAGCCTCGGTACACTTTGTTTTAAGTAGAGATATATTAATTTACACAAATTTTTCCTAAAAAAAACATAAAAAGTAAGCACTTATATCACTATGCACAAAACTTATTTCTGTTAATATAACTCCTATAAATATGCCAATTAGACACAAAAAAAGCTAATTTTTCAATGATTTGAATAGTGAAATAAAATCAAAATCGATACAACTCGAGTTAGATCACTTTTCACTGAAGGTACAGAATTATTAAATAAAAAAATATTTTTTAAAATTATGAAAGTTGTCTTCTCCATATTTATTTATGTAAGTAATCCTGGTACTTTCTTTGGAGACATTTCTATTACAAAAGAAAGAAAAAAAAATCCAAAAAGTATAATAAAAAAATAAAGAAAATAAATTTGAAAATAATGAAAGTTAACCTTCTCCATATTTATGTTATCCTGGTAGTTTGGAGACGAATCTATTAAAAGCAAGTAAAAAGAAACATATTAAAAAATATCTACAGATCTCACACTAAGCGTAACCATAAAGGGATTATAAAAATGTACTTAATTTAGAAATAAAGCACACAGCTCAGTACCTTGATTACGTAAAGCTGTTGCTAACAATTCTTGATTGAAATCGATTGAAAGCGCGGTTGCATTGCTGCTTTAGTTAAGATAGTTGTCACATTGGTTCTTACTAAAGCAGCGATGTAACTGCGATTTCTGTCAGAGTTGATTGCAACAAAGTTACGTAATTACCCCCCTGGGGGCTGTTAGCAATGCAGAATAGGCTCCATACATAACTATAAAATCATTCAACAAAATGAGACAGGTAGGTACTGTGACGCCCTGGCTGGCGTCGCGTGCAAACTCTTTGGCATTGGCTTAGCATAAAAGAAAAATACAGACGAAAAATAATTCGGATTTAAAGATTCGAACGAACAAATATTCCTGCTCATCCTTTGTTTTGGGTCATTCTAGAAGCCGACCCGTTACAGTAAACATTGATTATTATATTCGCGAGAAATAAAGAAGGATTTCAAACGATTTAAACGGTGTTTTATCGTAGCTATCGCCTTCAGCCTTTATAGTACACTGACGTCCATTATACAAAGTACGCTGGACTGGCGAACGTCACCAATCGTTTGTGCTGATTTGCAAATCGCCATATTGGCGCTGAGAGCAGTATATTCTACTATGGCAGTAGTGAGTGTACTTGGAACTAATTAGTTCATAATCATAATCATAATCATTTATTGCAAAAATATGGTACAACAAAGATGTCAAAAAAGTAAATAAGTAAAATAAGTTCCAAGTACCTGTCTAACCTACACTCACTCCTCCTGAGAGCAGAATCTATTGCTCACAGCGCCAATATGGCGATTTTCAAATCGGCACAAAAAATTGCTGTCATTTCATGATAATAGCCTGTCCAGCGTACTTGAACCTACTTGCGTATATTATTATTTTACGAAATAAAGTACAGTCAAGGTCACATCCAGCTTAACACTAACAATCTAAACTGTATTTATACTGCACATCATATTTACAATATATAAAAATGTTCTAAAGTTTAGTGTCAAAGTTAACGTGTTTTTCACTGTACTATGGGCAACAGCGTCGCTTAACCAGTTAGCAACAAAATTCGCGTGCGCGGGTATCGCCCTTGCACGAACTAAACGTACTTATGTAGTGACGGCGCGGCGTGCAAGCGATTTTAACCTTAGCAGTGGTTAAGCGACGCTGTTGCCTATGGTACATGTCTATTATTAGGTATCTAGGTCAGCAACGAAAGTCATGAACATTTTAGAACTTTGCAATATTGAATTCTTTGACATTTGTTTCACAGTTTGAGTTGCTACGACAAAGTATTAACATGTTAAGAAACGTTTGTTGCTGACTGTACACCTACAGACCTACAGACCTCGGTCACAGAATATACGCCTCGGTCTCACGTAGCGAATTATACCTAGTTGCTATTATCCGCCAGCGAAAATAATTAGTTTTGTGTGAGCGTGCACGAGCTAAAAATAGCTGATCGAAAAATAGGTGTAGCTGCGATTTATAGCTGATAATAATAATTATACTTAGCTGACAAATAGGTTAGTAACCCCCTATATAAATAATGTCATAAATAAAGTCTATTTTGATGATAAAAGCATGTCCAGGCCAGGTCGAATAGGTTGTAGGAGCTAGCCCGGGAAATAGGTGGGCAATTTACAGATCGACGAAATTCCTCTTATTAGTTTGCCATACTATCATTATTAACAGATCCGGGCACCTGGCAGATTTTCAGTGGTGGTACATGATTGGCTTGCTATCCACACCAAATCCAGAGCTCTGTAAATTGTATACCTTCAATCGCTTTTCAGCCCCTTTGTTGCTCAACCATTCCCACCCCCACCACTGAAAATCTGCCAGGTGCCCGGATCTGTTAATAATGATAGTATGGCAAACTAATAAGAGGAATTTCGTCGCTCTGTAAACTGTCCACCTATTTCCCGGGCCACAAAAAATGTGCTATAAGTCGTGAAATACAGTGGTACTGTTTTTTTTTCTTTTTAGGTACCATAAAGTACGCACCCTTACAGAATACTGAGTACTGAGTCACTACTGACATAACCACAGCCTATTTTGGCATCATGGCCTGGCCACGACCTATGTCACGTAAATAACAGGTAGGTTAATAAATCGATAATAAATCGAAAGAGACCGAGGCTCTTAGTAATTTGATGTAGCAAAGTAGGTTCAGGGTGTTTGGTAATAGTCTTATAAAGCCAAATATGGTAGATAGGGACCATCAAACTGAAAAACTTTTATTATGGGACCAACTTTGAAATCGCGAAAAAAAATCTGCTGCTTCATACATTTTGATATTTTTCTTATAAATTTTTGTATGAAACAGCTGATTTATTTTCGCGATTTAAGAGTAAGTCCCATAGTAAAAAAAAATCTGTTTGATGGTCCCTATCCACCATAATTCGGCTTTATAAGGCTATTACCAAACATCCTGTATAGGCGCCACGGTTCGCTCGAATGAAGTGCGATCGGATGATTTTAGGTAGGTAGTCAAGATAACGTCAAGCTTGATACTTTGGACTTTGGGCCAGACCTATATTGTATGGCGTGTAGTACTAATCAGAAGTCAGCCTAAACTGGTACCTAGTGCTTTTGACTCAACCTATTTCGGGGGGGGCAAGTCTGTTATAAATAAAATTACACTGTTTCGCAAACATAATGAAATATTATTTCGTTGCCATTACGTTTTTGGGTATTTTGTTAAAAAAATATGACCGGTTGACATGGTCGTCATTCATCAAATGGTAGGTAGGTACTTTCCAAAAGCACGAGAATACTTAAGAAAACACCAAAATCGCTATAGGTGTGTTTATAGTAGGTATTTGAAGAGTTCCCTTGATTTCTTCAGGATCCCATCATCAGATCCTGACTTATAAAATATTATTCATACCTGTGCACATTAGTAAAAAGTTGCATTGGTAATATTTTTTTGTGATTAAACACTTGTGTTTATGGTTGTTAAATAAATTATGAAAATATTATAGCACCTAGGTATGTATCTACGAAAAAAATATTTTTTCGTCCATGGTATGTATTAAAAATGCAACGTCTTTAAAATCCTTCATACAAAACTGCAACCTACTATATTTTTTGGAAGTAGGTACATATAGGTAGGTAGGTATCACCTTCACCTACCTACATAAAATTGTTAGAAAAACCAATCCTTTATAAAATTCCACCGTTGGTCAATAGTTTCTGGTGATCTCCCGGTCGTTTACTTTATTATAATGAAAGTAGGGGCACAAGTAAATGATGTTAAAAATAAAAATTTACCTGCAGCGACGCAGGATATACCGGCCGCCGTTGATGCTTCGACTTCGTAGTAGTTCATTTTTTTCGTTTTTAAATCCTATTTTACACAAATCTTACATAAGTATATCAGTAAAAACATTATAAATTACATTATAAAGAATTTCACAAAACATTTACTTACTGGAACAGAAAACAAAACAAATGACAGTGTAAAATGAGTGCAAAATTTTTAGAATGGGCGGGAAGCTTTTTTTTTCATTGGGTGCATTCCAGCAAACCAATCGCCAAGTCATTGACCACCACAGACGTACTATCCCCGCAAATTGGTAATAATAATAATAATAGTTTATTTTGAACAAATTACATTGTTACATTTAGTTTTGTTCGTTAATAACCGCAAAATTTATAAAACTGTGTCGCAGCACTAACGCCCGTCTCCGGTAATAACAGGACAGCGTTCCAATAAATAAGTAACACAAACGCACTATTTGATAGATAAAGGAAAATACACTAAGAATGAATGAAAGAGTAATGAACTTGGCGACCATTTATTTCATCTCAAAAAACGAAAAACAAATATAAACTACATTATTTAGCTTGACTTCATCCTGAAAATAATAAATCAAAAATTAATATACTTATTAAAAAGAAAAACCGGCCAAGTGCGAGTTGGACTCGCGCACGAAGGGTTCCGTACCAAACAACAGCAAAAAAATCACGTTTGTTGTATGAGAGCCCCCCTCAAATATTTTGTTTTTCTGTTTTTAGTAAGTATTTGTTGTTATAGCAGCAATAGAAATACATCATCTGTGAAAATTTCACCTGTCTAGCTATCACGTTTCATGAGATACAGCCTGGTGACAGACAGACAGAGAGACAGACAGCCAGACAGACAGTCAGACAGACAGACAGACCGACAGCGGAGTCTTAGTAATAGGGTCCCGTTTTTACCCTTTGGGTACGGAACCCTAAAAAATATCTATTAGATTAGAATTTTATAGACGTTAGCGATAAATCCAAATTGGGTGGCGAGATCACGCAATTCCAGTCGGCCCGATAAAATTATGTCGTGTGGATAACGATTGCTAATTTTGCTCTTTTAATTATATAGTTCTTTTGAGCCATATGGCAAGTTGGCAATGAAATTGTGTCGTTTGGAAGGCCTTTAAGGTTGCTGTATACGTTACAATTCCACTTTTTTCTAAACCAACTTATTTTGTATTTTGGGTGGCAACGTCTGGCAACCCTATAAACTGCTAAGGAAAAAGACATTTTCGAGATACTCTTTTTTCAAGTCTTATTGCGGCGGAAAGAAGAAGCTGACTCACTCACTGATTAAAATATTTTTTCTCCCAGAAGGAGATATATAAGGTGGTACCAAATTATCTAATGATACTTAAACAGGTGATAGTGTTGCTTAAACTGAACAACTTTCTCCATAGAACATAGGTCGAAAAACAAATTTTTTTTTTCGCCTTTCCATAGTAAGTTGATCAGCTGACCAGTACATTTTGTATGGGAGTATGAAAATTTTTTTTCGTTTTCCGACCTATGTTCCTTGGAGAAAGTTAATCAGTTTAAGCAACACTATCACCTGTTTAAGTATCATCAGAACATTTGGTACCACCTTATATATAACAATTTGTATAAAGACTATTTATAAGTCCATTTACTCAAAATTTTCAAAAAGTGGTTCTTTCACTTTTTTTCATTTTGAGGTAAATCAGTGAGTGAGTCAGTCAGAAAGTGAGTAATCGAGCTGTATATATGCTGGGTTTTCTGTAATTTTGTATGGCGGCCATTTTGTTTTTCCACTACCTATTTAGTTTTTTTTTCTCGCTTCAGGATCTGCTTAGAGTCCTCTACAACTTTAGTTTGAGCACCATCTACCTATGTAGTACCATTTTGTGCAGGCAGTACCCCGTCATGAGGGTTTTGACCTGGACTTCCACTTTATTTATTTTTTCTAATATTTTTCTAAATTCTGAATACTTTTTCCGTACATTGTACCTATCTACAAATGCTCCTTTTTGGTAATAAAAATGTAAGGTTCTTGGAAAATAAATCTTTTTCAATTTCAGTGTTGCCATCTTTTCGATAAAAAAAATAACCAAATGTCATTAGTATTGGCAAAATCTAATGGGTTTTGATAAAAAATATACAGGGTAATTTTGCGACCCCTTTACAAAATCAAATAATAGTTCAAGGAAGTAATATAAAAAAATTAGGTGAGATAATTATACATTATTTCTTTTTAAATTCACAGTTTTTAACCACTTTTTATATCCTAAAAATCTAGGCGCGCACGCTCACCGTCACGAACGAGACGCGAGCGGGGGAAGGCGAGTGGCGGGAGGGGGGCTCGCGCGGGTCGACCGTGCGACGAGCAAACGGTGACAACAATTTCAATTTGTGTAGGGAAAAGTTTGGGGTAAAAATGTAAAAAAAATATGTTTCTTTTACTTCATAAATTGATTGTACTGCTGTTATAGAATGACCTGACAAAGTTTGAAAAGGGGTTCAAAAATGACCCTGTATAAAATAAATTAATAAAATAAAATAAAAAATAAAAATAAAAACGATTTATTTCGGACAACTTCAATCCATCGTGTTAGTAAAAGACTTAAAACTATGTTAGTATTCTATTTTTAGAAATGATGTAATTTTATTTAAAAATGCCGCTTTTTCTATTTTTCACCTTTTCGGGGTAAATCTCAGAAAGTACCCTAAAAATGAGTATTTTTTTTACAAGGCAATACTACTTCATACTATGCATAATTCGTCGAAACATGCCAATTAACTGCCTCAAAATAGCCTTGAAATAATTAAAAAATATATAAAATTTACAAAATGGCATTCATATTTTTACTATAGGACTTGAAAAAAGGGTATCTTGAAAATTACTTTTTTCTCTGCAGGTTTCAGAGTTGCCAGACGTTGTCAACCAAAATACCAAAAAGTCATTTGTATGCAGACAGTACATGAACCCTCATACCCGAAATTCCAAAAAAGTCGTTATTTCACTTTTTTATATTTGAATTGGGGAAGAAATATTCTACCAATCTATATATTGTATCAATACCTTCAACTATTATATGAACTTCAAAACGCTCCACTGTTGCCATCATTTAAATTGTCTCCGGTGCGGCCGCCATTTTAATTTTACTTTTTCCCCGTTTTTCTAAATCTTAAATGTCAAAATCTACCACTCTTGTAAGTTTGAACAAAATCGGTTGAAAAACAAAAAGTTACAAACCTCACCACAGCCGCGATCTTGTTTTTCACAAATATCATAGTTTTTCCCCAGTTCGATTATACCCTTTTTAACACCTTCTGGGAAATCAATTAATTCAAACAGTGAGTGAGTCAGTCAGTAAGTGAGTAATCGAGCTGTATATGCTGGGTTTTCTGTAATTTTGTAGGGCGGCCATTTTGATTTTACACTTTTTGATTTTTTTTTCTCGCTTTAGGATCTGCTTACAGTCTTCTACAACTTTAGTTTGAGCACCATTTACCTATGTAGTACCATTTTGGCAGGCAGTACCCCGTCATGAGGATCTTGACCTGGACTTCCACTTTTAATTTTTCCCCAGTTCGATTGGGTTTTGCACACACAACTTTTTCCACCTCCTTCTGAAAGAACAATAATGTGAGTAAGTGGTGTTTAATTTGGTTTTCTGTAATTTTGTATGGCGGCCATTTTGTTTTTCGACCATTTTGAATTTTTTTTCTCGCTTCAGGATCTGCTTAGAGTCCTTTACAACTTTAGTTTGAGCACCATCTACCTATGTAGTACCATTTTGGCGGGCAGTTCTCCGTCATGAGGATTTTGACCTGGACTTCCACTTTTAATTTTTTTTTCAACAGTTTTCTAAATTCTTGATACTTCTTCCGTACATTGTACCCATCTACAAATGCTCCTTTTTGGTAATAAAATGCAAGGTTCTTGGAAAATAAACCTTCTTTCAATTTCAGTGCTGCCATCTTTTCGATATAAAAATAGTCAAATGTCATTAGTATTGGCAAAATCTTATGATTTTTGATAAAAAATATCTAAAAATACCGCTTTTTCTATTTTTCACTTTTTTGGGGTAAATCTCAAAAAGTACCCTAAAAATGGGTAATTTTTTTTCACAAGGCAATACTTCTCTATAATATGCGTAATTTGTCAATACATGCCAATTTTCTCGATTGTCGTAAACTGCCTCAAAATAGCCTTGACATATTTAAAAAATGTATAAAATTTACAAAATGGCCGCCACCGCGTCCGCCATGTTGTTTTTTTTATATTTCATATTTTTCCTATACTAAGCAACATAAACTGCGTGCAACGACGTTTTGTTTTTTTTTCTCACTTGCACCCAGTCGCCGCAATAGGACTTGAAAAAAGGGTATCTCGAAAATGTCTTTTTCCTTAGCAGTTTCTAGGGTTGCCAGACGTTGCCAACCAAAATACCATAAAGTCATTTGTATACAGACTATACACAAGTCCTTAAACTCGAAATTGTCAAAAAGTGGTTATTTCACTTTTTTGCATTTTGGGGTAAATCTCAAAAGTTACCCCGAAATGGGGTAAAAATATTTTACTAATGAATACCTTGTACCTATAGCTATAGCCGTTTTATAAACCTCAAAGCGCTCCGGTGTTGCCATCTGGAAGAAAATCGACTTTAAAAATGGCGTGTTTTCGTACCCCAAACAAAATGTCCTCTACGACAGACGCCATCTTGAATTTTTAAAAAGTTTCCCCGATTGGTAAAATTTGAGGGTAATTGTAGTGAAACAATAAAGTTTTTTTTTCTTAAATCAAATAACACTTTAGAGTTGTGGCCCCGCGGTTTGGGGTCCAAAAATCAAAATTTTCAAAACTCTCCAGCACGGCCGCCATTTTGTTTTTGCATTTTTTTAATATTTTTCTCAATTTTAAATGTCAAAATCTACCACTCTTGCAAGTTTGAATAAAATCGGTTAGAAAACAAAAAAGTTACAAACATCGCCACAGCCGCCATCTTGTTTTTCCCAAATGTCATAATTTTTCCCCAGTTCGATTGGGGTATTGTACATTTTCCCCAAACATCATTATACCCTTTTCCACCTCCTTCTGGGAGAACAATCATGTCAATCAGTCAGTGAGTGGTAATCGAGCTATATATAGTATAACTAGTGTTTCGCCCTGGTGCGCGGGCTGCTGAAGCAGCCCGCGGGCATTGCCCTGTTGGACTGTAAACAGCGGCCTTTGGACAGTCTGACTGCGAATTGTGGAATGCGGTATTTATTGCCATGCCATCCGATAAAATCACATTGGAATTTGTCTGCAAGTTGCAGTGCGGTGTGGTGACGGTGATGCATGGTGAAAATTAATACTTTTCTTTTTCTAAAACTTTGCTGGCTTATATTAAAATCATCATCATATCGGTTCCCCGACATCCACTGCTGGGTATAGGCCTCCCCCAAAGATCTCCACGACGATCGGTCTTGCGCTGCTTATATAGCATGAGCATCCGCTGAGCTCTGAAACTTCATTGCATATGCTGTTTTCAAGGGCTTCAAAGCGGTTTTGCAGTTTAAGCATTAAAACCATAGAGAAACTAATAAGAAATTCTGTTTTCGTGGCTTTCTATTAATCCATTTCCAAACTATTTGTGAATTTGTCCAGAATAATCGTTTTGCTATTTCGAGTTTCTGTTCTTGCTTTTACCATTCATGGTGTGACCTAAACGGGATCCCATTAAAGCAACCTGCAGCTCTAGCTTAGGGATCGTTGCAGTTTTCAGGTGCAACTTTATATTTCCCAGCTACAAAGGCCACATCGTCATCTCTACTCAGTAAGCGAAAGTGGCATAATGCTTGCTCAGAGGCGTCAATAGAAATGTGTAATCTTAACTTAGTCATCTGTGAGAAACCATAACATCTGGGTACTGAAAATAATTTGCAAGTCTCAAGCTTCTGAACCAATACCAATCTTTGTTCATCTTCTCGACGATTTGATCATCCCATTTGATCGTAGACCGCCAAATTTCCTGCAGCAATATCTTTCAATAAATCAGGAAGGGACATAAACATACCCAGTGACATTAAAATTTTTAGCAACTCGCGATTTGTTGGCGGTCGTAAACCTTCGTTGATCTCTTTGTCCACCTACTTAAAGCTGAGATCAAACCCTAAAGTATCTGTGGCTGGTTTCCAATTGCTGGGTCTATTAGAGGCCCAACTTTAAGTCAAAACCTCCTGCCTTATGAATCACAATCAGTCGCTTCATCCCCTTTTCGATAATTATCCGTGGAGTCGAGATAGTTATCAACGTAGTGCCTTTCCTTAATAGTTTCCACTGCTTGTGGATGATGACATGAAACAAAATCATCAGTATTACGACGAATAATACAAGTAGCTGTGCATGGAGATGATGTGGCACCAAAGGTCATCGAGGTGAACTTATAAGTTTCTGAGAGCTTCTTTCTTTCCATAACCCTCCAAAGGAAGCACTGGGCATTTTGATCCTGATCATTTACTTAAACTGCAGGAACAATTCCCTGATATCTGTAGTAACGGCTACTTTTCTTTTTCGGAACCTAACCAGGACTTCATCTAATGAATTCTAAATATCTGGGCCAGTCAGTAATTCGCTATTCAGAGACACTTCTTGAGTTTCGGCTTTCGCATCAAAAACAAGTCTAAGTTTTCCAAGTTTTTTGATATTTCTAACGCCAAAATGTAGGAGATGCCAAACTCGAGCAACTGGTGCCTGAGCAGTTTTCTTGGCATAATCTTTTTCCAACATGTTATGCGTCTGCTTCGTGAAGTCTACTGCGAAGCTCGGATCAAAATCCATTATCTTCTCAATCAAACGTAATCTACTTTCGGCGTTTCTCTTGTTGTTGGGTTGGGAAGCTTGATGTCATCGTTTCTTCACAGCAAAGCAGACTCCCAGAGCCGTCGATTTTCTTCGACTTAGTATCGATAATGTGAAGTGCTCGTCATTCTTCTCGAGAATATCTAGGTAGCTTAGAATTCCTGATGCCTATGCTATCAAGTCTAAAGAAATTCTCTAATAAGAAGTGAAGTTCATCCTCTTTTTCGGACTGTAGTGACAAGCAAACTCGGGCATAATCTTCCTCGAAATTGACGACGAAACTTCATGCAAAATCCAACTAAGTGAGAGAGGCAACAGGCTCATCCTTCCTGCCTTCTTTTATTTCTCGGCTTATATTCAAATGACAATAACCTTGGCCTATGAGGAATTGAGGATTGTCTGTCGATCGAGATGGTCGTATTAAGAAATCATATTGCCATCAATAGGGAATATGCAGCATTTTTTTTGTATCAAATCAAAAGTATAATGCGTGAGAAAATCAACTGTAATATTAAAACCTTTCCCTTCCTTTTTTTCGTGATATAGTTACTTGAAGTTAGCACGCATCAGCACCCGCCGAAAACACTCTGTACAAAATGGTAATGTTTTGTGACTTCACCAACCATGATTTTAGGCGCGATTTTTATGGAGTTATCCAAAAAAATTATATCCCTAAATTTTGCGTCTAAGTACCAACATACATGTTGTGGAATGGCACGTAGATGTAGGACTGTAGATGATTGAAACTCACTGGTAGCTTGACTGAAGGCAGGGTTTATTTTTGGAAGCAAAAGACACATACAAACTTGTATATTTTAACTAAAATTACTTATAAAAGTATGGAACACGAACCACACGCAATGGTGCCCGGAAACGAAGAGAGAGTGGGAAGCGAACCTCCAATTGAAGCAGTGATGTACAATAAAAATAGTGTTGGGTAACATGCCAACACATGTGTCATACAAAATATTATTTCTCATTCGATATTCTATCTGACTGTAAAGTGCATTATATCCAAAAATGAAAAAAAATCGTTATGTTCCCCTGATTTCATCGTGTGATAAAACTAAAATAATACATTGTTTTTCTGTTTCATCATGTTTTTAATACGTATCCGCAGCGATCAATCTCAATTTTTTATCAAAATCGGTGGCTTATGCATATTCCCTGTTGAGTGTCTTGGAAACGTGAAGTTCTTCACCGTACGAACTCATTCAAGGCTGAAGGATACTGTATCTGTCATAATGAGCGTCAAAGAGACGATCTTGCCAGGTTGTTACAGCCGCCCACCGCACCCTGAAACGCCAACTCAACGATCCACCCTCCGGCTCCTGCCACGTTGGCTACACTGCTCTCCACGAGTGACACGGTGGACCCTTCATCAAGCAGAGCACACGTGTTAAAGTTGCCTTCAGTTCCCTGGACGGTCACGGGAAGCACCTTCAAAAAGACTCGTTTTTGAAACTTGCCTTACTCGTCTTTGGGTCTTTCTTCTATTCGTTTGTCGTCTGCGTTCAGACATTTTATTTTATTTTATTTTATTTTAACAATCTTCGGGAAGCTTACAGCTAGGTTAAGAATAAAGTGGTTAACTTAAATAAATATCAAGGGCTAATTACAAGCTTCCACATATAGGTGAAAATCATTAATAAGAACAGTGTTGGCCTACATTATGTTAAAAATTTAAGGTAAGTACCTATATTACACCCAGTAATTAAAGTATAAATAAGTAGGAAGTAGTTTTCAAAAATATTTGTTAGAAAAATAACTATTACCTAACATTCGCCTAAATTTACTTGAAGAAGTGTTGAAAATTTCTATTTCAAATTGTTTTGCAACACTATTGAAACACCTGCTTGTTCTGATAAAGAAAGAATTTCGCCGATACTTCGTTTTGCACCAGGGAACGTGAAGTACGTTAGGTTTACGGAAGGAAGCTACTAAACGTAAACTAATGCCACTCAAAAGCTCAGGACAATCAACAGAGCCACCTGCTATGCTGAGAAGGTGCGATAGATCTGCAATGCATCTTCTTTCTACAAGTGGTAAAAATGAAACTTACAACATCGCTGATCGTAATCACGAGTATATTTATTCGTTTTAAACTGTAAATACCGCAAAAACCGTTTCTGAATCCTTTCAATTCGCGTTTCATATAGTTTGTGACAGGGGCTCCATACTTGAGAGGCATATTCTAAATGACTACGTACATAAGCACAGTAAAGTATTTTTAGAGCTTTTATAGAGTTGAATCGTGTAACATCATCATAACGAAGCCGAGAGCTTTAGATGCCTTAGCCACAATGTTGTCTATGTGTTCATCAAAAAGCAAATTAGCTATCAAAGGTTACTCCTAGGTCACGTATGGTAGTAACTCTGGTAACATCAGTGCCTAATAGTTTGTAAGATGATAACATGGGCTTAGATTTTCGGGTATAAATACAGACAGCATTTGGAGACATTAATGTCAAGTTTGTTAACATGGCAGTAATGCTCAAATCTAGTGAGACCCTCCTTCAGATGCTGAGCGTCTTGAGTTGAGTTGATCGGCATCAATACCTTCATGTCATCAGCGTACATAATGATTGTGGCATGAGTAAAACATGACGAGATATCGTTTATGAAGATGTTGAAGAGCAATGGTCCTAGTAAAGAGCCTTGAGGAACGCCCGATGGTATTGACATGGGAGAAGAAGTGTGGCCATTAAGAACAACAGTCTGGAATTTTTCTTTAACGTAAGAGGAGAACCATTTAAATAAATTACCCTTAATACCTATATCTTGCAGTTTACGTAAAAGTGTTGTGTGATCAATACGATCAAAACATTTATTATAGTCCGTGTAAACTACATCAACCTGAGACGGTACAGTCAAATGTTTTGTCAGGAAGTCACTACATAAGATAAGGTTAGACGTCTTCGATCTGCCCTTAACGAAGCCGTGCTGCTCTGGACATAAAGATTGCGTAACGGATGCGTAGACTTGTTTGTAGACAATTTTTTCCAAATATTTTGCAAACAAATTAAGGTTGGAAATCGGTATATAATTGTCGACTACATTTTTAAGCCCTTTTTTGTGAATTGGCGTAATAAAGGCAGATTTCCAGATATCAGGCATAATGCCTTCACCCAGTGAACGCCTAAACAGGATACTAAGAGGAACTCGGAACAACTCGCAATAATTATAATTGCTGGGATATTGTCGGGGCCGGCAGACTTATTTAAGTCGAGTGATGCTAATAGTTTGGAAACTTCTAATGTGTCAACTTCAATCTTCACAGGAAGAGTCCATGTCCACTACGTCATCCAAAATATTAACGGACTGAGTATTGTGTGAAAAAGTGGAGTGAAATTAATCGCTAAACATTTCACAGATAACTTCCCTGTCTTGAGATGTGCGCTGTCCATAGTGAAAAACAGAAGGATAGTAGAGTATTATGTTGATTTTTCAGCTTTACACGTTTTTTACGTCACTTCACATCACATCAGGGTGAAGTAACTTATGGTGACTGCCTTTGCAAGTTGAGCACCAGACTTTTAATAAGCTTATTTTGCGCTTGCAGATCCACTTCCAGCGTTGGATAACGTCTTCACTTTTGAACTTGTCACAGGCAGTAGGTAATCTGATGGCCCGTGTCATCACAAAAATGCATTTAGCTTGTAGCTCGGGTTTTTTCTTCGTGTTGTTCGTCAAATCTACCTTATTGGGCGAGATCGGTCGTTTGTATGTAACTGATTTAGAAGACTTTGGTGGTGGTGGTTCTATGCCGCCCTTCCGAGTCCGCAAGCGGTGCTCATTGATTCATTATTGCAGGCGGGATGAAACGATCCGTTTTATTTTTAGCAAGCAAGAGGGGTTTTGGTAATAACAATGTGGCGGTACTTGGAAAATAACTTTACTTTCAAATTCCAGTGCCATCTTTTCAATATAAAAATAGTCAAATGTCATTAGTATTGGCAATATCTAATGGTTTTTAAGATAATGATTGTTTAATTGAAAATAATAGTCTTTGAAGAAAAAATTTGAGAGTAATTGTGGTGAAACAAAAAGGTTTTTGTCTTAAACTCTACAGCACTTCAGAGTTGTGGCCCCGCGGTTTGGGGTCCAAAAATCGAATTTTCAAAACTCTCCAGCGTGGCCGCCATTTTGTTTTGAGTTTTTTTCTTATTTTTCTAAATTCGAAATGTCAAAATCTACCACTGTTGTAAGTTTGAACAAAATCGGTTGGAAAACAAAAAGTTACAAACCTCGCCACAGCCGCCATCTTGTTTTTCCCAAAAGTAATAATTTTTACCTAGTTCGATTAAGATTTTGCACATTTCCCCCAAACATCATTATACTCTTTTCCATCAGTCAGTGAGTGAGTAGTTATTAAACAATACTAAATAGAGTAGTTATTATCGAGGTATATAAGTAATCAGCCAGCTGCGACCAAATAGGTTTTCTGTAATTTTGTGTGGCGGTCATTTTGTTTTTCACCATTTCGATTTTTTTTTCTCGCTTCAGGATCTTCTTAGAGTCTTCTACAACTTTAGTTTGAGCACCATCTACCTATGTAGTGCCATTTTGGCAGGCAGTACCCCGTCATGAGGATCTTGACCTGGACTTCAACTTTTAATTTTTCCCCAGTTCGACTGGGTTTTGCACATACCTTTTTCCACCTCCTTCTGGGAGAACAATTATGTGAGTAAGTGGTGTTTAATTTGGTTTTCTGTAATTTTGTATGGTGTCCATTTTGTTTTTCCACCATTTTGATTTTTTTTTCTCGCGTCAGGATTTTCTTAGAGTCTTCTACAACTTTAGCTTGAGCACCATCTACCTATGTAGTACCATTTCGGCAGGCAGTACCCCGTCATGAGGATCTTGACTTGGGCTTCCACTTTTAATATTTTTTTCTGATAGTTTTATAAATTTTAAATACTTTTTCCATACATTGTAAACATCTACAAATGCTCCTTTTTGGTAATAAAAATGTAAGGTTCTTGGAAAGTAAACCTTTATGGTAATGGTGAGAAGGAGTAGAAATAATAAGTCTGACTTACGGTCAATGGTTGTTTACTACACAATCCACACACGATACCAGTTTTAAACAGAAGGCACAACAGGAACAAAGCACAAGAGAACACAGCACAATAGATAGTCAGTGATAAGCGTGAAGGAAGATAGAAAAAGTAATACAGTTTATAGGCACAGATACAAGCGGCGAAAAGAAATATTTAAAAGCGTATGCGTTTAAGTACATAGGCGAGAGCAAAGCAGCGTGCGCTCCGCGTCGTAGTAGGATCACGACTGGTTCGAGTGACGCGGCGCGAGCGCAGCGGCCCGGTACATGCACCGAGAACATAACGGTTATATACTGCGGGCGGCTAGTGCGAGGGTCATGCGTATCGATAAGAAGTTATCGATACTCAGTTATCGATATCGACAAACTGATACACATGTGCAATGTGAATATTAATAGTGTAAATAAATATAGATAGCTAAATAAATATTATTATTAATAGACATAAATGTAAATTTTATTATATAGTTAAGGTGTAAGTTAAGGTTAAATTTTAGATTTAAGTTAATATTAAGTTTTGTATTATATATTTTATTACGATATAAATTGTTTTATGTAAATATGTGTAAATACTATGTGTAAGTGGCAAAGTAGCCTACACCACCCCCCTCCAGAGACCGTCAAGGGCGATAAAAATCTGTAAATTTCACTCGTCGTCCAGAACGTGTAGTAAATTCTTTCTGAACATTAGGTGTGGGTTCAGTGTCAGTTTGGTCTGTCAGTATGAAGGCCGGCTTAACGCGGTCTATAGATACTGTGACTTCTTTACCCTTTTGGAGTATCTTAAACACCTTATCGTCCCTAGATAAAACTTTATGGGGGCCTGAATATGCAGGTTGAAGAGAACCACGTGATGCGTCTTCACGGAGGAACACGTGATCACTGGTTGCCAGTTCCTTAAAAACAAATACCTTACGGTTGCCATGACGTGAAGCCGGAGTGGGTTGAAACCTTGTAGCGATTTGCTTAAGGCGAGCAGAAAACTCTGACAGGTCAGTTGTACCCCCGTCAGCAGGCTCGAAAAACTCACCCGGTAACCTTAACGGCTCACCGTATACGAGCTCAGCAGATGAGCTTTGGAGGTCCTCTTTAAAGGCGCTTCGTATGCCTAGAAGTACCCACGGCAAAGACTCTGTCCATCTGTCATTCGCATGGCAGACTATTGCGGCTTTGAGTTGCCGGTGGAAGCGTTCCACCATGCCGTTGCATGCAGGATGGTATGCTGTCGTCCGCTTGTGCTCAAACCCAACAGTTTTAGACAGGCATTGAAATAACGCCGATTCAAACTGTCGACCACGGTCGGTTGTAATGTGTGTTGGACAACCGAATCGAGCGATCCACGTAGACAGTAGTGCCTTAGCCACGGTTTCCGCAGTAATATCTTCGATCGGTACTGCTTCCGGCCATCGAGTAAATCGATCAACGGCGGTCAGGCAATACCGATAACCTTGCGACACAGGTAATGGACCCACGAGGTCTATATTTATTTTTTTGAATCGCACGCGAGGTAAGGCATAATTACCTAAAGGTGCGGTGACGTGGCGATTGACTTTAGCT
The DNA here is from genome assembly GCA_928269145.1 of Agriphila tristella. Classification (NCBI taxonomy): domain Eukaryota; kingdom Metazoa; phylum Arthropoda; class Insecta; order Lepidoptera; family Crambidae; genus Agriphila; species Agriphila tristella. The sequence continues at coordinate 36,030,442 of OV743433.1, read as the reverse complement.
TTTTGGCACGCTAAACATGCGCGAGCCCACTGCTTGCAGTCTTTCCGAATCCCAGGCCAGACGAATCGCTCTGCAACTAATTTAGCAGATGCGCCGGTACCGGGATGGCTCAGGGAATGAAGGCTGTCGAAGACCTGTCTGCGAAAGAACTTAGGGACAAAAGGCCTGGGCGTCGGTGTACTGACGTCGCAGTACAAGGAAACACGACTCCCAGGTAACGTCAGTTTCTCTAAACGCAGAGACGTACCTCCGGATCCGGACAGAAGTTCCTGGAGTTCATGGTCAGATGGTTGACCTTCGGCTAAGGACTCGAGACTAACCGGCGCTCCCAGTTCCTCAATCCTCGACAAGGTATCGGCAACCACATTATCCTTGCCAGATATGTGTCGGATATCAGTGGTGAACTGGGAAATGAAGTCAAGGTGTCTATACTGCCTAGGCGAACAGTTTTTCTTCCTTTCATGGAATGCGAAACTGATCGGTTTATGGTCAGTATAGACGACGAAGTGCCGGGCCTCGAGCATATGCCGGAAATATTTAATGCCTTCGTATATGGCGAGCAACTCCCGGTCATAAGGTGAATACTTTACCTGGGATGGGCTCAGCTTTCGCGAAAAGAAGGCTAAAGGCTGCCACGCGCCGTCTTTAAGTTGTTGGAGGACTGCACCGATTGCCTTATCGGAGGCATCAGTCACCAAGGCAAGTTTGGCGGCACAGTCAGGATGCGCTAGTAGGGCAGCGTTTGCAAGGCTGTCCTTGCATGCATTAAAAGCTTCAAGGGCAACGCCTGTTAAAGTAATTGGCTGTGAGCCTTTAACAGAGCCTGTTAACAAAGCATGCAAGGGAGCTTGGATTTCTGCAGCTCGTGGAAGGAATCTCCGGTAGAAATTTAACATGCCCAAGAATGCCTTGAGCTGACGTACTGTCGTAGGAGTCGGGAACTCTTTAATAGTCTGCACCTTGGAGTCGAGTGGTTTAGAGCCGCTAGCAGAGATGGAATAACCTAAAAAAGTTACCTCTGAGGCACCGAAGACACACTTGGCCGTGTTCACCAGCATGCCATAGTCTTTCAGCTTGGTGAAGATCTGGCGGAGGTGCTGCTCGTGCTGCTGCTCGTCCTTGGAGAAGATAAGGATGTCATCCAAGTAACAGTATGCGAAATCGAGCCCTCTGGTGACCTCATCCATAAACCTTTGAAAGGTTTGACCCGCATTCCGAAGTCCGAAGGTCATAAAGGGAAATTCATACAGACCAAATGGTGTTGTGATTGCGGTCTTCGGAATGTCAGCTGGACTGACAGGTATCTGATTATACGCCTTCAATAAATCAAGGGTGCTAAAGACTTTGCAGCCAACAAGATTATGAGCAAAGTCATGAATATGTTTAATCGGATACCTGTCAGGTACAGTACGGGCATTAAGCATGCGGTAATCGCCGCAGGGACGCCAGCCGTTGTCCTTTTTAGGCGCCAGGTGAAGAGGCGAGCCCCATTGGCGAGCATTGACTGGAACTCCTGCTGAGCAATTTTAAGTTTGTCGGGGGCTAGCCGACGTGGGGTGCAAGTAACTGGAGGGCCTGGAGTCGTGCGTATGTGGTGGACGGTGTTGTGTGTAATGTTGCGGTGTATACCAGTTGGTCGGGTAATCTCGGGAAATTCGTCAAGAATTTTATGATACCGAGTCTCACCAGTCATGATTTTCACAGAGGCTATATTATTACAACTAACAACATTGGCTACAGATGACAAAGAAGTAGTACTATCTAACAAGCGTTTGTTATGGCAATCTACAATTAAGTGGTAGTAATTTAAAAAATCAACGCCTATGATAGGCTTAGTTACATCTGCTACTACAAAACGCCAACTAAACACTCTACGCAAGCCAAAATCTAAATTAAAATGTACATAACCATATGTTGAAATACTGGATCCGTTCGCAGCACACAAGTTGTAGTCCGTCTTGGCACGACGATCACGAAGAAGGGACCGGGGGAAGACGCAGAGGTCACTTCCAGTATCGACCAGAAACTGCACCTTCGAAGCTCGGTCCGTGACAAACAGGCGACCAGTAGACGTAGTAGAGGCGTCAGCAGTCGCCATTATTGACCGCCCCTGGCGTTTCCCGCCTTATAGTCGCAGGGTGTTATGCAGTAGCTGGCTTTCTCTCCGTACTTGTGGTGATACCAGCAGAGCGGGAACTTCCGATAGTTCGACTGGGAACGTCGCGACCTCGATGCCGATCTACGATGTGGTGATCTAGAAGGTCTTGAGTGGGATCTGCTGCTCCTGTCCGTCGCAAGCTTCTGGAACTGCCTCCGAAGTTCAGCGACCTCTCTGGTTAACGCGTCTATTGCTGAACCAGGACTGGATTGGCTGATGGACGCAACGGAAGGTGATGGAGCGGCCAGCTCGTGGATGCGATCGGCCAAATCCGCCAGATCGTCGACGGAGGATGAAGGTGGCTGACCTGCGAGCACTGTCTGGATCCCGTGCGAGAGACGACTAACCCAGATGGTCCTCAGGAAGTCATCAGGAACGTTAACGCCTGCGAGGCTTTTGAGATGACGCAGAAATTGCGAGGGCTTTCGGTCTCCAAGCTCCTCGTGCATCAAAAGCTGCTTGATTTTCTTCTCTTTCGACGCCGTAAGCCGCTTGATCAGCTCGGTTTTCAGCTTCTGGTACTTATCAGTTGCTGGTGGGCTGATGATGAGGTCCTTCACTTCCCTCGAGAACTGGCTGTCCAACTGACTAATCACGTAGTGGAACTTGGTGGAGTCGCTGGTGATTCCAGATATGGCAAACTGCCCCTCCACTTGCGCAAACCAGATCTCGGGTTCTTCAGGCCAAAACGGTGGTAGTCTAGTGCCGACTTTGAAAATATCGATATTTGGTGTTATCGACCCGTGCCCATCACTATTGCTCGTGTCCGACCGCGTGGCTGGAACGGCGGTATCTTGTGCATCTTGGAATTCCTTATTCATGGTTCAAAGGAGGAGTCACCAATATGGTAATGGTGAGAAGGAGTAGAAATAATAAGTCCGACTTACGGTCAATGGTTGTTTACTACACAATCCACACACGATACCAGTTTTAAACAGAAGGCACAACAGGAACAAAGCACAAGAGAACACAGCACAATAGATAGTCAGTGATAAGCGTGAAGGAAGATAGAAAAAGTAATACAGTTTATAGGCACAGATATAAGCGGCGAAAAGAAATATTTAAAAGCGTATGCGTTTAAGTACATAGGCGAGAGCAAAGCAGCGTGCGCTCCGCGTCGTAGTAGGATCACGACTGGTTCGAGTGACGCGGCGCGAGCGCAGCGGCCCGGTACATGCACCGAGAACATAACGGTTATATACTGCGGGCGGCTAGTGCGAGGGTCATGCGTATCGATAAGAAGTTATCGATACTCAGTTATCGATATCGACAAACTGATACACATGTGCAATGTGAATATTAATAGTGTAAATAAATATAGATAGCTAAATAAATATTATTATTAATAGACATAAATGTAAATTTTATTATATAGTTAAGGTGTAAGTTAAGGTTAAATTTTAGATTTAAGTTAATATTAAGTTTTGTATTATATATTTTATTACGATATAAATTGTTTTATGTAAATATGTGTAAATACTATGTGTAAGTGGCAAAGTAGCCTACACCTTTTTCAATTTCAGTGTTGCCATCTTTTCGTTACGAAAATAGTCAAATGTCATTAGTATTGGTAAAATCTAACGGTTTTTGATAAAAAATATTAAAAAATGCTGCTTTTTGTATTTTTCACTTTTTTGGGGTAAATCTCAAAAAGCACCCTAAAAATGGGTTTTTTTTTCAATACTTCTTCATAATATGCATAATTTCTCAGTACATGCCAACTTTCTCAATTGTCGTAAACTGCCTCAAAATAGCCTTAAAATATTTTAAAAAATGTATAAAATTTACAAAATGGCCGCCACCGCGTCCACCATATTGTTTTTTTTTTTGCAAATTTTCTTAAAATATCATTATACCATTTTTCACCTCCTTCTGGGAGAACAATTATTTTAATCAGTGAGTCAGTCAGTAAGTGAGTAATCGAGCTGTATATGCTGGGTTTTCTGTAAATTTGTATGGCGGCCATTTTGTTTTTCGACCATTTTAAATTTTTTTTTCTCGCTTCAGGATCTACTTAGAGTCCTCTACAACTTTAGTTTGAGCACCATCTACGTATGTAGTACCATTTTGGCGGGCAGTTCTCCGTCATGAGGATCTTGACCTGGACTTCCACTTTAATTTTTTTTTTCTAATTGTTATCTAAATTCTAAATACTTTTTCCGTACATTGTACCCATCTACAAATGCTCCTTTTGGGTAATAAAAATGTAAGGTACTTGGAAATTACCCTTACTTTAAATTCAAGTGTTGCCATCTTTTCGATATGTAAATAGTTAAATGTCATTAGTATTGGGAAAATCTAATGGTTTTTAATAAAAAATATTTAAAAATGCCGCTTTTTCTATTTTTCAATTTTTTGGGGTAAATCTCAAAAAGTACCCTAAAAATGGGTAATTTTTTTTTACAAGGCAATACTTCTTCATAATATGCATAATTTGTCAGTACATGCCAACTTTCTCAATTGTCGTAAACTGCCTCAAAATAGCCTTGAAATATTTAAAAAATGTATAAAATTTACAAAATGGCCGCCACCGCGTCCGCCATATTGTTTTTTTCATATTTCATATTTTTCCTATATTAAGCAACATAAACTACGTGCAATGACGTTTTGATTTTTTTTCTCACTTGAACTTAGCCGCCGCAATAGGACTTGAAAAAAGGGTATCTCGAAAATTTCTTTTTCCTTAGCAGTTTCGAGGGTTGCCAGACGTTGCCAACCAAAATACCATAAAGTCATTTGTATACAGACTATACACAAGTCCTCATACTCGAAATTGTCAAAAAGTGGTTATTTCACTTTTTTGCATTTTGGTGTAAATCTCAAAAGTTACCCCGAAATGGGGTAAAAATATTTTACTAATGAATACCTTGTACCTATAGCTATAGCCGTTTTATAAACCTCAAAGCGCTCCGGTGTTGCCATCTGGAAGAAAATCGACTTAAAAAATGGCGTGTTTTCGTACCCCAAACAAAATGGCCTCTACGACAGGCGCCATCTTGAATTTTTAAAAAGTTTCCCCGATTGGGTAAATTTGAGGGTAATTGTGATGAAAAAGTAAAGTTTTTTTTTTTAAATCAAATAACACTTTAGAGTTGTGGCCCTGCGGTTTAGGGTCCAAAAATTGAATTTTTCAAAACTCTCCAAAGCGGCCGCCATTTTGTTTTTTTATTTTTTAAATATTTTTCCTTATCTTAAATGTCAAAATCTACTACTCTTGCAAGTTTGAAAAAAATCGGTTGGAAAACAAAAAAGTTACAAATTTCGCCACAGCCGCCATCTTGTTTTTTCCAAATGTCATAATTTTTCCCCAGTTCGATTGGGGTATTGCACATTTTCCCCAAACATCATTATACCCTTTTCCACCTCCTTCTGGGAGAACAATCGTGTCAATCAGTGAGTGGTAATCGAGCTATATATAGTATAACTAGTGTTTCGCCCTGGTGCGCGGGCTGCTGAAGCAGCCCGCGGGCATTGCCCTGTTGGACTGTAAACAGCGGCCTTTGGACAGTCTGACTGCGAATTGTGGAATGCGGTATTTATTGCCATGCCATCCGATAAAATCACATTGGAATTTGTCTGCAAGTTGCAGTGCGGTGTGGTGACGGTGATGCATGGTGAAAATTAATACTGTTTTTTTTTTAAAACTTTGCTGGCTTATATTAAAATCATCATCATATCGGCCCCCTGACATCCACTGCTGGGTATAGGCCTCCCCCAAAGATCTCCACGACGATCGGTCTTGCGCTGCTTATATAGCATGAGCATCCGCTGAGCTCTGAAACTTCATTGCATATGTTGTTTTCAAGGGCTTCAAAGCAGTTTTGCAGTTTAAGCATTAAAACCATAGAGAAACTAATAAGAAATTCTGTTTTCGTGGCTTTCTATTAATCCATTTCCAAACTATTTGTGAATATGTCCAGAATAATCGTTTTGCTATTTCGAGTTTCTGTTCTTCCTTTTACCATTCATGGTGTGACCTAAACGGGATCCCATTAAAGCAACCTACAGCTCTAGCTTAGGGATCGTTGCAGTTTTCAGGTGCAACTTTATATTTCCCAGCTACAAAGGCCACATCGTCATCTCTACTCAGTAAGCGAAAGTGGCATAATGCTTGCTCAGAGGCGTCAATAGAAATGTGTAATCTTAACTTAGTCATCTGTGAGAAACCATAACATCTGGGTACTGAAAATAATTTGCAAGTCTCAAGCTTCTGAACCAATACCAATCTTTGTTCATCTTCTCGACGATTTGATCATCCCATTTGATCGTAGACCGCCAAATTTCCTGCAGCAATATCTTTCAATAAATCAGGAAGGGACATAAACATACCCAGTGACATTAAAATTTTTAGCAACTCGCGATTTGTTGGCGGTCGCAAACCTTCGTTGATCTCTTTGTCCACCTACTTAAAGCTGAGATCAAACCCTAAAGTATCTGTGGCTGGTTTCCAATTGCTTGGTCTATTAGAGGCCCAACTTTAAGTCAAAACCTTATGAATCACAATCAGTCGCTTCATCCCCTTTTCGTTAATTATCCGTGGAGTCGAGATAGTCATCAACGTAGTGCCTTTCCTTAATGGTTTCCACTGCTTGTGGATGATGACATGAAACAAAATCATCAGTATTACGACGAATAATACAAGTAGCTGTGCATGGAGATGATGTGGCACCAAAGGTCATCGAGGTGAACTTATAAGTTTCTGAGAGCTTCTTTCTTTCCATAACCCTCCAAAGGAAGCACTGGGCATTTTGATCCTGATCATTTACTTAAACTGCAGGAACAATTCCCTGATATCTGTAGTAACGGCTACTTTTCTTTTTCGGAACCTAACCAGGACATCATCTTATGAATTCTAAATATCTGGGCCAGTCAGTAATTCGTTATTCAGAGACACTTCTTGAGTTTCGGCTTTCGCATCAAAAACAAGTCTAAGTTTTCCAAGTTTTTTGATATTTCTAACGCCAAAATGTAGGAGATGCCAAACTCGAGCAACTGGTGCCTGAGCAGTTTTCTTGGCATAATCTTTTTCCAACATGTTATGCATCTGCTTCGTGAAGTCTACTGCGAAGCTCGGATCATAATCCATTATCTTCTCAATCAAACGTAATCTACTTTCGGCGTTTCTCTTGTTGTTGGGTTGGGAAGCTTGATGTCATCGTTTCTTCACAGCAAAGCAGACTCCCAGAGCCGTCGATTTTCTTCGACTTAGTATCGATAATGTGAAGTGCTCGTCATTCTTCTCGAGAATATCTAGGTAGCTTAGAATTCCTGATGCCTATGCTATCAAGTCTAAAGAAATTCTCTAATAAGAAGTGAAGTTCATCCTCTTTTTCGGACTGTAGTGACAAGCAAACTCGGGCATAATCTTCCTCGAAATTGACGACGAAACTTCATGCAAAATCCAACTAAGTTCAGTGAGAGAGGCAACAGGCTCATCTTTCCTGCCTTCTTTTATTTCTCGGCTTAAATTCAAATGACAATAACCTTGGCCTATGAGGAATTGAGGATTGTCTGTCGATCGAGATGGTCGTATTAAGAAATCATATTGCCATCAATAGGGAATATGCAGCATTTTTTTTGTATCAAATCAAAAGTATAAGGCGTGAGAAAATCAACTGTAATATTAAAACCTTTCCCTTCCTTTTTTTCGTGATATAGTTAGGTACTTGAAGTTAGCACGCATCAGCACCCGCCGAAAACACTCTGTACAAAATGGTCATGTTTTGTGACTTCACCAACCATGATTTTAGGCACGATTTTTATGGAGTTAGCCAAAAAAATTATATCCCTAAATTTTGCGTCTAAGTACCAACATACATGTTGTGGAATGGCACGTAGATGTAGGACTGTAGATGATTGAAACTCACTGGTAGCTTGACTGAAGGCAGGGTTTATTTTTGGAAGCAAAAGACACATACAAATTGAATATTTTAACTCAAATTACTTATAAAAGTATGGAACACGAACCACACGCAATGGTGCCCGGAAACGAAGAGAGATTGGGAAGCGAACCTCCAATTGAAGCAGTGATGTACAATAAAAATAGTGTTGGGTAACATGCCAACACATGTGTCATACAAAATATTATTTCTCATTCAATATTCTATCTGACTGTAAAGTGCATTATATCCAAAAATGAAAAAAAATCGTTATGTTCCCCTGATTTCATCGTGTGATAAAACTAAAACAATACATTGTTTTTCTGTTCCATCATGTTTTTAATACGTAGCCGCAGCGATCAATCTCGCCGACCAGATGTTTGCGGTAGTCGCGGTAGTCTTTGGGTCTTTCTTCTATGCGTTTTTCGTCTGCGTTCAGACATTTTATTTTATTTTATTTTAACAATCTTCGGGAAGCTTACAGCTAGGTTAAGAATAAAGTGGTTAACTTAAATAAATATCAAGGGCCAATTACAAGCTTCCACATATAGGTGAAAATCATTAATAAGAACAGTGTTGGCCTACATTATGTTAAAAATTTAAGGTAAGTACCTATATTACACCCAGTAATTAAAGTATAAATAAGTAGGAAGTAGTTTTCAAAAATATTTGTTAGAAAAATAACTATTACCTAACATTCGCCTAAATTTACTTGAAGAAGTGTTGAAAATGTCTATTTCAAATTGTTTTGCAACACTATTGAAACACCTGCTTGTTCTGATAAAGAAAGAATTTCGCCGATACTTCGTTTTGCACCAGGGAACGTGAAGTACGTTAGGTTTACGGAAGGAAGCTACTAAACGTAAACTAATGCCACTCAAAAGCTCAGGACAATCAACAGAGCCACCTGCTATGCTGAGAAGGTGCGATAGATCTGCAATGCGTCTTCTTTCTACAAGTGGTAAAAATGAAACTTACGACATCGCTGATCGTAATCACGAGTATATTTATTCGTTTTAAACTGTAAATACCGCATAAACCGTTTCTGAATCCTTTCAATTCGCGTTTCATATAGTTTGTGACAGGGGCTCCATACTTGAGAGGCATATTCTAAATGACTACGTACGTAAGCACAGTAAAGTATTTTTAGAGCTTTTATAGAGTTGAATCGTGTAACATCATCATAACGAAGCCGAGAGCTTTAGATGCCTTAGCCACAATATTGTCTATGTGTTCATCAAAAAGCAAATTAGCTATCAAAGGTTACTCCTAGGTCACGTATGGTAGTAACTCTGGTAACATCAGTGCCTAATAGTTTGTAAGATGATAACATGGGTTTAGATTTTCGGGTATAAATACAGACATAGCATTTGGAGACATTAATGTCAAGTTTGTTAACATGGCAGTAATGCTCAAATCTAGTGAGACCCTCCTTCAGATGCTGAGCGTCTTGAGTTGAGTTGATCGGCATCAATACCTTCATGTCATCAGCGTACATAATGATTTTGGCATGAGTAAAACATGACGAGATATCGTTTATGAAGATGTTGAAGAGCAATGGTCCTAGTAAAGAGCCTTGAGGAACGCCCGATGGTATTAACATGGGAGAAGAAGTGTGGCCATTAAGAACAACAGTCTGGAATTTTTCTTTAACGTAAGAGGAGAACCATTTAAATAAATTACCCTTAATACCTACAGCTTGCAGTTTACGTAAAAGTGTTGTGTGATCAATACGATCAAAACATTTATTAAAGTCCGTGTAAACTACATCAACCTGAGACGGTACAGTCAAATGTTTTGTCAGGAAGTCGCTACATAAGATAAGGTTAGACGTCTTCGATCTGCCCTTAACGAAGCCGTGCTGCTCTGGACATAAAGATTGCGTAACGGATGCGTAGACTTGTTTGTAGACAATTTTTTCCAAATATTTTGCAAACAAACTAAGGTTGGAAATCGGTCTATAATTGTCGACTACATTTTTAAGCCCTTTTTGTGAGTTGGCGTAATAAAGGCAGATTTCCAGATATCAGGCATAATGCCTTCACCCAGTGAACGCCTAAACAGGATACTAAGAGGAACTCGGAACAACTCGCAATAATTATAATTGCTGGGATATTGTCGGGGCCGGCAGACTTATTTAAGTCGAGTGATGCTAATAGTTTGGAAATTTCTAATGTGTCAACTTCAATCTTCACAGGAAGAGTCCATGTCCACTACGTCATCCAAAATATTAACGGACTGAGTATTGTGTGAAAAAGTGGAGTGAAATTAATCGCTAAACATTTCACAGATAACTTCCCCGTCTTCAGATGTGCGCTGTCCAAAGTGAAAAACAGAAGGATAGTAGAGTATTATGTTGATTTTTCAGCTTTACATCACGTCACTTCACATCACATCAGGGTGAAGTAACTTATGGTGACTGCCTTTGCAAGTTGAGCACCAGACTTTTAATAAGCTTATTTTGCGCTTGCAGATCCACTTCCAGCGTTGGATAACGTCTTCACTTTTGAACTTGTCACAGGCAGTAGGTAATCTGATGGCCCGTGTCATCACAAAAATGCATTTAGCTTGTAGCTCGGGTTTTTTCTTCGTGTTGTTCGTCAAATCTACCTTATTGGGCGAGATCGGTCGTTTGTATGTAACTGATTTAGAAGACTTTGGTGGTGGTGGTTCTATGCCGCCTTCCGAGTCCGCAAGCGGTGCTCATTGATTTATTATTGCAGGCGGGATGAAACGATCCGTTTTATTTTTAGCAAGCAAGAGGGGTTTTGGTAATAACAATGTGGCGGTACTTGGAAAATAACTTTACTTTCAAATTCCAGTGCCATCTTTTCGATATAAAAATAGTCAAATGTCATTAGTATTGGCAATATCTAATGGTTTTTTAGATAATGATTGTTTAATTGAAAATAATAGTCTTTGAAGAAAAAATTTGAGAGTAATTGTGGTGAAACAAAAAGGTTTTTGTCTTAAACTCTACAGCACTTCAGAGTTGTGGCCCCGCGGTTTGGGGTCCAAAAATCGAATTTTCAAAACTCTCCAGCGTGGCCGCCATTTTGTTTTGAGTTTTTTTCTTATTTTTCTAAATTTGAAATGTCAAAATCTACCACTGTTGTAAGTTTGAACAAAATCGGTTGGAAAACAAAAAGTTACAAACCTCGCCACAGCCGCCATCTTGTTTTTCCCAAAAGTAATAATTTTTACCTAGTTCGATTAAGATTTTGCACATTTCCCCCAAACATAATTATACTCTTTTCCATCAGTCAGTGAGTGAGTAGTTATTAAACAATACTAAATAGAGTAGTTATTATCGAGGTATATAAGTAATCAGCCAGCTGCGACCAAATAGGTTTTCTGTAATTTTGTGTGGCGGTCATTTTGTTTTTCACCATTTCGATTTTTTTTCTCGCTTCAGGATCTGCTTAGAGTCTTCTACAACTTTAGTTTGAGCACCATCTACCTATGTAGTGCCATTTTGGCAGGCAGTACCCCGTCATGAGGATCTTGACCTGGGCTTCAACTTTTAATTTTTCCCCAGTTCGACTGGGTTTTGCACATACCTTTTTCCACCTCCTTCTGGGAGAACAATTATGTGAGTAAGTGGTGTTTAATTTGGTTTTCTGTAATTTTGTATGGTGTCCATTTTGTTTTTCCACCATTTTGATTTTTTTTTCTCGCTTCAGGATTTTCTTAGCGTCTTCTACAACTTTAGCTTGAGCACCATCTACCTATGTTGTACCATTTCGGCAGGCAGTACCCCGTCATAAGGATCTTGACCTGGGCTTCCACTTTTAATATTTTTTTCTGATAGTTTTATAAATTTTAAATACTTTTTCCATACATTGTAAACATCTACAAATGCTCCTTTTTGGTAATAAAAATGTAAGGTTCTTGGAAAATAAACCTTTTTCAATTTCAGTGTTGCCATCTTTTCGTTACGAAAATAGTCAAATGTCATTAGTATTGGTAAAATCTAACGGTTTTTGATAAAAAATATTAAAAAATGCTTCTTTTTCTATTTTTCACTTTTTTGGGGTAAATCTCAAAAAGCACCCTAAAAATTGTTTTTTTTTTTCAATACTTCTTCATAATATGCATAATTTCTCAGTACATGCCAACTTTCTCAATTGTCGTAAACTGCCTCAAAATAGCCTTAAAATATTTTAAAAATGTATAAAATTTACAAAATGGCCGCCACCGCGTCCGCCATATTGTTTTTTTTTTGCACATTTTCTTAAAATATCATTATACCATTTTTCACCTACTTCTTGGAGAACAATTATTTTAATCAGTGAGTCAGTCAGTAAGTGAGTAATCGAGCTGTATATGCTGGGTTTTCTGTAAATTTGTATGGCGGCCATTTTGTTTTTCGACCATTTTGAATTTTTTTTCTCGCTTCAGGATCTACTTAGAGTCCTCTACAACTTTAGTTTGAGCACCATCTACCTATGTAGTACCATTTTGGCGGGCAGTTCTCCGTCATGAGGATCTTGACCTGGACTTCCACTTAAAAATTTTTTTTCTAATTTTTATCTAAATTCTAAATACTTTTTCCGTACATTGTACCCATCTACAAATGCTCCTTTTGGGTAATAAAAATGTAAGGTACTTGGAAATTACCCTTACTTTAAATTCAAGTGTTGCCATCTTTTCGATATGTAAATAATAAAATGTCATTAGTATTGGCAAAATCTAATGGTTTTTAATAAAAAATATTTAAAAATGCCGCTTTTTCTATTTTTCAATTTTTTGGGGTAAATCTCAAAAAGTACCCTAAAAATGGGTATTTTTTTTTTACAAGGCAATACTTCTTCATAATATGCATAATTTGTCGGTACATGCCAACTTTCTCAATTGTCGTAAACTGCCTCAAAATAGCCTTGAAATATTTAAAAAATGTATAAAATTTACAAAATGGCCACCACCGCGTCCGCCATATTGTTTTTTTTTATATTTCATATTTTTTCTATATTAAGCAACATAAACTGCGTGCAATGACGTCTTGATTTTTTTTCTCACTTGCACTTAGCCGCCGCAATAGGACTTGAAAAAAGGGTATCTCGAAAATGTCTTTTTCCTTAGCAGTTTCTAGGGTTGCCAGACGTTGCCAACCAAAATACCATAAAGTCATTTGTATACAGACTATACACAAGTTCTCATACTTGGAATTGTCAAAAAGTAGTTATTTCTATTTTTTGCATTTTGGGGTAAATCTCAAAAGTTACCCCGAAATAGGGTAAAAATACTCTATTTTTCAATATATTGTATCTATACCTACAGCCGTTCTATGAACTTCAAAGCGCTCCGGTGTTGCCATCTGGAAGAAAATCGACTTTAAAAATGGCGTGTTTTCGTACCCCAAACAAAATGGCCTCTACGACAGGCGCCATCTTGAATTTTTAAAAAGTTTCCCCGATTGGTAAAATTTGAGGGTAATTGTGGTGAAACAGTAAAGTTTTTTTTCTTAAATCAAATAACACTTTAGAGCTGTGGCCCCGCGGTTTGGGGTCCAAAAATCAAAATTTTCAAAACTCTCCAGCGCAGCCGCCATTTTGTTTTTGCATTTTTTAAATATTTTTCTCAATTTTAAATGTCAAAATCTACCATTCTTGCAAGTTTGAATAAAATCGGTTAGAAAACAAAAAAGTTACAAACTTCGCCACAGCCGCCATCTTGTTTTTCCCAAATGTCATAATTTTTCCCCAGTTCGATTGGGGTATTGTACATTTTCCCCAAACATTATTATACCCTTTTCCACCTCCTTCTGGGAGAACAATCATGTCAATCAGTGAGTGGTAATCGAGCTATATATAGTATAATAATAACTAGTGTTTCGCCCTGGTGCGCGGGCTGCTGAAGCAGCCCGCGAGCATCGCCCTGTTGGGCTGTTAGTAACTTTGGAGAGTCGGACTGCGAATAGTGGAATAGGCATATTTCCGTCCTATCAAATCACATTGCAATTTCTCTGCAATTTGCAGTGGTGATGCACTGTGAAGACTAAGAGCCAAATTCACCATTGATTTTAAACGTGATCAAGATCACGTTTTACGTAATGTAGTTTAAGTGTCGAGTTTGATACCCCGTTCCCCGTTTATTCCAAAAATCAATTTCACCAGGTCATAAAAAAAATTGAATCAAGATTTAACAAGGAATTGTTTATAACATAATTGTACATTTTTATAACAAATTTTACTTTGTTGTTATGACAGTGACAGCCTTAAACTTGTTTTTTGACAAAGCGCGTTTAAAATCAATGGTGAAATTGGCTCTTAATGCTCTATTATTTTTTCTAAAAACTTTGCTGGCTGATATGAAAATCATAGAGAAACTAATATACCTAGTTACTACGTGAAACATCTAATTAAAGCTAAGAATCCCCGGGTGCGGCTCGGCTGCCATCAACCACAAAAACTGAACCTGGCAACTTACAACACGCGCAAACTGAGATTAGACACGAAGTCAACCTATTATTAGCAAGTTACACTGGGATATCATATAGGGTTATCTGAAGCCCGAAGAGAGGGAGAGGACTCGATAAACTTCAAATCCGGTAACTTGCTATACTACCGGGAGGGCGACCAACAGTCCCTAGGTGGTGTCGGGTCATCGTCCACAAGTCCCTTGTCAACAACGTGATTACAATCGGAAGGGTTTCGACCAGGGTAGCGTACCTTATTCTCAGAATATCCAAACGGTAAACCCCAGTACACCGTTATGATCGAGTAGTTTACTGCAAAGTTGGGAAAACGATGCGGTGATGAGCTGAGAGTGGGGCAATTTGGAGTTGGGCAACGGAATGCCAGAGGCCAGATGCTGGCCGAATTTATGGAGAAGGAGAAACTCTTTATGATGAAGTCCTTCTTCAGGAATCCTGAAAGCCGGAAGTGGACCTGGATCAGTCCAGACGGAGATTTTATCATGTAGGCGAAAAAGCAAATTTTCAATGATGTCACTGCGATCACCGATTGGTACGTGGCACATTGAATATCAACGTAAAACTGGAAAGATCTCAACTGATACAACCCACGCTCCGACCATTACCGGCTCATATGTAAAACCCCGAAAGCTTTCAACTTTATCTTCAGAACCGCTTCGAAACCCTTGAAACCAACATAGATGTGGACAATCTAAACAACATGGTGCTGGATACTGTCCGTACGGTAAGGTTCTATATCTTTAAGACCCGCCGTCCCAAGCTAAAGAAACTCTCCAACCAAACTCTCGTACTCATGGATCAGAGTCGTGAAATGAGGCTCTAGAGCTCAGCGGATGATCATCGTTATCGGCAGCTTAATAGGCAGATACTAAGTATTTGACGAGTGACCTTCTTCAATTTAATAGGAATCGTAAAAGACTATCAAGAGGAATAAAGTTTCCAAAAGTTTCGGGAGAGATCCGTTTAATGTGCAAAGTTGATAAAGCTGAAAACTGATGACTGACGCATCATTTCATCGAAGCCTGAAATTCTGAAGGAGATCGATAGTTTCTATGGGCAGTTATATTCCACGCAGACACCTGTTGAAAGCAAGGCTAAAGACCATAGAGCCAAGCTTACCCGACACTACACCGAAGATATCCCGGATATCAGCCTGTACGAGATTAGTATGGCTCTCAAGCAGCTGAAAAAAGAAGGCTGCGGGTGACGACGAAATTACTACAGAACTTCGGAGATCTTTAAACTCTTAGACTGGAAAGGACTCGGCATCAACAGTACTGGCCAAGACTTAACACACCTTCGTTTTGGCGATGGTATAGTTCTTATGGCTGAGACCTTAGAAAACCTGAACACAATGCTCGAAGATTTCCGTAGTGCTTTCCAAAGATTAGGTCTCAGTATGAACATGGATAAGACGAAAATCATGTTGAATGCCCATTTTGTGCCTGCTCCGTTACTCAAGACGAAAGTATACCAGTGTGTGTTGCCAAGGATGACTTGCGGCAGTGAAAAGTGGTGGCTAACTATAGGTCACATAAGTAGGCTCAAGATCACCCAGCGTGCAATGCAGAGAGCTATGCTTGGCGTTTCCCTGCGTGATTGCATCAGAAATGAGGAGATCCGTAGGATCCGTACGATGTAATGATAATATTGTATATTGTTATAATAATGATACTCCTATGACTTTAAATTTTGTGACTCTGTGCTTCTTCAGTTAAGTTCAGACTGCCTGACAGCCATCTCCACTCTCTCATTTGATCGTAGATAGCCAAAATTACTGTAGCAATATCTTTCCTTTAATCAAAAAGGGGTATAAATAAACCCAGTGGGTCAAAAACTGAAATCTCGCGATTTGTTGGTGGTCGCAAACCTTCGGTGATCTCTTTGCCTTCTTAAAGTTTAAACCAAACCCTAAAATATATGTGGCTGGGTTCCAATCGTTCGGTCGATTAAGGGCCCAACTTCTTATATCACAACGTCCTGCCTTATGAATCAAATTTGACACCAAAGGTCATCGAGTTCATCTAATAAGTTTCTGGGGGCTTCTTTTTTTTTAATTACCCTCCAAAGTAAGCACTGAGCGTTTTGATTCTGATCATTTACCTCACCTGCAGGAACATTTCCCTGATCTCTGCAAAAATGGCTAATTCTCTCTTTCGGAAACTAAGCAGGACTGGAACTAATGAATTCAGTAGATCTGGGCCAGTCAGTAATTCAGTTTTCAGTGACACTCCTTGAGTTTCAGCTTTCGCGCCAAGAACATGTCTGAGTTTTCCAGGTTTGTTAATAGTCCGATCCCCAAAATGTGGGGGATACCGTACTGAGCAGTTCAATTTTCTTGGCATAATTATTTTTTCAACATTTTATGCATCGAGTGGTCTATCCAATATCTTCTCAATCAAGCGTGATCGATTTTTATTTTGTTGTTCGAAAGCTTAATGCCATAGTAAAGCATACTCCCAGTGGTCGTGGATTTTCTTCGACAATAAGTCGAAGAAAATCCACTTCGAGTGAGAATGCCAAGCGTTCGTCGTTCATCTGGAGAATATCTAGGTAGCTTAGAATTCCTAATGCCAATGCTATCAAATCTGAAGTATTTCTCTACTAAGAGGTGTAGTTCATCCTCTTTCTCAGACTCAAGGTGAAAAGCAAACTCAAGCATAATCTTCCTCGACATTGACGACAAAACTCCATGCAAGATCCAATCGAGTTCAATGAGAGAGGCGACAGGATTATCCTCTATACCCTCTTTTATTTCTCGGCGTAAAATCTAATGCCAATAATCTTGGCCTGTCAAGTTCACTGTCGGTCGACCGAGGTGGTCGTACTAAGAAATCAAGTTGCCATCAATTACCTAAATGTCTTGGAAGCGTAATGTATGAATGTATAAACTCGTTCAAGGTTGAAGGATCCTGTATCTGTCACAAGCGTCAGAGAAGACGATCTTGCTTTCCAGGTTGTTATAGCCGCCCACTGCCCTCTGAAACTCCAAGTCGACGTTCCGATTTCCGGCTCCTACCTCGTTGGCTACACTGCTCTCTACGAGTGGGACGGTGAACCCTTCATCAAGCAGAGCACACCTGTTAAAGCTATCTTCAGGCCCCTGGACGGTCACTGGAAGCACCTTCAAAAAGGACCTGTTTGGCACTTGCCGAAATGGATGTTTGCAGTAGCCACGGTAATCTTTGGTCTTTCTTCCTCTTGGTCTCCGCCTTCGTTCAGTCATCACGGTGAAGTAACTTATGGCGAATACCATTGCAAGCTCAGGCATCAGAAGCATAGTCGGCGCTTGAAAATCCATTCCCAGCGTTAGTTAACGTCTTCTCTTTTGAACTTGTCACAGGCAGTAATCTGATGGCCCGTGTCATCGCAAGAAACATACCTAGCTTGTTGCTTAGGTACCTTTGTGCTGTTCAATAAAATTACCTCATCGGGCACCTCCGAGCTAAACGTCTAGTTCGGTCGTTTGCATGTAACTGATTTAAAGGACTTCGGTGGGTGTGGTTCTATGCCGCCTTTCCGATTCCGCAGGTGGAGGGCATTGATTCGTCATTACAAGAGACACGAGATGTAATGATTCGAGCGCTGTTTTTTTTCTAGCAAGCGGGGCGCAAGGGTGTGAACCCACTTA
This sequence comes from Agriphila tristella, assembly GCA_928269145.1. Lineage (NCBI taxonomy): Eukaryota > Metazoa > Arthropoda > Insecta > Lepidoptera > Crambidae > Agriphila > Agriphila tristella. The sequence goes on along the minus strand of OV743433.1, from coordinate 36,012,338 downwards.
GGATCGGGAACCTCCACGCTTTTGACGGATTTTAACCTAGACTTCAACTTGTAATATTTTTTTCTGAGAGTTTTGTTAATCCTAATACTTTTTCATATTATTATACCCCTCTTCAATTGCTCCTTTTTAGGGTTCCGTACCCAAAGGGTAAAACGGGTGAAAGGGACCCTATTACTAAGACTTCGCTGTCCGTCTGTCTGTCTGTCACCAGGCTGTATCTCATGACCCGTGATAGCTAGACAGTTGAAATTTTCACAGATGATGTATTTCTGTGTCCGCTATAACAACAAACACTAAAAACAGAATAAAATAAATATTTAAATGAGGCTTCCATACAAAAAACGTGTTTTTAGGGTTCCGTACCCAAAGGGTAAAAACGGGACCCTATTACTAAGCCTCCGCTGTCCGTCCATCTGTCTGTCTGTCTGTCTGTATCTCATGAACCGTGATAGCTAGACAAATGAAATTTTCACAGATAATGTATTTCTGTTGCCGCTATAACAACAAATACTAAAAATATAATAAAATAAATATTTAAGGGGGGCTCCCATACAACAAACGTATTTTTTTGCCGTTTTTTGCATTATATTAATAACGACAACAGGTAGACAGTTGAAATTTTCACAGATGATGTATCTTTGTTGCCGCTATAACAACAATTACTAAAAACTGAATAAAATAAATGTTTAAGGGGGGCTCCCATACAACGTGTTTTTTTTTCGTTTTTTGGTACGGAACCCTTCGTGCGTGAGTCCGACTCGCACTTGGCCGGTTTTATGCCATTTTAGAATGTGGCGGTACCTGCAAAATAAACCTTACTTTCAATTCCAGTATTGCTATAAGTATTGGCAAAATCTAATGGTTTTAGATAAAAAAATATTAAAAACTGCCGCTATTTCTTTTTTTCAATTTGTTTTGTAAATCTCGAAAACTACCTTTAAATTGGGTTTTTTTCTACAAGGCAAAACTCATTGTTATGTTGCATAAATCGTCGATACATGCCAACTTTTTCAAGTGTCGTAAACGGCCTCAAAATATTAGCTTTAAAATATTTTAAAAATTCATAAAATTTTAAAAAGTGTATTGATTAACTTTGTATTGATTTTTCTATTTGACATAACTTTCCTATATTTTGCAACATATACTGCAAGCAATTAAGTTTCGATTTACTTTCTCTCTTGCACCCAGCCGTCGCAATAGGACTTGAAAAAAGAAAGGATATCTCAAAAATGAATTTTTCCTCTGCAGTTTGCAGGGTATCCAGACATTGTCAACCGTAACACCAAAATGTCATTTCTATATATATACGTTTTGGTGTTTAATAAATCCTCTCACTCGAAATTTCCATAATGTAGTTGATATACTTTTATGCATTTGGAGAATGGGCAAAATGTCCCAAGTGTTGTAGCACTTTGAGTTGTATATCATTAGAAAGGTCTCATTTAGTTGATCAAAGTATTGTATGACAGCAAAGCTGAATTCCGCGTCAGTTAAAAGTTACAGGAGTTTGAAGATCGTATAATTAGTATTAAAGTGATAGTGTTTTGTATCATAGTTGACCATCAATATGAATGAAAACTCTAAAAAGTACATTCATATTTAAAAAATACTACACATTTTAAAAGGTAACACTTCTTCATCATCATCATCATATCAGCCGCACGACACCCACTCCTTAACATAAGCCTCCCCCACGGATCTCCACGACCATCGGTCCTACACTTCCCGTATCCAGGGGCTTCTCGTGACCTTCGCCCTCACGTTGGTCCACCTTGTCGAGGGCATACCCACGGAGCCGAGTCCAGTGCGTTGTCACCATTCCAAAACCATTTCGCCCCAACGGCCATCGATTCTTCTCGCTATGAGTCCAGCCCACTGCCACTTGAGCTGAGCTATCCTTCTCCGGAATCTCCTACGGATCTTATCCATGTTTATTCTGAGACCCACTCTTTAGGAAGTACTATGGATATCTTCGAGCATCGTGTTCAGGTCTCCCAACGTCTCAGCCATTAGAACTAATCATCAGCAAAACGAAGGTTTGTTGTGTGAACAGTTTTGAGAAATAAGATCTCCCTGTAACCACACCTCGCTGCAGTAAGATGGGATTTGTGCTCTGATTCTGTACTCGGACCGACATGGTGGCATTTTCGTATAAGTACCTCAATACCTTGATGTACCTATAGTCCACTTGGCACCTCTGGAAAGACTGCAGCACCGCCCAGGTTTCTATCGAATCAAAGTTTTTCTCATAGTACACGAACGCCAAGCAAAGTGGAGATTATACTCCTCGGTCTTCTGTATAAACTGCCACTGCGTAAGGATGTGGTCTATTGTTTTATGAAAATACTGTCTGCGCGTTTGTCCTCACTTTCACCTGATGGAAAGTGAAGTGGAGGACGAAGATTGAGCACGCACAGTCAGTCAAATGCGTATTTAAAGACGCCTTAAGGCTAAGGTCTTTAAAGACGCCTAAGTTATATTGTTCGGGGAATACAGACGCAGGGAGGGCATTCCACATCTTAGCTGTTCGAATTAAAAAGTTGGAACCGAAGCGTTTCGGCGGGTACGTGGAATATCGACAACATAAGGATGAAAAGCCACCCTGGGGCTTGTAGTCCAAAGATGAAATGGGGAAGGAGGTATGAGGTTGTGTATGTATGTGGTCTATGGAGCTAAATCCTTTTCGGAATCCGGCTTGTTTGGGAGATAGGAAGTCGTCGAACCTGTGAGCGAGACGATTCCTAAGGACATTTGAAAAAACTTATAAACGTGGCTCAGAAGTGAGATGGTTCTGTAGTTCTTTAGAAGGGACTTGTCACCCTTTTTAAAGAACAAAATCACCTTATGTTCCATGCCTTCGGCTTTCTGCCCTCGATAATGACGAAATTGAAAAGCTTCTGTAGGACCTTAAGTATCGGCTTATATACCGCCCGCTCTCAGAAGTTCTGTAGTGATTCCTTTGTCAGTGGGGGTTTGCCATAATCGCCATGCTTGGATGGCGGGTTGGCGATCGCAGTAGACCAAGGTTTTTGGAGACGCTGCTACCCATCTCTTGATGGCTGTGCTGCCTTAGTCGCCAAACATGGTTCTCTCTATTGCACTTTGGGTGACTTTGCGCCTTCTTATGAGACCGATGGGTCTCCGTTAGTGACTACGTTTCACTCTCGAATGTCGTCACCAACAACCCACACTGGTCAAAGACTTTCCTGTTGCGACACTAAGGTACCTAAGTAGGACGCGAGATTTTCCGAATCTTCCCGAATGATACACATCCGAGCTGTATTCGACGAGAGATCTTCTTCTCGAAATTGAACTTACCTGACTGGTTTGTCGTCTGACCTAACCAGTTAATGGTCAAAACATTCAAGTGTAGTGTGTTTATTGTTGTTAAATAAAAAAATAATGGTCAATGAACATTATTCTCTGATTTTCTATATTTCTTAACCTTTACTCGCCACGGTATACTGAAAAATAGAACACTAAGCTCATCATATTAGGTTGCCTGTCCCTTGACGCAAAGCGAGGCAGCAGAGCGGAGAAACGAAGCAATATTACTAATAGGATAGCATAAAATCTCCGCTCCGCTGTTCTATTGGTTAATATTTCTTCGTTTCTCCGCTCCACTGCCTCGCCCCGCATCAATGGACGGGCAGCCTTATACAGAGTACATAGAATAGTGCTCATCATATGGAGTATTCTCTCAATGGAGGGCATACTTGTCGCAATCAATGATTGAGACAACGGATTCACCTAAAGTGGCTAACTGATTGTAGATTATGCAAACAAACAAAAAAAATACACAGAGCTCATCAGTGGATCAGCCCTGACACCTAGCAGAGGAACCACCGAGGCTGAAATCGGCAAGGAGAGCCTCATAGTAATCATTTATATACACAATACTAAAAAAACTCCGACAAAATCGTAGCAAAAACCGATATTTTTTGTTCTTGATGCTATTTTTTTCAATTATCTTCGTACATATTTTTTCTGACTTTGACGTTACTTAGAAGAAAATATACTAATTAAATGTGATGAGGACAACATATATAACATTTAAATATATGTCATATATTGCTACAAGGGTTGGGACATTCTTCATATAAAATTGCCCATTCTCTTTTCGAAGAAAATCGACATTTAAATTGGCATGATTTCGTACCTCAAAAGAAATGGCCACTACAACAGTGAACATCTTGATTTTTTTTCCAAGATTGGTCATAATCATAATATAAATGAGGGTTCTTGTAGTGAAACGGAAAAATATTTTTCTTTAACCAAACAACACTTTAGAGTTGTGGCCCCGCGGTTTGCGGTCTAAAAATCTATGTTTTTTCAGAACTCTCCAGCGCGCGCGCCATTCGGTTTTTAATGTCAAAATCAACCACTCTTGTATGTTTGATCAAAATCGGTTGGAAAACAAAAAAAATGCAAACATCGCCACAACCACCATCTTGTTTTTCCCAAATGTCATATTTTTTCCCCAGTTCGATTGAGGTTTTGCACTTTCCTCCAAACATCATTATACCCTTTCCCACCTCCTTCTGGGAGAACAATTATGTCAATGAGTCAGTGGTATGTAGTTTCATTCGTCAATACATGCCAACTTTTTCAAGTATCGTAAACTGCCTCAAAATAGCCTTATAATATAAATTTTATATTTTTTAAGAATACTTTAGTATTCTTAAAAAATATAAAATTTACGAAATGGCCACCAGCGCGTCCGCCATATTGTTTTTTTTATTGTTCATATTTTTCCTATATTTTGCAGCATATATTACGTGCTACCACGTTTTGGTCTTTTTTCTCACTTGCACCCAGCCGCCGCAATAGAACTTCAAAAAAGATATCTCGAAAATTAAACAAATTCGTTTTCGCTTTAAGGAGACTAAGATGCGTAGCAGGGAAGAAAGTAGCTCTTACCGCTTACTATGGCTATGTAGCTTCTGTGCTGCGATACGATCTTATATTGTGGGGTAGATCCCCTGAATCAATAAGACTTTCATTTTACAGAAAAAGTGTCTAAGAGCTATCTGTGGCGCAGGTCCTATAGAGAGTTGTCGCCCTTTGTTTAGTCAACTAAAATTATTGACTTTAGCAGGTTTATATGTCATAGAAGTAGCAAGCTTTATACGAACTCTCATACTCAAAATTTCCAAAAAGGTGTTATTTCACTTTTTTGCATTTTGGGGTAAATGTCGAAAGTTACCCCGAATTAGTTCGATTATGGTTTCGCACATTTTCCCCAAATATCATTATACCATTTTTCACCTCCTTCTGGGAGGATAATTATTTTAATCAGTGAGTCAGTCAGTCAGTAAGTGAGTAATCGAGCTGTATATTCTGGGTTTTCTGTAAATTTGTATGGCGGCCATTTTGTTTTTCGACCATTTTGATTTTTTTTTCTCGCTTCAGGATCCGCTTAGAGTCCTCTACAACTTTAGTTTGAGCACCATCTACCTATGTAGTACCATTTTGGCGGGCAGTTCTCCGTCATGAGGATCTTGACCTGGACTTCCACTTTTAATTTTTTTTGTAATAGTTTTATAAATTGTGAATACTTTTTCCGTACATTGTACACATCTACAAATGCTTCTTTTTGGTAATAAAAATGTAAGGTACTTGGAAATTACCCTTACTTTAAATTCAAGTGTTGCCATCTTTTCGATATGTAAATAGTTAAATGTCATTAGTATTGGCAAAATCTGATGGTTTTTAATAAAACATATTTAAAAATGCCGCTTTTTCTATTTTTCAATTTTTTGGGGTAAATCTCAAAAAGTACCCTAAAAATGGGTAATTTTTTTTCACAAGGCAATACTTCTCTATAATATGCGTAATTTGTCAATACTTGCCAACTTTCTCAATTGTCGTAAACTGCCTCAAAATAGCCTTGATATATTTAAAAAATGTATAAAATTTACAAAATGACCGCCACCGCGTCCGCCATGTTGTTTTTTTTATATTTCATATTTTTCCTATACTGAGCAACATAAACTGCGTGCAATGACGTTTTAGTTTTTTTTCTCACTTGCACCCAGTCGCCGCAATAGGACTTGAAAAAAGGGTATCTCGAAAATGTCTTTTTCCTTAGCAGTTTCTAGGGTTGCCAGACGTTGCCAACCAAAATACCATAAAGTCATTTGTATACAGACTATACACAAGTCCTCATACTCGAAATTGTCAAAAAGTGGTTATTTCACTTTTTTGCATTTTGGGGTAAATCTCAAAAGTTACCCCGAAATGGGGTAAAAATTTTTTACTAATGAATACCTTGTACCTATAGCTATAGCCGTTTTATGAACCTCAAAGCGCTCCGGTGTTGCCATCTGGAAGAAAATCGACTTTAAAAATGGCGTGTTTTCGTACCCCAAACAAAATGGCCTCTACGACAGGCGCCATCTTGAATTTTTAAAAAGTTTCCCCGATTGGTAAAATTTGAGGGTAATTGTGGTGAAACAATAAAGTTTTTTTTCTTAAATCAAATAACACTTTAGAGTTGTGGCCCCGCGGTTTGGGGTCCAAAAATCAAAATTTTCAAAACTCTCCAGCACGGCCGCCATTTTGTTTTAGAGGTTTTTTCTTAATTTTCTCAATTTTAAATGTCAAAATCTACCACTCTTGCAAGTTTGAATAAAATCGGTTGGAAAACAAAAAAGTTACAAACTTCGCCACAGCCGCCATCTTGTTTTTCCCAAATGTCATAATTTTTCCCCAGTTCGATTGGGGTATTGCACATTTTCCCCAAACATCATTATACCCTTTTCCACCTCCTTCTGGGAGAACAATTGTGTCAATCAGTGAGTCAGTGGTAATCGAGCTATATATAATATAACTAGTGTTTCGCCCTGGTGCGCGGGCTGCTGAAGCAGCCCGCGGGCATTGCCCTGTTGGACTGTAAACAGCGGCCTTTGGACAGTCTGACTGCGAATTGTGGAATGCGGTATTTATTGCCATGCCATCCGATAAAATCACATTGGAATTTGTCTGCAAGTTGCAGTGCGGTGTGGTGACGGTGATGCATGGTGAAAATTAATACTGTTTTTTTTCTAAAACTTTGCTGGCTTATATTAAAATCATCATCATATCGGCCCCCCGACATCCACTGCTGGGTATAGGCCTCCCCCAAAGATCTCCACGACGATCGGTCTTGCGCTGCTTATATAGCATGAGCATCCGCTGAGCTCTGAAACTTCATTGCATATGCTGTTTTCAAGGGCTTCAAAGCGGTTTTGCAGTTTAAGCATTAAAACCATAGAGAAACTAATAAGAAATTCTGTTTTCGTGGCTTTCTATTAATCCATTTCCAAACTATTTGTGAATTTGTCCAGAATAATCGTTTTGCTATTTCGAGTTTCTGTTCTTGCTTTTACCATTCATGGTGTGACCTAAACGGGATCCCATTAAAGCAACCTGCAGCTCTAGCTTAGGGATCGTTGCAGTTTTCAGGTGCAACTTTATATTTCCCAGCTACAAAGGCCACATCGTCATCTCTACTCAGTAAGCGAAAGTGGCATAATGCTTGCTCAGAGGCGTCAATAGAAATGTGTAATCTTAACTTAGTCATCTGTGAGAAACCATAACATCTGGGTACTGAAAATAATTTGCAAGTCTCAAGCTTCTGAACCAATACCAATCTTTGTTCATCTTCTCGACAATTTGATCATCCCATTTGATCGTAGACCGCCAAATTTCCTGCAGCAATATCTTTCAATAAATCAGGAAGGGACATAAACATACCCAGTGACATTAAAATTTTTAGCAACTCGCGATTTGTTGGCGGTCGCAAACCTTCGTTGATCTCTTTGTCCACCTACTTAAAGCTGAGATCAAACCCTAAAGTATCTGTGGCTGGTTTCCAATTGCTGGGTATAGACCCAGACCCATTAGAGGCCCAACTTTAAGTCAAAACCTCCTGCCTTATGAATCACAATCAGTCGCTTCATCCCCTTTTCGTTAATTATCCGTGGAGTCGAGATAGTCATCAACGTAGTGCCTTTCCTTAATGGTTTCCACTGCTTGTGGATGATGACATGAAACAAAATCATCAGTATTACGACGAATAATACAAGTAGCTGTGCATGGAGATGATGTGGCACCAAAGGTCATCGAGGTGAACTTATAAGTTTCTGAGAGCTTCTTTCTTTCCATAACCCTCCAAAAGAAGCACTGGGCATTTTGATCCTGATCATTTACTTAAACTGCAGGAACAATTCCCTGATATCTGTAGTAACGGCTACTTTTCTTTTTCGGGACCTAACCAGGACATCATCTAATGAATTCTAAATATCTGGGCCAGTCAGTAATTTGCTATTCAGAGACACTTCTTGAGTTTTGGCTTTCGCATCAAAAACAAGTCTAAGTTTTCCAAGTTTTTTGATATTTCTAACGCCAACATGTAGGAGATGCCAAACTCGAGCAACTGGTGCCTGAGCAGTTTTCTTGGCATAATCTTTTTCCAACATGTTATGCGTCTGCTTCGTGCAGTCTACTGCGAAGCTCGGATCAAAATCCATTATCTTCTCAATCAAACGTAATCTACTTTCGGCGTTTCTCTTGTTGTTGGGTTGGGAAGCTTGATGTCATCGTTTCTTAACAGCAAAGCAGACTCCCAGAGCCGTCGATTTTCTTCGACTTAGTATCGATAATGTGAAGTGCTCGTCATTCTTCTCGAGAATATCTAGGTAGCTTAGAATTCCTGATGCCTATGCTATCAAGTCTAAAGAAATTCTCTAATAAGAAGTGAAGTTCATCCTCTTTTTCGGACTGTAGTGACAAGCAAACTCGGGCATAATCTTCCTCGAAATTGACGACGAAACTTCATGCAAAATCCAACTAAGTTCAGTGAGAGAGGCAACAGGCTCATCCTTCCTGCCTTCTTTTATTTCTCGGCTTATATTCAAATGACAATAACCTTGGCCTATGAGGAATTGAGGATTGTCTGTCGATCGAGATGGTCGTATTAAGAAATAATATTGCCATCAATAGGGAATATGCAGCATTTTTTTGTATCAAATCAAAAGTATAATGCGTGAGAAAATCAACTGTAATATTAAAACCTTTCCCTTCCTTTTTTTCGTGATATAGTTAGGTACTTGAAGTTAGCACGCATCAGCACCCGCCGAAAACACTCTGTACAAAATGGTCATGTTTTGTGACTTCACCAACCATGATTTTAGGCGCGATTTTTATGGAGTTAGCCAAAAAAATGATATCCCTAAATTTTGCGTCTAAGTACCAACATACATGTTGTAGAATGGCACGTAGATGTAGGACTGTAGATGATTGAAACTCACTGGTAGCTTGACTGAAGGCAGGGTTTATTTTTGGAAGCAAAAGACACACATTCAAACTTGTATATTTTAACTCAAATTACTTATAAAAGTATGGAACACGAACCACACGCAATGGTACCCGGAAACGAAGAGAGAGTGGGAAGCGAACCTCCAATTGAAGCAGTGATGTACAATAAAAATAGTGTTGGGTAACATGCCAACACATGTGACATACAAAATATTATTTCTCATTCAATATTCTATCTGACTGTAAAGTGCATTATATCCAAAAATGAAAAAAAATCGTTGTGTTCCCCTGATTTCATCGTGTGATAAAACTAAAATAATACATTGTTTTTCTGTTCCATCATGTTTTTAATACGTATCCGCAGCGATCAATCTCAATTTTTTTATCAAAATCGGTGACTTATGCATATTCCCTGTTGAGTGTCTTGGAAACGTGAAGTTCTTCGTATGAACTCATTCAAGGCTGAAGGATACTGTATCTGTCATAATAAGCGTGAAAGAGACGATCTTGCCAGGTTATTACAGCCGCCCACCGCATCCTGAAAAGCCAACTCAACGCTCCACCTTCCGGCTCCTGCCACGTTGGCTACACTGCTCTCCACGAGTGACACGGTGGACCCTTCATCAAGCAGAGCACACGTGTTAAAATTGCCTTCAGTTCCCTGGACGGTCACGGGAAGCACCTTCAAAAAGACTCATTTTTGAAACTTGCTGATGCCGACCAGATGTTTGCGGTAGTCGCGGTAGTCTTTGGGTCTTTCTTCTATGCGTTTTTCGCCTGCGTTCAGACATTTTATTTTATTTTATTTTAACAATCTTCGGGAAGCTTACAGCTAGGTTAAGAATAAAGTGGTTAACTTAAATAAATATCAAGGGCCAATTACAAGCTTCCACATATAGGTGAAAATCATTAATAAGAACAGTGTTGGCCTACATTATGTTAAAAATTTAAGGTAAGTATCTATATTACACCCAGTAATTAAAGTATAAATAAGTAGGAAGTAGTTTTCAAAAATATTTGTTAGAAAAATAACTATTACCTAACATTCGCCTAAATTTACTTGAAGAAGTGTTGAAAATGTCTATTTCAAATTGTTTTGCAATACTATTGAAACACCTGCTTGTTCTGATAAAGAAAGAATGTCGCCGATACTTCGTTTTGCACCAGGGAACGTGAAGTACGTTAGGTTTACGGAAGGAAGCTACTAAACGTAAACTAATGCCACTCAAAAGCTCAGGACAATCAACAGAGCCACCTGCTATGCTGAGAAGGTGCGATAGATCTGCAATGCGTCTTCTTTCTACAAGTGGTAAAAATGAAACTTACGACATCGCTGATCGTAATCACGAGTATATTTATTCGTTTTAAACTGTAAATACCGCAGAAACCGTTTCTGAATCCTTTCAATTCGCGTTTCATATAGTTTGTGACAGGGGCTCCATACTTGAGAGGCATATTCTAAATGACTACGTACGTAAGCACAGTAAAGTATTTTTAGAGCTTTTATAGAGTTGAATCGTGTAACATCATCATAACGAAGCCGAGAGCTTTAGATGCCTTAGCCACAATGTTGTCTATGTGTTCATCAAAAAGCAAATTAGCTATCAAAGGTAACTCCTAGGTCACGTATGGTAGTAACTCTGGTAACATCAGTGCCTAATAGTTTGTAAGATGATAACATGGGTTTAGATTTTCGGATATAAATACAGACATAGCATTTGGAGACATTAATGTCAAGTTTGTTAACATGGCAGTAATGCTCAAATCTAGTGAGACCCTCCTTCAGATGCTGAGCGTCTTGAGTTGAGTTGATCGGCATCAATACCTTCATGTCATCAGCGTACATAATGATTTTGGCATGAGTAAAACATGACGAGATATCGTTTATGAAGATGTTGAAGAGCAATGGTCCTAGTAAAGAGCCTTGAGGAACGCCCGATGGTATTAACATGGGAGAAGAAGTGTGGCCATTAAGAACAACAGTCTGGAATTTTTCTTTAACGTAAGAGGAGAACCATTTAAATAAATTACCCTTAATACCTATAGCTTGCAGTTTACGTAAAAGTGTTGTGTGATCAATACGATCAAAACATTTATTATAGTCCGTGTAAACTACATCAACCTGAGTCGGTACAGTCATATGTTTTGTCAGGAAGTCGCTACATAAGATAAGGTTAGACGTCTTCGATCTGCCCTTAACGAAGCCGTGCTGCTCTGGACATAAAGATTGCGTAACGGATGCGTAGACTTGTTTGTAGACAATTTTTTCCAAATATTTTGCAAACAAACTAAGGTTGGAAATCGGTCTATAATTGTCGACTACATTTTTAAGCCCTTTTTTGTGAATTGGCGTAATAAAGGCAGATTTCCAGATATCAGGCATAATGCCTTCACCCAGTGAACGCCTAAACAGGATACTAAGAGGAACTCGGAACAACTCGCAATAATTATAATTGCTGGGATATTGTCGGGGCCGGCAGACTTATTTAAGTCGAGTGATGCTAATAGTTTGGAAACTTCTAATGTGTCAACTTCAATCTTCACAGGAAGAGTCCATGTCCACTACGTCATCCAAAATATTAACGGACTGAGTATTGTGTGAAAAAGTGGAGTGAAATTAATCGCTAAACATTTCACAGATAACTTCCCCGTCTTGATGTGCGCTGTCCAAAGTGAAAAACAGAAGGATAGTAGAGTATTATGTTGATTTTTCAGCTTTACATCACGTCACTTCACATCACATCAGGGTGAAGTAACTTATGGTGACTGCCTTTGCAAGTTGAGCACCAGACTTTTAATAAGCTTATTTTGCGCTTGCAGATCCACTTCCAGCGTTGGATAACGTCTTCACTTTTGAACTTGTCACAGGCAGTAGGTAATCTGATGGCCCGTGTCATCACAAAAATGCATTTAGCTTGTAGCTCGGGTTTTTTCTTCGTGTTGTTCGTCAAATCTACCTTATTGGGCGAGATCGGTCGTTTGTATGTAACTGATTTAGAAGACTTTGGTGGTGGTGGTTCTATGCCGCCCTTCCGAGTCCGCAAGCGGTGCTCATTGATTCATTATTGCAGGCGGGATGAAACGATCGTTTTATTTTTAGCCAGCAATTTGGTAATAACAATGTGGCGGTACTTGGAAAATAACTTTACTTTCAAATTCCAGTGCCATCTTTTCGATATAAAAATAGTCAAATGTCATTAGTATTGGCAATATCTAATGGTTTTTAAGATAATGATTGTTTAATTGAAAATAATAGTCTTTGAAGAAAAAATTTAAGAGTAATTGTGGTGAAACAAAAAGGATTTTGTCTTAAACTCTACAGCACTTCAGAGTTGTGGCCCCGCGGTTTGGGGTCCAAAAATCGAATTTTCAAAACTCTCCAGCGTGGCCGCCATTTTGTTTTGAGTTTTTTTCTTATTTTTCTAAATTTGAAATGTCAAAATCTACCACTGTTGTAAGTTTGAACAAAATCGGTTGGAAAACAAAAAGTTACAAACCTCGCCACAGCCGCCATCTTGTTTTTCCCAAAAGTAATAATTTTTACCTAGTTCGATTAAGATTTTGCACATTTCCCCTAAACATCATTATACTCTTTTCCATCAGTCAGTGAGTGAGTAGTTATTAAACAATACTAAATAGAGTAGTTATTATCGAGGTATATAAGTAATCTTGTTTTTCACCATTTCGATTTTTTTTCTCGCTTCAGGATCTGCTTAGAGTCTTCTACAACTTTAGTTTGAGCACCATCTACCTATGTAGTGCCATTTTGGCAGGCAGTACCCCGTCATGAGGATCTTGACCTGGACTTCAACTTTTAATTTTTCCCCAGTTCGACTGGGTTTTGCACATACCTTTTTCCACCTCCTTCTGGGAGAACAATTATGTGAGTAAGTGGTGTTTAATTTGGTTTTCTGTAATTTTGTATGGTGTCCATTTTGTTTTTCCACCATTTTGATTTTTTTTTCTCGCTTCAGGATTTTCTTAGAGTCTTCTACAACTTTAGCTTGAGCACCATCTACCTATGTAGTACCATTTCGGCAGACAGTACCCCGTCATGAGGATCTTGACTTGGGCTTCCACTTTTAATATTTTTTTCTGATAGTTTTATAAATTTATATACTTTTTCCATACATTGTAAACATCTACAAATGCTCCTTTTTTGTAATAAAAATGTAAGGTTCTTGGAAAATAAACCTTTTTCAATTTCAGTGTTGCCATCTTTTCGTTACGTAAATAGTCAAATGTCATTAGTATTGGTAAAATCTAACGGTTTTTGTAAAAATATATTAAAAAATGCTGCTTTTTCTATTTTTCACTTTTTTGGGGTAAATCTCAAAAAGCACCCTAAAAATGGGTTTTTTTTAATACTTCTTCATAATATGCATAATTTCTCACTACATGCCAACTTTCTCAATTGTCGTAAACTGCCTCAAAATAGCCTTAAAATATTTTAAAAAATGTATAAAATTTACAAAATGGCCGCCACCGCGTCCGCCATATTGTTTTTTTTTTGCACATTTTCTTAAAATATCATTATACCATTTTTCACCTCCTTCTGGGAGAACAATTATTTTAATCAGTGAGTCAGTCAGTAAGTGAGTAATCGAGCTGTATATGCTGGGTTTTCTGTAAATTTGTATGGCGGCCATTTTGTTTTTCGACCATTTTGAATTTTTTTTCTCGCTTCAGGATCTACTTAGAGTCCTCTACAACTTTAGTTTGAGCACCATCTACCTATGTAGTACCATTTTGGCGGGCAGTTCTCCGTCATGAGGATCTTGACCTGGACTTCCACTTTAATTTTTTTTTTCTAATTGTTATCTAAATTCTAAATACTTTTTCCGTACATTGTACCCATCTACAAATGCTCCTTTTGGGTAATAAAAATGTAAGGTACTTGGAAATTACCCTTACTTTAAATTCAAGTGTTGCCATCTTTTCGATATGTAAATAGTTAAATGTCATTAGTATTGGCAAAATCTAATGGTTTTTAATAAAAATATTTAAAAATGCCGCTTTTTCTATTTTTCAATTTTTTGGGGTAAATCTCAAAAAGTACCCTAAAAATGGGTATTTTTTTTTTACAACGCAATACTTCTTCATAATATGCATAATTTGTTGGTACATGCCAACTTTCTCAATTGTCGTAAACTGCCTCAAAATAGCCTTGAAATATTTAAAAAATGTATAAAATTTACAAAATGGCCGCCACCGCGTCCGCCATATTGTTTTTTTTATATTTCATATTTTTCCTATATTAAGCAACATAAACTACGTGCAATGACGTTTTGATGCCTCAAAATAGCCTTGAAATATTTAAAAAATTTATAAAATTTACAAAATGGCCGCCACCGCGTCCGCCATATTGTTTTTTTTATATTTCATATTTTTCCTATATTAAGCAACATAAACTACGTGCAATGACGTTTTGATTTTTTTTTCTCACTTGCACCCAGTCGCCGCAATAGGACTTGAAAAAAGGGTATCTCGAAAATGTCTCTTTCCTTAGCAGTTTCTAGGGTTGCCAGACGTTGCCAACCAAAATACCATAAAGTCATTTGTATACAGACTATACACAAGTTCTCATACTTGAAATTGTCAAAAAGTGGTTATTTCACTTTTTTGCATTTTGGGGTAAATCTCAAAAGTTACCCCGAAATGGGGTAAAAATATTTTACTAATGAATACCTTGTACCTATAGCTATAGCCGTTTTATAAACCTCAAAGCGCTCCGGTGTTGCCATCTGGAAGAAAATCGACTTTAAAAATGGCGTGTTTTCGTACCCCAAACAAAATGGCCTCTACGACAGGCGCCATCTTGGATTTTTAAAAAGTTTCCCCAATTGATAAAATTTGAGGGTAATTGTGGTAAAACAAGAAAGTTTTTTTTCTTAAACCAAACAACACTTTAGAGCTGTGGCCCCGCGGTTCGGGGTCCAAAAATCGAATTTTTCAAAACTCCCCGGCGCGGCCGCCATTTTGTTTTGAGTTTTTTTCTTATTTTTCTAAATTTGAAATGTCAAAATCTACCACTGTTGTAAGTTTGAACAAAATCGGTTGGAAAACAAAAAGTTACAAACCTCGCCACAGCCGCCATCTTGTTTTTCCCAAAAGTAATAATTTTTACCTAGTTCGATTAAGATTTTGCACATTTCCCCCAAACATCATTATACTCTTTTCCATCAGTCAGTGAGTGAGTAGTTATTAAACAATACTAAATAGAGTAGTTATTATCGAGGTATATAAGTAATCAGCCAGCTGCAACCAAATAGGTTTTCTGTAATTTTGTGTGGCGGTCATTTTGTTTTTCACCATTTCGATTTTTTTTTCTCGCTTCAGGATCTGCTTAGAGTCTTCTACAACTTTAGTTTGAGCACCATCTACCTATGTAGTGCCATTTTGGCAGGCAGTACCCCGTCATGAGGATCTTGACCTGGACTTCAACTTTTAATTTTTCCCCAGTTCGACTGGGTTTTGCACATACCTTTTTCCACCTCCTTCTGGGAGAACAATTATGTGAGTAAGTGGTGTTTAATTTGGTTTTCTGTAATTTTGTATGGTGTCCATTTTGTTTTTCCACCATTTTGATTTTTTTTTCTCGCTTCAGGATTTTCTTAGAGTCTTCTACAACTTTAGCTTGAGCACCATCTACCTATGTAGTACCATTTCGGCAGGCAGTACCACGTCATGAGGATCTTGACTTGGGCTTCCACTTTTAATATTTTTTTCTGATAGTTTTATAAATTTTAAAGACTTTTTCCATACATTGTAAACATCTACAAATGCTCCTTTTTGGTAATAAAAATGTAAGGTTCTTGGAAAATAAACCTTTTTCAATTTCAGTGTTGCCATCTTTTCGTTACGAAAATAGTCAAATGTCATTAGTATTGGTAAAATCTAACGGTTTTTGATAAAAAATAAAAAAAATGCTGCTTTTTCTATTTTTCACTTTTTTGGGTTAAATCTCCCAAATCCTCTCAAAAAGCACCCTAAAAATGGGTTTTTTTTCAATACTTCTTCATAATATGCATAATTTCTCAGTACATGCCAACTTTCTCAATTGTCGTAAACTGCCTCAAAATAGCCTTAAAATATTTTAAAAAATGTATAAAATTTACAAAATGGCCGCAACCGCGTCCGCCATATTGTTTTTTTTTGCACATTTTCTTAAAATATCATTATACCATTTTTCACCTCCTTCTGGGAGAGCAATTATTTTAATCAGTGAGTGAGTCAGTAAGTGAGTAATCGAGCTGTATATGCTGGGTTTTCTGTAAATTTGTATGGCGGCCATTTTGTTTTTCGACCATTTTGATTTTTTTTTCTCGCTTCAGGATCTGCTTAGAGTCCTCAACAACTTTAGTTTGAGCACCATCTACCTATGTAGTACCATTTTGGCGGGCAGTTCTCCGTCATGAGGATCTTGACCTGGACTTCCACTTTTAATTTTTTTTGTAATAGTTTTATAAATTGTGAATACTTTTTCCGTACATTGTACACATCTACAAATGCTCCTTTTAGGTAATAAAAATGTAAGGTTCTTGGAAACTCATCCTTCTTTCAATTTCAGTGTTGCCATCTTTTCGATATATAAATAGTCAAATTCCATTTGTTTTCGCAAAATTTTATGGTTTTTGATAAAAAATATTAAAAAATGCCGCTTTTTCTATTTTTCACTTTTTTGGGGTAAATCTCAAAAAGTACCTTAAAAATGGGTTTTTTTTTTCACAAGGCAATACTTCTCTATAATTTGCGTAATTTGTCAATACATGCCAACTTTCTCAATTGTCGTAAACTGCCTCAAAATAGCCTTGACATATTTAAAAAATGTATAAAATTTACAAAATGGCCGCCACCGCGTCCGCCATGTTGTTTTTTTTATATTTCATATTTTTCCTATATTAAGCAACATAAGCTGCGTGTAATGACGTTTTGATTTTTTTTCTCACTTGCACTCTGCCGCCGCAATAGGACTTGAAAAAAGGGTATCTCGAAAATGTCTTTTTCCTTAGCAGTTTCTAGGGTTGCCAGACGTTGCCAACCAAAATACCATAAAGTCATTTGTATACAGACTATACACAAGTCCTCATACTCGAAATTGTCAAAAAGTGGTTATTTCACTTTTTTGCATTTTGGGGTAAATCTCAAAAGTTACCCCGAAATGGGGTAAAAATACTCTATTTTTCAATATATTGTATCTATACCTACAGCCGTTCTTTGAACCTCAAAGCGCTCCGGTGTTGCTATCTGGAAGAAAATCGACTTTAAAAATGGCGTGTTTTCGTACCCCAAACAAAATGGCCTCTACGACAGGCGCCATCTTGAATTTTTAAAAAGTTTCCCCGATTAAGTAAATTTGAGGGTAATTGTGATGAAACAGTAAAGTTTTTTTTTCTTAAATCAAATAACACTTTAGAGTTGTGGCCCTGCGGTTTAGGGTCCAAAAATTGAATTTTTCAAAACTCTCCAAAGCGGCCGCCATTTTGTTTTTTTATTTTTTAAATATTTTTCCTTATCTTAAATGTCAAAATCTACTACTCTTGCAAGTTTGAAAAAAATCGGTTGGAAAACAAAAAAGTGACAAATTTCGCCACAGCCGCCATCTTGTTTTTTCCAAATGTCATAATTTTTCCCCAGTTCGATTGGGGTATTGCACATTTTCCCCAAACATCATTATACCCTTTTCCACCTCCTTCTGGGAGAACAATCATGTCAATCAGTGAGTGGTAAGTGTTTCGCCCTGGTGCGCGGGCTGCTGAAGCAGCCCGCGGGCATCGCCCTGTTGGGCTGTTAGTAACTTTGGAGAGTCGGACTGCGAATTGTGGAATAGGCATATTTCCGTCCTATCAAATCACATTGCAATTTCTCTGCAATTTGCAGTGGTGATACACTGTGAAAACTAAATGCTCTATTATTTTTTCTAAAAACTTTGCTGGCTGATATGAAAATCATAGAGAAACTAATATAGTTACTACGTGAAAGATCTAATTAAAGCTAAGAATCCCCGGGTGCGGCTCGGCTGCCATCAACCACAAAAACTGAACCTGGCAACTTACAACACGCGCAAACTGAGATTAGACACGAAGTCAACCTATTATTAGCAAGTTACACTGGGATATCATAGGGTTATCTGAAGTCCGAAGAGAGGGAGAGGACTCGATAATCTTCAAATCCGGTAACTTGCTATACTACCGGGAGGGCGACCAACAGTCTCTAGGTGGTGTCGGGTCATCGTCCACAAGTCCCTTGTGAACAACGTGATTACAATCGGAAGGGTTTCGACCAGGGTAGCGTACCTTATTCTCAGAATATCCAAACGGTAAACCCCAGTACACCGTTATGATCGGGTAGTTTACTGCAAAGTTGGGAAAACGATGCGGTGATGAGCTGAGAGTGGGGCAATTTGGAGTTGGGCAACGGAATGCCAGAGGCCAGATGCTGGCCGAATTTATGGAGAAGGAGAAACTCTTTATGATGAAGTCCTTCTTCAGGAATCCTGAAAGCCGGAAGTGGACCTGGATCAGTCCAGACGGAGATTTTATCTTGTAGGCGAAAAAGCAAATTTTCAATGATGTCACTGCGATCACCGATTGGTACGTGGCACATTGAATATCAACGTAAAACAGGAAAGATCTCAACTGATACAACCCACGCTCCGACCATTACCGGCTCATATGTAAAACCCCGAAAGCTTTCAACTTTATCTTCAGAACCGCTTCGAAACCCTTGAAACCAACATAGATGTGGACAATCTAAACAACATGGTGCTGGATACTGTCCGTACGGTAAGGTTCTATATCTTTAAGACCCGCCGTCCCAAGCTAAAGAAACTCTCCAACCAAACTCTTGTACTCATGGATCAGAGTCGTGAAATGAGGCTCTAGAGCTCAGCGGATGATCATCGTTATCGGCAGCTTAATAGGCAGATACTAAGTATTTGACGAGTGACCTTCTTCAATTTAATAGGAATCGTAAAAGACTATCAAGAGGAATAAAGTTTCCAAAAGTTTCGGGAGAGATCCGTTTAATGTGCAAAGTTGATAAAGCTGAAAACTGATAACGGACGCATCATTTCATCGAAGCCTGAAATTCTGAAGGAGATCGATAGTTTCTATAGGCAGTTATATTCCACGCAGACACCTGTTGAAAGCAAGGCTAAAGACCATAGAGCCAAGCTTACCCGACTCTACACCGAAGATATCCCGGATGTCAGCCTGTACGAGATTAGTATGGCTCTCAAGCAGCTGAAAAAAGAAGGCTGCGGGTGACGACGAAATTACTACAGAACTTCGGAGATCTTTAAACTCTTAGACTGGAAAGGACTCGGCATCAACAGTACTGGCCAAGACTTAACACACCTTCGTTTTGGCGATGGTATAGTTCTTATGGCTGAGACCTTAGAAGACCTGAACACAATGCTCGAAGATCTCCGTAGTGCTTCCCA
The DNA here is from genome assembly GCA_928269145.1 of Agriphila tristella. Lineage (NCBI taxonomy): Eukaryota > Metazoa > Arthropoda > Insecta > Lepidoptera > Crambidae > Agriphila > Agriphila tristella. The sequence continues at coordinate 35,992,594 of OV743433.1, read as the reverse complement.
AAGATTAGGTCTCAGTATGAACATGGATAAGACGAAAATCATGGTGAATGCCCATTTTGTGCCTGCTCCGTTACTCAAGACGAAAGTATACCAGTGTGTGTTGCCAAGGATGACTTGCGGCAGTGAAAAGTGGTGGCTTACTATAGGTCACATAAGTAGGCTCAAGATCACCCAGCGTGCAATGGAGAGAGCTATGCTTGGCGTTTCCCTGCGTGATTGCATCAGAAATGAGGAGATCCGTAGGATCCGTACGATGTAATGCCAACGGAATGCCAGAGGCCAGATGCTGGCCGACTTTATGGAGAAGGAGAAACTCTTTATGATGAAGTCTTTCTTCAGGAATGGACCTGGATCAGTCCAGACGGAGATTTTATCATGTCGGCGAAAAAGCAAATTTTCAATGATGTCACTGCGATCACCGATTGGTACGTGGCACATTGAATATCAACGTAAAACTGGAAAGATCTCAACTGATACAACCCACGCTCCGACCATTACCGGCTCATATCTAAAACCCCGAAAGCTTTCAACTATATCTTCAGAACCGCTTCTAAACCCTTGAGAACAACATAGATGTGGACAATCTAAACAACATGGTGCTGGATACTCTAGTGTTCTATATCTTTAAGACCCGCCGTTCCAAGCTAAAGAAACTCTCCAACCAAACTCTCGTACTCATGGATCAGAGTCGGGAAATGAGGCTCTAGAGCTCAGCGAATGATCATCGTTATCGGCAGATTAATAGGCAGATACTAAGTATTTGACGAGTGACCTTCTTCAATTTAATAGGAATCGTAAAAGACTATCAAGAGGAATAAAGTTTCCTAAAGTTTCGGGAGAGATCCGTTTAATGTGCAAAGTTGATAAAGCTGAAAACTGTAAACTGATAACGGACTGAATGGAATGGAATTCCTGATGCCTATGCTATCAAGTCTAAAGAAATTCTCTAATAAGAAGTGAAGTTCATCCTCTTTTTCGGACTGTAGTGACAAGCAAACTCGGGCATAATCTTCCTCGAAATTGACGACGAAACTTCATGCAAAATCCAACTAAGTTCAGTGAGAGAGGCACAGGCTCATCCTTCCTGCCTTCTTTTATTTCTCGGCTTATATTCAAATGACAATAACCTTGGCCTATGAGGAATTGAGGATTGTCTGTCGATCGAGATGGTCGTATTAAGAAATCATATTGCCATCAATAGGGAATATGCAGCATTTTTTTTGTATCAAATCAAAAGTATAATGCGTGAGAAAATCAACTGTAATATTAAAACCTTTCCCTTCCTTTTTTTCGTGATATAGTTACTTGAAGTTAGCACACATCAGCACCCGCCGAAAACACTCTTGTGACTTCACCAACCATGATTTTAGGCGCGATTTTATGGAGTTAGCCAAAAAAATGATATCCCTAAATTTTGCGTCTAAGTACCAACATACATGTTGTGGAATGGCACGTAGATGTAGGACTGTAGATGATTGAAACTCACTGGTAGCTTGACTGAAGGGAGGGTTTATTTTTGGAAGCAAAAGACACATACAAAATTGTATATTTTAACTCAAATTACTTATAAAAGTATGGAACACGAACCACACGCAATGGTGCCCGGAAACGAAGAGAGAGTGGGAAGCGAACCTCCAATTGAAGCAGTGACGTACAATAAAAATAGTGTTGGGTAACATGCCAACACATGTGTCATACAAAATATTATTTCTCATTCAATATTCTATCTGACTGTAAAGTGCATTATATCCAAATATGAAAAAAAATCGTTTTGTTCCCCTGATTTCATCGTGTGATAAAACTAAAATAATACATTGTTTTTCTGTTCCAACATGTTTTTGATACGTATCCGCAGCGATCAATCTCATTTTTTTTATCAAAATCGGTGACTTATGCATATTCCCTGTTGAGTGTCTTGGAAACGTGAAGTTCTTCGTACGAACTCATTCAAGGCTGAAGGATACTGTATCTGTCATAATAAGCGTGAAAGAGACGATCTTGCCAGGTTGTTACAGCCGCCCACCGCATCCTGAAACGCCAACTCAACGCTCCACCTTCCGGCTCCTGCCACGTTGGCTACACTGCTCTCCACGAGTGACACGGTGGACCTTTCATCAAGCAGAGCACACGTGTTAAAGTTGCCTTCAGTTCCCTGGACGGTCACGGGAAGCACCTTCAAAAAGACTCATTTTTGAAACTTGCTGATGCCGACCAGATGTTTGCGGTAGTCGCGGTAGTCTTTGGGTCTTTCTTCTATGCGTTTTTCGTCTGCGTTCAGACATTTTATTTTATTTTATTTTAACAATCTTCGGGAAGCTTACAGCTCGGTTAAGAATAAAGTGGTTAACTTAAATAAATATCAACGGCCAATTTCAAGCTTCCACATATAGGTGAAAATCATTAATAAGAACAGTGTTGGCCTACATTATGTTAAAAATTTAAGGTAAGGACCTATATTACACCCAGTAATTAAAGTATAAATAAGTAGGAAGTAGTTTTCAAAAATATTTGTTAGAAAAATAACTATTACCTAACATTCGCCTAAATTTACTTGAAGAAGTGTTGAAAATGTCTATTTCAAATTGTTTTGCAACACTATTGAAACACCTGCTTGTTCTGATAAAGAAAGAATTTCGCCGATACTTCGTTTTGCACCAGGGAACGTGAAGTACGTTAGGTTTACGGAATGAAGCTACTAAACGTAAACTAATGCCACTCAAAAGCTCAGGACAATCAACAGAGCCACCTGCTATGCTGAGAAGGTGCGATAGATCTGCAATGCGTCTTCTTTCTACAAGTGGTAAAAATGAAACTTACGACATCGCTGATCGTATTCACGAGTATATTTATTCGTTTTAAATTGTAAATACCGCAGAAACCGTTTCTGAATCCTTTCAATTCGCGTTTCATATAGTTTGTGACAGGGACTCCATACTTGAGAGGCATATTCTAAATGACTACGTACGTAAGCACAGTAAAGTATTTTTAGAGCTTTTATAGAGTTGATTCGTGTAACATCATCATAACGAAGCCGAGAGCTTTAGATGCCTTAGCCACAATGTTGTCTATGTGTTCATCAAAAAGCAAATTAGCTATCAAAGGTTTCTCCTAGGCCACGTATGGTAGTAACTCTGGTAACATCAGTGCCTAATAGTTTGTAAGATGATAACATGGGTTTAGATTTTCGGGTATAAATACAGACATAGCATTTGGAGACATTAATGTCAAGTTTGTTAACATGGCATTAATGCTCAAATCTAGTGAGACCCTCCTTCAGATGCTGAGCGTCTTGAGTTGAGTTGATCGGCATCAATACCTTCATGTCATCAGCGTACATAATGATTTTGGCATGAGTAAAACATGACGAGATATCGTTTATGAAGATGTTGAAGAGCAATGGTCCTAGTAAAGAGCCTTGAGGAACGCCCGATGGTATTAACATGGGAGAAGAAGTGTGGCCATTAAGAACAACAGTCTGGAATTTTTCTTTAACGTAAGAGGAGAACCATTTAAATAAATTACCCTTAATACCTATAGCTTGCAGTTTACGTAAAAGTGTTGTGTGATCAATACGATCAAAACATTTATTATAATCCGTGTAAACTACATCAACCTGAGACGGTACAGTCAAATGTTTTGTCAGGAAATCGCTACATAAGATAAGGTTAGACGTCTTCGATCTGCCCTTAACGAAGCCGTGCTGCTCTGGACATAAAGATTGCGTAACGGATGCGTAGACTTGTTTGTAGACAATTTTTTCCAAATATTTTGCAAACAAACTAAGGTTGGAAATCGGTCTATAATTATCGACTACATTTTTAAGCCCTTTTTTGTGAATTGGCGTAATAAAGGCAGATTTCCAGATATCAGGCATAATGCCTTCACCCAGTGAACGCCTAAACAGGATACTAAGAGGAACTCGGAACAACTCGCAATAATTATAATTGCTGGGATATTGTCGGGGCCGGCAGACTTATTTAAGTCGAGTGATGCTAATAGTTTGGAAACTTCTAATGTGTCAACTTCAATCTTCACAGGAAGAGTCCATTTCCACTACGTCATCCAAAATATTAACGGACTGAGTATTGTGTGAAAAAGTGGAGTGAAATTAATCGCTAAACATTTCACAGACTTCCCCGTCTTCAGATGTCCAAAGTGAAAAACAGAAGGATAGAAGAGTATTATGTTGATTTTTGAGCTTTACATCACGTCACTTCACATCACATCAGGGTGAAGTAACTTATGGTGACTGCGTTTGCAAGTTGAGCACCAGACTTTTAATAAGCTTATTTTGCGCTTGCAGATCTACTTCCAGCGTTGGATAACGTCTTCACTTTTGAACTTGTCACAGGCAGTAGGTAATCTGATGGCCTGTGTCATCACAAAAATTCATTTAGCTTGTAGCTCGGGTTTTTTCTTCGTGTTGTTCGTCAAATCTACCTTATTGGGCGAGATCAGTCGTTTGTATGTAACTGATTTAGAAGACTTTGGTGGTGGTGGTTCTATGCCGCCCTTCCGAGTCCGCAAGCGGTGCTCATTGATTCATTATTGCAGGCGGGATGAAACGATCCGTTTTATTTTTAGCAAGCAAGAGGGGTTTTGGTAATAACAATGTGGCGGTACTTGGAAAATAACTTTACTTTCAAATTCCAGTGCCATCTTTTCGATATAAAAATAGTCAAATGTCATTAGTATTGGCAATATCTAATGGTTTTTAAGATAATGATTGTTTAATTGAAAATAATAGTCTTTGAAGAAAAAATTTGAGAGTAATGAGGGATTTTCCAGGCAACGTTCCTTTAAAATGACCTAGATGGCGCTGTCCAATTTCCATGGCATTAGTATGAAAGTCTGACCAAAGTGTACTGACCATCGAAAAAAATAAAAAACGTATAATGTTGACAAGTGATCATTTCCTCTATGATTTTGATAGTTTGCTTTCTTTATGTTTCGCGGCAATTTTAATTTTTGTTGTGATCAGCTTTTCAATAAAAATAAATAAATATTCAATAACTGACGATAGGTATTACTTATTTTGAAAATACCTTAAAATGAGGAAATGTCATTAGCCGGGTCCACACCAGACGATCCAAACTGGATCGATCGGCGATCCTGCGATCCACGATCCAGGGGGCTTATTGTCTAATTTCGAAAATCTATCGCAATCGCTTTCATTTGACAGATGGATGTGACACATTGCTGCATTCCTTTGGTAAGTTTTTATTTGTGCCAAAAAGAAGCATCAATGTATCAGATCTTAAAAGCGATTGCGATAGATTTTGAAATTAGACAATAAGTACCCAGGGGGCTAATTGTCTAATTAAAAAATCTATCGCAATCGCTTTCATTTGACAAATGGATGTGAGACATTGCTGCATTTCTTTGCTAAGTTTTTATTTGTGCCAAAGAGAAGCATCAATGTGTTACACCCTGAAAGTGATTGCGATAGATTTTAAAATTAGACAATAGAAAGGCTGTTAATTTAGATTTGAAATTAATATCCTACAGTTTGTACACTACATTTCAAGAATTCTGCCTCCTTATTGTCTAATTTTCAAAATCTACACTGAGAAAAATTTCCTCTGCCGCACTACGTAAAATAAGGATAAAAATCGACCACTATGACGTGTGTAACCCGCTACATTACGCGTAAGTAGTCAGTCATACGTAGTCGGCATACTGACGCTCATCATGGAGCGGGTTACGTAATTTACGAGTGGTCGATTTTTGTACGTACGTACGTAGCCCGACATCCGGCTACGTACATACGTAGTGCGCAAGTCGCACTGAATACTCCTGAAACTACGACTGCGGCTTACGTACGTTACTGTAGCGGGCACAGTAAATAATGGTGAGCTATACGTGTGCACCGCGGCGGCATACGTACAATACTGTGGCAGACACAGTAAAGCACGGTGAGCCGTACGTGTGTACCACGGCGGCATACGTTCGATACTGCAGCGGGCACAGTAAATAATGGTGAGCCATACGTGTGCACCGCGGCGGCATACGTACGATACTGTAGCGGGCACAGTAAATAATGGTGAGCCATACGTGTGCACCGCGGCGGCATACGTACGATACTGTGGCAGACACAGTAAAGCACGGTGAGCCGTACGTGTGTACCGCGACGGCATATGAACGATACTGTAGCGGGCACAGTAAATAATGGTGAGCCATACGTGTGCACCGCGGCGGCATACGTACGATACTGTGGCAGACACAGTAAAGCAAGGTGAGCCGTACGTGTGTACCGCGACGGCATACGTATGATACTGTAGCGGGCACAGTAAATAATGGTGAGCCATACGTGTGCACCGCGGTGGCATACGTACGATACTGTGGCAGACACAGTAAAGCACGGTGAGCCGTACGTGTGTACCGCGACGGCATATGTACGATACTGTAGCCGGCACAGTAAATAATGGTGAGCCATACGTGTGCACCGCGGCGGCATACGTACGATACTGTGGCAGACACAGTAAAGCACGGTGAGCCGTACGTGTGTACCGCGACGGCATACGTATGATACTGTAGCGGGCACAGTAAATAATGGTGAGCCATACGTGTGCACCGCGGCGGCATACGTACGATACTGTGGCAGACACAGTAAAGCACGGTGAGCCGTACGTGTGTACCGCGACGGCATACGTATGATACTGTAGCGGGCACAGTAAATAATGGTGAGCCATACGTGTGCACCGCGGTGGCATACGTACGATACTGTGGCAGACACAGTAAAGCACGGTGAGCCGTACGTGTGTACCGCGACGGCATATGTACGATACTGTAGCCGGCACAGTAAATAATGGTGAGCCATACGTGTGCACCGCGGCGGCATACGTACGATACTGTGGCAGACACAGTAAAGCACGGTGAGTCGTACGTGTGTACCACGGCGACAACCGTACGATACTGTAGCGGGCACAGTAAATAATGGTGAGCCATACGTGTGCACCGCGGCGGCATACGTACGATACTGTGGCGGGCACAGTAAATCATGGTGCACCATACGTGTGCACCATGGTGGCATACGTATGATACTGTAGCGGGCACAGTCAAGCATGGTGAGCCATACGTTTGCACCACGGCGGCATACTTACGATACTATGGCGGACACAGTCAATCATGGTGCGCCATACGTGTGCACCATGGCGGCATAGGTAGGATACTGTGGCAGGCACAGTAAAGCATGATGTGCCAGACGTATTAACTGTCGTAGTAGAGGTAAGGTACCGTTGCCGGTACAGTAAGGCATGATGAACCGTGCGTATATACTACGGCAGCATACGTACGATACTGGTGCGGGAACAGTAAAGCACGGTGAACCATACTTATGTAACACGCCAGCGTACGTACGATACTGCTGCGGGTATAGTAAGACATGGTGCACTATACGTGTTACGTATGGCACACCATGCCTTACGATACTCGCACCTGTATTTTCCTTATGCTGGCATGGTACATACAAAGGTGTTCAGATAATTAGTATGAATATTAACCAAATTCAATGAAATTTTGTAGACACGATCGAGAAACTAATATCTAGGTCTATAGTTTATTACATTTTCGTAAAAATGTATAGTTTAAATATTGCAGGGAGTTTTTAATGAAAATATGAAAATACCACAGACCTAGGTATTACTTTCTAGACCATATCTACAAAATTTAATTGACTTTGATTGGTTAATATTCAAAATAATTATCTGAACACCTATGTATGTACGGCCAGCGTCATAAATATATATACGTTAACAAGAGCTCAAAAATATCTACACACCTCTATGTCACTGACAATAAGGTTGGTGTTTACATATTTTGACTCAATGGCTGTATTTATGTATATGAATGACACTGACTGTACCATGCCAACATAAGGAAAATACAGGTGCAATTATCGTAAGGCATAGTGTGCAATACGTAACACGTAGTGCAATAGTGCATCATGCCTTATACCCGCAACAGTATCGCATGTACTCGGGCGTGAGTCTAATTAGACACAATTGATTTTTAAGTTTCCGTTTTTCCTTTTTTTGAGGCACGGAACCCTAAAAATAAAGTATGTCTAATAGCCGTCCATCTATGTACATACGTATGGTGAATGGTATGGTGCCTTATTGTCCCACACTAGTATCATACCTTCTATTTGTCTTCTCAGCATATATATTTGTCCAATGCTGGAGATATGCTTCTCCCATGGTTTTTCTATGTCGTCCTTGTTGCGGCGTATCTGGTTGAGGTAGGCCCTGACATCTTAGGAATGGCGGTCTGCCCACGCTTCGACTTCCCGTTCATACCTCTACTATAATAGTTAATAAGTTTTATACAACATTATGCTTCTTTGTAGTATAACCTGCACTGGTTACGTAGATATCTACTTATAAATATTGGTGCGGGTACGATAAAGAATGATGTATCATTTTAAAGCTGACCAGATGTTTTAAAAACCGGCATGCGGCATTTTTCACATTTAATTTCTTTTACTGGCAATAGTTACGTATAAATAAATCACAAAGGTCGCGTCCTCATTGCAGGGTTTTTTTAAACTCTGGTCAGGCTTTATCTACTTATGTTGAACTTGTACGATATTAGTGCGGCTTTTATTATTATTATGCAAAATAATTTTAAAGCAAACTTAACAGCTGCACCGATATAGCACCAAAGTCCAGACCTGTAAGTGAAAAGCATATAATAATTGGTAATTTAGATAAAATCATACTTCACGATACATTATACATTTAGTGTACACAGCCATGATACAACATTTTTTATTTTTTAACTTTTACAAGGTTATTAACAGAAGAAATTCCGTTCTCAAACCCTGTACAAGTTTTATAGCTTAACATGCTTAAAAGGAAATAGACATAAAAGATTCATATTATTTATTTTCAATCGCAAAAATTGAGACATACTTAGTTACAAAAAAACCACAACAAGCTTAATTAATCATACTATTCTAGAATTACATGGTCGTCAAATTGGCGTACCCGTGAAACATTATGCTTTCTTTGAATGATCTTGTTGGATACGTCGGATTCAGAAGCAGCTTGCGATATATAGCCGTCGCATTCCGTGCAAGTGAAATGTTGATGACATAAGCCAGCAACATCAAAGCAATATTGCAGGATTTCTCTGGTTTATCTTCTGTATTCAAAGAAAAAAGTTTCGGTTAATTTTTTAATACTTATTTTTATGAAGGTTTAATAATAAGAACTAATATTTGAGAAAAAATTCTTACCGTCAATCATATGCAATGCCGTGCAATTATATTTGCTATTTTTGTTCTCGTGTCTCTATTTTTTCGCAATTTTGATGAAGCATAATATTTTATAATTTCTCCATTTTTTGAGGGTGATAGAGGAAAATAATTTGTTTTCCATTCCTAGATACAGACGACTGAAATCGTTCATTAGCTGAAAAAAGAATAAGTAACTTTTGTCATTTATATGTCATTGCGTACGTTTTTATAGAAAAACTACAAAGATTATGTAAAAAATAAGGCTGCGGACTGCGGTATATGCTTACCAAGGTATAGTTATTTCTATCAAGGTTTAATAGTAAGAACTAATATTTGAGAAAAAATTCTTACCGTTAATCAGTGCAATTATTTGCTATTTTTGTTCTCGTGTCTCTATTTTTTCGCAATTTTAATGAAGCATAATATTTTATAATTTCTCCCTTTTTTGAGGGTGATAGAGGAAAATAATTTGTTTTTCATTCCTGGATACAGACGACTGAAATCCTTCATTAGCTGAAAAAAGAATAAGTAACTTTTGTCATTTATATGTCATTGCGTACGTTTTTATAGAAAAACCACAAAGATTATGTAAAAAATAAGGCTGCGGACTGCGATATATGCTTACCAAGGTATAGTTATTTCTATCAAGGTTTAATAATAAGAACTAATATTTGAGAAAAAATTCTTACCGTCAATCAGTGCAATTATATTTGCTATTTTTGTTCTCGTGTCTCTATTTTTTCGCAATTTTGATGAAGCATAATATTTTATAATTTCTCCCTTTTTTGAGGGTGATAGAGGAAAATAATTTGTTTTCCATTCCTAGATACAGACGACTGAAATCGTTCATTGGCTGAAAAAAGAATAAGTAACTTTTGTCATTTATATGTCATTGCGTACGTTTTTATAGAAAAACTACAAAGATTATGTAAAAAATAAGGCTGCGGACTGCGGTATATGATTACCAAGGTATAGTTATTTCTATCAAGGTTTAATAGTAAGAACTAATATTTGAGAAAAAATTCTTACCGTTAATCAGTGCAATTATTTGCTATTTTTGTTCTCGTGTCTCTATTTTTTCGCAATTTTAATGAAGCATAATATTTTATAATTTCTCCCTTTTTTGAGGGTGATAGAGGAAAATAATTTGTTTTTCATTCCTGGATACAGACGACTGAAATCCTTCATTAGCTGAAAAAAGAATAAGTAACTTTTGTCATTTATATGTCATTGCGTACGTTTTTATAGAAAAACTACAAAGATTATGTAAAAAATAAGGCTGCGGACTGCGATATATGCTTACCAAGGTATAGTTATTTCTATCAAGGTTTAATAATAAGAACTAATATTTGAGAAAAAATTCTTACCGTCAATCAGTGCAATTATATTTGCTATTTTTGTTCTCGTGTCTCTATTTTTTCGCAATTTTGATGAAGCATAATATTTTATAATTTCTCCCTTTTTTGAGGGTGATAGAGGAAAATAATTTGTTTTCCATTCCTAGATACAGACGACTGAAATCGTTCATTGGCTGAAAAAAGAATAAGTAACTTTTGTCATTTATATGTCATTGCGTACGTTTTTATAGAAAAACTACAAAGATTATGTAAAAATTAGGCTGTGGACTGCGGTATATGCTTACTAAGGTATAGTTATTTCTATCAAGGTTTAATAATAAGAACTAATATTTGAGAAAAAAATCTTACCGTCAATCAGTGCAATTATATTTGCTATTTTTGTTCTCGTGTCTCTATTTTTTCGCAATTTTGATGAAGCATAATATTTTATAATTTCTCCCTTTTTTGAGGGTGATAGAGGAAAATAATTTGTTTTCCATTCCTAGATACAGACGACTGAAATCGTTCATTAGCTGAAAAAAGAATAAGTAACTTTTGTCATTTATATGTCATTGCGTACGTTTTTATAGAAAAACTACAAAGATTATGTAAAAAATAAGGCTGCGGACTGCGATATATGCTTACCAAGGTATAGTTATTTCTATCAAGGTTTAATAGTAAGAACTAATATTTGAGAAAAAAATCTTACCGTTAATCAGTGCAATTATTTGCTATTTTTGTTCTCGTGTCTCTATTTTTACGCAATTTTAATGAAGCATAATATTTTATAATTTCTCCCTTTTTTGAGGGTGATAGAGGAAAATAATTTGTTTTTCATTCCTGGATACAGACCACTGAAATCCTTCATTAGCTGAAAAAAGAATAAGTAACTTTTGTCATTTATATGTCATTGCGTACGTTTTTATAGAAAAACCACAAAGATTATGTAAAAAATAAGGCTGCGGACTGCGGTATATGCTTACCAAGGTATAGTTATCTCTATCAAGGTTTAATAATAAGAACTAATATTTGAGAAAAAATTCTTACCGTCAATCAGTGCAATTATATTTGCTATTTTTGTTCTCGTGTCTCTATTTTTTCGCAATTTTGATGAAGCATAATATTTTATAATTTCTCCCTTTTTTGAGGGTGATAGAGGAAAATAATTTGTTTTCCATTCCTAGATACAGACGACTGAAATCGTTCATTAGCTGAAAAAAGAATAAGTAACTTTTGTCATTTATATGTCATTGCGTACGTTTTTATAAAAAAAACTACAAAGATTATGTAAAAAATAAGGCTGCGGACTGCGGTATATGCTTACCAAGGTATAGCCTTGTGATTGTTTCAAGGCTGGGAAATCCTTGAAGTAATCCACTATATCACTTTTTCCACATTGGATGCGGTTTAGGCAGTTTCTGCCCACTTTTCTTCAACAGATTTCCATGGTTTCCAGATTTCCATGATATTTCATTTTTCAGCCAGACTAATGTTTCTTTAGACAATACCTGTAATACACACGTAAACCACATAAATGTGTATGGTGGGATGAGTTAACAAGAGGAAGCGCATCAAGGGCAGATTGAGATGACAGCAGTCGAGCTGTCAAACGTCAAAGTGAATGAAATGAAATTAAAAATTAAAATTAAAAAGGAAAAAAAAAAAAAAGAAAAAAAAAAATGATATTAAATGTGGTACAATATTGTTTTTACATTTGACCATGTAAATCTACTGTTTGCGAGAAATTTTAAGTTTTATTTTAAACATTGTAAATTGTGTAGGAACTATAGGCAACAGCGTCGCTTAACCACTGCTAAGGTTAAAATCGCTTGCACGCGAATTTTGTTGCTAACTGGTTAATCAACGCTGTTGCCCATAGTACCTACCTATCCGACAAATATTTTACAACAGTGTATTGAGGTGTTTACAATTAGTGGCGTTTATGATTAATGTGACAAACATTGGTCAAATCATAAAAAAAAAAAAAATTTTTTTACAAGGTAGGTAAGTAAATACCTACACGTTTACATTTGACCATTTACATTGATTGATTTCATTTGATCTTGTAAATACCATAGTTTGCGAGAATTTTAAGTTCTATCCTCGTAAGTCCTGTGTTTTTGAAATGTGTAGTTCCAACGACCTGACGTACTGTATGAAGTACAAACTAAAATTAGTGCTTCAGACCGAGACAGAAAAGTTTCATTTTCTGCGAATTTAGATGTGGAACCTGGTTGTTTATGTTTTTTGGTATGTTTGATATGCTCCAGACTATATTTTGAAGCAAAAAGTAAAAAAAATATTTTGTACTAAATTTAGTATGTTAGGTTTTGGTGTCCATCGTTCTGGCAGCGCCACGGTCTCCGATTTACGTGAAAAAAAATCACCATGTAGGCCGATTTTTTCCCAGTCGGGAAAAAATACGTTTGATTTTTTCCCTCCACTGGATCCGAAGATATACGAGGTTTTTTGTGGCGCTGCCAGAACGACGTCGTTCTGGCAGCGCCACGGCTATATCTCATTAATTACAAATGCTAGAATAAATCCGATTACATACAGATTTTTGGCTTTTTTTTCCATTTCACACAAGCTAACATCCACCCGTGAATGTCAACAGATTCAGGAGTAATCGTGGGTCATTTGTGGCGCTGCCAGAACGACGTCGTTCTGGCAGCGCCACGGCTGTATCTCAGCAATTCGTTTTTTTTCCTGGAAACGGTGTGGGTATATATTTAATACCTTCGTCATAAGGCACGGCAAAAAACGAATTTCTACATTTCATCGTGGATTAAGAATTTTATAGGCTTCGAGAAATTCTAACCTCAAAAAAATTTTTTTTTCGCTCTAACGCCTTTAATTGATATATTAAATAACATTCGCGCATTCCCTTATCTTCCTATAAAGGGAAAAAAAAAAACCACCATCGCAGCATTAGCCGTTCCAGAGAAATCATAGGTTTAGATTTGGTTCATACATTAGGCATCGTTCCCGCAGCGCCACACCCAGTACACCATGATCCAGGGCACCTGTCGCCAAACTGAGTATGCCAATATTTAGTACCACCATAGCGAACACGGAAAAAAATCTGATAACGTGTATAACACAGCTACTTTCCGAGAAATAAGCCATTGATTCAATATGCCATACAATTGGTACATTCGAGTAGAAAAGTTTTAAATTGCTTTTTATTTTAGCATTTTAAGTATCGGATCCGGTGCCCAAAACCATTTTTTACTATACACGGTGTTTGGTAATAGCCTTATAAAGCCGAATATGGTACATTTAAATATTTTGTTTATTAATTTTTGTATGAAACAGCTGATTTTTTTCGCGATTTCAGAGTTGGTCCCATAGTAAAAGTTGTTCAGTTTGATGGCCTCTATCTACAATATTCGGCTTTATAAGACTATATTACCAAACACCCTGTAAAGATAAACTAAACGATCGTTCAGACAATGCTTGATAAGCTTGTAAACGGTAACTGTAACTGCTCAAACATCGCTTCTAGACTATAAGAAAGGCTTGCAGAAACATTTTTATTATAACGGTTAAACCGGTTTTATCGAAAAATTGCGTTCCGGTGCGGAACGAAATAGAAGCGATACTTTAAACCTAAATAAACCGGTTTATTCCTAGGTCATCGCCCGGGCAGTCATATCATAGGGGTTTCTCAGAAATCGTCAAAAAATCATAAGGGTCAATTCAAGTTGGGAGAGCGCAGCGAATTTTCGTACTTCGAAATTTTCTTTATTTCTTCTTTAAAAAAAATATAAAAATCTTTTTAAAAAAACACGTTTTTAAAACAGACTAAATTATTACAAAAAAAAATTGGATTAAAATATTAAAACGGACTAAAAAGAAAAATATAAATTCTTCTGTACACATTTATAACCCTACCTACAGAAATTTTAAACCTAAAAACGTGGGGCGCATTTTGTAAAATTTATCATCCATATTGTCTTTAGCATTTTTTAGAAAATTTCGAAGTACCAAAATTCGCTGCGCTCTCCCAACTTGAATTGACCCTAATGATTTTTTGACGATTTCTGAGAATCCCCTATGATATGACTGCCCGGGCGATGACCAAGGAATAAACCGGTTTATTTAGGTTTAAAGTATCGCTTCTATTTCGTTCCGCACCGGAACGCAATTATTCGATAAAACCGGTTTAACCGTTATAATAAAAATGTTTCTGCAAGCCTTTCTTATAGTCTAGAAGCGATGTTTGAGCAGTTACAGTTACCGTTTACAAGCTTATCAAGCATTGTCTGAACGATCGTTTAGTTTATCTTTACAGGGTGTTTGGTAATATAGTCTTATAAAGCCGAATATTGTAGATAGAGGCCATCAAACTGAACAACTTTTACTATGGGACCAACTCTGAAATCGCGAAAAAAAATCAGCTGTTTTTTTATACAAAAATTAATAAACAAAATATTTAAATGTACCATATTCGGCTTTATAAGGCTATTACCAAACACCGTGTATAGTAAAAAATGGTTTTGGGCACCGGATCCGATACTTAAAATGCTAAAATAAAAAGCAATTTAAAACTTTTCTACTCGAATGTACCAATTGTATGGCATATTGAATCAATGGCTTATTTCTCGGAAAGTAGCTGTGTTATACACGTTATCAGATTTTTTTCCGTGTTCGCTATGGTATGCTACAACGCAATGTTAAAAATATGAAAAATCCAAGATGGCGGCCAACTTTTTAGTTTTTGAGCCGATTGCGATGAAACTCCGTTCATAGTTCTATTTTGACAAGGATATAATAACGCAATGTTCAAAATATTGGAAAATCCAAGATGGCGGCCAATTTTCTTGTTTCTGGGCCGATTTCGATGAAACTTGGTTTATGGTGTTATTTTAACAAGGCAATATTAACGCAATGTTAAAAATATAAAAAATCCAAGATGGCGGCCAACTTTTTTGTTTCTGGGCTGATTTCGATAAAACTTGGTTTATGGTGTTATTTTAACAAGGCAATATTAACGCAATGTTAAAAATATAAAAAAATCCAAGATGGCGGCCAACTTTTTTGTTTCTGGGCCGATTTCGATGAAACTTGGTTCATGGTGTTATTTTAACAAGGCAATATTAACGCAATGTTAAAAATATAAAAAAATCGAAGATGGCAGCCAACTTTTTTGTTTCTGGGCTGATTTCGATGAAACTTGGTTTATGGTGTTATTTTAAAAAGGCAATAAAAACGCAATGTTAAAAATATAAAAAAAATTAAGATGGCGACCAACTTTTTTGTCTATCGGCCGATTTAGATATAACTTGGTTTATGGTCTTATTTTAACAAGGCAATAACAACGCAATGTTAAAAATATAAAAAAATCCAAGATTGTGGCCAACTTTTTTGTTTCTGGGCCGATTTCGATGAAACTTGGTTTATGGTGTTATTTTAACAAGGCAATATTAACGCAATGTTAAAAATATAAAAAATCCAAGATGGCGGCCACCTTTTTTGTTTCTGGGCCGATTTCGATGAAACTTGGTTTATGGTGTTATTTTAACAAGGCAATATTAACGCAATGTTAAAAATATAAAAAATCCAAGATGGCGGCCAACTTTTTTGTTTCTGGGCTGATTTCGATAAAACTTGGTTCATGGTGTTATTTTAACAAGGCAATATTAACGCAATGTTAAAAATATAAAAAATCCAAGATGGCGGCCAACTTTTTTGTTTCTGGGCCGATTTCGATGAAACTTGGTTTATGGTGTTATTTTAACAAGGCAATATTAACGCAATGTTAAAAATATAAAAAATCCAAGATGGCGGCCACCTTTTTTGTTTCTGGGCCGATTTCGATGAAACTTGGTTTATGGTGTTATTTTAACAAGGCAATATAACGCAATGTTAAAAATATAAAAAATCCAAGATGGCAGGCAACTTTATTGTTTCTGGGCCGATTTCGATGAAACTTGGTTCATGGTGTTATTTTAACAAGGCAATATTAACGCAATGTTAAAAATATAAAAAATCCAAGATGGCGGCCAACTTTTTTGTTTCTGGGCTGATTTCGATAAAACTTGGTTTATGGTGTTATTTTAACAAGGCAATAACAACGCAATGTTAAAAATATAAAAAAAAATAAGATGGCGACCAACTTTTTTGTCTATCGGCCGATTTAGATATAACTTGGTTTATGGTGTTATTTTAACAAGGCAATAACAAAGCAATGTTAAAAATATAAAAAAATCCAAGATGGCGGGCAACTTTTTTGTTTCTGGGCCGATTTCGATGAAACTTGGTTCATGGTGTTATTTTAACAAGGCAATATTAACGCAATGTTAAAAATATAAAAAATCCAAGATGGCGGCCAACTTTTTTGTTTCTGGGCTGATTTCGATAAAACTTCGTTTATGGTGTTATTTTAACAAGGCAATATTAACGCAATGTTAAAAATATAAATAAATCCAAGATGGCAGTCAACTTTTTTGTTTCTGGGCTGATTTCGATGAAACTTGGTTTATGGTGTTATTTTTACAAGGCAATAACAACGCAATGTTAAAAATATAAAAAAAATTAAGATGGCGACCAACTTTTTTGTCTATCGGCCGATTTAGATATAACTTGGTTTATGGTGTTATTTTAACAAGGCAATAACAACGCAATTTTAAAAATATAAAAAAATCCAAGATGGCGCGCAACTTTTTTGTTTCTGGGCCGATTTCGATGAAACTTGGTTTATGGTGTTATTTTAACAAGGCAATATTAACGCAATGTTAAAAATATAAAAAAATCCAAGATGGCGGCCAACTTTTTTGTTTCTGGGCCGATTTCGATAAAACTTGGTTTATGGTCTTATTTTAACAAGGCAATAACAACGCAATGTTAAAAATATAAAAAATCCAAGATGGCAGCCAACTTTTTTGTTTCTGGGCCGATTTCGATGAAACTTGGTTTATGGTGTTATTTTAACAAGGCAATAACAACGCAATGTTAAAAATATAAAAAAATCCAAGATGGCAGCCAACTTTTTTGTTTCTGGGCCGATTTCGATGAAACTTGGTTTATGGTGTTATTTTAACAAGGCAATGACAACGCAATGTTAAAAATATAAAAAAAATTAAGATGGCGACCAACTTTTTTGTCTATCGGCAGATTTAGATATAACTTGGTTTATGGTGTTATTTTAACAAGGCAATAACAACGCAATGTTAAAAATATAAAAAAATCCAAGATTGTGGCCAACTTTTTTGCTTCTGGGCCGATTTCGATGAAACTTGGTTTATGGTGTTATTTTAACAAGGCAATATTAACGCAATGTTAAAAATATAAAAAATCCAAGATGGTGGCCAACTTTTTTGTTTCTGGGCTGATTTCGATGAAACTTGGTTTTAGGTACTATTTTACAAGTAAACAGCAATGCAATGTTTAAAATATTAAAACACCTAAGATGACAGCCAAATTCTTTATTTGTTTTTTTTAACCAAATAACACGAAAACGATCCCTTTTTTCCCAAGCTGTTTTTTTTGTATAATAGTATCAAAAATCGAGTTTCATCAAAATCGGCCCAAAAACAAACTGTGGGCTGCCATCTATTTTTTATATTTTTATTATTGCGTTACTGTTTTCTGTAAAAATAGTACCAAAAGACGGAGTTTCATCGAAATCGGCTCACAAACAAAAAAGTTAACAGCCATATTGGACTTTGCAATATTTTCAACATTGCGTTGCTAATTCCGAAAACCATGTTTCATGTAAATCGGCCCAAAAACAAAAAAAGTTGGCCGCCATCTTAGATATTTTTATTATTTTTAACATTGCCTTGTTATTTCCTTGTTAAAATAATACCAAAAACCAAGTTTAATTAAATCGGCCGAAAAACAAAAATCGGTTTAATATCATTAAACCGCATACGTTAATGTAAAGAGTGTGCCACAGTAATTTAATGATGCGGCTGACGTCATAAAGATTCTACGTACCGAAAACAGTCAGTAAGTAAACGGAGTTCGTAAAATGAGCCAGGATACGTAAAAACTGATGATGTAGACGGAGATTTTATTAATTATCCCGTGTACGTAAAATGTATCGGCATACCTCCGACCCTGCTCGTACATTATGTACGTAACCGGGACCATTAATTAATGTGACAGGGACAGTACAATGATTTGGCAACCAGTTACTGTTATAAAGAGCCT
The DNA here is from genome assembly GCA_928269145.1 of Agriphila tristella. Classification (NCBI taxonomy): domain Eukaryota; kingdom Metazoa; phylum Arthropoda; class Insecta; order Lepidoptera; family Crambidae; genus Agriphila; species Agriphila tristella. The sequence goes on along the minus strand of OV743433.1, from coordinate 35,973,859 downwards.
GGATACTGAAATAATGCAGCTGTATAACTATTCGTACGTATGGCGCATACATATTTTATGTTACGGGTTAAGTAAATTACGTATGCTGCTCCGTGCAGAATCATTAAGCCGCATACGTAACTGTAAAGAATGCGCCACAGTAATTTCATGATGCGGCTGACGTCATAAAGATTCTACGTACCAAACACAGTCGGTAAGTAAACGGAGTTCGTAAAATGAGCCAGGATACGTAAAAACTGATGATGTAGACGGAGACATTATTAATTATCCTATAATGAAACTACAGTAATAAAGGTAAACCACTTTTACTTTCTTCACTGGAATACACCATGAATATTATTAACTAGGCTATAGCAACGATACGTTAGCAGTTTTCCCTAACTACTTGGCTTCTCGACGGTTGCACAGTGACTGAGCCCGCAACTGACTTTCGTCGACCGTTCTGCCGCCTATCCCCACCGCTTACCTCCCCATTCCACTACAAATGGCGGGAAAATATGGCGGGAAACGGCGGAGCTAAGCGGCGGTGTTGCCAGGCTATTAAACTAAAATACTACTATTATCCTTTCAATTTGATTCAAAATCATAACAATAAAATGGATTTATTACTATCAAACGACAAAACGTCACATTCGTCCATCCTGACCTCGTGCATGTCCTCGTGCACGGTCAACTCAACAATATTATGGGTTATAATTGTCAACTCAATACTTTCATAATAATATCGTCACATTCGGCCGGTTGTATGTTAACTAATACCGCATTCTATTAAACAAACTTATTGGGTTTAACGTATTGTTATATTTTTTTAATTTGAGAATTCTCATTTACTTAATTGTTATAATTAATTTTGTGGATTAATGAATGCTAAAAGAGAGAATCTACTGAATCTGCCACCATTTCAAAAATGGGAGGCCCCTCCAAGAAAGAAATGGCGAAAGAAAACTTGGAGAGGGTTGTCGACCTCCGTCTTTTATATTTAATAATTTATTTACAAGAGGAACTAACTGTTGTAACTTATCGCGCCTAGTATGATCATGAGATCATAAAGCTATAACATTTTTAAAAGCCAGTAAGATTGTGACACAAATATTAACTCTAAAACATCTTAAAATTGTTACAATTTTTTTACCACAATAAGCAATCAAATTATTTATGAAAGTACAACATTTCTTATTAGTTCTTTCTACAAAATTATAAATTTTATTAAAATATTTAATAAGAGAAAAGTACAAAAAGTAAATATAACAGTCGACAGCCTATTTACCATGAAAGGGTAAACAAATTCAATTACAAATTGTCGACTTTTGACAGATAACGTGACGTGCTGCCGACTACCTAACTGAAATTATCAATGATATCAACTTATTAAACCCACAATAGGTATACAATTTCAATTTACTACACCCGCTAGCTGTGTAAAACGCAAGGTAATCGTTTAATTATTAAAGTTGCGTTGCAACAATCATTATGAGTATATATTATTTTTATTTATTTCACAATTCACACCATGAGCTAGGTACTTATAATATTTAATTTAGCTAGACTAGAACTACCTATTTTAACAGGTTCTGAATAAGATTTAAATATATTTGATAAATCAATGCATAGGAATTTGGGTCCGTTTCTATGTTCAACCAGATAATTGCAGCTGAAACCTATTAGCCGTCGCAGCCTGTTGTCATCGTGTCACAAAAACTAGGATCGACCAATAACGCAACAGTCGTTTCTACCATCCAGTCACGCGTCGCACATCGCGCCGTCGTCACCTTAGCGACATATAACGCATCGGCATCTTGTCAGATGCAATATGTTTCTGAAATATATAAAACATAAACGACAGTAACCGTCCCTAAATCATAGGACAAACGTCAACAAAATAAAACATCAGAGTCAAAAGGAAATATATTTAAATCTATTCATGAGAACTGTTTCTTTATGAGATAAGAAAAATATTATGTGACATTACACATTCACATACTTATATACATAATCATATCTAGTTGCATAGTTATTAAACATTAATTTATCATGACAATTTATTCATTTTATTCCACAATTTGTGGTTCTCTTGCATTTTATTATGTAATGTCAATATAATAAGTCTATGTGTAATGCGGTCAGTTTTAGTAGTTGCTAATGTAATTAGTAGATGCAATAAATAATTATGAATATGAATGTCATTACTCGCGGGGCCACCGTTTGCCACTATGTGGACACGGCCTGTCAAGACGTTATATTCAAACCAAAGCTATAACTGAGGACACATATGGCCCATAGACGCGACACACTTGGCCGCTTACTAAGTACTAGTACCACACGTAAGGACACACTTGGCCCATAGACGCAACATACCTAGTCTGGCCCATAGATGCGATACACTTGCCGCTTACTAAGTACCACACTTAAGAACACACTTGGCCCATTGACGCAACATACCTAGTCGCCTAAACACCACACTTAAGGACAAATGGTTCATATAATAGTAGCTTACGCACTGCTAGGTACCTAATAATATTGTAAGACTTATTTTCTCAAACATAAATATAATTTATTCAAATTAACCATAACTACATTAGCATCCAATTGCAATAATATATTATAAACCAAGAGATAACCAAGTAAAATGAAGTTGTGTCTTAAAGAAGAACGCGGACTAAAGTCAACTTATTTTTTGATAGATCTTCGTTCGTAATTGACTTCTGATTGTTTGTGAAAGTACTCCAATATTCAAGGGCCTGTGCACTAAGCTAAACAACAACAACTTAAATAATCGTTTGCAGATGACGATTCAAATATGAAATTGAAATCGCATTATGTAGTCACATAAACATGTAATATAAGCATATAACAACCTAGCCTTGTAAACCGCTAGCGCTTCTAGCCAAACCGTAGGCGCATCTAGCCAAATCTCAGGCGCATCTAGCCAAATTAAAGGCGCATCTAGCCAAAACATAGGCGCATCTAGCCAAACCATAGGCGCATCTAGCCAAACCATAGGCGCATCTAGCCAAACTGATGGCACATCTAACCAAATCATAGGCGCATCTAGCCCTGTAAACTGATGGCACATCTAGCCAAACTGGATTTGCATCTAAATAATAAACAAATCATTTATTTCCCAGAATATGGTAGTATACATTGATGTCATTATAATATAACAAAATCTGTATAATTATCCTGCCTGTTAGGCGTAGAAATCTGTCAGTAGCTAGGTGATTATAAAATTTAAATTTGAAAATCGATAATCATTAATTTTTACAACTACTTTTCATTACCCATCATTCCAATAAATAATTTAAAATCCCCATAAAATAAATGTTAAACCTTAATGTCAAATATGATATATGACAATAATAATTATAATAATTGCCTGCCAGTACAATGTTAATTTAAATTAAAGCAATAAGATATTAATTACGACTAGCCAAACCATAGGCGAATCTAGCCCTGTAACCTGATGGTGCATCAAGCCAACCGAAGGCACATCTAATCAAACTGAAGGCGCATAAACTGAAGGCGCATCTTGCCAAACCGAAGGCGCATCTAGCCAAAACAAAGGCACATCTAGCCAAACTGATGGCGCATCTAGCCAAACTGAAGGCGCATCTAGCCAAACTGAAGGCGCATCTAGCCAAACTGAAGGCGCATCTAGCCTTATAAGCCGCAGGCGCATCTAGCCAAACCGCAGGCTTATCTAATCATATAAAATGTTGGCGCATCCAACGTTATATAAAATTACGGCGCATCTAAACTTATAAAATGAAGGCGCATCTAAACTTATAAAATGAAGGCGCATTTAAACTTATGAAATGAAGGCACTAGCCTTGTGATTGTGAAACGAAGGCGCATCTAATCTTATAAAATAAAGTCGCATTAAACCTTATAAAATGTAGGCGCATCTAACCCTATAAAATGAAGGCGCATCTAGCCAAACTGAAGGCGCATCTTGCCAAACCGAGGGCGCATCTAGCCAAAACAAAGGCACATCTAGCCAAACTGATGGCGCATCTAGCCAAACTGAAGGCGCATCTAGCCAAACTGAAGGCGCATCTAGCCTTATAAGCCGCAGGCGCATCTAGCCAAACCGCAGGCTTATCTAATCATATAAAATGTTGGCGCATCCAACGTTATATAAAATTACGGCGCATCTAAACTTATAAAATAAAGGCGCATCTAAACTTATAAAATGAAGGCGCATTTAAACTTATGAAATGAAGGCACTAGCCTTGTGATTGTGAAACGAAGGCGCATCTAATCTTATGAAATAAAGTCGCATTAAACCTTATAAAATGTAGGCGCATCTAACCCTATAAAATGAAGGCGCATCTAGCCAAACTGAAGGCGCATCTTGCCAAACCGAGGGCGCATCTAGCCAAAACAAAGGCACATCTAGCCAAACTGATGGCGCATCTAGCCAAACTGAAGGCGCATCTAGCCAAACTGAAGGCGCATCTAGCCTTATAAGCCGCAGGCGCATCTAGCCAAACCGCAGGCTTATCTAATCATATAAAATGTTGGCGCATCCAACCTTATATAAAATGACGGCGCATCTAAACTTATAAAACGAAGGCGCATTTAAACTTATGAAATGAAGGCACATCTAAACTTATAAAATGAAGGCACATCTAAACTTATAAAATGAAGGCACATCTAGCACTGTGATTGTGAAACGAAGGCGCATCTAATCTTATAAAATGAAGGCGAATCTAATCCTATTAAATGAAGGCGCATCTAACCTCGTAAAATAAAGGCGTATCTAACCTCGTAATGAAAGCACATCAAACCTTATAAAATTTCATTCATATAAATCTCAATTTTTTTTTATCATTCTAGTATCAAGAGTTATACCTTATTATAAGTCGAAGGCGCGTTTAGCCTTACACGTTGAACGTGTGCCTAGCTTTGAAAGTAAGTTGTACATTTTCATTCATATCAATATATTTTTTTTATAATAGAAAACCAACAACAGTTAATAAAAAAGGCGCATCTCACCTTGTAAAATAAAGGCTTACCTAACCTTATATAAAATAAAAGCACATCTAAACTTAAAAAACTTCACCCTTATAAATTCTCAAGCCTCTTCATACAGGTACCTTACTTTAAGTCGAAGGCGCGTTTAGCCTTGTCCTAGCCTTACAAACTGAATGTGCATCTAGCCTCGAAAGTCAATGTTATAATAAATTTTCATTCATATAAATATCTAGTTTAATTACATAGGGCTGGGTGAAATATTTAGACTAAGTTTCATTTTAGTTTGAAATATTTCATAAATTTCATATAAGTAAATTAAAATATACTAGGGACTAGGAGTGACGGTATTTACAAATATTATGAACATCTTTAATGTAGGTACTTAATTAATACAACATAAATAAATCTTATCTGGTAAACTAAAAGCACGTCTAGCCTTGTAAACCGAAGGCACGTCTAGCCTTGTAAACCGAAGGCGCATTTAGCCTTGTAAACTGAAGGCGCGTCTAGCCTTGTAAACCGAAGGCGCGTCTAGCCTTTTAAACCGAATGTACGTCTAGCCTTTTAAGCCATAGGCGCGTCTAGCATATCAAACCGAAGGCGCGTCTAGCCTTTTAAACCGAAGGCGCATCTAGCCTTGTAAACCGAAGACGCGTCTAGCCTTTCAAACCGAAGGCCCATCTAGCCTTGTAAACCGAAGGCGCATCTAGCCTTGTAAACCGAAGGCGCGTCTAACCTTTCAAACCGAAGGCGCGTCTAGCCTTTTAAACCGAAGGCGCGTTTAGCCTTTTAAACCGAAGGCGCGTTTAGCCTTTTAAACCGAAGGCACGTCTAGCCTTGTAAACCGAAGGCGCGTCTAACCTCGTCTCAAAAATTTATAGAAAACAAATATGCCTAGAATAGAAATACCTAAGAACCGGTTCTCTTTAAATAAAATTTCAAAGTAGCGAAATATTTCCTACCAACAACGATTAGTTTTAAAAGCGTTATATTTTTTTACAAAACTAAAAAAAAACATTTAGGAACATAAAAATGACATCAAAATTATTACCTTTTACTAGTAAACCGAAGTTTAAGTTATATTTCTTCAAAACTAATATAGGACAAAAAATGTGCTTCAAAGTAAACTTAAATCATTCATTTAGGAACACATAAATCAAAATTATAATCTTTTACTAGTAAACATACTGCGCATCACCATGGAAAAAATAAAAAAATAAACGTAGCTCGTACACCAGATCTTTAGTATAAGATAAGTAGACACAGTTTTTTAACTGTAAGATCACTTCTCTGAAATCACGTTAATTAGTGAAATCGGCAATTTTTGTGAACGGCCTCTTAATAGAATAAGAATTAACTTCTTGAATTATAATAAAACTCTTTAAGGGTCCATCATAGGAAAACATGGTTTGCGGGGGTCATACCCTTATATAGAAAGCGTAAAGATGTAGCCACAAAAACAAACAAAAAGAAAACACGACAAGCTAAAGAGATTTTCTAGTAGCTAAAAGATCAAATTGCGTATGAACCTCACAGACAATTGCAAGAAAAATAAGGATATCATCAAAAGTGCTTGCGTAGGTTCACATTTTTGGCGCAAATAATAGCGGAAACGTACTGAATTCTACATCGAAATACACTTTAACATACTGTGAAGTAGCTCCATTAACCTTTATAAAAAAAAAAGATAATTGTGATCAAAAAAATAACACAGAAAAAGTACAGAAGTGAGGCTACCCTCCATATTCTTTACACGTAAAGTAAAAGACAGACAAATGCTTACGCGTAACCGAGCTTTAAACTACGACTATAGCGCGTCATGGTACTACTAAAACCCTTTTGAAGATCGACATAACTTGGTGCCAATTCTACATAAATTATCACGTTATCCGTTTTATTCTCCGTATCCGCACATCCCCAGGGTACAGTGTCAAGGTCGACTACTAACGACAATTACAATGGTATGAAATATAAAAAAATAACTTAATAACCTCTGCGGAACACATTGTCCGAAATAAAAATACGCAGTAACATAGATAGGTACTTAAAATATACACAGTTCTTATTTTCATAATTCATTATGTAATGCATACCCAGAGTTTAAATCACGAAAGTTACAGTTGGGCAGTTAAGATAAAAAAAACTTTCATTTCATGACCTCGCTTTACAATCATGGACATTACTATTCCAATATCAACGCACTATTTCATCATGCTGACGACGCTGAGTGTAGTTTTGTGTGCATGTGCAGTGTATGCACGACCAAAGTGTAGCCTCGGCCACGTGCAATGATTGTCGAGTGTGTATGCACGATCGAAGTGTAGCCTCGACCACGTGCAATGACTGAGTTGTGTATGCACGGCCGAAGTGTAGCCTCGGCCACGTGCAATGAGTGCGAGTTGTGTATGCATGGCAGTGCAAATTGTAAAAGTAAGAATCTCTTTCAATGCAATAAAATTTGAAACTACCCAACTGAATTTCGTAATTTTAGCTCGGTTTAAAACGTTAAAAATCGTGAGCGTACATACCTTGGTTCTTCCACTGCTGATTTATAATGAAACTACAGTAATAAAGGTAAACCACTTTTACTTTCTTCACTGGAATACACCATGAATATTATTAACTAGGCTATAGCAACGATACGTTAGCAGTTTTCCCTAACTACTTGGCTTCTCGACGGTTGCACAGTGACTGAGCCCGCAACTGACTTTCGTCGACCGTTCTGCCGCCTATCCCCACCGCTTACCTCCCCATTCCACTACAAATGGCGGGAAAATATGGCGGGAAACGGCGGAGCTAAGCGGCGGTGTTGCCAGGCTATTAAACTAAAATACTACTATTATCCTTTCAATTTGATTCAAAATCATAACAATAAAATGGATTTATTACTATCAAACGACAAAACGTCACAATCCCGTGTACGTAAAATGTATCGGCATAACTCCGACCCTGCTCGTACATTATGTACGTAACCGGGACCATTACTTAATGTGACAGGGACAGTACAATGATTTGGCAACCAGTTACTGTTATAAAGAGCCTGGATACTGAAATAATGCAGCTGTATAACTATTCGTACGTATAGCGCATACATATTTCATGTTACGGGTAAAGTAAATTACGTATGCTGCTCCGTGCAGAATCATTAAGCCGCATACGTAACTGTAAAGAGTGCGCAACAGTAATTTAATGATGCGGCTGACGTCATAAAGATTCTACGTACCAAACACTGTCGGTAAGTAAACGGAGTTCGTAAAATGAGCCAGGATACGTAAAAACTGATGATGTAGACGGAGACATTATTAATTATCCCGTGTACGTAAAATGTATCGGCATACCTCCGACCCTGCTCGTACATTATGTACGTAACCGGGACCATTACTTAATGTGACAGGGACAGTACAATGATTTGACAACCAGTTACTGTTATAAAGAGCCTGGATACTGAAATAATGCAGCTGTATAACTATTCGTACGTATAGCGCATACATATTTCATGTTACGGGTAAAGTAAATTACGTATGCTGCTCCGTGCAGAATCATTAAGCCGCATACGTAACTGTAAAGAGTGCGCAACAGTAATTTAATGATGCGGCTGACGTCATAAAGATTCTACGTACCAAACACAGTCGGTAAGTAAACGGAGTTCGTAAAATGAGCCAGGATACGTAAAAACTGATGATGTAGACGGAGACATTATTAATTATCCCGTGTACGTAAAATGTATCGGCATACCTCCGACCCTGCTCGTACATTATGTACGTAACCGGGACCATTACTTAATGTGACAGGGACAGTACAATGATTTGGCAACCAGTTACTGTTATAAAGAGCCTGGATACTGAAATAATGCAGCTGTATAACTATTCGTACGTATAGCGCATACATATTTCATGTTACGGGTAAAGTAAATTACGTATGCTGCTCCGTGCAGAATCATTAAGCCGCATACGTAACTGTAAAGAGTGCGCAACAGTAATTTAATGATGCGGCTGACGTCATAAAGATTCTACGTACCAAACACAGTCGGTAAGTAAACGGAGTTCGTAAAATGAGCCAGGATACGTAAAAACTGATGACGTAGACGGAGACATTATTAATTATCCCGTGTACGTAAAATGTATCGGCATACCTCCGACCCTGCTCGTACATTATGTACATAACCGGGACCATTACTTAATGTGACAGGGACAGTACAATGATTTGGCAACCAGTTACTGTTATAAAGAGCCTGGATACTGAAATAATGCAGCTGTATAACTATTCGTACGTATAGCGCATACATATTTCATGTTACGGGTAAAGTAAATTACGTATGCTGCTCCGTGCAGAATCATTAAGCCGCATACGTAACTGTAAAGAGTGCGCAACAGTAATTTAATGATGCGGCTGACGTCATAAAGATTCTACGTACCAAACACAGTCGGTAAGTAAACGGAGTTCGTAAAATGAGCCAGGATACGTAAAAACTGATGATGTAGACGGAGACATTATTAATTATCCCGTGTACGTAAAATGTATCGGCATACCTCCGACCCTGCTCGTACATTATGTACGTAACCGGGACCATTACTTAATGTGACAGGGACAGTACAATGATTTGGCAACCAGTTACTGTTATAAAGAGCCTGGATACTGAAATAATGCAGCTGTATAACTATTCGTACGTATAGCGCATACATATTTCATGTTACGGGTAAAGTAAATTACGTATGCTGCTCCGTGCAGAATCATTAAGCCGCATACGTAACTGTAAAGAGTGCGCAACAGTAATTTAATGATGCGGCTGACGTCATAAAGATTCTACGTACCAAACACAGTCGGTAAGTAAACGGAGTTCGTAAAATGAGCCAGGATACGTAAAAACTGATGACGTAGACGGAGACATTATTAATTATCCCGTGTACGTAAAATGTATCGGCATACCTCCGACCCTGCTCGTACATTATGTACATAACCGGGACCATTACTTAATGTGACAGGGACAGTACAATGATTTGGCAACCAGTTACTGTTATAAAGAGCCTGGATACTGAAATAATGCAGCTGTATAACTATTCGTACGTATAGCGCATACATATTTCATGTTACGGGTAAAGTAAATTACGTATGCTGCTCCGTGCAGAATCATTAAGCCGCATACGTAACTGTAAAGAGTGCGCAACAGTAATTTAATGATGCGGCTGACGTCATAAAGATTCTACGTACCAAACACAGTCGGTAAGTAAACGGAGTTCGTAAAATGAGCCAGGATACGTAAAAACTGATGATGTAGACGGAGACATTATTAATTATCCCGTGTACGTAAAATGTATCGGCATATCTCCGACCCTGCTTGTACATTATGTACGTAACCGGGACCATTACTTAATGAGACAGAGTCAGTACAATGATTTGGCAACCAGTTACTGTTAAAAAGAGCCTGGATACTGAAATAATGCGACTGTATAACTTCGTACGTATAGCGCATACATATTTCATGTTACGGGTAAAGTAAATTACGTATGCTGCTCCGTGCAGAATCATTAAGCCGCATACGTAACTGTAAAGAGTGCGCCACAGTAATTTCATGATGCGGCTGACGTCATAAAGATTCTATGTACCGAACACTGCCAGTAAGTAAACGGAGTTCGTAAAATGAGCCAGGATACGTAAATGTTTATGTAGGCGGAGACATTATTAATTATCCCGTGTACGTAAAATGTATCGGCATATCTCCGACCCTGCTCGTACATTATGTACGTAACCCGGACCATTACTTAATGAGACGGAGTCAGTACAATGATTTGGCAACCAGTTACTGTTGTAAAGAGCCTGGATACTGAAATAATGCGGCTGTATAACTTCGTACGTATAGCGCATATATATTTCCTGTTGCGGGTTAAGTAAATTACGTATGCTGCTCCGTTAATACATATGCGGCATCATTAAACCGCATACGTAAACGTTAACAGTGCGGGCACAGTAATTTCATGATGCGGCTTACGTATTAAGGATTCGGCCTCATTACAAGTAACTCGTTTACATTGTCTTTACAGGGCATTATGCCGCATACTTACTGGACATGGTGTCGGCTCATTATAAGTATGGCTCTTATTTATTTCATGTGAAAAGCACATTATACGTATCTGGCTGCCAGTGCATTACAAATTTGCCAATTTTAAGTAGCCCGTTTTTCTCAGTGTATCGCAATCGCTTACATTTGACAGATGGATGTGACACATTGCTGCATTTCTTTGGTAAGTTTATATTTGTGCCGAAAAGAAACATCAATGTATCACATCCTGAAAGTGATTGCGATAGATTTTTAAATTAGACAATTAGCCCCCTGATTATATGAATGCAGATATAAATGTTCTGAGTAAGTATATAAGCTCGCTAGCGCGGTTCGTTTAGCATTGCGCTTCTCCAACTCTGCTTTTAGCGCTGCTATAGTCCTACAACAGTAGTCTGTACTCATAGCCGACGCGATGGTTATAACAATAATAAAATACCAAAATCTTTAAATTCAATGCGCCAAAGACAGCCAAAGATTTCAAAGATAACAAGCTGTCAAATCATACATCATAGAAGTCTTTGGTCATATCATAATGTTTTTACTTTGTTTTTACGATGGTACGGATGGTAGTTATTCTCTTTGATCAGACCTTTATACTAATACCATGGAAATTGGACAGCGCCATCTAGTAGATTTTTAAGAAACGTTGCCTGGAAAATCTCTCATTGTGGTGAAACAAAAAGGTTTTTGTCTTAAACTCTACAGCACTTCAGAGTTGTGGCCCCGCGGTTTGGGGTCCAAAAATCGAATTTTCAAAACTCTCCAGCGTGGCCGCCATTTTGTTTTGAGTTTTTTTCTTATTTTTCTAAATTTGAAATGTCAAAATCTACCACTGTTGTAAGTTTGAACAAAATCGGTTGGAAAACAAAAAGTTACAAACCTCGCCACAGCCGCCATCTTGTTTTCCCAAAAGTAATAATTTTTACATAGTTCGATTAAGATTTTGCACATTTCCCCCAAACATCATTATACTCTTTTCCATCAGTCAGTGAGTGAGTAGTTATTAAACAATACTAAATAGAGTAGTTATTATCGAGGTATACAAGGTGTTTGGTAAAAGCCTTATAAAGCCGAATATGGTAGATAGGGACCATCAAACTGAACAACTTTTACTATGGGACCAACTCTGAAATCGCGAAAAAAAATCAGCTGTTTCATACAAAAATTAATAACGAAAATATCAAAATGTATGAAACAGCTGATTTTTTTTTCGCGATTTCAGAGTTGGTCCCATAGTAAAAGTTGTTCAGTTTGATGGTCCCTATCTACCATATTCGGCTTTATAAGGCTTTTACCAAACACCTTGTATAAGTAATCAGCCAGCTGCGACCAAATAGGTTTTCTGTAATTTTGTGTGGCGGTCATTTTGTTTTTCACCATTTCGATTTTTTTTTCTCGCTTCAGGATCTGCTTAGAGTCTTCTACAACTTTAGTTTGAGCACCATCTATCTATGTAGTGCCATTTTGGCAGGCAGTACCCCGTCATGAGGATCTTGACATGGACTTCAACTTTTAATTTTTCCCCAGTTCGACTGGGTTTTGCACATACCTTTTTCCACCTCCTTCTGGGAGAACAATTATGTGAGTAAGTGGTGTTTAATTTGGTTTTCTGTAATTTTGTATGGTTTCCATTTTGTTTTTCCACCAATTTGATTTTTTTTCTCGCTTCAGGATTTTCTTAGAGTCTTCTACAACTTTAGCTTGAGCACCATCTACCTATGTAGTACCATTTCGGCAGGCAGTACCCCGTCATGAGGATCTTGACTTGGGCTTCCACTTTTAATATTTTTTTCTGATAGTTTTATAAATTTTAAATACTTTTTCCATACATTGTAAACATCTACAAATGCTCCTTTTTGGTAATAAAAATGTAAGGTTCTTGGAAAATAAACCTTTTTCAATTTCAGTGTTGCCATCTTTTCGTTACGAAAATAGTCAAATGTCATTAGTATTGGTAAAATCTAACGGTTTTTGATAAAAAATATTAAAAAATGCTGCTTTTTCTATTTTTCACTTTTTTGGGGTAAATCTCAAAAAGCACCCTAAAATGGTTTTTTTTTTTCAATACTTCTTCATAATTATGCATAACTTCTCAGTACATGCCAACTTTCTCAATTGTCGTAAACTGCCTCAAAATTGCCTTAAAATATTTTAAAAAATGTATAAAATTTACAAAATGGCCGCCACCGCGTCCGCCATATTGTTTTTATTTTGCACATTTTCTTAAAATATCATTATACCATTTTTCACCTCCTTCTGGGAGAAAAATTATTTTAATCAGTGACTCAGTCAGTAAGTGAGTAATCGAGCTGTATAAGCTGGGTTTTCTGTAAATTTGTATGGCGGCCATTTTGTTTTTCCACCATTTTGATTTTTTTTCTCGCTTCAGGATTTTCTTAGAGTCTTCTACAACTTTAGCTTGAGCACCATCTACCTATGTAGTACCATTTCGGCAGGCAGTACCCCGTCATGAGGATCTTGACTTTTAATATTTTTTTCTGATAGTTTTATAAATTTTAAATACTTTTTCCATACATTGTAAACATCTACAAATGCTCCTTTTTGGTGATAAAAATGTAAGGTTCTTGGAAAATAAACCTTTTTCAATTTCAGTGTTGCCATCTTTTCGTTACGAAAATAGTCAAATGTCATTAGTATTGGTAAAATCTAACGGTTTTTGTTCAAAAATATTAAAAAATGCTGCTTTTCTATTTTTCACTTTTTTGGGGTAAATCTCAAAAAGCACCCTAAAAATGGTTTTTTTTTTCAATACTTCTTCATAATATGCATAATTTCTCAGTACATGCCAACTTTCTCAATTGTCGTAAACTGCCTCAAAATAGCCTTAAAATATTTTAAAAAATATATAAAATTTACAAAATGGCCGCCACCGCGTCCGCCATATTGTTTTTTTTTGCACATTTTCTTAAAATATCATTATACCATTTTTCACCTCCTTCTGGGAGAACAATTATTTTAATCAGTGAGTCAGTCAGTAAGTGAGTAATCGAGCTGTATATGCTGGGTTTTCTGTAAATTTGTATGGCGGCCATTTTGTTTTTCGACAATTTTGAATTTTTTTTCTCGCTTCAGGATCTACTTAGAGTCCTCTACAACTTTAGTTTGAGCACCATCTACCTATGTAGTACCATTTTGGCGGGCAGTTCTCCGTCATGAGGATCTTGACCTGGACTTCCACTTTAAATTTTTTTTTCTAATTGTTATCTAAATTCTAAATACTTTTTCCGTACATTGTACCCATCTACAAATGCTCCTTTTGGGTAATAAAAATGTAAGGTACTTGGAAATTACCCTTACTTTAAATTCAAGTGTTGCCATCTTTTCGATATGTAAATAGTTAAATGTCATTAGTATTGGCAAAATCTAATGGTTTTTAATAAAAAATATTTAAAAATGCCGCTTTTTCAATTTTTCAATTTTTTGGGGTAAATCTCAAAAAATACCCTAAAAATTGGTAATTTTTTTTTACAAAGCAATACCTCTTCATAATATGCATAATTTGTCGGTACATGCCAACTTTCTCAATTGTCATAAACTGCCTCAAAATAGCCTTGAAATATTTAAAAAATGTATAAAATTTACAAAATGGCCGCCACCGCGTCCGCCATATTGTTTTTTTATATTTCATATTTTTCCTATATTAAGCAACATAAACTACGTGCAATGACGTTTTGATTTTTTTTCTCACTTGCACCCAGTCGCCGCAATAGGACTTGAAAAAAGGGTATCTCGAAAATGTCTTTTTCCTTAGCAGTTTCTAGGGTTGCCAGACGTTGCCAACCAAAATACCATAAAGTCATTTGTGTACAGACTATACACAAGTTCTCATACTTGAAATTGTCAAAAAGTGGTTATTTCACTTTTTTGCATTTTGGGGTAAATCTCAAAAGTTACCCCGAAATGGGGTAAAAATATTTTACTAATGAATACCTTGTACCTATAGCTATAGCCGTTTTATGAACCTCAAAGCGCTCCGGTGTTGCCATCTGGAAGAAAATCGACTTTAAAAATGGCGTGTTTTCGTACCCCAAACAAAATGGCCTCTACGACAGGCGCCATCTTGAATTTTTAAAAAGTTTCCCCGATTGGGTAAATTTGAGGGTAATTGTGATGAAACAGTAAAGTTTTTTTTTCTTAAATCAAATAACACTTTAGAGTTGTGGCCCTGCGGTTTAGGGTCCAAAAATTGAATTTTTCAAAACTCTCCAAAGCGGCCGCCATTTTGTTTTTTTATTTTTTAAATATTTTTCCTTATCTTAAATGTCAAAATCTACTACTCTTGCAAGTTTGAAAAAAATCGGTTGGAAATTAAAAAAGTTACAAATTTCGCCACAGCCGCCATCTTGTTTTTTCCAAATGTCATAATTTTTCCCCAGTTCGATTGGGGTATTGCACATTTTCCCCAAACATCATTATACCCTTTTCCACCTCCTTCTGGGAGAACAATCATGTCAATCAGTCAGTGAGTGGTAATCGAGCTATATATAGTATAACTAGTGTTTCGCCCTGGTGCGCGGGCTGCTGAAGCAGCCCGCGGGCATTGCCCTGTTGGACTGTAAACAGCGGCCTTTGGACAGTCTGACTGCGAATTGTGGAATGCGGTATTTATTGCCATGCCATCCGATAAAATCACATTGGAATTTGTCTGCAAGTTGCAGTGCGGTGTGGTGACGGTGATGCTTGGTGAAAATTAATACTGTTTTTTTTCTAAAACTTTGCTGGCTTATATTAAAATCATCATCATATTGGCCCCCCGACATCCACTGCTGGGTATAGGCCTCCCCCAAAGATCTCCACGACGATCGGTCTTGCGCTGCTTATATAGCATGAGCATCCGCTGAGCTCTGAAACTTCATTGCATATGCTGTTTTCAAGGGCTTCCAAGCGGTTTTGCAGTTTAAGCATTAAAACCATAGAGAAACTAATAAGAAATTCTGTTTTCGTGGCTTTCTATTAATCCATTTCCAAACTATTTGTGAATTTGTCCAGAATAATCGTTTTGCTATTTCGAGTTTCTGTTCTTGCTTTTACCATTCATGGTGTGACCTAAACGGGATCCCATTAAAGCAACCTGCAGCTCTAGCTTTGGGATCGTTGCAGTTTTCAGGTGCAACTTTACATTTCCCAGCTACAAAGGCCACATCGTCATCTCTACTCAGTAAGCGAAAGTGGCATAATGCTTGCTCAGAGGCGTCAATAGAAATGTGTAATCTTAACTTAGTCATCTGTGAGAAACCATAACATCTGGGTACTGAAAATAATTTGCAAGTCTCAAGCTTCTGAACCAATACCAATCTTTGTTCATCTTCTCGACAATTTGATCATCCCATTTGATCGTAGACCGCCAAATTTCCTGCAGCAATATCTTTCAATAAATCAGGAAGGGACATAAACATACCCAGTGACATTATTTTGTAACAGTATTGTCCTCCATTAGGACTATAATAAAACTGATTAAAATAATTGTTCTCCCAGAAGGAGGTGAAAAATGGTATAATGATATTTTAAGAAAATGTGCAAAAAAAAACAATATGGCGGACGCGGTGGCGGCCATTTTGTAAATTTTATATATTTTTTAAAATATTTTAAGGCTATTTTGAGGCAGTTTACGACAATTGAGAAAGTTGGCATGTACTGAGAAATTATGCATATTATGAAGAAGTATTGAAAAAAAAAACCATTTTTAGGGTGCTTTTTGAGATTTACCCCAAAAAAGTGAAAAATAGAAAAGCAGCATTTTTTAATATTTTTGAACAAAAACCGTTAGATTTTACCAATACTAATGACATTTGACTATTTTCGTAACGAAAAGATGGCAACACTGAAATTGAAAAAGGTTTATTTTCCAAGAACCTTACATTTTTATCACCAAAAAGGAGCATTTGTAGATGTTTACAATGTATGGAAAAAGTATTTAAAATTTATAAAACTATCAGAAAAAAATATTAAAAGTCAAGATCCTCATGACGGGGTACTGCCTGCCGAAATGGTACTACATAGGTAGATGGTGCTCAAGCTAAAGTTGTAGAAGACTCTAAGAAAATCCTGAAGCGAGAAAAAAAATCAAAATGGTGGAAAAACAAAATGGCCGCCATACAAATTTACAGAAAACCCAGCTTATACAGCTCGATTACTCACTTACTGACTGAGTCACTGATTAAAATAATTTTTCTCCCAGAAGGAGGTGAAAAATGGTATAATGATATTTTAAGAAAATGTGCAAAATAAAAACAATATGGCGGACGCGGTGGCGGCCATTTTGTAAATTTTATACATTTTTTAAAATATTTTAAGGCAATTTTGAGGCAGTTTACGACAATTGAGAAAGTTGGCATGTACTGAGAAGTTATGCATAATTATGAAGAAGTATTGAAAAAAAAAACCATTTTAGGGTGCTTTTTGAGATTTACCCCAAAAAAGTGAAAAATAGAAAAAGCAGCATTTTTTAATATTTTTTATCAAAAACCGTTAGATTTTACCAATACTAATGACATTTGACTATTTTCGTAACGAAAAGATGGCAACACTGAAATTGAAAAAGGTTTATTTTCCAAGAACCTTACATTTTTATTACCAAAAAGGAGCATTTGTAGATGTTTACAATGTATGGAAAAAGTATTTAAAATTTATAAAACTATCAGAAAAAAATATTAAAAGTGGAAGCCCAAGTCAAGATCCTCATGACGGGGTACTGCCTGCCGAAATGGTACTACATAGGTAGATGGTGCTCAAGCTAAAGTTGTAGAAGACTCTAAGAAAATCCTGAAGCGAGAAAAAAAATCAAATTGGTGGAAAAACAAAATGGAAACCATACAAAATTACAGAAAACCAAATTAAACACCACTTACTCACATAATTGTTCTCCCAGAAGGAGGTGGAAAAAGGTATGTGCAAAACCCAGTCGAACTGGGGAAAAATTAAAAGTTGAAGTCCATGTCAAGATCCTCATGACGGGGTACTGCCTGCCAAAATGGCACTACATAGATAGATGGTGCTCAAACTAAAGTTGTAGAAGACTCTAAGCAGATCCTGAAGCGAGAAAAAAAAATCGAAATGGTGAAAAACAAAATGACCGCCACACAAAATTACAGAAAACCTATTTGGTCGCAGCTGGCTGATTACTTATACAAGGTGTTTGGTAAAAGCCTTATAAAGCCGAATATGGTAGATAGGGACCATCAAACTGAACAACTTTTACTATGGGACCAACTCTGAAATCGCGAAAAAAAAATCAGCTGTTTCATACATTTTGATATTTTCGTTATTAATTTTTGTATGAAACAGCTGATTTTTTTTCGCGATTTCAGAGTTGGTCCCATAGTAAAAGTTGTTCAGTTTGATGGTCCCTATCTACCATATTCGGCTTTATAAGGCTTTTACCAAACACCTTGTATACCTCGATAATAACTACTCTATTTAGTATTGTTTAATAACTACTCACTCACTGACTGATGGAAAAGAGTATAATGATGTTTGGGGGAAATGTGCAAAATCTTAATCGAACTATGTAAAAATTATTACTTTTGGGAAAACAAGATGGCGGCTGTGGCGAGGTTTGTAACTTTTTGTTTTCCAACCGATTTTGTTCAAACTTACAACAGTGGTAGATTTTGACATTTCAAATTTAGAAAAATAAGAAAAAAACTCAAAACAAAATGGCGGCCACGCTGGAGAGTTTTGAAAATTCGATTTTTGGACCCCAAACCGCGGGGCCACAACTCTGAAGTGCTGTAGAGTTTAAGACAAAAACCTTTTTGTTTCACCACAATGAGAGATTTTCCAGGCAACGTTTCTTAAAAATCTACTAGATGGCGCTGTCCAATTTCCATGGTATTAGTATAAAGGTCTGATCAAAGAGAATAACTACCATCCGTACCATCGTAAAAACAAAGTAAAAACATTATGATATGACCAAAGACTTCTATGATGTATGATTTGACAGCTTGTTATCTTTGAAATCTTTGGCTGTCTTTGGCGCATTGAATTTAAAGATTTTGGTATTTTATTATTGTTATAACCATCGCGTCGGCTATGAGTACAGACTACTGTTGTAGGACTATAGCAGCGCTAAAAGCAGAGTTGGAGAAGCGCAATGCTAAACGAACCGCGCTAGCGAGCTTATATACTTACTCAGAACATTTATATCTGCATTCATATAATCAGGGGGCTAATTGTCTAATTTAAAAATCTATCGCAATCACTTTCAGGATGTGATACATTGATGTTTCTTTTCGGCACAAATATAAACTTACCAAAGAAATGCAGCAATGTGTCACATCCATCTGTCAAATGTAAGCGATTGCGATACACTGAGAAAAACGGGCTACTTAAAATTGGCAAATTTGTAATGCACTGGCAGCCAGATACGTATAATGTGCTTTTCACATGAAATAAATAAGAGCCATACTTATAATGAGCCGACACCATGTCCAGTAAGTATGCGGCATAATGCCCTGTAAAGACAATGTAAACGAGTTACTTGTAATGAGGCCGAATCCTTAATACGTAAGCCGCATCATGAAATTACTGTGCCCGCACTGTTAACGTTTACGTATGCGGTTTAATGATGCCGCATATGTATTAACGGAGCAGCATACGTAATTTACTTAACCCGCAACAGGAAATATATATGCGCTATACGTACGAAGTTATACAGCCGCATTATTTCAGTATCCAGGCTCTTTACAACAGTAACTGGTTGCCAAATCATTGTACTGACTCCGTCTCATTAAGTAATGGTCCGGGTTACGTACATAATGTACGAGCAGGGTCGGAGATATGCCGATACATTTTACGTACACGGGATAATTAATAATGTCTCCGCCTACATAAACATTTACGTATCCTGGCTCATTTTACGAACTCCGTTTACTTACTGGCAGTGTTCGGTACATAGAATCTTTATGACGTCAGCCGCATCATGAAATTACTGTGGCGCACTCTTTACAGTTACGTATGCGGCTTAATGATTCTGCACGGAGCAGCATACGTAATTTACTTTACCCGTAACATGAAATATGTATGCGCTATACGTACGAAGTTATACAGTCGCATTATTTCAGTATCCAGGCTCTTTTTAACAGTAACTGGTTGCCAAATCATTGTACTGACTCTGTCTCATTAAGTAATGGTCCCGGTTACGTACATAATGTACTAGCAGGGTCGGAGTTATGCCGATACATTTTACGTACACGGGATAATTAATAATGTCTCCGTCTACATCATCAGTTTTTACGTATCCTGGCTCATTTTACGAACTCCGTTTACTTACCGACTGTGTTTGGTACGTAGAATCTTTATGACGTCAGCCGCATCATTAAATTACTGTTGCGCACTCTTTACAGTTACGTATGCGGCTTAATGATTCTGCACGGAGCAGCATACGTAATTTACTTTACCCGTAACATGAAATATGTATGCGCTATACGTACGAATAGTTATACAGCTGCATTATTTCAGTATCCAGGCTCTTTATAACAGTAACTGGTTGCCAAATCATTGTACTGTCCCTGTCACATTAAGTAATGGTCCCGGTTATGTACATAATGTACGAGCAGGGTCGGAGGTATGCCGATACATTTTACGTACACGGGATAATTAATAATGTCTCCGTCTACGTCATCAGTTTTTACGTATCCTGGCTCATTTTACGAACTCCGTTTACTTACCGACTGTGTTTGGTACGTAGAATCTTTATGACGTCAGCCGCATCATTAAATTACTGTTGCGCACTCTTTACAGTTACGTATGCGGCTTAATGATTCTGCACGGAGCAGCATACGTAATTTACTTTACCCGTAACATGAAATATGTATGCGCTATACGTACGAATAGTTATACAGCTGCATTATTTCAGTATCCAGGCTCTTTATAACAGTAACTGGTTGCCAAATCATTGTACTGTCCCTGTCACATTAAGTAATGGTCCCGGTTACGTACATAATGTACGAGCAGGGTCGGAGGTATGCCGATACATTTTACGTACACGGGATAATTAATAATGTCTCCGTCTACATCATCAGTTTTTACGTATCCTGGCTCATTTTACGAACTCCGTTTACTTACCGACTGTGTTTGGTACGTAGAATCTTTATGACGTCAGCCGCATCATTAAATTACTGTTGCGCACTCTTTACAGTTACGTATGCGGCTTAATGATTCTGCACGGAGCAGCATACGTAATTTACTTTACCCGTAACATGAAATATGTATGCGCTATACGTACGAATAGTTATACAGCTGCATTATTTCAGTATCCAGGCTCTTTATAACAGTAACTGGTTGCCAAATCATTGTACTGTCCCTGTCACATTAAGTAATGGTCCCGGTTATGTACATAATGTACGAGCAGGGTCGGAGGTATGCCGATACATTTTACGTACACGGGATAATTAATAATGTCTCCGTCTACGTCATCAGTTTTTACGTATCCTGGCTCATTTTACGAACTCCGTTTACTTACCGACTGTGTTTGGTACGTAGAATCTTTATGACGTCAGCCGCATCATTAAATTACTGTTGCGCACTCTTTACAGTTACGTATGCGGCTTAATGATTCTGCACGGAGCAGCATACGTAATTTACTTTACCCGTAACATGAAATATGTATGCGCTATACGTACGAATAGTTATACAGCTGCATTATTTCAGTATCCAGGCTCTTTATAACAGTAACTGGTTGCCAAATCATTGTACTGTCCCTGTCACATTAAGTAATGGTCCCGGTTACGTACATAATGTACGAGCAGGGTCGGAGGTATGCCGATACATTTTACGTACACGGGATAATTAATAATGTCTCCGTCTACATCATCAGTTTTTACGTATCCTGGCTCATTTTACGAACTCCGTTTACTTACCGACTGTGTTTGGTACGTAGAATCTTTATGACGTCAGCCGCATCATTAAATTACTGTTGCGCACTCTTTACAGTTACGTATGCGGCTTAATGATTCTGCACGGAGCAGCATACGTAATTTACTTTACCCGTAACATGAAATATGTATGCGCTATACGTACGAATAGTTATACAGCTGCATTATTTCAGTATCCAGGCTCTTTATAACAGTAACTGGTTGTCAAATCATTGTACTGTCCCTGTCACATTAAGTAATGGTCCCGGTTACGTACATAATGTACGAGCAGGGTCGGAGGTATGCCGATACATTTTACGTACACGGGATAATTAATAATGTCTCCGTCTACATCATCAGTTTTTACGTATCCTGGCTCATTTTACGAACTCCGTTTACTTACCGACAGTGTTTGGTACGTAGAATCTTTATGACGTCAGCCGCATCATTAAATTACTGTTGCGCACTCTTTACAGTTACGTATGCGGCTTAATGATTCTGCACGGAGCAGCATACGTAATTTACTTTACCCGTAACATGAAATATGTATGCGCTATACGTACGAATAGTTATACAGCTGCATTATTTCAGTATCCAGGCTCTTTATAACAGTAACTGGTTGCCAAATCATTGTACTGTCCCTGTCACATTAAGTAATGGTCCCGGTTACGTACATAATGTACGAGCAGGGTCGGAGTTATGCCGATACATTTTACGTACACGGGATTGTGACGTTTTGTCGTTTGATAGTAATAAATCCATTTTATTGTTATGATTTTGAATCAAATTGAAAGGATAATAGTAGTATTTTAGTTTAATAGCCTGGCAACACCGCCGCTTAGCTCCGCCGTTTCCCGCCATATTTTCCCGCCATTTGTAGTGGAATGGGGAGGTAAGCGGTGGGGATAGGCGGCAGAACGGTCGACGAAAGTCAGTTGCGGGCTCAGTCACTGTGCAACCGTCGAGAAGCCAAGTAGTTAGGGAAAACTGCTAACGTATCGTTGCTATAGCCTAGTTAATAATATTCATGGTGTATTCCAGTGAAGAAAGTAAAAGTGGTTTACCTTTATTACTGTAGTTTCATTATAAATCAGCAGTGGAAGAACCAAGGTATGTACGCTCACGATTTTTAACGTTTTAAACCGAGCTAAAATTACGAAATTCAGTTGGGTAGTTTCAAATTTTATTGCATTGAAAGAGATTCTTACTTTTACAATTTGCACTGCCATGCATACACAACTCGCACTCATTGCACGTGGCCGAGGCTACACTTCGGCCGTGCATACACAACTCAGTCATTGCACGTGGTCGAGGCTACACTTCGATCGTGCATACACACTCGACAATCATTGCACGTGGCCGAGGCTACACTTTGGTCGTGCATACACTGCACATGCACACAAAACTACACTCAGCGTCGTCAGCATGATGAAATAGTGCGTTGATATTGGAATAGTAATGTCCATGATTGTAAAGCGAGGTCATGAAATGAAAGTTTTTTTTATCTTAACTGCCCAACTGTAACTTTCGTGATTTAAACTCTGGGTATGCATTACATAATGAATTATGAAAATAAGAACTGTGTATATTTTAAGTACCTATCTATGTTACTGCGTATTTTTATTTCGGACAATGTGTTCCGCAGAGGTTATTAAGTTATTTTTTTATATTTCATACCATTGTAATTGTCGTTAGTAGTCGACCTTGACACTGTACCCTGGGGATGTGCGGATACGGAGAATAAAACGGATAACGTGATAATTTATGTAGAATTGGCACCAAGTTATGTCGATCTTCAAAAGGGTTTTAGTAGTACCATGACGCGCTATAGTCGTAGTTTAAAGCTCGGTTACGCGTAAGCATTTGTCTGTCTTTTACTTTACGTGTAAAGAATATGGAGGGTAGCCTCACTTCTGTACTTTTTCTGTGTTATTTTTTTGATCACAATTATCTTTTTTTTTTATAAAGGTTAATGGAGCTACTTCACAGTATGTTAAAGTGTATTTCGATGTAGAATTCAGTACGTTTCCGCTATTATTTGCGCCAAAAATGTGAACCTACGCAAGCACTTTTGATGATATCCTTATTTTTCTTGCAATTGTCTGTGAGGTTCATACGCAATTTGATCTTTTAGCTACTAGAAAATCTCTTTAGCTTGTCGTGTTTTCTTTTTGTTTGTTTTTGTGGCTACATCTTTACGCTTTCTATATAAGGGTATGACCCCCGCAAACCATGTTTTCCTATGATGGACCCTTAAAGAGTTTTATTATAATTCAAGAAGTTAATTCTTATTCTATTAAGAGGCCGTTCACAAAAATTGCCGATTTCACTAATTAACGTGATTTCAGAGAAGTGATCTTACAGTTAAAAAACTGTGTCTACTTATCTTATACTAAAGATCTGGTGTACGAGCTACGTTTATTTTTTTATTTTTTCCATGGTGATGCGCAGTATGTTTACTAGTAAAAGATTATAATTTTGATTTATGTGTTCCTAAATGAATGATTTAAGTTTACTTTGAAGCACATTTTTTGTCCTATATTAGTTTTGAAGAAATATAACTTAAACTTCGGTTTACTAGTAAAAGGTAATAATTTTGATGTCATTTTTATGTTCCTAAATGTTTTTTTTTAGTTTTGTAAAAAAATATAACGCTTTTAAAACTAATCGTTGTTGGTAGGAAATATTTCGCTACTTTGAAATTTTATTTAAAGAGAACCGGTTCTTAGGTATTTCTATTCTAGGCATATTTGTTTTCTATAAATTTTTGAGACGAGGTTAGACGCGCCTTCGGTTTACAAGGCTAGACGTGCCTTCGGTTTAAAAGGCTAAACGCGCCTTCGGTTTAAAAGGCTAAACGCGCCTTCGGTTTAAAAGGCTAGACGCGCCTTCGGTTTGAAAGGTTAGACGCGCCTTCGGTTTACAAGGCTAGATGCGCCTTCGGTTTACAAGGCTAGATGGGCCTTCGGTTTGAAAGGCTAGACGCGTCTTCGGTTTACAAGGCTAGATGCGCCTTCGGTTTAAAAGGCTAGACGCGCCTTCGGTTTGATATGCTAGACGCGCCTATGGCTTAAAAGGCTAGACGTACATTCGGTTTAAAAGGCTAGACGCGCCTTCGGTTTACAAGGCTAGACGCGCCTTCAGTTTACAAGGCTAAATGCGCCTTCGGTTTACAAGGCTAGACGTGCCTTCGGTTTACAAGGCTAGACGTGCTTTTAGTTTACCAGATAAGATTTATTTATGTTGTATTAATTAAGTACCTACATTAAAGATGTTCATAATATTTGTAAATACCGTCACTCCTAGTCCCTAGTATATTTTAATTTACTTATATGAAATTTATGAAATATTTCAAACTAAAATGAAACTTAGTCTAAATATTTCACCCAGCCCTATGTAATTAAACTAGATATTTATATGAATGAAAATTTATTATAACATTGACTTTCGAGGCTAGATGCACATTCAGTTTGTAAGGCTAGGACAAGGCTAAACGCGCCTTCGACTTAAAGTAAGGTACCTGTATGAAGAGGCTTGAGAATTTATAAGGGTGAAGTTTTTTAAGTTTAGATGTGCTTTTATTTTATATAAGGTTAGGTAAGCCTTTATTTTACAAGGTGAGATGCGCCTTTTTTATTAACTGTTGTTGGTTTTCTATTATAAAAAAAATATATTGATATGAATGAAAATGTACAACTTACTTTCAAAGCTAGGCACACGTTCAACGTGTAAGGCTAAACGCGCCTTCGACTTATAATAAGGTATAACTCTTGATACTAGAATGATAAAAAAAAATTGAGATTTATATGAATGAAATTTTATAAGGTTTGATGTGCTTTCATTACGAGGTTAGATACGCCTTTATTTTACGAGGTTAGATGCGCCTTCATTTAATAGGATTAGATTCGCCTTCATTTTATAAGATTAGATGCGCCTTCGTTTCACAATCACAGTGCTAGATGTGCCTTCATTTTATAAGTTTAGATGTGCCTTCATTTTATAAGTTTAGATGTGCCTTCATTTCATAAGTTTAAATGCGCCTTCGTTTTATAAGTTTAGATGCGCCGTCATTTTATATAAGGTTGGATGCGCCAACATTTTATATGATTAGATAAGCCTGCGGTTTGGCTAGATGCGCCTGCGGCTTATAAGGCTAGATGCGCCTTCAGTTTGGCTAGATGCGCCTTCAGTTTGGCTAGATGCGCCATCAGTTTGGCTAGATGTGCCTTTGTTTTGGCTAGATGCGCCCTCGGTTTGGCAAGATGCGCCTTCAGTTTGGCTAGATGCGCCTTCATTTTATAGGGTTAGATGCGCCTACATTTTATAAGGTTTAATGCGACTTTATTTCATAAGATTAGATGCGCCTTCGTTTCACAATCACAAGGCTAGTGCCTTCATTTCATAAGTTTAAATGCGCCTTCATTTTATAAGTTTAGATGCGCCTTTATTTTATAAGTTTAGATGCGCCGTAATTTTATATAACGTTGGATGCGCCAACATTTTATATGATTAGATAAGCCTGCGGTTTGGCTAGATGCGCCTGCGGCTTATATGGCTAGATGCGCCTTCAGTTTGGCTAGATGCGCCTTCAGTTTGGCTAGATGCGCCATCAGTTTGGCTAGATGTGCCTTTGTTTTGGCTAGATGCGCCCTCGGTTTGGCAAGATGCGCCTTCAGTTTGGCTAGATGCGCCTTCATTTTATAGGGTTAGATGCGCCTACATTTTATAAGGTTTAATGCGACTTTATTTTATAAGATTAGATGCGCCTTCGTTTCACAATCACAAGGCTAGTGCCTTCATTTCATAAGTTTAAATGCGCCTTCATTTTATAAGTTTAGATGCGCCTTCATTTTATAAGTTTAGATGCGCCGTAATTTTATATAACGTTGGATGCGCCAACATTTTATATGATTAGATAAGCCTGCGGTTTGGCTAGATGCGCCTGCGGCTTATAAGGCTAGATGCGCCTTCAGTTTGGCTAGATGCGCCTTCAGTTTGGCTAGATGCGCCTTCAGTTTGGCTAGATGCGCCATCAGTTTGGCTAGATGTGCCTTTGTTTTGGCTAGATGCGCCTTCGGTTTGGCAAGATGCGCCTTCAGTTTATGCGCCTTCAGTTTGATTAGATGTGCCTTCGGTTGGCTTGATGCACCATCAGGTTACAGGGCTAGATTCGCCTATGGTTTGGCTAGTCGTAATTAATATCTTATTGCTTTAATTTAAATTAACATTGTACTGGCAGGCAATTATTATAATTATTATTGTCATATATCATATTTGACATTAAGGTTTAACATTTATTTTATGGGGATTTTAAATTATTTATTGGAATGATGGGTAATGAAAAGTAGTTGTAAAAATTAATGATTATCGATTTTCAAATTTAAATTTTATAATCACCTAGCTACTGACAGATTTCTACGCCTAACAGGCAGGATAATTATACAGATTTTGTTATATTATAATGACATCAATGTATACTACCATATTCTGGGAAATAAATGATTTGTTTATTATTTAGATGCAAATCCAGTTTGGCTAGATGTGCCATCAGTTTACAGGGCTAGATGCGCCTATGATTTGGTTAGATGTGCCATCAGTTTGGCTAGATGCGCCTATGGTTTGGCTAGATGCGCCTATGGTTTGGCTAGATGCGCCTATGTTTTGGCTAGATGCGCCTTTAATTTGGCTAGATGCGCCTGAGATTTGGCTAGATGCGCCTACGGTTTGGCTAGAAGCGCTAGCGGTTTACAAGGCTAGGTTGTTATATGCTTATATTACATGTTTATGTGACTACATAATGCGATTTCAATTTCATATTTGAATCGTCATCTGCAAACGATTATTTAAGTTGTTGTTGTTTAGCTTAGTGCACAGGCCCTTGAATATTGGAGTACTTTCACAAACAATCAGAAGTCAATTACGAACGAAGATCTATCAAAAAATAAGTTGACTTTAGTCCGCGTTCTTCTTTAAGACACAACTTCATTTTACTTGGTTATCTCTTGGTTTATAATATATTATTGCAATTGGATGCTAATGTAGTTATGGTTAATTTGAATAAATTATATTTATGTTTGAGAAAATAAGTCTTACAATATTATTAGGTACCTAGCAGTGCGTAAGCTACTATTATATGAACCATTTGTCCTTAAGTGTGGTGTTTAGGCGACTAGGTATGTTGCGTCAATGGGCCAAGTGTGTTCTTAAGTGTGGTACTTAGTAAGCGGCAAGTGTATCGCATCTATGGGCCAGACTAGGTATGTTGCGTCTATGGGCCAAGTGTGTCCTTACGTGTGGTACTAGTACTTAGTAAGCGGCCAAGTGTGTCGCGTCTATGGGCCATATGTGTCCTCAGTTATAGCTTTGGTTTGAATATAACGTCTTGACAGGCCGTGTCCACATAGTGGCAAACGGTGGCCCCGCGAGTAATGACATTCATATTCATAATTATTTATTGCATCTACTAATTACATTAGCAACTACTAAAACTGACCGCATTACACATAGACTTATTATATTGACATTACATAATAAAATGCAAGAGAACCACAAATTGTGGAATAAAATGAATAAATTGTCATGATAAATTAATGTTTAATAACTATGCAACTAGATATGATTATGTATATAAGTATGTGAATGTGTAATGTCACATAATATTTTTCTTATCTCATAAAGAAACAGTTCTCATGAATAGATTTAAATATATTTCCTTTTGACTCTGATGTTTTATTTTGTTGACGTTTGTCCTATGATTTAGGGACGGTTACTGTCGTTTATGTTTTATATATTTCAGAAACATATTGCATCTGACAAGATGCCGATGCGTTATATGTCGCTAAGGTGACGACGGCGCGATGTGCGACGCGTGACTGGATGGTAGAAACGACTGTTGCGTTATTGGTCGATCCTAGTTTTTGTGACACGATGACAACAGGCTGCGACGGCTAATAGGTTTCAGCTGCAATTATCTGGTTGAACATAGAAACGGACCCAAATTCCTATGCATTGATTTATCAAATATATTTAAATCTTATTCAGAACCTGTTAAAATAGGTAGTTCTAGTCTAGCTAAATTAAATATTATAAGTACCTAGCTCATGGTGTGAATTGTGAAATAAATAAAAATAATATATACTCATAATGATTGTTGCAACGCAACTTTAATAATTAAACGATTACCTTGCGTTTTACACAGCTAGCGGGTGTAGTAAATTGAAATTGTATACCTATTGTGGGTTTAATAAGTTGATATCATTGATAATTTCAGTTAGGTAGTCGGCAGCACGTCACGTTATCTGTCAAAAGTCGACAATTTGTAATTGAATTTGTTTACCCTTTCATGGTAAATAGGCTGTCGACTGTTATATTTACTTTTTGTACTTTTCTCTTATTAAATATTTTAATAAAATTTATAATTTTGTAGAAAGAACTAATAAGAAATGTTGTACTTTCATAAATAATTTGATTGCTTATTGTGGTAAAAAAATTGTAACAATTTTAAGATGTTTTAGAGTTAATATTTGTGTCACAATCTTACTGGCTTTTAAAAATGTTATAGCTTTATGATCTCATGATCATACTAGGCGCGATAAGTTACAACAGTTAGTTCCTCTTGTAAATAAATTATTAAATATAAAAGACGGAGGTCGACAACCCTCTCCAAGTTTTCTTTCGCCATTTCTTTCTTGGAGGGGCCTCCCATTTTTGAAATGGTGGCAGATTCAGTAGATTCTCTCTTTTAGCATTCATTAATCCACAAAATTAATTATAACAATTAAGTAAATGAGAATTCTCAAATTAAAAAAATATAACAATACGTTAAACCCAATAAGTTTGTTTAATAGAATGCGGTATTAGTTAACATACAACCGGCCGAATGTGACGATATTATTATGAAAGTATTGAGTTGACAATTATAACCCATAATATTGTTGAGTTGACCGTGCACGAGGACATGCACGAGGTCAGGATGGACGAATGTGACGTTTTGTCGTTTGATAGTAATAAATCCATTTTATTGTTATGATTTTGAATCAAATTGAAAGGATAATAGTAGTATTTTAGTTTAATAGCCTGGCAACACCGCCGCTTAGCTCCGCCGTTTCCCGCCATATTTTCCCGCCATTTGTAGTGGAATGGGGAGGTAAGCGGTGGGGATAGGCGGCAGAACGGTCGACGAAAGTCAGTTGCGGGCTCAGTCACTGTGCAACCGTCGAGAAGCCAAGTAGTTAGGGAAAACTGCTAACGTATCGTTGCTATAGCCTAGTTAATAATATTCATGGTGTATTCCAGTGAAGAAAGTAAAAGTGGTTTACCTTTATTACTGTAGTTTCATTATAGGATAATTAATAATGTCTCCGTCTACATCATCAGTTTTTACGTATCCTGGCTCATTTTACGAACTCCGTTTACTTACCGACTGTGTTTGGTACGTAGAATCTTTATGACGTCAGCCGCATCATGAAATTACTGTGGCGCATTCTTTACAGTTACGTATGCGGCTTAATGATTCTGCACGGAGCAGCATACGTAATTTACTTAACCCGTAACATAAAATATGTATGCGCCATACGTACGAATAGTTATACAGCTGCATTATTTCAGTATCCAGGCTCTTTATAACAGTAACTGGTTGCCAAATCATTGTACTGTCCCTGTCACATTAATTAATGGTCCCGGTTACGTACATAATGTACGAGCAGGGTCGGAGGTATGCCGATACATTTTACGTACACGGGATAATTAATAAAATCTCCGTCTACATCATCAGTTTTTACGTATCCTGGCTCATTTTACGAACTCCGTTTACTTACTGACTGTTTTCGGTACGTAGAATCTTTATGACGTCAGCCGCATCATTAAATTACTGTGGCACACTCTTTACATTAACGTATGCGGTTTAATGATATTAAACCGATTTTTGTTTTTCGGCCGATTTAATTAAACTTGGTTTTTGGTATTATTTTAACAAGGAAATAACAAGGCAATGTTAAAAATAATAAAAATATCTAAGATGGCGGCCAACTTTTTTTGTTTTTGGGCCGATTTACATGAAACATGGTTTTCGGAATTAGCAACGCAATGTTGAAAATATTGCAAAGTCCAATATGGCTGTTAACTTTTTTGTTTGTGAGCCGATTTCGATGAAACTCCGTCTTTTGGTACTATTTTTACAGAAAACAGTAACGCAATAATAAAAATATAAAAAATAGATGGCAGCCCACAGTTTGTTTTTGGGCCGATTTTGATGAAACTCGATTTTTGATACTATTATACAAAAAAAACAGCTTGGGAAAAAAGGGATCGTTTTCGTGTTATTTGGTTAAAAAAAACAAATAAAGAATTTGGCTGTCATCTTAGGTGTTTTAATATTTTAAACATTGCATTGCTGTTTACTTGTAAAATAGTACCTAAAACCAAGTTTCATCGAAATCAGCCCAGAAACAAAAAAGTTGGCCACCATCTTGGATTTTTTATATTTTTAACATTGCGTTAATATTGCCTTGTTAAAATAACACCATAAACCAAGTTTCATCGAAATCGGCCCAGAAGCAAAAAAGTTGGCCACAATCTTGGATTTTTTTATATTTTTAACATTGCGTTGTTATTGCCTTGTTAAAATAACACCATAAACCAAGTTATATCTAAATCTGCCGATAGACAAAAAAGTTGGTCGCCATCTTAATTTTTTTTATATTTTTAACATTGCGTTGTCATTGCCTTGTTAAAATAACACCATAAACCAAGTTTCATCGAAATCGGCCCAGAAACAAAAAAGTTGGCTGCCATCTTGGATTTTTTTATATTTTTAACATTGCGTTGTTATTGCCTTGTTAAAATAACACCATAAACCAAGTTTCATCGAAATCGGCCCAGAAACAAAAAAGTTGGCTGCCATCTTGGATTTTTTATATTTTTAACATTGCGTTGTTATTGCCTTGTTAAAATAAGACCATAAACCAAGTTTTATCGAAATCGGCCCAGAAACAAAAAAGTTGGCCGCCATCTTGGATTTTTTTATATTTTTAACATTGCGTTAATATTGCCTTGTTAAAATAACACCATAAACCAAGTTTCATCGAAATCGGCCCAGAAACAAAAAAGTTGCGCGCCATCTTGGATTTTTTTATATTTTTAAAATTGCGTTGTTATTGCCTTGTTAAAATAACACCATAAACCAAGTTATATCTAAATCGGCCGATAGACAAAAAAGTTGGTCGCCATCTTAATTTTTTTTATATTTTTAACATTGCGTTGTTATTGCCTTGTAAAAATAACACCATAAACCAAGTTTCATCGAAATCAGCCCAGAAACAAAAAAGTTGACTGCCATCTTGGATTTATTTATATTTTTAACATTGCGTTAATATTGCCTTGTTAAAATAACACCATAAACGAAGTTTTATCGAAATCAGCCCAGAAACAAAAAAGTTGGCCGCCATCTTGGATTTTTTATATTTTTAACATTGCGTTAATATTGCCTTGTTAAAATAACACCATGAACCAAGTTTCATCGAAATCGGCCCAGAAACAAAAAAGTTGCCCGCCATCTTGGATTTTTTTATATTTTTAACATTGCTTTGTTATTGCCTTGTTAAAATAACACCATAAACCAAGTTATATCTAAATCGGCCGATAGACAAAAAAGTTGGTCGCCATCTTATTTTTTTTTATATTTTTAACATTGCGTTGTTATTGCCTTGTTAAAATAACACCATAAACCAAGTTTTATCGAAATCAGCCCAGAAACAAAAAAGTTGGCCGCCATCTTGGATTTTTTATATTTTTAACATTGCGTTAATATTGCCTTGTTAAAATAACACCATGAACCAAGTTTCATCGAAATCGGCCCAGAAACAATAAAGTTGCCTGCCATCTTGGATTTTTTATATTTTTAACATTGCGTTATATTGCCTTGTTAAAATAACACCATAAACCAAGTTTCATCGAAATCGGCCCAGAAACAAAAAAGGTGGCCGCCATCTTGGATTTTTTATATTTTTAACATTGCGTTAATATTGCCTTGTTAAAATAACACCATAAACCAAGTTTCATCGAAATCGGCCCAGAAACAAAAAAGTTGGCCGCCATCTTGGATTTTTTATATTTTTAACATTGCGTTAATATTGCCTTGTTAAAATAACACCATGAACCAAGTTTTATCGAAATCAGCCCAGAAACAAAAAAGTTGGCCGCCATCTTGGATTTTTTATATTTTTAACATTGCGTTAATATTGCCTTGTTAAAATAACACCATAAACCAAGTTTCATCGAAATCGGCCCAGAAACAAAAAAGGTGGCCGCCATCTTGGATTTTTTATATTTTTAACATTGCGTTAATATTGCCTTGTTAAAATAACACCATAAACCAAGTTTCATCGAAATCGGCCCAGAAACAAAAAAGTTGGCCACAATCTTGGATTTTTTTATATTTTTAACATTGCGTTGTTATTGCCTTGTTAAAATAAGACCATAAACCAAGTTATATCTAAATCGGCCGATAGACAAAAAAGTTGGTCGCCATCTTAATTTTTTTTATATTTTTAACATTGCGTTTTTATTGCCTTTTTAAAATAACACCATAAACCAAGTTTCATCGAAATCAGCCCAGAAACAAAAAAGTTGGCTGCCATCTTCGATTTTTTTATATTTTTAACATTGCGTTAATATTGCCTTGTTAAAATAACACCATGAACCAAGTTTCATCGAAATCGGCCCAGAAACAAAAAAGTTGGCCGCCATCTTGGATTTTTTTATATTTTTAACATTGCGTTAATATTGCCTTGTTAAAATAACACCATAAACCAAGTTTTATCGAAATCAGCCCAGAAACAAAAAAGTTGGCCGCCATCTTGGATTTTTTATATTTTTAACATTGCGTTAATATTGCCTTGTTAAAATAACACCATAAACCAAGTTTCATCGAAATCGGCCCAGAAACAAGAAAATTGGCCGCCATCTTGGATTTTCCAATATTTTGAACATTGCGTTATTATATCCTTGTCAAAATAGAACTATGAACGGAGTTTCATCGCAATCGGCTCAAAAACTAAAAAGTTGGCCGCCATCTTGGATTTTTCATATTTTTAACATTGCGTTGTAGCATACCATAGCGAACACGGAAAAAAATCTGATAACGTGTATAACACAGCTACTTTCCGAGAAATAAGCCATTGATTCAATATGCCATACAATTGGTACATTCGAGTAGAAAAGTTTTAAATTGCTTTTTATTTTAGCATTTTAAGTATCGGATCCGGTGCCCAAAACCATTTTTTACTATACACGGTGTTTGGTAATAGCCTTATAAAGCCGAATATGGTACATTTAAATATTTTGTTTATTAATTTTTGTATAAAAAAACAGCTGATTTTTTTTCGCGATTTCAGAGTTGGTCCCATAGTAAAAGTTGTTCAGTTTGATGGCCTCTATCTACAATATTCGGCTTTATAAGACTATATTACCAAACACCCTGTAAAGATAAACTAAACGATCGTTCAGACAATGCTTGATAAGCTTGTAAACGGTAACTGTAACTGCTCAAACATCGCTTCTAGACTATAAGAAAGGCTTGCAGAAACATTTTTATTATAACGGTTAAACCGGTTTTATCGAATAATTGCGTTCCGGTGCGGAACGAAATAGAAGCGATACTTTAAACCTAAATAAACCGGTTTATTCCTTGGTCATCGCCCGGGCAGTCATATCATAGGGGATTCTCAGAAATCGTCAAAAAATCATTAGGGTCAATTCAAGTTGGGAGAGCGCAGCGAATTTTGGTACTTCGAAATTTTCTAAAAAATGCTAAAGACAATATGGATGATAAATTTTACAAAATGCGCCCCACGTTTTTAGGTTTAAAATTTCTGTAGGTAGGGTTATAAATGTGTACAGAAGAATTTATATTTTTCTTTTTAGTCCGTTTTAATATTTTAATCCAATTTTTTTTTGTAATAATTTAGTCTGTTTTAAAAACGTGTTTTTTTAAAAAGATTTTTATATTTTTTTTAAAGAAGAAATAAAGAAAATTTCGAAGTACGAAAATTCGCTGCGCTCTCCCAACTTGAATTGACCCTTATGATTTTTTGACGATTTCTGAGAAACCCCTATGATATGACTGCCCGGGCGATGACCTAGGAATAAACCGGTTTATTTAGGTTTAAAGTATCGCTTCTATTTCGTTCCGCACCGGAACGCAATTTTTCGATAAAACCGGTTTAACCGTTATAATAAAAATGTTTCTGCAAGCCTTTCTTATAGTCTAGAAGCGATGTTTGAGCAGTTACAGTTACCGTTTACAAGCTTATCAAGCATTGTCTGAACGATCGTTTAGTTTATCTTTACAGGGTGTTTGGTAATATAGTCTTATAAAGCCGAATATTGTAGATAGAGGCCATCAAACTGAACAACTTTTACTATGGGACCAACTCTGAAATCGCGAAAAAAATCAGCTGTTTCATACAAAAATTAATAAACAAAATATTTAAATGTACCATATTCGGCTTTATAAGGCTATTACCAAACACCGTGTATAGTAAAAAATGGTTTTGGGCACCGGATCCGATACTTAAAATGCTAAAATAAAAAGCAATTTAAAACTTTTCTACTCGAATGTACCAATTGTATGGCATATTGAATCAATGGCTTATTTCTCGGAAAGTAGCTGTGTTATACACGTTATCAGATTTTTTTCCGTGTTCGCTATGGTGGTACTAAATATTGGCATACTCAGTTTGGCGACAGGTGCCCTGGATCATGGTGTACTGGGTGTGGCGCTGCGGGAACGATGCCTAATGTATGAACCAAATCTAAACCTATGATTTCTCTGGAACGGCTAATGCTGCGATGGTGGTTTTTTTTTTTCCCTTTATAGGAAGATAAGGGAATGCGCGAATGTTATTTAATATATCAATTAAAGGCGTTAGAGCGAAAAAAAAATTTTTTTGAGGTTAGAATTTCTCGAAGCCTATAAAATTCTTAATCCACGATGAAATGTAGAAATTCGTTTTTTGCCGTGCCTTATGACGAAGGTATTAAATATATACCCACACCGTTTCCAGGAAAAAAAACGAATTGCTGAGATACAGCCGTGGCGCTGCCAGAACGACGTCGTTCTGGCAGCGCCACAAATGACCCACGATTACTCCTGAATCTGTTGACATTCACGGGTGGATGTTAGCTTGTGTGAAATGGAAAAAAAAGCCAAAAATCTGTATGTAATCGGATTTATTCTAGCATTTGTAATTAATGAGATATAGCCGTGGCGCTGCCAGAACGACGTCGTTCTGGCAGCGCCACAAAAAACCTCGTATATCTTCGGATCCAGTGGAGGGAAAAAATCAAACGTATTTTTTCCCGACTGGGAAAAAATCGGCCTACATGGTGATTTTTTTTCACGTAAATCGGAGACCGTGGCGCTGCCAGAACGATGGACACCAAAACCTAACATACTAAATTTAGTACAAAATATTTTTTTTACTTTTTGCTTCAAAATATAGTCTGGAGCATATCAAACATACCAAAAAACATAAACAACCAGGTTCCACATCTAAATTCGCAGAAAATGAAACTTTTCTGTCTCGGTCTGAAGCACTAATTTTAGTTTGTACTTCATACAGTACGTCAGGTCGTTGGAACTACACATTTCAAAAACACAGGACTTACGAGGATAGAACTTAAAATTCTCGCAAACTATGGTATTTACAAGATCAAATGAAATCAATCAATGTAAATGGTCAAATGTAAACGTGTAGGTATTTACTTACCTACCTTGTAAAAAAATTTTTTTTTTTTTTATGATTTGACCAATGTTTGTCACATTAATCATAAACGCCACTAATTGTAAACACCTCAATACACTGTTGTAAAATATTTGTCGGATAGGTAGGTACTATGGGCAACAGCGTTGATTAACCAGTTAGCAACAAAATTCGCGTGCAAGCGATTTTAACCTTAGCAGTGGTTAAGCGACGCTGTTGCCTATAGTTCCTACACAATTTACAATGTTTAAAATAAAACTTAAAATTTCTCGCAAACAGTAGATTTACATGGTCAAATGTAAAAACAATATTGTACCACATTTAATATCATTTTTTTTTTTCTTTTTTTTTTTTTTCCTTTTTAATTTTAATTTTTAATTTCATTTCATTCACTTTGACGTTTGACAGCTCGACTGCTGTCATCTCAATCTGCCCTTGATGCGCTTCCTCTTGTTAACTCATCCCACCATACACATTTATGTGGTTTACGTGTGTATTACAGGTATTGTCTAAAGAAACATTAGTCTGGCTGAAAAATGAAATATCATGGAAATCTGGAAACCATGGAAATCTGTTGAAGAAAAGTGGGCAGAAACTGCCTAAACCGCATCCAATGTGGAAAAAGTGATATAGTGGATTACTTCAAGGATTTCCCAGCCTTGAAACAATCACAAGGCTATACCTTGGTAAGCATATACCGCAGTCCGCAGCCTTATTTTTTACATAATCTTTGTAGTTTTTTTTATAAAAACGTACGCAATGACATATAAATGACAAAAGTTACTTATTCTTTTTTCAGCTAATGAACGATTTCAGTCGTCTGTATCTAGGAATGGAAAACAAATTATTTTCCTCTATCACCCTCAAAAAAGGGAGAAATTATAAAATATTATGCTTCATCAAAATTGCGAAAAAATAGAGACACGAGAACAAAAATAGCAAATATAATTGCACTGATTGACGGTAAGAATTTTTTCTCAAATATTAGTTCTTATTATTAAACCTTGATAGAGATAACTATACCTTGGTAAGCATATACCGCAGTCCGCAGCCTTATTTTTTACATAATCTTTGTGGTTTTTCTATAAAAACGTACGCAATGACATATAAATGACAAAAGTTACTTATTCTTTTTTCAGCTAATGAAGGATTTCAGTGGTCTGTATCCAGGAATGAAAAACAAATTATTTTCCTCTATCACCCTCAAAAAAGGGAGAAATTATAAAATATTATGCTTCATTAAAATTGCGTAAAAATAGAGACACGAGAACAAAAATAGCAAATAATTGCACTGATTAACGGTAAGATTTTTTTCTCAAATATTAGTTCTTACTATTAAACCTTGATAGAAATAACTATACCTTGGTAAGCATATATCGCAGTCCGCAGCCTTATTTTTTACATAATCTTTGTAGTTTTTCTATAAAAACGTACGCAATGACATATAAATGACAAAAGTTACTTATTCTTTTTTCAGCTAATGAACGATTTCAGTCGTCTGTATCTAGGAATGGAAAACAAATTATTTTCCTCTATCACCCTCAAAAAAGGGAGAAATTATAAAATATTATGCTTCATCAAAATTGCGAAAAAATAGAGACACGAGAACAAAAATAGCAAATATAATTGCACTGATTGACGGTAAGATTTTTTTCTCAAATATTAGTTCTTATTATTAAACCTTGATAGAAATAACTATACCTTAGTAAGCATATACCGCAGTCCACAGCCTAATTTTTACATAATCTTTGTAGTTTTTCTATAAAAACGTACGCAATGACATATAAATGACAAAAGTTACTTATTCTTTTTTCAGCCAATGAACGATTTCAGTCGTCTGTATCTAGGAATGGAAAACAAATTATTTTCCTCTATCACCCTCAAAAAAGGGAGAAATTATAAAATATTATGCTTCATCAAAATTGCGAAAAAATAGAGACACGAGAACAAAAATAGCAAATATAATTGCACTGATTGACGGTAAGAATTTTTTCTCAAATATTAGTTCTTATTATTAAACCTTGATAGAAATAACTATACCTTGGTAAGCATATATCGCAGTCCGCAGCCTTATTTTTTACATAATCTTTGTAGTTTTTCTATAAAAACGTACGCAATGACATATAAATGACAAAAGTTACTTATTCTTTTTTCAGCTAATGAAGGATTTCAGTCGTCTGTATCCAGGAATGAAAAACAAATTATTTTCCTCTATCACCCTCAAAAAAGGGAGAAATTATAAAATATTATGCTTCATTAAAATTGCGAAAAAATAGAGACACGAGAACAAAAATAGCAAATAATTGCACTGATTAACGGTAAGAATTTTTTCTCAAATATTAGTTCTTACTATTAAACCTTGATAGAAATAACTATACCTTGGTAATCATATACCGCAGTCCGCAGCCTTATTTTTTACATAATCTTTGTAGTTTTTCTATAAAAACGTACGCAATGACATATAAATGACAAAAGTTACTTATTCTTTTTTCAGCCAATGAACGATTTCAGTCGTCTGTATCTAGGAATGGAAAACAAATTATTTTCCTCTATCACCCTCAAAAAAGGGAGAAATTATAAAATATTATGCTTCATCAAAATTGCGAAAAAATAGAGACACGAGAACAAAAATAGCAAATATAATTGCACTGATTGACGGTAAGAATTTTTTCTCAAATATTAGTTCTTATTATTAAACCTTGATAGAAATAACTATACCTTGGTAAGCATATATCGCAGTCCGCAGCCTTATTTTTTACATAATCTTTGTGGTTTTTCTATAAAAACGTACGCAATGACATATAAATGACAAAAGTTACTTATTCTTTTTTCAGCTAATGAAGGATTTCAGTCGTCTGTATCCAGGAATGAAAAACAAATTATTTTCCTCTATCACCCTCAAAAAAGGGAGAAATTATAAAATATTATGCTTCATTAAAATTGCGAAAAAATAGAGACACGAGAACAAAAATAGCAAATAATTGCACTGATTAACGGTAAGAATTTTTTCTCAAATATTAGTTCTTACTATTAAACCTTGATAGAAATAACTATACCTTGGTAAGCATATACCGCAGTCCGCAGCCTTATTTTTTACATAATCTTTGTAGTTTTTCTATAAAAACGTACGCAATGACATATAAATGACAAAAGTTACTTATTCTTTTTTCAGCTAATGAACGATTTCAGTCGTCTGTATCTAGGAATGGAAAACAAATTATTTTCCTCTATCACCCTCAAAAAATGGAGAAATTATAAAATATTATGCTTCATCAAAATTGCGAAAAAATAGAGACACGAGAACAAAAATAGCAAATATAATTGCACGGCATTGCATATGATTGACGGTAAGAATTTTTTCTCAAATATTAGTTCTTATTATTAAACCTTCATAAAAATAAGTATTAAAAAATTAACCGAAACTTTTTTCTTTGAATACAGAAGATAAACCAGAGAAATCCTGCAATATTGCTTTGATGTTGCTGGCTTATGTCATCAACATTTCACTTGCACGGAATGCGACGGCTATATATCGCAAGCTGCTTCTGAATCCGACGTATCCAACAAGATCATTCAAAGAAAGCATAATGTTTCACGGGTACGCCAATTTGACGACCATGTAATTCTAGAATAGTATGATTAATTAAGCTTGTTGTGGTTTTTTTGTAACTAAGTATGTCTCAATTTTTGCGATTGAAAATAAATAATATGAATCTTTTATGTCTATTTCCTTTTAAGCATGTTAAGCTATAAAACTTGTACAGGGTTTGAGAACGGAATTTCTTCTGTTAATAACCTTGTAAAAGTTAAAAAATAAAAAATGTTGTATCATGGCTGTGTACACTAAATGTATAATGTATCGTGAAGTATGATTTTATCTAAATTACCAATTATTATATGCTTTTCACTTACAGGTCTGGACTTTGGTGCTATATCGGTGCAGCTGTTAAGTTTGCTTTAAAATTATTTTGCATAATAATAATAAAAGCCGCACTAATATCGTACAAGTTCAACATAAGTAGATAAAGCCTGACCAGAGTTTAAAAAAACCCTGCAATGAGGACGCGACCTTTGTGATTTATTTATACGTAACTATTGCCAGTAAAAGAAATTAAATGTGAAAAATGCCGCATGCCGGTTTTTAAAACATCTGGTCAGCTTTAAAATGATACATCATTCTTTATCGTACCCGCACCAATATTTATAAGTAGATATCTACGTAACCAGTGCAGGTTATACTACAAAGAAGCATAATGTTGTATAAAACTTATTAACTATTATAGTAGAGGTATGAACGGGAAGTCGAAGCGTGGGCAGACCGCCATTCCTAAGATGTCAGGGCCTACCTCAACCAGATACGCCGCAACAAGGACGACATAGAAAAACCATGGGAGAAGCATATCTCCAGCATTGGACAAATATATATGCTGAGAAGACAAATAGAAGGTATGATACTAGTGTGGGACAATAAGGCACCATACCATTCACCATACGTATGTACATAGATGGACGGCTATTAGACATACTTTATTTTTAGGGTTCCGTGCCTCAAAAAAAGGAAAAACGGAAACTTAAAAATCAATTGTGTCTAATTAGACTCACGCCCGAGTACATGCGATACTGTTGCGGGTATAAGGCATGATGCACTATTGCACTACGTGTTACGTATTGCACACTATGCCTTACGATAATTGCACCTGTATTTTCCTTATGTTGGCATGGTACAGTCAGTGTCATTCATATACATAAATACAGCCATTGAGTCAAAATATGTAAACACCAACCTTATTGTCAGTGACATAGAGGTGTGTAGATATTTTTGAGCTCTTGTTAACGTATATATATTTATGACGCTGGCCGTACATACATAGGTGTTCAGATAATTATTTTGAATATTAACCAATCAAAGTCAATTAAATTTTGTAGATATGGTCTAGAAAGTAATACCTAGGTCTGTGGTATTTTCATATTTTCATTAAAAACTCCCTGCAATATTTAAACTATACATTTTTACGAAAATGTAATAAACTATAGACCTAGATATTAGTTTCTCGATCGTGTCTACAAAATTTCATTGAATTTGGTTAATATTCATACTAATTATCTGAACACCTTTGTATGTACCATGCCAGCATAAGGAAAATACAGGTGCGAGTATCGTAAGGCATGGTGTGCCATACGTAACACGTATAGTGCACCATGTCTTACTATACCCGCAGCAGTATCGTACGTACGCTGGCGTGTTACATAAGTATGGTTCACCGTGCTTTACTGTTCCCGCACCAGTATCGTACGTATGCTGCCGTAGTATATACGCACGGTTCATCATGCCTTACTGTACCGGCAACGGTACCTTACCTCTACTACGACAGTTAATACGTCTGGCACATCATGCTTTACTGTGCCTGCCACAGTATCCTACCTATGCCGCCATGGTGCACACGTATGGCGCACCATGATTGACTGTGTCCGCCATAGTATCGTAAGTATGCCGCCGTGGTGCAAACGTATGGCTCACCATGCTTGACTGTGCCCGCTACAGTATCATACGTATGCCACCATGGTGCACACGTATGGTGCACCATGATTTACTGTGCCCGCCACAGTATCGTACGTATGCCGCCGCGGTGCACACGTATGGCTCACCATTATTTACTGTGCCCGCTACAGTATCGTACGGTTGTCGCCGTGGTACACACGTACGACTCACCGTGCTTTACTGTGTCTGCCACAGTATCGTACGTATGCCGCCGCGGTGCACACGTATGGCTCACCATTATTTACTGTGCCGGCTACAGTATCGTACATATGCCGTCGCGGTACACACGTACGGCTCACCGTGCTTTACTGTGTCTGCCACAGTATCGTACGTATGCCACCGCGGTGCACACGTATGGCTCACCATTATTTACTGTGCCCGCTACAGTATCATACGTATGCCGTCGCGGTACACACGTACGGCTCACCGTGCTTTACTGTGTCTGCCACAGTATCGTACGTATGCCGCCGCGGTGCACACGTATGGCTCACCATTATTTACTGTGCCCGCTACAGTATCGTACGTATGCCGTCGCGGTACACACGTACGGCTCACCGTGCTTTACTGTGTCTGCCACAGTATCGTACGTATGCCGCCGCGGTGCACACGTATGGCTCACCATTATTTACTGTGCCGGCTACAGTATCGTACATATGCCGTCGCGGTACACACGTACGGCTCACCGTGCTTTACTGTGTCTGCCACAGTATCGTACGTATGCCACCGCGGTGCACACGTATGGCTCACCATTATTTACTGTGCCCGCTACAGTATCATACGTATGCCGTCGCGGTACACACGTACGGCTCACCTTGCTTTACTGTGTCTGCCACAGTATCGTACGTATGCCGCCGCGGTGCACACGTATGGCTCACCATTATTTACTGTGCCCGCTACAGTATCGTTCATATGCCGTCGCGGTACACACGTACGGCTCACCGTGCTTTACTGTGTCTGCCACAGTATCGTACGTATGCCGCCGCGGTGCACACGTATGGCTCACCATTATTTACTGTGCCCGCTACAGTATCGTACGTATGCCGCCGCGGTGCACACGTATGGCTCACCATTATTTACTGTGCCCGCTGCAGTATCGAACGTATGCCGCCGTGGTACACACGTACGGCTCACCGTGCTTTACTGTGTCTGCCACAGTATTGTACGTATGCCGCCGCGGTGCACACGTATAGCTCACCATTATTTACTGTGCCCGCTACAGTAACGTACGTAAGCCGCAGTCGTAGTTTCAGGAGTATTCAGTGCGACTTGCGCACTACGTATGTACGTAGCCGGATGTCGGGCTACGTACGTACGTACAAAAATCGACCACTCGTAAATTACGTAACCCGCTCCATGATGAGCGTCAGTATGCCGACTACGTATGACTGACTACTTACGCGTAATGTAGCGGGTTACACACGTCATAGTGGTCGATTTTTATCCTTATTTTACGTAGTGCGGCAGAGGAAATTTTTCTCAGTGTAGATTTTGAAAATTAGACAATAAGGAGGCAGAATTCTTGAAATGTAGTGTACAAACTGTAGGATATTAATTTCAAATCTAAATTAACAGCCTTTCTATTGTCTAATTTTAAAATCTATCGCAATCACTTTCAGGGTGTAACACATTGATGCTTCTCTTTGGCACAAATAAAAACTTAGCAAAGAAATGCAGCAATGTCTCACATCCATTTGTCAAATGAAAGCGATTGCGATAGATTTTTTAATTAGACAATTAGCCCCCTGGGTACTTATTGTCTAATTTCAAAATCTATCGCAATCGCTTTTAAGATCTGATACATTGATGCTTCTTTTTGGCACAAATAAAAACTTACCAAAGGAATGCAGCAATGTGTCACATCCATCTGTCAAATGAAAGCGATTGCGATAGATTTTCGAAATTAGACAATAAGCCCCCTGGATCGTGGATCGCAGGATCGCCGATCGATCCAGTTTGGATCGTCTGGTGTGGACCCGGCTAATGACATTTCCTCATTTTAAGGTATTTTCAAAATAAGTAATACCTATCGTCAGTTATTGAATATTTATTTATTTTTATTGAAAAGCTGATCACAACAAAAATTAAAATTGCCGCGAAACATAAAGAAAGCAAACTATCAAAATCATAGAGGAAATGATCACTTGTCAACATTATACGTTTTTTATTTTTTTCGATGGTCAGTACACTTTGGTCAGACTTTCATACTAATGCCATGGAAATTGGACAGCGCCATCTAGGTCATTTTAAAGGAACGTTGCCTGGAAAATCCCTCATTACTCTCAAATTTTTTCTTCAAAGACTATTATTTTCAATTAAACAATCATTATCTTAAAAACCATTAGATATTGCCAATACTAATGACATTTGACTATTTTTATATCGAAAAGATGGCACTGGAATTTGAAAGTAAAGTTATTTTCCAAGTACCGCCACATTGTTATTACCAAAACCCCTCTTGCTTGCTAAAAATAAAACGGATCGTTTCATCCCGCCTGCAATAATGAATCAATGAGCACCGCTTGCGGACTCG
This sequence comes from Agriphila tristella, assembly GCA_928269145.1. Taxonomy (NCBI): domain Eukaryota; kingdom Metazoa; phylum Arthropoda; class Insecta; order Lepidoptera; family Crambidae; genus Agriphila; species Agriphila tristella. The sequence goes on along the minus strand of OV743433.1, from coordinate 35,929,122 downwards.
GAAGGGCGGCATAGAACCACCACCACCAAAGTCTTCTAAATCAGTTACATACAAACGACTGATCTCGCCCAATAAGGTAGATTTGACGAACAACACGAAGAAAAAACCCGAGCTACAAGCTAAATGAATTTTTGTGATGACACAGGCCATCAGATTACCTACTGCCTGTGACAAGTTCAAAAGTGAAGACGTTATCCAACGCTGGAAGTAGATCTGCAAGCGCAAAATAAGCTTATTAAAAGTCTGGTGCTCAACTTGCAAACGCAGTCACCATAAGTTACTTCACCCTGATGTGATGTGAAGTGACGTGATGTAAAGCTCAAAAATCAACATAATACTCTTCTATCCTTCTGTTTTTCACTTTGGACATCTGAAGACGGGGAAGTCTGTGAAATGTTTAGCGATTAATTTCACTCCACTTTTTCACACAATACTCAGTCCGTTAATATTTTGGATGACGTAGTGGAAATGGACTCTTCCTGTGAAGATTGAAGTTGACACATTAGAAGTTTCCAAACTATTAGCATCACTCGACTTAAATAAGTCTGCCGGCCCCGACAATATCCCAGCAATTATAATTATTGCGAGTTGTTCCGAGTTCCTCTTAGTATCCTGTTTAGGCGTTCACTGGGTGAAGGCATTATGCCTGATATCTGGAAATCTGCCTTTATTACGCCAATTCACAAAAAAGGGCTTAAAAATGTAGTCGATAATTATAGACCGATTTCCAACCTTAGTTTGTTTGCAAAATATTTGGAAAAAATTGTCTACAAACAAGTCTACGCATCCGTTACGCAATCTTTATGTCCAGAGCAGCACGGCTTCGTTAAGGGCAGATCGAAGACGTCTAACCTTATCTTATGTAGCGATTTCCTGACAAAACATTTGACTGTACCGTCTCAGGTTGATGTAGTTTACACGGATTATAATAAATGTTTTGATCGTATTGATCACACAACACTTTTACGTAAACTGCAAGCTATAGGTATTAAGGGTAATTTATTTAAATGGTTCTCCTCTTACGTTAAAGAAAAATTCCAGACTGTTGTTCTTAATGGCCACACTTCTTCTCCCATGTTAATACCATCGGGCGTTCCTCAAGGCTCTTTACTAGGACCATTGCTCTTCAACATCTTCATAAACGATATCTCGTCATGTTTTACTCATGCCAAAATCATTATGTACGCTGATGACATGAAGGTATTGATGCCGATCAACTCAACTCAAGACGCTCAGCATCTGAAGGAGGGTCTCACTAGATTTGAGCATTAATGCCATGTTAACAAACTTGACATTAATGTCTCCAAATGCTATGTCTGTATTTATACCCGAAAATCTAAACCCATGTTATCATCTTACAAACTATTAGGCACTGATGTTACCAGAGTTACTACCATACGTGGCCTAGGAGAAACCTTTGATAGCTAATTTGCTTTTTGATGAACACATAGACAACATTGTGGCTAAGGCATCTAAAGCTCTCGGCTTCGTTATGATGATGTTACACGAATCAACTCTATAAAAGCTCTAAAAATACTTTACTGTGCTTACGTACGTAGTCATTTAGAATATGCCTCTCAAGTATGGAGTCCCTGTCACAAACTATATGAAACGCGAATTGAAAGGATTCAGAAACGGTTTCTGCGGTATTTACAATTTAAAACGAATAAATATACTCGTGAATACGATCAGCGATGTCGTAAGTTTCATTTTTACCACTTGTAGAAAGAAGACGCATTGCAGATCTATCGCACCTTCTCAGCATAGCAGGTGGCTCTGTTGATTGTCCTGAGCTTTTGAGTGGCATTAGTTTACGTTTAGTAGCTTCATTCCGTAAACCTAACGTACTTCACGTTCCCTGGTGCAAAACGAAGTATCGGCGAAATTCTTTCTTTATCAGAACAAGCAGGTGTTTCAATAGTGTTGCAAAACAATTTGAAATAGACATTTTCAACACTTCTTCAAGTAAATTTAGGCGAATGTTAGGTAATAGTTATTTTTCTAACAAATATTTTTGAAAACTACTTCCTACTTATTTATACTTTAATTACTGGGTGTAATATAGGTCCTTACCTTAAATTTTTAACATAATGTAGGCCAACACTGTTCTTATTAATGATTTTCACCTATATGTGGAAGCTTGAAATTGGCCGTTGATATTTATTTAAGTTAACCACTTTATTCTTAACCGAGCTGTAAGCTTCCCGAAGATTGTTAAAATAAAATAAAATAAAATGTCTGAACGCAGACGAAAAACGCATAGAAGAAAGACCCAAAGACTACCGCGACTACCGCAAACATCTGGTCGGCATCAGCAAGTTTCAAAAATGAGTCTTTTTGAAGGTGCTTCCCGTGACCGTCCAGGGAACTGAAGGCAACTTTAACACGTGTGCTCTGCTTGATGAAAGGTCCACCGTGTCACTCGTGGAGAGCAGTGTAGCCAACGTGGCAGGAGCCGGAAGGTGGAGCGTTGAGTTGGCGTTTCAGGATGCGGTGGGCGGCTGTAACAACCTGGCAAGATCGTCTCTTTCACGCTTATTATGACAGATACAGTATCCTTCAGCCTTGAATGAGTTCGTACGAAGAACTTCACGTTTCCAAGACACTCAACAGGGAATATGCATAAGTCACCGATTTTGATAAAAAAAATGAGATTGATCGCTGCGGATACGTATCAAAAACATGTTGGAACAGAAAAACAATGTATTATTTTAGTTTTATCACACGATGAAATCAGGGGAACAAAACGATTTTTTTTCATATTTGGATATAATGCACTTTACAGTCAGATAGAATATTGAATGAGAAATAATATTTTGTATGACACATGTGTTGGCATGTTACCCAACACTATTTTTATTGTACGTCACTGCTTCAATTGGAGGTTCGCTTCCCACTCTCTCTTCGTTTCCGGGCACCATTGCGTGTGGTTCGTGTTCCATACTTTTATAAGTAATTTGAGTTAAAATATACAATTTTGTATGTGTCTTTTGCTTCCAAAAATAAACCCTCCCTTCAGTCAAGCTACCAGTGAGTTTCAATCATCTACAGTCCTACATCTACGTGCCATTCCACAACATGTATGTTGGTACTTAGACGCAAAATTTAGGGATATCATTTTTTTGGCTAACTCCATAAAATCGCGCCTAAAATCATGGTTGGTGAAGTCACAAGAGTGTTTTCGGCGGGTGCTGATGTGTGCTAACTTCAAGTAACTATATCACGAAAAAAAGGAAGGGAAAGGTTTTAATATTACAGTTGATTTTCTCACGCATTATACTTTTGATTTGATACAAAAAAAATGCTGCATATTCCCTATTGATGGCAATATGATTTCTTAATACGACCATCTCGATCGACAGACAATCCTCAATTCCTCATAGGCCAAGGTTATTGTCATTTGAATATAAGCCGAGAAATAAAAGAAGGCAGGAAGGATGAGCCTGTGCCTCTCTCACTGAACTTAGTTGGATTTTGCATGAAGTTTCGTCGTCAATTTCGAGGAAGATTATGCCCGAGTTTGCTTGTCACTACAGTCCGAAAAAGAGGATGAACTTCACTTCTTATTAGAGAATTTCTTTAGACTTGATAGCATAGGCATCAGGAATTCCATTCCATTCAGTCCGTTATCAGTTTACAGTTTTCAGCTTTATCAACTTTGCACATTAAACGGATCTCTCCCGAAACTTTAGGAAACTTTATTCCTCTTGATAGTCTTTTACGATTCCTATTAAATTGAAGAAGGTCACTCGTCAAATACTTAGTATCTGCCTATTAATCTGCCGATAACGATGATCATTCGCTGAGCTCTAGAGCCTCATTTCCCGACTCTGATCCATGAGTACGAGAGTTTGGTTGGAGAGTTTCTTTAGCTTGGAACGGCGGGTCTTAAAGATATAGAACACTAGAGTATCCAGCACCATGTTGTTTAGATTGTCCACATCTATGTTGTTCTCAAGGGTTTAGAAGCGGTTCTGAAGATATAGTTGAAAGCTTTCGGGGTTTTAGATATGAGCCGGTAATGGTCGGAGCGTGGGTTGTATCAGTTGAGATCTTTCCAGTTTTACGTTGATATTCAATGTGCCACGTACCAATCGGTGATCGCAGTGACATCATTGAAAATTTGCTTTTTCGCCGACATGATAAAATCTCCGTCTGGACTGATCCAGGTCCATTCCTGAAGAAAGACTTCATCATAAAGAGTTTCTCCTTCTCCATAAAGTCGGCCAGCATCTGGCCTCTGGCATTCCGTTGGCATTACATCGTACGGATCCTACGGATCTCCTCATTTCTGATGCAATCACGCAGGGAAACGCCAAGCATAGCTCTCTCCATTGCACGCTGGGTGATCTTGAGCCTACTTATGTGACCTATAGTAAGCCACCACTTTTCACTGCCGCAAGTCATCCTTGGCAACACACACTGGTATACTTTCGTCTTGAGTAACGGAGCAGGCACAAAATGGGCATTCACCATGATTTTCGTCTTATCCATGTTCATACTGAGACCTAATCTTTGGGAAGCACTACGGAGATCTTCGAGCATTGTGTTCAGGTCTTCTAAGGTCTCAGCCATAAGAACTATACCATCGCCAAAACGAAGGTGTGTTAAGTCTTGGCCAGTACTGTTGATGCCGAGTCCTTTCCAGTCTAAGAGTTTAAAGATCTCCGAAGTTCTGTAGTAATTTCGTCGTCACCCGCAGCCTTCTTTTTTCAGCTGCTTGAGAGCCATACTAATCTCGTACAGGCTGACATCCGGGATATCTTCGGTGTAGAGTCGGGTAAGCTTGGCTCTATGGTCTTTAGCCTTGCTTTCAACAGGTGTCTGCGTGGAATATAACTGCCTATAGAAACTATCGATCTCCTTCAGAATTTCAGGCTTCGATGAAATGATGCGTCCGTTATCAGTTTTCAGCTTTATCAACTTTGCACATTAAACGGATCTCTCCCGAAACTTTTGGAAACTTTATTCCTCTTGATAGTCTTTTACGATTCCTATTAAATTGAAGAAGGTCACTCGTCAAATACTTAGTATCTGCCTATTAAGCTGCCGATAACGATGATCATCCGCTGAGCTCTAGAGCCTCATTTCACGACTCTGATCCATGAGTACAAGAGTTTGGTTGGAGAGTTTCTTTAGCTTGGGACGGCGGGTCTTAAAGATATAGAACCTTACCGTACGGACAGTATCCAGCACCATGTTGTTTAGATTGTCCACATCTATGTTGGTTTCAAGGGTTTCGAAGCGGTTCTGAAGATAAAGTTGAAAGCTTTCGGGGTTTTACATATGAGCCGGTAATGGTCGGAGCGTGGGTTGTATCAGTTGAGATCTTTCCTGTTTTACGTTGATATTCAATGTGCCACGTACCAATCGGTGATCGCAGTGACATCATTGAAAATTTGCTTTTTCGCCTACAAGATAAAATCTCCGTCTGGACTGATCCAGGTCCACTTCCGGCTTTCAGGATTCCTGAAGAAGGACTTCATCATAAAGAGTTTCTCCTTCTCCATAAATTCGGCCAGCATCTGGCCTCTGGCATTCCGTTGCCCAACTCCAAATTGCCCCACTCTCAGCTCATCACCGCATCGTTTTCCCAACTTTGCAGTAAACTACCCGATCATAACGGTGTACTGGGGTTTACCGTTTGGATATTCTGAGAATAAGGTACGCTACCCTGGTCGAAACCCTTCCGATTGTAATCACGTTGTTCACAAGGGACTTGTGGACGATGACCCGACACCACCTAGAGACTGTTGGTCGCCCTCCCGGTAGTATAGCAAGTTACCGGATTTGAAGATTATCGAGTCCTCTCCCTCTCTTCGGACTTCAGATAACCCTATGATATCCCAGTGTAACTTGCTAATAATAGGTTGACTTCGTGTCTAATCTCAGTTTGCGCGTGTTGTAAGTTGCCAGGTTCAGTTTTTGTGGTTGATGGCAGCCGAGCCGCACCCGGGGATTCTTAGCTTTAATTAGATCTTTCACGTAGTAACTATATTAGTTTCTCTATGATTTTCATATCAGCCAGCAAAGTTTTTAGAAAAAATAATAGAGCATTTAGTTTTCACAGTGTATCACCACTGCAAATTGCAGAGAAATTGCAATGTGATTTGATAGGACGGAAATATGCCTATTCCACAATTCGCAGTCCGACTCTCCAAAGTTACTAACAGCCCAACAGGGCGATGCCCGCGGGCTGCTTCAGCAGCCCGCGCACCAGGGCGAAACACTTACCACTCACTGATTGACATGATTGTTCTCCCAGAAGGAGGTGGAAAAGGGTATAATGATGTTTGGGGAAAATGTGCAATACCCCAATCGAACTGGGGAAAAATTATGACATTTGGAAAAAACAAGATGGCGGCTGTGGCGAAATTTGTCACTTTTTTGTTTTCCAACCGATTTTTTTCAAACTTGCAAGAGTAGTAGATTTTGACATTTAAGATAAGGAAAAATATTTAAAAAATAAAAAAACAAAATGGCGGCCGCTTTGGAGAGTTTTGAAAAATTCAATTTTTGGACCCTAAACCGCAGGGCCACAACTCTAAAGTGTTATTTGATTTAAGAAAAAAAAACTTTACTGTTTCATCACAATTACCCTCAAATTTACTTAATCGGGGAAACTTTTTAAAAATTCAAGATGGCGCCTGTCGTAGAGGCCATTTTGTTTGGGGTACGAAAACACGCCATTTTTAAAGTCGATTTTCTTCCAGATAGCAACACCGGAGCGCTTTGAGGTTCAAAGAACGGCTGTAGGTATAGATACAATATATTGAAAAATAGAGTATTTTTACCCCATTTCGGGGTAACTTTTGAGATTTACCCCAAAATGCAAAAAAGTGAAATAACCACTTTTTGACAATTTCGAGTATGAGGACTTGTGTATAGTCTGTATACAAATGACTTTATGGTATTTTGGTTGGCAACGTCTGGCAACCCTAGAAACTGCTAAGGAAAAAGACATTTTCGAGATACCCTTTTTTCAAGTCCTATTGCGGCGGCAGAGTGCAAGTGAGAAAAAAAATCAAAACGTCATTACACGCAGCTTATGTTGCTTAATATAGGAAAAATATGAAATATAAAAAAAACAACATGGCGGACGCGGTGGCGGCCATTTTGTAAATTTTATACATTTTTTAAATATGTCAAGGCTATTTTGAGGCAGTTTACGACAATTGAGAAAGTTGGCATGTATTGACAAATTACGCAAATTATAGAGAAGTATTGCCTTGTGAAAAAAAAAACCCATTTTTAAGGTACTTTTTGAGATTTACCCCAAAAAAGTGAAAAATAGAAAAAGCGGCATTTTTTAATATTTTTTATCAAAAACCATAAAATTTTGCGAAAACAAATGGAATTTGACTATTTATATATCGAAAAGATGGCAACACTGAAATTGAAAGAAGGATGAGTTTCCAAGAACCTTACATTTTTATTACCTAAAAGGAGCATTTGTAGATGTGTACAATGTACGGAAAAAGTATTCACAATTTATAAAACTATTACAAAAAAAATTAAAAGTGGAAGTCCAGGTCAAGATCCTCATGACGGAGAACTGCCCGCCAAAATGGTACTACATAGGTAGATGGTGCTCAAACTAAAGTTGTTGAGGACTCTAAGCAGATCCTGAAGCGAGAAAAAAAAATCAAAATGGTCGAAAAACAAAATGGCCGCCATACAAATTTACAGAAAACCCAGCATATACAGCTCGATTACTCACTTACTGACTCACTCACTGATTAAAATAATTGCTCTCCCAGAAGGAGGTGAAAAATGGTATAATGATATTTTAAGAAAATGTGCAAAAAAAAACAATATGGCGGACGCGGTTGCGGCCATTTTGTAAATTTTATACATTTTTTAAAATATTTTAAGGCTATTTTGAGGCAGTTTACGACAATTGAGAAAGTTGGCATGTACTGAGAAATTATGCATATTATGAAGAAGTATTGAAAAAAAACCCATTTTTAGGGTGCTTTTTGAGAGGATTTGGGAGATTTAACCCAAAAAAGTGAAAAATAGAAAAAGCAGCATTTTTTTTATTTTTTATCAAAAACCGTTAGATTTTACCAATACTAATGACATTTGACTATTTTCGTAACGAAAAGATGGCAACACTGAAATTGAAAAAGGTTTATTTTCCAAGAACCTTACATTTTTATTACCAAAAAGGAGCATTTGTAGATGTTTACAATGTATGGAAAAAGTCTTTAAAATTTATAAAACTATCAGAAAAAAATATTAAAAGTGGAAGCCCAAGTCAAGATCCTCATGACGTGGTACTGCCTGCCGAAATGGTACTACATAGGTAGATGGTGCTCAAGCTAAAGTTGTAGAAGACTCTAAGAAAATCCTGAAGCGAGAAAAAAAAATCAAAATGGTGGAAAAACAAAATGGACACCATACAAAATTACAGAAAACCAAATTAAACACCACTTACTCACATAATTGTTCTCCCAGAAGGAGGTGGAAAAAGGTATGTGCAAAACCCAGTCGAACTGGGGAAAAATTAAAAGTTGAAGTCCAGGTCAAGATCCTCATGACGGGGTACTGCCTGCCAAAATGGCACTACATAGGTAGATGGTGCTCAAACTAAAGTTGTAGAAGACTCTAAGCAGATCCTGAAGCGAGAAAAAAAAATCGAAATGGTGAAAAACAAAATGACCGCCACACAAAATTACAGAAAACCTATTTGGTTGCAGCTGGCTGATTACTTATATACCTCGATAATAACTACTCTATTTAGTATTGTTTAATAACTACTCACTCACTGACTGATGGAAAAGAGTATAATGATGTTTGGGGGAAATGTGCAAAATCTTAATCGAACTAGGTAAAAATTATTACTTTTGGGAAAAACAAGATGGCGGCTGTGGCGAGGTTTGTAACTTTTTGTTTTCCAACCGATTTTGTTCAAACTTACAACAGTGGTAGATTTTGACATTTCAAATTTAGAAAAATAAGAAAAAAACTCAAAACAAAATGGCGGCCGCGCCGGGGAGTTTTGAAAAATTCGATTTTTGGACCCCGAACCGCGGGGCCACAGCTCTAAAGTGTTGTTTGGTTTAAGAAAAAAAACTTTCTTGTTTTACCACAATTACCCTCAAATTTTATCAATTGGGGAAACTTTTTAAAAATCCAAGATGGCGCCTGTCGTAGAGGCCATTTTGTTTGGGGTACGAAAACACGCCATTTTTAAAGTCGATTTTCTTCCAGATGGCAACACCGGAGCGCTTTGAGGTTTATAAAACGGCTATAGCTATAGGTACAAGGTATTCATTAGTAAAATATTTTTACCCCATTTCGGGGTAACTTTTGAGATTTACCCCAAAATGCAAAAAAGTGAAATAACCACTTTTTGACAATTTCAAGTATGAGAACTTGTGTATAGTCTGTATACAAATGACTTTATGGTATTTTGGTTGGCAACGTCTGGCAACCCTAGAAACTGCTAAGGAAAGAGACATTTTCGAGATACCCTTTTTTCAAGTCCTATTGCGGCGACTGGGTGCAAGTGAGAAAAAAAAATCAAAACGTCATTGCACGTAGTTTATGTTGCTTAATATAGGAAAAATATGAAATATAAAAAAAACAATATGGCGGACGCGGTGGCGGCCATTTTGTAAATTTTATAAATTTTTTAAATATTTCAAGGCTATTTTGAGGCATCAAAACGTCATTGCACGTAGTTTATGTTGCTTAATATAGGAAAAATATGAAATATAAAAAAAACAATATGGCGGACGCGGTGGCGGCCATTTTGTAAATTTTATACATTTTTTAAATATTTCAAGGCTATTTTGAGGCAGTTTACGACAATTGAGAAAGTTGGCATGTACCAACAAATTATGCATATTATGAAGAAGTATTGCGTTGTAAAAAAAAAATACCCATTTTTAGGGTACTTTTTGAGATTTACCCCAAAAAATTGAAAAATAGAAAAAGCGGCATTTTTAAATATTTTTATTAAAAACCATTAGATTTTGCCAATACTAATGACATTTAACTATTTACATATCGAAAAGATGGCAACACTTGAATTTAAAGTAAGGGTAATTTCCAAGTACCTTACATTTTTATTACCCAAAAGGAGCATTTGTAGATGGGTACAATGTACGGAAAAAGTATTTAGAATTTAGATAACAATTAGAAAAAAAAAATTAAAGTGGAAGTCCAGGTCAAGATCCTCATGACGGAGAACTGCCCGCCAAAATGGTACTACATAGGTAGATGGTGCTCAAACTAAAGTTGTAGAGGACTCTAAGTAGATCCTGAAGCGAGAAAAAAAATTCAAAATGGTCGAAAAACAAAATGGCCGCCATACAAATTTACAGAAAACCCAGCATATACAGCTCGATTACTCACTTACTGACTGACTCACTGATTAAAATAATTGTTCTCCCAGAAGGAGGTGAAAAATGGTATAATGATATTTTAAGAAAATGTGCAAAAAAAAAACAATATGGCGGACGCGGTGGCGGCCATTTTGTAAATTTTATACATTTTTTAAAATATTTTAAGGCTATTTTGAGGCAGTTTACGACAATTGAGAAAGTTGGCATGTAGTGAGAAATTATGCATATTATGAAGAAGTATTAAAAAAAACCCATTTTTAGGGTGCTTTTTGAGATTTACCCCAAAAAAGTGAAAAATAGAAAAAGCAGCATTTTTTAATATATTTTTACAAAAACCGTTAGATTTTACCAATACTAATGACATTTGACTATTTACGTAACGAAAAGATGGCAACACTGAAATTGAAAAAGGTTTATTTTCCAAGAACCTTACATTTTTATTACAAAAAAGGAGCATTTGTAGATGTTTACAATGTATGGAAAAAGTATATAAATTTATAAAACTATCAGAAAAAAATATTAAAAGTGGAAGCCCAAGTCAAGATCCTCATGACGGGGTACTGTCTGCCGAAATGGTACTACATAGGTAGATGGTGCTCAAGCTAAAGTTGTAGAAGACTCTAAGAAAATCCTGAAGCGAGAAAAAAAAATCAAAATGGTGGAAAAACAAAATGGACACCATACAAAATTACAGAAAACCAAATTAAACACCACTTACTCACATAATTGTTCTCCCAGAAGGAGGTGGAAAAAGGTATGTGCAAAACCCAGTCGAACTGGGGAAAAATTAAAAGTTGAAGTCCAGGTCAAGATCCTCATGACGGGGTACTGCCTGCCAAAATGGCACTACATAGGTAGATGGTGCTCAAACTAAAGTTGTAGAAGACTCTAAGCAGATCCTGAAGCGAGAAAAAAAATCGAAATGGTGAAAAACAAGATTACTTATATACCTCGATAATAACTACTCTATTTAGTATTGTTTAATAACTACTCACTCACTGACTGATGGAAAAGAGTATAATGATGTTTAGGGGAAATGTGCAAAATCTTAATCGAACTAGGTAAAAATTATTACTTTTGGGAAAAACAAGATGGCGGCTGTGGCGAGGTTTGTAACTTTTTGTTTTCCAACCGATTTTGTTCAAACTTACAACAGTGGTAGATTTTGACATTTCAAATTTAGAAAAATAAGAAAAAAACTCAAAACAAAATGGCGGCCACGCTGGAGAGTTTTGAAAATTCGATTTTTGGACCCCAAACCGCGGGGCCACAACTCTGAAGTGCTGTAGAGTTTAAGACAAAATCCTTTTTGTTTCACCACAATTACTCTTAAATTTTTTCTTCAAAGACTATTATTTTCAATTAAACAATCATTATCTTAAAAACCATTAGATATTGCCAATACTAATGACATTTGACTATTTTTATATCGAAAAGATGGCACTGGAATTTGAAAGTAAAGTTATTTTCCAAGTACCGCCACATTGTTATTACCAAATTGCTGGCTAAAAATAAAACGATCGTTTCATCCCGCCTGCAATAATGAATCAATGAGCACCGCTTGCGGACTCGGAAGGGCGGCATAGAACCACCACCACCAAAGTCTTCTAAATCAGTTACATACAAACGACCGATCTCGCCCAATAAGGTAGATTTGACGAACAACACGAAGAAAAAACCCGAGCTACAAGCTAAATGCATTTTTGTGATGACACGGGCCATCAGATTACCTACTGCCTGTGACAAGTTCAAAAGTGAAGACGTTATCCAACGCTGGAAGTGGATCTGCAAGCGCAAAATAAGCTTATTAAAAGTCTGGTGCTCAACTTGCAAAGGCAGTCACCATAAGTTACTTCACCCTGATGTGATGTGAAGTGACGTGATGTAAAGCTGAAAAATCAACATAATACTCTACTATCCTTCTGTTTTTCACTTTGGACAGCGCACATCAAGACGGGGAAGTTATCTGTGAAATGTTTAGCGATTAATTTCACTCCACTTTTTCACACAATACTCAGTCCGTTAATATTTTGGATGACGTAGTGGACATGGACTCTTCCTGTGAAGATTGAAGTTGACACATTAGAAGTTTCCAAACTATTAGCATCACTCGACTTAAATAAGTCTGCCGGCCCCGACAATATCCCAGCAATTATAATTATTGCGAGTTGTTCCGAGTTCCTCTTAGTATCCTGTTTAGGCGTTCACTGGGTGAAGGCATTATGCCTGATATCTGGAAATCTGCCTTTATTACGCCAATTCACAAAAAAGGGCTTAAAAATGTAGTCGACAATTATAGACCGATTTCCAACCTTAGTTTGTTTGCAAAATATTTGGAAAAAATTGTCTACAAACAAGTCTACGCATCCGTTACGCAATCTTTATGTCCAGAGCAGCACGGCTTCGTTAAGGGCAGATCGAAGACGTCTAACCTTATCTTATGTAGCGACTTCCTGACAAAACATATGACTGTACCGACTCAGGTTGATGTAGTTTACACGGACTATAATAAATGTTTTGATCGTATTGATCACACAACACTTTTACGTAAACTGCAAGCTATAGGTATTAAGGGTAATTTATTTAAATGGTTCTCCTCTTACGTTAAAGAAAAATTCCAGACTGTTGTTCTTAATGGCCACACTTCTTCTCCCATGTTAATACCATCGGGCGTTCCTCAAGGCTCTTTACTAGGACCATTGCTCTTCAACATCTTCATAAACGATATCTCGTCATGTTTTACTCATGCCAAAATCATTATGTACGCTGATGACATGAAGGTATTGATGCCGATCAACTCAACTCAAGACGCTCAGCATCTGAAGGAGGGTCTCACTAGATTTGAGCATTACTGCCATGTTAACAAACTTGACATTAATGTCTCCAAATGCTATGTCTGTATTTATATCCGAAAATCTAAACCCATGTTATCATCTTACAAACTATTAGGCACTGATGTTACCAGAGTTACTACCATACGTGACCTAGGAGTTACCTTTGATAGCTAATTTGCTTTTTGATGAACACATAGACAACATTGTGGCTAAGGCATCTAAAGCTCTCGGCTTCGTTATGATGATGTTACACGATTCAACTCTATAAAAGCTCTAAAAATACTTTACTGTGCTTACGTACGTAGTCATTTAGAATATGCCTCTCAAGTATGGAGCCCCTGTCACAAACTATATGAAACGCGAATTGAAAGGATTCAGAAACGGTTTCTGCGGTATTTACAGTTTAAAACGAATAAATATACTCGTGATTACGATCAGCGATGTCGTAAGTTTCATTTTTACCACTTGTAGAAAGAAGACGCATTGCAGATCTATCGCACCTTCTCAGCATAGCAGGTGGCTCTGTTGATTGTCCTGAGCTTTTGAGTGGCATTAGTTTACGTTTAGTAGCTTCCTTCCGTAAACCTAACGTACTTCACGTTCCCTGGTGCAAAACGAAGTATCGGCGACATTCTTTCTTTATCAGAACAAGCAGGTGTTTCAATAGTATTGCAAAACAATTTGAAATAGACATTTTCAACACTTCTTCAAGTAAATTTAGGCGAATGTTAGGTAATAGTTATTTTTCTAACAAATATTTTTGAAAACTACTTCCTACTTATTTATACTTTAATTACTGGGTGTAATATAGATACTTACCTTAAATTTTTAACATAATGTAGGCCAACACTGTTCTTATTAATGATTTTCACCTATATGTGGAAGCTTGTAATTGGCCCTTGATATTTATTTAAGTTAACCACTTTATTCTTAACCTAGCTGTAAGCTTCCCGAAGATTGTTAAAATAAAATAAAATAAAATGTCTGAACGCAGGCGAAAAACGCATAGAAGAAAGACCCAAAGACTACCGCGACTACCGCAAACATCTGGTCGGCATCAGCAAGTTTCAAAAATGAGTCTTTTTGAAGGTGCTTCCCGTGACCGTCCAGGGAACTGAAGGCAATTTTAACACGTGTGCTCTGCTTGATGAAGGGTCCACCGTGTCACTCGTGGAGAGCAGTGTAGCCAACGTGGCAGGAGCCGGAAGGTGGAGCGTTGAGTTGGCTTTTCAGGATGCGGTGGGCGGCTGTAATAACCTGGCAAGATCGTCTCTTTCACGCTTATTATGACAGATACAGTATCCTTCAGCCTTGAATGAGTTCATACGAAGAACTTCACGTTTCCAAGACACTCAACAGGGAATATGCATAAGTCACCGATTTTGATAAAAAAATTGAGATTGATCGCTGCGGATACGTATTAAAAACATGATGGAACAGAAAAACAATGTATTATTTTAGTTTTATCACACGATGAAATCAGGGGAACACAACGATTTTTTTTCATTTTTGGATATAATGCACTTTACAGTCAGATAGAATATTGAATGAGAAATAATATTTTGTATGTCACATGTGTTGGCATGTTACCCAACACTATTTTTATTGTACATCACTGCTTCAATTGGAGGTTCGCTTCCCACTCTCTCTTCGTTTCCGGGTACCATTGCGTGTGGTTCGTGTTCCATACTTTTATAAGTAATTTGAGTTAAAATATACAAGTTTGAATGTGTGTCTTTTGCTTCCAAAAATAAACCCTGCCTTCAGTCAAGCTACCAGTGAGTTTCAATCATCTACAGTCCTACATCTACGTGCCATTCTACAACATGTATGTTGGTACTTAGACGCAAAATTTAGGGATATCATTTTTTTGGCTAACTCCATAAAAATCGCGCCTAAAATCATGGTTGGTGAAGTCACAAAACATGACCATTTTGTACAGAGTGTTTTCGGCGGGTGCTGATGCGTGCTAACTTCAAGTACCTAACTATATCACGAAAAAAAGGAAGGGAAAGGTTTTAATATTACAGTTGATTTTCTCACGCATTATACTTTTGATTTGATACAAAAAAATGCTGCATATTCCCTATTGATGGCAATATTATTTCTTAATACGACCATCTCGATCGACAGACAATCCTCAATTCCTCATAGGCCAAGGTTATTGTCATTTGAATATAAGCCGAGAAATAAAAGAAGGCAGGAAGGATGAGCCTGTTGCCTCTCTCACTGAACTTAGTTGGATTTTGCATGAAGTTTCGTCGTCAATTTCGAGGAAGATTATGCCCGAGTTTGCTTGTCACTACAGTCCGAAAAAGAGGATGAACTTCACTTCTTATTAGAGAATTTCTTTAGACTTGATAGCATAGGCATCAGGAATTCTAAGCTACCTAGATATTCTCGAGAAGAATGACGAGCACTTCACATTATCGATACTAAGTCGAAGAAAATCGACGGCTCTGGGAGTCTGCTTTGCTGTTAAGAAACGATGACATCAAGCTTCCCAACCCAACAACAAGAGAAACGCCGAAAGTAGATTACGTTTGATTGAGAAGATAATGGATTTTGATCCGAGCTTCGCAGTAGACTGCACGAAGCAGACGCATAACATGTTGGAAAAAGATTATGCCAAGAAAACTGCTCAGGCACCAGTTGCTCGAGTTTGGCATCTCCTACATGTTGGCGTTAGAAATATCAAAAAACTTGGAAAACTTAGACTTGTTTTTGATGCGAAAGCCAAAACTCAAGAAGTGTCTCTGAATAGCAAATTACTGACTGGCCCAGATATTTAGAATTCATTAGATGATGTCCTGGTTAGGTCCCGAAAAAGAAAAGTAGCCGTTACTACAGATATCAGGGAATTGTTCCTGCAGTTTAAGTAAATGATCAGGATCAAAATGCCCAGTGCTTCTTTTGGAGGGTTATGGAAAGAAAGAAGCTCTCAGAAACTTATAAGTTCACCTCGATGACCTTTGGTGCCACATCATCTCCATGCACAGCTACTTGTATTATTCGTCGTAATACTGATGATTTTGTTTCATGTCATCATCCACAAGCAGTGGAAACCATTAAGGAAAGGCACTACGTTGATGACTATCTCGACTCCACGGATAATTAACGAAAAGGGGATGAAGCGACTGATTGTGATTCATAAGGCAGGAGGTTTTGACTTAAAGTTGGGCCTCTAATGGGTCTGGGTCTATACCCAGCAATTGGAAACCAGCCACAGATACTTTAGGGTTTGATCTCAGCTTTAAGTAGGTGGACAAAGAGATCAACGAAGGTTTGCGACCGCCAACAAATCGCGAGTTGCTAAAAATTTTAATGTCACTGGGTATGTTTATGTCCCTTCCTGATTTATTGAAAGATATTGCTGCAGGAAATTTGGCGGTCTACGATCAAATGGGATGATCAAATTGTCGAGAAGATGAACAAAGATTGGTATTGGTTCAGAAGCTTGAGACTTGCAAATTATTTTCAGTACCCAGATGTTATGGTTTCTCACAGATGACTAAGTTAAGATTACACATTTCTATTGACGCCTCTGAGCAAGCATTATGCCACTTTCGCTTACTGAGTAGAGATGACGATGTGGCCTTTGTAGCTGGGAAATATAAAGTTGCACCTGAAAACTGCAACGATCCCTAAGCTAGAGCTGCAGGTTGCTTTAATGGGATCCCGTTTAGGTCACACCATGAATGGTAAAAGCAAGAACAGAAACTCGAAATAGCAAAACGATTATTCTGGACAAATTCACAAATAGTTTGGAAATGGATTAATAGAAAGCCACGAAAACAGAATTTCTTATTAGTTTCTCTATGGTTTTAATGCTTAAACTGCAAAACCGCTTTGAAGCCCTTGAAAACAGCATATGCAATGAAGTTTCAGAGCTCAGCGGATGCTCATGCTATATAAGCAGCGCAAGACCGATCGTCGTGGAGATCTTTGGGGGAGGCCTATACCCAGCAGTGGATGTCGGGGGGCCGATATGATGATGATTTTAATATAAGCCAGCAAAGTTTTAGAAAAAAAAACAGTATTAATTTTCACCATGCATCACCGTCACCACACCGCACTGCAACTTGCAGACAAATTCCAATGTGATTTTATCGGATGGCATGGCAATAAATACCGCATTCCACAATTCGCAGTCAGACTGTCCAAAGGCCGCTGTTTACAGTCCAACAGGGCAATGCCCGCGGGCTGCTTCAGCAGCCCGCGCACCAGGGCGAAACACTAGTTATATTATATATAGCTCGATTACCACTGACTCACTGATTGACACAATTGTTCTCCCAGAAGGAGGTGGAAAAGGGTATAATGATGTTTGGGGAAAATGTGCAATACCCCAATCGAACTGGGGAAAAATTATGACATTTGGGAAAAACAAGATGGCGGCTGTGGCGAAGTTTGTAACTTTTTTGTTTTCCAACCGATTTTATTCAAACTTGCAAGAGTGGTAGATTTTGACATTTAAAATTGAGAAAATTAAGAAAAAACCTCTAAAACAAAATGGCGGCCGTGCTGGAGAGTTTTGAAAATTTTGATTTTTGGACCCCAAACCGCGGGGCCACAACTCTAAAGTGTTATTTGATTTAAGAAAAAAAACTTTATTGTTTCACCACAATTACCCTCAAATTTTACCAATCGGGGAAACTTTTTAAAAATTCAAGATGGCGCCTGTCGTAGAGGCCATTTTGTTTGGGGTACGAAAACACGCCATTTTTAAAGTCGATTTTCTTCCAGATGGCAACACCGGAGCGCTTTGAGGTTCATAAAACGGCTATAGCTATAGGTACAAGGTATTCATTAGTAAAAAATTTTTACCCCATTTCGGGGTAACTTTTGAGATTTACCCCAAAATGCAAAAAAGTGAAATAACCACTTTTTGACAATTTCGAGTATGAGGACTTGTGTATAGTCTGTATACAAATGACTTTATGGTATTTTGGTTGGCAACGTCTGGCAACCCTAGAAACTGCTAAGGAAAAAGACATTTTCGAGATACCCTTTTTTCAAGTCCTATTGCGGCGACTGGGTGCAAGTGAGAAAAAAAACTAAAACGTCATTGCACGCAGTTTATGTTGCTCAGTATAGGAAAAATATGAAATATAAAAAAAACAACATGGCGGACGCGGTGGCGGTCATTTTGTAAATTTTATACATTTTTTAAATATATCAAGGCTATTTTGAGGCAGTTTACGACAATTGAGAAAGTTGGCAAGTATTGACAAATTACGCATATTATAGAGAAGTATTGCCTTGTGAAAAAAAATTACCCATTTTTAGGGTACTTTTTGAGATTTACCCCAAAAAATTGAAAAATAGAAAAAGCGGCATTTTTAAATATGTTTTATTAAAAACCATCAGATTTTGCCAATACTAATGACATTTAACTATTTACATATCGAAAAGATGGCAACACTTGAATTTAAAGTAAGGGTAATTTCCAAGTACCTTACATTTTTATTACCAAAAAGAAGCATTTGTAGATGTGTACAATGTACGGAAAAAGTATTCACAATTTATAAAACTATTACAAAAAAAATTAAAAGTGGAAGTCCAGGTCAAGATCCTCATGACGGAGAACTGCCCGCCAAAATGGTACTACATAGGTAGATGGTGCTCAAACTAAAGTTGTAGAGGACTCTAAGCGGATCCTGAAGCGAGAAAAAAAAATCAAAATGGTCGAAAAACAAAATGGCCGCCATACAAATTTACAGAAAACCCAGAATATACAGCTCGATTACTCACTTACTGACTGACTGACTCACTGATTAAAATAATTATCCTCCCAGAAGGAGGTGAAAAATGGTATAATGATATTTGGGGAAAATGTGCGAAACCATAATCGAACTAATTCGGGGTAACTTTCGACATTTACCCCAAAATGCAAAAAAGTGAAATAACACCTTTTTGGAAATTTTGAGTATGAGAGTTCGTATAAAGCTTGCTACTTCTATGACATATAAACCTGCTAAAGTCAATAATTTTAGTTGACTAAACAAAGGGCGACAACTCTCTATAGGACCTGCGCCACAGATAGCTCTTAGACACTTTTTCTGTAAAATGAAAGTCTTATTGATTCAGGGGATCTACCCCACAATATAAGATCGTATCGCAGCACAGAAGCTACATAGCCATAGTAAGCGGTAAGAGCTACTTTCTTCCCTGCTACGCATCTTAGTCTCCTTAAAGCGAAAACGAATTTGTTTAATTTTCGAGTTATCTTTTTTGAAGTTCTATTGCGGCGGCTGGGTGCAAGTGAGAAAAAAGACCAAAACGTAATATATGCTGCAAAATATAGGAAAAATATGAACAATAAAAAAAAACAATATGGCGGACGCGCTGGTGGCCATTTCGTAAATTTTATATTTTTTAAGAATACTTTAAGGCTATTTTGAGGCTGTTTACGATACTTGAAAAAGTTGGCATGTATTGACGAATGAAACTACATACCACTGACTCATTGACATAATTGTTCTCCCAGAAGGAGGTGGAAAAGGGTATAATGATGTTTGGAGGAAAGTGCAAAACCTCAATCGAACTGGGGAAAAAATATGACATTTGGGAAAAACAAGATGGTGGTTGTGGCGATGTTTGCAATTTTTTTTGTTTTCCAACCGATTTTGATCAAACATACAAGAGTGGTTGATTTTGACATTAAAAACCGAATGGCTCGCGCGCTGGAGAGTTCTGAAAAAACATAGATTTTTAGACCGCAAACCGCGGGGCCACAACTCTAAAGTGTTGTTTGGTTAGAGAAAAATATTTTTCCGTTTCACTACAAGAACCCTCATTTATATTATGATTATGACCAATCTTGGAAAAAAAATCAAGATGTTCACTGTTGTAGTGGCCATTTCTTTTGAGGTACGAAATCATGCCAATTCAAATGTCGATTTTCTTCGAAAAGAGAATGGGCAATTTTATATGAAGAATGTCCCAACCCTTGTAGCAATATATGACATATATTTAAATGTTATATATGTTGTCCTCATCACATATAATTAGTATATTTTCTTCTAAGTAACGTCAAAGTCAGAAAAAATATGTTCGAAGATAATTGAAAAAAATAGCATCAAGAACAAAAAATATCGGTTTTTGCTACGTTTTTGTCGGAGTTTTTTTGTATATATTATATATATACACAACAAATATAAATGATTACTATGAGGCTCTCCTTGCCGATTTCAGCCTCGTTGGTTCCTCTGCTAGGTGTCAGGGCTGATCCACTGATGAGCTCTGTGTATTTTTTTTGTTTGTTTGCATAATCTACAATCAGCCACTTTAGGTGAATCCGTTGTCTCAATCATTGATTGCGACAAGTATGCCCTCCATTGAGAGAATACTCCATATGATGAGCACTATTCTATGTACTCTGTATAAGGCTGCCCGTCCATTGATGCGGGGCGAGGCAGTGGAGCGGAGAAACGAAGGAATATTAACCAATAGAACAGCGGAGCGGAGATTTTATGCTATCCTATTAGTAATATTGCTTCGTTTCTCCGCTCTGCTGCCTCGCTTTGCGTCAAGGGACAGGCAACCTAATATGATGAGCTTAGTGTTCTATTTTTCAGTATACCGTGGCGAGTAAAGGTTTAGAAATATAGAAAATCAGAGAATCATGTTCATTGACCATTATTTTTTTATTTGACAACAATAAATACACTACACTTGAATGTTTTGACCATTAACTGGTTAGGTCAGACGACAAACCAGTCAGGTAAGTTCAATTTCGAGAAGAAGATCTCTCGTCGAATACAGCTCGGATGTGTATCATTCGGGAAGATTCGGAAAATCTCGCGTCCTACTTAGGTACCTTAGTGTCGCAACAGGAAAGTCTTTGACCAGTGTGGGTTGTTGGTGACGACATACGAGAGTGAAACGTAGTCACTAACGGAGACCCATCGGTCTCATAAGAAGGCGCAAAGTCACCCAAAGTGCAATAGAGAGAACCATGTTTGGCGACTAAGGCAGCACAGCCATCAAGAGATGGGTAGCAGCGTCTCCAAAAACCTTGGTCTACTGCGATCGCCAACCCGCCATCCAGGGAGCTGGCTGAAAACCAGCGCTTCTGCGGCATTCTACGCAATGCCGCAGAAGCACAGCTGAGACAGCTACCCTTTGGTCTCACCCGTAATCTTTAAGTACCTTATTATAATTTAGTAATCTCTTTTCTGTTTTTTCTAATTTTATATATGTTCATGTTTTCTTTGAGGCTAATAAAAAATATTTCTTTCTTTCTTTCTTTCTTTCTTTCTTTCTTTCTTTCTTTCTTTCTTTCTTTCTTTCTTTCTTTCTTTCTTTCCATCCAAGCATGGCGATTATGGCAAACCCCCATTGACGAAGGAATCACTACAGAACTTCTGAGAGCGGGCGGTATATAAGCCGATACTTAAGGTCCTACAGAAGCTTTTCAATTTCGTCATTATCGAGGGCAGAAAGCCGAAGGCATGGAACATAAGGTGATTTTGTTCTTTAAAAAGGGTGACAAGTCCCTTCTAAAGAACTACAGAACCATCTCACTACTGAGCCACGTTTATAAGTTTTTTCAAATGTCCTTAGGAATCGTCTCGCTCACAGGTTCGACGACTTCCTATCTCCCAAACAAGCCGGATTCCGAAAAGGATTTAGCTCCATAGACCACATACATACACAACCTCATACCTCCTTCCCCATTTCATCTTTGGACTACAAGACCCAGGGTGGCTTTTCATCCTTATGTTGTCGATATTCCACGTATCCGCCGAAACGCTTCGGTTCCAACTTTTTAATTCGAACAGCTAAAGGTGCGTCCAGATATGTTCTTTTGATCGTACCGTACCTCCGTTCCGTACCAGCGTTCCGATCAAATAAGTCTGGACGCTACTTTTGCCCGTTCCGTACCTCCGTTCCGTACCACCGTTCCGATCAAACCGCCGAACGTCGCCGCGATCACGTCCAGACTAGCGCCGTACCGTACCTCCGTTCCGTATCAACGTTCCGATCCAATAGTACAGCAGCCCGTAGTAAATTTAAATTACGAAAAAGGTTACCGTTTGCCGTTGTGATATAGTTATTTATTACAAAATTATAGATACTTTACTAGATCGCAACCCGCCGCAACCTATATGTGTATATCTCCAAAAATGATTATTTTTTTATTTTTCGAAGTTAATCACATGGTTTAGCTATTGTCGTGTTCTACAGCGCTATGTTTGATTGCCACTGATAATATTAAGACTATGAAAAGTAGCCATACACAGATTTAAGACCAGATAAAGTCCATCCATTTCATCTGGTCTTAAATCTGTGTATGGCTACTTTTCACAGTCTAACTATTATCAGTGGCAATCAAACATAGCGCTGTAGAACACGACAATAGCTAAACCATGTGATTAACCTCGAAAAATAAAAAATCTCATTTTTGGAGATATACAAATATAGGTTACGGCGAGTTGCGATCTGTAAAACTTGGGTTAAGTATCTATAATTTCACAATAAATAACTATATCACAACGGCAAACGGTACCTAACCTTTTTCGTAATTTAAATGTACTACGGGCTACTGTACTACAACCTCCGAACGTCGGCGTCGCCGCGATCACGTCCAGACTAGCGCCGTACCGTTCCTCCGTTCCGTTTTTCCTTTGAACGGGGCGAAAATACCGACTCGCGATGGATCGGAGCGTACCTGTCGGCGATCGAGACGGCGTACCTCCGCACCGTTCCGAACATGCGTCCAGACTAGCGTTCTTTGTTCGCGACGCTCAAGAGCGAGAGATACGGGTACGGGCAAAAGAGCGAGAGATTCGAGGTGGATCGGGGCGTACCTGTTCGGCGAACGGAACGGCGTACCTCCGCACCGTTCCGAACATGCGTCCAGACTAGCGTTCTTTGATCGCGACGCCGATCGGAACGGAGGTACGGTACGGGCAAAAGAACATATCTGGACGCACCTTAAGATGTGGAATGCCCTCCCTGCGTCTGTATTCTCCGAACAATATAACTTAGGCGTCTTTAAAGACCTTAGCCTTAAGGCGAGAGTAAATACGCATTTGACTGACTGTGCGTGCTCAATCTTCGTCCTCCACTTCACTTTCCATCAGGTGAAAGTGAGGACAAACGCGCAGACAGTATTTTCATAAAACAATAGACCACATCCTTACGCAGTGGCAGTTTATACAGAAGACCGAGGAACTCCACTTTGCTTGGCGTTCGTGTACTATGAGATTAAATTTGATTCGATAGAAACCTGGGCGGTGCTGCAGTCTTTCCAGAGGTGCCAAGTGGACTATAGGTATATCAAGGTATTGAGGTACTTATACGAAAATGCCACCATGTCGGTCCGAGTACAGAATCAGAGCACAAATCCCATCTTACTGCAGCGAGGTGTGGTTACAGGGAGATCTTATTTCTCAAAACTGTTCACACAACAAACCTTCGTTTTGCTGATGATTAGTTCTAATGGCTGAGACGTTGGCAGACCTGAACACGATGCTCGAAGATATCCATAGTACTTCCTAAAGAGTGGGTCTCAGAATAAACAGGGATAAGATCCATAGGAGATTCCGGAGAAGGATAGCTCAGCTCAAGTGGCAGTGGGCTGGGCTCATAGCGAGAAGAATCGATGGCCGTTGGGGCGAAATGGTTTTGGAATGGTGACAACGCACTGGACTCGGCTCCGTGGGTATGCCCTCGACAAGGTGGACCAACGTGAGGGCGAAGGTCCTGGATACGGGAAGTGTAGGACCGATGGTCGTGGAGATCCGTGGGGGAGGCTTATGTTAAGGAGTGGGTGTCGTGCGGCTGATATGATGATGATGATGAAGAAGTGTTACCTTTTAAAATGTGTAGTATTTTTTAAATATGAATGTACTTTTTAGAGTTTTCATTCATATTGATGGTCAACTATGATACAAAACACTATCACTTTAATACTAATTATACGATATTCAAACTCCTGTAACTTTTTACTGACGCGGAATTCAGCTTTGCTGTCATACAATACTTTGATCAACTAAATGAGACCTTTCTAATGATATACAACTCAAAGTGCTACAACACTTGGGACATTTTGCCCATTCTCCAAATGCATAAAAGTATATCAACTACTTTATGGAAATTTCGAGTGAGAGGATTTATTAAACACCAAAACGTATATATAGAAATGACATTTTGGTGTTACGGTTGACAATGCCTGGATACCCTGCAAACTGCAGAGGAAAAATTCATTTTTGAGATATCCTTTTTTCAAGTCCTATTGCGGCGACTGGGTGAAAGTGAGAAAAAAAATCAAAACGTCATTGCACGTAGTTTATATTGCTTAATATAGGAAAAATATGAAATATAAAAAAAACAATATGGCAGACGCGGTGGCGGCCATTTTGTAAATTTTATAAATTTTTTAAATATATCAAGGCTATTTTGAGGCAGTTTACGACAATTGAGAAAGTTGGCAAGTATTGACAAATTACGCAAAATATAGAGAAGTATTGCCTTGTGAAAAAAAATTACCCATTTTTAGGGTACTTTTTAAGATTTACCCCAAAAAATTGAAAAATAGAAAAAGCGGCATTTTTAAATATTTTTTATTAAAAACCATTAGATTTTGCCAATACTAATGACATTTGACTATTTACATATCGAAAAGATGGCAACACTTGAATTTAAAGTAAGGGTAATTTCCAAGTACCTTACATTTTTATTACCCAAAAGGAGCATTTGTAGATGGGTACAATGTACGGAAAAAGTATTTAGAATTTAGATAACAATTAGAAAAAAAATTAAAGTGGAAGTCCAGGTCAAGATCCTCATGACGGAGAACTGCCCGCCAAAATGGTACTACATAGGTAGATGGTGCTCAAACTAAAGTTGTAGAGGACTCTAAGTAGATCCTGAAGCGAGAAAAAAAATTCAAAATGGTCGAAAAACAAAATGGCCGCCATACAAATTTACAGAAAACCCAGCATATACAGCTCGATTACTCACTTACTGACTGACTCACTGATTAAAATAATTGTTCTCCCAGAAGGAGGTGAAAAATGGTATAATGATATTTTAAGAAAATGTGCAAAAAAAAACAATATGGCGGACGCGGTGGCGGCCATTTTGTAAATTTTATACATTTTTTAAAATATTTTAAGGCTATTTTGAGGCAGTTTACGACAATTAAGAAAGTTGGCATGTACTGAGAAATTATGCATATTATGAAGAAGTATTGAAAAAAAAACCCATTTTTAGGGTGCTTTTTGAGATTTACCCCAAAAAAGTGAAAAATAGAAAAAGCAGCATTTTTTTATATTTTTTATCAAAAACCGTTAGATTTTACCAATACTAATGACATTTGACTATTTTCGTAACGAAAAGATGGCAACACTGAAATTGAAAAAAGGTTTATTTTCCAAGAACCTTACATTTTTATTACCAAAAAGGAGCATTTGTAGATGTTTACAATGTATGGAAAAAGTATTTAAAATTTATAAAACTATCAGAAAAAAATATTAAAAGTGGAAGCCCAAGTCAAGATCCTCATGACGGGGTACTGCCTGCCGAAATGGTACTACATAGGTAGATGGTGCTCAAGCTAAAGTTGTAGAAGACTCTAAGAAAATCCTGAAGCGAGAAAAAAAAATCAAAATGGTGGAAAAACAAAATGGACACCATACAAAATTACAGAAAACCAAATTAAACACCACTTACTCACTTAATTGTTCTCCCAGGAGGAGGTGGAAAAAGGTATGTGCAAAACCCAGTCGAACTGGGGAAAAATTAAAAGTTGAAGTCCAGGTCAAGATCCTCATGACGGGGTACTGCCTGCCAAAATGGCACTACATAGGTAGATGGTGCTCAAACTAAAGTTGTAGAAGACTCTAAGCAGATCCTGAAGCGAGAAAAAAAATCTAAATGGTGAAAAACAAAATGACCGCCACACAAAATTACAGAAAACCTATTTGGTCGCAGCTGGCTGATTACTTATATACCTCGATAATAACTACTCTATTTAGTATTGTTTAATAACTACTCACTCACTGACTGATGGAAAAGAGTATAATGATGTTTGGGGGAAATGTGCAAAATCTTAATCGAACTAGGTAAAAATTATTACTTTTGGGAAAAACAAGATGGCGGCTGTGGCGAGGTTTGTAACTTTTTGTTTTCCAACCGATTTTGTTCAAACTTACAACAGTGGTAGATTTTGACATTTCAAATTTAGAAAAATAAGAAAAAAAACTCAAAACAAAATGGCGGCCACGCTGGAGAGTTCTGAAAATTCGATTTTTGGACCCCAAACCGCGGGGCCACAACTCTGAAGTGCTGTAGAGTTTAAGACAAAAACCGTTTTGTTTCACCACAATCACTCTCAAATTTTTTCTTCAAAGACTATTATTTTCAATTAAACAATCATTATCTTAAAAACCATTAGATATTGCCAATACTAATGACATTTGACTATTTTTATATCGAAAAGATGGCACTGGAATTTGAAAGTAAAGTTATTTTCCAAGTACCGCCACATTGTTATTACCAAAACCCCTCTTGCTTGCTAAAAATAAAACGGATCGTTTCATCCCGCCTGCAATAATGAATCAATGAGCACCGCTTGCGGACTCGGAAGGGCGGCATAGAACCACCACCACCAAAGTCTTCTAAATCAGTTACATACAAACGACCGATCTCGCCCAATAAGGTAGATTTGACGAACAACACGAAGAAAAAACCCGAGCTACAAGCTAAATGCATTTTTGTGATGACACGGGCCATCAGATTACCTACTGCCTGTGACAAGTTCAAAAGTGAAGACGTTATCCAACGCTGGAAGTGGATCTGCAAGCGCAAAATAAGCTTATTAAAAGTCTGGTGCTCAACTTGCAAAGGCAGTCACCATAAGTTACTTCACCCTGATGTGATGTGAAGTGACGTGATGTAAAGCTGAAAAATCAACATAATACTCTACTATCCTTCTGTTTTTCACTTTGGACAGCGCACATCTGAAGACGGGGAAGTTATCTGTGAAATGTTTAGCGATTAATTTCACTCCACTTTTTCACACAATACTCAGTCCGTTAATATTTTGGATGACGTAGTGAACATGGACTCTTCCTGTGAAGATTGAAGTTGACACATTAGAAGTTTTCAAACTATTAGCATCACTCGACTTAAATAAGTCTGCCGGCCCCGACAATATCCCAGCAATTATAATTATTGCGAGTTGTTCCGAGTTCCTCTTAGTATCCTGTTTAGGCGTTCACTGGGTGAAGGCATTATGCCTGATATCTGGAAATCTGCCTTTATTACGCCAATTCACAAAAAAGGGCTTAAAAATGTAGTCGACAATTATAGACCGATTTCCAACCTTAGTTTGTTTGCAAAATATTTGGAAAAAATTGTCTACAAACAAGTCTACGCATCCGTTACGCAATCTTTATGTCCAGAGCAGCACGGCTTCGTTAAGGGCAGATCGAAGACGTCTAACCTTATCTTATGTAGCGACTTCCTGACAAAACATTTGACTGTACCGTCTCAGGTTGATGTAGTTTACACGGACTATAATAAATGTTTTGATCGTATTGATCACACAACACTTTTACGTAAACTGCAAGCTATAGGTATTA
The DNA here is from genome assembly GCA_928269145.1 of Agriphila tristella. Taxonomy (NCBI): domain Eukaryota; kingdom Metazoa; phylum Arthropoda; class Insecta; order Lepidoptera; family Crambidae; genus Agriphila; species Agriphila tristella. Next base: position 35,901,336 of record OV743433.1, on the reverse strand, counting down.
AGGGTAATTTATTTAAATGGATCTCCTCTTACGTTAAAGAAAAATTCCAGACTGTTGTTCTTAATGGCCACACTTCTTCTCCCATGTTAATACCATCGGGCGTTCCTCAAGGCTCTTTACTAGGACCATTGCTCTTCAACATCTTCATAAACGATATCTCGTCATGTTTTACTCATGCCAAAATCATTATGTAAGTACGCTGATGACATGAAGGCATTGATGCCGATCAACTCAACTCAAGACGCTCAGCATCTGAAGGAGGGTCTCACTAGATTTGAGCATTACTGCCATGTTAACAAACTTGACATTAATGTCTCCAAATGCTATGTCTGTATTTATACCCGAAAATCTAAACCCATGTTATCATCTGACAAACTATTAGGCACTGATGTTACCAGAGTTACTACCATACGTGACCTAGGAGTAACCTTTGATAGCTAATTTGCTTTTTGATGAACACATAGACAACATTGTGGCTAAGGCATCTAAAGCTCTCGGCATCGTTATGATGATGTTACACGATTCAACTCTATAAAAGCTCTAAAAATACTTTACTGTGCTTACGTACGTAGTCATTTAGAATATGCCTCTCAAGTATGGAGCCCCTGTCACAAACTATATGAAACGCGAATTGAAAGGATTCAGAAACGGTTTCTGCGGTATTTACAGTTTAAAACGAATAAATATACTCGTGATTACGATCAGCGATGTCGTAAGTTTCATTTTTACCACTTGTAGAAAGAAGACGCATTGCAGATCTATCGCACCTTCTCAGCATAGCAGGTGGCTCTGTTGATTGTCCTGAGCTTTTGAGTGGCATTAGTTTACGTTTAGTAGCTTCCTTCCGTAAACCTAACGTACTTCACGTTCCCTGGTGCAAAACGAAGTATCGGCGAAATTCTTTCTTTATCAGAACAAGCAGGTGTTTCAATAGTGTTGCAAAACAATTTGAAATAGACATTTTCAACACTTCTTCAAGTAAATTTAGGCGAATGTTAGGTAATAGTTATTTTTCTAACAAATATTTTTGAAAACTACTTCCTACTTATTTATACTTTAATTACTGGGTGTAATATAGGTACTTACCTTAAATTTTTAACATAATGTAGGCTAACACTGTTCTTATTAATGATTTTCACCTATATGTGGAAGCTTGTAATTGGCCCTTGATATTTATTTAAGTTAACCACTTTATTCTTAACCTAGCTGTAAGCTTCCCGAAGATTGTTAAAATAAAATAAAATAAAATGTCTGAACGCAGACGAAAAACGCATAGAAGAAAGACCCAAAGACTACCGCGACTACCGCAAACATCTGGTCGGCATCAGCAAGTTTCAAAAATGAGTCTTTTTGAAGGTGCTTCCCGTACCGTCCAGGGAACTGAAGGCAACTTTAACACGTGTGCTCTGCTTGATGAAGGGTCCACCGTGTCACTCGTGGAGAGCAGTGTAGCCAACGTGGCAGGAGCCGGAAGGTGGAGCGTTGAGTTGGCGTTTCAGGATGCGGTGGGCGGCTGTAACAACCTGGCAAGATCGTCTCTTTCACGCTTATTATGACAGATACAGTATCCTTCAGCCTTGAATGAGTTCGTACGAAGAACTTCACGTTTCCAAGATACTCAACAGGGAATATGCATAAGTCACCGATTTTGATAAAAAAATTGAGATTGATCGCTGCGGATACGTATTAAAAACATGATGGAACAGAAAAACAATGTATTATTTTAGTTTTATCACACGATGAAATCAGGGGAACATAACGATTTTTTTTCATTTTTGGATATAATGCACTTTACAGTCAGATAGAATATTGAATGAGAAATAATATTTTGTATGACACATGTGTTGGCATGTTACCCAACACTATTTTTATTGTACATCACTGCTTCAATTGGAGGTTCGCTTCCCACTCTCTCTTCGTTTCCGGGCACCATTGCGTGTGGTTCGTGTTCCATACTTTTATAAGTAATTTGAGTTAAAATATACAAGTTGGTATGTGTCTTTTGCTTCCAAAAATAAACCCTGCCTTCAGTCAAGCTACCAGTGAGTTTCAATCATCTACAGTCCTACATCTACGTGCCATTCCACAACATGTATGTTGGTACTTAGACGCAAAATTTAGGGATATCATTTTTTTTTGAACTATTGAAAATAAAAATCGCGCCTAAAATCATGGTTGGTGAAGTCACAAAACATGACCATTTTGTACAGAGTGTTTTCGGCGGGTGCTGATGCGTGCTAACTTCAAGTACCTAACTATATCACGAAAAAAAGGAAGGGAAAGGTTTTAATATTACAGTTGATTTTCTCACGCATTATATTTTTGATTTGATACAAAAAAAATGCTGCATATTCCCTATTGATGGCAATATGATTTCTTAATACGACCATCTCGATCGACAGACAATCCTCAATTCCTCATAGGCCAAGGTTATTGTCATTTGAATATAAGCCGAGAAATAAAAGAAGGCAGGAAGGATGAGCCTGTTGCCTCTCTCACTGAACTTAGTTGGATTTTGCATGAAGTTTCGTCGTCAATTTCGAGGAAGATTATGCCCGAGTTTGCTTGTCACTACAGTCCGAAAAAGAGGATGAACTTCACTTCTTATTAGAGAATTTCTTTAGACTTGATAGCATAGGCATCAGGAATTCTAAGCTACCTAGATATTCTCGAGAAGAATGACGAGCACTTCACATTATCGATACTAAGTCGAAGAAAATCGACGGCTCTGGGAGTCTGCTTTGCTGTGAAGAAACGATGACATCAAGCTTCCCAACCCAACAACAAGAGAAACGCCGAAAGTAGATTACGTTTGATTGAGAAGATAATGGATTTTGATCCGAGCTTCGCAGTAGACTTCACGAAGCAGACGCATAACATGTTGGAAAAAGATTATGCCAAGAAAACTGCTCAGGCACCAGTTGCTCGAGTTTGGCATCTCCTACATTTTGGCGTTAGAAATATCAAAAAACTTGGAAAACTTAGACTTGTTTTTGATGCGAAAGCCGAAACTCAAGAAGTGTCTCTGAATAGCGAATTACTGACTGGCCCAGATATTTAGAATTCATTAGATGATGTCCTGGTTAGGTTCCGAAAAAGAAAAGTAGCCGTTACTACAGATATCAGGGAATTGTTCCTGCAGTTTAAGTAAATGATCAGGATCAAAATGCCCAGTGCTTCCTTTGGAGGGTTATGGAAAGAAAGAAGCTCTCAGAAACTTATAAGTTCACCTCGATGACCTTTGGTGCCACATCATCTCCATGCACAGCTACTTGTATTATTCGTCGTAATACTGATGATTTTGTTTCATGTCATCATCCACAAGCAGTGGAAACCATTAAGGAAAGGCACTACGTTGATGACTATCTCGACTCCACGGATAATTAACGAAAAGGGGATGAAGCGACTGATTGTGATTCATAAGGCAGGAGGTTTTGACTTAAAGTTGGGCCTCTAATAGACCCAGCAATTGGAAACCAGCCACAGATACTTTAGGGTTTGATCTCAGCTTTAAGTAGGTGGACAAAGAGATCAATGAAGGTTTGCGACCGCCAACAAATCGCGAGTTGCTAAAAATTTTAATGTCACTGGGTATGTTTATGTCCCTTCCTGATTTATTGAAAGATATTGCTGCAGGAAATTTGGCGGTCTACGATCAAATGGGATGATCAAATCGTCGAGAAGATGAACAAAGATTGGTATTGGTTCAGAAGCTTGAGACTTGCAAATTATTTTCAGTACCCAGATGTTATGGTTTCTCACAGATGACTAAGTTAAGATTACACATTTCTATTGACGCCTCTGAGCAAGCATTATGCCACTTTCGCTTACTGAGTAGAGATGACGATGTGGCCTTTGTAGCTGGGAAATATAAAGTTGCACCTGAAAACTGCAACGATCCCTAAGCTAGAGCTGCAGGTTGCTTTAATGGGATCCCGTTTAGGTCACACCATGAATGGTAAAAGCAAGAACAGAAACTCGAAATAGCAAACGATTATTCTGGACAAATTCACAAATAGTTTGGAAATGGATTATTAGAAAGCCACGAAAACAGAATTTCTTATTAGTTTCTCTATGGTTTTAATGCTTAAACTGCAAAACCGCTTTGAAGCCCTTGAAAACAGCATATGCAATGAAGTTTCAGAGCTCAGCGGATGCTCATGCTATATAAGCAGCGCAAGACCGATCGTCGTGGAGATCTTTGGGGGAGGCCTATACCCAGCAGTGGATGTCGGGGGGCCGATATGATGATGATTTTAATATAAGCCAGCAAAGTTTTAGAAAAAAAAACAGTATTAATTTTCACCATGCATCACCGTCACCACACCGCACTGCAACTTGCAGACAAACTCCAATGTGATTTTATCGGATGGCATGGCAATAAATACCGCATGGCGCATTCCACAATTCGCAGTCAGACTGTCCAAAGGCCGCTGTTTACAGTCCAACAGGGCAATGCCCGCGGGCTGCTTCAGCAGCCCGCGCACCAGGGCGAAACACTAGTATATAGTATAACTAGTGTTTCGCCCTGGTGCGCGGGCTGCTGAAGCAGCCCGCGGGCATCGCCCTGTTGGGCTGTTAGTAACTTTGGAGAGTCGGACTGCGAATAGTGGAATAGGCATATTTGCGTCCTATCAAATCACATTGCAATTTCTCTGCAATTTGCAGTGGTGATGCACTGTGAAGACTAAATGCTCTATTATTTTTTCTAAAAACTTTGCTGGCTGATATGAAAATCATAGAGAAACTAATATAGTTACTACGTGAAAGATCTAATTAAAGCTAAGAATCCCCGGGTGCGGCTCGGCTGCCATCAACCACAAAAACTGAACCTGGCAACTTACAACACGCGCAAACTGAGATTAGACACGAAGTCAACCTATTATTAGCAAGTTACACTGGGATATCATAGGGTTATCTGAAGTCCGAAGGGAGGGAAAGGACTCGATAATCTTCAAATCCGGTAACTTGCTATACTACCGGGAGGGCGACCAACAGTCCCTAGGTGGTGTCGGGTCATCGTCCACAAGTCCCTTGTCAACAACGTGATTACAATCGGAAGGGTTTCGACCAGGATAGCGTACCTTATTCTCAGAATATCCAAACGGTAAACCCCAGTACACCGTTATGATCGGGTAGTTTACTGCAAAGTTGGGAAAACGATGCGGTGATGAGCTGAGAGTGGGGCAATTTGGAGTTGGGCAACGGAATGCCAGAGGCCAGATAGTGGCCGAATTTATGGAGAAGGAGAAACTCTTTATGATGAAGTCCTTCTTCAGGTATTCTGAAAGCCGGAAGTGGACCTGGATCAGTCCAGACGGAGATTTTATCATGTAGGCGAAAAAGCAAATTTTCAATTATGTCACTGCGATCACCGATTGGTACGTGGCACATTGAATATCAACGTAAAACTGGAAAGATCTCAACTGATACAACCCACGCTCCGACCATTACCGGCTCATATGTAAAACCCCGAAAGCTTTCAACTTTATCTTCAGAACCGCTTCGAAACCCTTGAAACCAACATAGATGTGGACAATCTAAACAACATGGTGCTGGATACTGTCCGTACGGTAAGGTTCTATATCTTTAAGACCCGCCGTCCCAAGCTAAAGAAACTCTCCAACCAAACTCTCGTACTCATGGATCAGAGTCGTGAAATGAGGCTCTAGAGCTCAGCGGATGATCATAGTTTTCGGCAGCTTAATAGGCAGATACTAAGTATTTGACGAGTGACCTTCTTCAATTTAATAGGAATCGTAAAAGACTATCAAGAGGAATAAAGTTTCCAAAAGTTTCGGGAGAGATCCGTTTAATGTGCAAAGTTGATAAAGCTGAAAACTGATAACGGACGCATCATTTCATCGAAGCCTGAAATTCTGAGGGAGATCGATAGTTTCTATAGGCAGTTATATTCCACGCAGACACCTGTTGAAAGCAAGGCTACCCATAGGTACCCATAGAGCCAAGCTTACCCGACACTACACCGAAGATATCCCGGATGTCAGCCTGTACGAGATTAGTATGGCTCTCAAGCAGCTGAAAAAAGAAAGCTGCGGGTGACGACGAAATTACTACAGAACTTCGGAGATCTTTAAACTCTTAGACTGGAAAGGACTCGGCATCAACAGTACTGGCCAAGACTTAACACACCTTCGTTTTGGCGATGGTATAGTTCTTATGGCTGAGACCTTAGAAGACCTGAACACAATGCTCGAAGATTTCCGTAGTGCTTCCCAAAGATTAGGTCTCAGTATGAACATGGATAAGACGAAAATCATGTTGAATGCCCATTTTGTGCCTGCTCCGTTACTCAAGACGAAAGTATACCAGTGTGTGTTGCCAAGGATGACTTGCGGCAGTGAAAAGTGGTGGCTAACTATAGGTCACATAAGTAGGCTCAAGATCACCCAACGTGCAATGGAGAGAGCTATGCTTGGCGTTTCCCTGCGTGATTGCATCAGAAATGAGGAGATCCGTAGGATCCGTACGATGTAATGATAATATTGTATATTGTTATAATAATGATACTCCTATGACTTTAAATTTTGTGACTCTGTGCTTCTTCAGTTAAGTTCAGACTGCCTGACAGCCATCTCCACTCTCCCATTTGATCGTAGATCGCCAAACTTACTGTAGCAATATCTTTCCTTTAATCAAAAAGGGGTATAAATAAACCCAGTGGGTCAAAAACTGAAATCTCGCGATTTGTTGGTGGTCGCAAACCTTCGGTGATCTCTTTGCCTTCTTCAAGTTTAAACCAAACCCTAAAATATCTGTGGCTGGGTTCCAATCGTTCGGTCGATTAAGGGCCCAACTTCTTATGTCACAACGTCCTGCCTTATGAATCAAATTTGACACCAAAGGTCATCGAGTTCATCTAATAAGTTTCTGGGGGCTTCTTTTTTTTTATTACTCTCCAAAGGAAGCACTGAGCGTTTTGATTCTGATCATTTACCTCACCTGCAGGAACATTTCCCTGATCTCTGCAAAAATGGCTAATTCTCTCTTTCGGAAACTAAGCAGGACTGGAACTAATGAATTCAGTAGATCTGGGCCAGTCAGTAATTCAGTTTTCAGTGACACTCCTTGAGTTTCAGCTTTCGCGCCAAGAACATGTCTGAGTTTTCCAGGTTTGTTAATAGTCCGATCCCCAAAATGTGGGGGATACCGTACTGAGCAGTTCAATTTTCTTGGCATAATTATTTTTTCAACATTTTATGCATCGAGTGGTCTATCCAATATCTTCTCAATCAAGCGTGATCGATTTTTATTTTGTTGTTCGAAAGCTTAATGCTATAGTAAAGCATACTCCCAGTGGTCGTGGACTCCACTTCGAGTGAGAATGCCAAGCGTTCGTCGTTCATCTGGAGAATATCTAGGTAGCTTAGAATTCCTAATGCCAATGCTATCAAATCTGAAGTATTTCTCTACTAAGAGGTGTAGTTCATCCTCTTTCTCAGATAACATTTCACAGATAACTTCCCCGTCTTCAGATGTGCGCTGTCCAAAGTGAAAAACAGAAGGATAGTAGAGTATTATGTTGATTTTTCAGCTTTACATCACGTCACTTCACATCACATCAGGGTGAAGTAACTTATGGTGACTGCCTTTGCAAGTTGAGCACCAGACTTTTAATATGCTTATTTTGCGCTTGCAGATCCACTTCCAGCGTTGGATAACGTCTTCACTTTTGAACTTGTCACAGGCATATGATGGCCCGTGTCATCACAAAAATGCATTTAGCTTGTAGCTCGAGTTTTTTCTTCGTGTTGTTCGTCAAATCTACCTTATTGGGCGAGATCGGTCGTTTGTATGTAACTGATTTAGAAGACTTTGGTGGTGGTGGTTCTATGCCGCCCTTCCGAGTCCGCAAGCGGTGCTCATTGATTCATTATTGCAGGCGGGATGAAACGATCCGTTTTATTTTTAGCAAGCAAGAGGGGTTTTGGTAATAACAATGTGGCGGTACTTGGAAAATAACTTTACTTTCAAATTCCAGTGCCATCTTTTCGATATAAAAATAGTCAAATGTCATTAGTATTGGCAATATCTAATGGTTTTTAAGATAATGATTGTTTAATTGAAAATAATAGTCTTTGAAGAAAAAATTTGAGAGTAATTGTGGTGAAACAAAAAGGTTTTTGCCTTAAACTCTACAGCACTTCAGAGTTCTGTAAAGTTGAAGAAACCAAGGGGCCACCCCGCGGTTTGGGGTCCAAAAATCGAATTTTCAAAACTCTCCAGCGTGGCCGCCATTTTGTTTTGAGTTTTTTCTTATTTTTCTAAATTTGAAATGTCAAATCTACCACTGTTGTAAGTTTGAACAAAATTGGTTGGAAAACAAAAAGTTACAAACCTCGCCACAGCCGCCATCTTGTTTTTCCCAAAAGTAATAATTTTTACCTAGTTCGATTAAGATTTTGCACATTTCCCCCAAACATCATTATACTCTTTTCCATCAGTCAGTGAGTGAGTAGTTATTAAACAATACTAAATAGAGTAGTTATTATCGAGGTATATAAGTAATCAGCCAGCTGCGACCAAATAGGTTTTCTGTAATTTTGTGTGGCGGTCATTTTGTTTTTCACCATTTCGATTTTTTTTCTCGCTTCAGGATCTGCTTAGAGTCTTCTACAACTTTAGTTTGAGCACCATCTACCTATGTAGTGCCATTTTGGCAGGCAGTACCCCGTCATGAGGATCTTGACCTGGGCTTCAACTTTTAATTTTTCCCCAGTTCGACTGGGTTTTGCACATACCTTTTTCCACCTCCTTCTGGGAGAACAATTATGTGAGTAAGTGGTGTTTAATTTGGTTTTCTGTTATTTTGTATGGTGTCCATTTTGTTTTTCCACCATTTCGATTTTTTTTTCTCGCTTCAGGATTTTCTTAGAGTCTTCTACAACTTTAGCTTGAGCACCATCTACCTATGTAGTACCATTTCGGCAGGCAGTACCCCGTCATGAGGATCTTGACTTGGGCTTCCACTTTTAATATTTTTTTCTGATAGTTTTATAAATTTTAAATACTTTTTCCATACATTGTAAACATCTACAAATGCTCCTTTTTGGTAATAAAAATGTAAGGTTCTTGGAAAATAAACCTTTTTCAATTTCAGTGTTGCCATCTTTTCGTTACGAAAATAGTCAAATGTCATTAGTATTGGTAAAATCTAACGGTTTTTGATAAAAAATATTAAAAAATGCTGCTTTTTCTATTTTTTACTTTTTTGGGGTAAATCTCAAAAAGCACCCTAAAAATGTTTTTTTTTCAATACTTCTTCATAATATGCATAATTTCTCAGTACATGCCAACTTTCTCAATTGTCGAAAACTGCCTTAAAATAGCCTTGACATATTTAAAAAATTTATAAAATTTACAAAATGGCCGCCACCGCGTCCGCCATGTTGTTTTTTTTATATTTCATATTTTTCCTATACTAAGCAACATAAACAGCCCGCGGGCATTGCCCTGTTGGACTGTAAACAGCGGCCTTTGGACAGTCTGACTGTGAATTGTGGAATGCGGTATTTATTGCCATGCCATCCGATAAAATCACATTGGAATTTGTCTGCAAGTTGCAGTGCGGTGTGGTGACGGTGATGCATGGTGAAAATTAATACTGTTTTTTTTTCAAAAAATTTGCTGGCTTATATTAAAATCATCATCATATCGGCCCCCCGACATCCACTGCTGGGTATAGGCCTCCCCCAAAGATCTCCACGACGATCGGTCTTGCGCTGCTTATATAGCATAAGCATCCGCTGAGCTCTGAAACTTCATTCCATATGCTGTTTTCAAGGGCTTCAAAGCGGTTTTGCAGTTTAAGCATTAAAACCATAGAGAAACTAATAAGAAATTCTGTTTTCGTGGCTTTCTATTAATTCATTTCCAAACTATTTGTGAATTTGTCCAGAATAATCGTTTTGCTATTTCGAGTTTCTGTTCTTGCTTTTACCATTCATGGTGTGACCTAAACGGGATCCCATTAAAGCAACCTGCAGCTCTAGCTTAGGGATCGTTGCAGTTTTCAGGTGCAACTTTATATTTCCCAGCTACAAAGGCCACATCGTCATCTCTACTCAGTAAGCGAAAGTGGCATAATGCTTGCTCAGAGGCGTCAATAGAAATGTGTAATCTTAACTTAGTCATCTGTGAGAAACCATAATATCTGGGTACTGAAAATAATTTGCAAGTCTCAAGCTTCTGAACCAATACCAATCTTTGTTCATCTTCTCGACGATTTGATCATCCCATTTGATCGTAGACCGCCAAATTTCCTGCAGCAATATCTTTCAATAAATCAGGAAGGGACATAAACATACCCAGTGACATTAAAATTTTTAGCAACTCGCGATTTGTTGGCGGTCGCAAACCTTCGTTGATCTCTTTGTCCACCTACTTAAAGCTGAGATCAAACCCTAAAGTATCTGTGGCTGGTTTACAATTGCTGGGTCTATTAGAGGCCCAACTTTAAGTCAAAACCTCCTGCCTTATGAATCACAATCAGTCGCTTCATCCCCTTTTCGTTAATTATCCGTGAAGTCGAGATAGTCATCAACGTAGTGCCTTTCCTTAATGGTTTCCACTGCTTGTGGATGATGACATGAAACAAAATCATTAGTATTACGACGAATAATACAAGTAGCTGTGCATGGAGATGATGTGGCACCAAAGGTCATCGAGGTGAACTTATAAGTTTCTGGAGCTTCTTTCTTTCCATAACCCTCCAAAGGAAGCACTGGGCATTTTGATCCTGATCATTTACTTAAACTGCAGGAACAATTCCCTGATATCTGTAGTAACGGCTACTTTTCTTTTTCGGAACCTAACCAGGACATCATCTAATGAATTCTAAATATCTGGGCCAGTCAGTAATTCGCTATTCAGAGACACTTCTTGAGTTTCGGCTTTCGCATCAAAAACAAGTCTAAGTTTTCCAAGTTTTTTGATATTTCTAACGCCAAAATGTAGGAGATGCCAAACTCGAGCAACTGGTGCCTGAGCAGTTTTCTTGGCATAATCTTTTTCCAACATGTTATGCGTCTGCTTCGTGAAGTCTACTGCGAAGCTCGGATCAAAATCCATTATCTTCTCAATCAAACGTAATCTACTTTCGGCGTTTCTCTTGTTGTTGGGTTGGGAAGCTTGATGTCATCGTTTCTTCACAGCAAAGCAGACTCCCAGAGCCGTCGATTTGCTTCGACTTAGTATCGATAATCTGAAGTGCTCGTCATTCTTCTCGAGAATATCTAGGTAGCTTAGAATTCCTGATGCCTATGCTATCAAGTCTAAAGAAATTCTCTAATAAGAAGTGAAGTTCATCCTCTTTTTCGGACTGTAGTGACAAGCAAACTCGGGCATAATCTTCCTCGAAATTGACGACGAAACTTCATGCAAAATCCAACTAAGTTCAGTGAGAGAGGCAACAGGCTCATCCTTCCTGCCTTCTTTTATTTCTCGGCTGATATTCAAATGACAATAACCTTGGCCTATGAGGAATTGAGGATTGTCTGTCGATCGAGATGGTCGTATTAAGAAATCATATTGCCATCAATAGGAAATATGCAGCATTTTTTTTGTATCAAATCAAAAGTATAATTAAGGAAAAGTGTAAATTCATTAAGGAAACTATAGGTCTTCTATAACTTGTTATCTATAATTTTTGTTAACATATGTGTACGACCGTTTGTTTCTAAATAAATAAAATAAATAAATAAAAAAATAATGCGTGAGAAAATCAACTGTAATATTAAAACCTTTCCCTTCCTTTTTTCGTGATATAGTTAGGTACTTGAAGTTAGCACGCATCAGCACCCGCCGAAAACACTCTGTACAAAATGGTCATGTTTTGTGACTTCACCAACCATGATTTTAGGCGCGATTTTTACGGAGTTAGCCAAAAAAATGATATCCCTAAATTTTGCGTCTAAGTACCAACATACATGTTGTGGAATGGCACGTAGATGTAGGACTGTAGATGATTGAAACTCACTGGTAGCTTGACTGAAGGCAGGGTTTATTTTTGGAAGCAAAAGACACAAACAAACTTGTATATTTTAACTCAAATTACTTATAAAAGTATGGAACACGAACCACACGCAATGGTGCCCGGAAACGAAGAGAGAGTGGGAAGCGAACCTCCAATTGAAGCAGTGATGTACAATAAAAATAGTGTTGGGTAACATGCCAACACATGTGTCATACAAAATATTATTTCTCATTCAATATTCTATCTGACTGTAAAGTGCATTATATCCAAAAATGAAAAAAAATCGTTATGTTCCCCTGATTTCATCGTGTGATAAAACTAAAACAATACATTGTTTTTCTGTTCCATCATGTTTTTAATACATATCCGCAGCGATCAATCTCAATTTTTTTATCAAAATCGGTGACTTATGCATATTCCCTGTTGAGTGTCTTGGAAACGTGAAGTTCTTCGTACGAACTCATTCAAGGCTGAAGGATACTGTATCTGTCATAATAAGCGTGAAAGAGACGATCTTGCCAGGTTGTTACAGCCGCCCACCGCATCCTGAAACGCCAACTCAACGCTCCACCTTCCGGCTCCTGCCACGTTGGCTACACTGCTCTCCACGAGTGACACAGTGGACCTTTCATTAAGCAGAGCACACGTGTTAAAGTTGCCTTCAGTTCCCTGGACGGTCACGGGAAGCACCTTCAAAAAGACTCATTTTTGAAACTTGCTGATGCCGACCAGATGTTTGCGGTAGTCGCGGTAGTCTTTGGGTCTTTCTTCTATGCGTTTTTCGTCTGCGTTCAGACATTTTATTTTATTTTATTTTAACAATCTTCGGGAAGCTTACAGCTAGGTTAAGAATAAAGTGGTTAACTTAAATAAATATCAAGAGCCAATTACAAGCTTCCACATATAGGTGAAAATCATTAATAAGAACAGTGTTGGCCTACATTATGTTAAAAAATTAAGGTAAGTACCTATATTACACCCAGTAATTAAAGTATAAATAAGTAGGAAGTAGTTTTCAAAAATATTTGTTAGAAAAATAACTATTACCTAACATTCGCCTAAATTTACTTGAAGAAGTGTTGAAAATGTCTATTTCAAATTGTTTTGCAACACTATTGAAACACCTGCTTGTTCTGATAAAGAAAGAATTTCGCCGATACTTCGTTTTGCACCAGGGAACGTGAAGTACGTTAGGTTTACGGAAGGAAGCTACTAAACGTAAACTAATGCCATTCAAAAGCTCAGGACAATCAACAGAGCCACCTGCTATGCTGAGAAGGTGCGATAGATCTGCAATGCGTCTTCTTTCTACAAGTGGTAAAAATGAAACTTACGACATCGCTGATCGTAATCACGAGTATATTTATTCGTTTTAAACTGTAAATACCGCAGAAACCGTTTCTGAATCCTTTCAATTCGCGTTTCATATAGTTTGTGACAGGGGCTCCATACTTGAGAGGCATATTCTAAATGACTACGTACGTAAGCACAGTAAAGTATTTTTAGAACTTTTATAGAGTTGAATCGTGTAACATCATCATAACGAAGCTGAGAGCTTTAGATGCCTGAGCCACAATGTTGTCTATGTGTTCATCAAAAAGCAAATTAGCTATCAAAGGTTACTCCTAGGTCACGTATGGTAGTAACTCTGGTAACATCAGTGCCTAATAGTTTGTAAGATGATAACATGGGTTTAGATTTTCGGGTATAAATACAGACATAGCATTTGGAGACATTAATGTCAAGTTTGTTAACATGGCAGTAATGATCAAATCTAGTGAGACCCTCCTTCAGATGCTGAGCGTCTTGAGTTGAGTTGATCGGCATCAATACCTTCATGTCATCAGCGTACATAATGATTTTGGCATGAGTAAAACATGACGAGATATCGTTTATGAAGATGTTGAAGAGCAATGGTCCTAGTAAAGAGCCTTGAGGAACGCCCGATGGTATTAACATGGGAGAAGAAGTGTGGCCATTAAGAACAACAGTCTGGAATTTTTCTTTAACGTAAGAGGAGAACCATTTAAATAAATTACCCTTAATACCTATAGCTTGCAGTTTACGTAAAAGTGTTGTGTGATCAATACGATCAAAACATTTATTATAGTCCGTGTAAACTACATCAACCTGAGACGGTACAGTCAAATGTTTTGTCAGGAAGTCGCTACATAAGATAAGGTTAGACGTCTTCGATCTGCCCTTAACGAAGCCGTGCTGCTCTGGACATAAATATTGCGTAACGGATGCGTAGACTTGTTTGTAGACAATTTTTTCCAAATATTTTGCAAACAAACTAAGGTTGGAAATCGGTCTATAATTGTCGACTACATTTTTAAGGCCTTTTTTGTGAATTGGCGTAATAAAGGCAGATTTCCAGATATCAGGCATAATGCCTTCACCCAGTGAACGCCTAAACAGGATACTAAGAGGAACTCGGAACAACTTGCAATAATTATAATTGCTGGGATATTGTCGGGGCCGGCAGACTTATTTAAGTCGAGTGATGCTAATACTTTGGAAACTTCTAATGTGTCAACTTCAATCTTCACAGGAAGAGTCCATGTCCACTACGTCATCCAAAATATTAACGGACTGAGTATTGTGTGAAAAAGTGGAGTGAAATTAATCGCTAAACATTTCACAGATAACTTCCCCGTCTTCAGATGTGCGCTGTCCAAAGTGAAAAACAGAAGGATAGTAGAGTATTATGTTGATTTTTCAGCTTTACATCACGTCACTTCACATCACATCAGGGTGAAGTAACTTATGGTGACTGCCTTTGCAAGTTGAGCACCAGACTTTTAAAAGTTTATAAAATTTTGCGCTTGCAGATCCACTTCCAGCGTTGGATAACGTCTTCACTTTTGAACTTGTCACAGGCAGTAGGTAATCTAATGGCCCGTGTCATCACAAAAATGCATTTAGCATTAGCTCGGGTTTTTTCTTCGTGTTGTTCGTCAAATCTACCTTATTGGGCGAGATCGGTCGTTTGTATGTAACTGATTTAGAAGACTTTGGTGGTGGTGGTTCTATGCCGCCCTTCCGAGTCCGCAAGCGGTGCTCATTGATTCATTATTGCAGGCGGGATGAAACGATCCGTTTTATTTTTAGCAAGAAAGAGGGGTTTTGGTTATAACAATGTGGCGGTACTTGGAAAATAACTTTACTTTCAAATTCCAGTGCCATCTTTTGGATATAAAAATAGTCAAATGTCATTAGTATTGGCAATATCTAATGGTTTTTAAGATAATGATTGTTTAATTGAAAATAATAGTCTTTGAAGAAAAAATTTGAGAGTATAGTAGTAATTGTGGTGAAACAAAAAGGTTTTTGTCTTAAACTCTACAGCACTTCAGAGTTGTGGCCCCGTGGTTTGGGGTCCAAAATCGAATTTTCAAAACTCTCCAGCGTGGCCGCCATTTTGTTTTGAGTTTTTTTCTTATTTTTCTAAATTTGAAATGTCAAAATCTACCACTGTTGTAAGTTTGGACAAAATCGGTTGGAAAACAAAAAGTTACAAACCTCGCCACAGCCGCCATCTTGTTTTTCCCAAAAGTAATAATTTTTACCAAGTTCGATTAAGATTTTGCACATTTCCCCCAAACATCATTATACTCTTTTCCATCAGTCAGTGAGTGAGTAGTTATTATCGAGGTATATAAGTAATCAGCCAGCTGCGACCAAATAGGTTTTCTGTAATTTTGTGTGGCGGTCATTTTGTTTTTCACCATTTCGATTTTTTTTTCTCGCTTCAGGATCTGCTTAGAGTCTTCTACAACTTTTTTTTTTTCTCGCTTCAGGATCTGCTTAGAGTCTTCTACAACTTTAGTTTGAGCACCATCTACCTATGTAGTGCCATTTTGGCAGGCAGTACCCCGTCATGAGGATCTTGACCTGGACTTCAACTTTTAATTTTTCCCCAGTTCGACTGGGTTTTGCACATACCTTTTTCCACCTCCTTCTGGGAGAACAATTATGTGAGTAAGTGGTGTTTAATTTGGTTTTCTGTAATTTTGTATGGTGTCCATTTTGTTTTTCCACCATTTTGATTTTTTTTCTCGCTTCAGGATTTTCTTAGAATCTTCTACAACTTTAGCTTGAGCACCATCTACCTATGTAGTACCATTTCGGCAGGCAGTACCCCGTCATGAGGATCTTGACTTGGGCTTCCACTTTTAATATTTTTTCTGATAGTTTTATAAATTTTAAATACTTTTTCCATACATTGTAAACATCTACAAATGCTCCTTTTTGGTACTAAAAATGTAAGGTTCTTGGAAAATAAACCTTTTTCAATTTCAGTGTTGCCATCTTTTCGTTACGTAAATAGTCAAATGTCATTAGTATTGGTAAAATCTAACGGTTTTTGATAAAATATATTAAAAAATGCTGCTTTTTCTATTTTTCACTTTTTTGGGGTAAATCTCAAAAAGCACCCTAAAAATGGGTTTATTTTTTAATACTTCTTCATAATATGCATAATTTCTCAGTACATGCCAACTTTCTCAATTGTCGTAAACTGCCTCAAAATAGCCTTAAAATATTTTAAAAAATGTATAAAATTTACAAAATGGCCGCCACCGCGTCCGCCATATTGTTTTTTTTTTTTGCACATTTTCTTAAAATATCATTATACCATTTTTCACCTCCTTCTGGGAGAACAATTATTTTAATCAGTGAGTCAGTCAGTAAGTGAGTAATCGAGTTGTATATGCTGGGTTTTCTGTAAATTTGTATGGCGGCCATTTTGTTTTTCGACCATTTTGAATTTTTTTTCTCGCTTCAGGATCTACTTAAAGTCCTCTACAACTTTAGTTTGAGCACCATCTACCTATGTAGTACCATTTTGGCGGGCAGTTCTCCGTCATGAGGATCTTGACCTGGACTTCCACTTTAAATTTTTTTTTCTAATTGTTATCTAAATTCTCAATACTTTTTCCGTACATTGTACCCATCTACAAATGCTCCTTTTGGGTAATAAAAATGTAAGGTACTTGGAAATTACCCTTACTTTAAATTCAAGTGTTGCCATCTTTTCGATATGTAAATAGTTAAATGTCATTAGTATTGGCAAAATCTAATGGTTTTTAATAAAAAATATTTAAAAATGCCGCTTTTTCTATTTTTCAATTTTTTGGGGTTAATCTCAAAAAGCACCCTAAAAATGGGTAATTTTTTTTTACGAGGCAATACTTCTTCATAATATGCATAATTTGTCAATACATGCCAACTTTCTCAATTGTCGTAAACTGCCTCAAAATAGCCTTGAAATATTTAAAAAATGTATAAGGTTTACAAAATGGCCGCCACCGCGTCCGCCATATTGTTTTTTTTTATATTTCATATTTTTCCTATATTAAGCAACATAAACTACGTGCAATGACGTTTTGATTTTTTTTCTCACTTGCACCCAGTCGCCGCAATAGGACTTGAAAAAAGGGTATCTCGAAAATGTCTTTTTCCTTAGCAGTTTCTAGGGTTGCCAGACGTTGCCAACCAAAATACCATAAAGTCATTTGTATACAGACTATACACAAGTCCTCATACTCGAAATTGTCAAAAAGTGGTTATTTCACTTTTTTGCATTTTGGGGTAAATCTCAAAAGTTACCCCGAAATGGGGTAAAAATATTTTACTAACGTATACCTTGTACCTATAGCTATAGCCGTTTAATAAACCTCAAAGCGCTCCGGTGTTGCCATCTGGAAGAAAATCGACTTATAAATGGCGTGTTTTCGTACCCCAAACAAAATGGCCTCTACGACAGGCGCCATCTTGAATTTTTAAAAAGTTTCCCCGATGGGTGAAATTTGAGGGTAATTGTGGTGAAACAATAAAGTTTTTTTTCTTAAATCAAATAACACTTTAGAGCTGTGGCCACGCGGTTCGGGGTCCAAAAATCAAAATTTTCAAAACTCTCCAAAGCGGCCGCCATTTTGTTTTTTTATTTTTTAAATATTTTTCCTTATCTTAAATGTCAAAATCTACCACTCTTGCAAGTTTGAACAAAATCGGTTGGAAAACAAAAAAGTTACAAATTTCGCCACAGCCGCCATCTTGTTTTTTTCAAATGTCATAATTTTTCCCCAGTTCGATTGGGGTATTGCACATTTTCCCCAAACATCATTATACCCTTTTCCACCTCCTTCTGGGAGAACAATTGTGTCAATCAGTGAGTCAGTGGTAATCGAGCTATATATAATATACTAGTGTTTCGCCCTGGTGCGCGGGCTGCTGAAGCAGCCCGCGGGCATTGCCCTGTTGGACTGTAAACAGCGGCCTTTGGACAGTCTGACTGCGAATTGTGGAATGCGGTATTTATTGCCATGCCATCCGATAAAATCACATTGGAATTTGTCTGCAAGTTGCAGTGCGGTGTGGTGACGGTGATGCATGGTGAAAATTAATACTGTTTTTCTTTCTAAAACTTTGCTGGCTTATATTAAATCATCATCATATCGGCCCCCCGACATCCACTGCTGGGTATAGGCCTCCCCCAAAGATCTCCACGACGATCGGTCTTGCGCTGCTTATATAGCATGAGCATCCGCTGAGCTCTGAAACTTCATTGCATATGCTGTTTTCAAGGGCTTCAAAGCGGTTTTGCAGTTTAAGCATTAAAACCATAGAGAAACTAATAAGAAATTCTGTTTTCGTGGCTTTCTATTAATCCATTTCCAAACTATTTGTGAATTTGTCCAGAATAACCGTTTTGCTATTTCGAGTTTCTGTTCTTGCTTTTACCATTCATGGTGTGACCTAAACGGGATCCCATTAAAGCAACCTGCAGCTCTAGCTTAGGGATCGTTGCAGTTTTCAGGTGCAACTTTATATTTCCCAGCTACAAAGGCCACATCGTCATCTCTACTCAGTAAGCGAAAGTGGCATAATGCTTGCTCAGAGGCGTCAATAGAAATGTGTAATCTTAACTTAGTCATCTGTGAGAAACCATAACATCTGGGTACTGAAAATAATTTGCAAGTCTCAAGCTTCTGAACCAATACCAATCTTTGTTCATCTTCTCGACGATTTGATCATCCCATTTGATCATAGACCGCCAAATTTCCTGCAGCAATATCTTTCAATAAATCAGGAAGGGACATAAACATACCCAGTGACATTAAAATTTTTAGCAACTCGCGATTTGTTGGCGGTCGCAAACCTTCGTTGATCTCTTTGTCCACCTACTTAAAGCTGAGATCAAACCCTAAAGTATCTGTGGCTGGTTTCCAATTACTGGGTCTATTAGAGGCCCAACTTTAAGTCAAAACCTCCTGCCTTATGAATCACAATCAGTCGCTTCATCCCCTTTTCGTTAATTATCCGTGGAGTCGAGATAGTCATCAACGTAGTGCCTTTCCTTAATGATTTCCACTGCTTGTGGATGATGACATGAAACAAAATCATCAGTATTACGACGAATAATACAAGTAGCTGTGCATGGAGATGATGTGGCACCAAAGGTCATCGAGGTGAACTTATAAGTTTCTGAGAGCTTCTTTCTTTCCATAACCCTCCAAAGGAAGCACTGGGCATTTTGATCCTGATCATTTACTTAAACTGCAGGAACAATTCCCTGATATCTGTAGTAACGGCTACTTTTCTTTTTCGGAACCTAACCAGGACATCATCTAATGAATTCTAAATATCTGGGCCAGTCAGTAATTCGCTATTCAGAGACACTTCTTGAGTTTCGGCTTTCGCATCAAAAACAAGTCTAAGTTTTCCAAGTTTTTTGATATTTCTAACGCCAAAATGTAGGAGATGCCAAACTCGAGCAACTGGTGCCTGAGCAGTTTTCTTGGCATAATCTTTTTCCGACATGTTATGCGTCTGCTTCGTGAAGTCTACTGCGAAGCTCGGATCAAAATCCATTATCTTCTCAATCAAACGTAATCTACTTTCGGCGTTTCTCTTGTTGTTGGGTTGGGAAGCTTGATGTCATCGTTTCTTCACAGCAAAGCAGACTCCCAGAGCCGTCGATTTTCTTCGACTTAGTATCGATAATGTGAAGTGCTCGTCATTCTTCTCGAGAATATCTAGGTAGCTTAGAATTCCTGATGCCTATGCTATCAAGTCTAAAGAAATTCTCTAATAAGAAGTGAAGTTCATCCTCTTTTTCGGACTGTGGTGACAAGCAAACTCGGGCATAATCTTCCTCGAAATTGAAAACGAAACTTCATGCAAAATCCAACTAAGTTCAGTGAGAGAGGCAACAGGCTCATCCTCCCTGCCTTATTTTATTTCTCGGCTTATATTCAAATGACTATAACCTTGGCCTATGAGGAATTGAGGATTGTCTGTCGATCGAGATGGTCGTATTAAGAAATCATATTGCCATCAATAGGGAATATGCAGCATTTTTTTTGTATCAAATCAAAAGTATAATGCGTGAGAAAATCAACTGTAATATTAAAACCTTTCCCTTCCTTTTTTTCGTGATATAGTTAGGTTTTTGAAGTTAGCACGCATCAGCACCCGCCGAAAACACTCTGTACAAAATGGTCATGTTTTGTGACTTCACCAACCATGATTTTAGGCGCGATTTTTATGGAGTTAGCCAAAAAAATGATATCATAACGAAGCCGAGAGCTTTAGATGCCTTAGCCACAATGTTGTCTATGTGTTCATCAAAAAGCAAATTAGCTATCAAAGGTTACTCCTAGGTCACGTATGGTAGTAACTCTGGTAACATCAGTGCCTAATAGTTTGTAAGATGATAACATGGGTTTAGATGTTCGGGTATAAATACAGACATAGCATTTGGAGACATTAATGTCAAGTTTGTTTACATGGCAGTAATGCTCAAATCTATTGAGACCCTCCTTCAGATGCTGAGCGTCTTGAGTTGAGTTGATCGGCATCAATACCTTCATGTCATCAGCGTACATAATGATTTTGGCATGAGTAAAACATGACGAGATATCGTTTATGAAGATGTTGAAGAGCAATGGTCCTAGTAAAGAGCCTTGAGGAACGCCCGATGGTATTAACATGGGAGAAGAAGTGTGGCCATTAAGAACAACAGTCTGGATTTTTTCTTTAACGTAAGAGGAGAACCATTTAAATAAATTACCCTTAATACCTATAGCTTGCAGTTTACGTAAAAGTGTTGTGTGATCAATACGATCAAAACATTTATTATAGTCCGTGTAAACTACATCAACCTGAGACGGTACAGTCAAATGTTTTGTCAGGAAGTCGCTACATAAGATAAGGTTAGACGTCTTCGATCTGCCCTTAACGAAGCCGTGCTGCTCTGGACATAAAGATTGCGTAACGGATGCGTAGACTTGTTTGTAGACAATTTTTTCCAAACAAATTAAAGTTGGAAATCGGTCTATAATTGTCGACTACATTTTTAAGCCCTTTTTTGTGAATTGGCGTAATAAAGGCAGATATTAGGCATAATGCCTTCACCCAGTGAACGCCTAAACAGGATACTAAGAGGAACTCGGAACAACTCGCAATAATTATAATTGCTGGGATATTGTCGGGGCCGGCAGACTTATTTAAGTCGAGTGATGCTAATAGTTTGGAAACTTCTAATGTGTCAACTTCAATCTTCACAGGAAGAGTCCATGTCCACTACGTCATCCAAAATATTAACGGACTGAGTATTGTGTGAAAAAGTGGAGTGAAATTAATCGCTAAACATTTCACAGATAACTTCCCCGTCTTCAGATGTGCGCTGTCCAAAGTGAAAAACAGAAGGATAGTAGAGTATTATGTTGATTTTTCAGCTTTACATCACGTCACTTCACATCACATCAGGGTGAAGTAACTTATGGTGACTGCCTTTGCAAGTTGAGCACCAGACTTTTAATAAGCTTATTTTGCGCTTGCAGATCCACTTCCAGCGTTGGATAACGTCTTCACTTTTGAACTTGTCACAGGCAGTAGGTAATCTGATGGCCCGTGTCATCACAAAAATGCATTTAGCTTGTAGCTCGGGTTTTTTCTTCGTGTTGTTCGTCAAATCTACCTTATTGGGCGAGATCGGTCGTTTGTATGTAACTGATTTAGAAGACTTTGGTGGTGGTGGTTCTATGCCGCCCTTCCGAGTCCGCAAGCGGTGCTCATTGATTCATTATTGCAGGCGGGATGAAACGATCCGTTTTATTTTTAGCAAGCAAGAGGGGTTTTGGTAATAACAATGTGGCCGTACTTGGAAAATAACTTTACTTTCAAATTCCAGTGCCATCTTTTCGATATAAAAATAGTCAAATGTCATTAGTATTGGCAATATCTAATGGTTTTTAAGATAATGATTGTTTAATTGAAAATAATAGTCTTTGAAGAAAAAATTTGAGAGTAATTGTGGTGAAACAAAAAGGTTTTTGTCTTAAACTCTACAGCACTTCAGAGTTGTGGTCCAAAAATCGAATTTTCAAAACTCTCCAGCGTGGCCGCCATTTTGTTTTGAGTTTTTTTCTTATTTTTCTAAATTTGAAATGTCAAAATCTACCACTGTTGTAAGTTTGAACAAAATCGGTTGGAAAACAAAAAGTTACAAACCTCGTCACAGCCGCCATCTTGTTTTTCCCAAAAGTAATAATTTCTACCTAGTTCGATTAAGATTTTGCACATTTCCCCCAAACATCATTATACTCTTTTCCATCAGTCAGTGAGTGAGTAGTTATTAAACAATACTTAATAGAGTAGTTATTATCCAGGTATATAAGTAATCAGCCAGCTGCGACCAAATAGGTTTTCTGTAATTTTGTGTGGCGGTCATTTTGTTTTTCACCATTTCGATTTTTTTTTCTCGCTTCAGGATCTGCTTAGAGTCTTCTACAACTTTAGTTTGAGCACCATCTACCTATGTAGTGCCATTTTCGCAGGCAGTACCCCGTCATGAGGATCTTGACCTGGACTTCAACTTTTAATTTTTCCCCAGTTCGACTGGGTTTTGCACATACCTTTTTCCACCTCCTTCTGGGAGAACAATTATGTGAGTAAGTGGTGTTTAATTTGGTTTTCTGTAATTTTGTATGGTGTCCATTTTGTTTTTCCACCATTTTGATTTTTTTTTCTCGCTTCAGGATTTTCTTAGAGTCTTCTACAACTTTAGCTTGAGCACCATCTACCTATGTAGTACCATTTCGGCAGGCAGTACCCCGTCATGAGGATCTTGACTTGGGCTTCCACTTTTAATATTTTTTTCTGATAGTTTTATAAATTTTAAATACTTTTTCCATACATTGTAAACATCTACAAATGCTCCTTTTTGGTAATAAAAATGTAAGGTTCTTGGAAAATAAACCTTTTTCAATTTCAGTGTTGCCATCTTTTCGTTACGAAAATAGTCAAATGTCATTAGTATTGGTAAAATCTAACGGTTTTTGATAAAAAATATTAAAAAATGCTGCTTTTTCTATTTTTCACTTTTTTGGGGTAAATCTCAAAAAGCACCCTAAAAATGGGTTTTTTTTCAATACTTCTTCATAATATGCATAATTTCTCAGTACATGCCAACTTTCTCAATTGTCGTAAACTGCCTCAAAATAGCCTTAAAATATTTTAAAAAATGTATAAAATTTACAAAATGGCCGCCACCGCGTCCGCCATATTGTTTTTTTTTTGCACATTTTCCTTAAAAATCATTATACCATTTTTCACCTCCTTCTGGGAGAACAATTATTTTATTCAGTGAGTGAGTCAGTCAGTAAGTGAGTAATCGAGCTGTATATTCTGGGTTTACTGTAAATTTGTATAGCGGCCATTTTGTTTTTCGACCATTTTGATTTTTTTTTCTCGCTTCAGGATCTGCTTAGAGTCCTCTAGAACTTTAGTTTGAGCACCATCTACCTATGTAGTACCATTTTGGCGGGCAGTTCTCCGTCATGAGGATCTTGACCTGGACTTCCACTTTTAATTTTTTTTGTAATAGTTTTATAAATTGTGAATACTTTTTCCGTACATTGTACACATCTACAAATGCTCCTTTTAGGTAATAAAAATGTAAGGTTCTTGGAAACTCATCCTTCTTTCAATTTCAGTGTTGCCATCTTTTCGATATACAAATAGTCAAATTCCATTAGTATTCGCAAAATTTAATGGTTTTTGATAAAAAAATATTTAAAAATGCCGCTTTTTCTATTTTTCACTTTTTTGGGGTAAATCTCAAAAAGTACCCTAAAAATGGGTATTTTTTTTTCACAAGGCAATACTTCTCTATAATTTGCGTAATTTGTCAATACATGCCAACTTTCTCAATTGTCGTAAACTGCCTCAAAAAAGACTTGACATATTTAAAAAATGTATAAATTTTTCAAAATGGCCGCCACCGCGTCCGCCATGTTGTTTTTTTTATATTTCATATTTTTCCTATATTAAGCAACATAAACTACGTGCAATGACGTTTTGAATTTTTTTCTCACTTGCACTCAGCCGCCGCAATAGGACTTGAAAAAAGGGTATCTCGAAAATGTCTTTTTCCTTAGCAGTTTCTAGGGTTGCCAGACGTAGCCAACCAAAATACCATAAAGTCATTTGTATACAGACTATACACAAGTCCTTATACTCGAAATTGTCAAAAAGTGGTTATTTCACTTTTTTGCATTTTGGGGTAAATCTCAAAAGTTACCCCGAAATGGGGTAAAAATATTTTACTAATGAATACCTTGTACCTATAGCTATAGCCGTTTTATGAACCTCAAAGCGCTCCGGTGTTGCCATCTTGAAGAAAATCGACTTTAAAAATGGCGTGTTTTCGTACCCCAAACAAAATGGCCTCTACGACAGGCGCCATCTTGAATTTTTAAAAAGTTTCCCCGATTGGTAAAATTTGAGGGTAATTGTGGTGAAACAATAAAGTTTTTTTTCTTAAATCAAATAACACTTTAGAGTTGTGGCCCCGCGGTTTGGGGTCCAAAAATCAAAATTTTCAAAACTCTCCAGCACGGCCGCCATTTTGTTTTTGCATTTTTTTAATATTTTTCTCAATTTTAAATGTCAAAATCTACCACTCTTGCAAGTTTGAATAAAATCGATTGGAAAACAAAAAAGTTACAAACTTCGCCACAGCCGCCATCTTGTTTTTCCCAAATGTCATAATTTTTCCCCAGTTCGATTGGGGTATTGTACATTTTTCCCAAACATCATTATACCTTTTTCCACCTCCTTCTGGGAGAACAATCATGTCAATCAGTCAGTCAGTGGTAATCGAGCTATATATAGTATAATATAATATAACTAGTGTTTCGCCCTGGTGCGCGGGCTGCTGAAGCAGCCCGCGGGCATTGCCCTGTTGGACTGTAAACAGCGGCCTTTGGACAGTCTGACTGCGAATTGTGGAATGCGGTATTTATTGCCATGCCATCCGATAAAATCACATTGGAATTTGTCTGCAAGTTGCAGTGCGGTGTGGTGACGGTGATGCATGGTGAAAATTAATACTGTTTTTTTTCTAAAACTTTGCTGGCTTATATTAAAATCATCATCATATCGGCCCCCCGACATCCACTGCTGGGTATAGGCCTCCCCCAAAGATCTCCACGACGATCGGTCTTGCGCTGCTTATATAGCATGAGCATCCGCTGAGCTCTGAAACTTCATTGCATATGCTGTTTTCAAGGGCTTCAAAGCGGTTTTGCAGTTTAAGCATTAAAACCATAGAGAAACTAATAAGAAATTCTGTTTTCGTGGCTTTCTATTAATCCATTTCCAAACTATTTGTGAATTTGTCCAGAATAATCGTTTTGCTATTTCGAGTTTCTGTTCTTGCTGTTACCATTCATGGTGTGACCTAAACGGGATCCCATTTAAAGCAACCTGCAGCTCTAGCTTAGGGATCGTTGCAGTTTTCAGGTGCAACTTTATATTTCCCAGCTACAAAGGCCACATCGTCATCTCTACTCAGTAAGCGAAAGTGGCATAATGCTTGCTCAGAGGCGTCAATAGAAATGTGTAATCTTAACTTAGTCATCTGTGAGAAACCATAATGGGTACTGAAAATAATTTGCAAGTCTCAAGCTTCTGAACCAATACCAATCTTTGTTCATCTTCTCGACGATTTGATCATCCCATTTGATCGTAGACCGCCAAATTTCCTGCAGCAATATCTTTCAATAAATCAGGAAGGGACATAAACATACCCAGTGACATTAAAATTTTTTGCAACTCGCGATTTGTTGGCGGTCGCAAACCTTCGTTGATCTCTTTGTCCACCTACTTAAAGCTGAGATCAAACCCTAAAGTATCTGTGGCTGGTTTCCAATTGCTGGGTCTATTAGAGGCCCAACTTTAAGTCAAAACCTCCTGCCTTACGAATCACAATCAGTCGCTTCATCCCCTTTTCGTTAATTATCCGTGGAGTCGAGATAGTCATCAACGTAGTGCCTTTCCTTAATGGTTTCCACTGCTTGTGGATGATGACATGAAACAAAATCATCAGTATTACGACGAATAATACAAGTAGCTGTGCATGGAGATGATGTGGCACCAAAGGTCATCGAGGTGAACTTATAAGTTTCTGAGAGCTTCTTTCTTTCCATAACCCTCCAAAGGAAGCACTGGGCATTTTGATCCTGATCATTTACTTAAACTGCAGGAACAATTCCCCGATATCTGTAGTAACTGCTACTTTTCTTTTTCGGAACCTAACCAGGACATCATCTAATGAATTCTAAATATCTGGGCCAGTCAGTAATTCGCTATTCAGAGACACTTCTTGAGTTTCGGCTTTCGCATCAAAAACAAGTCTAAGTTTTCCAAGTTTTTTGATATTTCTTACGCCAAAATGTAGGAGATGCCAAACTCGAGCAACTGGTGCCTGAGCAGTTTTCTTGGCATAATCTTTTTCCAACATGTTATGCGTCTGCTTCGTGAAGTCTACTGCGAAGCTCGGATCAAAATCCATTATCTTCTCAATCAAACGTAATCTACTTTCGGCGTTTCTCTTGTTGTTGGGTTGGGAAGCTTGATGTCATCGTTTCTTCACAGCAAAGCAGACTCCCAGAGCCGTCGATTTTCTTCGACTTAGTATCGATAATGTGAAGTGCTCGTCATTCTTCTCGAGAATATCTAGGTAGCTTAGAATTCCTGATGCCTATGCTATCAAGTCTAAAGAAATTCTCTAATAAGAAGTGAAGTTCATCCTCTTTTTCGGACTGTAGTGACAAGCAAACTCGGGCATAATCTTCCTCGAAATTGACGACGAAACTTCATGCAAAATCCAACTAAGTTCAGTGAGAGAGGCAACAGGCTCATCCTTCCTGCCTTCTTTTATTTCTCGGCTTATATTCAAATGACAATAATCTTGGCCTATGAGGAATTGAGGATTGTCTGTCGATCGAGATGGTCGTATTAAGAAATCATATTGCCATCAATAGGGAATATGCAGCATTTTTTTTGTAACAAATCAAAAGTATAATCCGTGATAAAATCAACTGTAATATTAAAACCTTTCCCTTCCTTTTTTTCGTGATATAGTTAGGTACTTGAAGTTAGCACGCATCAGCACCCGCCGAAAACATTCTGTACAAAATGGTCATATTTTGTGACTTCACCAACCATGATTTTAGGCGCGATTTTTATGGAGTTAGCCAAAAAAATGATATCCCTAAATTTTGCGTCTAAGTACCAACATACATGTTATGGAATGGCTCGTAGATGTAGGACTGTAGATGATTGAAACTCACTGGTAGCTTGACTGAAGGCAGGGTTTATTTTTGGAAGCAAAAGACACATACAAACTTGTATATTTTAACTCAAATTACTTATAAAAGTATGGAACACGAACCACACGCAATGGTGCCCGGAAACGAAGAGAGAGTGGGAAGCGAACCTCCAATTGAAGCAGTGATGTACTATAAAAATAGTGTTGGGTAACATGCCAACACATGTGTCATACAAAATATTATTTCTCATTCAATATTCTATCTGACTGTAAAGTGCATTATATCCAAAAATGAAAAAAAATCGTTATGTTCCCCTGATTTCATCGTGTGATAAAACTAAAATAATACATTGTTTTTCTGTTCCATCATGTTTTTAATACGTATCCGCAGCGATCAATCTCAATTTTTTTATCAAAATTGGTGACTTATGCAAATTCCCTGTTGAGTGTCTTGGAAACGTGAAGTTCTTCGTACGAACTCATTCAAGGCTGAAGGATACTGTATCTGTCATAATAAGCGTGAAAGAGACGATCTTGCCAGGTTGTTACAGCCGCCCACCGCATCCTGAAACGCCAACTCAACGCTCCACCTTCCGGCTCCTGCCACGTTGGCTACACTGCTCTCCACAAGTGACACGGTGGACCCTTCATCAAGCAGAGCACACGTGTTAAAGTTGCCTTCAGTTCCCTGGACGGTCACGGGAAGCACCTTCAAAAAGACTCATTTTTGAAACTTGCTGATGCCGACCAGATGTTTGCGGTAGTCGCGGTAGTCTTTGGGTCTTTCTTCTATGCGTTTTTCGTCTGCGTTCAGACATTTTATTTTATTTTATTTTAACAATCTTCGGGAAGCTTACAGCTAGGTTAAGAATAAAGTGGTTAACTTAAATAAATATCAAGGGCCAATTACAAGCTTCCACATATAGGTAAAAATCATTAATAAGAACAGTGTTGGCCTACATTATGTTAAAAATTTAAGGTAAGTACCTATATTACACCCATTAATTAAAGTATAAATAAGTAGGAAGTAGTTTTCAAAAATATTTGTTAGAAAAATAACTATTACCTAACATTCACCTAAATTTACTTGAAGAAGTGTTGAAAATGTCTATTTCAAATTGTTTTGCAACACTATTGAAACACCTGCTTGTTCTGATAAAGAAAGAATTTCGCCGATACTTCGTTTTGCACCAGGGAACGTGAAGTACGTTAGGTTTACGGAAGGAAGCTACTAAACGTAAACTAATGCCACTCAAAAGCTCAGGACAATCAACAGAGCCACCTGCTATGCTGAGAAGGTGCGATAGATCTGCAATGCGTCTTCTTTCTACAAGTGGTAAAAATGAAACTTACGACATCGCTGATTGTAATCACGAGTATATTTATTCGTTTTAAACTGTAAATACCGCAGAAACCGTTTCTGAATCCTTTCAATTCGCGTTTCATATAGTTTGTGACAGGGGCTCCATACTTGAGAGGCATATTCTAAATGACTACGTACGTAAGCACAGTAAAGTATTTTTAGAGCTTTTATAGAGTTGAATCGTGTAACATCATTATAACGAAGCCGAGAGCTTTAGATGCCTTAGCCACAATGTTGTCTATGTGTTCATCAAAAAGCAAATTAGCTATCAAAGGTTACTCCTAGGTCACGTATGGTAGTAACTCTGGTAACATCAGTGCCTAATAGTTTGTAAGATGATATCATGGGTTTAGATTTTCGGGTATAAATACAGACATAGCATTTGGAGACATTAATGTCAAGTTTGTTAACATGGCAGTAATGCTCAAATCTAGTGAGACCCTCCTTCAGATGCTGAGCGTCTTGAGTTGAGTTGATCGGCATCAATACCTTCATGTCATCAGCGTACATAATGATTTTGGCATGAGTAAAACATGACGAGATATCGTTTATAGAGATGTTGAAGAGCAATGGTCCTAGTAAAGAGCTTTGAGGAACGCCCGATGGTATTAACATGGGAGAAGAAGTGTGGCCATTAAGAACAACAGTCTGGAATTTTTCTTTAACGTAAGAGGAGAACCATTTAAATAAATTACCCTTAATACCTATAGCTTGCAGTTTACGTAAAAGTGTTGTGTGATCAATACGATCAAAACATTTATCATAGTCCGTGTAAACTACATCAACCTGAGACGGTACAGTCAAATGTTTTGTCAGGAAGTCGCTACATAAGATAAGGTTAGACGTCTTCGATCTGCCCTTAACGAAGCCGTGCTGCTCTGGACATAAAGATTGCGTAACGGATGCGTAGACTTGTTTGTAGACAATTTTTTCCAAATATTTTGCAAACAAACTAAGGTTGGAAATCGGTCTATAATTGTCGACTACATTTTTAAGCCCTTTTTTGTGAATTGGCGTAATAAAGGCAGATTTCCAGATATCAGGCATAATGCCTTCACCCAGTGAACGCCTAAACAGGATACTAAGAGGAACTCGGAACAACTCGTAATAATTATAATTGCTGGGATATTGTCGGGGCCGGCAGACTTATTTAAGTCGAGTGATGCTAATAGTTTGGAAACTTCTAATGTGTCAACTTCAATCTTCACAGGAAGAGTCCATGTCCACTACGTCATCCAAAATATTAACGGACTGAGTATTGTGTTAAAAAGTGGAGTGAAATTAATCGCTAAACATTTTACAGATAACTTCCCCGTCTTCAGATGTGCGCTGTCCAAAGTGAAAAACAGAAGGATAGTAGAGTATTATGTTGATTTTTCAGCTTTACATCACGTCACTTCACATCACATCAGGGTGAAGTAACTTATGGTGACTGCCTTTGCAAGTTGAGCACCAGACTTTTAATAAGCTTATTTTGCGCTTGCAGATCCACTTCCAGCGTTGGATAACGTCTTCACTTTTGAACTTGTCACAGGCAGTAGGTAATCTGATGGCCCGTGTCATCACAAAAATGCATTTAGCTTGTAGCTCGGGTTTTTTCTTCGTGTTGTTCGTCAAATCTACCTTATTGGGCGAGATCGGTCGTTTGTATGTAACTGATTTAGAAGACTTTGGTGGTGGTGGTTCTATGCCGCCCTTCCGAGTCCGCAAGCGGTGCTCATTGATTCATTATTGCAGGCGGGATGAAACGATCCGTTTTGTTTTTAGCAAGCAAGAGGGGTTTTGGTAATAACAATGTGGCGGTACTTGGAAAATAACTTTACTTTAAAAATTCCAGTGCCATCTTTTCGATATAAAAATAGTCAAATGTCATTAGTATTGGCAATATCTAATGGTTTTTAAGATAATGATTGTTTAATTGAAAATAATAGTCTTTGAAGAAAAAAATTGAGAGTAATTGTGGTGAAACAAAAAGGTTTTTGTCTTAAACTCTACAGCACTTCAGAGTTGTGGCCCCGCGGTTTGGGGTCCAAAAATCGAATTTTCAAAACTCTCCAGCGTGGCCGCCATTTTGTTTTGAGTTATTTTCTTATTTTTCTAAATTTGAAATGTCAAAATCTACCACTGTTGTAAGTTTGAACAAAATCGGTTGGAAAACAAAAAGTTACAAACCTCGCCACAGCCGCCATCTTGTTTTTCCCAAAAGTAATAATTTTTACCTAGTTCGATTAAGATTTTGCACATTTCCCCCAAACATCATTATACTCTTTTCCATCAGTCAGTGAGTGAGTAGTTATTAAACAATACTAAATAGAGTAGTTATTATCGAGGTATATAAGTAATCAGCCAGCTGCGACCAAATAGGTTTTCTGTAATTTTGTGTGGCGGTCATTTTGTTTTTCACCATTTCGATTTTTTTTCTCGCTTCAGGATCTGCTTAGAGTCTTCTACAACTTTAGTTTGAGCACCATCTACCTATGTAGTGCCATTTTGGCAGGCAGTACCCCGTCATGAGGATCTTGACCTGGACTTCAACTTTTAATTTTTCCCCAGTTCGACTGGGTTTTGCACATACTTTTTTCCACCTCCTTCTGGGAGAACAATTATGTGAGTAAGTGGTGTTTAATTTGGTTTTCTGTAATTTTGTATGGTGTCCATTTTGTTTTTCCACCATTTTGATTTTTTTTTCTTGCTTCAGGATTTTCTTAGAGTCTTCTACAACTTTAGCTTGAGCACCATCTACCTATGTAGTACCATTTCGGCAGGCAGTACCCCGTCATGAGGATCTTGACTTGGGCTTCCACTTTTAATATTTTTTTCTGATAGTTTTATAAATTTTAAATACTTTTTCCATACATTATAAACATCTACAAATGCTCCTTTTTGGTAATAAAAATGTAAGGTTCTTGGAAAATAAACCTTTTTCAATTTCAGTGTTGCCATCTTTTCGTTACGAAAATAGTCAAATGTCATTAGTATTGGTAAAATCTAACGGTTTTTGATAAAAAATATTAAAAAATGCTGCTTTTTCTATTTTCACTTTTTTGGGGTAAATCTCAAAAATAATATGCATTCTTCATAATATGCATAATTTCTCAGTACATGCCAACTTTCTCAATTGTCGTAAACTGCCTCAAAATAGCCTTAAAATATTTTAAAAAATGTATAAAATTTACAAAATGGCCGCCACCGCGTTCGCCATATTAATTTTTTTTTTGCACATTTTCTTAAAATATCATTATACCATTTTTCACCTCCTTCTGGGAGAACAATTATTTAATTCAGTGAGTCAGTCAGTAAGTGAGTAATCGAGCTGTATATGCTGGGTTTTCTGTAAATTTGTATGGCGGCCATTTTGTTTTTCGACCATTTTGAATTTTTTTTCTCGCTTCAGGATCTACTTAGTTTGTCTACTTGTACTCTACAACTTTAGTTTGAGCACCATCTACCTATGTAGTACCATTTTGGCGGGCAGTTCTCCGTCATGAGGATCTTGACCTGGACTTCCACTTTAAATTTTTTTTGTAATAGTTTAATAAATTGTGAATACTTTTTCCGTACATTGTACACATCTACAAATGCTCCTTTTAGGTAATAAAAATGTAAGGTTCTTGGAAACTCATCCTTCTTTCAATTTCAGTGTTGCCATCTTTTCGATATAAAAATAGTCAAATTCCATTAGTATTCGCAAAATTTAATGATTTTTGATAAAAAATATTAAAAAATGCCGCTTTTTCTATTTTTCACTTTTTTGGGGTAAATCTCAAAAAGTACCCTAAAAATGGGTATTTTTTTTTCACAAGGCAATACTTCTCTATAATTTGCGTAATTTGTCAATACATGCCAACTTTCTCAATTGTCGTAAACTGCCTCATAATAGCCTTGACATATTTAAAAAATGTATAAAATTTACAAAATGGCCGCCACCGCGTCCGCCATGTTTTTTTTTTTATATTTCATATTTTTCCTATACTAAGCAACATAAACTGCGTGCAATGACGTTTTGTTTTTTTTTCTCACTTGCACCCAGTCACCGCAATAGGACTTGAAAACAGGGTATCTCGAAAATGTCTTTTTCCTTAGCAGTTTCTAGGGTTGCCAGACGTTGCCAACCAAAATACCATTAAGTCATTTGTATACAGACTATACACAAGTCCTCATACTCGAAATTGTCAAAAAGTGGTTATTTCACTTTTTTGCATTTTGGGGTAAATCTCAAAAGTTACCCCGAAATGGGGTAAAAATATTTTACTAATGAATACCTTGTACCTATAGCTATAGCCGTTTTATGAACCTCAAAGCGCTCCGGTGTTGCCATCTGGAAGAAAATCGACTTTAAAAATGGCGTGTTTTCGTACCCCAAACAAAATGGCCTCTACGACAGGCGCCATCTTGAATTTTTAAAAAGTTTCCCCGATTGGGTAAATTTGAGGGTAATTGTGATGAAACAATAAAGTTTTTTTTCTTAAATCAAATAACACTTCTGAGCTGTGGCCCCGCGGTTTGGGGTCCAAAAATCAAAATTTTCAAAACTCTCCAAAGCGGCCGCCATTTTGTTTTTTTATTTTTTAAATATTTTTCCTTATCTGAAATGTCAAAATCTACCATTCTTGCAAGTTTGAACAAAATCGGTTGGAAAACAAAAAAGTTACAAACTTCGCCACAGCCGCCATCTTGTTTTTCCCAAATGTCATAATTTTTCCCCAGTTCGATTGGGGTATTGCACATTTTCCCCAAACATCATTATACCCTTTTCCACCTCCTTCTGGGAGAACAATTGTGTCAATCAGTGAGTCAGTGGTAATCGAGCTATATATAATATAACTAGTGTTTCGCCCTGGTGCGCGGGCTGCTGAAGCAGCCCGCGGGCATCGCCCTGTTGGGCTGTTAGTAACTTTGGAGAGTCGGACTGCGAATTGTGAAATAGGCATATTTCCGTCCTGTCAAATCACATTGCAATTTCTCTGCAATTTGCAGTGGTGATGCACTGTGAAAACTAAATGCTCTATTCTTTTTTCTAAAAACTTTGCTGGCTTATATGAAAATCATAGAGAAACTAATATAGTTACTACGTGAAAGATCTAATTAAAGCTAAAAATCCCCGGGTGCGGCTCGCCTGCCATCAACCACAAAAACTGCACCTGGCAACTTACAACACGCGCAAACTGAGATAAGACACAAAGTCAACCGATTATTAACAAGTTACACTCGGACATCATTGGGTTATCTGAAGTCCGAAGTGAGAGGGAGAGGACTCGATAATCTTCAAATCCGGTAACTTGCTATACAACCGGGAGGGCGACCTACAGTCCCTAGGTGATGTCGGACTTTATGGAGAAGGAGAAACTCTTTATGATGAAGTCCTTCTTCAGGAAGCCTGAAAGCCGGAAGTGGACCTGGATCAGTCCAGACGGAGATTTTATCATGTCGTTGAAAAAGCAAATTTTCAATTATGTCACTGCGATCACCGATTGGTACGTGGCACATTGAATATCAACGTAAAACTGGAAAGATCTCAACTGATACAATCCACGCTCCGACCATTACCGGCTCATATCTAAAACCCCGAAAGCTTTCAACTTTAACTTCAGAACCGCTTCGAACCCCTTGAGAACAACATAGATGTGGACAATCTAAACAACATGGTGCTTGATACTGTCCGTACGGTAGGGTTCTATATCTTTAAGACCCACCGTCCCAAGCTAAAGAAACTCTCCAGCCAAATTCTCGTACTCATGGATCAGAGTCGTGACATGAGGCTCTAGAGCTCAGCGGATGATCATCGTTATCGGCCGCTTAATAGGCAGATACTAAGATTTGACGAGTGACCTACTTCAATTTAATAGGAATCGTAAGAGACTATCAAGAGGAATAAAGTTTCCAAAAGTTTCGCGAGAGATCCGTTTATTGTGCAAAGATGATAAAGCTGAAAACTGCAAACTGACAACGGACGGATCATTTCATCGAAGCCTGAAATTCTGAGGGAGATCGATAGTTTCTATAGGCAGTTATATTCCACGCAGACAACTGTTGAAAGCAAGGCTAAAGACCATAGAGCCAAACTTACCCGACACTACACCGAAGATATCCCGAACGTCAGCCTGTACGAGATAATGATGGCTCTCAAGCAGCTGAAAAAAGAAGGCAGTGCGGGTGACGACGAAATTACTACAGAACTTCTGAGAGCGGGCGGTAAGCCGATATTTAAAGTCCTCAAGAAGCTTTTCAATAGCGTCATCGTCAAGGGCAGAACGTCGAAGGCATGGAATATAAGTAAGGTGATTTTCTTCTTCATTTTGTTGTTCATTGTCGTTAAGTTGTTTTCGAGAGTCCTTACGAATTGCCTCGTTCGCAGGTTTGACGACTTCCAACCTCTACATCCATATGCTGCGGATGGTTATACAGAAGACCGAGGAATATAACCTGCCACTTTGCTTGGCGTTCGTGGACTACTTCAGAACCAGAGCACAAATCAGATCCTACTGCAGCGAGGTGTAGGACAGATGTAATTTCTCCGAAACTGTTTACAGCTGCGTTGGAGGAGATCTATAAACTCTTAGACTGGAAAGGACTCGGCATCAACAGTACTGGCCAGTACTTAATACACCTTCGTTTTGGCGATGGTATAGTTCTTATGGCTGAGACCTTGGAAGACCTGAACACAATGCTCGAAGATCTCTGTAGTGCTTCCCAAAGATTAGGTCTCAGTATGAACATGGATAAGACGAAAATCATGTCGAATGCCCATGTTGTGCCTGCTCCGTTACTCAAGACGAAAGTATACCAGTGTGTGTTGCCAAGGATGACTTGCGGCAGTAAAAAGTGGTGGCTAACTATTATAGGTCACATAAGGAGGCTCAAGATCACCCAGCGTGCAATGGAGAGAGCTATGCTTGGCGTTTCCCTGCGTGATTGCATGAGAAATGAGGAGATCCGTAGGATCCGTACGATGTAATGATAGAATTGTATATTGTTATAATAATGATACTCCTATGACTTTTGTGACTCTGTGCTTCTTCAGTTAAGTTCAGGCTACCTGACAGCCACCTCCACTCTCCCATTCGATCGTAGATCGCCAAACTTCCTGTAGCAATATCTTGCCTTTAATCAAAAAGGGATATAAATAAACCCAGTGGGTCAAAAACTGA
Organism: Agriphila tristella; assembly: GCA_928269145.1. Classification (NCBI taxonomy): domain Eukaryota; kingdom Metazoa; phylum Arthropoda; class Insecta; order Lepidoptera; family Crambidae; genus Agriphila; species Agriphila tristella. The sequence continues at coordinate 35,865,205 of OV743433.1, read as the reverse complement.
AATCTCGCGACTTGTTGGTGGTCGCAAACCTTTGGTGATCTCTTTGCCTTCTTAAAGTTTAAATCAAACCCTAAATAAAATATCTGTGGCTGGTTTCCAATCGTTTGGTCGATTAAGGGCCCAATTTCTTATATCACAAGGTCCTGCCTTATGAATCAAAAGTGACACCAGAGGTCATCGAGTTCACCTTATAAGTTTCTGGGGGCTTCTTTCTTTTCATTACCCTCCAAAGGAAGCACTGAGCGTTTTGATTCTGATCATTTACCTCACCTGCAGGAACATTTCCCTGATCTGTGCAGAAATAGCTGATTCTCTCTCTCGGAAACTTAGCAGGACTGGAACTAATGAATTCAGTAGATCTGGGCCAGTCAGTAATTCAGTTTTCAGTGACACTCCTTGAGTTTCGGCTTTCGCGTCAAAAACATGTCTAAGTTTTCCAGGTTTGTTAATATTTCGATCCCCAAAATTTGGGGGATACCGTACTGAGCAGTTCAATTTTCTTGGCATAATTATTTTTTCAACATGTTATGCATCGAGTGGTCTATCCAACATCTTCTCAATCAAGCGTGATCGATTTTCGGCGTTTATTTTGTTGTTGGAAAGCTTAATGCCGTCGTTACTCCATAGTAAAGCATACTCCCAGTGGTCATGGATTTTCTTCGACTTAATATCGAGTGAGAATGCGAAGCGTTCGTCGTTCATCTGGAGAATATCTAGGTAGCTTAGAATTCCTAATGCCAATGCTATCATGTCTGAAGTATTTCTCTACTAAGAGGTGTAGTTCATCCTCTTCTTCAGACTGAAGGTGATAAGCAAACTCAAGCATAATCTTCCTCGACATTGACGACAAAACTCCATGCAGGATCCAATCGAGTTCAATGAGAGAGGCGACAGGATCATCCTCTATACCCTCTTTTATTTCTCGGCGTATAATCTAATGCCAAAAATCTTGGCCTATCAAGTTCACTGTCGGTCGACCGAGGTGGTCGCACTAAGAAACCAAGTTGCCATCAATTAAATGTCTTGGAAATGTATGATGTATGAACTCGTTCAAGGTTGAAGGATCCTGTATCTGTCACAAACGTCAGAAAGACGATCTTGCTTTCCCGTTTGTTACAGCCGCCCACTGCTCCCTTAACCGCAAACTTGACGCTCCGATTTCCGGCTCCTACCTCGTTGGCTACAATGATCTCTACGGGTGGGACGGTGAACCCTTTATCAAGCAGAGCACACCTGTTAAAGCTGCCTTCAGACCCCTGGATGGTCACGGGAAGCACCTTAAAAAGGCCCTGTTTGGCACTTGCCGACTAAATGTTTGCGGTAGTCGCGGTAGTCTCTGGGTCTTTCTTCTCCTCGGTTACCGTCTTCGTCCAGTCATCACGGTGAAGTAATTTATAGTGACTATTGCAAGTTGAGCAACCGACTTTCGATTTGCATCTATCTCGACGATGAGTAGCTTTCAGGCATCAGAAGCATAGTCGGCGGTTGCAAATCCACTCCCAGCGTTGGTTAACGTATTTTTTTTTACTTTTCACAGGCCGTCATCTGAATGCCTGTGTCATCACAAGAAACGCACCTAGCTTTTTGCTTACGTTCCTTCGTGCTATCTGTAAAAATTTTAAGTTTGAGCAAAATCGGTTAGAAAACTAAAAAGTTACAAACCATGCCATTGCCGCCATCTTGTTTTTCCCATATGTTATATTTTTCAGCAGTTTTACTGGGGTTTTGCACATTTCCCCCAAATATCATTATACCCTTTTCCACCGCCTTCTGGGTAAACAATTATGTCAAATAGTCAGTGAGTGAGTGGTAATTAATTTTTACCTAGTTCGATTGGGGTTTTGTACATTTCCCCCAAACATCATTATACCCTTTTCCACCTCCTTCTGGGAGAACAATTATGTCAATATTAATGAATCGTATTGGCAAAATCGAATAGTTTTTGATAAAAAATAATAAAAATGCCGCTTTTTTTATTTTTCATAATTAAAAAAATGTATAAAATTTACAGAATGGCCGCTACTGCGTCCGCCATATTGATTTTTTATAGTTCATATTTTTCCTATATTTAACAGCATATATTGCGTGCAATGACGTTTTGATTGTTTTCTCGCTTGCACCCAGCCGCCGCAATAGGACTTGAAAAAGGGTATCTCGAAAATATATATTTCCTCAGCAGTTTCCAGGGTTGCCAGATGTTGTCAACCAAAATACCAAAACGTCATTTGTATAAAGACAATATATGAACCCTTATACTCAGAATTTTTAAAAAGTGGGTATTAATTTTTTTTGCATTTTGGGGTACATCTCAAAAGCTACCGCGACATGGGTTAAAAAAATTCTATTAATCAATACATTGTATCTATAGTATTAATTGTATTTGTATCCTTTTTTTTTTAAATTTCTACTTTGCCTTTAATTAACCTGTAGTTTTTTTTGTTGTTCTTTTGTAGGTAATATGTGTGTCAGTTAAATAATTAGACAATTAAAAATGTTGTGCGCAATTGTAAAAGGGCGCAGACATGCATTTGCTGTATATAAGTTTATGTTTTTTTTTATGATTTTGTGTCTGTTGTCTGTTATTGTGCCATGTAAATAAAATAAATAAATAAAAATAAATAGCTACAGCCGTTCTCTAAACCTCAAACCGCTCCGGTGTTGTTATCTGGAAGAAAATCGACTTTAAAAATGGCGTGTTTTTATATCCCAATCAGAATGGCCTCCAACAGGCGCCATCTTGAATTTTGGAAAAGTTTCCCCAACTGGTAAAATTTTAGGGCAATTGTGGAGAAACAATAAGGTTTATTTTTAAACCAAACAACACTAATTCAGAGTTGTCGCACCGCGGTTTGGGGTCCAAAAATCTAATTTTTCAAAACTGTCCAGCGAGGCCGCAATTTTGTTTATGACTTTTTTTATTATTTTTCTTAATTTTATATTTTAAAATCTACCACTTTTGCAAGTTTGAACAAAATCGGTTAGAAAACAAAAAAGTTACTAATTTCGCCACAGCCGCTATCTTGTTTTTCCCAAATGTCATAATTTTTCCCTAGTTCCATTAGAGTTATCATTATACCCTTTTTTACCACAGTGGCGTGCACTCCATACATGCAAATAAGCACTGCATACCCTGTAGTCCCATAAATATATGACCCTAATTCCCTACCCTATTATTTGTAAACTACTTGTAATTAAAAAGTTATGACCCATCATCGTGCACAGGCACTTCTTCGGCTTTCAGTGTCTATTAGTTTAAGCGCCATCTATTTGTGGTTTTTAAAACTAATTTCACTTCACTTTAACCAAAAATCACAAAAACCAACGACAGGCCGGGCGACAGAGGCGCCAATTATTTACCGCGTGTCCATAAGCAGTACTACGGGCTGCTTCTTTTTCATATAACGAATCTCGTGTAGTACACATCAAAAGTGTGACTGTGTGCGTGAAAATGTATGCGCGTGTTTATGTTTTGGAGGCACTGCTTATTTGCAACCCGACCGCGTCATGATTGCATTGCAGAGAATAGCGTTTTTTTAGTTTGCCCTTGCATTTGCAGTTAGAATATAAGATTATTGGCAGTTAGTTTTGCTTTGTTTTGATTGTTTTTCTTGGCGCAAGTAATTGACTATTCTAAGTTAAGTACCTAAGTAATTATTTCGTTAATTTACTGTGAAAAATTCAATAATTTACATGCGAGACCTCTATGCTGGCAGTTTGTTTAAATAAATCAAAAATTGCCGCTTTATCGAGGTTATCTTTTGAGGATAAAGTTTAATTAAATTGATTGCAAAGGGAAGATGCGTTGGGTTGGGTTTAAAAAAAATGGTAGGTAGATTATGAATGCCCCTCGTTCTTTTCATAAAAAGTTTTATTTTAATTAACTATAACTGGCTAACAGCTTGTGTACGAACACACAAACCAATTGTATTGTTTTCTATGCATTTTGTTTTCCAATCAAGATGATAAAAATGTTTGGATTTCGTTCAGTAAAGGTTGGTAGATACCGAAACAGTGATAAAATTGGTATATTTTTTATCCGTGCCTACCCTGTCTAAAATCTCTGTGCACGCCACTTACCACCTTCTGGAAGAACAATTAATTCAAACAGTGAGTGAGTCAGTCAGTAAGTGAGTAATCGAGCTATATAATGCTTTTTCAGGATCTGCTTAGAGTCTTCTACAACTTTAGTTTGAGCACCATCTACCTATGTAGTACCATTTTGGTGGGCAGTACACCGTCATGAAGATCTTGACATGGACTTCCACTTTTTTTCTAATAGTTTCTAAATTCTAAATACTTTTTCCAAACATTGTACCCATCTACAAATGCTCCTTTTTGGAAATAAAATTGTAAGGTTCTTGGAAAATAAACCTTCTTTCAATTTCAGTGTTGCCATCTTTTCGGTATAAAAATAGCCAAATGTCATTGGCAAAATCTAAATCTACAAATGCTCCTTTTTGGTAATAAAATTGTAAGGTTCTTTCAATTTCAGTGTTGCCATCTTTTCAATATAAAAATAGCCAAATTTCATTAGTATTGGCAAAATCTAAATCTACAAATGCTCCTCTTTGGTAATAAAATTGTAAGGTTCTTGGAAAATAAACCTTCTTTCAATTTCAGTGTTGCCATCTTTTCGATATAAAAATAGTATTGGCAAAATCTAACAGGTTTTGATAAAAAATATTTAAAAATGCCGCTTTTTCTATTTTTCACTTTATCGAGGTAAATCTCAATAAGTACCCTAAAAATGGGTAATTTTTTTTTACAAGGCAATACTACTTCATATTATGCATAATTCGTCAAAACATGCCAATTTTCTCAATAGGGAAGGCAACTGACAAAATGGCGCTGCGTACGCTTGTTCCTCGAGAATTATGAAAACAAAGGACTTTTAATTAAAAAAACGTTTTTAAAGCTTTAAAATGATTAAATTCTGTGTAATAGGCTTTAAAAATGTTGGCACTTGCAAATTTCCGAAAAATCTGGATTTACAAAAAAATATATAAATTCTGTAAAAATAATAACGTCTTAATTTGGCTTTTAATTCCGGCATTTGCATTGTAGAATAGTCTTTTAAATCCATTTTGTGTCAATGGGTCTAATTCGGTAAAAAAAACAACAAAATAAATACTGATTTGCCCATACATTTTGTACTTATGTCTACTGTCTTAGGAACAAGCGTACGCAGCGACATCTACAATTAGCCTTGCGTTGCCAACCCCATTGTCGTAAATTGCCTCAAAATAGCCTTAAAATAATTAAAAAATGTATAAAATTAACAAAATGGCCGCCAACGCGTCCGCCATATTGGTTTTTTATAATTCATATTTTTACTATAGGACTTGAAAAAAGGGTATCTTGAAAATGACTTTTTCCTCTGCAGGTTTCAGGGTTGCCAGACGTTGTCAACCAAAATACCAAAATGTCATTTGTATGCAGACAATACATGAGCCGTCATACCCGCGGGCTGATTATCTAATTAGAAACCGCCTAGCGACCGGTCGCAGTTCACAGATGAACGTAATATATTGCTACTTTTCTTTGGGGTAAAAAAAAACATACCAAAGAAAAGTAGCAATGTATGTCAAATGCAACCGGTCGCAAAATAGTTTCTTTTTAGATAATCAGGGTGCCGAAATTCCAAAAAAGTCGTTATTTCACTTTTTTTAGTTTTGAATTAGGGATGGAAAACAAAAAATTACAAACCTCGCCACAGCCGCGATCTTGTTTTTCACAAATGTCATAGTTTTTCCCCAGTTCCATTGGGGTTTTGCACATTTTCCCCAAATATCATTATACCCTTTTTACCACCTTCTGGGAAAACAATTAATTCAAACAGTTTGTGAATCAGTCAGTTAGTGAGTAATCGAGCTGTATATGCTGGGTTTTCTGTAATTTTGTATGGTAGCCATTTTGTTTTTACACCATTTTGAATTTTTTATCTCGCTTTAGGATCTGCTTAGAGTCTTCTACAACTTTAGTTTGAGCACCATTTACCTATGTAGTACCATTTTGGCAGGCAGTACCCCGTCATGAGGATCTTGACCTGGACTTCCACTTTTAATTTTTCCCCAGTTCGATTGGGTTTTGCACACACCTTTTTTCACCTCCTTCTGGAAGAACAATTATGTGAGTAAGTGGTGTTTAATTTGGTTTTCTGTAATTTTGTATGGCGGCCATTTTGTTTTTCTACCATTTTGAATTTTTTTTTCTCGCTTCAGGATCTGCTTAGAGTCCTCTACAACTTTAGTTTGAGCACCATCTCCCAATGTAGTACCATTTGTGCGGGCAGTACCCCGTCATGAGGATCTCGACCTGAACTTCTACTTTTAATTTTTTTTCTAATAATTTTTAAAATTTTAAATACTTTTTCCGTACATTGTACCTATCTACAAATGCTTCTTTTTGGTAATAAAAATGTAAGTTACTTGGAAATTACCCTTACTTTAAATTCAAGTGTTGCCATATTTTCGATATACAAATAGTCAAATTCCATTAGTATTCGCAAAATTTAATGGTTTTTGATAAAAAATATTTAAAAATGCCGCTTTTTCCATTTTTCACTTTTTTGGGGTAAATCTCAAAAAGTACCCTAAAAATGGGTATTTTTTTTTCACATGGCAATACTTCTCTATAATTTGCGTAATTTGTCAATACATGCCAACTTTCTCAATTGTCGTAAACTGCCTCAAAATAGCCTTGACATATTTAAAAAATGTATAAAATTTACAAAATGGCCGCCACCGCGTCCGCCATGTTGTTTTTTTTATATTTCATATTTTTTCTATACTAAGCAACATAAACTGCGTGCAATGACGTTTTGTTTTTTTTTCTCACTTGCACCCAGTCGCCGCAATAGGACTTGAAAAAAGGGTATCTCGAAAATGTCTTTTTCCTTAGCAGTTTCTAGGGTTGCCAGACGTTGCCAACCAAAATACCATAAAGTCATTTGTATACAGACTATACACAAGTTCTCATACTCGAAAATGTCAAAAAGTGGTTATTTCACTTTTTTGCATTTTGGGGTAAATCTCAAAAGTTACCCCGAAATGGGGTAAAAATATTTTACTAATGAATACCTTGTACCTATAGCTATAGCCGTTCTATGAACCTCAAAGCGCTCTAGTGTTGCCATCTGGAAGAAAATCGACTTTAAAAATGGCGTGTTTTCGTACCCCAAACAAAATGGCCTCTACGACAGGCGCCATCTTGGATTTTTAAAAAGTTTCCCCAATTGATAAAATTTGAGGGTAATTGTGGTAAAACAATAAAGTTTTTTTTCTTAAACCAAACAACACTTTTGAGCGGTGACCCCGCGGTTTGGGGTCCAAAAATCAAATTTTTCAAAACTCTCCGGCGCGGCCGCCATTTTGTTTTTGCATTTTTTAAATATTTTTCTCAATTTTAAATGTCAAAATCTACCACTCTTGCAAGTTTGAATAAAATCGGTTGGAAAACAAAAAAGTTACAAACTTTGCCACAGCCGCCATCTTGTTTTTCCCAAATGTCATAATTTTTCCCCAGTTCGATTGGGGTATTGTACATTTTCCCCAAACATCATTATACCTTTTTCCACCTCCTTCTGGGAGAACAATCATGTCAATCAGTGAGTGGTAATCGAGCTATATATAGTATAATTTTACGGTAGTATCGGTAAACCTTTAGACCTTGATTTATATTTTTTGGGTAAACAATGATTTTTTGGATATTAATTTACTTTATTAGGATAAAATTTTGTAACATATTTGGATGAAATTTTTAAATAAAATGGGAGTACATATTTGGTGCATGCGTGGCCTTTTTGGGTAGCTCGGCGATTATTCTGACGATACTTGCTTTTTTTAGGTTAGCAAACTTTACGTTTATTGGTGATAATTTCATATTAAAATGGGGATTAAATTCTGGTAAGTACTTACGATTTTTTGGGCAATATATTTCATCATTTCTGGTGGTTGCTTAAACCTAAGCCGAATAGAAATAGAAATATTTTTTATTTAAATAGACTTATTACAAGTTCTTTTAAATTGTCCAGTTTTTTTCCCTACCACCCATTCGGGACGTCTTTTTGCTGACAAGAAGAATGGGCGCAAGAAACTTATCAGCCTCATCAAAAGTAACGATATTTACAATTTATTATATCGTTACCTACCAAATACAATCAAAATAAAAAAATAAATATAAACATAAAAAGGTAACATATTGATGGCATAAGAATAAATAAAACTGACTAGAACCATAGAAAAATCAAATAAGTAGGCCAACTCGAGCTGTGAGAGAGCGATAATAGCCTAAACACTGGCTGACTGGTAGGGCTGTCGCTTATAGTTTATTCAATCGTCAAAATGCATATGTAGGCAATCTTTATGTAAAACAATTTTCCCCTGTAGGGTAAGCATCAGGGATCTATAATATATTTTTTTTAATTATTTTTTGTACATAGACCAGGAGCTGACTACAATGTTTTCACTACCTACGTCATATTATATGATTATTGAATTGAAAAATTACGATGGAAGTAGCATTTATTAAAACGTGGCTTTACTAAATCATGTTTTTATTAAAATAAAATAATTATTATGATATTGTAGTTTTTACACCATTAACGATTTTTTTTACTTTTTCATTTACCTAATTTACCTAAATTATAATCTTTAAATTAGGAAATTTAATAATTTTACAATAACTTCAAATAATAGGCATTAAAAGTAAAAATAATAAGGATCTATAATATAATATATATATAAGACAATTCCGGATCAGACAAACTGCTATTTAGACATCCATAAACACTGCAATATTTTCTAGAGGTCATCTTCACGAATTTGTATTTAAAGGAGGTAAGTAGGTAGTGTACATGTACGGCGGAGCGTGCGTGAGCGGCTGAGCGCGGGCGGTATTAAGTACGGCGCAGCCAGTGTGACCAGATTAAATTTTACGAAAATACTGAAGCACCTCAAAAAAAATACCGAAATATACCAAATTGCACATGCAAAATATACCGATAAAAATACTGATTCTCAAAACAGGTTTTATTAATTTATCATCAAAATAAATCTAAGAAATCGTAGTTTAACATTATATTTAAAGGCAAAACTAGACATGTTTTCTGGATGGATGCGTCAAGTAAAATAAACCAAAGAAAAAAGAACGCTCTTCTTATTATGACGACAAAAACATACTACAGTCAGTACTCAGTGGCACGAATCATGAATATTTTTCGATGGAGTGGGGATAAGTTCGCGCATGTGCTCTTGTGAGCGACCAATAGCGCGCGCCCCTCTCCCGCCGCCTGCGCCCCTCACCGCAACGCATACCCAAAATACGCGTTCCGCGCAATCCCCACCCGATTTCATGATTCGTGCCACTGACTGTACTTTTGGGAAAATTCCCGAATTATCAAAAGAAAAACCACAAATATTAAGTGAAGAGCAGAACATAAATTATTTTGTTTAAACGTTACGATGCATCGTAAGTATCTAAACATCGCGATGTTTAGATACTATTTATAATTTTACTACGGTGGCGCGGCGGCGGCTGCCTGTCATGACTTATCTGTAACTTACTGATCTTTGCTTCTGAATGAAATATTCCCTGTACATCAATGTTCGTGGGGTTGGAACACCGTAGTTATCATAACTTTATAACCAAAATATACCGAAAATACTAATTATCGCCAATATACCTATAAAAATACTGATGCTCGGAAAAGTCGATAAAATATACCGAAAAAGTACTAAAATACTGTATCTGGTCACACTGGGCGCAGCCACGACTGACGTACCGCTATCACCTTTAAGTTATGTCAGTGTGTGCGTGCGACGGACGACGCATACGTACGGCCGCGCTCACATACAAACCGCGTTCGGGCGTATAATGAGTAAGACGACTTACTTATTTGATTTTACTATGCTAGAACGGACTCTACTTTGTCCGGGTCCCAAATGCCGCCATTTATATAACTACTTCCCCCTTCACGTCGCTACGCCCCGCTGTCGTTCAGGGGCCCTATTTTGAATCGCTCGGCTAGCGTCGAGCGCTCGTTTCTACTGATTTTCGTTCGACATTTGACTCAATCTCATACATTTGGGTTGATTTGTCGAACGAAAAACAGTAGAAACAAGCGCTCGACGCCAACCGAGCGATTCAAAAATAGGGCCCCAGGCCTGTTGCCAGTGTTGCTTACTGTTAATAATATCGCTAAAATATTAGTTTTTCTTGAGTTTGAAATCATTATTTTAGTCTAGTTAGTTACAAAAATAAATTATTCACTTTTTCTGGGTAAGTACTTACCTACTCCTGGGTTTGTATAATAGTCCAATCAATAACGGAGTTGTAGAATGCATGAGAGGGGACCTAAGCAATTTCTTCTGAAACTTGTTCAGGGTGCTTAGGAAGTGAACATACTAAAAGTCCTGACGTCTCGGTGAGCCGGAGGGGAGAGAAGGGGGGAGAAGGTACCACTTTCGGGTTTTTCACAAATATTTCAAAAACGGTGCGTCATAGGAAAAAGAGTTTTTCTACTAAATTAAAGCCCATAAAATTGTCTACAACTTTAGTCCTAATCACGTTTGCCGAATTTCCAACCGTTTCCGAGCCACACGCTCCGGAAAAGTGAACATTGAAAAAAAAACATATTATATCGTTCATTTAAAAAATATCAACTTTAATTCCTTCAACCTTCAACCCGGGATCCGACCAGCCGTTTTTACGCGATTAGGCGGGTCCCCCCCCCCCCCCCCCACCAAGTGCGCTGCGAGGCATGACGTTTGGCGCATGTGGCGGGCCTCGCACGAGGCTGCTTGCTTTAATCGCGTAAAAACGGCTGGTCGGATCCTAAGGATTTTCTCTAATATCCACGCGGACGAAGTCGCGGGCGGAAGCTAGTTTATTACAATAATCAGAATTGGGTCCAAAGATATTATTCCCGTTTCTTTTCGCTTTCCCATTCCCGTTCCCGGCCCCGTCCCCGTCCCCATCCCCTAGGGCTGAGTCCACTGTGTTCGACTTCCAAATTAATGTCATTTTCGTAATCACCATCCCATAAAACCTCAAGAACGACATCCACATCGATTGTCATTTTTACTTACCCCATTTACCCCCTAAGGAATGATTTTCAAAATAACAAAATATGTGTTTGCCTATTTATTTTTAGACGTGCTCGAACTAATTTTAAAGTTGTAATGTCTATTTTATATTATTTTTCCATCCAAATTTGAACCCCATTTTCACCCCCTTATGGGTTAAATCTTATCCACGGTGTTGGACTTCAAAATAAATGTCATTTTCGCAATCACCATCTCATAAAACCTCAAGAACGACATCCATATCGATTTTTATGTTTACTTACCCCATTTACCCCCTAAGGGGTGGATTTTTTAAATCACAAAATACATAATTGCCTATATTTATTTTTAGACGTGCTCCAAGTAATTTTAAAGTTGTAAGGTCTATTTTATATTATTTTTCCATACAAAATTTGACCCCATTTTTACCCCTTTAGGGGTTAAATCATGTCCACCTTGTTGGATTTCAAAATAAATGTCATTTTCACAATCGTCATCCCAGGAAACCCCAATAACGACATCCATATCTATTTTTAGGTTTTTTACCCCATTTCACCCCTATTTCATCCCCATAGGAGTTGAAATACTACCAATTACAATTTACGTTGCATTAGATTTCTATCCATAAGCCTCAATTGTAAATTAAGCGATTTTTACTTCGAAAATGAAGGATTTTCTATACACAACTCTATCCCCCTTTTCACCCCTTCAAGGGTAGACTTTTCAAAAAAGCTGAGATATGTATACATTAACTTTTAATTGTCAGCCTAAACACAAAATTTGAAGATCCTAACTTCTAAACTGAGGGACTTTCATACAAAATTTGATCCCCTTTTTTACCCCCTTCGGGGATGAATTTTGAAAAATCCTTACTTAGTGCACCCCTAGACCTTATAAGGAACCTATGTGCCTAATATGGAGTCTCTAGACTCAGCGGTTTGGGCTGTGCGTTGATATGTCAGTCAGTTTCTTGTTTTATATATTTAGATTTTACGGTAGTATCGGTAAACCTTTAGACCTTGATTTATATTTTTTGGGTAAACAATGATTTTTTGGATAGGTATTAATTTACTTTATTAGGATAAAATTTTGTAACATATTTGGATGAAATTTTTAAATTAAATGGGAGTACACATTTGGTGCATGCGTGGCCTTTTTGGGTAGCTCGGCGATTATTCTGACGATACTTGCTTTTTTTAGGTTAGCAAACTTTACGTTTATTGGTGATAATTTCATATTAAAATGGGGATTAAATTCTGGTAAGTACTTACGATTTTTTGGGCAATATATTTCATCATTTCTGGTGGTTGCTTAAACCTAAGCCTTTGTAAAAAGGCATTCCGCAAGCTAGGTTTTATACTGCGCACCGCTAGTGGTTTTAGTAACGTGAAAGCGGTAATAGCTTTATACAACGCTTTGGTCAGGAGCCAGTTAGAGACTAATGCTGTATAATGGACCCCATACGAAAAAAAATATGTCCTAATGATAGAAAAAATACAAAAAAAGTTTCTACGGTTTTTATATTTTAAACAATATGGTGTGTATCCTTTTTACCCGCTTATGTATCCCACTCTGTTCATTTTGGGCATGGTGGGCTATAATGAGCTAAGTGTGAGAAGAGAACTCGCACTAGTCAAAAACGTCTTTCTCTTAATTAATGGTAAATTTTATAACCCGGAGGTACTTGCCACGATTTATTTGTGTGTTCCAAATAATTTTGCCGGTAGACGTCGAAAGCCTCGGTTGCTGGCGGTGCCGTCTGGCAGAACACACTTACTGAACAAGTCGCCTTTGTCGCGGGCACTGCGCACACTGAATTTACTTGCAGAAATTATCGACCTTTTTTCATGTAATTTGAGTGAATTCACAAGATCGGCCTTATATGTTATATGTTATAAACAAAATAATTAAATTTTATGTTGTGTTGCGACTTTACCGTAGGGAAAACATCCTGTAATGGTAATTGTATGTGTGAAATAAAAATAAATAAATAAAAAATAAATAAAACTTTCGTCGCACTGCAAAAATCGACAAATGGCAATAGGGAATATGCATCAATTTTTTTTTTATCTTAATCAAAAGTAGAATGCGTGAGAAATTTAACTGTAATTTTAAAACTTTTCTCTTGTGTTTTTTTCTCGTGATATAGTTACTTGAAGTTAGCGCGCAGCAGCACCCGCCGAAAACGCTCCATACAAAACGATGACGTCACACATCACGTTTCAGGTGTGTTTCGGCGCGTTTAATATGGAGTTAGCTAATAATCTTCAATTATCTCCCTAAATTTTGCGTTTAAGTACATATGTGTCATACAAAATATTGTTTCTTATTCGATATTCTATCTGACTGTAAAGTGTATTATATCCGAAAATGAAAAAAAAATATCGTCATTTTCCCCTGATTTCATCGTGTGATAAAACTAGGATTATACATTTTTTTTATTTTTTTTTCCTGTTCCATCATAATATTTTTATAAGTGTCCGCAGCGATCAAGCTCAAATTCATCAAAATCGGTGACTTATGCATATTCCCTATTCGGCCTAGGCCGCAGGTGACAGAACAAAAGATCCGGTGGACAAAACTGAACCTACGTTACATATTGTTACCTAACTAGGGGAAGGTATAGTATCGGACACATTTTGTTTTTAACAAATAAGTCTCGAAATTAAAGACATGTAAACCATTTTATTTAATAATTGTGCAGTTTTAACATCATTTATTATGTGCTTAATTTAAAAAGTAAGTTATCTTTACGAATAACTGATTTAAATCAATTATTATTTTATAAAAAGTTCGTATAATATCGGACATCGTACGATAGTATCGGACAGCATACTTTAAAGGCCAATAAAAAAATAATTAATAAGAATTAGAATAATTTTATACTTGCACTAAGTACTTTGCAAATGTGTTAATTAGATAAGCTATTAATATTTCAAAAGAACTTAAAATATATAATGCAGGGACTGTTTGTTAAGTATCGGACAGTTTCGTTTAGTATCGGACACGTTATTATTTTGCTACTATAGCTTCCGCACGCGACTTCATCCTGCGTGCGTGGACATTAGAGAAAATCCTTAGAGAACCTAACCAGAATAGAAAGTATTATTTAATTGGTAATAAAATATGAAATAAACTTATTAATAATTATGTATATTGCATTTAGATACCATATTATTGTAGTAAATATAAGAATTGCATTTTATTAATTTTCATGAAATACGTCTCTTGTATGATTTCATCATCAAGTATATTTTTAAACCTACACTAACAAAACTATTTCGCCAGCAATAATTCACAAATAGCTCCATTAAACGGTAATAATTTATTATCTCGTGGCCGTAGTAAAAAAAATCAAAGCAACCTTCATAGAAAAACACCCAAATCCCACCGGCTCTACATACAATACATACTAACACTGTGGGCTAAACAACATTTTTGAAAATAATTAAAAGTATTATTATTAATTTTAATTTTCAATTATTATTTATTATTTACTTTCGTGTAGTATTGGACGCGCGGACGTGTCCCATACTATACGAAACTTCACTGTCCGATACAATACGACGTGAATGGTCATTAAAAAATTAATAAAAAATAAACAAGCTATTTTTAGTTTGTTTTGGGGCCATTTATTCAATCTGTAATAAACTTATGACACACCTAGTATCGTGAGTCGTTTAAAATATGTAAATTGTGGAGATAGTAGACTAATCAAAAAAAGACATTCACTAATATGAAATGGATTAATCACATAAATCGATTTTGTGCTCTTAGTGACGTTGACAGCTAGTTGCAAACAGCCTTTCTATTGTCTTATTTCAAAATCTATCGCAATCTCTTTCAGAATGAAACACATTGAGGCTTCTTTTTTGGCACAAATAAAAACTTACCAAAGAAATGCAGCAATGTGTCACATCCATCTGTCAAACGAAAGCATTCTTCGGTAGTAATTTCTTATAGGGAGCTTATGTAGTGAGATGGAGGTGTTATCAACATTGTCCGATACTATACGCTGTCCGTTAGGGGAAGGTCGTATACTAATACGACCTTCCCCTAAGTTACGCAATCGCAACTACGTAGACGACAGCGGTTCAACCATGTAAATAGGCCATAATGAAGTTGTAACTAGTACATAAATCAGCAATCCTTCTTAAATTTCTCTTATACATACATAAGAAGCAACGTCCTTAGGTTGTCAGTGATAGGTCACAAAATTGCGTGTCAATACGTCACAACTTCCATTGGTGCGTTAAAAGGACAGACACAACTATTAATAGAATTTAGCGAGTAATTAACTTTGTTAGTGTAAAAGGTTCGTTGCTATGAAGCTTGACCGACACGTCGGAGTTTAGTGGTTCTGACTTTATCTGACAGCCAAAGGCCAGTGTTATAATATATTTTTAGTTGTAATGGATACATGCCCAATTTTCATGGAATAAATTTATGGTAGTCTTTTATCCCACTTTACGTAAAAAAATATAATTAATGTTAAGTAAATTAGAGGTTTCGCAATCTGAAAAATGTTTCCTGAAAATGTGTATTCTATTAATAAATAGTACTATCTCGTTACTTACTTTACTATTTTTAAGCATGTTTATTTTACTATTTACTCATACGAAACCGTATGTGCAAATGAGGAAAAAATATCCTTGTACAAAACCGGTTTCGAAGAATTTTTCTTTCTTGCACGAAACCAGGATTTCGTTTATGAGAAAAATCCTACGACATTTTTATTTCTCCTTGCCACACCATTTAGACCCCGGGTTATTTTGCTTAAATCATAAGTCACAAATCAAAAAAGCAAATCTATATATTCATTAAAAAAATAAGAACGCTTAATTTCAAATGCATAGGTACTACTAAATAAATAAGTTGATATTCTGTTGACATCATTATTATATTATCTTTTATATCAGAAAAGTTTATTTGCCATAACTTTTAGCAATGAAAAATAGAATGAAAATTTGTTTTCCTACCTTCTCCGCGCCCACTTCTCTGGGAAAACCATATCTCAACCGGTGGCTTAATTTTACGGACAATTTGCTTTATTAGCCGGCTCAAATTCTTCTACGCAGATTTATTGAATTCAATCACATAAATAACTAAGTTTTCGCCGTGAAATTCCTTTACGTTTGAACTACGGGGAGGTCAAACCACTCCAATAATGGATTATGAATATTTTAAAGTTGAATAATTATTATCCGCAGTTTTATTCCAGTAAAGTTGAAAATTATCATTATCTGTTCCTTTTGTTTCAATTTGCGAATGAATTTGATATTCTTTTGGAGTCTCGGTAGCTCTATTTGAGCAGTAGGTAGCTCGGATTGCCAAAGAAGTTGTTTTGATTACCGTCTGAATAATCTTGATACAAGTTGCTTTTTTCTAGCAATAATGCGTTGCCATACTTCCCGATTTTAGTAAGACGCCCCATTTGTAGCCCAAAATTTAATGTCTCACGCGGGACAGGCTCAGTCCCACTTTTCAGGGATAACTCTCGTTTGATGCCGCGGAGCGGAGATAGTACCTATAGAAAAAAAAACTTTTTCATTGAAAAATTTCTCTATGGCAATCATTTTTGTAAACTTAATTTGAAACTCAAATATAAGGAGTAAAAAAATAAATCCTATTTTTTTACTTTTTGTTGTTATGTCTCGCTTTTGACGAAAGAATCCTGCTTTTCTTTACTCATAATGTTTAATCCTGTTTTGCCTAAAAAACTGGCAACGCTTTATGTGTCAAATACAAATTGTGACTAGTCGACATCAGTTAGAAATTCTTATACCTTTAAACGAGCAATTCTTGTATGTATATAAATTTATTTCTGTGATCTCGGAATGTAAGGGGTATTTGGGGGTAAACAATCGATCTAGATTAGTCTTATGTTTTGGAAAACGCGTGTTTTCGAGTTTTCATGCGTTTTTCTTTCGACGCACAATATGGTCGCTAATTTCGCCCTGCCGGCCACTGTCCGTCTGACGTCAAGAAATGAGTGTAACGGGTTCGAATCCCTCTCGGTGACTTACTTTTGTTTTTTTTATATGTTTAAGTTTGTTTTTTATTTTTATTGTTTTTAGACAAGAAGTTTTTAGACAAATTATCACCTAAACACCACCATATTACAATAAATAGTAATAACCGAGCAAAGCTCGGTCGCCCAGACTTATTCACCAGTGACTTATTCAGAGAGCGCCTGCAGTACCTACCAAACGACGTATTTTAATCTGTAAAATTTACTTTTTGTCATACATTCTCAAGTTAAGTTTCGGATCACTGTCTGTGTCTATCTATAGACAATTTAATCGCATTGCACGCCATCTTGATGTAACGTACCTACTCGTAGTTCTCTTGATTTCCATGAAAGGCGCATATTAGACATATTGCATATTGTACCGACAATAGAAGTCCAATGCAGGACATTGGCAGTCGGCAGTAATCGACACCTTAACTGTAACGATAGCTATTAAGGCTCTATGCATAGGTATGTGGTAGGTATCTAACCTCAGTTATGCTGAGAATCATATAATCTCACCCCAGTTATTCTGAGAATCATTATACCTATAATTGAATGAAGAGTAGCTGTTTGGAGAGTTTCGTGATAAGAATTTTTTTTTTTTAAATGTATCAACATTAAATTCCCCCGTATGACGTAGTTCTGCACTGAAAGTACGAAAACTTTCCATGTGCAGTCGATTTGAAACATCCTGTTGGACTGCTGTTGCCCATTTTCTGGTGCCGAAGATATAAGATGTAGATACTACCGTTATGCCATTTATGGTCTGTCTTCACTGAGTCGCTTCAACTTTCAATTCAACTTTCAAGTCAACTTGCGTGAAAAGTATTTAATATTGATTGCTTTCAAACCGTGCATTTTTACGTGCAACTTTCTGCCAAACAAAGACGGTTTTTGAGAATTTGGGCATGGTAACCAACGTACAACTTCAACAAAAAACACATAGTAGGTTTAACCAAAGTCCTTTTCACGCAATAAACCAAACTTACCAGTGGCAGGTGTAGCTACTGGTGAATGTCACCCTCGGGACCAAAAGGGTATTTCATATTAGTGGTGTCTTAACTGACCCT
Organism: Agriphila tristella; assembly: GCA_928269145.1. Lineage (NCBI taxonomy): Eukaryota > Metazoa > Arthropoda > Insecta > Lepidoptera > Crambidae > Agriphila > Agriphila tristella. Next base: position 35,847,059 of record OV743433.1, on the reverse strand, counting down.
ACATTAGGGTAAGTGTGACAGTTTTTGGACTACTTATTAGTATTAAATGGGTGGGATTATCCGTTACTTAAGTGATGAAAATGTTTTTGAATACTTTTAATAGAAAAAAAAGAAGTGACAAGCCCCCATATCCAAGTGGCCAGTTTTCTATTCGTTCGCTAACTTAAAGCTTAAAAATAAGCATTTAGATAATCAAGTCACATGTCGCAAATGTATGTAGTAAATCATAGACATTGTTGTATTGTATGGAATTGACAAGCCTGCAACCCGTACCTAATTTTAGTGTTTATTGCTTATTTTTATTAATTTTTATGTTAGCGAACGAATAGAAAATTAGAACATTTGAGTAGCCCCCAAAGTAAAGCTCATTCGTAAGGTAGAGCTAGTTTTTAAGTTAGATCTTTTTAGTAAGGTCTAATAAGATTTACCTACTTCATTATTTTTATTTTATAAATTTTAAAAACCTTAAAAAGTTTTGTAAAAATAAACTTCTTTTTTGAAAACTATTTAAAGCTCGTTCGGAAAGAATTTGAAGTCATTTTCCTAAATTATCTCTTATGAAAATATTAAAGGCAATGTTGCCACTTAATAAACTTATCATGATTAATCATAACATCTTAAAGCTTATCCATTAATCTGATCTATTGAACGGTGGATACTCAAAGTCATAATCTAGTTTCTCATTACGTACCTGTTATCTATGCTAATTAACTTTGGCACCATAATAATAAAATCTAGGAATCGAGGTGGTTTTTCATACAAACGAGGTAACTTTGAACCCTTGGTTTCCGGCAAGGGGTGTACCATGCTGTGTTCTGATGATGGATATCCAGGGAATGAATGGAGGAGATTCAGATCGCTATACACATCCAATTAATCTGATCCTCATTCTAAAAGATAGCACGGTACATCCCTGGCAAGAAACCAAGGCTTCAAAGTTACCAGGTTTATATGAAAAAATATCTTGATCCCTAGACAAAGTTGATTGTGTTTATAAAACAAACTCGCTTTCTCTGTCCCTATATCTTTAAAACTACGCAACGGATTTTGTTGCGGTTTTTTTAATAGATAGAGTGATTCAAGAGAAAGGTTTATATGTATAATACATGGTGTCAAATTTCACACTACACCGAAGCGAAGCGAGGGCAGGTCGCTAGTTATTTTAATAAAAAAATCATGAAAATCGAATGAATTTCGTTGTTGGACTAACTTAATTTTCTTTTAAAAACTGTTATTTTCGATAAAGTGAAAAAGTCAATACAGTTAATTTACAGCATTACGTTTACCTGTTATTTTATTTACAGGACCTACTGTTGTATTGGTAATGAAGCGCTTATTTTCGCAGTATCTGTGTCAAAACAACATTTGTTTACGAATATTGAAGAGTTTTGGCGTTTTGACAAACAAATTGAGGTTAAATAGGGGAAAACGTTACGGGAACGACCGGAAACACAATGGTGTCTAAAAGCAATGGAAAATTACTGAATGTTTTTCTCACTTTTTTTGGTAAACAAAAATACCATTAAGTTCAGAATGGGGACACAATAATTTCTCCTATTTGAAAATAATTGTAATTAGGAAATTGTAGGGGTAGGGTGTAAATAATTTGCTAGTAATTATAGTTCTCTTAATCAGCCGTTACGTTATTAATTCGCAGTTAAGTTAATTAATTTTCAATGTGAATGGTTAATCACATGTGTTAATCAAATGTGAATTCAGTTTATTAAAAAAGACCTACATTTAAGTACGATTTCAATCAGTATTACTTGATTTATCGGTGTGATCTCCAATTTTGTAGTTTTTCATGCTGTGCCAACCATTAATAAATCTATAATCTTGAAACTATAATAAAAAAAACCTTATCTAACTCTCTATTTTTGTGATTGACAGTTTTCCAAAATAAGGAATAACTTGTTTATTAGTAGTCTATTAAAAAATAATTACGACTATGAAAATTATCTTTCAGCTTAGTACGGACCCTTAAAACACTATTGTTGTTAAGTTTGCTGTACATCTAATTTCTCCGCTTAAATACCTTTCTCATATAGGTATACGAAAATCAACAATGTTGGTGACGTTATCGTTAGGGCTGCCACTAGCTGATAACAAGCTACACGTAAATTACTGCGTCCCGGCTGGTTATTGTCATAATTAGTTATACTGGACCGATAACCTGTTTACTGGTGGGTATTTAGGGCGCGAATTGTATTCGATGGGAATACATTGTTATAAAACATCTATAAGTATATATTTTCGTTATTGTTTCATAAAACATAGTGTAATCAAGTAAGCAACACAATCTCTCTGTATTATGTCCGTTTGATTAGTGAGTAAAAGTTTTGATTTCCACAAGTTGACAAATAGGGATCCTTGTAAAAATATCACATCTTTTGTTTTAATATGATAGCGGCGCAGCGCCCGTAAAAAAGGACTCTCTCTACCATACCACAGCTTTAAACTGCGACCATAGGTATTGTTTATGTCATCTACCAGTCGCAGGACGTAGTTTATTAAGATTTAATGTACAATTTGCTTCAATAACTATACGAACATACGATTTATCATCATAGCTTGCAAGCAGTCCTGTCTGAAAACAATTCCACGATCCTTCGATCTCGTCAAATCGCCAACATGCCCGAGGCGCTATCGTAAAAACGCAAGGTTTGTTATTCTATAAAATATAGAATGCTCATTATTGTGATTTTTGCGACGGTGACCACATCTCTACAGAAATTCTAGAAAGAAAACTGTCTATGCTTTCTAGAAAATAATAACTTTCTCGTTAGCTTTACTTACATTATTTTAATATTTTGCTCATGATAGGTATATTTTCTTTGCACATGATGAGAAATATCCGAACTATAAACATTTGTTAATAAAATTCTCCGTATAACTGACTGATAGCTTTTTTTATTTATTTCTTGTACCTCTGACATTGGTCAGGGCCAGTTTTTACAATATTTTGTTTTGTTACTGTTAAACCTGCATGGTCAATGCGAACAGCCTGTAGTTCTATATTCATAAATTGACGTTGTCACTCGCTACCTTTTTCCTCTGTCAAATGGTCACATTAAACCACTGCGTAATATTATAAATATTTTATTAAATCCCATACAAACAAATGGTTATGGTTAGCCCATCGCTGTGACCGACAGAACAAGAAAAAATATCGTGCTATGGAGAATAGTATTCCATCGGCGAATCAGCCGGCACCATCATCGTCGTCAGCAATTCACCAGTCAACTTCAGGTATTTCCATCTCTAAACTGAATGGGAAGAATTTTAATACGTGGGCTTTTGCAGTAGAATGTCTGCTAACTGATCTTGACCTTTGGGATGTGGTCACAAAACCCATCAATGATGAAGATCCTGACGCTAAACGTAAAGATGCAAAGGCAAGAGCCAAAATCTGTCTCGCATGTGACGAATAAATTTTTCCGGTCATAAGATCTGCGAAGACCGCATTCGAGACCTTCAAAAGTCTCAAGAAGGCGTATGCTGACAGTGGACTGACGCGAAGATTACAACTCATGAAAAAGCTTTTGACAAATGAGTTCAAAGGTGATATGCAGACTTATCTAAATTCCTCACTAGTTGTGCAACAGGAGCTACAACAAATTGGAGCTGGAGTCGAAGATGAGTTCCTAGCAATAATAATATTAGCTGGACTGCCAGACAAGTACCAACCACTCGTCATGGCACTTGAACACTCCAACGCAAAAATCACATCGGAGGGTGTAGTATCATCCCTGTTACAAGAAGATTCGCGAGCTGGCTGCACATCAAATACCAAACCAAATGGACCTGGAACCACGGCGGCACTACTTACAAAACAAAGGAAGAAAACCTTCTGTACTTACTGTAAAAAACTAGGTCACCTGGTTTCGGAATGCAGGATTAAAAACAAGAAAGTTTCGACAAAAAAGGTTTATTCAAACAATGCAACTGAATTTACACTTTCATCTTGTTTATTTACACATTCATCCTCAGGTTCACAAGATTGGTACCTAGATTCCGGTGCAAGCTCTCATATGAGCAACAGGAAAGATTGGTTTGAGTCCTTGGCTTCCCATATCACTCCTGTAACAGTCGCCAATAAGGACCAACTTCTCAGTAATGGGAAAGGTATTGTAAATATTAATATTTCCGATTGTGCTACCAAAATAAGCGAAGTTCTTTATGTTCCTGGTTTAGCCACAAATCTTTTATCAGTAAGTAATTTAGTGAAAAAAGGTTACGATGTATTGTTTACATCCAACGAACTAAGATCTAAGGAAGCCTAACTCCTAACAAATATTGCATAAAAAATGGCACCTTCACATATTCTGTAACACATAAGGTCGCAAACTCAACAATGAACTAGTAAAAACATACCTTATTACAATGCACGCATAATCGGCATTAGATTGTATTCTAACGCATATGACGTTTTTAATTGGCTGGGGTTTGAACGCAGATCAAACATGATTGGATATTTGACTCGCCTCGTGTCACTCATTCGGCCGTTGTCGTGCCTTTGTCATTGAGGCGAGGACGGTGTAACGTAGAATGCAGTCAGTACACCTAACCTACTACGGCGCGCTGGGCGGCATCATAAAATTGTTTTATGAAATTAGTACATTATTGTTTGTTAGATATAATGTTTGTTTTATTATGTAGACGGACGACTTGGTAAAGACCGCTCGAATACGCTTGATGCAAGTCGCCTGTAACTAGTCGCTCTAAAAAACTAAAGGAGACCTATGTCAGCAGTGGACGTCTTTCGGCTGTGATGATTTTATTGTTATTTTATTTTATGAAAATTATAAAATGATGATGTTGATGAATGATGATCATATTATTTGTCACGAATTGGTAAGACATATGATTTCAAGAAGGACTAAAATTAGGCAGGCTATTGAAATAAAATAGGTATGGTTGATAAAAGACAATGTATTCTGTAAAGATTTTTTTTTCATAACATGTAAGTACATATTATGTAGATAATTATCACATTTGCGCGAGCAACACCTTAATACGTCTTTTAGAGGTGTGACTGATAAAGAACAACAGTATTAATACGTCGCTTTATTTTTATTTTTTAATTGGCAATACAAAATTCTTATAGCGACACCTTTTTAACCGACTTCAAAAAAGGAGGAGGTTCTCAGTTTTTCGTAATGTATTTTTTATAGCAGCGTATTCCACCAAGTCAAAGTTTATTCTTGTCAAGATCTTTTTCAAATGCAGACTATTTTAACATGCTTATTGACCGGTGCGCAAATACCTAAACTAGCAATATGGGTGATGGGTGACGGTGGATTGGAAGAGGTGGACCAACTCCGTAGCCAGCGCGATCTCAAGATTTGACACCCCTTGATTTTTATTTATGAGGTCATGTTTACAGTTGATGTTTAAAAACATTTGTGAGAGTGAATCCGTAATGCGTTTGCGAATAATAGCCACATTTGTACTAATTAAGTGGAATACAGGTGTGCTGCAAAGTGTTCGGGAAAATCTAGTGCACCGTTGCTAGGCATGTATTTCTATTGGTGGTGGAAATATAAAGTAGCATTTTCGCAGCAGATCTCATACATTGGGGTTCCAGCAGAATGATCCGCGGATCAAACTCCATATTAAAAAGCTGTTTTCAGAGCTGCATAAAATCATAGTTTCTGGAAATTGTCATTACTTTGTGTTCTGATCTGACGGTCTTGACCTCATGACGTCACTACTTGTCGTGCCACTCTGCTGCCTTCGGTGTTGCAATGTGAGTTCTTCATTTTTTATTTATTCTATTTTAACCAGGGATTTTTACTCGTTAATCAAAGAGGATTGCGTGAATAGAATCTTTATAGGTACCTACCTAATCATCCCTTCACGGATTGGACAGCGTTTTTGTTACACCCTGTATAATAATAAAAAACAAGGAGATTACATCAGATTACTCGTTTTCTATGTATTGCATATTGCAGGACGCGCCATTTTTAGCATTACAAAATTTTGATTTAAATTTTCCTTTTTTTTGTTGTACTGAATTCCATGAGAGAGTTTTATTCTTGTTTAAAAATGTGTGATAGCAGTGAATGTGAAGATTTGACTCTGCCCCACAAAGCGACTGAACACTTGTTGCATAATAACGACCATATTTTGTATGTATACGCTCATAGATATTTCTAAAAAACGAAAAATATGTTACTTTCCTATGTTAGGTTATGTCTGTATAGTTTTGCTGCCTTCTTTTGGTCTTTTTCACCACTTGACCACACATAACGTCATTTTAATCATTTTTCTAATTATTTTTTTGTGGTAACGCTAACGACTGTCGCCGAGCGCGTGGCAGACATTACTAAACCGTGCTTCACTAGTACTTTTTTAGCTCCGCCCACTCTGTGTTAGTTTGCGTGGTGCTATTTTTTGAGCGGAATTACACTTCCTTAGTATCTTAGTTCGTTGTTTACATCAGAAGGGGCGTCAATCACTTTGTCAGGTGGATGTCAACTGACAGGAAGAGTAATAGCGACAGCCTCAAACCATAAAGGAATGTTTAGGCTAGATCTAGATAGGTCGCATGCTCTCTACACGCCCACCAAAGAGTCCCCAACACTATGGCATAGACGACTTGGTCATCTAAATGCAAAGAGTATGCAAGTTTTAAAAAATAAATGCATAGGCATAGATTACAACGGAACTTTTTCTGAAAATTGTATCCCGTGCCTACAAGGTAAATTATCTAAAAAACCGTTTAAAAAGTCGCAAAATAAATCGAGTAAGGTCTTAGAGTTAATACACTCGGACTTATGTGGACCTATGAGTACACACTCGTGGGGCGGAGCCCTATATTTATTAACGTTTACAGACGACTTTAGTCGAAAAACTTTTGGATATCTTTTAAAATCAAAGTCCGAAGTTTTTACTAAGTTTATAGAGTTTAAGCACTTGGTTGAGAACCAAACTGGCGAACGAATTAAAGTTCTACGTTCAGATAACGGTCGCGAATATATCAACAACGACTTGTCTACCTTTTTAAAGGAGAACGGTATTGTCCATCAAACGACAGTGCCATATACTCCTCAACAGAACGGAGTGTCCGAACGCGCAAATAGGACAATAATCGAAAAAGCCAGATCAATGCTTAAAGACTCAAATTTGCCTAAAGCATACTGGGGAGAGGCGGTAAATACTGCCATCTATTTAAAAAACCGTGTACCTACGCAAAGTTTGAAAAACAAAATCCCTGAAGAAGTGTGGACAAAAAGGAAAATCAACCTCTCTCACTTAAGAGTATTTGGTTGTGAAGCCCACATGCTAGTTCCAAAAGAAAAACGAACTAAGCTGGATTCAAAAACTCAAACGTGTATTTTCGTTGGCTATGCTACTGAAAGCAAAGGCTACCGACTTATAGATCCCAAAAACCCTCGATCTATTATAATTGCGCGCGATGTAGTATTTATAAAAGATAAAATACTACAACAGTCACCTACAAGACCCTCTGACGGTGAAGTGGAACTACCAACCCAAACACAAGAAATCTTTGTACCTCTTGATAACGAAGCTGTTCCTCAAACACAACCTCAACCCATGCCAGGTATATCTATGACGCCAACTACGTCAACCTCTGAAAATTTGTCAGAGTCGGATAAACCTGCTTCTTCTTCTGAAAATCCATCAGAAAATTCTGAGTATTTAGAGCAAGCACCTGAACCTCAAAGGAGATATCCGATCCGAGACAGGCGCTGTCCTCAAAGGTACGAGGAACATGTTTATATGACCTCAGAGCTAGAGCCGGAAACATACAAAGAAGTCATGGAACATCCGCAAAAAGAAAAATGGCTCGAAGCTATGAAGGCTGAATTTGACTCGTTACAGAAACACGGTACATGGATACTTGTCGACAGACCTACAGGTAGAAAAACTACAAAATGCAAATGGGTCTACAAAATAAAAAGAGACACGTCAGGGAATGTCACAAAATACAAAGCCAGACTGGTAGCTAAAGGATTTACTCAAGAAGCCGGAGTAGACTACGGTGAAACCTTCTCACCAGTTGCTAGACTGTCTTCAGTACGACTGTTATTCGCATTTGCTGCTCTTCGTGAGTTAGTGGTAGAACACCTTGATGTCGAAACGGCATTCCTAAATGGCGACTTAGATGAAGAGATCTTTATGGAACAACCAGAAGGATTCTCTGATAACGCAAAAGGCAAGGTATGTCTACTTAAAAAGGCCCTCTACGGTCTCAAACAAGCACCGCGTCAATGGAACGCTAAAGTGTGTGAAGCAATGCACAAACTATCTCTCATGCAGACAGCCAATGAACACTGCCTTTACTATAGAAGAGAAGGCGATGATCTCCTTCTCGTAGCCGTCTTCGTTGATGACTTCTTCATTGTCTGCTCAAGTGACGATATGAAGAATCAGTTCAAAAATGCACTCAAAAAGTTGTTCACTATCAAAGATCTTGGTCCTTGTAAGGATTGTCTTGGCATGAGAATAGAAGAAAACTCTGGAAACATATTTCTCGACCAGACAAAATATATCGAGAAACTTCTAATAAAGTTTGGTATGACAGATGCCATTACTGTTTCCACCCCACTAGAACCTGGTCAAAAATTAAATCTTCCGACTAAAGATGAAGAAAATGCAGAAGTTCCATATCAGGAACTTATTGGATCACTAATGTACATTGCAATTTGTACGAGACCCGATATTGCCCATTCGGTCTCATATCTATCACAGTTCAATGCACATTACGGGGGGGTACACTGGAAGGCTGCGAAGCGAGTTCTTCGATACCTCAAGGGTACCAAAGACCTCCGACTGCACTTTAAACCTGGTGCTCCATTCTATCCCCAAGGATATGTCGATGCGGATTATGGAAACAGTCTTGTGGACCGACGTTCATTCACTGGATACGTGTTCCTAATGAGCGGCGCCCCAGTATCATGGGAAGCTCGCAAGCAGCGGACCGTCGCGCTTTCTACAACAGAAGCCGAATATATGGCTCTCGCAGAAGCTTGCAAGGAGGCAATATACCTCCAGTCACTCATTAGTGAACTATTCCTCACGTGTCATCCCATCGTCATTCATACTGACAATCAAAGTTCGATTAAATTAGCGAATAACAATACATACCATTCACGCACTAAACACATCGACGTCAGACACCACTTCATACGAGACTCACTTGCACACCACGACATACATCTCGAATACATACCTACACACAACATGATCGCCGATATATTGACTAAACCTTTGTCGAAACTGAAGCATTGTAAATGTACAAATTCTCTAGGTTTAGCATAGGTTTGTAATTTTTTAGTTGTGCGTAAATTTTTTCATCATGTTATGTCTCTGGTAGGTAGTTAAGTATGTAAGGTTAGCAAGTAAGGTGTGTAAATAATGATGTTCTTTTTGAAATGTGTTTGTACAAAGTGTAGATAGGGTGTTTGTTCTTTGATATGTCGGATATATATTTTTAGGAGCACATAGGTATAGGAAGATACAGGGTGTTCACATTGCGGGGGGGTGTTAAACCTGCATGGTCAATGCGAACAGCCTGTAGTTCTATATTCATAAATTGACGTTGTCACTCGCTACCTTTTTCCTCTGTCAAATGGTCACATTAAACCACTGCGTAATATTATAAATATTTTATTAAATCCCATACAAACAGTTACAATGCTGGTTTTACAAATACAATTTGCTTCAAATTGCTTATGTGTGACATTCCAAATAAAATTGGATTATTTGGATGAAGTAAACTCAATAAATTATTGTTTTTTGTTTGGTTAGTGGTAGGACTTGTTCTAAGTTCGCTTGGTATCTATCTAAACTATTTTACCTAAATACCTAGGTCACTTCCTGTTTCAGTATCCCATATATATCCTATGTATTTAAAAAAAACCCTAAAGCCGAATATGAGAAAAAAATCATTAAAAAATTAGTTTTATCACACGATGAAATCAGGGGAAATTAACGATTTTTTTTTCGGAACTAATGCACTTAACGGTCATATAGAATATCGAATAAATAATATTTTGTATGACACATAATTATGTACTTAAACTCGTTTAGGGATATAATTGAAAAAACTCTTATCTGACTCCATAATAAACGCGCCGAAATCATGATCGGTGACGTCACAGTTCATGAGCGTTTCGTATAGAGCGTTTTCGGTGGGTGCTGCTCAAGAAGCTTATACCCACAATGAAGAATGCACGCCTAGTATCATAGTGAAGATTGAAAAAAGACTCTTTAGTGACGTCACGGCGTATTGCTATCTCTTTCTTTTCGTTTTACAATACGTTTTCGTTTCTCACTAACGAACGAACGACGAACAACGAACACGTATTGTAACACTAAAGAAAGAGGTTGCAATAAGCCGTCACGTCACTCAAGGACATTTTTTCAATCTTCACTATGACACTGGCCGTGCAATCTCCATTGGAGGGAGGTATAAGCTTCTTGGTGCTGCTGTTCAAGTAACTATATCACGACAAGAACGCAAAACAAAAGATTTTATATTGCTTTATCACGCATTAAACTTTTGATTCTCCTAAAAAAATATGCATGTTCCCTTTCTCTCATTCATTGGACACCCTATTCCTGGTAAAAAGGTCCTAGTAACAAGCTTAATGAATGCGAACGAATGTTCATAAAAATTTTCTCCATTTATTTATGCTGTTGACGTACACACTTGTTAGTACATACTGCCAGTTCATTATTTTTTATTATTGTATTTCATAACTTTTGTAAAATGATACCTACGGAAGCTATTAGAAAGCCTGTATTAAAATAAAATATACATTTATGAGTGTTATAAAAGAAGCTGGGGTACTATATACTCTATAGTACCCCCTATATAGTATATAGACAGTAAAATCGATAGCTATGCAGATGCCAAGACAAATATATAAAAAAAAACTATTTTATTAAACTTATTTATTAAACCAAGACAAATATTAAAAAACTTCACTGGTTTGCTGAAATTTTTGATATCATAGTTTTGTAAAAAACAGTTTTTTCTAACATGAAAAAAAACGTGAAAAAAAAACATGTTTTTTCTGGAGCATGTTTTCAAGAGTAGGTACAGAAATCAAAATTATTAAGGAAGTTTCCGTTAAGGATTAATACTTATAGGTTCATATTAAAGTCTTCTGGGGGGCTACTCAAACGGCCACTTTTCTATTCGTTCGCTAACTTTAATCTTAAAAATAAGCAATTAATGATCAAGTCAGAAGTTCGCCAGTTTATGCAAATTACAGACATTGTTGTATTGTACAGAATTGACAAGCCTACGACACGTTATTTTGGTGTTTATGGCTTATTTTTAATTTTTAAGTAAGCGAACGAATAGAAAAGTGGCCATTTGAGTAGCCCCGCTTTTCATTTTTGAAACTAAATTAGTTTTTGGATTAAAATTACCAGTTTTCAACAATTGGCAGCATTTAAAAAAACATGCTCCAAAAAAAACATGTTTTTTCTGGAGCATGTTTTCAAGAGTAGGTACAGAAATCAAAATTATTAAGGAAGTTTCCGTTAAGGATTAATACTTATAGGTTCATATTAAAGTCTTCTGGGGGGCTACTCAAACGGCCACTTTTCTATTCGTTCGCTAACTTTAATCTTAAAAATAAGCAATTAATGATCAAGTCAGAAGTTCGCCAGTTTATGCAAATTACAGACATTGTTGTATTGTACAGAATTGACAAGCCTACGACACGTTATTTTGGTGTTTATGGCTTATTTTTAATTTTTAAGTAAGCGAACGAATAGAAAAGTGGCCATTTGAGTAGCCCCGCTTTTCATTTTTGAAACTAAATTAGTTTTTGGATTAAAATTACCAGTTTTCAACAATTGGCAGCATTTAAAGACGCGCACCGTGAAATCTTCGTTCGGTTTATTAAATGTTTTTTGAAGTACCTATGAACTTAGAACGAAGAACAGTGTCTTTATATTGGGGGGTTTTCCCCATTGTGTAGAAAATTTTAATTATTGGGGAAAATAGGAAAATCTGTTCTTCATACACAACGTAACATTTTGGGGAACAAAGACTTGCGTTTGGGGGAAAATTTTAATCTTCTCTTCATGTATCACTTTGGGGAAAAATAAAATAGATATGATCTGACGAACAATAAAAATCTATACATATAAAACTCAAATTGATTGATTCATTCATTGTTGGGATAGACGTAGAGACCTAACGGCTGAAAGTAGACACATAATTTTTGAGGATAGATACCTTTCATGATGTAGATGAGCACTAAAAAGGATTTTGGAATATTCTCGTTACACAGGGTGCTACAGGTTGTTCAAGTTTGTATGAGAATTTTTATAGAGTTGAAGTAGAGACACCATTTTTGGAGGGTTTAGGTGAGCACTAAAAAAGCATTTTGGGAAATTCCCGTTATTCAGGGTGTTCCAATTTGTATGGGGATTTGTATAAGGTTGAACCATTTTTGCTGATAGAGATACCATTTTTGGAGCGTAGATACCTTTCATGGTGTAGGTGAGCACTAAGAAAGGGTTTTGGAAAACTCTCTTTATACAGGGTGCTGCAGAGTGTTCCAGTTTGTACATGAATTTTTATGGGAAAATTTAAATGTGTGAAATGAGGTCTACTGATAAATACCTAGGTTATTGGTAATCCGTGACTTGCAAATAAATGCACAACTATCTTAATCACGCGAACGAAGTCGCGGGCAAAAGATAGTCTAATATAAATGATTGATTTGATCAAATAAAACATTTATTTTACAAAAATGTAATCTTGAAAAAATAAAACAAATTTAGAAAAAAAATAACGGAGCTGTGTTTTTTGTTTTTTTTAAGATTGTGAAAAAAAAACAAAGTTGTTTTTTTTTCATGTTACATCACTAGTCATTTCATACCACATAGCTATGAAATAATATACTAAGAAAATTGTACTTTTTAATTGTTAATTTTCTTATCCCTTTCTTCCTAAAATGGAGTAGGTATTTACATGAATATACATATAGACGATCGCTTGTAAAATCGAATCGCCACCTCATTTGAATTAGGTTTGCGATTAGATTTTCCAAGCGATTGTCGATAAAAGCGATTATTGCCTAAAGTCGCCTGCCAAGTTGCCTGCCAAGTCGACTCATGTAAATACCACTTATGAAACAAAAATAATCCATAATAATATGATTAAAGGCAAATAATTACAATCGTTCATATTTCGATCTTCCACCTCATGATGTAATTTTCGATCAAAATAGCGGTACGAAAACGAAAAAAAATATGTGTTCTTCCAGGATATGCGATGGCAACCCACTAAAATCCAGTGTTCCTAAGTAATATCTATTACTGCAACACATTTCTGCTCTTCCACCTTGTGAGGTAAGGTTTCATGCAATGGGAGCTTAGTCTATATGCTACACACATCTTGCTTAATGAGCAGTGCAGTGAATTCAATGCTGTGTTGTGCCGTCACACACTAATCTGCGCCGCATCTAGACCGGTCAGCCCGCACAATGAAAACCTGAGCCTAAGACAATTTAGCTCGGCGGCGTCTGTGCAGCACAATAGGCCAGCCTGAGATTATCTGGCGGAACGTGGAAAGCGTTTACTAGGCAGGTTGGAATTCTTGGGGAAAATGTGTTAGATTTTGTTAAATAAATATGCTGCGGACATCATGATGGCACTAGCAGAAACATAAGTACCATTCATTAAATTGGGGTGCGTATTTTAATAGTTTCTTAATTTTCTTATAATAGTTTTAAAACGAATTTAAGCAAATTCACCCGAAGACTGTTTTTGTATGCTTACCGGGATAGTGCTTGGCCTTCACCAGCTACACCCGGAATCCTCATCACTGAGGAACTGGCTATCTTACCTCTAACTACCCGTCGTCGAACACGTCTGGCGTCAGACTGAGAGTCCCCGCAAACTACAGACCAAACTGCAATGCAAGCGCGCACACTGCAACGATTTGGTATCGGCCGATTCTTCATACGAAACCAACTATCGGCCGACAGTTTGGTCTGTAGCCTGCGGGCACACTTAGGTAAGATGGTGGTATCTAGCCAGGCGGAGTCGGAATAAGTCCTACCACCAACCAAACTGAGTACAAATTGTACCCCCTTGGGAATCGAACCTGGGACTCCTGCGTCTTACAGTGGAGGGCGAACGAAAGACCACAGAGGCGATTTATGATACGAGATTCCACCACTGCTGAACATTATAGGCCTCTCCGAGTGGAATGGACGCCACTGAGCACGATCCGTGGCTATACTCATCCAGTTTATGCCAGCCACCTTGCGAAGATCGTCGCCCCTCCTTGCCTGAGGGCGTCCCATACTACGTTTGGCTATACGCGGTCTCCACTCAAAAACTTGTCTGCCCCAGCGGCCTAGCTGAATAATTGCACTTATTGTTCGACTCGGCGATATTCACTTGCCTAGAGAGGTCGTTTAATTAAAGACGTACCCATTATCGCCCGCATAAGATGCCCTTGTTTATCGGTCACTCGATATGAGCAGCTACTCAACTAACATGACTAGAAGTGGACAACTGTCATTGACATCTTGCTATGCAGACCGGATCAATGTCAATGATAACAATTTTATATACTTAACCTAGCTTCTCCTCCCCGGCTTTTAGTTACTTATATTGTGATTTAATATGACGGAAAAAAGAAAATTGGATTTTTACGTCTTTCCTTGCAATTTTTTTTCAATTTTCTGTTACGAATCTTGTCCTGATAACAAAAAAATGAATTATCTAATTTTAGTGCAATCGTTCTAAAGTTATGTGCTTACAACTTAGAATTTCTATGACGGAAAAGAGAAAAATGATTTTTTACGTCTTTCCGTACATTTTTTGAAAATTTTCTTTTATACCAACCTTGGCCTGATAATAACAAACACAAAAAAAAAAAATTATTTATAGATTTGCCTGCCTATACCTGCCTGCTACCTGCTAATAAGGAAAAAATAAGAATGCCACCATATTTTTCTAGACAGTCAATAATATTTTTAAATAAAACACCTTTTCTGATTTTAACACAAAATTTAAAGAAGGTTGGGTTGACTAGGTTTTTCATTTGATCTTCGGACGTTTCGGATACAATTAAATTCACTTGAAAATTTAAATTTGAATGTTGTTAATAAGTTCTGTAACCCGGCCTAAAAAGTCGATACAGGCGTTTGTATGTCCGAAAGTGGCGCGCCGCGATGAATTGTAATTCTAATACTCAATAAATTGTAATAAAACTTTACGTGGAATAGGATATTTTCCAAATTCTTTAAAACTGCTTATATTTAAAGATTGAGACGAACGATTTAACAGAAAAATAATAAAAAAATAATTTAATGTCTTTTTTCTTCATTAAACCAATAATGTTAAATTTATTTTTAAATAGTTTTGAATTTACCGCCAAAACGCTCGGTTCGACGACGTCACTGTGTGACGTCATCTTTGTGTAAACAATAGAGTCATAGCCTTCTATAGAGTAAATTGTTACACAGACTACATAGGTGTTAAAATTGTTTACACAAAGTTGACGTCTCACAGTAGACGACATCGAACCGAGCGTTTTGGCGGTAAATTCAAAACCATTAAAAATAAATTAGACATTAATTGTTTTAATAGAGAAAAAACACATTAATTAATTTATTTTAATTTTTCCGTTAAATCGATCGTTCCAATCTTTAAATTAAAGCAGTTTTCAAAAAAATGGAAAATACCCTATTATAAGGCCCATAGTCTAGTATTTATAAACGGTATCATTACATTCCCTCGTAGTCACAAACTACGAATTACTACGAGGGAATATTATAGTGATGTCTTTAAAAAAAATATTAAAGTTTTATTAAAATCATTTTCTATTAACAATTTATTAAATAAAAACCTCTGAAGGCGCTACATTCGGTGGTACAACCACCTTAATGTGACAATGTATTAAAATAGCAATGGCTACCCATTACAAACAACAATATTGTAGCTTGGACTCAATTACTTCCAATTAATAAAGTCGCTAATGAACTATCCAGTTAAAACCACTTCGTCTCATTATCTCACTCGATCGTACGAGTTTTCAAAGTTTACTACTTATCTCTGTCTCTCTCTAAAGCCACGATAACGACCGACGCTTCGATATCAGCTACTTGTGTATTTTTATGTATGAGCGCGGGTGTTCGGACGTGCTGTTCGAAAATAAAATGTTCGCCTCACCAAAGTCATTGTTATGACCGAAAATCGTATTCAACGCGCATGCGCGGCAAACGTCAAATTAGTAAACACGCTTTTTTCACGCCGTGTGTGTTTAGTGTTAACAAAATGTATAGCTTTTATTCCTAAACTTACGTGAAAAAGTATTTTTATTGTTTGAAAGTTGTGTTTTGTTTTGTTTACATAACAATATGGCAAGTCCGAAACCAGCTGTCGACTTGGACCCTATCTTGGCTCAACTGGGAGCATTCGGGAAGTACAATATAGTGAATTATGCGTTACTTCTGTTCCCTGTGTATTTGGCGGGAATATACGGAACTGCTTATGTGTTTGAAGCCCCTGACATAAACTATAGGTGAGTTGAATCATTATTTTATTAAAGGAAGACTGAATTAAATAATACTGAATTAAAACTACAAAAGAGATCGGTCAAAAATAAATAACTTTTAAATTGAAAGTCGCCAAAGAGAGGGTAACTTTAATCGTGAGTCTTAAAGCTTTTATTAAGCGCTTTTTGAGGTTATTCTATTTCTACGCATGCGTATTTTGTCATCTGTTCCCAGTTTCCCGAATATAGGTCAATGTCTTAAGGGGTATCCACACCTTCCGATTTAGGATGTTCGACCAGTCTGACAGCATTGGCTTTGCTAACTTTTTGAACATGACCGGAAATCTCAAAACCATTTCGAGGAATAAGCTTTCGGTACAATGTGTACTAATTAGATTTTAAAATCCTGCTAATATTATAAATGAGAAAGTTTGTGGGTTTGAATGTTTGTTCCTCAATCACGCAAAAACGGTTGAACAGATTTGTATCAAATTTGACACACACATAGTTTATAGCCTGGATTAAAACATAGGATACTTTTTATCCCGGCCAAAGATTTCCTAGGGATTTTCCGAATTCTACGCGGACGAAGTCGCGGGCGGAAGCTAGTAGTCAATATTTTTAAAGATATTCAATAAAAAGCTTTAACCTTCAAATGACCTTTCTATGACCTCATCACATGCAGATCTCCCTGCTATAATAAAAAAAAGAAAAAAAAAGGGGCAAAGATAATAATTTTGTCAATGAACTTGGCATTAGAGATGGTGGAAGGTGAAAGTGAAAAAATATTGATATAGGTAATATTTCTCAGAAAAAATTTGGATGATGACTAAGTAAACGATTATTATTTTAAGGATAGTAAAACAAAAAGGGAAGCAAAATAAACCCCTACGCGTAATTTTGGCTCGATTTGACGAATTTTACTATGATTTCTAAGACTCAAAAGTTGGAAAAAATAATAGAAAATCAAAATGCTCCAGTGACAAAATAGTGTCGACTATTAGAATCCATACGTAATTACAAAAAAAAATATTATGGAAATATTATTGTAAAAACATTTATCGATATATCAGAGTACATATTTAATATCGCCCGAAAAATATCGATCTACTTATCGCGAAAAAAATATCGTAATTTTTTCGACATCCCTACTATAAAATGTTTGTAAATAGAAATAAAAGTAGGCACATATTTTCACAATGTTTATTATGTCATCCTGCAAATTTATCAGTCCACAAGGAATTTACAATTTGATCCATGTAGCCTACATCCAAAATAGACACAATACATTTCGCAATTTGGGTAGATTGGGCGTGTCAGCCTTTGCAAAGTTTTTCAGCTGAGTTTCCCACTGGGAGTGTATTTCATGACTTCGACGACAAAACTGCGCATAACACGATCGCGACAGCTTGTTACTGCCGCTACCGTGGTTGCGACAGAAGACTACTGCGCATATCGCCATAGCGACTGAACTCCACTGCGGCGCACCCTACTCCGATGTAACGCTACTTCGACAACCCAAAAAAGCGATGGGACAGTCCGGCAGTGCAACAAACGGTAGGTAGTGTTTATTATTCTTATATTCTCTACCTCCGCAGTACCAATTTTTTTTTAATTAGAGGGGGTGGGGGGAACACATTTTATCACTTTGGATTGAAAAAAAATCGAGAAAAAATCTATCTACAGACACTGCACTGCATGTATAGGTTTGATGAAAAATAGTTTTCAGTTTCAGTTTCATGTATGGGAAGATTGGGAAGCCCCCCTTTATCTTTTCCTTTTTTTTATTTTTGTGTAAAAATCGTACAGTGGTTTACATATACCTACCAACGAACTAAGAATATTAGTTCGTTGATTTTTACACAAAAATAAAAAAGTAAAAGATTCCCATACATGAAACATGCACTGTCTATAGATAGGTTTTTTCAATCCAAAGGGATAAAATGTGTTCTCCCCCCGCCCCTCCAATTTAAAAAAATTGGTACTGCGGAGGTAGAGAATATAAGAATAATAAACACTACCTACCGTTTGTTGCACTGCCGGACTGTCCCATCGCTTTTTTGGGTTGTCGAAGTAGCGTTACATCGGAGTAGGGTGCGCCGCAGTGGAGTTCAGTCGCTATGGCGATATGCGCAGTAGTCTTCTGTCGCAACCACGGTAGCGGCAGTAACAAGCTGTCGCGATCGTGTTATGCGCAGTTTTGTCGTCGAAGTCATGAAATACACTCTCCCACTGGTAAGCATTTTTATTATAATTTTACCACCTCAAAAATTATTGCGGCAAATTAAGAGGTTAGAACAGTCACTAGTTAGAACCGTGGATTAAATGAATAAAATAGAAGAAATATTAACTATAACTTATTTGTTTACAAACAACCAATAAGTCATCATGACAGGTAATGACACTTGTTTGGCCATTCTTTTTCTATTAGTAGATGGCAAAGGTATTCCTTCTTAAACTTTCGTGCCACTAATGACGTCATTCCGGCTGTCCATATCCGCTAGACAAATTAATTTATAAAAAAATAAATACGCGACCAAATGTTAAAATATTCAAATTAGTTTCTTAAATTGGCCTAATCTGTAATAAAAAAAAAACTTTTTATTTTTTAACAAAAGCCAATTGTATCAAATGGATTGTAGCAAGAAGACGAAAAAAAGAAACTTACAATTACATTGTGAAAACTATCTTCTAATGACAATAATTAGTAACAAATTAGTGCAACAAAGATGCGACTTGATAAAAAATATCACGCCATGTCACGAAATGATAATAAAATCAAGGCCATTGATAGACTACTTAGTAAGTGGATTTAAGTATTTAAAATCTACATTTTAATTTTACTCTAGAAAATTAATTATATTAGTGTTTTTAACACGACGAGCACATTCTGTTGCTCAAACTTATATTTAAATTTAATTGTGTTGTAAATAATTTAAATGATAATTTATATAATAGAAAAAATACTAGAAAAATCGACTCACCCGTAGCAGCTCAGACGGGATTCGAACGGGCACCCTTGGGATTCCGGCCCAATGCAATACCTACACAATAGTGCTTGATATAAAAATAGCATTGTGAATGAAAGCCTAAAATCTAACAGTTCAATAATTTAAATGAAATTGGGAAAAAATTGTCTCTCCGCAGCTTAATTTAAAATGAACAACTACGATTATAATAACTAGTAATACCACAGAATATAGTAGTATTATGTATTCTGTGGTAGTACTAACGTAATAAGTACTAAATTTTTGCAATAAAGTGACTTAGTATAGTAGCCACAAAATACTAGTAGGTAATGTAATGGTGATCAGATAACGCAAGTTTTATCCTGTTACTATAGGTATAAAAACTTGCTATCACTTTTTTGATAATAACTCGTTTAATTATATCAATGAATATATGATTAAGTGCAGACTTTTAATATAAGATTGAAAAAAGTCCGTACACTGGTACAAATTATCGAAAAAAAAACATAAGATTTTTTTTAGTAACATCATTCTACTCTCGTGACTGTAGTGGGTGCACTGACATGAAAAAAAAATAGTGGATGTTTGACAACAAAACACGTTGTGTTGTGTATAAAAAACACGTGAAGATCACGACAAGGACGAAAAAAAATGCAAATTATCAATGTCTTCGTGCGGCCTTGTCGATTATTTTGAGATAATTTCAATCAATTTTTTACGCATACCAGTACATTTTTATTAAAATATTATAATTATTTTAATGTTAATAATGTTTGAGTGGTTTACATTACAGCTTCCATTGAACTGCAAGAAAATACAGGGCGTCTTTTTATTCACTCTCCAAATTTAAAGGATTTGTTCAGTTCATGAAACTGCGGCCACACACGAGCGAGATTTTGCTGTTTACGGAATTTTCGTACGTATTATCAATATTCCGATCGGAATTCAGAATCGGGATTCTGTCGTGTATGTAGCTGGGCTTATTCTGTAAAGCTTAACCAGAATTTTAAAACATTAAAAGACTTACGGATACTACTTAAGTATAAGTACTACTAATCTGTATTCTAGAATAGTATAAAGTCTTTATTGTAAACACAGGAACAGGAAGACGTAACGGGTCTTTTCCTTATTTTTGCTGCAATGAGTGACTGACGACAGGGTCACTCGGTCTCAGGAGTCTAAACAACATAGTTAGTAGCCTAGTAAATGAAAAGGTATAGAGGGAAATGCTTGGAACACAATATTTGACCTTCACCTTAGGCATGTTGACAGACATTCAGGAGCAGATATAATAGATATAGCAGATATAGCAGATAAAAAGTTGACTGAATAAAATTTGTAGTAAATTTAATCAACTTTCATTTTGTATAAAGTCTCATGTCGCTAAAATGCAAAGTTTTCGAAATATATGTGAAAAACTGAAAAATGGGATCTTCAAACCCGAAATCAAAATACGCAAATATACGCAATTACTTTGCAATATTGCGTATGCGATATTGCAAAATAATTGCGTATATTTGACAGTTTTTCTTTAATGGATCCGTCATTATTCGTTCAATAGTCTATGGACTACGATAGCTACATTGAAAATGTTTGTAATAACAACCGACGAACTGCGGACGACTATCGTGACCAAGTGACTGCGTAACGCAGCTGCGTACGGTATTTTCGTAATAGACCCCTGTTATCTGAGGATAAGGATTGAAAAATCAACTCTAAAAGAATTTGACTTTCTGTCCGGCTGAAAACAAAAGGGAATTTAAAGATGCAAGCAATTTTTTACATAATTTATTTGTAAAAATTGCATTCGTGGAAATAATAAAGGTACATATATAATTATGACCTTCATCACAAAACACTAAATGAGCAGGTTATTTAAGTCCACGTGTACATTTCCCACTCACGAGCTAATTTAACAGCAAATCACAGAAGCACGTGCCAGGACTATACCTAAGGCCCGCCCCACATTCGGGACACCCGACGCAACACAACATTTGCATCAATTTGCATTTCAGTCTACTGTATCACCGAATGCTCCTTGTTGCAATCGAAACATGCTGAAACTAACCTAATGAGTCGATATTTCACGAACTAAAACTGCTGATAGGTATCGATGAGATTTTTTTTAGTGTCCAATGCAGCTGCACCATGGTTGTGGCACTACATATTTTCCTTCTTCGATTGTTTATTAAGTACTACATATTAGTACATTATGATATAAGTGCGGTAAGTTGAAAATTACAGCTGAGGCGATATTGCTAGCACGAGCCGTAGGCGAGGGCTACAAGAAAGCAGAGGCTGTAATTATCAAAGCGCACGTATGTCATACGACGTTTTATAACATATTTGCGAGGAAATAAATAAAACTCGGACTTTGCATTTTTGCTTGTTTTCCATAATGATGAAATTTTGATACACTTGTAGTATCTATCGGTCGATTTTTCTGCCTTTCACTTCGATTGTGAGGAAATCAAACAACAATAAAGTAAAAAACAAAAATTGAAAAAAAAAATTTTTTTCTTAAATTTAGTGACAAATTATATTATTTTGGAATGTGCTCATCAAGGCCTTTCATTTGATACCCATATTCAAAAATCGAAAAAAAAATTTTTTTTTCTTAAATTTAGTGACAAATTATGTAATTTTGGAATGTGCTCATCAAGGCCTTTCATTTGATACCCATATTCAAAAATCGAAAAAAATATTTTTTTTCTTAAATTTTAGTGACACATTATATTATTTTGGAATGTGCTCATCAAGGCCTTTCATTTGATACCCATATTCAAAAATCGAAAAAAAAATTTTTTTTTCTTAAATTTTAGTGACAAATTATATAATTTTGGAATGTGTTCATCAAGGCCTTTCATTTGATAACCATATTCATAAATCGAAAAAAAAATTTTTTTTTAATTTTTAGTCACAAATTATATAATTTTGGAATGTGCTCATCAATGCCTTTCATTTGATACCCAATTACCCATATTCAAAAATTGAAAAAAAATAATTATTGAAAAAATAAATTATATAAAGTAAATTTTATTCATAAAATGTTGACCAAGAGGTCAATCGCACATGACGCATCAGAAAAGATTCTGATATAAAAACTCTTTGCTAAGATTTAAAAAAGTACCGTTCGTTTTAGACGAAGCATCTTGATAAACCGTGCGTTTTACTTTACATTACCGCACAAGTTCGTAATGAGATACAATACGATATTGAAATTGGCGTAATAAGAGACCCTTTACGAGCAAATATGTTATAAAGTATTTTCACTTCTCATGCTCGTAAAGTTCGTCTTTATGTTGGGTATAGGCTGCATAAAATCGCTTTTTATGCTCTAGTGCATAAAGTAAAATCTTCGTCTAAGTCTCAGACTTTAAGACAAAGGTCGTCAGGTAAACAGCCACACACGCAATTTAACTTCGTTGAATTAACTTGTTATTTCATTGTTTCTTTATTTTTTGTTGTGTTATAATATTTTTTTTTATTTTTGAATATCAATTTTTGGTATCAATTTTATTGAAAGGCGGCCTTGATAATTTTTTTTTTTAATTTTTTTGAATATGGGTATCAAATGAAAGGCCTTGATGAGCACATTCCATAATTATATTTTTTTTTACAAAAAAATGGGTTTTTTTCATATTTTGAAAATGGGTATCAAATGAAAGGCCTTGATAAGCACATTCCAAAATTATATTTTTTTTGTAAAAAAATAGTTTTTTTTTTCAATTTTTGAATATGGGTATCAAATGAAAGGCCTTGATGAGCATATTCCAAAATTGTATTTATTTTTATAAAAAAATGATATTTTGTCACAAAAAATTAAGAAAGAAAAAAATTTTTTTTCAATTTTTGAATATGGGTATCAAATGAAAGGTCTTGATGAGCACATTCCAAAAATATATAATTTGTCATTAAAATTTGAGATTTTTTTTTTTTTTTAATTTTTACACTATTGTTGTTTAATTTCCTCACAATCGAAGTGAAAAGCAGAGTGTATAACTCGTACATAAAACCCATTTTACCCTCGACTTGACTATCCACCCTCGCCTGCGGCTCGGGTGGATATATACGTCTCGGGTAAAATGATGCGTTTTATGCACTTGTTGTACAATCTACTATATTATATTCACGTCTACGTCTCACTAAGTTGTTTACTGCCATTTTAGACATATTAATATTCAAATCAACGCCTTTTTTGTTGACTTTTAACAGTGCACAGCAGAATTTAAATTATTAGTGTCAAATATAACCATAAAGTTAATATTACCTAGCGGAATAGAGTAACAAAGGGCTGAGCAAGCGAGATGTCACTAATCAGCAACAATGTGTGATAAAAAGAGATGCGTGATTATGTAGTGCAGAACTCTTTTTCGCAACTGATTGACAGTTTGTCAGCACTTATCAGCCCGCTGAGAATTTGAGTTCTGAAAATATTTTCTATTTTTCTTGAAATCGTGGACATTTTTGCGAAATAATGCTTTGGAAACATGGTGTCCTGTTCAGTGATTGATTGTTGTACAACACATCGAAATAACCCAAAAAAATGTTCATTCCACAGGTAAATTCAGTCTGTCGCAACTTCCATACAAAAAATAATTCTATGAAACAAACACGAATTTTGATGGCGACTATATTTGTCTCACTCTTCCTCATTCTTTCTCGTTCTTTGATGATACGTCATTCATTTGTCAGTCAGAGCAACTATAGGCGATTAGGCGGTACAAGGCGGTACATTTAAAAGCTCTTTGGGAAGTTTTTAGTATTAATAAAATTATAACAAATAAAATTATCAATTTGTGTTAATAGTACGCTAGTAATATAATAAGTCAGTGGTTAATGGTCAAGTCGTTGCGAATTTTAAGTGCGTACGTAATCAAATCATAATGAAGCATATGAGAAATTTGTGGTTTGAAATCGGCGCTAAAGGAAGACACAAAATGTTTTTTATGGCCAAATTTTCTTTTGATGAGCTTCGGTGAGTAATCATTAATCAACTTAACATCCGTTTACACTTTTTGGTAGGTATTTGAATATAAATAATAATTTTAGTCCAATAATAAGCTGATGGGAAATAGAGTACCTACTTACATAAATATCGATATCGATGTTTTTAATTTTAGTTGTAATGTAAGAAATGTAAGAAAAATGTACCATATAATATACACTTTATAATTTTCCCGTTGCATTGTACAGTCAGCAGCACATGAGGTTATACAAAACTGTCAAAATTCATTTTTAAACCTTAATATCTTTGAATTTATGTATGAAAATGTTTACATATATTTTTTTATTTCAGGTCATTACCATCAGCCGTCGAAATAATTGAAGAAGTACAATGAAGATTTTTAAGAAATAAATACTTTTAATTTTTAATTTCTTTATTTCAAATATTAAACTGAACACATGTTCTGTTTTTTAAAGTACTGCCCAACAGTTAAATGCTTCATAATCAATTCTAACATACTTATGTGACTCAGTACTAGTTAAAAAACGGAGCATTGTTCCATGTTAGTGGAGATTTTTAAATTATTCTTTAAGTAAGCGCAGTTCAGTGCATTAATCGATATCGATAAAAAATTTGATACTAGGTCGCCCATCTCTATCTTTTTTCCTGTAGGTTGGCAAAACATTGTTTCACAGTTGTTAGGTTGGCAACGATGAGGTATGTTTGATTTGACATTTCATAGATTTTTTTGCTCTATGAAGTCCCGTCTCTTCTTACGTAGTTATTGCTTTCTCTGTGGGTAAATTATTCCAAATCGACCCCGCCCAACTTTGTGTTTATTTTTGCCAATACGTTTCGAAATTTTAGCACTGAACATGATAATTCTCTTCTGTAAACACTCATTTTTGTAAGAAGCAAAGATCGGCTAGACAAAATGCTAAATTAACGAATATTTTGTGTAAAGAAATAATTTCCATTTTACAGTAGGGCTGCATAAAGTTATCGATATTTTTTGTCGATTGTCTATCACGCCGCATCACGCGGTAAACGAATATGTTTCACTGTTGTAAAAGTACTTATATGTTTAGTTATTAATCATCTTGGAATGTAATCCCATTTAAGATACTTAAGCCGATCCATAGGTATCAGTTTCTGACTATTAGAATACCATCATAAGTAATTTAACTATATGTATTTCAGTCAGATTTCCTACCAACTTAGATACAAAGAATGCATGGCTTACATTAATTGGCAGTCCAAACTGGACTCCAAAGAAAACTTCATGTCTATGCAGTAAGCATTTTGAGGAAAAATATTTCCAGATGCGAGGGGTTAAGCGGATTTTGAAAAAATCTGCAGTTCCATCTAAGTTTGTTCCGGTAAGCATTAATAAAATGATACTATAAAATAATAATACTATTTTATTTCTAAGTAAGTATTACAACTGCAATTTCAGCTTCACTTTTAATAGCAGCAACTTCACTAACTCACTCAATAGCCACTCATTTCTGTCTTTGTTACAGGTCAATATAAAGCCTAGACGCACAGTATCGTCCTACGTTTATAGAGATATTGTACCAGAGGCATTCACATATGTACCAACCATCGAATTCTAGATCTACACCTCCGCTATTGCAACAGTCACCACCATCGACTTCTTTTCGACCAGAATTGACGCCAAGGAAAAAGAAGCCCAAAAATAAATGCCATTTATAAAACCTCAATAATGACATACATGATTTATTAATTGATGATTTTTTCGGTTCATTTATCCCCTAAGGGGTTGAGTTTATTTGTTTGTTTATTCACGTTACATGAAATACAAGTTTATTTGTTTTAGAAGTATTCCTACGAAGTTTCATTTCAACATGTGTTAATGTAAATGATTTGAAATATCTTCTTATCTTTTTTTATGTTAAATATATGATTTTAAATATCTTCTGATCTTTTTCTAATAGTTATACTTCATTTCAGAATCGTAATTTTAGTACACCCGTGCAAAATTCTATCCCATTTATTTTGAATCTATGGCTGTTAATTAATACTATCGATATCGATATTTATATCAATAGTGACAAGATTACATCACTGAGACTTATACATAAAAAAAATACACACACAAATGTAAATCAATTTCGGTTTCGATTGACAGCTCATGTTTGTTCCTCTATTCCGTAGGTATATTAACTTTATGAATATAACACGAATTTAAAGGCAAAATAAAAAAAACTGAAATGATTCTAAAAACTATAAGAAATTAAATGTTTTTAGGGTTCCGTACACAAAGGGTAAAAACGGGACCCTATTACTAAGACTCCGCTGTCCGTCTGTCTGTCTGTCTGCCTGTCTGTCTGTCTGTCTGTATGTCACCAGGCTATCTCATGAACTGTGATAGCTAGACAGTTGAAATTTTCACTTATGATGTATTTTTGTTGCCGCTATAACAACAAATATAAACAAAACAAAACTAAAAATAGAATAAAATAAATATTTAAGGGTGGCTCTCATGCAACAAGCGTGATTTTTTTTGCCGTTTTTTGCTCGATATTAATAACGACTGCAGGTATAGACAGTTGAAATTTTCACTTATGATGTATTTTTGTTGCCGCTATAACAACAAATATAAACAAAACAAAACTAAAAATAGAATAAAATAAATATTTAAGGGTGGCTCTCATGCAACAAGCGTGATTTTTTTTGCCGTTTTTTGCTTGATATTAATAACGACTGCAGGTAGACAGTTGAAATTTTCACAGATGATGTATTTTTTTTGCCGCTATAACAACAAATATAAACAAAACAAAACTAAAAATAGAATAAAATAAATATTTAAGGGTGGCTCTCATGCAACAAGCGTGGTTTTTTTGCCGTTTTTTGCTCGATATTAATAACGACTGCAGGTAGACAGTTGAAATTTTCACAGATGATGTATTTTTTTGCTGCTATAACAACAAATACTATAATCAGAGTAAAATAAATATTTAAGAGGGGCTCCCATACAACAAACCTGTTTTTTTGCCGTTTTTTGGTACGGAACCCTTCGTGCGCGAGTCCGACTCGCACTTGGCCGATTTTTTAGTAATTACAAAGTGACTTTTCATAAAACATAGCTTGGTATTAAAAAGAAAAACTAGGCCTTTCTCAAATATTACCTATAATACTTTTCACGAGACCTTACCTAATGAATTTTCGTAGCGAACAACATTTCTTTAATCCAAGTAAAAGCTATTTTGCACCATACGATTTCCTGTCACACATAGTTGTTCTATAGGAGTAATATCTTTGCTTCAGTCCGTAAAGGTAATACCCTGTTCCCTTAGTGCAAACATTTTCTACTACTTAGTTGCGTCTGTAACTGTCGTAAAGTTACCCTGTAACGAACATAAAACTTGTAGTTCTTCGACAATGAAAGAACTATATAAAAACCATTTACAGCTTCTGTTGAACAAGGAACTGGTTCTTATTAGGTTTAAATTTCCCTTTATTTGAAGGCCTCGTAAAATATTTCCAGCATCAAATTCCTATTTCGTTTGATTCAGAAACTGTAAAATTTTGTAAAGTTACAATGTTCACATAAGAAGAAGAATCCATTAAGGCCTGTATAGACGTAAAGGTAGCGACACACCAAAATATAAAAATTGATTGATTGATTGAACAACAGATTGTTGTTAAGGTACTGAACGTATTGATTTGATAATACGCAAAGTAGCTGTAGCATTTATTTGTACTACTACGTAAAAGAGCTCAAAGTGGCCACTTTTACAAATTTACTTAGTCGGCACTATAGTTTGCGAGTAATATTTGTAAAGGATGACGACTTAAGTACTATGGTTTTTTTATGATAAACATTTTACTATAGAAAAATCAGCTCACCTCTAATCACTGAGAGGAGAATCTACGCCATTCGAAATCCAGGCGGATGCTCGAAAGTCGTCAGAATAGATAAGTAATACATTAACAAATTTACTTATTTTAATTGCTTTAAAAATTTGGTTTATACGTCATAAAAGCCTAGTAACGAAAGAAACCATAACTCGAAAGGTATTTCCCCTCAAACCGCAGCCCGACGCAACTAATTACCGCCGCAAATCTGTAGCATTCTAGTGCTAAATTGAAATTCCCAGTCGCAGTACGGCTGCTGTGCATAAATACTCGTGTACAGTACCTACTACATAAACTAATTATTCACATAGATCTCTACGAGTATTACTCTCAAATTTGAGTTAAAATTTACAACAATTTAAAATTGAAAATAAAGTTGATCAGGTAGCACTAATAGCAATTTATTGCTTTCTGGCACACATACATTGTTGCGGTACCTATATCCCGAAAATAGAGAACTTCGAACGAAATTACTTAGTTAAGTATAATTAATTAATTAATTATAGGTGTACTAAGAAGTTATAGTGTAGCAAAAAGTAAATCATTTATTAGAAAACATTAAGGTTGGCTTTTAGGAAAAGATTATAAGGAAACTAATTACTTGAGTATTGAAATCATGGTAATGAGTACTTGTCATATCTCAAATCCAGAGCTAACAATGGTTTATCATCCTACAAACCACCCACATCACTGTATTATCGGAATAAACATCAAAGCAAGACATAGCATAAAGACCTACCTACAAAACATAGTGAAACCAAAATACTTAAGTACTAAAATTATTCCATTTGGAAATATCCACAAGGAACACTGCAAGGTTACAAGTTACAAAAAAAAACAACTTAAGTATTTGTTACTCTTGCTGTAGATAATTTTATCACAGAGAAAGCAACAACTATACGTAAGAAATTTTATCGTTGACCAATACGAATGGTTCGCAAAATAACATTTCTGCTAATCCCACTCAAAAAATGAGATATTTTTTCGCAAAACACATTTTATATAAATTATTCACCACTTCGAACCAAACGTTTTGATGTTTGCCAATTCCCCCAAATGTGTTTTCCTACTCTATCCATAATTCAATATTTTTCTAAAGCTCGTAAATTTTTTCGTATTCATTTTGTAATTTTCTCAGTAATAACATTTCCGAATTCCCTTTGATGAAATTATGATCTGCCGTTTTCGGTTACATCTGTACTGACAAGTAATTTCTTACTACGTATATCAGTTAGCTAGACACTTAATTACAAACAGCTGGATGTTATTCGGAATTTATATCTAACTTTATATCTATTTTCTATGGTCCAAGCTTAAGAGAGAGTTTTTTTTTAAACTTTAAGATCTCAAATACAAACTTAGAAGAAATTGTGTTAAGATGGTGTGCAATATCAGATAAGAATTTGATATTGCACTGTAAAATTGTACCTCTCTATCGATATTAAGTTCGAATAACAATGGATGTTATTCGAACTTAATATGTGATTTCTAGGGTCCAAGCTGAATAGAGAGTTTTTAAAACAAAACTTTAAGATATCTAACTCAAACTTAGACGAAATTGTGTGACTATCAGATAAGATGTGTGTAATATCAGATGAAAATCTGATTATGCACTGTGAAATTGTACATCTCTTACAATGGATGTTATTCGAACTTAATATCTGTTTTCTATGGTCCAAGCTGGAGAGAGTTTTTAAAAGTAAACTTTAAGATATCTAACTCTAACTTAGACGAATTGTGTGACTATTAGAT
This sequence comes from Agriphila tristella, assembly GCA_928269145.1. Classification (NCBI taxonomy): domain Eukaryota; kingdom Metazoa; phylum Arthropoda; class Insecta; order Lepidoptera; family Crambidae; genus Agriphila; species Agriphila tristella. The sequence goes on along the minus strand of OV743433.1, from coordinate 35,817,001 downwards.
AAGATGTGTGCAATATCAGATGTGAATCTGATTTTGCACTGTAAAATTGTACCTCTCTTACAATGGATGTTATTCGAACTTAATATCTGTTTTCTATGGTCCAAGCTGGAAGCAAACAGAATAAAATTAATATTTAAGGGGGGCCCCCATACAACAAACGTGATTTTTTTACCGTTTTTCACTCGATAAATAACGACAACAGGTAGACAGTTCAAATTTTCACAAATGATGTATTTCTATTGCCGATATAACAACAAATATTAAAAACAGACTGAAATAAATATTTAAGGGCGCTCCCATAAAACAAACGTGTTTTTTTTTGCCGTTTTTTGGTAGGGAACCCTTCGTGCGCGAGTCCGACTCGCACTTGGCCGGTTTTTTTTCTTTTTCTTCCTCTCCATTCATCTGTTTCATACAATATCTGCCTATTTCATTATCATCACCATGAGCCATTTTTAATGTCGCCACTCCTCAGCTGACTGATGGATAATGAAGACCTATATACAGGATTTTTGGTAAAGGCATTATAAAGCCGAATATGGTTGACTAGCAGCCGCCCGCGACTTCGTCTGCATGGAATGTTTTGTGACTATCCCTCGGGTCGGAAACAATACTTTTTTTTAATAATAGTAGATTGTTATACGAGGGTCCAAAGGAAGCAATTCCAATACGAGATATTTAGATATTTAGGCTATAGTTCGAGGATGGAATTGATGACTTTTGCCCGAGTTAAACACTCTACTTTTCATTTCGAATATAAGGAAAGTAAAAAAGTCTTAGTTTTTCCTAAATGTTTATTAATAAAACATGTACTTAGTAACTACATTGGTAGACCATATAATTATTTTACTAACTTACCTACCTTACCTATTTAAATTTAATTGAAAATTAAAACAGTTTGTGAAATTTAAATTTAAATTCTTGCTTGAAATATTTACAGTTTGATATATTATGATGACAGATTTGGCTAAAACGCTAGTTTTTTTTACATTCTCCTTGGATTTGGCTTTGTTGGATGCCTGTAAAAGTTGTAGATTCTTTGGTCTTTGATTAGACGGTAAGTCCATGGCAGAGACTCTCCTGAAGTGCCTAGTTGTTTGAGGCGAATAAGAGCGTAGTTTTATTGTTTCTTTTATTTTGTATGAACTTTTTGTTTTAGTATAAACTCATTTTTAGTAAAAACACAAACAAAACTTTAATACGGCACACACAGCTCAAAGTCACAGAGTTAGGTATCCCTCCAATATTTTATAGTTTATTTTATTTTAAATTTGGAACACGCCGCGTCTGCCGGCCGCTCCGGCCAATGTTTTTAATTTTGCACTGGCTGTTTTGTTTATACCATGTTTTGTTATTATTTATGAATTCGCCTTAATACAAGGCTGCAACTTTTTTAAACTATTTGTTTTTAATTAAGGTCAGAGCGGGGAAGACCGTCTAGGGGGTAAGACCAAACAGTCCATTTAAAACTCGATTCTAGCATAGTAGCGCAATCTAGTTATTAGTCCCATAAACAATATTTCATAACGGTTCTACATCTCTATAATAGATGTCGCTACGAGGCCTTTAACATTCATAGATGCCATTTTAATTTAGGTCCATTTTTTCACTCACCGCGTGAGTTAAGGTGTCTTAGAAAAATCTAATTATCTATGAGTTTTTAATTGCTTGAATGGTAATAAGAGGTGAGTTGATTGTAAATATGATATCTTAAAGCTTGTTATTTGATTGAAATATGAATAATGCTATAAATTATGGAGTTATTTGCCAATTTAGTTTGCTAACCTCAAAATATAAGATTGGGGAAGTCCGTACAGCATAAGAGAGGCAAGTTCGTCATATCCGGTCTTGACTCAAGTCAGAGGTTCTAAGCATTTCCACTTACTATGTCGAAATCGAATACTATGTCCAATAATAATTTTGTGATTTGTTATGCTTATGACATCAGGCTAAAATAATTTATATAAGTTTTAAATAAGCTACATTAATGATCTCAAAACATAAAATGTTGATTTTATAATTTTATAAATACGTGATACACATACTGATTTTTTATAGAAACGTGTGCCTTAAAGATTTAAATTATTTATAAAATATAAGTTTGAATGAATCTCTAAGGTTGTTACTTTAGTTCTTACATACTAAAAAAACTAATTAATTCTGGGTTATTTTTTTATTCTTCTTATCATTTAAAAATAATTTGTCACATTCATCATAAATTTTACCACCATAATATACCGTTAAAAATATTAGACGGATAGGTACCTACACAATCTAAAATTTTTAGAACCCCTGACTTCTATTCTATGACGGTCATACCCCTGAAAATGTTTAATGCCATTTATTCAAATCAAAACCTTAATTAGAGATAAATTAAAGTTTTAAATGCCATAATTACACAATGAAGAAGTACTTAGTAATAAATAGATATGTATAAACGTCTTATTTTTGATAATATTGCTAGTAGACGGACTTACCCCAAATTGCGGGGGAAGACCGTCTGCGTCTGCGTTTTTAAAAAACCATTGTTTTGTTTTGAAATTGTATCGTAATATTGTTTTATCTAGTTGTCCTTTGTAGTTTTTGAATTGCTCTATCTTCCTATATATGAGGAATAGTGGTAAGTTTATAAATTTATGTGATATGCTAAAAACCTTTCAACTTATCAAATTATATGCCGGTCTTCCCCGCTCTGACCTTATTGTAAACTTTTTCATTGCCGATGAGGTAACTCTATGGTTGACTATGTTACCAAATTGAGTTCTATTTTTAAATTATTTTTACCATCGCCACTCTAAAAAGTGCGTTTAATTCAACGATAAGAGTGAATAATAAGCGATTTTATTCACCGAGTGAATAAAAATGATTTGAATTTGGAACAAGCGCGCACCGTATGAATTATGTACAAAAAAAAATAAAACGTGCTGAAAGTATGGAGCTATTCCATAGATAAAGCCATAGAAAAAATCCCGCCAATTTTGTTTAGGTTCTTTTTAGTGTCTTATCTTTGGGTTCTTTTCTAAAAAAAATATCTCGCCAAATTAATCAGGTTCGTTTTAGTGTCTTATCTTTGGGTTCTTTTCTTTATATTAGAGGGAGATTAGATGTTCAGTCTTGCATCAGTCCATTCCATCAGTCTGGTACGATCTTCAGTCTGTAAAAATTCAAAGTCTATACAAACTGATGAAATGGACTGATGTCAGACTGATCATGTAATTTCCCTCATAGCATGGTTGTTTTATGTCATTGGAAAACTTATAGTTTCACTATTTTCTAACGGTTAAATTACCGATTACCTATCTAAATAATAAAATTTGATAACTACCTATATAAATAGGTACTATAGGTGTAAGTACTGCTATTATGTTTTCTCGCAGTCAATGATAAAAAGTAGAGTACACAACACGTGAAAAAAAATTTCATCTCGGTCCTTTGTATCCCTCGTTTCGCTCAGGATTCTACTTTTGAATCCCTCGCTACGCTCGGGATTCAACTCTAGAATCCTTCGCTGCTCTCGGGATCCAACATAGTACCTCGAACTAAATTCCTTCTTTTTTCACTTGTTGTATAATCTACTATTACACCCTAGGGTGGAACGAAGAGTTTTTGACCCGCTGCTCAGTTTAAATATACATCACTTTCCGAATATGAGAAATGAAAAAGGTATGTTACCCTATGTCCTTATCTGTATCCCTGACAACGTGTATGTAAAATTCCATGATGATCGGTAAAGTAGTTAAGATGTGTAGGCGTAACAAACAAACGGTCTTTCGCATTTATAATATTAGTAAGGATTACCAAACAGCCTGTATTTATATTTATTGTTCATCATCATCATCATCATATCAGCCGCACGACACCCACTGCTGGGTATAGGCCTCCCCTAAAGATCTCCACGACGATCGGTCCTGCGCTGCCCGCATCCAGTGGCTTCCCGCAACCTTCACCAGATCGTCGTTCCACCTTGTCAGGGGACATATTTATTGTAGCATAGGTGAAATTCTTTAGACTTGCGCCACACAAACAGAGATGCTATCACTTACAGCTGGCCTAACCCGCTAATCAATCATACGCAGGCATTATGCCACTGATATTAATTACATTACACCCGATCCTATCAGAGCCTAATATTCTTTCAGATTTATTGACGGCCTTATGTTGATCGAAAGGGAATGAAGAATAATACTTATCTTTATGAAAAACAAGGCCTTTTTTCTACAACGAATGTTAAAAATTGAATTTGAATAGTTCTGGAAATTACTTGTTTGAACAGTTGTTATAATAATGGAGTTCCATTACAATCGTAAATGTATAAAAATAACACAATTCGTAGTCATCAATCATTTCAATTAATAATGATACTTAGATCGTCATAAGGTGCATTTTTTACCCGACTGCAAGAGGTTTATATTTTTCGCGCGTATCTTGTAAGTTTGTATGTGTGTTTGTATGTAATATTCTTTATACCTCATATCTTTCAAACGGCTGAACGGATTTCTATGATTAAGATATCGTTAGATTTGTCTTGTCAGCCCAAGTGTTCTTAAGAAGGTGGCGTTATAAAAAAACCAACATGGCGGCTGTACGGTGCTATTATTATACGTAGTGGAAAAAAAATTTTTTTTTAGAATACTACTAGATGGGTGTCAAATTAAAGAGCTTCTTATAAGGATTTCAAAAAGGACTGCATGTTATTATATTGCCTTTAATATTTAATATTGTTTTCATCTTTTCAGTTGACTTGTCTTTTTATGCAGGCGGGTTTTTATTTTTTTAAACTATTTTTTTAATGAAAATGTTCAGCCAGAAACTATTTTACTCCGCTTATCTACAAGATGTTTTTTTTTAACAGTACACAAATTTTGTGGTGTAGCTTAGACCGTCAAACTGAACAACTCTGTCTATGGGACCAACTTAATCAGAGCAAAAAAAATCAGCTGTTCCATACATTTTGGTTGAGTAGATATTGATTTTCTATGGAACAGTTCAAAAAATCACCCTGCATTCCTGAATCATGTTACTAACGTTATCCTCTAAAAGCAAGTCAAGACAAAGCCTATTGTGCAAGACAGACATACATTCAGAGAGGAGCCAGATTATACGGTGTCAGAATAAGTCTAATCCTTTACACTTTGACTTGCATGAACGTGATGCGGCCAAGGCAGCGTGGTTCACATAGTTGCTAGACAGTGAAATTCGTCAAAAGATTAAATCTCAGTGATAAATCATTGATATATAAATTGAAGAAGATTCAAATAGTTGGTGGGTAAATAAAATCGGGTGTTCACTTACACATGAAAAGCAAAAGAGTCAAACTGAAGGATGTTCACTTGTAGGCAATAGAGAGAAACTCTCTGTATTTTTTATGCTAATAAGCTAGCATAAATAATGATAATGACGTAGAGGTATTTGTCAATTCGGTTTTCGATGGAGATTACATACCTACTGAGAAAAATATAATAAAATCTGTATACTATAATCAAACATTATATTGAGAATTAACTATAGATAAGTACTCATATTATAGACTGAAAGTCACATTATTTCTTAAATTGGGGTTTATGTTTTAAGTTTTTTTATGATTGTTTTTACGTAATTAGTAGATTATCCAGCGCATTATAGTCAATATCTTTGTTAACATTCTCAAAATGTATTGTTACAATCAGTATTTCCACTTTATTCGCACAATCCAAACACCGTTAGTCATCAAAATCGATTCAGATTAATCCGGATTTCTGTTTACATACAACATAGTTTCGTCTTAAGCCCTCGATATAGTCATATATGGTAATACTGGTGTATTGAGTAAGCAATGATGATAAATATGTATATGCGAATGTTCTCTGGGGTCAGGAGTTATGAGTCTGTTGATCTGTGGAGTTGGCGCTCCTTGTGATATACGTGCGAATGTACACGCTATAGAAATGTCATCTAGTGCTGCTATAATTCATACGCACCGTTATTCAACGCTATTTGGAATATGTGCTTTGTAAGGCTTTGTATTATCATCAGTCATCAGTTGCCAATAAGTCATCAAGCTGGGTGACTTCTGATTGAATCTCTAGACAGTTCCACTTTATTGACTGTACTTTCATTTGTTTCAGATGTCACATCAGCGAGTGCTCTCACATAGAAAATACAAGTATATGGCTTCCAAATGCAATACCTACAGTAAATAATGAATTATCAAAATGCACTAGATATCCTTTAAAGGAAGGTTTGGCAAGTGATAACATGACTTGTATCAGTAAAGAGTTTGATATGACAAAGGAAGAAAAATGTGAATCGTATGACTATCTTGAACATTACTCAATTGTCAGTGAGGTAAGTAACTGTTTAGTGCAAATTTCAATGAAACCAAAGATATTTAAGTATGTTACGTGATCAGCTTGTTATCTTAAGGGATTGGAGTAAAGCCACAGAGTAAATAATAGTAAAACTTTGAGTAACATATACTACAAGGCAATGGAAGTGTAAAGACGGATTTCACACTAGCACGCATCATGCCTTCATTATGTGTGACTGCAGACTGTGAAGACGTAAAGTGCCAAGTATATGTATAGAAATGGCACATGGCGTAATACACCAACAAACAAACCATCCACGCACGTGGTTATTCTAGTTACTAAAATCTGCATAAAATGGAGCGAGTGTAATGCGTGATCCGTCTTATTTGATATACAACCTACAGATATACTTACACTGTTAAATATACAAATTAAAGACAATTTACAATTTATTTGATGGATTTATCTGACAGAGATGATTGTATGAAAGCAATAAATTTGTCATCAATTCAAATTAATTGGAGAACGAAAGGGGAACAAATCTCTTCCCGTGGGAGCCCAGTCATCGGGAAAACGATCGGAATGTGCCCCCTGATTCCGAGATATGGCATTCTACAGATTCCGGTCAAACAATTAAGGAAACCAAGTTCATTGCGTTCGAGTAATTTATTGCGCCGTATTAAATCTGACCTATGTACTGTATTGTGTGGAATTTAAATCAAATTCAAAACAATCCTTATGCAATTAAGCTTAAAGTTAAGCTCTTTTGAATCTCTTAATTTTTTCCCCATGCATTCAGGACTTTCAGCGTCGTCAGAATTTAGAAGTACTCAAGTACGATGTTTACAAAATATATGTATCATTACCTAATACAATAACGCTTTATATTTAAGCTAAGGGATTGATTTGATTGGTAATATATATAAAAATAACCCCCTCCTTTTTTGAAGTCGTTTAAAAATACCGTTTGACCATATTCATGCGTGTGTTTTATTTATCAACTTGTGATTGATATCATGTTAGTTTGTCGGAATGATGTTTACCCATCGAGTTAATGCGAAGATAAGAAACCTGCCTTTATCGTCTTAAGTCGAGTATAGCTAATAAAATCGTATCTATCAAAGACTGACCATATCAATCGCTTTTTTAGTATATCTATTTGCCTGTTAAAAATACTAGGAAGATATATTCAATCAGAATAGAAATCTATTGTTGCAGTGCATCCTTACGGTGCGAGCTGATATCTCGATCTCTGACTAAAAATATATTTTTCTTCTGTAAGAAAAGAGTCGCGAGATCACAGATCATGGGTCCTATTTTTGAAAGTGAAAGTGAAAGTGAAAGTGAAAGTGAAATATATTTTATTTAAATAAGCTCACATAATAAGCATTTTTAAATCGTCAATTCTTTTACCCTACCACCCATTATGACGTCTTTTAACTGACAAGAAAAATGGGCGCAAAAAACTTGTCAGCTTTATCAATCAGATGGAACGATATTTACAAATATGTATATCGTTTCCAGACTTTATATTAACAAAGATTAACAAATAAATAACATTATTGAATTAGCTCATTTCTTAATGAGTTTCAAATTTCTTAATCAATTTACAGATTTTAAGCTAAATTCAAAGTTTGAACTTGTTATTCAGTCTAGGCTGTTACAATAAATAAAAATAAAAGAAAAACATACAATTCAATATGCATTAAGATAGGTAGTCAGAAGCAGACCCATTCCCACTGGCAGCACCAGTTCCCGAACATGACGCATGAACCAGCCATCTCTTCGCTCAACCATATTTGAGGGAACGTAACGACCCGCCTCATACGACACCACCGCAGAAATGATTAAAGATAGCATGACATACTAAGACTACCTATGTTAAGGCATCGAATTGAAAATTTATATCCAAAAGCTTTTCATAGGTCTTTCACTAAACTACTGACTATAGAAACTAAAAATATTGCAATTAAATAAATCAAAACAAGGTAAGCTATTAAGAATTATATTTTTTGAGTAAGAAGTGCCATACATACAGACAATATAAAACAGATCTTTTATATACGAGTTATACGACGCCCTTAATACAAGCAGACAGAAGCAGACCCATTCCCACTGGCAGCACCCGTTCACGAGCATGACGCATGAACCAGCCATCGCTTCGCTCAACCATATTTGAGGGAACGTAACGACCCGCCTCACACGACACCACCGCAGAAATGTTTGAAGTGAGCATGACATACTAAAGCTACCCATATTAAGTCGTCGAGTCAGGAAGCCAGAAGTACGTTTTTAAGTAGGTAGGATACTTCTCACAATTTTATACTTAGAAAAGAAAATCACGATTCGAGTTTAATTAAAGGACTTTTATCTAGACCTATGAAAGAACCCCGGACTTTTTCTAATCAATACTGAGGTATTAGAGTAATAATTAACAATACAAAAGCTATGCCCATGCCTTTTTATCCTTCAAATAATCGTCAACAGTGTAATAACCTTTACTCATTAAATTGGATTTAACAGTATTTTTAAATTTTTCCAAGGGCAGTTCTGTGACTTGTTCGGGTATCTTATTATAAAAGGTAATACATCTACACAAAAAAGAGCTTCCGGTTTTATGCAGTCTGCGCCTTGGAACAGCAAGTTTGTTCTTGTTTCTTGTATTGAGTTTATGAACATTACTATTTTTTACAAAGCTATCTAAATTTTTCTTTACATACATTATATTTTCATAGATGTATTGGGAAGCTACCGTTAATATTTTAATTTCTTTAAATAGGTCACGAAGAGTATCTCTAGACCGTAAGTTGTATATAGCGCGCACTGCCCTTTTTTGTAAGATGAATATGTTATTAATATTAGCAGCTGAGCCCCACAGCAACAAACCGTAGGTCATAATACTATGAAAATAACTGAAGTAAACCAATCTTGCTGTTTCAATGTCGGTCAGAAGCCTTATTTTCTTAACTGCAAAGGCAGCAGAGCTAAGTCTGCTTGACAGGATATCGATATGAGGGTCCCATTGCAACCGCGAGTCTATAGTAATACCTAAAAATTTTGTTGAGTCAACAAATTCGACTGCATGAAAGCGTTGAGCGCTCTTTACTACCTTCTCATTTTCATTCGACTGCCATAGTTGTCCAATTTCTTCTGGTTTTCCTTTCGGAAATTGCGTCAGGTGCTGTAAACTGACAGGAACTATCCAAATCAACATTGCAAACACCCATAAAACTGAGTGTTTTGTACTTGTTTTGTAGCAAGCAAACAAAGATTATTTAATTTAAAGCAAGTGCTAGTTTTGATTGGATAATACCGCATTTGTGGCAATACACCCGAGTGTTATAAATACTGAGCCATAGATATCTTCACGCCATGTTCACTTGTCTTCGCACGCGTCCTTCACGTGGGCTTAAATAACTGTTGGCCTTTTTAAAGTTTACTAATAATCGTGTCATGGCATGAGCATTATCGGATGTTTTGATAATAGATAAGTATATTTTTATTTGACGGAAGCAAAAATTCTAAAGAAATAATATGTTATAGACAGCAAACCAAAGTCTAGTAGCTCCGTGAGTTAACCCCTCGCGTTGAAAGGTAGCTCAAATTGTACATATTTAAAAACAAATAATATATAAGTCCTAGGTTCTCTGTCACAATATTGGCCAGAAATGGGTAAAATTTTGAGTCCTCTAAAAATAAAAAATATAAATTTGCTTTGCACCTCTAACAAAAAAGTTAACTATGTATAAGTATATTTTTGATCATTTTTCATCTCCGCCATTATCTCCGGCATTTTTTAAAAATTAGAAAAACTGTCTCGACTGAAAAATTATATATAATTGAAGGGAAATAATGCTACATGCTACTGAAATCAATAAAAAAATGTATTTAACTTGAAATCAAGTGCCGAAGTTTTAGTACTTTTGCAAAAACGATTTTTACAAATATAATGTAACTACATGTACTTACGCAGCTTTTGTACAAAAAATTTTATAGGTGTTTATAATAATCTTCCAAAAAAAGAGAATTAAAGAGAAGGAAATGTAATAAAAAAGGAAAATTTCTTTCAAAACGTGAATTCCTACAATGAATTTATTGTACTCTCTAATCTTTTAAGTTAAACCGTAAGACAGTCGATACTTTTTTGGCTAACCTGAAAAGTTTGTAGCAATTCAGTTATGGAGTTTTTGTAAAAAAACCTTTCAATTATCGAACCTGCTCATATGATTTCACGAGAATCGGTTGAGAAATGCGACCTGTAGAGGAGAACAAACGGACAGGTGGACGGAAGGACATACGAAAGAATTTTTGCTCAAGCTGAAGCGGAGACGCTTTGTTCGCTCGGTCAACAGGTATTCCGCTCAAAAAAGTACCACACAAAAATGACAACCAAATGGGCCTGAATAAAAATGCCAGCATTTAGTTATACAGCACAAAGCGACTGAACACTTTCTTGTTGTATAACCAGTGTTCAGTCGCTTCGTGCTGTATATAGCGACCATAACAGATATACTCGGGTATGTATTACAATGCCGAAAATTCAGAACACATACGACCGAAATATCGACGCATAAAACACTTATTTTTAAAATACTGAAAATCCCCGATAGAAACGTGACATATCGATTATCAAATGGCAGATAGTTCGAAATCCCAAAAATAAAAACAGCATTGTGAATGCAAAAGTCCTAATTAAAAGTTATGTAAAATATCGAAACTATTTTATAAAATCAATCAATGGATTTAGGTATTTATACTATGTGATATAATAATTATTTTATCATATCTTTACCAATTTCTTTCCGTAACGATAGTGATCCTGCCTACTGGCTCAAAGGTTCTGGGTTCAAATCCCGGTTGAGGCGAATGTTGTTGGTGACCGGTAAGGCAGTTTAGTCCCAAGTTATAAATACTTTACTGAAACTATTATTTTTATTAAAATAATGGATAGAATACATAATTTGTTTTTTGGTGTGCATTTTCCGGATTTTTTTTTCCTTTTTTACAGTTCAACCTCGGCTGTCAAAATTGGAAAAGAACACTTGTCGGTACACTCCACAATGCAGGCTTGTTCATATCGTTGCCCCTCACGGGTGTACTGTCAGACAGGTTCGGAAGAAAAACGGCGCTGGCAGTTGCATCGCTTTTCAACGGTATCTTCGGTCTACTGAGGTCTTTCTCCGTGAATTACGTCATGTTCATAGCATTCGAATTCCTGGAAACGGCTATTGGAGCTGGAGCGTATAGTACAGCGTTTGTTTTAGGTAGGTAACTACATATTTTCGTGACATTTTAAAAGATCTATGAAATGGAACCTTATAACTTTATTACTTGCTTTCATTTTAGTCTACTAATATCTTTTAATGTTATTACCTCTAATATTTCACCCCCGCCTCGTCGTCACAGTTCCCATATTTTCTTTTTGCATATAGGTAGTCTGAAAACCATAGAATAATAATTACACAATCAGCTTAAGAAATATGTTCAATCCAACTTCAATTTGATTAACAAATTGCTTGTGCCTTATTTAGTGAAACACTTTTTAAACTTGTTTTCTTTTTCAGCCATAGAGCTGGTGGGACCAAAAGGCAGAGTCTTTGGCAATACCATAGTAAACGTAGTATACGTATTTGGCCTCATGACACTTTCTGCTTTAGCCTGGAAACTGCAGGACTGGAGGAATCTATTACGGATCGTGTACACACCTGCATTATTAGTGTTTTCCTACCTATGGATATTAAACGAAAGTGTCAGGTGGCTAATCAGCAAAGGGAAAGCAGATGAAGCAGTTCGTATACTCAAAAGTGCAGCTAAAATGAATAAAGTTGAGATATCGGAAGAATTGTTAGCACCTTTAGCCGCTGAAAAAGTTCCACTAGAGAATAAGGACGAAAAAGAAGTTGAAAAAAAGCCTACATCAACGTTATCTCAAGCTATAAAGTCCAGAATTATACTAAAACGATTGGTCGTGTGTTCGTTTTTGTGGATCACGTGTACATTTGTATATTATGGACTGTCTATAAACTCAGTGTCGTTGGCGGGAAATAAGTATGTGAACTTCATGCTGGTAGGATTTGTGGAGATACCAGCGAACTTTGTGTGTCTTCTAGTGTTAGACAAATTTGGTAGGAAAAGGACGTTAATCATCACTTATGTGTTAAGTGCTTGTTTGTGTTTGAGTCTCTCGTTTCTATCAAAAGGTCAGTATTTATCAAAATTATTAGCAATTATTAATATTAAAACAATCTATTTACCTGTGAAGACTTTGCTATTCTTTTCAACGTTGAACATGACGTGTTATTCGCTTCTAATGAGATCAAATCGATAGCAGTTCAGCCGTTTAATAAATATTCTAGAATTCTAATCCAGTTAAAGATGATAATTGGCATGAATATTTAAGTTTATAGAGTATCGAATTTGGTATTAAATTGTTTTTCTTACTAGATAACTTTCGTGAGTCAGTAATGAATTTTAAACTAGACTAGTACCTATCGTTTTCGTTCATGTGTCTTGTGAAGCTGAAAATTCTAATGATATCTCCAATGTTTTACTTCAACAGCCTGAAATATTTACGATAAAATGATTATCGTCATTTCAAAGACATTGGTAGTTTTGAAGAATAAAAAAATCAAATTCAAGTTATGCAATTTATAAAAAAAAACAAAAAAATAGCCAAGATATTTATTAAATTTTGCAAGAAGCAACCAAATACAAGCCGATTGATTAAATCGTAACAAAATAGTAGATTATACAACAAGTGAAAAAAGAAGAAATTTAGTTCGAGGTACTATGTTGGATCCCGAGAGCAGCGAAGGATTCTAGAGTTGAATCCCGAGCGTAGCGAGGTTCCAGTTCCAGAATGTTCCTTGACCTATTTATAGCTATCAAATTTTATTATTTAGATAGGTAATCGGTAATTTAACCATTAGAAAATAGTGAAACTATAAGTTTTCCAATGACATAAAACAACTATGCTATGAGGGAAATTACATGATCAGTCTGACATCAGTCCATTTCATCAGTTTGTATAGACTTTGAATTTTTACAGACTGAAGATCGTACCAGACTGATGGAATGGACTGATGCAAGACTGAACATCTAATCTCCCTCTAATATAAAGAAAAGAACCCAAAGATAAGACACTAAAAAGAACCTAATTAATTTGGCGATATATTTTTTAGAAAAGAACCCAAAGATAAGACACTAAAAAGAACCTAAATAAAATTGGCGGGATATTTTTTTTTATTTCTATGGCTTTATCTATGGAATAGCTCCATACTTTCAGCACGTTTTTTTTTTGTACATATTCATACGATGCGCGCTTGTTCCAAATTCAAAATATTTTTATTCACTCGGTGAATAAAACAGCGTTTTATTCACTCTTATCGTTGAATTAAACGCACTTTTTCGAGTGACAATGATAAAAAGAAAATTGCTAATTCAACGGCTTATCATTTTTCTTCTTTCTCCCACAGATCAAAAATGGTGGTCCCTTGCCGTCTTCCTCTCCGGGAAGTTCTCCATCACGGTGTCATACAGCACCGTTTACATTTATGTGTCCGAAGTATTCCCAACCAGTGCCAGGCAGTCACTGCTGGCTGTGTGCTCGTCACTTGGCAGGGTTGGATCCACATTGGCTCCTTTGACGCCACTGTTGGTAAGTTTATGGTGCTATTGGAGCACATTGTTTTTCTTGATATTAGAACGTTCTCTATCACACGTGTCATAGTTTTTTAAACATAGTTAAAATCATAATCTGGTCGTCATTAGACAAATGCAATGAGGCTATATTTTCTAGATAATTAGCTAATTTCTTGGTGTCGTGATTTACCGTGTCATGCTCTGACGCTAAGAAGAGTAATATTTATTGATTTAATAAAATAATAGTTACCTGATTTACTGAGTATCATTCCACTTTTATATACCGGGTGTAACAAGACCCTCAACGAAGCCGAGGTCTACATTTTCTGCCCATCATGAGGACCATTTCTGTTTAAAATTATTGCTGGGAAACGATTTTTTTTCTTTTGGTATTAAAAAAAAGTTGCATAAATTATCACGCATTCTAACGCGAACAACCGCGCCTTTATATGCGTGCTTATTAGATACATTAAGTGATGACGTTTTGAAACCATTGTTTGTTACGAAATACTTAAAATTTTGAAAATATTTCGTTGGACAAAAATTTGGAAATAACGAATAAAATAATATTTCATTAAAAATTTGAAAACATTTTTTGACTTTGACCTTCAAGAACTTTGTAGCTATTGGTTTCCCAGTTTAAAAGACAAAAATAATTCTGTTGATGGGCGACATACGTGGACTTCGGCTTCGTTGAGGGTCTTTTTACACCCGTTATAGATCTCAAACCTCGCACAGTAAACCTACAGAAATGCAACAGAACTTAACAGCTTGCTATGACAGGAGCTACATCCCAAAAAAATTTTTTTCACAAATTTTATCTTATCGTCAGGCTTTATACTACGACAACCTGCCAGCCATTTTCTTCGGGAGCCTGGCGCTGGTGGCCAGTGTGTTGGTGTTCACTCTCCCGGAGACCATCAACATGCCACTACCGGATACGATAGAAGAAGCAGAGGAATTGTCCAAGAGGAAAATCAGAGCTGAAGGAGTATAATAACAGCCCCAAAAACATTCAGCCTTATTAATAAACGAAACTTATGTTTAAATCAAATCAAATAGTTTTATTTGCAAAATATGGGTAAATACAAAATGTTGGTCTTATAGATTATTGGAGCGCCATATCTAACCATTTCTGGTGTGCAAAATATAATTATTAGGTGCAACATATTATCATTAACATATTATTATTAACACTCTTTAAACTAAAAAGTTTGCTTATGGTGTATTTACATGGGCGACTAAAGCCACACAACTTTCGACCCATGTAAATAGCCCAGAGAACATGACGCCTTAATAATAATATTGCTCAGCTATAATTTTGTTTAACCCGGGCGTAAACTTATTCTTCGTTTATGAAAGGCCGATTGAGTTAAACAGAAATCCAAACTATAGAATGTCAACTCTAACGCGCACCAGTGCACATCATCATGACACGCACTTTGATTACTATGTTACCTCTTAATAGATTTTCTAATAAGACAATATAAGTATTTTAACTCTCTGTTATCACAGAAAAGACATAAAAGACGACAAAACGTTGAACATTAGGAAAAACTAAAATATGTTTTTGACATTTCCCAAACAAACACTTCGCACATCCGGTGCTACAAAAGACATTTTGTTAATTTTCAGAAAATGCAATTTAAGTTTTATTTTTGCTACTTTGAAACATTGCATTGGCTGGAAATGACAAAAGCTAAAACGTTCCGATAAATTGGTGAAAATTTGCTCAGACATCCTTTTACAACAACTACGAAACTCCAAGAGAGAAAAAATGGAGAGTTATTTTCGTGATTTTTGCAGTTAATTCTTTATAGCACCGGATCTGCGACTTGTTTTTAATAATTGATGGAAGTTATTAATTCTTATTAATGTTAAAGATAATAAAGAACTTACCGAATCAAAATATCAAATCATTGATTCCAGAAATTTACAGCTGTTATACACCGTCATTTTGTAGTCGTTTTAATTAACTTAAGGGAGTGTTCTACTAATGAAAATAATCATTTTTGCCAAAGAAACATGGGTAGAAAAATGACAAAAATTTTGGATGTTCCCATACAAATACAATGTTTTAGCTGTCTAGTTAGTATGGGAGGACCAAAATTTTTTGTCGTTTTTTGACCCATGTTTCTTGGGCAAAAATGTTTAGTTTCATTGGTACAACACACCCTTAAGTTAATTAAAACGACTACAAAATGACGGTATATAATAATTAATTATTTAATACCTGATGTGTGATGTCTAGAAAAATATTATATTTGAATACATTTTCCTAATATTTAAGCTTTAGATAGTTTTCAATCAAATCACAAGGATTATATTAATGCTTATGTATAGAATTACTTATACTTAAGTACCTAGTTTTTATTCAAGGGATATAGATTTTGTAGTTATTAATTACATAGCAATAAAGAAAAATAAGTTTATTTGAGTGCGGCGGGTAAGGGTGTCGACCTGAATGTTTATTAAAGGAAATTATCTACATTTTTTATAATTATGACGTAAGCATACGCTTTTTCGACCAACTAAGCGCGAAGCATCTCTGCTTCAGCTTGGGCACAAATGCGTTCGTATGTCATTCTGTTCTCCTCTACAGGTTGCATTCTCAACAATAATTTTTATATTTTTTTGTGGACTTGGCTGAGTTTTAAATACTTCTACATTAGTAATAATTAGTCATTTAGTTATAAGCTTTTTAACATTGTATAGTATTCTGTGACATTGTACAAATATAAAGTAGATTTTGTAAACATTTTACATTTCTATGGATTTATATATTTTCTGTGCACATACCTACAAAAATTATCAGATCACGCAAAGAAATAAATTATTGCTTTATTGGTATGGCTTGAGTTTTCATTTTTAACCGACTTCAACAAAAGGAGGAGGTTCTCAATTCGATTGTATGTTTTTAGGGTTCCGTACCCAAAGGGTAAAAACGGGACCCTATTACTAAGGCTCCGCTGTCCGTCTGTCTGTCCGTCTGTCTGTCTGTCTGTCTGTCTGTCTGTCTGTCTGTCTGTCTGTCTGTCTGTCTGTCTGTCTGTCTGTCTGTCTGTCTGTCACCAGGCTGTATCTCATGAACCGTGATAGCTAGGAAGTTGAAATTTTCACAGGTGATGTATTTCTGTTGCCGCTATAACAACAAATACTAAAAACAGAAAATATTTAAGGGGGGCTCCCATACAACAAGCGTGTTTTTTGCAGTTTTTTGGTACGGAACCCTTCGTGCGCGAGTCCGACTCGCACTTGGCCGGTTTTTTTTATCGTTGTTCGCGCGTATCTGCGACATTTATGGACCGATTTTGATGATTCTTTTTTCGTTCGATTGAGTTTGCTTGCAAGATGGTCCCAATTTATTTATTTTTCAAATTTGTCGAGTAGTTTTCAAGTAATCCTGAAAATACTATGATTTTGCATCTTTTGAGACGACTTTGTTATTTATGAACCGAATTAGATGAAGTTTTTTGTGTTAGAAAGGGTATGCTTTAATGTAGTCATTTTAACCGACTACAAAAAAAATAAGATTCTCAGTTTGACCTGTATATAGTATGTTTCTCCGCGATTATCTCACGTTCGGCTGAACAGATTTTTCTACCTAAATAATATACTTACCAACACTACCTAATACAGAAGGTACTCACACTAAAAATAAAAAATAAAAATATTGTTTAAAAACAAAAAAACCGGGTGGGGGTTAAAGAATAAAAAAACCGGCCCAAGTGCGAGTCGGACTCGCCCATGAAGGGTTCCGTACCAAAAACAGCAAAAAAATCACGTTTCCCATTTTTACCCTTTGGGTACGGGACCCTAAAAAAGGAAGTTGTTGTTGTTGGCGCAGTCAAGTGGTTTAGCGCCTGGCACAGCGATTGCGGAGGTTAAGCAACGTTCGCAAGGGTCGGTCATAGGATGGGTGACCAAAAATATATTATCTCGAGCTCCTCCGTGCTTCGGAAGGCACGTTAAGCCGTTGGTCCCGGCTGCATCTGCAGTCGTTAACACCCGCCAATCCGCATTGGGTCCGCGTGGTGGGTTATGGCCCGTCCTCCTTATCCTCCCATAAGAAAGGCCTGTGCCCCAGCAGTGGGGACATAAAAATGGCTGATGGACAAAAGAATAAATAAGTAGGTACCTAGGTAAGTAAGAGTAAAAATGCTTAGAGGTGCCACATACAGACGGAATCTGAATTTCGAAACGGAATATCGATAATGTAAGTATGAAGATTCCGAACGGAAAAATAACGCATGTGTGGTCCATAGATTGTATGGATTTGCTGCGTTCGGAATAATTTCGATTCGGAATCGAAATTCCGTAAGGTAATATGTGTGTCGAAAGAACTGATGATAAACAATTTTCCGTAGCATATCACTAAATTAGTTCAGTACTTATAGTCTGCGAACAGGGTTGGTAGGTTGGGGTATTTTTTCGCATTTTTGGGAATAAATAACGGTCTTGGCTAAATTTTGGGGTAATGAAATCTTTGGGGAAATGTTTGGGAGAAAAATATACAAGGAAGAATTTTGGTTGGAGTATTAATGTTTATCTGACCATGTAAAGCGAAAATGAAGTTTCGGAAAACCTTTTAGATGATTCAGTTTAGAACTTCCTTAGTTTAATATTTTTCAATTCGTTTTATTTCCTGTATAACAAAAATGGGGGAAAAGTTGCCAAAAGTATTATTTAGGGGAAAAGCATTCTTGAATATGGGGAAATTTTAAAATCTGGATCTATCATCCCTGTCTGCAAACATAAGGTGGCATCAGTTATTATATATTAAGGTCGCGGGTTCGATGCCCGTTCGAGAATATGATCCAGGTGCGAGTCGTATTATTTCTATTATTAAGTATTATATAAAAATAGCACTGTGAATGCTAAAATCTCAAATTCAAAATATATATTGCTGTTTCATTTAAATGAACTGTCAAAATATCTGGAAAGATATTTCAATTGAATGTTTAAAGGTAGGTTTAATGATTATGGTAAAAAGAAAGCAATAGCAACGCACGTAGTTTTGTTTTTAATTTTTGTTGCAGGCGTTTCCTTTATAAAGCACAGAATTCAATAGTAAAGTAGTTTGTTTGAGAACAGTTTTAGCTGACAGAATGAACGACACAATTTATTGTAAATCAAATTCTGCTTTGCCCCTTCTTAAACTCTGCTTGATATGAATTAATATGGTATCTGTTCTGAATATGATTGCATCGTAGAAGACACACACATTTAGTAAATAATTAGATACCTGCAATTATACAAATTTACATCACATTTGCCTACACGTTCTAATCAGGCTTTTATAACAACAGCAAGACAAAAGTGTATCTTGTGGAAAATGTTATGTTCGCACTACAATATACCTATTTATAAAATATTTACTGTGTCGGTTTCATAGATTTCGAATAGATTCAAAATATTTGATTTTTTTTACAGATTTCATAGAAATTAACTTCTATTATTTAGCAGGTGCTTTCCGGGACTTGTGAAATAAGGGTACCTACAACAGCTTATTAAAACTACTATCTTGTCAATTAAAAAAAACGGCTTTTTGGTTGTACTGTTCCATTTTCACTAAATCTGTAGAGACGCGGGCCGTAACATGAAGATTACTCTCGTGAAAGTAGGACGATTGGAACGTCGTTGAAAGTCAATAAATTGGGATTGTTTGAAACTTTCCAATGTAGGCTACATTTACCTAGGTAAGTATTGGGTCCCCGCCAATGAAATTGGCGCTTTTTACTCATGAATAAAGAACCTCGTCACTTCTGTGATTTTCAAATAATCGTCAGCTTGATATTAAGTATATAGAATAATGACCATCAAAGACAACTATCAAGAGTAAAAAAATATTTATTATCATTTTCTAAACATAACAAAAAATACTTTAAAAATGGATCCTCTTTTTTAGCAGTTATTATTTGCAGAAATGACCATCATATTTATTTTAACTTAGCCAATACTTATTTTTTTTCGCTACACCACAGAATAGATAATAGTATGTTTAAACCATTGAAACATTAAGTAATGTGTAAATGTTTTAAAACATTAGCGTTCATGGTGGTTAAATAAATTAAGAAAATGTTAGTACCTATGGAAAATTCAACTCCTTTAAAATTCTCTATACAAAACGCCAATTTCATAGGTGGGGCTGGCTGGAGCCCTAATGTAAGTAGCCTTTAAAAAAACAAGTTTTTTTTTTCTGTATTTCGTAAAAAGGAATACACCTACCTACCTACCTACAATATCATTTTACGACCTTATGTTGAACTATGGTATTTCTTAGGACTAGCTTTTTCTAACAGTGCCTACCTATCATTGAAAGAAGGAGAAAGTGTGTAAGTAGCCAAAATCCACCGATAGACAATCCAAAATGTGACTGCAACATTGCTAAATGGTGAAGTTGGAGAGTGCGATATGAAAGATAACAAAATGATTAAAACCAAAACCGTCTGAATATAATAATATCTGTCGACCACATATTCATCGAATATGGAACACAAATTTTTTGCCACTTCTCAGTTACCACACGAACGTAGTTTTAATGCGACTGACACCATTTATAGACATTCAAGGACAAGATTATCATTAAAATTTATGCAAGGCACCGCTTACGGTTAACCTTGGGTCATTACCCTTAGTAACTTCAGAGAAGCTATTTATGAAACTTCAATCAACCACGTGTGTCATTCTATCTGTCTCGAACTCAAACAAAATGCATAAGACGGCGCGACAGATGGTGCATTCCTTCACCACCGACGCTATTTATAGCGGCTGCATGTACGATAAACGGTTTCACAACATACATTGCGGTGTCAACGCTCACGCCGCCAGAAATGTATGCCACGTGAACGATATTCTCATTATTGGCTTAGGAGCCAGCGTACGCGCGTGGTACGATACAAATGACGTTCCACGCCACCACAGCGACGACCAAATACATTTTTGTAGACATCGTTCGATATACGAAGTGTTTGCACGCACGCCGGCCGGTCTCGCGATCGAATTACGAACGTTAAATCCGTGTCAAATAACAAATACACGATAAAAACGAATCACAGTGATTACCTATCGAATTGTACACGTGAGCAGTTAGGTTAGAACTACAGTGCTTCTGTGGATATAGGTCATGGTGCGATTCAATTAGCGAAGCGTGTCTGAGTAAGTACTTTTATTGTTTTCTTTTTTCAATCAAAATTTGGTGCTAACCTCTTTGTTTTTGTTTGTTTGAGTGTTCCTATCTGTTTAGATTTCTCTGAAACGTGGACACAATTATTACCTGTCGACATTACGCGTGCGCGGTGTCAATTCAATAGCATTACATTCGCATTTCTTTCTAGATTTATAACCACAGACCATACAACAATACAAACATTCCGTTTGCTATAATAATGTACATGCACGAACAACTTTTTTGGTGCAGATTCAGTTTACACATCCAAATATTTATCAGATTAATGCAAAAATAATTGTTCGTTTAAACTCTATCTCAACGTCCTCAATGAATATTAGATTTCGAATAAAAATCACTTAACAATTACAAGTAATAAACTATTGAGTACAACATTTTATTACTAATCAAAAACTATATCTAAAAACCAGATTTAAAGATAATTAAATGATTAGTTCAGTTTGTTAACGCCACGTTAGATATAAAAAAAATTAAAATCTAGTAAAATCTAAATTTTTGTGGCAATTTTGAATTTACAAGCGTATTCATTGTATGATACGAAATTAAATTTAAATATAGGGATTGAAAAATAATTTATAAATACCGTAAAAATATTTTTTTTGTTGATAATTGTAGCGTCATAATACGCTCATTAGTGATTGGATAACTGACATAAGACATTAAACCATGTTATCAGTTAATTAATTCTGTCATATATTTTTTTATTTACGGTTTCAAACTGGGGGCTACGTTGTTTCGTTGCTGACTGTACTAGTAATTTTTTGTGGGATTACATAAGGGACTTTACTTGTTTGAACAAACCCATTGTTGTAGATTTACCTGAGAATTGTTTGACAAAAGAATTGGGGTCTTCTTATTGTGTTTTATAATATTTTCATCTGTTGCCAGGCCGTTACTAAGGGATCATTCTACCTACTTATTTGTTTCTTTCAACATAAATATCGGACAAATTCTTTTTGTTTCACTTATATGATAACAAACTATATTTTAAAGTCATTAAAATAGGTACAGTCAGCAAAATTATGACCTTAACAGTTTGAAAATAAATCGCTTGCAAGGATGGAACTAAAAGTTCGTCTTTACCTGCCTCCATTGTTTTCATACAAAAGATGCTTTTGTTACTTTTGGGTAAATGCAAGACAATACAGACTACTCAATCTAGAAATGAACCTTAAGGTGTTCAGCTCATAGCTTTGCTGACAGCACCTATTTTTTTTTAATGAAACAACCTTATAAATTATCTTAACAATCAGTAACACATTTTTACATGGGTAATTTTCAATACCGAAATCGCGGCTGCAAAACCAACAATTTTTAAGTTAAAGGTAAGTATTAAATAAGATCTTTCTCACCAAAAAATATTTCTAAAGACATGTCCCAACGCGCCTATGTCATTTGCCCCATTCTCAAAAAATGAATGTCTATCGCGTCTTAATCAAAGTAGTATGTCAGAGTAGGTATTTTACTCTAGAATCAGATTGATTATTATTTTCTGCATTAAAAAGTGGGATTTTTAAGTTAAAACGCTTTTAAATTACATTTTTTTATCATTAGAGTACTATTTACTTAATTTTTTTCACAAAATACTTCAGAAAACAACTTAATGTTTTTGTAATTGTTTTTCTAAATATAAAACAATTCTTGATACCTTTATAAAATGTAATTATCATTTTTTAATTATGAAAGTAATTAAATAATATGAAACTGGGGCAACGCTGGGGCATCTCCTTTACAACTAACAGTACCAGTCTTTTAATTATTCAGTTCAAACTGATAATTTCTCAATAAAAACACGTGCTTATCACTACATTTTTAAATGCGGTTTAACTACTGTAAAAGATAAAAAGTTACAAAATTATCACGGCGCCTCTTGCATGACACATGTGAATGTCATTTTGGTCACTCAGTCCTAGGGTTGCCAATCGTACTATATTATTGGTAATTTTATTAAAATATAACATAATTTTATTAATTATATACTAGTGGCACCGTGAGCTGTAGACCTCGCGTTAAAAAGTAGCTCAAATTCTATTTTGTTTCAAAAAAATCTAAAAGATGTCGCCACCCCTTTTATGTATGTTTGTTTGTATGTGTGTTTTTCCCACACTGCTCACGAGGTTTTCAAGGCACATAGTAGGTACCTACGGCTGTTTGGTATATTATGTGGTAGGTACATTCGCAGCTAGATAGCGCTTCTAATTTTGAAAATTTTTCGAAATAGGTAGGTGATTTTAAGATAAATTTCGAAAACCTGGCTCGACTTAAAAAAAATATATAATTTATCGAACCTGCTCACAGAATAGGGAATATGCATCAAATTTTTTTCTTATCAAAATCAATAGTATAATGCGTGAGAAAATGAACTGTAATATTGAAACTTGTCTCTTGCGTTTTTTTCTCGTAATATAGTTACTTGAAGTTAGCACGCATCAGCTCCCACCGAAAACGCTCTTTACAAAACGGTGACGTCACACATCACGTTTCGGTGTGTTTCGGGCGCGTTTAATATGGAGTTAGCCAATAATCTTCAATTATCTCCCTAAATTTTGCGTTTAACTAGATATGTGTCATACAAAATATTATTTCTTTTTCGATATTCTATCTGACTGTAAAGTGCATTATATCCAAAAACGAAAAAAAAAATCGTTATTTTCCCCTGATTTCATCGTGTGATAAAACGAAAATAATTATTTATTTTTATTTTTCTTTCTGTTCCATCATGTTTTTACAAGTGTCCGCAGCGATTAAGCTCAATTTTAGGAAAATCGGTGACTTATGCATATTCCCTATTGGCTGAGAAATGCGACCTGTAGAGGAAAACACATAGCTGGAAAGTCAGACTGAAATATGTATTTTTTTACATATTATCTCCGCTATTTCGAAAAATTTCGAAAAACTGGCTTAACTTCAAATATATATATATATATAATTTTCGAACCTGCCCACAAAATTTCACGAGAGAAATGCGATCTGTAGAGGAGAACAGACAGCACCTGTAAGCGAAACTGATTTTTTTTTTCATATCTCCGCCATTTTGAAAAATTACAAAACACTCACTGGCATGACTCTCAAGTAGTATCCCAGTAAGATGTATTTGTAAACCAGAAGCGGGGACTACCTTTTTTTAAAATAAACACCAAATCACAGACAAAAAAATGGATACAAAAAGAATACAAAGAGACGTCCTGGAGGCCTACCATGAACTATTATTGCGATTCAGTTTAGGACCTAAACTGAACTGGTTTGCTTATTTGTACCATGACGCCTTTATAGCGATCAAGTTTCAGCGGCGTCAGCAGCAGGCGATTCAGCGCTAGTCCATAACCCAAACTGACTCGCTAAGCCTTATCATTCATTCATTTTTCGTACCATGACCTCATATTTGCGCCTACACTGCTCCGCTTGTACGTCAATTTTAGCGATCCAAATAAAGTTCCTTATTTTAGAATAAAATCTGAATTGTTAACTGTTTTCTTTAGGCTAAACGAATTTTTAGGATTTAAGTTTTTAGTGACGAGTGATTTTTAGTGTTCAAATTGATATTAACTGTGTTAGAAATCCCAGACAATGTGTTAAAGTGTTATTTGTTCTAATGTTGGTATATATGTTAAAACTTTATATATTTTTTGAAAATATTTGCCTTTAAAGCACTGTCTAGTAATAACATTTATTTTAGATGCGCGATGAATAAACAACTTTCGATTATTTCGAAAACGATAACATAACAGTGAGATATCTTTTAAATCATATTAATTAAATAACAATAAAGTATTTAAAGCTCCCAAACAGAGTCCGATCTTTAGACGCGAGTGTTAAACTAAGAACAAACTTAATGATTTTTCAATAAACAAAATACCTAGGCATGACTAATGTTTACTTACGCTATTCCAATGCGATACTTCGTAACTTTAAAATGCGCGGTCAGCAAAATTACGAAACCACGGTAAAGAAATGTATCAGTATTCTAACTTAGTACAATCGGTCGAAATGCGAGCCATACCTATGCGCCTCGAGTTCGGTCTGCACTCGGTATACAACAGTCGCGAATGCGCCGCAGTGAGGAACGAAAGATTTACGTACAATTGATTGAAATACAAGTAATTATTATGGCAAAGTGCAGATTGTGCTGTTTATATTATATTTAATTAACAAATAAATCCAGACAAAACATTTTTAAATACCCGGAAAGTCCAAAAAATAAGATTAAGATAAAATTAAGATACTTATATTTTTTATTATTATTATACAGGTATTACCAACTAACTATGGCCAGAAGGATTTGAAACGAATTTGTTTTTCCCTTTTGATCAACGAAGATAGTAGGCATTTAGCTTTTTTTACCATTAGTTATGTAAGTATTTTATTGCTTAGAAATTGATTTCTCGGCGAAGGTAAACCCTATAATATTGATTCTAAAATATTACGTACAATCACAAAACCAGAAAGATATACCTACCGAGTTAGAATACTGAAACATTGCTTTACCGTGACGAAACTCTCACGCGAACCAGAGACACAAACCGTTCAGTCATTCATATTTAGCTATTCAAATGAGATTCAGTTCTAAATAGCTCATGGTACGAAATATAGCGATTCAGTTTGGGAACCTAAACTGAAACGCACCTGTTTTGAATCGCTTTATAAAAGTTGATGGTAGGCATCCTGTATACACGTCCGCCACCAAAAGTGACGCCCCGCTCCGCAGTCCCCAAGCGCCACGTCAGCATCGCAAACCTTACGTCATAGGAATTATAGGTTTAATAAGAGTTTATTTTCACTAGGTACTGAATGGGCGTCAACTTTCATTTTAACTCGAACGGATTATATATAGTTATCCGAGCTCATAAGAAGTCATTTCTTGTAATTTAATTCAACTTTGTCTGCTACTAGAGATTTGCCAGCCTGATCAACACAAAATGAAATATCTTTATTAGCAGACTTTTCTTTCTAAGAATTTTGATGCTAAGTTCCCCAAATATTTATTCTGGATCGTTTACGCAGTTTTTATTTTAAAATGCTAAATTTTTTAATCAAATAAATTCATCTATGGCTGGTCGCCTTTGTTCTGTATTGGCATTGAAACTTGGCGTTATGTATCCTAGATTTTAATTTTAACGACACATTAAAAGCCATAAAACATATATTTATTTAATTTAAACATAAGCTTAGCACGTTTGGTCTTTTGGTAGGTGATAATGCTTTCTCGCCGCTACCAGGATAAAAAAAAATCCCTTCAGAATGCGCTCAGATAAACTTTTATGATGAATCATAATAACCTATGAACTTATTGATATTAATATCAACGAATCAATTTATAACATAATGAATGGGTTCATCGTGACCTTCAATATCGTGAAGATACTGATGCTTTTATAAGGACTTACACATTTACGTTATCATTGTAAATAAAAAATATTAATAAATAAAGCTACTACTAACACAAATACTCATTAAGTGTTATGCAATATTGCTCGATGATTGAGTTCGATAATTATTTCGAAAAATCGTGACCCCAAATGTTGAATCCAAAAGTATAGAATATAATTTACAGCTTAAAAAAGTAGATGAATATTCTAACAACCAACCTTTTAAGTACATGTGTTATCTTGTTAGATCAAATACAACTAAAGATAAAAAGCTTAGGTAATTATTTACTCAATCAACTGATTCTGATATCGTTAATTTTGTGTTAGCATCTACACTCGGCGTCAGAAAAACCGCACCTTTTCTTCAAAGTTAATTTAATCCCATATAATTTAATGATAAGTGTTATTATATACTTCTTCCCCTTCGGACATAGCCAACAGTCTTTAGAAACCGTTGGAATACTCGTCGAACGGAATCAATTACTGAGATTGAGTTTCCAAGCACATTACATTGCCTAATTTTTTGCAATATTTGAGTAACTTCATGGGCAATAGTATCCATCTTGGGTATTCCTTTTTTTAATTGAACTGTTGAAGTGTGTTTTCTCCATCATCTCAATAGCGAATTTACCCGCATTTCCTGAATTAACCCCTTTTATTTCCCTTTTGTGGTGGCGCTAGCAATAACGCTTTAATCGTTTAATTATGGTAACTGTTATATTAACTAAATCAAACAATCATCAAAAGAAAGCTCATTAAATGTACTTTCAATAGATATCAACATTTACACAATAAAACGTTAGCTAGCAATAGCAGATGGCCAAGTCTAAACTTAGTGTCAAAGAGGTGCGGTTTTTCTGACGTCGAGTGTATTAAGTTCATAGTATATCGGCAATGTGATCCTTCTACTGAAAATAATATGCGTAACTTCTTATGACATCATTTTGTTTTTAGTCTTCATTGTTGATTTTTTTTTCTAAAGGAAGACTATACTGATAAACCCAATTCTACAAAAGTTTGTCAACCATCTAAATGAAGTCCATACTGACAAGCCCAATTCTACAAAAGTTTGTCAAACATCTAAATGAAGTCCACACTGAAAAGCCCAATTCTATAAAAGTTTGTCAACCATCTAAATGAAGTCCATACTGACAAGCCCAATTCTACAAAAGTTTGTCAACCATCTAAATGAAGCCCATACAGACAAGCCCAATTCTACAAAAGTTTGTCAGCCATCTAAATGAAGTCCATATTGACAAGCCCAATTCTACAAAAGTTTGTCAACCATCTAAATTAAATCCATACTGACAAGCCCAATTCTACAAAAGTATGTCATCCATCTAAATGTAGCCCATACTGACAAGCCCAATTCTACAAAAGTTCGTCAATCATCTAAATGAAGTCCATACTGACAAGCCCAATTCTACAAAAGTTCGCCAACCATCTAAATTAAGTCCATACTGACAAGTCCAATTCTACAAAAGTTTGTCAACCATCTAAATGAAGTCCATAGTGACAAGTCCAATTCTACAAAAGTTTGTCAACCATCTAAATGAAGTCCATACTGACAAGCCCAATTCTACAAAAGTTCGTCAACCATCTAAATGAAGTCCATACTGACAAGCCAAATTCTACAAAAGTTTGTCAAACATCTAAATGAAGTCCATACTGACAAGCCCAATTCTACAAAAGTTTGTCAAACATCTAAATGAAGCCCATACTGACAAGCCCAATTCTACAAAAGTTCGTCAACCATCTAAATGAAGTCCACACCGACAAGACAAATTCTACAAAAGTTTGTCATCCATCACTAAGTATTCGTTTTATAACAAAGGTTTCGGAGTAATGTTTCTTCAAATTCTCTGGTAAAAAAGTCATGCGAGAACGGTCGAAAACTGTTTATTAGATAGCGAATAAATAGGACAAGGCAAATTCAAAATATCTTATCTTATACAATTATAATTAGGTAGGGCAATAAAAATTAAGCGCTTTAATTTGCGATGGAGTGAGAACTCTAGTTTCAGTTATAATAGCCATTGATTTTAACGATGTTTCTCGATATTTCCCACGAGAATAGTTATCGATTATCGCAATCGACCTATCAATCGCTAGATTGAGTCAACGAGACCAACTGTTTGATACTAAATACAGTAATGAATTGATCACGACGTACGCGAATGTACTTCTCGGGAAGAAATAAAAATTTGGAGTTTATATCTTAGGAATAAAGGCTATCTTGCATTGCATTATAGGAGTTTGATTTAAGGAATCAAATTTTGTCGTGACAATATAAATTGTTTTAAGTCTGAAGCTGAAAAGAGGTAGAATGTAATGTAACAAAGCTTATGTATTTTTTCATTTGTTACAAATGTGTGGAATCCCTTATAAAAATATTTGGATATCACAATAATAATTAAGTTCTGATATAGTGACACTATTCATTTTAGAACATTTCAAGTATTGTAGTGCCCAATCGCGCTAATTTTCGACGATAAAACCAAAACCAAATCGTTACTGTTTCAGTTTCGTTTACAGAAAAATAATCACTTTAGTTTAGTTTGTTGAAAGCTATGCCTAGGGAGCCTTTGACGCCAATCTTATCTAAAGCTAATCACCATGTTGAATTTTTTCAAAAAAAATATAGCCAGTGTCACTCGGGATACCTACTGCAAGGATTCTAACGATACCCCATACAGCCAAATCAGTTCAGGCATTTAGAAGTAATGGTGGAATAAAGAAACTCACATACCCACAAACATACATGAACCCTAAACACATATATACTCCTTTTTGGGCAGTCGTGTAAAAACCATAGAATTTTAGGTCACAGATACACGATATGGACACCTTACACACGATATGGACACCTAGCGATTGTCTCTTAAAAGTTCCGTGTTGATATATCGCTATAATCATTATCGTATTTCGGTGGTCATGCTACAGGGAGTAGGTCGATTAGCACATCAAGTGAACCAAATATTTTTTAACTGGGCAGACCACTAAACCACAATAAATTTAAAACATAGAGCTATTCGTCAAACACCGAGATTAAATCACGATTGCACAACACAACTTATTTAGTTCACCAGACACTGCAATACCTGATTTACATACGCTACCTACTGACACTAAACAATACAATTATTGTAAGTAGATGCAAAATATCAAACACCGCAGACATTTGATATTATGCAACCTTGAGCGACCGCAACCCACATGAAGGAAGCGCGCATCGATACGCGTAAATCGATCTTAAATCGATTAAAACGATGTCTCGGATCAGTATCGATTAAAGCACAATCATGTCTACTTCCTTGGTATAGGAGACAAGCATTATCACTAAGAAGAATAGAAATCTCCCTCTGAAACAAAATATTAAGCAGGAAAAAATATAAATAAGTATATATCCGGATTTTATACCTTTTAACAGATTTAATTCAGCTTGAGGATAAATCTATCTAAAATCAGTGTCGAATGTCTACTCATGAACAAATACATTTTTCAGTTGTTTGCTATAGGTTTTCCAAAAATTAATAGGTTGGACTCTGGGTTCAGGCACGTAGTAGCTAGGATCTTCAAATTTTGTGTTTAGGCTGCTGATTGAAAATTAACAAATACATGTCTCAGCGATTTTCAAAACTCTACCCCAGCGGGGTGAAAACCCCCTTTTCACCTAGAAGTTGTGTTCAGAGGAAAATCCTTCATTTACGAAGTAAAAATCGCTAATTTATAATTTAGGCTTCTAACGCAACGTATATTGTTATTGATAGTATTTCAACCACTATGGGGATGAAAAAAATAAGTGGACATAATTTAACATGAAAATGGGGTTCAAATTTTGTACGGAAAAGAATATATAAGGAATTCCTAAGTATTTTCTCGAATGTCCACGCGGACGAAGTCGCAGGCGGAAGCTAGTTAAAGCATAAACAAAGATTCTTTAAACTATAAAACGGTCAGTAATTGAATAAAGTTTCGATCAATGTAATATACAATAAATTATTAAACTATTTCTGTGCAAATTGCACATAAAGCACTTTGTATTGTTAGAGATCGGTCCAATGTGTGTGGCACTAGCGTATAGAAGTAATTTATTATTATTGCTCTACTAGAACAAATCCATGTTTTGAGTTACATGACAAGTGACTTGGTAACCGTGACATTGTTCATATGTGCGACACATGTTGTAGTGGTTGTACACGATCCAATTTAGAATTCGAAGGACGGTGACATCATAAGTAAGTCTAATTAATATATCATCTACTGTTAGAATATCCAGTTGCGAAACTAATTTACTTGAATAGAATGCGATAAAATAATGTGAGTGAAAATTAATAACTATTATCTATTACTAAATACGACAGTCGCGGGTCCATTTCTACCTCAGAAAAATAAGAAAAGTTGATTTTATTTTTCAAGAGAAATATTTAAATATACAAGACTTTATGTGATTACAAAACATTCCACAAAAAACCTTGTTTTGTATATTATTTTATGACTAAGTACTTAGTTACTTACTTATAAATAAACTAACTTATGCGACGAATATGTCGCATTAATGGGGTGGGGAATGTCTGAAAAAATTCAAATAGGCTGAATATTTTCTATAAGTAGGAATAAGCTACCTTATTGATAGAAAAATTCATCATCACACTCTCATTCTTAGAGACCGTTGTAAAAATTCATTTGGAATCGCAGAGTCACTAAGAAAGACGTGAGTGACGTGACTGATCGAGTAATTTCAAATCTCGAAATTGAAATAACAGCAACCCACGATATAATTATAATATTTTGGATCAAACTAAAACCTCTCTTCTGTTCAACTTTCGCTCAAGATTCGTTTATCCGTTTATCTACACACAAAAACTCACTACGACGCCTAGCACGTGTACTGGAGATAATAGCGTCATCTCTTTTGCTCCTACAGTTATTGCTAA
This sequence comes from Agriphila tristella, assembly GCA_928269145.1. Classification (NCBI taxonomy): domain Eukaryota; kingdom Metazoa; phylum Arthropoda; class Insecta; order Lepidoptera; family Crambidae; genus Agriphila; species Agriphila tristella. The sequence continues at coordinate 35,785,581 of OV743433.1, read as the reverse complement.
CACTACTTTCTCTTTCGTTTTTACATAGTAAGCGACGTCACTTACTTGAATATGGACTTTTTTATGTATAAAAAATGTGGAAATAAATAAAAAATACAAAATATAAAACACTATTACAAGCTTTGAAATATACAATAATTTACTAACTTCAATCGTACTACGTATTATTATTATCCCGCGCCGCACGCGTCGCCCGCGGTATCCCAACATTTCGCTACATAAAGGATAAGCTACAGCCCAGACCGTAAGAGTCAGGGACATATACTATTTTCAATAGGTAGCCTAACTCAATATCTCGTTGTTGGAATGTTCGTATCCAATAGCGATGTCCAACTTTGCTTCCCACCTGGAAAGAAAACACTGTATCTGGTATGATTTAACTATTCTCATTTTGTAAACCAAACAAAATTAATAAAAAACAAACTCAATATCTCTAAGGGTTTTTTCATTTTTTCGATATCGCTTTTCGTTTTTGAGAAATTGTCGATTTAGTGAGAAAAGACCCGAAAAAAGTGTGTAATTTTTCTACATTTATGCGATTTACGAAAAAAGTTTTGGACTTTTTCAAATTTTTTTTTCACCATATTGTAGCCCTTGCTGAGACGCATCTTTTGACATTTAGTACATACACGTAGACCCAAAACTCACGGGACCAGGGCAATGTCTCACTTTGGCTGAAATTGGGTACCTTACTGAAGCGATCGAAAAAACATTTTCAATGTTAAAAAGTATCAGAATTTTCGGTTGCCTGAAATAATAAAAAAAAATAAAGTCACTTCGTCTTCACAAATGTTCAGAAGCAGAATGGAGTATAGGTCTACCTTGGCCACCACCGGCCATAACCACAACACGAATTAAAAAAAAGTTATGACATTTTGTGTTGAAAATTCTGAAACTTGTTTCTATTAATAAGGGAGCTTATTCTTACGTATTAAAATATTCAGCTAATTTGATTTTTTTCAGACATTCCTCATTAACACATTGTCTTGTTGTTTTAACTTTTGTGTTGCGTTTAATAATAAGTATAATTATCCCAACAAAATTTGAATTAGTACCTTACTGCAAGTTATATGCGAGTAAACAGATCATTCTCAATTTAACCGGGTAATACAGTTATTTTTTTAAGTAACAACAAAGCGGTTTTAAACCGCTGAAAATCCATTGTCTTTTTTGGAATAAATAAATGTGTACGATCAAATTATTCATAATTCACAATAATGAGTTATTTATAATTTGAGATTTTTGCATTCACAATGCTATTTTTCAACAATACTAAATAATATACTAGAAAAAATGTATTTTTCTAGTATATTATTTAATATAATACTAAATAATATTAAACAATACTAAATAATATACTAGAAAAAATGTATTTGTCTAGTATATTATTTAGTATTGTTCAATAATGAGTTATAAAATATTAATATATTTGCATTTTATCACTTTTTTCGCAAAGTACCGCTTGGTTCGCAAAATATTCTTGCATTGGGCGCGTGAAAAAAAAACCTGCTTGGCTTTCCGCTTTTCCCATATTTTTTATATATTGCTTTTATCGTATTTGTTGCTGTTGGTAAATTATTTTGTTTTTCCTCGCAAATGTGTTAAAAACGTCATATGAAACTCTTGAGCTCTGGTTCGAGCGACGACGACTCGAGCTTCTACCCACAGCCTCGTGTGCAATGAACAACTTAAGGTCACTTGTATTATAATATACTATTACAATCATCACGCACAGACTACGCAGTATAGCGCAGGATATTAAATTTTACTTATAAATATATAAACTTGTCTAGAAAATAATCAACAGTCATAATATCTGTGTTTGCACAAGTGTACCTTCATTTGATTTTTATTTATCAGACACGTACAAAAACATCATTGATACCTACTTACAGTGATAAAATAAATCAAAATAGGTTTTTTTTTGTAACAGCAACAAAAGTTACTTAAATATTTTATAATGCAAAGACAAGTCGTTCTTTCCCAGTAAAAAACTTTTTTTTGCGAAATTTCTAACATAATATACCTATCTGCATAACGTTTTACAGTTTAAAGTATAAACTCTAAAACCTCCCACGATTGAAATGGAAAAAAAATATTTCAATACAAATTACAAATTGCGAATTGCACGTGTAAAGAATATTGCAGACTTCGTTTAAGCCAAAATATGTTTATTTTAGATGAATCTGAATTAGGAATGAAATGAATGATATACCTAGTATAAGTATAACAAGCGATTTTCTTTTTTAAGTTAATTAAGTATAGAGTGTTGACTAATAACTTTGCGACTGTATCATTGCATTATTGTACTAATTTCTTGTATGGAATTTACTAAGTAAGGTAACTTTATGGAAAACCTGTAATTGGCCTTGCTAATAGTTAGAATTAGTAGTAAAAATTAAATTGTAACGCTGTTGGTTTTCAAATAAAATAAAATAATAAAATAAAATAAAATAAATAATAAGCCATCTCTCACAATGGGACAGTCATCAAAGGATTAAGAGGTTAATTAAGCAATTAGTAAGACAACTGCAATTAAAGAGTTAATTCATGGAGACCCGATAAAGAGATTAGCCATAGACGTACACATAAACAGCTTTGATGGGATCATGATCAAGCAAGATCGTTTATTTAGCACAATAAAGTGTCCGCAGCGATTAAGCTCAATTTTAGGAAAATCGGTGACTTATGCATATTCCCTATTGGCTGAGAAATGCGACCTGTAGAGGAAAACACATAGCTGGAAAGTCAGACTGAAATATGTATTTTTTTACATATTATCTCCGCTATTTCGAAAAATTTCGAAAAACTGGCTTAACTTCAAATATATATATATATAATTTTCGAACCTGCCCACAAAATTTCACGAGAGAAATGCGATCTGTAGAGGAGAACAGACAGCACCTGTAAGCGAAACTGATTTTTTTTTTCATATCTCCGCCATTTTGAAAAATTACAAAACACTCACTGGCATGACTCTCAAGTAGTATCCCAGTAAGATGTATTTGTAAACCAGAAGCGGGGACTACCTTTTTTTAAAATAAACACCAAATCACAGACAAAAAAATGGATACAAAAAGAATACAAAGAGACGTCCCTGTACACACGTCCGCCACCAAAAGTGACGCCCCGCTCCGCAGTCCCCAAGCGCCACGTCAGCATCGCAAACCTTACGTCATAGGAATTATAGGTTTAATAAGAGTTTATTTTCACTAGGTACTGAATGGGCGTCAACTTTCATTTTAACTCGAACGGATTATATATAGTTATCCGAGCTCATAAGAAGTCATTTCTTGTAATTTAATTCAACTTTGTCTGCTACTAGAGATTTGCCAGCCTGATCAACACAAAATGAAATATCTTTATTAGCAGACTTTTCTTTCTAAGAATTTTGATGCTAAGTTCCCCAAATATTTATTCTGGATCGTTTACGCAGTTTTTATTTTAAAATGCTAAATTTTTTAATCAAATAAATTCATCTATGGCTGGTCGCCTTTGTTCTGTATTGGCATTGAAACTTGGCGTTATGTATCCTAGATTTTAATTTTAACGACACATTAAAAGCCATAAAACATATATTTATTTAATTTAAACATAAGCTTAGCACGTTTGGTCTTTTGGTAGGTGATAATGCTTTCTCGCCGCTACCAGGATAAAAAAAAATCCCTTCAGAATGCGCTCAGATAAACTTTTATGATGAATCATAATAACCTATGAACTTATTGATATTAATATCAACGAATCAATTTATAACATAATGAATGGGTTCATCGTGACCTTCAATATCGTGAAGATACTGATGCTTTTATAAGGACTTACACATTTACGTTATCATTGTAAATAAAAAATATTAATAAATAAAGCTACTACTAACACAAATACTCATTAAGTGTTATGCAATATTGCTCGATGATTGAGTTCGATAATTATTTCGAAAAATCGTGACCCCAAATGTTGAATCCAAAAGTATAGAATATAATTTACAGCTTAAAAAAGTAGATGAATATTCTAACAACCAACCTTTTAAGTACATGTGTTATCTTGTTAGATCAAATACAACTAAAGATAAAAAGCTTAGGTAATTATTTACTCAATCAACTGATTCTGATATCGTTAATTTTGTGTTAGCATCTACACTCGGCGTCAGAAAAACCGCACCTTTTCTTCAAAGTTAATTTAATCCCATATAATTTAATGATAAGTGTTATTATATACTTCTTCCCCTTCGGACATAGCCAACAGTCTTTAGAAACCGTTGGAATACTCGTCGAACGGAATCAATTACTGAGATTGAGTTTCCAAGCACATTACATTGCCTAATTTTTTGCAATATTTGAGTAACTTCATGGGCAATAGTATCCATCTTGGGTATTCCTTTTTTTAATTGAACTGTTGAAGTGTGTTTTCTCCATCATCTCAATAGCGAATTTACCCGCATTTCCTGAATTAACCCCTTTTATTTCCCTTTTGTGGTGGCGCTAGCAATAACGCTTTAATCGTTTAATTATGGTAACTGTTATATTAACTAAATCAAACAATCATCAAAAGAAAGCTCATTAAATGTACTTTCAATAGATATCAACATTTACACAATAAAACGTTAGCTAGCAATAGCAGATGGCCAAGTCTAAACTTAGTGTCAAAGAGGTGCGGTTTTTCTGACGTCGAGTGTATTAAGTTCATAGTATATCGGCAATGTGATCCTTCTACTGAAAATAATATGCGTAACTTCTTATGACATCATTTTGTTTTTAGTCTTCATTGTTGATTTTTTTTTCTAAAGGAAGACTATACTGATAAACCCAATTCTACAAAAGTTTGTCAACCATCTAAATGAAGTCCATACTGACAAGCCCAATTCTACAAAAGTTTGTCAAACATCTAAATGAAGTCCACACTGAAAAGCCCAATTCTACAAAAGTTTGTCAACCATCTAAATGAAGTCCATACTGACAAGCCCAATTCTACAAAAGTTTGTCAACCATCTAAATGAAGCCCATACAGACAAGCCCAATTCTACAAAAGTTTGTCAGCCATCTAAATGAAGTCCATATTGACAAGCCCAATTCTACAAAAGTTTGTCAACCATCTAAATTAAATCCATACTGACAAGCCCAATTCTACAAAAGTATGTCATCCATCTAAATGTAGCCCATACTGACAAGCCCAATTCTACAAAAGTTCGTCAATCATCTAAATGAAGTCCATACTGACAAGCCCAATTCTACAAAAGTTCGCCAACCATCTAAATTAAGTCCATACTGACAAGTCCAATTCTACAAAAGTTTGTCAACCATCTAAATGAAGTCCATAGTGACAAGTCCAATTCTACAAAAGTTTGACAACCATCTAAATGAAGTCCATACTGACAAGCCCAATTCTACAAAAGTTCGTCAACCATCTAAATGAAGTCCATACTGACAAGCCAAATTCTACAAAAGTTTGTCAAACATCTAAATGAAGTCCATACTGACAAGCCCAATTCTACAAAAGTTTGTCAAACATCTAAATGAAGCCCATACTGACAAGCCCAATTCTACAAAAGTTCGTCAACCATCTAAATGAAGTCCACACCGACAAGACAAATTCTACAAAAGTTTGTCATCCATCACTAAGTATTCGTTTTATAACAAAGGTTTCGGAGTAATGTTTCTTCAAATTCTCTGGTAAAAAAGTCATGCGAGAACGGTCGAAAACTGTTTATTAGATAGCGAATAAATAGGACAAGGCAAATTCAAAATATCTTATCTTATACAATTATAATTAGGTAGGGCAATAAAAATTAAGCGCTTTAATTTGCGATGGAGTGAGAACTCTAGTTTCAGTTATAATAGCCATTGATTTTAACGATGTTTCTCGATATTTCCCACGAGAATAGTTATCGATTATCGCAATCGACCTATCAATCGCTAGATTGAGTCAACGAGACCAACTGTTTGATACTAAATACAGTAATGAATTGATCACGACGTACGCGAATGTACTTCTCGGGAAGAAATAAAAATTTGGAGTTTATATCTTAGGAATAAAGGCTATCTTGCATTGCATTATAGGAGTTTGATTTAAGGAATCAAATTTTGTCGTGACAATATAAATTGTTTTAAGTCTGAAGCTGAAAAGAGGTAGAATGTAATGTAACAAAGCTTATGTATTTTTTCATTTGTTACAAATGTGTGGAATCCCTTATAAAAATATTTGGATATCACAATAATAATTAAGTTCTGATATAGTGACACTATTCATTTTAGAACATTTCAAGTATTGTAGTGCCCAATCGCGCTAATTTTCGACGATAAAACCAAAACCAAATCGTTACTGTTTCAGTTTCGTTTACAGAAAAATAATCACTTTAGTTTAGTTTGTTGAAAGCTATGCCTAGGGAGCCTTTGACGCCAATCTTATCTAAAGCTAATCACCATGTTGAATTTTTTCAAAAAAAATATAGCCAGTGTCACTCGGGATACCTACTGCAAGGATTCTAACGATACCCCATACAGCCAAATCAGTTCAGGCATTTAGAAGTAATGGTGGAATAAAGAAACTCACATACCCACAAACATACATGAACCCTAAACACATATATACTCCTTTTTGGGCAGTCGTGTAAAAACCATAGAATTTTAGGTCACAGATACACGATATGGACACCTTACACACGATATGGACACCTAGCGATTGTCTCTTAAAAGTTCCGTGTTGATATATCGCTATAATCATTATCGTATTTCGGTGGTCATGCTACAGGGAGTAGGTCGATTAGCACATCAAGTGAACCAAATATTTTTCAACTGGGCAGACCACTAAACCACAATAAATTTAAAACATAGAGCTATTCGTCAAACACCGAGATTAAATCACGATTGCACAACACAACTTATTTAGTTCACCAGACACTGCAATACCTGATTTACATACGCTACCTACTGACACTAAACAATACAATTATTGTAAGTAGATGCAAAATATCAAACACCGCAGACATTTGATATTATGCAACCTTGAGCGACCGCAACCCACATGAAGGAAGCGCGCATCGATACGCGTAAATCGATCTTAAATCGATTAAAACGATGTCTCGGATCAGTATCGATTAAAGCACAATCATGTCTACTTCCTTGGTATAGGAGACAAGCATTATCACTAAGAAGAATAGAAATCTCCCTCTGAAACAAAATATTAAGCAGGAAAAAATATAAATAAGTATATATCCGGATTTTATACCTTTTAACAGATTTAATTCAGCTTGAGGATAAATCTATCTAAAATCAGTGTCGAATGTCTACTCATGAACAAATACATTTTTCAGTTGTTTGCTATAGGTTTTCCAAAAATTAATAGGTTGGACTCTGGGTTCAGGCACGTAGTAGCTAGGATCTTCAAATTTTGTGTTTAGGCTGCTGATTGAAAATTAACAAATACATGTCTCAGCGATTTTCAAAACTCTACCCCAGCGGGGTGAAAACCCCCTTTTCACCTAGAAGTTGTGTTCAGAGGAAAATCCTTCATTTACGAAGTAAAAATCGCTAATTTATAATTTAGGCTTCTAACGCAACGTATATTGTTATTGATAGTATTTCAACCACTATGGGGATGAAAAAAATAAGTGGACATAATTTAACATGAAAATGGGGTTCAAATTTTGTACGGAAAAGAATATATAAGGGATTCCTAAGTATTTTCTCGAATGTCCACGCGGACGAAGTCGCAGGCGGAAGCTAGTTAAAGCATAAACAAAGATTCTTTAAACTATAAAACGGTCAGTAATTGAATAAAGTTTCGATCAATGTAATATACAATAAATTATTAAACTATTTCTGTGCAAATTGCACATAAAGCACTTTGTATTGTTAGAGATCGGTCCAATGTGTGTGGCACTAGCGTATAGAAGTAATTTATTATTATTGCTCTACTAGAACAAATCCATGTTTTGAGTTACATGACAAGTGACTTGGTAACCGTGACATTGTTCATATGTGCGACACATGTTGTAGTGGTTGTACACGATCCAATTTAGAATTCGAAGGACGGTGACATCATAAGTAAGTCTAATTAATATATCATCTACTGTTAGAATATCCAGTTGCGAAACTAATTTACTTGAATAGAATGCGATAAAATAATGTGAGTGAAAATTAATAACTATTATCTATTACTAAATACGACAGTCGCGGGTCCATTTCTACCTCAGAAAAATAAGAAAAGTTGATTTTATTTTTCAAGAGAAATATTTAAATATACAAGACTTTATGTGATTACAAAACATTCCACAAAAAACCTTGTTTTGTATATTATTTTATGACTAAGTACTTAGTTACTTACTTATAAATAAACTAACTTATGCGACGAATATGTCGCATTAATGGGGTGGGGAATGTCTGAAAAAATTCAAATAGGCTGAATATTTTCTATAAGTAGGAATAAGCTACCTTATTGATAGAAAAATTCATCATCACACTCTCATTCTTAGAGACCGTTGTAAAAATTCATTTGGAATCGCAGAGTCACTAAGAAAGACGTGAGTGACGTGACTGATCGAGTAATTTCAAATCTCGAAATTGAAATAACAGCAACCCACGATATAATTATAATATTTTGGATCAAACTAAAACCTCTCTTCTGTTCAACTTTCGCTCAAGATTCGTTTATCCGTTTATCTACACACGAAAACTCACTACGACGCCTAGCACGTGTACTGGAGATAATAGCGTCATCTCTTTTGCTCCTACAGTTATTGCTAACACTACTTTCTCTTTCGTTTTTACATAGTAAGCGACGTCACTTACTTGAATATGGACTTTTTTATGTATAAAAAATGTGGAAATAAATAAAAAATACAAAATATAAAACACTATTACAAGCTTTGAAATATACAATAATTTACTAACTTCAATCGTACTACGTATTATTATTATCCCGCGCCGCACGCGTCGCCCGCGGTATCTCAACATTTCGCTACATAAAGGATAAGCTACAGCCCAGACCGTAAGAGTCAGGGACATATACTATTTTCAATAGGTAGCCTAACTCAATATCTCGTTGTTGGAATGTTCGTATCCAATAGCGATGTCCAACTTTGCTTCCCACCTGGAAAGAAAACACTGTATCTGGTATGATTTAACTATTCTCATTTTGTAAACCAAACAAAATTAATAAAAAACAAACTCAATATCTCTAAGGGTTTTTTCATTTTTTCGATATCGCTTTTCGTTTTTGAGAAATTGTCGATTTAGTGAGAAAAGACCCGAAAAAAGTGTGTAATTTTTCTACATTTATGCGATTTACGAAAAAAGTTTTGGACTTTTTCAAATTTTTTTTTCACCATATTGTAGCCCTTGCTGAGACGCATCTTTTGACATTTAGTACATACACGTAGACCCAAAACTCACGGGACCAGGGCAATGTCTCACTTTGGCTGAAATTGGGTACCTTACTGAAGCGATCGAAAAAACATTTTCAATGTTAAAAAGTATCAGAATTTTCGGTTGCCTGAAATAATAAAAAAAAATAAAGTCACTTCGTCTTCACAAATGTTCAGAAGCAGAATGGAGTATAGGTCTACCTTGGCCACCACCGGCCATAACCACAACACGAATTAAAAAAAAGTTATGACATTTTGTGTTGAAAATTCTGAAACTTGTTTCTATTAATAAGGGAGCTTATTCTTACGTATTAAAATATTCAGCTAATTTGATTTTTTTCAGACATTCCTCATTAACACATTGTCTTATTGTTTTAACTTTTGTGTTGCGTTTAATAATAAGTATAATTATCCCAACAAAATTTGAATTAGTACCTTACTGCAAGTTATATGCGAGTAAACAGATCATTCTCAATTTAACCGGGTAATACAGTTATTTTTTTAAGTAACAACAAAGCGGTTTTATGCCGCTGAAAATCCATTGTCTTTTTTGGAATAAATAAATGTGTACGATCAAATTATTCATAATTCACAATAATGAGTTATTTATAATTTGAGATTTTTGCATTCACAATGCTATTTTTCAACAATACTAAATAATATACTAGAAAAAATGTATTTTTCTAGTATATTATTTAATATAATACTAAATAATATTAAACAATACTAAATAATATACTAGAAAAAATGTATTTGTCTAGTATATTATTTAGTATTGTTCAATAATGAGTTATAAAATATTAATATATTTGCATTTTATCACTTTTTTCGCAAAGTACCGCTTGGTTCGCAAAATATTCTTGCATTGGGCGCGTGAAAAAAAAACCTGCTTGGCTTTCCGCTTTTCCCATATTTTTTATATATTGCTTTTATCGTATTTGTTGCTGTTGGTAAATTATTTTGTTTTTCCTCGCAAATGTGTTAAAAACGTCATATGAAACTCTTGAGCTCTGGTTCGAGCGACGACGACTCGAGCTTCTACCCACAGCCTCGTGTGCAATGAACAACTTAAGGTCACTTGTATTATAATATACTATTACAATCATCACGCACAGACTACGCAGTATAGCGCAGGATATTAAATTTTGTAAAATTTACTTATAAATATATAAACTTGTCTAGAAAATAATCAACAGTCATAATATCTGTGTTTGCACAAGTGTACCTTCATTTGATTTTTATTTATCAGACACGTACAAAAACATCATTGATACCTACTTACAGCGATAAAATAAATCAAAATAGGTTTTTTTTTGTCACAGCAACAAAAGTTACTTAAATATTTTATAATGCAAAGACAAGTCGTTCTTTCCCAGTAAAAAACTTTTTTTTGCGAAATTTCTAACATAATATACCTATCTGCATAACGTTTTACAGTTTAAAGTCTAAACTCTAAAACCTCCCACGATTGAAATGGAAAAAATATTTCAATCCAAATCACAAATTGCGAATCGCACGTGTAAAGAATATTGCAGACTTCGTTTAAGCCATCTCTCACAATGGGACAGTCATCAAAGGATTAAGAGGTTAATTAAGCAATTAGTAAGACAACTGCAATTAAAGAGTTAATTCATGGAGACCCGATAAAGAGATTAGCCATAGACGTACACATAAACAGCTTTGATGGGATCATGATCAAGCAAGATCGTTTATTTAGCACAATAAAGTGTATTTTTCCGCTAGGCGATTTGAAAATAATTGTCATGTTTTGTTTGTCAATTTTTTTTTATGAATTTTATGTTATTCGGATTATAATTTAACTGACTGATATCTGTTATCTGAGGATTGAAAAATCAGCCCTTAATTTGGTAAAGTGATCTTTTGTTCTTTACTTTTTTCATTTTTAGTGATGGTTTTTTCATACCATTTAAGGGCGTTGATCATCGACGCCAGGTCCATAAATATTGTGATGACCGTGTAATACAACGTGTAACAAAATTAATAGCTAAACCAGAAAATTGTAAATAGAGACCATCCAACTGAACAACTTTTACTATAGGACAAACTCTGAAATCACAAAAAAAAAACTGCTGTTTCATACATTTTCATTATTTTCGTTATCAATTTTTGTATGAAACAGCTGTTTTTTTTTTTCGAGATTTCAGAGTTGGTTCTATAGTAAAAGTTGTTCAGTTTGATGGTCCGGTCCCTACATACCATGTTCTGGTATAGCTATTAATTCTGTTACACGTTGTATATCTAAGAAATAAATAAATAAATATTTGACAACATCACATACATTGCTCCAATCCCAAAGTAAGTAGCTATAGCACTTGTGTTATGGAAATCAGAAACAACGGTGGTATGACACACACCCAGACCTGAGACAATATTGAAAAGTTCCTTTTCTACGTTGACCCAGCCGGGGATACAACCCGGGACCTCAAGAGATGGTGACGCCTTGAAAACCGGCGTGCAAACCACTCGACCACGGAGGTTGTCAAAGAAAGAAAGGCATGACTTTTGTATCTTCAAACATCCATCTTCACACCTATTCATTTTATTACATTCCCAATAACAAACAATATTGGGTGTTACAATATCATTGTTATTGTATATTGTGAACGAGGTTTGTTAATATTCATATAATGGTGTTACAATGAACACCAGGGGACTCTGAGATCAATTCAATTATAAATGCTATAAATAACTTAGGTTGTTGTAGGCAAATTATAATTTTACTTCCGGAAGCGAGAAAAAAATGCGTACAATTATTTGCGCTTCTATTTCATAAACATTACCGTAGTAAATTACAACGATCGTTATTGGTGATCATTGCGTCGCCAATTTGAAACTAGGAAATAAACTACCTATACTCACAGACACCGCAATGTACGCGAACCATTGTAGTAAATTCAAAACTGTAATGTTTATGAAGGCGTTTAGGTGACCAAAATAGAGTTGTTGTAATTTTAATTAGTTTTACACTCCATAATAATTATCTTGTTGATCCGCGTGGCGCCAGCAGAGTAAAATAGCCAAACCTTCACAATTGTTGTAAATGGCGACAAATTACGGGATAGTTTTTTAGGGTTCCGTACCCAAAGGGTAAAAACGGGGCCCTATTACTAAGCCTCCGCTGTCCGTCTGTCTGTCTGTCTGTCACCATGCTGTATCTCATGAACCGTGATAGCAAGACAGTTGAAATTTTCACAAATGATCTATTTCTGTTGCTGCTATAACAACAGATACTAAAAATATAATAAAATAAATATTTAAGGGGGCTCCCATACAACAAACTTGATTCTTTTGCCGTTTTTTGCTTTATATTAATAACGACAACAGGTACACAGTTGAAATTTTCACAGATGATGTATTTTTCTGTTGCTGCTATAACAATAATTACTAAAAATAAAATAAATTAAATATTTTAGGGGCTCCCATACAACAAAGGTGATTTTTTTTACGTTTTTTGGTACGGAACCCTTCGTGCGCGAGTCCGACTCGCACTTGGCCAGTTTTTTTAATAGTTGGGAATGATATTGTTAAGCAATAAACTACAAAAATAGCTATTATTATAAAAAAAAATTATTAACCCTGTAAACCAGCACATGGCTGCGAAATTATGTATGTTTTGTATGGAAAATTGCAAAGTGATAACTCTAGAAGCATAAACTATTGTTTTCAATAATCATAATCCCATTAATATGTAAGAACAAAACACAATTTCATTCTAGGGTTGCTATTCCATAGAGTTTGTTTTAAAAAGAAAAAAAAAGAAGAATGGTACAGGGGTTATAATAATTTTCCAGGGTTGTATGCGTGATACCTTATCTAGCATATTTTGTCTTTATCACCAAACACCCTGTATACATAAGACTTTTGTAAACTATAACATCACTTTTTTGTCAACAGATCGACTTGGACTTCTCTTCTCATTGGAAGATCAAAAAGTCTTCCTCACACGGTAAGATTATTTTTAAACTTAATTTAATATGTGAGTGGTTAAATGCATAAAGAGACCTCAAGGGAAATTAATTTAAATTGAGTAAAACACGTTTAAAGTTTTGAGTCGTAATGACTTTCGCCTCGAGCGAGGGGCTCACTAAAAAAATCATTAAATAAAACTGATCAAAACTGATCTGATTAGATCAAAACAAAGCCGAAAGCCCACAGAATCAAAATTCATGAAAAAAACCGTTTTCAATCCCTTCAGGTCCACTTATTACGTAACCCCTTACATATTTTTATTGTTACAATCATTACAATCAATCTAGCTTATTAGAAATATTAATCTCATTCATTCGGATGCAATGCAATGGCATCTTATCAAAGAGTAATACCTAGACAACGATAAAGATTTATAAATTGATATTTCTTTTTTATAAAAATCTACGATCGAGTGCAGTCGTAGATATCGAAACTGCAATCCAACTGCGCCTTCTACTGGCCGCTTGCAGTCGACGACGTGCAGTTCTAATGACTCAATACTGGCTGCAGGCTAGCTGCACGATTGTACGATACTTTGGTTGCTGGGTTGTTGTCAGCTTGCAACTAGATTGCAGTTGGATTGTACTCGGCTTGTAGATTCGATTCAGTTATATCAACCTCACGAATACTCCCTCCAAACTGCAATTTTGCAGCTAGCGTCCAGTTTTCTATGTAGCCCGTCTACAGGGTTATTTGTAAAACACCAACAACCTCGCAGGAGTAGATTACTAACATCATAAACACAAAATTTTTGTTCTAAGACTTTTCCGAAAACAGAAAAAATAAAAAACCGAATTTCAATACAAATGGTCAGGTCAGCAGCTGGTTTGGTCGGCGGGGACCTCTCGCTTCCCAGCGTTGCAAACGCCATGCTGGAAAGTGACAGGTCGTGGCAGGCGGCCTCAGAGCGACTCCAGGAAGCGGACCCGCAATCGGGCCGACTCCACAGACGGCGGAGGCTGGGGGCAAGGAGAAGGCGCTATGCGCACCTTATTCCCCCCTAGTCTTCGCAAGATGGATGGTCCTTGAGAACTTATGTGATGGGCCCGTTGCGGCACAAACACCAGGACCGTACGGTGCGTGATATCACGGTCCCGTAGGTCCTGTGTGCTAATGCAGGAATTAGTAGGGGGTTTAGTGGGTAGTGCCCCGGCGAGTCCCACATACCTTCGGGATGCGTAAAAGCATTCCCCCTACTATAAAAATAAAAAAAAAGGTCAGCAGCTGGTCGAGTTTTGTATGAAAAGTTCCTTTTTTCTTGTCTGTTTTCGGAAAAGTCGTAGAACAAATGTTGTTGTTTAAGATGTAAGTAATCTTCTCCTGCGAGGTTGTTGGTGTTTTACAAATAACCCTGTATATGAAGCTTTACAATCGGTAGTGAATGAGTAGCTTTACGATCTCGCAAAATGCAGTTTGCGGTGGCTTAAATTTTCCAATCCATTTGCAGGGAGAACCGGACCAGTATGGAAGAAGGGAAGAAAGAAATCAATTTAGACTCGGTACTAGAGAGCCTCGGACCGTACAGCCGGTACAATCTACTGAATTTTGTGCTACTCCTGTACCCAATACTTTTGAGTAGTTTCTTTGAGTGTGGATTCATTTTTGAGGCGAGGGAACAAGCGTACAGGTGACTTATTTTATATAACGATATACGAAAACAAACACGTTGTTTTGCCCATTCATTAAAATTTCAGTGGTTCAGAGTGGGTTACTACTTGGTTAGTTTGGACTTTTATGTATCTACTCAAACCTCTGTTCGATTTTGCATTTCCCAACATTTTTGCAATGTTGAAGAGATTACTGCGCAAAGACATCTAAGCAAGTAAAATAAATATCACGAGATTGCTCACAGACCTTGTATGTAAAATAAAAAGTAAATTTATGAAAAGTTAATTCTGATGATTATAATTGTATAGGGAGGAACTATAAATACCTCAGCGACCTACGTACCTTTGGTAATAGCCTTATAATTGTATAATCGCCCAGATATTTATTATTATATGGATCATAAAATGAATTTTATTACTTTACATCCGTAATGCATCTTTCGTAATTGAAAACCTGCACTAAAATCACACTCCATTCTTATTACTTTGAGAGCCATATTCGTGATGACAATGATTATTGTGGTTTTCGTTGAGATTATTTTAGACCGCAGCAGTTATGATTTCATGAAATGCAAATATTTTTAATAATATAATTTTGTTATTTGTGGTCGAAGTAGTTTAAATGGGTCATTTATTAAATTAAGCTTTATAAGAACTGTTATTTTAAATGAAATACTTAGTTTAACAAATCGTTTTAAGAAATTATTACTATATATTTTCATATAGGAAGATAATAAGGAAATATTAGTATTGTTTTCGTATAAAACTTATTCGATAGGTATACGGTGTGCAAAATTACACATTTTTCTAAAACCCTTAAATTCTTGACCTGATAAAATCACTTGATTTTTTATTTCAAGTTCGATCGACTGACTGATGTCTGATATTGTTTATTATTTCAGAAGTATTTACATTATGTCATTAAATTATCATTGTCATAAAACATCAAACGTTGCCATAACAGCAAGATAATTGGAAATACGCGCATCTAAATAATGTCGCAGAGAGCAGAATACATCCATATGATTGCCACAAAATATGAAAGTATACATAATTCAATTAAGAACTAGGCTTGTTGAAAAAATATCGATACATCTATATATCGATATTTTTTGTTCGATATATCGATATTTTTAGCCGATATATTTTGATCCGATATATCGATACATCGATATAAAATAACCAATATCGAAAATGGTATCAAAAACTATATATTTATTAGCATTACATCACTCAAAAATCGACTGGAGACCTTTGTAGGGGCATTTTTACTTCCAATTTTCCCATTTATTTAAATTATATCTAAGTGGTTCAATACTAATATGGAAGTTGGATACTAAATGAATTAAGGATTGAAGGAAATCAAAATACTTCAGTTTGTTGGAAGAAAACGTGATATTCACGAAAAATAAAAAAAACTATTAAGATTTCTGAACTAAACACATTATTATTTTAAAACTGCAAATGTTCTCTGAAAATTTGACCGATATATCGATATTTTTTTCGCGATATATCGAGGCCGATATTGATATTTTTATAAATATCGATGTATCGATATATCGATATTTTTTACCACTTTCGACATCCCTATTAAGAACGTACCTAGGGAAATGTAAAAAATGTATATTCCAATCCAAATTGCTATGGGTATCGGTGTGATTTGGACGGAATGGCGTCCAATAGACTAACATGTGTACGTCACCAATTTTGTGACGTCACAGCCGAGCGGTTGCGTTATTAGAGCGATATAAATGACAATCGCTTTTTAGGGTTCCCTAGCTTTTCGTAAATTATATTGCGGAAACAATCATAAAGATAAAAGATAAAATGTTCTTTATTGTACACCATAGTAATTTACATAGAAATACAGAAAAGAAGAACAATTGGCAGCCTTATCGCTAAAAAGCAATTTCTTCCAGGCAACCATAAGTTGAGCTGGATAAAAATACTAGATAGTAATGGTTAGTTTATGATGTTCCATAGAGGTACTTAAAATAAAATACATAAATCATCACTACTTTACCAAAACTTGAAGGCCACAGTCAGTTGTGCCGTGTTTAAAATAAAAATATGCAAATTTAGGAAAACGTCGCAGAATAGCGGCCTTCTGCGATTTTGTCTACGTTGATTCCCTCCTCAATTTCTTACAATAAACAAATGAAATCTTGTGCAAAATGTTTAAGTTACCAAACCCAATAGGCTTTGCGCTGATTCGTTGGAATCAGGAATTGGCGAAAAAGTTGGCGAATTTGGAAACAGGGGATATTAGGTATATGTCTACTCTCGACAGACATATATTTTGCAATAACAATTTCGTAACAGCTATCACTGTGGCTGCTATATTACGAGCGCGATTAGATTTATCGATATTGTAGGCGTTTATATCGATGAAGTTTTATCGGCTATCTGTCGATCGAAGCACATCTTGCTTGATGCATCTAGATAAACAGTATTTGATAAAACAAACTTTTCGGACGTCAAACGTAGAGCATATCGAATGTTTTACATTAGATTTTTTGCGTCAACGAGTTATTTGCATCGAACTTAAATGTAAATGGATGAATGATTCATGTAGACCATGTAGTTTCCATCATTTTGAAGGTCATATCTTAACCCAGGTTCCTTTGAAAATTGGCAGTGATATCGGTCGTGTTATTGATCTCATGATGATTATAACCGAAGTATGCTTTAACAAAATCACGATCTTTAATTTTATATATCCACAATCAAAAAACGAAAGGTTCGTCTTCGGTCTTTGACTATTGTCAATGAGTGTCCCAGATAATATGTCACTACAGTACCTATGATTATCGTAAATATTTCTGACAGATACGCGTGAAAGCACTAAACTTAAGAATCGCCTAAGTCTTTTCTTATCTACAACTCGACCAAGTTAACTTAGCGAATGACAGCTACATGACGGCTAAGTTTATGACACCGTTTTAATATGGTCATGTTGTAGTTAGGAAAAGACTTAGGTATGGACGAAAAACTTAGGCGATCCTTAAGTTTAGTGCAATCGGCCAATAGTGTACTTCAGAAGGCCTACTATAAAAAAGTATCGCGTTAAGCGTACGATGTTCGTCCCACTCTGTGGCACTATTGTATCACGAATAAAGTTCGATATCAAGTAAATTGAATGATGAATTGCGTCCGACTATCATGATTCTTTTTTGTAATAGCCTCTCAGTAGTAAAATGCTAATTACTTCCTCTATATACAGTAGTATCCTTGAAAATAGCATCTTCATCCCATTTTAAGCAACTTCAAAGTTAAATAATACATATTCACTACCTCTGTTATTATGCCTTTGTGTCAATTGCTGTTCACAGTTAAAATGGGAGGTAACCTTGATAAAGAATCTTTGTTTTCTTTGGCATGTAGATGAATGTAAATAAATTGTTATTTTTTTAGATGCGAAGTACACGCTTGTGAAGCAAAATTAAACAATTCGATTTGGCTCCAACACGCCATACCGTTCAACGATGATCAAGGAAAGTTGGACTCGTGTATGCGATTCGCACCAGTCCAGAATACTACAGACATGCAATGTGTGGCCGAGGACTTCACAGACCAGACTATACCCTGCGAAAGTTACGTCTACGAGGACTCGCCGTCTTTGGTTAAGGAGGTATGATTCAAAAGTCAAAGAGTTAAATACTCTTTTGAGGATCGCGTTTCATCGGAGCGCTAAGTGGTAACCACATATATACTATGAGATCTACATAGGGATTAGGTGAAGATTAGAATATATGCATGTTCTAATCTAATACATCTATGTACCTTTTACCATATAAATAACATCTTCCTACATCCCTATCTATTACCATAGGGGTGAAAAGTAAATACTACGTAATATCAGAAAAACTAATAAGGCGATTGACTAATCCCTATGTATTATTGTATTCAGTAGTAACCAAAAGGATTATCGAGTTTTAAAATTTTCTTCTTCTTCTTTCAGTTCAACCTTGGCACTTGTAGAGACTGGAAGAGAACTCTGGTCGGTACAATTCACAACTGCGGGATGTTTGTAGCCATGCTGTTCACTGGTGCCATATCCGACCGCTACGGAAGGAAGGTGGCTGTTGGCTTCGCGTGCTTCACCAGTTTCGTGTTTGGCTTCTCCAGAGCATTCTCAAATAGTTACATAACCTATCTTATTCTGCATTTCTTCGAAGCTGGCTTTGGAGGCGGGCTATACCCATCTGCTTACGTTTTTAGTAAGTTTTCTCTGTTATTTAACTATTATCTTCAATTTTTAAAATCAAACATGTGAATCCTTTATATCCTTATTATAGAAGGATTGTCTTTACCATAATCAACTAATTATTCTGTATTTAGGGATTCCAAAGCCAGTATCTAACCTTAATTCTTTTTTCAGTTATCGAACTCGTCGGCTTGAAACAAAGGGTAATTGTATCAGCCATGTGTAACATGACCTTCGTTATTGGAGTAGTCCTCATCGCTCTCCTGGCATGGCTCGTAGAGAACTGGCGGACCTATATCATGATCCTCTACATTCCAGCAACCATAGTATTTACATACATCTGGTTCATGAATGAAAGCAGCCGGTGGTTACTCAGCAAAGGAAGACGGGGCGAAGCGATCGACGTTCTTAAAAAAGCTGCTAAAATCAACAACATGGACCCAAGACAATTAGAACTGGACAGTTTAGCTGATCCTCTACTAAAGCCAGAAAATCAAAAAGTGGATAAACTGTCCCAGTTTTCAAAAGCAATACGCTCTGGGATAATATGGAGAAGACTAATGATATGTTCATTTTTGTGGATGACCTGTTCGCTCGTGTATTACGGGCTATCGATAAACTCAGTGTCGTTGAGTAGTAATAAGTACGTGAGCTTCATGTTGGTGGTTCTGGTGGAGATCCCGGCCTACATTGTGGCTGTGTTGGTGTTGGACAAGTATGGCAGGAAGAGGACGTTGATAGCCACTTACACGACGTGTGCTGTTAACTTACTGTTGTTCGCGTTCTTGCCGAGATGTGAGTATTAAGCATAGATCTCTATCTAGCCTGCAGACTGTTTTGGTCAAAGCGTTTAGTCGGATTTTTAGCAGAAGAACTTTAATGAACACACTAATATAACTAACTATGCATCGTTAATTTTTAAATACATCTAAGAAGTAGTGGGCTATATCTTCCTTTTACTAATCAAGTGTGTGCAGTTAAAAGTTCCAGAGTCAAGTTATTGAAATTTGCTTTTGTCCGAAATTTACTGATTTCTGGATTTAGGGCTCATTAGATAGATCATAGAAAAGTGACTGTCTTGTTTGTACGTAAATCATGGAAATGATGAATACGCGCACGTCTTGCTATCTTTGTGAATTTTTTGATTAATCTCTTCTGGGGGCCTACTCCCACCTTTTTTATAAGTAAGCTTATATCCAGCAAGCTTGTTACAAGCTCTAAATGATATCACTCAAATTCGTACTACGACATCAAATAACAATCTTGTTTTGTGCTGGGAATGAACGAATGATTAGGTACACATAAAAAGCAAAGAAATTATGCTTTGTAAATAGTATACCATTTTATAAGAAATATAATTGTACCTACCTAGAATAAAACTTTATGTATAACTAGCGGCCGCCCGCGGTTTCACCCGCATGGTTCCCGTTCCCGTGGGAATATCGGGGTAAAAAGTGATCTATGTTTTAATTTAAGCTATCTACTATCTGTGTGCCACATTCCAACCAAATCTGTTCAGTACTTTTTACGTGATTGAGGAACAAACATCCAAACATCCAAACCCACAAACTTTCACATTTATAATATTAGTAGGACTAGTTTCCGCCCGCGACTTCGTCCGCGTGGATATTAGAGAAAATCATTTGGGAACCTTCAACCAGGATCAGACCAGCCGTTTTTACGCGATTAGGCGGGTCCACACCAAGCGCACTGCCTCATGAGGCAAGACGTTTGCCGCGTTTGGCAGACCTCGCACGAAGCTACTCGCTTGGTATTAGTTATTCTGTGGCTTGGTGGGGTGCCTAACCACGTAAAAACGGCTGGTCGGGTCCTGGTTGAAGGTTCCCAAATGATTTTCTCTAATATCTACGCGGACGAAGTCGCGGGCGGAAGCTAGTTTATCACAATAAACAGAAATGGGTCGAGAGATATAAAAATCCCGTTCCCGTTTCTTTACCCTTTCCCGTTCCCGTTTGGACCCGTCCCCGTTAGGTGCAGTGCAGTTCCCCTTTGTGCTCGTTCCCGTTCCCAATCCAGAATTGAATCCACATATGTCTCCTCTCCCTCTCACTCTCACTCTCCCATCCCCCATCCCGTCTATTTGGGCGACAATAAATTCCCATTTTGGGTATCAAAAATACTGAACATAGCGTACCTACTAAAATACTAAGTGGGTGAAGGACCGAGGGCGACTACAGATATTGAAAATGGGTGACTTTAAAATACAAATTGGGTAACCGGCGACCAAATTACTATTTGGACGACAACCTTAGGGCACACAAAATATAAAAAATGGCATTTATTTTATTTAAAAAAGATGACTACTATCCTAACCGATATGACAAAAAACAAACAAACGAGAAAGCAGCCTAATAAAAACGTGTTAAAAATACCATGTTGGGCAGCTTAAACCAGTTATAATAGTTATCTACTTGGTATAATAGTTGCCCACTCAGTATTTTTGTCACCCATTTAGAGTTTCCTCTGCTAACTTAAATTATTTATCACCCATATGTAGTCGCCGGTTTTGAGTATTTTTGTAAGTTAGTAGCCCGTTTAGTTATTTTGTCGCCCAAAAAATAAACTGCTGTCCAGTTTAGTGTTTGAATATCCCATTTACAGTCGCCTTTAATTATTTCCAGTCACCCATTTAATTAATTCCCTTTTTCATGTCATCATTTCATAACTCGTTCACTCAATCCGTACCATAAATCCGTACCATGAGCTGCCTTTTTGACAACTAGCAATCTTGTTTTACGTCAATTATGTCAAATCTAGCGATCTTTCAGTGATCTTAAAAAAGGTGTTTTTGTGCGACACAATTTCCAAAAGTAGATTGTTCATAGTGAACAATATATGCATAATTTACTCATATTTCTAGGCATATTGAGTGAACTTTCTTTAAAATATGACTAATAAATAAGTTATCTTTTACAATTATTTTTAGATGACAAAAAAATGGTACGAAATCACGAAGATTTACTGTGAAGAAAAAGGCGTCGTATTTAACCACGCCCAGAATGTGATTTTTTTTAACTTGATGATTATTTGTTCATCGGGTGATTTCATTTGTAGCAGAACCAGCTTGTTCATAACCTGTGCGACAATTGGAGGCTTGTGATGAAAAATCTTAAATTCTACTAGTATTTTTTTCGTGAGTTCTCTTTCTGTGAGTGAGCTTGTGGTCTTATAAATCTACAAAACTTCCTTTTAAAATAAAACAGTACATGTATTGTATTATTGCCTTTTTATTGATCATCTTCTAATGGGAACATATTACTTACTAAGACAAGTTGTACCTACTAAATAAACAAAATCAACATTAATTACAGCACAGCACGCCCACCTATGATAGTGCAAAGCTATATTAAGGTAGGTACCCAAGTTTTTTTTCGTAGAACATGCACAAAACCAAACTACAAATTTTACAAAACCAATTTATAAAAATAAAGTCACGGCCCCTTTGCTAAGCCTAGCTATAGCTAGCGCAATGGTACAAAATAAATAAGAGCAAAGAAAATGATTACTTTATTACTTGATATGGGTATTTATTTATGATATTCACTTTTCAAAATGAAACATCTTTTCTATAAGTAGGTATCTAATAAAATTGTCACAGTATTGTTGTACAAAATTATCCTTTTTAAGTCGGAAGCTTATGGCGTTTATGGGTTTATCACCGTATGATTCCCTGGCAAACCTGCAAATAACCAAAAATAATGTAAGTAGGTAGTTAGATACTCTAACACAATTCAATCAAGCGGTTACGAGCACTTCAGTATAAAACGACTTATTTACACTAGGTACTTACTCTTAAGACCATAAAACAATAAATATAATACACCAATTTACTTACATGAACTTAAAAGACGTTGTGACGATATTCAGCTCTTTGAAGTAGAATCCTATCCTGTTTACTGCAAAAGTATTAAATTGTCCACTTTTAACATATCACGTGTGTGGTTGATTTATCAATAAATTATTAATACGTGGTTATAAATTATATCAATCGAAGGATTATAGCTGTTTAGTGTTTAAGTAAATATTTTTTTGATCACGAGACGAGTGACATATTTACGCTACGCATGACATAAGTAGGTAGGTACCTCTTTGTTCATGTCTATTGTTGAAACCACAGAATAAATAATCACAACATAGCGTATTTTTTCCTATATTTAAGCAAGGTATAGACAAATTATTAGTAAAATTATTCGTTCTTTCCCAGTACTTTGCGGGAATAATATAAGGTTGTTATATTATCATAGTTTGTTTGACAGAAATGTCATGGTACGAATCTATGTAGAGCTCATATTAACATCGCTGGAAAAAAGATCGTTTTGAAAAAGGCTGGTTTAAACAAGCTGTTATTGCTTTGTCATTATAATACATTACATTTTGCATTAATAATTTTCATCATCAAGACTTCCTCATCACGAGCACAATACAAACGAAAGGCCTCCACAGTGTGCGTCAAAAATCTTCTAAAATATTTTGTTGTTCAGTGTGAAAGTGTTGTATTTATAGTGTTCGTGTTCATTCTGATAATTTATTTAAAAATAATAATAATAAATTACGCTTTATTGCACACAAGTAGAAATATTACAGAAAAGGGGACAAAAATACAAAGAAGAAAGTAAAGAAGAGGCGGTCTTATTGCCAATCAGCAATCTCTTCCAGGCAACCATTGGGTGTAAAATAAATAGAAATAAATAAATATAGGGGAGTGGGTGCAATGATAAAAAGGGAAGAACAAGTGTGTTATATGAATACAAACAATAGTTATACCTAAAGATATATACAATTAAAATAAAGGAGAAAATAAATAAATGGTCAATCAGAAGAAGAGGAAAGGAAATGCCTTCTAACTCTATCTCTAAAGGACTTGGGAGTCTGAGATTTGTGTTTACACGGACAGTCGCCATCAGTCAGTATATCGTAGCAGACAAGGTGACCAAATACTTCTGATCAGTTTAAAATGTCAATAAGTTCCATGCACTACAAGTTACCTTTATAAGTTCTGATGGTGACTGTGCGAACCAAATAAATATTCGTAAATGTTCGTGTTCATCATGCTCTTGTTCGTTCGTGTCTACACGCCTTAATAATTTTGATTCCATCCTGCCTGTCACTTTTATGATCGCCAAAGGATCGCTAGATTTGACGTATTAAAATGTATGCTTAGGGTTGCTAACAAGAACCTAATATTAATAAGATTCTTGGTTGCTAACCAACATAGTAGATATATTATATCCGGCGTTATTTTACTTTTTCATGGGTAGATACCTACAAAATAAGTATCGAAAATACTTTATACTTAGATAGACTTACTTAGACGTATTAACGCTTACGATTATGGGAAGAATGTTAATGTTAAGAATGGGACGGATTTCTGTGAGCGTTAGAATGGCTGGTTGTCTGTATCGATTCACGTCAGGCTGGACACCAAAAGTTGCTCCCTATTTGCTACCATTTACGATTTACCTACAGTCAAATAATTGCTGAACTTTGAAACAAAATAAAGGGACTTCAAAATTACCAGCCATTCGGATATCAGGCATAAAAGAATAAATAAAACTTATTCTTATGTATCAGGATAGCCGGTCAAATCCCGGTTGTGTAAACTATTCAAATTCTGGGCACTCGTTGTCTACACCATTAACTCTAAAAGTTCATGTTATTATTTACTTGAGTAATTACTACCTGTATGCAGAACAAAGAAAATATGATTTGTGAGTTTATCCTTACTATACTTGGTATCGACTATAAGTTGACATTCTTATGACAACTTAGTTTCGTTATAGAACTTGTAAAAGATAATTACTTACTTAAACTTGCGTTAAGTTGGCAACCTTAGATATTTTTTGACAAAGAGTGAACAAGTTAAAGATGATCGCAACAAAATTGCTAAGAAATTTGAGGTAGAAACAACCTTCTTTATAGGACGTCGTGGTACGAAAAGTCAATGTAAGACCTAAAAGACATTGCTATAAGAGCTCGTTGTAGGCCCCCTGATATTTTCAGACTTTCGATTTTGACTTTTTTAACTGCACATAGATATTCATTAAAGTGCTCTGATATCCCTATTTCATTTTTAAATATTCTTCAAAATTTACGGTGTATATAGGGAATGCCCTACTGAAGACGGCCTTAAGCATGTCACAATTTTTCTTACTGATCAAAATTACTATTCTTTAAGAGCCTTGCTCAAAAGTCCGTAGTCTGAGGCACAAATCCTATAAATATCTAGGTACAAAAAGTTGAAATTATGCCATTGAAATACACCGTTTTTACCAGTTACCTCTTGGTAAAAAATACAATGAGGAATAAACAAGAAGATTCACCTCCTCGTTACGTATGCGTATTTTTAAACCACTGGCGTGCCATTTTTAGGCCACAGGAAAATTGCATCGACCCTGAAAAGTGACTTAGTTCAACTGCTTCTGTAATTCATAATAACGGCTCAAAAGAAAACAGGGACCCTATATGATTTGAGGAGCTCGGTGACGCAGTGGTTTTGCGCCTGGCCCAGCGATTGTGGAGGTTAAGCAACGTTCGCAAGGGTCGGTCCTGAGGTGACCAAAAATTTATTATCTCGAGCTCCTCCGTGATTCGGAAGGCACGTTAAGCCGTTGGTCCCGGCTGCATTTGCAGTCGTTAATACCCACCAATCCGCATTGGGTCCGCGTGGTGGGTTATGGTCCGTCCTCTTTATCCACCCATAAGGCAGGCCTGTGCCCCAGCAGTGGGGACAAAAAAATTGGTGATGGACATATGATTTCCATTCAAAACAGCTAAGTTCTGAAAGCTATTTTTATGCGTTGCAATGCAATGCGCGTATGGATGAATGATTGAGTGAGTCTGTTTTTTTAGCCAGAAACCTCGGTGGTAAGTAAAAAATGGGAATAGGGGAAATTATAAAGTTTTTTTAGATAAGTCCGGCAGTTGACTTACAGCTTTCAAACAATATCAAATACAAATAAATTCAGATTGAATTTCTCATAAAAATACCTTTCAGAACTTAGCTCGTTTGTGTGGAAAAATATAGAGTGGTCCCTATTTTCTTTGGATAGTATATTTATTTATAACAATTTTATACATAGTATATTTATTAACTTATAATAATGCTTGAATATGTCAAACAAATCAATCAAAAAAATAGACAGCTTCACATTTCGATGCGGAATGAAAAGTACCATCCAAATTAATGGATCACAAAAATATTATAAGGTACCAACATTCTAATATTGAAGGGAGGTGAATTTTTATCTGAACGTGTGTAAATAAAATAAAAACCGGCCAAGTGCGTGTCGGGCCACGCGCAGTAGGGTTCCGTAGTTACCTTATACCATACCATATTGAATACCACATTCATTTTTCGACGTCAAAAATAACTTTGTTTTTCATAGTGTTTTGTATGAATGACAAAGTTATATTTGCGGTTTTGGAAAATGGGCTATATCTCTAAAAGTTATCAATATATCTCGTTCAAACAAATTTTCGTTGAAAGTATTTATTAGGATCTACAGCATACATTTTTTTTAGATTTTTCACTCTTTTATTTCAAAAGTTAAAGGGGGGGGGGGACACACATTTTACCACTTTGGAAGTGTCTATCTTTCAAACGGTTGACTTTGAGAAAAAATTGTTTGAGAAACTTCAATATCATTTTTAAAGACCTATCTATAGACACCCCACACATATAGGTTGGATGAAAAAAAAATCAGTTTCAGTTCCATGTATGGGGAGCCCCCCCTTAATCTTTTATTTTTTGTATTTTTATGTCAAAATCGTAAAGCAGTTCACAGAATACATCTACCTACTACATTTCAACTGTGTAAACTTAATAGTTTCTGAATAAAGTGGCTGTGACATACGGACAGACAGACAGACGGACAGACAGACAGACATGACGAATCTATAAGGGTTCCGTTTTTTGCCATTTTGGCTACGGAACCCTAAAAAGAGCGTAAAAAATAAAAGTAAAACACACACACAATAACAATGGCAAGACAAATTCTAATCGTATTGTTTTTTTAAATTTTCCACGAAACAATAATATCATTAGAAGTACGTAAGTATAATTATAGTACTGTCTAGAGGATTTCGATTCTCCTAATCTCAACCTTGAACTAAGCAGTTAAAAATAGAATTTTTATAGATTCCACCACAATGAACACTTTAAAAAAACAAAAATCTTCTATTTGCATTAACCGTGAACTCAATTTCAAGGCACAAAGCATGTGAAATTGTGTCAGATTTACTCGATAACAGCAATCGACTCGAAAAACGAACCGAAGCAAAATATTTTCCGGATTCCGACATTTAGTTGCGCTCGAGTGTAAAGCAATACTTATAAATAATTCAATTTCATTCGCATCTTTAAAAGTATTCAATAACTATATCAAAACAAATATTTCTTTTGGTATTTTAGAAATTAAATTCACTTCACTAATCGAATAGACAGTTCTTGTATAGATTGAAATTGCGTATGGAAAAACGTTTTCCCATTTAAGGGTAAGGTTTGTAGATATTTTAAAATAAATGTGTAAATGTAAAATTATAAAATAAAATAAAAATTATTTCTATTTTTTATCAATATTAATATGTAATTATCAATCAGCCATTTTTAATGTCCTTACTGCTGGGGCACAGGCCTTCCTTATGGGTGGTAAGGAGGATGGGCCATAACCCACCACGCGGGCCCAATGCGGATTGGTGGGTGTTAACGACTGCAAATGCAGCCGGGACCAACGGCTTAACGCGCCTTCCGAAGCACGGAGGAGCTTGAGATAATAAATTTTTGGTCACCCATTCTATGACCGACCCTTGCAAACGTTGCTTAACCTCCGCAATCGTTGTGCCAGGCGCTAAACCACTGTGCCACAGAGCTCCTCATACATATATTCTCCTCAATAATCAGGATCAGTAACAGGTTTGAATCCTATAGTTTTATTAATATAATATAAACACATATTGATAGCTATAAAACCTAGTGAAAGAACTATTGAAATCCGTTTAGAAATGGTTGAGTTAAAAGGGTTTGAAGGAAATGCCAAGCTCAATGCAATATGTGCTTTATCACGTACGACATAAGGTTCGCGTCCATCGCGATGACGTCATAGGGACCCCCAAAAAATCAGTGTATTAGCTTTTATAACTTCTCAGGTTTAAGAGATATCGTAAAATTTTTTTCACAGTTAATCATATGGTGGCATTAGCTTTCTAATTAGCCAATTAAAAAAAATCGTTACTGATCCTCATTATATTAATAATTATTAGCGGCTAATGCGATCTGAAATAGCGGCAAATAATAACTAATATAGCACAGTAATATTAAAAGGAACTCATTTTTTGCATGAAACACAGACACCTTGGACGAAATTCGTCCAAGACAGACCATTATAATAATTAATATGGTATGAAATTATTAAGGGCTAGTCTTAATTATAAAACAACGTAATAATTATACCTATTTCTTCTCTAAAATAGGTTGTTTATTTAAAAGCTAGTAAAAAAAACTTTATTTTTCACTAACAAATAATGTTCAAAACGCATATCAGAATACTCGCCTTTATTAAATTATGTTAGTTTTGCATTAAAATTTACTACACAATGTCCTTCAGTACTGTTTGCCCACTCAGTCGAGTCAATATTACCACGTGTTACTATTTATTATACGTGTGGTTATGTCACAACTATGGACGCCACTATCTAAACAATAAATTTAAAAAATATTAAAAATGCGACTGCCCTGCCAAAAACGAACTAAATAGTTAAATAAGAAGTGTCATTGCAATCGGGGTCGGGGGACTGTTTTCTGGAATATTTTTTAATCAAAAAGGTCCCCCGACCACAGAATAAGTAATAGCCCCGACTGCAATGACACTTGTTATTTAACTTTTTAGTTCCTTTTTGGCAGGGCAGTCGTGTTTTTAATATTTTTTAAATTTATTTATTTTATTTCACATATTTTAGTGACAAATTAATTAGTTTGAAATGTGCTCATTAAGGCCTTTCATTTGATGCCCATATTGTAATAATTGAAGACAAAAATATTTTATTCACATTTGAAAATGGCGTCATATAGTTGCAGTATTGACGTTTTTTCAAAAAAAATATAGCCAGTGTCACTCGTAATGATGTAAGGATTCTAACGATACCCCATACATCCAAATTTATACTATAATAATACATCCGTTGAGCCATTTACAAGTTATGGTGGAATAAAGAAACTCACATACCCACAAACATACATGAACCCTGAACACATATATACACTCCTTTTTGGGCAGTCGTGTAATTAACTTACCGAAATAGAAACATTTTCGTATAAAAAAATATTACTAATTATTAATTGCTTAACAATTATTATTATTATAAATATTAATAATAATTATTAATTGCTAACAATAAATAAAAGTCTGATTGACACAAAGTAAATATTTTTGCCCGTCCTGCTGGGAGTTTTCCTTGTAGGTACAATAATTAGTTTGACCATTTCTTATCTGTTATCATTTCGTGTGGGAAAACATATTAATTAATAAAGTATAAATAAAATAGTACTAGTTACTATTTTATGTATATATTCCACATTAAGTAATTCTTTTTAACATTGCAATTATATATTAAAAACATGGTTTAAATTTAACTAAGTATAATTATTTATAGTATTTAATAAAGAATATAGACAACCCTATTCTATTAATAAACATCTGATTCAGTTAGACGTTGTTATTGTGTGTGTGTCTGTGTGTGTGTGTGTATGTGTTTCCACTAAGGGGTCGTCCATTAATCACGTGAGCCTCGAAGGGGGGGGGGGGAGGGGGGGGGGGGGTAGTTGAAAAAAATTACGAAGTATCACAAGGGGGGACGGGGGGTGTAGTGAGATATCACGTGTATTAAATTTATTTGTGTGACTTTTCACCGAAAACTGCGTGTGATTGTGATTGTTGACTCACCCACTGCTACCAGGACGATTTCCCTGCCCACCGCGACATATTCGTACTGAAAATTTTTGATATTATTTTGTACCAAAAAAATACACGTGATTTAGAGGGGGGGGAGGGGGGGTTAACGTAAAACCTCACCATGCATCACCAAGGGGGAGGGGGGGTTAAAAATTGGCCAAAAAAAACATCACGTGATTAATGGATGCCCCCTAACTCATTGAATGAGATGTGTTTTGAACAATAAAGTTTTTAGGTTATAGTTTACCATGATTTTTATAAACAAATTATATGGAATTTGTTGTAAGTAATAAATTAATAAACGTAGAAATGAAAACGATAGTAACTAATCATATAAGTACTAACATTTTGTTTACAGTAGACTGTAGATATACCTCTACTTATTTCCTTAATTTATCATGAAGTACCATAGTTCATTTTAAAGAAAACAATAATATTGCGTCATGCAGAACGATATTATCGTTCTG
This sequence comes from Agriphila tristella, assembly GCA_928269145.1. Taxonomy (NCBI): domain Eukaryota; kingdom Metazoa; phylum Arthropoda; class Insecta; order Lepidoptera; family Crambidae; genus Agriphila; species Agriphila tristella. The sequence goes on along the minus strand of OV743433.1, from coordinate 35,754,985 downwards.
CATGACATGACGTATGCATGCATTTTCTGCATATCTGTCTGTACCCCAAGCACGAACTATTTTTTTCGATAGCTATTCCTGACCCGTAGTTTGACTATTGTCTACCCACACAAAGTTTTTTTTTTCAGAAAACATTACTACTTATATTTTTTTACTCGTATATTGACCGTTTAAAAGCCTTCCAGAGCGTTAGGATCAAGATGGTAAAATGATCAAGGTGCTGAAATGACCAAAGTTGCAAAATTACTAATATCTTTTTGGAGTCTCATAACCAAGGTTACAAAATGATAAGGTCGAAAATCGTCTTAAACATGAATTTGCAGCAATCGCATCTTTCTTTCTTTGTTGACTGTACCCCTATACAAAACGACCATTTTGGCAAAAAGCAACCTTCACCCCAACAACGTAAGAATGAGGGATTTTGACGAATCGCATCTTTGACAAAACGACAATTTTGACGAAAAGCAGCCTTAATCAGATAAATCATTTTGGCACCTTGGTAATTGCAGCACCTAGGTAATTTCAGCACTATGGATATTTCAGTACTTTGGGCATTTTAGCACCTTGGTCATTTCAGCAACTCGGTGATTTTAACACCTTGGTCTTTTTAGCATCTTGGTCCTAACGCCCCGAAGGGTTTAAAAGTACTTTATCAATTTAATGTGCACATATGCCCCTAAAACATTTACAAAAAAAACACGATTAGAACACGATTGACTCGCCATTTTCTGTCCACAGCTGACTGGTGGTCCCTCCCTCTCTACCTGGTAGGCAAGTGGAGCGTGACCCTGGCCTACAGCTCCGTTTACATCTACGTCTCCGAGGTCTTCCCCACCAACATGAGGCAGACCTTGATCAGCCTCTGTTCTACTAATGGAAGAATTGGGTCTTTGATCGCCCCCCTTACACCAATGTTGGTGAGTTGGTCGGCAAAGCTGCCTTTTATTGTGTCGTGAAATCTGAATTTTTGCATGAAAACATGAGGACATAACCACTAGATAACATTTTCCATAACAGCAAATTTCTCCTTCACTTTTTGCATCAAAAAAGACAGTAGAAATAATATAATAGGTAGTCGAAAAAGTTTGCGGCTTCTTTGAAGCATGAATTTTGCGTGTTATATTTCTGGCAATACTAAACTTACCTAGATGGGAATGTAATATTATTGTCTGATAGTCTTGACTTTCTGGTAATAGCGGTAAAATTGAAACAAGTTGATAATTGTCTTGCTTTTTATATTTTTAATAATTTTGATAAGAGACGTTTGGCGTTTTTTTTTTTCGATTATTGTTACCCTTAGTAAATAAAATAATAGCTGATTGTGCTCAAAGAAAGATTAAAAATTTTAATAGAGAAGAAGCTTTGTCGAATACTACTGCAAAAAATGGTTCATCAGCTTCAGGTCTGCTAATTTTGATGATTAAGAGGTTCCTCGCTGTGGTAGGTTATTTTTAATTTTTTGTACAAACCTCTTTCGACTAGGTACCTAATATTTTGTTCATATTTTACAGTGCCAGACAAACAAGAGAGAAATAATTAAAATTAATGATATTTATTTCAGTCGCATTACCACAAGTCAATGCCAACGGTTATATTCGGGGTCTTGTGCATAATGTCTGGGTGTCTGGTGTTCCTTCTGCCAGAGACCATGAACATGCGTCTTCCGGATACGATCGAAGAAGCGGAGAAGTTGACGGGAAGACGCAGCAAGATCCAGAAAGATGATTTGTGAGACTAGAATAAGAACCTCTGCGTGTTAATAAAAATGTATATAGTCTGAGGTTTTTCCACGCACGAAATTTGTACTTTCGGATTTTCGTGTAGTGCTTGATTGCCACTAAAATGATGAAAATCGCTACTACCTACCAGTTCAGTGACAAATCTCTAACCAAGGGCCTAAAGGCCAATCATGCCAATTTTGAGGCCCAGTAATTAAGATAGAATCGTTGATTTAGCTTAAATATTGTCGTAAAATACATCCCGATCCTTGGACTAAGTTTCAACGATTTTTTCTAAGTTCAAGTGAATATTTTAACATAAGCGAAACGTTAACGATTTTTGTATTTCATACGTCAGAGAGCCATAAGCGAACATTACCAAATTAGTTGCTTTTGGTCAAGATTCCATTAATTCCTGCCCCCTAGCATGACTGACGAAACACGATATACAGGGTGTCCCAAAACTTTGCCACATGGAGGGCAAGTACCTTAAATATTAAAGATAAGAAGTTTTACCGAAAAAAGACTTCATTTTGTTTTTAAAAGTTATTGGAACTGCATTCAAAGATTTTTGAAAAATCGCCTGCCTTAACAGGAATCGAACCTAGCAAAAATATTTTTATTTTTTATTTTTTTTACGATACCAATCGAAAGGGTTACTCATAGGGATTATTTTTTGTTACGTGACACATCATCCTAAACTCATTTAAACTTAAACAAATTCATCTTAAACTAAAGGAAGACCATGTATCATTTAAATTTTAATTATTACGGATTGTACCAATTTGTATGGAATCGTATGCGATTTAAAAAAATCTTTGAATGCAGTTCCGTTTATTTTTAAAAACAAAATGAAGTCTTCTTTCAGTAAAATTTCCTATCTTTAATATTTAAGGTACTTTCCCTCCGTGTGGCAACGTTTTGGGACACCCAATCCAACCCAATATATCGCGTGATTTTATCGAAAATCCATTGTCCTTTGACAGTTAAATATGATAAAACGCCATATCACGCGAGCCGATACATATCGTGTTTTGGTGGTCATGCTAGGGGTGATAGGAATTCATGGTATCACGAATATGATACCTTTCCTTTGCCCATTCCTCTACTCCATAAAGCTGTGAAAAAATAGTTTTTATATTCTTTCGTTATTATTACGACGAAGGATGCTATGGTTAATTTAATTAGAGAAAATATTCCCAAAAATATTTTTTACCATTTCGTGGGAAATTCAGTATAATTTACGCCTCGGCCACGCGCCTCCTGTGTCTTGCGTCTTGGCAACTTCGATCAGCTTGGCAACCACTGCGCACTGTCTCGATATCTCGGTCTGCCAGCTCGTTTCGACCGCGCAGTGGATGCTGAAACGCAAGACACGGTGATATCGTGGCCGATTGGCTAAATCTTTTTGTATCTGATTCGTTTAATTACAGTATTATGTAAGTAAGTATAACATATTTGGACATAATTATGATAAGTCAGATGTTAAATTATAAATTCTAACTAATCAAATTATAATAATTAATTTATACTTACTTGATAAAGACTTTTTTAGTTTAATACTCGTACAATCCAAAATTTAATTTCCATTATATTTTACACCTATACATTACATCATGTTCTCACTTTGTATATTTTTCCAATAGTATTCTAACACTAGTAGAAATACTACTAATACCCTATTTGTCATTCATATATTATGACTAAAAACCATTTATAATAATTATGTAAAAAAGAATTTTACAGTAAACTTTATATTAATTGTACTTTAGTCAATAGCACAATTTAGAAAAATACAAAAAAAATAAGTACTATATTTAATAAAAATATCAATAATGTTTGGGTTATTCCCGACTGGTTGAATCTCCTTTGATACTACATTATTTTGTTCTAAGCGTGCATTTAAATTTTTTATATTTAATTTTAATAAACATTAAATGAACCAACATCACAATTTAGTATGACAAAATATGAAATTGTTAAGTAATAGATATTGATTATAACTACGGTCAATATTTGAAGATAAATTAACAATAATTTTATCAATAAAAAAATATTTAAAAATGGAAAATAATGTCCACTTTGTGATAAATTCTGAAAAATAAATCGTTCAATTTATTTATATTTCACCATTTCCAATATACCTACATTACCTACTTAATCGAATTTCAATGCAATTTTTCCCGCCAAAAAGTTTGTAATTATTGTACCTACACATCTTAAGAAATTAAGAAATAAATTATGTATTGTGTACTTATAATATTTACTTAATAGAAAGTAAAGAGTGCCTTTTTACTTACCTGTATATCTTATTTGTGTTGTGTATCCATTTTAGACATTAATTCGTTGTTAAGTATTTATTAGCGATTATTGTAAATGTTTATGTCATCCTTATACATTTTTAAGTAGTATCCCAAAACCTTACGTAAGTAATTTATAATAATAATCTCATATAGGTATTTCTATTAACGTATAATCAATAAACATTATTAATTATTACTTATACTTAAATGCCAAAGTATCGTTAGTTTTTAATGATGTGGTATCAAAATTTTATTAAAAGTTATTTCGCATTTTGAAGCTCAGATACGCTGTCTCATTCACACTTTTGAACTTTTTTATAGATAAGTAATAGGTATTTACATGATTTGATTTAATTTCGGTGAATGTTTTCAATATATCGTCAATAGTATTACGGATATTATAAATACTTACACTGTTTTGGTGAAAATTTGTACATGTAGAAAACTAGTTCAAAATTTCATACTTTTTGAGGTTATTTCATATAAAGTCCATTCCACGAAACGACGATATTTTGGGAAATGTTTTTTGGCCAAACATAGCAAACCCTACTGACTGAGATAATTTATTTATATTATACTCCGTTCCACGATATAGCCCAGCTCCAGCCGCGCGCACTGACTATATTTTGTTCCCTAGGAGTTTGATTCGTGGAACGGAGTAAATAAATAATCGTAAAATATTCAGCGAAAAATTTACAGATTTTAATCTGCCGCCTTTTAATTTACAGATTTTAATAAAATACGCCGTTTCGTACCGCAAGCGCTTTGAATTTGGTCATTTCAGTTGTACCTACATTGTTAAATTAATAGCATACACGTTATCATCAAACACAAAGGAAATTCTATTGTTTGGGCGACACTTGGCAGCATTAAGCGATAGCGGCCACGAGCAACTTTTATCTCCGCAACTAATTTATCTTTATCTCACATGGTTAGTATGAAAAGTCGCTACGTGTGCGCACTTTCATACAAACCTGTATACGGGACGACGGACGCAACTAATTTGTCTCTGATACAAATTCGTTGCGGAAACAAAGTTGCTCGTTTGCGCCAGCCCTGATTTGTATTTTTGTGTCTAAAACGCTCGAGTTTGCGTATTTACAATAATTGATTGTATAATTATTTAAACTACTTACTTAAATATATTACGTATTGTGATGTGTTTTTCATGAAAAAATATGAAGGTTATTATTAATATATTCCTCCTTAAAATGCCGATTGTGATAATACGTTTCAAAACAAAAATCACTTTAAATAAAAACAATAATTAATTAAACAAAAAAATAATTTACCTAATGGTTTCGTATCCGTTTTGAAACGTATTCACGATAAGGGACCAATAAAATAATTGTGTATTTATTATTATGTCTTAATTTATACAATTACATTTAGAAGTTAGGTAATTAAAGTGTCCTTTTATATAGAAAAGATTACTTAAATTATTCAAGAAAATGTGTTAATTTTGTATGAACTATGAAATCATTATATCGGATAAAATAGCTGGATATAATCATGTTTGTTAAAAACTTTGTTACAAATTATAACATTTTTGTAAGCACAAAGTGTGTAATTGAACTTAGATTTTACCAATATATTATATTGACATGTATTTCGGGTACGTATTAAAATGCCGAAATATAGACGCACAAAACACCTATTTTCAAAATACCGAAAATCCTAAATGTCGATATCCGATAAACCGAAACTTGTAATATTGATTATTAAATGACCGATAGTTCGAAATCCCGAAAGTCTGTTAAAATCTATTAGGTGCAAGAAACGACGAGCGAGCGTAACAAGCGAGAACAAGCGCACGAACCGAGCGAGCAAAGCGATCGTGCCACAACAGCGGCCGGCGAACTGCCAGAGCCGATCTGTTGGCGTGTAACACTCAATTAATCTTCGGTTTCTTAATTAAGCTTCGGTTTTTTAAGCTTCGGGATTTAATTTTTTAGGTAAAATGTCCTTTCGTGATTTTAAAAGTACGGCCAAACAACCATATGACCTTTTAATTTTCGGTCTTTCGTCCAAAGGTCTTGTACAATTCGATCTTTTGAACTTCGGCATTGTAATACATACCCTACATTTCACTAGCAAAGACTTTAAAACTGTATTTTAAAGATGGAAAAAAAATACATAAAACATTATTGATTCCAATTTTAAATAAATAGCAGATTTTTCATAAATTAATGTCAGGTACCATTCTGCTATGTTTCATTTCAAAAAATGTTTCATACAATGTAGTTTTGTTTATTTTATTTTATATTAGGTACTTAATAACTTCAAGAGTAAAATGTTAAAATCATTATATCTTTCATATATAATTATATATTTCGTTCGTCCGTCTTTGGACATCTGTTTTTTTAATCTTTTATAAGGACTTTACCGTTAGAAAGCATAACCTTTTTGGTTTAAATAATTTACTTTATATTCAGCTATAAGACTAGTAGACTAGACATTGCATTTTCTAATATATGTAAATAATACGTACCTATGTTGTGTTGTTTAATCCAATTTATGTTTATATCTTAGTACAAACTGAAATGCATTATTGAAATAAACATGACCTTTCCAAACTTTTTTGTTTTTTTATTAATTAAGTATAAGGCTCCTTTCTTTATGTATTCTGTGGTAGATTCTTCATGAAAAGTTGTATCTGCAAATAAGTATTTGTTCCTATATAAAAAGATAGCGCTATCTATTCTGGCTTAATTTAAAAATGAAAATACTTAAAGAAAGTTAATTAGATGTAAATAGTAATAATAACGCTTTATTACACACTAGAAAAAGACATTGCAAAGAAGCAGACAATAAATATAGACAAGTACACTTACTGCTAAGTAGCAGTCTCTTCCAGGCAACCTTGAGTAGAAAAATATTAAAGGGAAGAGGACAGATGGGGAGTGGTTGCAAAAATACTAGAAGGACAACAAATATAGATGTACATAAATAATAAAAAATAGAGAGAGAAAATATGTAAGTATATAAAATGAAAGTTGAAAGGGAAATATGAGAAAATAAAAGTGGATTAGGTGGGAGAAAGGAAATGTCTTCCAACTTGATCGCTGAAAGATCTTAAGGTACAAGCTTTACGGATGCTGTTATAGAATGAAAGCTAGGCTGGGCTTAAAGATTGCTGTATTTAAAGAACACAATCAGGGAATTATATTTTAACATAAATTAAAATCTACGAAGAATAACAGACAAACCGTTGCTTAGATACTAACATAGAGTAACAGCTCACAGTGTAGAGAACAAGTGCCTAAATGGTCACAGCCTACAAATCCATCACATAGCTCCGGGCCACAAGGACCGGAAGGTCATAAATTATTAATAAATAACTTTAACTTTAGTTTAAAAATATTTTAATATCTACTGGCCTGAACGTGTCCTCGGACAAGTCGGGTTGGTGTCAGTCAGACAGTCTGTAATGAGAGTCACCGATGCCCCATCCAACATCTCCTCATAATTTGTTTGAGAAACCCGATCAGTGTCTCGTAGAACCCTCCCCACCACGGTGAACCGGGAGGTATGAAATTCCACGAAAGCTTTGTAAATGACGAAAAACACAGAATTTCACTCCAGTTAAGCTCCTTAAGTTGGTTGCTTGATCCTCTAAAATTTGTGCCGTTATCGCTGTAGATCACTTTAACTCTGCCTCTGCGAGTAATGAAACGACCTAAAGCCATTATGAAATCCTCAGTTGAAAGTGACTCTACTACCTCAAAATGTATGGCGCGATACGTCACACAGGTAAAAAGAACAATCCAACATTTCTTTCCTGATCTTAGTACCAATGGACATGTCGGATCCACTCCGGACACCTCAAAAGGAACAGAACCTTCAACACGACCCTTTGGGAGAGAAGCTGGAGGAGTTGTGCAAGACTTTGTTTTATAGCGTCTACAAACAACACATTCGCGAATTACTCTTTTTACAAATTTTCTAACGCCAATAATCCAAAAGCGCTCCCTTAAATTTGTCATCAGCGTTAGAGTGCCCGCGTGATGCAATAGTTTATGCCGCTCTTGGACTAACCTTTTTACGATAACGTCTGAGGGCAAAATAATTGAGTGTTTAAAATCATACTTTTCGTTGCTAAGCCCTAATTTCGTTTCTATTCGAAGCAACCCTATCTCGTCCACAAAAGTCCTAAGATTACATAGTTTTAGCTGTGATTGTGAAGTTTGTATCAATTTGAATAATTTTTGTTCAGCGCGTTCTACTTCATGATACAATAGTTGGTACTGTATTTCTGATGCTAGGTTTGAACCTCATCCTTAAAAACCATGCAACCATTCTTACCGTTTTAGCATACGACGAGAAATATAATGCTATCTTGGATAAAACATCGTTATCCTCGCACACATTCGCTATCACTGTTGACTTCTTTCGTTCTTTGTTGACTTCCATTGAATCTTCAGTAAAAGTTGTACCAGGCCAACCCTCTGTATTATGCGCCAACCAAGATGGGCCCTTCCACCATTGACATTCAATCAAACCTTTTACATCAATACCTCTAGATGGTATGTCAGCGGGATTCAGGTTTCCAGGCACGTGTCGCCATGCATCTGGCGCAGTTGAACTTCTTATTTCTCTCACCCTGTTTGCGACGAACACGTTCCAGTCACCTTCACCTTTTATCCAACTAAGTACGACACTCGAGTCTGTCCAATAATGGATTTCACATCTTGGTAAGCCTAACGATTCAATAACAGTCTTAGCAAGTCTAACTGCCATTGTCACCGCAATGAGTTCGAGCCGTGGGATAGTTATTTTCTTGACAGGTGCTACCCGCGATTTGGCCATGACAAGACTTACATCAACCTCACCCTTGAACTCGGTCCTTAAAAATATACAGGTCGCATAAGCATACTGACTGGCATCAGCGAAAACATGTAGACTACTGTTTGAAGATTCAATATCAAATCTGGTTAACCTCATTGGTATTTTAATTGCCTGAAGAAGGTGTAAATTTTTTGACCAGCTTTGAAACTCTTTACACAAGCCTAGTGGTAGTTCGTCATCCCATTTTAAATTTCTTGACCAAGATTTCTGTAATATTAGCTTAGGGATAATGGTTATAGGAGAATACAAACCAATCGGGTCAAAAAATTTATGAGTGATGGATAATAAATTCCTTTTAGTACACTTCACATCTATACTCGATAAAAATGAAACGTTGCTGCAAAGATCATCAGTAATTGTGTTCCATAATATTCCTAGTACCGAAATGATTTCCACAGACTGATCCACTCTGACAGGCCCCGTAACCCAACATCTTAAATCAAACTTACCCATTTTCATGACTTCTTTTGCCTCTTTAATTAACTTAGTCATATCTTCTTCCGTACTTAAACTTATAACGCAGTTATCTACGTAGAAAGACTTTTTTAGTTTCATTGCGGTGTCTTTTAAGTCAGTTGGGCAATTGTTTAAATGGTGTGCGATAGTTGCCGCAAGATGAAACGGACTTGACGTTACGTCAAAAACTACTCGCCTGTGCCTGTATATGATTACTCCCTTGCTGTGATCATTGATATCTGCCCACCAAAGGAACTTCAAATATTCACGATCTTCTGGCGAAACAGATATTTGCAAGAAGGCTTTGGCAATATCGGCAGTGATGCCTATGGCATATTTTCTAAAACTTATTATTAATTCTGGTATAAGTTCAATTAAATTTTCCCCTTTTTCTAGGCATGAATTGAGTGAGACACCGTTAATGTCCTTAGCTGATGCGTCGAATACCGGCCTAATCTTAGTAGTCTGACTGGACTCCTTAATTACTGCATGGTGCGGAAGGAAAAACCCCGAAGTAACATTTTGTACTGGAGAAGGCTCAATAAAGTCCAGATTCAACCATTCCTTAAACACACCATCGTAGTCCTCGAGTTTACCTAAAGATACTAGACGGGAACTTGTAGACACTAACCGTTTTCTAGCTACTTCGAAATTACAAACAGGAAGTGGCATACCATCACGCCAAGGCAACCGTACTTCATACCTGCTCTCTTCATTGATGCGCAGCGACCTGTTAAACTTCTCGAGTGTTTCAGTCGCTCTGGCCTGCTTCGAGACACTTTCTGCTGGATCTTTTATACCTAAAACTTCAAGACTCCATAAATCTGCCAAATCAAATTTACAGAATGAATGAAGAGCCAGCACATTGTGATTATTAACCACCGTATTGAAAACACCTGTCACCGGTCCCTGAATAGTCCAACCAAGTTTTGTCTTAATAGCTGTCAAAGAGTTATCAACTTGAATCACGTCACCGGTCAATAAAGTACCCGAATAGTCAGCGCCTAATAGTATGGAGACCTCGTCGGGAGTATCAACAGTTTCAGTCAAAGTAATGTTATTGTCACGTAACTTATGAACTAAGCATTCAGATTTTATCTTAGGTAACAATCCACAAATACTATCTTGTTCTAAAACATTCAAGTTGAATCTAAAATTATTAGTACTGCTACTGACACATACATTATAAACATTACATTCTTTTGTTTTTGTCTGGAAACCGCCGAACAAACAATGAGTGATAGACTCCTTACCAAAAGGTTTGAGTTGTAATTTTGTGACTAAATCTTTAGTAACATAGGATCTTTGCGCTCCGCTATCTAATAAAACTCTGACAGTCGCCTGGTTGGTGCCATTAACAATTCTGACTGACAATGTCTGTAAAATAGTGGTAGTTTTAATATGGCACAACATGTTACCTAACTTGGTATCGTCTTTGTTTTCCTGTTCCTTATCTACAGATTCCTTATCTAGTTCGTAGCACATCAGTGTGACATGTCGTTTCTTACAAACTAAACATTTCGGAAAACTTCGACATCTTTTACTACTATGCCCAACTTTTAGGCATATTGGACAACCTCTCTTGTTCTTTAAAAATTCTTTTCTTTCCGAGAGTGTCATTTTAGCTGCCTTATGACATTCTGAGCTTGCATGTGTATCCTTTTCGCACCAAATGCATGCCGTGTTCCTGACAGCTTCTCCCTTCCTAGATTTGTCATTATCCTTTCCTGTTTTACTTTCTGTTACGAAACAAGCTGTAGGAGTTCTTGAACTCGACTGCGGAAATCCAGATTTTGCCATCAGTATCCTCTCTTCGGATTCTACTTCATCTTTCAAGAATTTCATTAATTTAGTCAAGTCATCACCTTTATTCTCGTTGTTGTAACGAATTCTGTTCCATGTCCGTAAAACATCTTCTGGTAATGCAGACTCTATCATAGGATACAATATAGAAGCATACTTGTCGTTGGCTACGCCTAGTGTTTCTAGTGCCTGCAAATGACTATGCAAGTTGTCATAAAGATTGTTAATATTCTTCTTTGGGCTTTTCAATTGAAACGAGTGAGATTTCTTAGGATGTAGATTTATTTATTATCCACATAACACACCATACAGAAAAACAATGACACGAATATTTTTCTTCTATCATAACAGCACAGGAAATCACTCCGGCCTCAAGCGGCAAAATAAGGAAACAGTTTTTCTTTTTAATTCAAATACTAACATTTGCGGAAGGCAAAGGTGATACCAGCTATACAGCATATTATAAATTTATCATTCAATACTCCCACTTAAATTTTATAATAGTGCAACACTGATAAGATTATAAACCAAACAAAAATTTTACTTAAATATTCACCTTTCTACTTGTACAACTTATGAATAAATTCTTAATTATTAAACACTAACTAAAACTTGATCTCTGTTAAAAATGAATTTACCAGCAGGCAAAGCCTTTGTTAAGAAATCTGCTAATTGACAAGAGCTTTGGACATACATTATTTTAATAATATTCTGTTCGACTTTTTCTCTGATAAAACTATATTTAATATCTATGTGCTTTGTTCTGCGGTGGTAAACAGGGTTGTGAATAAGTTTAATAGCACTCTGGTTGTCTATACATAGGGTGACCACCTGTTGGGGTTCACCGATATCAAGTAATAATTGTTTAAGCCACAAAACCTCTTTTGCAGCTTCACACGCAGCCATATATTCAGATTCAGTCGTAGACAAAGCTACAGTGCTTTGTTTTCTACTAGCCCAAGCAACAGGCCCTCCGTTCATCATAAAAATATATCCAGTATTTGATTTTCTAGAATCAATATCTGAGGCAAAATCAGCATCTGAATAACCTATCAATTCACTGTTACAATTATTATTATAAGTGATGCATACATCTTTTGTTTTTATCAAGTACTTAATTATCCTTTTAGCAGCATTAATATGATCTTTACTAGGGTTATTTAAATATCTACTAACAATATTTAACGCATAAGAAATGTCAGGCCTAGAGACAGTTGACAAAAACATCAGAGCTCCCACTGCTTCTCTAAGCGGAAAATCAATTACATTATCATGATTGACATTTTTAGTTAATATTACATTGTTATCAGCAGGGGTACTACAAGGGTTGGCTTCTGACATATTAAATCTCTTTATTATTTGTTCTATGTACTTTGTTTGACTTATGACAATTGAATTATCATTTTTAATTATTTCCATGCCAACAAAATTATTTAATTTCAACACTTTCATTTTAAAACTGTTTCTGAGATCATTAATTATATGAAACAATATATCTTTATTTTTAGATAATAATAATGCATCATCTACATACAAAATTAAGATAACTTTAAATTTATGAAACTCACCAACAAAAATACAATTGTCAGAGTAACATGCTTTAAAACCATAAGTAGTCAAGAAAGCAGAAAACTTTCTGTTCCAACAACGTGATGATTGTTTCAAACCATATAAAGATTTTAACAACTTACATATCTTCCCTGGTTCAGCCTGGACACCCTCAGGCACCTCCATATAGACATCTTCCTCCAACTCGCCATACAAAAATGCAGTCTTTATGTCAAACTGCTGGATCTCATAATTTTCTTGAGCTGCAAGAGATAATATTACTCTGATCGAGTCATACCTTGTGGTCGGTGAAAAAGTTTCTTTGTAATTAATATCTTTTACTTGTGTAAATCCACGTGCACAAAGACGGGCTTTGTATCGATCTGTATTATCATCGACGTTCTTCTTAATACAAAATACCCATTTTGATGTTACTGTTTTCTCATTCTTTCTTTCTACTAATTTCCAAGTCTTATTTTCTTCAAGTGACTCTAATTCTTCTTTTATTGCTTTCTTCCATTTATTACTATCTTTACAGTTAACAGCTTCTTCATATGTAGTTGGCATATCAAACTCTGTAAAATTTGCCTCTATATTCCTATCTTTTCTAGGTCGCAGTCGCAGTGTAACATTCCTTTCTTCATCACTGACAATGTCTTGTGGAGGTTGGTATATTGTATCATTAGGATCTTCTCGACTTTCTATACTTTCAAAACTAGTATCCGCAGTATTCTGAGTCTCTTCTGGTAAAACTGGTTGATCAATTGATTTATCTTGTGACTCATTCTGTTCTTCCTCATCAGTAATACAAATTGAATTAATATTTTTCCTCATTACTGGTATGTTGTTTTCATTGAAACGCACATTTCTACTAATTGTTATTTTTCCACTTTCAATGTCGAGCATTCTATAATTTTCATTTTCATATCCTACTAGAATTAGTTTCATACTCTTTTTATCTAGTTTTCTTCGTCTTTCATCGGGTATGTGAACATAACCTTCTGATCCAAAAACTCTTATGTGACCAAGCACTGGCTTTTCTCCATTCCACAACTCAAATGGAGAGACATTCTTCGTTATACTGGATGAGCTTCGATTTAGTAAATAAACGGAGCAATTCACTGCTTCAGCCCATAAATTTAATGGGAGGTCACGTGAGTACAGCATTGATCTGGAACTTTCCATAATAGTTCGCATATCCCTCTCCGCTCTACCGTTCTGCTCGGGCGTATAGGGTGCAGTGCGTTCATGAACTATTCCTTCGCTGTCTAAATAAGCTCTAAACTCGTTGTTTATGTACTCACCCCCATTGTCTGTGTGCAGTATACGAATGCCATGGTCAAACTTATTTTTCACTATTGCATTATACTTCTTCATGCAATCCAAAACATCACTTTTGTGTTTTATTATATAAACATGTCTATAATTCGTGGAACCATCCTTAAATAAAACAAAATATCTTGAACCCGATATAGATGTATGTTCTATAGGTCCACATACATCACTATAGGTCAAATCACCAGGTTCACTTTGTCCTCTGTGAGATTTATTGAATGGTAAACGGCTTTGCTTGCCATATTGGCATGATTCACAGATAAAGTTGTCATCATTAGTGAAAGTCACTGGGATAGCACCATTTGAACTCATATTTTTCACTTCTTGCAAGTTTAAATGGCCTAAGCGTTCATGCCAGATTTTCAAGCTTGACTGCACTAAATTACAATCATCTTGCACCACAGTTTTAATATTCACTTCAAAAAGATTGTTTTCTTTTAATGTTGCAGTCATAACCTTTATATTGTTCTTCAATATTATGGCTTCATTATTTTTCTTAATAATAACATAACCTCTTCTTGTTGCCATACCTTCTGAAAATAGGTTTCTACGTAACCCTGGCACATATAACACATCTTGTAAAATACTTTCCTCCCACTGTCCATCGACAAACCTTTTAATCATCACATTTCCATAGCCATGCACTTCAAGTTCCTTCTTATTTCCTAATCTCACAGTTCTGTTAACATTCTGACTATAATTTTTCATTTCATAAAAGAAATCATGTTGATAAGACATATGAACAGACGCTCCGCTGTCAAGAATCCAGACATCTTTGTCAATTTCAGATTGCAAACACTGTTCAGCACTAAATGCAAGCATTTTATTTTGCTCTTGGGGTCTCTTCCAAGATTTCTTAGGTGCTCGGCAATCTCTGGCAAAATGCCCCCTTTTGTGACAATTATAACACATAAACCGATGTTGATTCTGTTGACCCGACGTTGAACTTTTATGCATATTATGATTTTGATATTTGTTATGTTTCACAGCAACTAAAGCATTCTCAGCTTCATCTTCATTAGTGAGACTTGCCTCCTCATCTAACAATCTTGCAGTTAGATTATGAA
This sequence comes from Agriphila tristella, assembly GCA_928269145.1. Taxonomy (NCBI): domain Eukaryota; kingdom Metazoa; phylum Arthropoda; class Insecta; order Lepidoptera; family Crambidae; genus Agriphila; species Agriphila tristella. The sequence goes on along the minus strand of OV743433.1, from coordinate 35,739,907 downwards.
TGGTTTGTAAATTGGGATCTAGGGACAGCCATGCCTGACGCAAAGAGCGATATTTGCCAGGCAAAGTGCTTAAAATTTTTGTCATCACTGCGGTGTTACTGATTTCTTCGCCACTTTCTTTTAACTGCTTGGCTAAATTCTCCACCTTTGAAATATGTTGTGCGATACTGTCAGTGGCGGACATTTTATATTGATAAAATTTTTCATGTACCATCATCTTGTTAAGTTCCGACTTTTGTTCGTAAATCGATTCCAATTTAGACATAACCTCAAAAGCAGTATTGCAGTTTTCAATTAATGATATTTGACTCAATTCCATTGACGAGGTAATAATAAACATAGCCATGCCATCGTTTCTGTCCCATTGTTTTATAGCATCGCCCGTCGGTTTCGTCTCATATATGTTTAAACCTTTTGCTTTCAAAGCACAATTTACCTGAAATTTCCACTGGCGAAAATCTTTGCCACTAAACTTGTCGACTCTCATGGAATTTGCAACCTCCATGTTTAACTAAAATCAATGAACGTATGGTGTGTTTCGTCGAAAATTTGCTCTTCACTCTTTTTTTAAAACGTTCCTGGGCCCATAACCTATTCTTCTTTGGGCTTTTCAATTGAAACGAGTGAGATTTCTTAGGATGTAGATTTATTTATTATCCACATAACACACCATACAGAAAAACAATGACACGAATATTTTTCTTCTATCATAACAGCACAGGAAATCACTCCGGCCTCAAGCGGCAAAATAAGGAAACAGTTTTTCTTTTTAATTCAAATACTAACATTTGCGGAAGGCAAAGGTGATACCAGCTATACAGCATATTATAAATTTATCATTCAATAGTTAATAGGGTGGTTTTCCCTCTTATTCTGCAATAAGACGAGGTTCAAGATTCCTCTTACATAAAAAATGCACAAAAAAATATCATATAGACTGTGATAACGTTGCTGAGAAAATCTTTTTATTAATGACCAAGGAGAATAAAACTAAATGGAAATGCAGTCAATGTACAAAAAAATTACGAGATGAAAATAACTACATTGTAAATATTTCGACAAATAATTCATTTGAGTCATTAACTGATGAAGAATATACAGATATTACGACTATATCTCAAAGCAGTCGTTTGAACACCAGTTGTCCAGATCTGAGAAAGATAAATATGGAAGAAAGAATTGAAAAACTTGAAAAACAAAACAAAGAATTACAAGAAAAGCTGTCAATCGCAGAAAATGAGATTGAAAATATGTTACAAGAAAATTCCAAACTAAAAAAAACTATAGAAAGTCATGAAAGAAAAACACAAATTGTAGATACTATTTATAATTCAAGCTCAAAAAAAAACACACCGATTAAAAAAAATAGGAAAAGTTTAAAAGGAACTAAACTAGATTTTTTGCAAGAAGAAAAAAAAGTTAAAGAAAATTGTGCTCAACCGGCTCAATCTACGCCATCTAGGCTTACAAGCGAGGCACCGGTGGAAAACTTTAATCCCTCAACAACGTGTGCGTTACTCCCGCAGGCTAATAATATACCATCGGATCCGCCAGATGTCACTACCAATAAAATGACTACTAAAAAGCCTGCTATTTATGTAATTGGAGACGAACAAGTAAGGGGCCTAACAGAGAAAATAAAGAAATATCGAGACGGAACATGGAACGATAACTACAGCGTTTCTGGCATGGTAAAACCGTCCGCATCGAGTTTTGAAGTTTTAAAAAACTGTGAACACTTGAAAAATTCCCTCAATAGTGACGATGTATTAATATTAGCTGTAGGTTCAAATGACAAAGATCCATACTCAATCATAACAAGTATATGTAATACCCTATGTCATTTAAAAAAATGTAAAATATTTCTGCTTGGTGTTCAATATAATAACTATTTAAATATTTATAAGTTAAACGCAAAAATTAGTCTAATTGCAAAACAATACGAAAATTGCACATTTATTGACATTGAAGAATTGACAAATAGATATAATTTTCATAATAAGACATCAATTAAAAATATAATTTGTTTTAAAATAAATATAGAAATAGACCATCAAAAGTATGTACAAGATTATATATTAAATTTGTCTAATTTAAGGAAAAAAATGCTGGTACATAACGATTGCAATATAAAAAATAACACTCTAGATACTATGAGCAACTCACAATCTGTTAAGAAAGGAACAATACCATATTATTTTCCAATTAAAACTAAAGAAGTAACTCAAAAAGGAACACCCGAAAACCAGCAATTTTTTCGATCCGAATAAAAAGAATATGAATAGTTTTGTGATCTTTCATCAAAATATTCAGGGTCTTTCTTCTAAAAAGGAACTTATTGAGATTACACTTACACAACTTGACCAAAATTTATGTCCAGATGTATTATGTTTTTCTGAATCTTTTATTAAATGCGGTGAGGAAAAAAATATAAATATTCACAATTATGAACTAGCAGCACATTTTTCGAGAAACAAAAAAAGAGGAGGCACATGCATAATGGTCAAAAAAGGATTATTCTTTAAAAAAATTGACACATTTGATGGCTTTGCTGCTGATTTTCATTTTGAATGTTGTTCTATAATAATACCATACCATAATATAATAATTGTTTGCATTTATCGCACTTCAACTGCTACAAAAAAGAGACACTATCAGTATTTTTTTGATAAATATCAACTCTTACTCAATAAATATTTACAAAAATATCCTAAGAAAAAAATAGTTATTGTGGGAGATATCAATATAAACACTTTGAATAATAATAATATTACAAACAACCTTACAGATATCCTTAAAAATTATAATCTTACTCAACATATAACTGTACCTACAAGAGGACAATCATGTATTGACCATATATTCAGCAATGTGAGAGGAGCTACTGGAACCGTCCTTCCACTCTTTTTATCTGACCATGATACTGCGCAGTTACTTAGCTTTACTTCTAAACCAAAACTCACCCCTCCAAAAGTAATATATTCATATAGAAGGTGCTATTCTAATGAAAATATAGAGAAGTTTAAAAAGTACTTAGCAAGCGTTTCCTTCTCAGATGTGTATAACGAAACAGAACCAAATGCTGCGTTCAACATATTCTATGACTGGTTCTGCTTACTGTACAAACTATGCTTTCCTGTTATTAAAATAAGGTCAAAAACAGAATCAAAATTAAATTGGATTTCGAAAGGTATAAGGAAAAGCTGCGCTAAAAATAGAGTATTTAGGTATAATTACTACAAAAACAAAACATACAAAAATAAAACTAAGTATCAAACATATTCAAAAGCTTTAAAAAAATGCATATTATTAGCTAAAAAACAGACAAATAATAAATACATATTAAATAGCAAAAACACATGTAAAGCTACATGGAAGGTAATACAAGAGGAAATAAATTATAAATCGCAAGGCAATGATTACATAGATTCAATAGAATACAACAATAATGTTATAAATAATCCCACACAAATTGCAACTGCGTTTAACAACTATTTTATAAAATTGACAAATAAAGAAAACAATAAAAAATGTAATTCAAATAATAATTCAAATAATACAAATTTAAATAATTTTATTAATAATAATTCTAATAATAGTAATAATTCTAATCTAAATAGTTTCAATAATAATAATTCTAATAATAATGATAATTCTTCCAAAACAACTGATGTCATCTTAAATAATTCTATTTATTTAACGCCTATTGACGAATATTATGTAAGTAAAGTAATTATGACATTGAACAATACAAATTCAGAGGGATATGACGATGTATGTACGAGAGTAGTTAAAGCAAGTAATGCACAAATAAGCAAAGTTTTGGCTTACCTAATAAACCTCTCAATGGTATCTGGGACTTTTCCAAGTAAACTTAAATATTCTATAATTAAGCCAATTATTAAAAAAGACAAAAAAGCTACTCTAGATAACTACCGTCCTATCACACTAGTTCCAATTTTTTCAAAAGTATTTGAAAAAGTTATGCATGCGAAGCTTATATCTTTCTTTGAGAAGTACCATATTTTAAAACAAAATCAATATGGGTTTCAAAAGAGTAAATCAACGACACATGCTGTATTTGACATGGTAAATGAGACTCTTTTATGCCTAAATGACAAACATTATACGACAGTGCTTTACTTCGACATGTCTAAAGCTTTTGATTTTGTTTCCCATAAGCAACTCTTAAAAAAACTGGAAGATTGTGGCGTTAGAGGAAATGCTTTAAATTGGATAAAAACTTATTTGCAAAATCGAATGCAATCAGTAGAAATAACAAAACTAGATTCTAAAAACGTTGCTCAGAAATATAGATCAGATTTTGAAGAAAATAAATTCGGAGTTCCTCAAGGGAGCGTTTTAGGACCTCTCCTTTTCTTAGTCTACATAAATAGCCTTCCAGAAATAACCAAACATAGATGTGTCTTGTTTGCGGATGACATTTCAGTGGTTGTAAAAACAGACGAAAAATTGACATTAAATGAACATATAAATGACATAAATAAAACAATAATAACGATAGTAGAATGGCTTAGAAATAATAATCTAGTTATAAATATTGACAAGACTTACTTTATAAATTTTAATAACATACTACATCAGACTATTAATATTAACTTTGACGGACAAAAGCTTAAAGGCACAAATGCAACTAGATTCCTAGGGCTAGAGATTGATGAAAAGCTAGATTGGAAAAGGCAAATAGAAAAAGTATGTAATAAAATAAATCGATTCTCATTTGCCCTCTATAAACTAACCAAAGTAGCATCAAGAAGTACAGCTCTTGCAGCATACTTTGCCTACATTGAATCAGTTTTGCGTTATGGACTAATTATATGGGGAAATAGTACGGATGTTAATAAAGCTTTTATAGCACAAAAGAAATGTGTCAGGGCAATATGTGGTATTGCACCAGACGAATCATGCAAGCCTCTATTTAAATTATTAAAAATTATGCCACTTCCCTGTCTTTATATTTTTGAAGTAGCTAAATTTGTTAAGCAAAATATGTATTATTTCAGCCAAGCCAAAGATGTGTACCCGCGTAATACCAGAAACTCGTGTAGATTGGTTTCTGCAATAATTCCAAGAAGTGCGCGTTTCCGAAAAAATTGCTATTGGATGTGCATGAAAATTTATAATAATATACCGGACCATATAAAATATTTGACAATTAATAGATTCAAAGGAGCATTATACAACTGGCTAATGGAAAAATGTTTTTATTCTGTTAAGGACTATTTAAATTTTAACTCATCATTGATTTATTAATTTGACTTATTGTATTTAATTTTAATTTTATTGACATTCTATAAATTGTAAGTGTAATTGTATGCATATTGACATGGTTTAATAATTTCATAAATTCTATTTCATTATTTTTACAATTTTTGCATGCTAATTTGTAAATGGCTGAATAAGCTGAACTAATTTATTATGACCATCTTGAGTGTAACCTTATTCAAATGCAAATAAATTTCATTCATTCATTCATTCATTCATAAGTCTCGATTAAAATATCCTCTCGAGCAAATCGTGCCTTCAAAGCATCTAGAGCTTTCTGATAATTTTCACCACTAGGCGGGTAACTCTCGATGAGTTGACGGGCATTTGATTCGGGAGTCATTGACTGGAGTAAGTATTGGAACTTGTCTAGGTCCTCTAGGTCACCCTCGTGTATTTTTCTGAACTGGCCCCACCAAAGCAGCCAGTTTTTTACGTTGCCATCGAACTTCATTAATTCTAGCTTCGGTAATTGAAAACGTCTATTCTTGTTGCCGCCGGCTGAATCTGCGTTTAGTCAAACGACAGTGTCGGCTGATAACAAAGACGTCTCACTTTGACACTTCATTGGGGAGATTTTCTTATAGAGACCTTGTATCATTTTAAATCTTTTACGATAATCCACTACTTTGTCTTGGTCGGATTGAAAAGCCTGCTCGTCAAATTGTTCCTCGGCACACCATTCATCCCGTACCGCATTTTCGATTTCGAAAAGTTTGTCAGCGGTATCTGATAATAATGCATACAATTCATGAAAATCATCGTACCTTTGTTCACCTGCTAGCTGTTCGATTTCGTTCGCCTGCGTAGTGAATTCCCTTCTTAGCTGCGTTCTTTTCCGCCGCAGCGCAATCATCATTATTTTTGTCCAAATTCACGAGTCGCCACAATGTTATAGAATGAAAGCTAGGCTGGGCTTAAAGATTGCTGTATTTAAAGAACACAATCAGGGAATTATATTTTAACATAAATTAAAATCTACGAAGAATAACAGACAAACCGTTGCTTAGATACTAACATAGAGTAACAGCTCACAGTGTAGAGAACAAGTGCCTAAATGGTCACAGCCTACAAATCCATCACAGATGCCCTCTGGAAGTGCGTTCCACAAACGGTCAGCATGCACAGAGAATGTAAATTATATGTAAGCTTTTAGATTTTTCGACTTTTTACATGTATGAATGGGTGAGTCCCATCCACCCCGGTGGCTCTGTCCCGGTACCGGGATCGATGGGAAAAAAAGTTCCATCCGCCCCGGTGAATCGTATCTCGATGTTTAACGGAGAGGATCGCAATCGCAATGTATCACCCACCCCAGAATTTTATTTAAAAGGGCGGATGGCACATATATTTTATCATACCGCCGGTATTGCGTTTAACTTTAGGACATCGTTAAACATCAAAATACGATCCGGGGCGGATGGAACTTTTTTTCCCATCGGTCCCGGTACCGGGACAGAGCCACCGGGGTGGATGGGACTCACTCGTATGAATAATGCTCAAATTCTGAAAACTCACTTCACCAAGATTAAATTTCCAACAAATGACTCCCACCAACTTTTATATCTTTACAGCCGATAATAAGGGTAAAAGTAAAGAATTGCCATTTTTTTTTACACACAGAGGCTCTCATAATATCTTTTATGATGATAAAGATGCTTCAGTTACTTCATACTTGTTATTATTTCGAATTATGATCATGACTTGACTGCCCAGTATCAGCAAGAAAGATATTTCTGATTTTCTAGTGTAGGAAAGGAAGGTAGTGGACCCCCACAGTAAATCCTCAGTAGACGAAACTTTACAGTATGATAAATTATCATAAATGAAACATATTTTTTAAATTATCCAAATCATTTTTTTTTATTATTTGTACATAGGCTTTGGTTCATACTATATTACATCCCTGCAAAGTTTCATCGACTGAGGAGGTCTCCATTCAAAAGATCGCTTCATTTCTTACACTATTCTTTCCGAACGTTAAAAAAGTTAGGAAGCTGGGTACAGTTAATCCCTAGGGGACACTTGGTAACCTTGATTGACGAATCTACCACACTGAAAAAAATGATTAGTTAACAGTTACCAAAATTTGGTTACTAGTAGGCCCTAATCTACGGACTTGCGAACTACTGGTTATCAGTAACAAAATTAGGTTCGTTTAACTGTGTTATGTAATGTGTAGCCTAACTTTTTTCGTTTAAATTAACCTAACAATTTGACTTTTTTAAATCTAACTATTAGTCTAAAAATTACAATGCTATTTGTAAAAAAGTAGACAAAGGATTTTGCTGTAACTAACTAAAGTGTTTAGTTGTAGATATCTGTACTATTTGCTTGTTGGGAACCAAACTGTTAGTTCAATTTTATTTTACTGTTTGCCTACAGGTTACAGATTCGGTTTGACAATATATAACAAAACCATTTTGTTATTAGTAGCCAATCCCAGTTAATTATTAGCAACAAAAATACAGGGTGTAAGAAATGGCTTGACAAAAACTTAACAGACGCAATTAGCCCATGAAACTGAACTACTTTCCCCAAGAGTTTCCTTTGGGAAAGTAGTATAAGGTTTTATAACTTGTTCAGTTTCATGGCCTAATTACGTCTGTAAAGTTTTTGCCAAGCCATTTCTCACACTCTGTATTATACTGTTTAAACGAGGTGTAAGGTAAAGGCGAAATAATAAAATACACGGAAAAATATGAATTACGATTTTATTAACGATTTATAAAAGATTTCCATCAAATTAAATAATTAGTGGATACCTCATAAACTGCAAATTCTTATCTGAGGTGCCTTTGCGTAGCTTTCTTCTTCTTCAGCCTTAAGTCACCCACTGCTGAGTGTAGGCCTCCTCGAATGCACGCCATCCCGTTCGGTCTTGTCCTTTTCACGTCCAGTATTTTCCCGCTACTTTGGTGATGTCGTCTCACCATCTGAATTTTTGGCGGCCAACGCTTCTGGTACCGTGGTCTCCACTCCTCTCCAGCACCTTTCTGCTCCACCGGTCATCGGTTCTGCGACATAATATGTCGCTCGTATATCGCCGCTTCCTTTGTGCAACGATGCGCCCCACGTCAGTTTATTGCGACTCCGAATTACCGTGTTTCTAACTTTGTCGCGTAGAGTGATACCCAGCATGGCGCACCATCTTCCTTTGGGCTACCTGTAGCTTCTGGATATGTTTTTGTGTAAGGGTCCAAGTTTCTGCCCCGTAGAAAGTTGTGCAGGTTTGTAAAATCTTCTAAAAATTGTCTGCCTCACACCACACCCTGCACTTCCGGAAGGACTTCTATCAACTGATGAAAATACCGGCACGGCGCAGGAATGAACTCGTTTTGCTTTGCTTTGTCACACACTGCACAGGTCCCTCCCCTATAACCGCACCGCATGAGGTTTGGGACACATAAACAATCTGTTTTTGTTGGTGGCAGCAAAAAAATGATTAACTACTTCAAAAGTCATTACGTAACTTAAAGAATATTTTGTTAATTTAACAAAACTGTTCGCATAGTTCCTTTGCGCTTAACTTGTGGGCAACTACAAACAAAACTATTCTTATTAATAAATAAAATCAATTAGTTATTGTGAACAAAACTGTTTATTGAATATTTAACATAAGTTTTGTACTTGGTTGATACGTGTTGATTAATTACTATTTAATTTACGAATTTGTTAAAAATAACACACACTTTGATTGATATTAAGCACAAAGTTTAGTTAAATGTAGAAACTGGTTTTGTTGCTGCAACTGCGCTAGTTTGTCTATGAAAAATCAGTAAACAGTAACAAAAAATTAAGTTACTACATACCAAATATAAATTTACAAAACTAGTTGTGGACTGATTACTGAAAAGTCTGTTTAAATTTAACTAAAGTTTATTTCCCTTTAACAAAACTTACAAATAACACTACTAGTTTGGTTGATCATTTTTTTCAGTGCAAGCGTGTTACAGTTCTTTAGGTTAGCAACAGTTAATAGCAATGATCACTTTATGTCATGATTTCGTTTGACAGATATCAAAGGTTTACAAATGGTGGCCGCCAAAAATTTTTTGTGTTAAAATATTTAATTTATGGCAAGTTTTGACTTGATTAATTTAATACGACGATTTGAAACTGCTTCCTGGAAATGTTTTTATCTTTTAAGATGTTTATTTTTCTGCCGATTAACATTACTTACCATGATAAAAGTGATAAATTGGTTCGCAAAAAACATGTTTTTTAACCTCAATATGTATGGGTAGACTTGATCCTTTTCTTTGGGGGTGGAATGATCATGTGTCCCCTATAAGGGATCAAATCTACCCTATGTAGATTTTTGTCAGTATAATAAAGACTTTTCACAGTTTTTTATCTTTTTTTATACAAAAGAAGTCTTTTTATATTTACTCTTATTTTTTTAATCTACCTACTTTTCTAAATCTGAGATTGAGAAAATTGTGAGACATTTTAGTCAAGATTTTTAGAAGGTAAAGGTTTTTGCTATCCCTTGGGAACAATAATTTTATTTTTCTGGATGAAAGATAACCTGTCTTTTTCTGTACCCTGACAACGTGTATGTGTGTATGATCGGTTCAATAGTTAAGACGTATTATATACGTAAGGCGTAACAAACAAATAATCAGTCTAACGGGATTTCGCATTCATAATTTTAGTAAGGATAAGAATAAAAAAAAGCTTTTTAAAAAAAAAGAAAAACCGCCTTCAAAAAACTGAAAACAAAAACAGCTTAAAAATTAAATACCTCTAAAAAGCAAGAAATAATATTCGAATCATTCGTTACACAAATCAATATTAATAAAACACGTCTATTGAAGTCGGGTGGGGCTGGAGGACAACTTCATTTTTTTCTTAAAGCCCCACCCGACTTCATTAGACGTGTTTTATTAATATTGATTTGTGTAACGAATGATTCGAATATTATTTCTTGCTTTTTAGAGGTATTTAAATTTTAAGCTGTTTTTGTTTTCAGTTTTTTGAAGGCGGTTTTTCTTTTTTTTTTAAAAGCTTTTTTATTTTCAACTTTTCAGTGGTAGGTATGTAAGCGCAGCTTGTAAATATTTTTTTACTTTATATTATAATATTTTCAAATGCCCAGAACTCAATTATAATATTTTCAATGGTAAAATGCCCAGAACTCAATTTCCAAATTTACGCTGTTTGTTTTTGAGGAGTTCCGTTGTGTCATCGTAGTCCAAGTCTAGTCCAGAACGTTGCATCGCAAACCATGATTTGGTTTGTTTTGGATTGCCATAAACTTACCAAAACCTAAATCACTTTACTTATACTATTTGATTTTGAAGAGTTCCTTTAAGTATCTTCGAAGTTCGAAGTCCAATAACAATGAAATTAAATTGTGACCACTCTTGAAGTATACCCTTTTAAATAAAAAAAGAATCATCTAAATCGGTTCATAAACAAAGAAGTTATGTCCGAAATTCCATAAAAACTCGTGCGATGGCGAGCTAAATAATTGATATTTTTCAGGATTATGAATAAACTACGGGCCAGATTTCTGTAAAAAATTTATGGGACCACACACGAACTATGTTCTTTGAGTTAAAAAAAGAATTGTACAAATCGGGTAACAACTGACGAAGCTATTAAAACATACATAAAAAAAAAATTAAAAAAAATACCGTCGACTTGAGAACCTCCTCCTTTTTTTGAAGTCGGTTAAAAAGTAAAGATGATCACTAATTACGTTTCGGTTTGTTATGGATATTTGTTTTTAGACTGCTTTAATTTGTAGTCCGAATATTAATTACCTTTTTCTAAAGAGATTAAAACTATTTCATATTTGTTTCCCTTTTCAAAATTGAGCTGCATCCTACTAATATTATAAAATTTATACATTTAATGTGAAAGTTTGTGGGTTTGGATGTTTAGATGTTTGGATGTTTGTTCCTCAATCACGCAAAAACTACTGAACGGATTTGGTTGGAATTTGGCACACATATAGTAGATAGCCTAGATTAAAACATAGAATACTTTTTATCCCGATCTTCCCAAGGGAACGGGAACCACGCGGGTGAAACCACGGGCGGCCGCTAGTATGAGCATAAAGTTCAAATAAAAGAAGCTGATTTGATTACAGATTTACTTATTATTTGGTACCTAGCACTGTTCCTTTTTTTACATTTAAAGATATATTACTCTTTTCGGATATATGAGGCTGAATCCAATATTGTTACCATGTGTCCCCTATGTGTGGTAGACTTGAACCCCAGGATCAAGTCTTCCAACTGGTGGGAAACAAGTCTCCCCTATATAGGGGACACTTGGTACAAAGTTACCATACGACATTAAATTAAATTATAATTCCAAATATAACCGAGCCTTACCCTCTTTCATATATTTAGTAAATAGTGAAATTCTTAATATAATAACTCAAAAAAAATCCTTATACTGTGAATAGTAAAAAAGTTAGGGACCAAAATGAAAAGGGGGGATCAACCCTCCCCAGTCTCCCCTAGGTATCTTAAAATTGACTCCTTTTTTTCGTAAGCAGAAATTACCGCCTAAGTCGTTGTAACTTAGCCGATACAATTTTTTTCACTTAACACACGTGGCATTAGTTAGCTGAGTGTTTAAACATTTGTGAATCATAGTTTTAAAACATTAGCGTTCATGGTTGTGAAATAAATTAAGACAGTGTTAGTATGGAAAATACAAATTCTTTCAAATTCTCCATATAAAACGGCAATCTCGTACTTAAACCCAGCAACTTTACTAACAGCAAAAGACTATCGGCAGTTGAGAAACTTACCAAATACAAGCGCAGCAACTCAAATACAGTAAAGTTGGGATTGAGCTCACCACACGATCTGATTTGCACGGACACGGCCTTTGTCCTGACTTTTAAATTTTTTCGGTCTTATATTTTAAATAGTCATAATGCCAGAACGCCGTAATTTGTTAAAGGCTGATTTTTTCCTACGTCAGGCTCTCCGCTGCGTTCAGCGGGACACGCACGCAGGGCGACCTAGAGAGTTATTCCCATCCGATCCACTGTAACTGATCCACCGAGAATTAAAAATCCCAACCGATCCCCTTATTTATAGTTTTCTATTCCCAACGGATCCCCTCATTGTATTTCTAACCAAGAAAAGGTAGGTTAGAAGAAAAAGAAGTATGAAAATCAAATATTCATTTATTAAGCAATTGTTATTAATGTAATAAATAAATATCACTGAATCAGATTTGAACATCAGTACCACTGTACCTACAAAAAATAAGCCAATAAGTACTGGGGATCAGATGGGAATAAAAAATAATTAAAAATAAAACCGATCCACCAGGGGATCATTTCTGACTATTTGAACCATTTAAAACCATTGACAGCTGTCGGATCGCCACTGGCGTCACCTGGGCTATAGCGGCTAACTTTCGGCGGTTACTTCGAACCCGAATCAAGCCAAAATGGCGAACCCTGATGTCACACGAACATCGATATCCTCCAAACAACTTCGGCAAATAGTACATACGAAATTCTTTACTTCGATTTATCTGTTTTAAGTTGAAGCCCGGCATACCCACCAAAGTTCGAAATGTTAGCCGGTAGGGCCTTATTGCTTTGCGTGTGGCACTGTGGTGTGGATTCCCATTACGTAGGTACGACTGACTACCTACTACGAATATTGGGCCGCTGTGGCTTTGCAAAGTAGGTACCTAAAATTATTTTTTGTAAACTATTTTTTGATTAATTGACTGGCTTTTTTAAAGTGTCCTATCCAATTTTCGATATGGTTACTCTAGATTCGCTTATATCGAGGATTGCTTTTTTGGAGGTCTAGGCTTTAAGTTGGAGCTCGCGAACAGTTTGGAATCACTGGCGAGAACTTCGATAGGTTCACTTTGTTGTGGTAAAATAAAGGAGACAGTGTTCTTTAAGCTATTGTTAATATCGCTGGATTTGATCTTGTACAGTAAGTACATAATATAACTGTAAAACCCCGAACTCTGGTGGTCATACCTCAACGACGGTAAATGTTAAAAACGGTTTACTTCGAAAGGTGTTTTTTTTTTGTTTAAAATTGTATCTAACTAACAAATGTACCATATAATTTGAACTACTAAGTTAAAAATTTACTGATGGGTATTTATATTGTAATGAATAATTAAGAAATACCTATATAATATAAAAATGATGATTCAATAATACAAGTTTTAGCTGATAGGTGATTGAAATAAATGATTTTACCTTTTTCCTTAAATTTGTCATTAAATTAATTATTAATTCAGATTTATTTGAAAAAAAAAAGCCTTTCACGACCTTCTGGTACTTCTGAAAATGAGTTTAACAAACACATTTTTTTTATTCCATTGTTATAGACATTAATATTTTAACATTCTATTTTAAAAAGGATTTAAAACTTTTTCGAGATATTTCACCATCTTGTAGTCCTCATTGATACGCATCAACCATTTACGTGGCCTTAAAACTCACTCTACCAGGGCGATATCGCACTTTCGTTGAAAATCGGTTAATGCTTCAAAAAAATATTGTAATTATTGTTAAGTCCATTACTCCAATTGTTCCTAGGTACTGAGTGTATTTTTAAATAATTTATCTAGATTTTTTTTGTTACTTTTATCCACACGTCTGTCACGTTACGGGACACCACAAACACAATAGAACAGTAATTGAATTCCAGATGCGTGAAAGAAAAACATGAAACTACTGTAAATAATCCTCAAAAACAAACAGGAAAAAAGCTTTTGCATTCATTTCTATCTTTTGCATATATTCTGAAACCTTTGTTGTAATAAAACGGCATGACAAGACAAATATTACATGTACATTTCGTCGGATTTTGAACGCCTCCAAGTTTTTGCATAATAATACACAAAACACGTGATTAGAAAAGCAATGGAGATTAAAATCAGTTAAACTAAAGCCGACCTTGAACTAAAAATTAAAAAGAGCTATGAATGAATGAATTAATTGAGGAGCTCGGTGGCGCAGTGGTTTAGCACCTGGCCCAGCGATTGCGGATGTAAAGCAAGGTTCGCAAGGGTCGGTCATGGGATGGGTGACCAAAAATGTACTATCTTGAGCTCCTCCGTGCTACGGAAGGCACGTTAAGCCGTTGGTTCCAGCTGCATTTGCGGTCGTTTACACCCACCAATCCGCATTGGGCCCGCGTGGTGGGTTATAGCCCGTCCTCCTTATCCACCCATAAGGAAGGCCTGTGCCCCAGCAGTGGAGACATTAAAAATGACTGATGGATATGAATTAAAGTGTCCCTAATAAAATGCACTTTCAGTCTTGGTAATAATGGACATGCTGAACAAACTGCCGCCTTTCAGCTCCATGTTATCGATATCATGGATATCTAAAATGTCATCGTATAGCCATTTGGTCCAACTTTGTAGCGGTGCCTTGAAATTTTTAAATTGCAGTTAAAACTGGGGGAGCATGCGCGTTATTGATATTTTATAACTAAAAGAGGGGACGAATATTGTTTAGTCAGATGTGATGTGAATACTTAAGGCCACACACACACGATGTTCTTCAAACGAGTAGACGACGTGCTTTTTCGAGACATGCTTTCTTTGTATGTCTTCGCCAACAAGTACCATAGTAGATTTCTGTGTACAAAAGCAGCTCGTCTTATTTTCCTATTTTATAGACGAAACAAAAGTTCTCTTCACGTCGTCCTGTGCATTTGTAGCTGTATCTTATAAGATACGTCAGCCAGTTGCGGGAATACGGAGCAAACGCTATTTTTACAAGACCAACACATAAACAACTGATTAAGTTTTAACCGACTTTTTATGTGAGAAAATGACAAAAACAAATGGTTTAAATTTGCTGAAAAATAATTTTTTTTAGTAACATGCTTTTATAACGGACTAGTAAAAACAGACTAAAAAGTAAAAAATAAATTCTTATGTATTTATAACCCTATACCTACAGACATTTTAAACCTAAAACGTGGGGCGCATTTTGTAAAATTTGTCATCCATATTGTCTTTAGCATGCGCCCCACGTTTTTAGGTTTAAAATTTCTGTTACATAAGCACTTATTTTTAAACACGTTTTTATTAGGTTGCTTTCTCGTTTGTTTGTTTATTTGATTTTATTTTACTTTTTAGTCTGTTTTTACTAGTCCGTTTTAAAAACGTGTTTTTGAAAATATTTTTTTCAGTAAATTATTATTTTCTGCTTTTTAGTTAACGTGCTAAGACTAAAAATATATCATCTCCTATCGGACCACTCGTCAAGACGATTCAAACTCGATGGGGTTGCATGGTTTGATTACAGAGTCCCAGTGACCTTCTTCTGGCTCCATCATTAGACCCTGGAAACTATTTCCCAACAAAGTGCTCGTCAAGACGATTCAAACAAGTTGAAACTCTATATGGTTGCATGGTATTATTAAAGTGTTCCTATGGCCTTCCTCCGGCTCCATCATCAGATCCTCGGACACTATTTCCCATTAAAGTACTCGTCAAGATGATTCAAACGAACCCAAACTCGATGTGGTTGCATGGTTTTATTACCGAGTTCCAATGGCCTTCTTCCGGCTTAATCATCAGACCCTGGACACTCTTTCCCAACAAAGTACTCGTCAAGACGATTCGAACAAGCCCAATCTCGATGGGGTAGCGTGGTGTTATTAAAGAGTTCCTGTGTCCTTCTTCCGGCTCCATCATCAGACCCTGGAAACTATTTACCAACAAAGTACTCGTCAAGACAATTCAAACGAGCACAAACTCGATGGGGTTGCACGGTTTTAATATTGAGTTCCTATGGCATGGCTTCATCATCAGACCCTGGACTTCATCTCCCATTAGAGTACTCGTCAAGACAATTCCAACGAGCCCAAACACGATGGGGTTGTATGGTTTTATCATAGAGTTCCTGTGGCCTTCTTCTGGATCCATCCTCAGATCAGCTCAATGACACCATAATATTGCATTGCTTTCAAGTTCTGACCTATGTTTAAAGTTTCAAGTCTCTAGCTCATCGGGAAGCTAGTATATATTCGTTCGCAAAGTTTGCGGACAAACAAACAAACAAACGAGAAAGCAACCTAATAAAAACGTGTTAAAAACGTGTTAAAATTTAATCGGGTTGTTAAGTAGGTAGGTAGTTAATGAACTCGGGTATTAGAAATCTAATTTATTTTGGGTACAGCTCAATTCAATTGAAATTCAGTTCCGACTTCCAACCAAACCAGCCATAACGATGTGAAAAAGAAGAGTAAATCTTTTAGTTTAAAAACTAAGAACTAGGATACAGCACTAAATACAACCGTATGTGCCCACACTAGCAGGCGATTTACGTGAAGTGCAATATTTTTGGTGGCGGCCACGACCCGAGTGTCGCGGACAAAGCGGCTGAGCACCGGAACCGTCCCTTTGTTTCGTCTTCTGGTGCTCTGTCTAGGAAATGCATGGAGCTGAACATCGGTGGACGTGACATGACCTGATTCTTTCTCTGACAGGAACATTTCACATACCAAAACACTATAAAATTAAAATAACTCTTGAAATTTAAGATTTTTGGATTCACAATGCTATTTTTATACAATACTAGCGGCCGCCCGCGACTTCGGCTGCGTGGAAAGGTTTTTTGCTATCCCTCAGGAACTATACTTTTTTCGGGATGAAAGGTACCCTATGTCCTTCTCTGTACCCCTGACAAAATGTATGCAAAATTTCATGATGATCGGTTCAGTAGTTAGGACGTGAAGGGGTAACAAACAAATAAACGGACTTTCGCATTTATAATATTAAGTAAGGACTAAATAATATACTAGAAAAAATTCGACTCGCACCAGAACAATTATCGGATGGGAATCGAACCCGCGACCTTTGGATATCCGGTCCAATGCTCTGACTGCTGAGCTACCGAGTCACTAGAGTAGAGGCATCGGCGAAGTTTGTCGAAATAAATAAATACAAATAATCATGTACTTGTACGTACCAGATTCTTGCGGCTGTTTGACTACTGCGTTCGCTAATTCATTTCATTATTCGATAAATAACTTAATATCAATAGGAAAGTGTACCTTATTAGTGGAATAATGCATAATACGTACCTTTTATAATTATACCCGATGCAACAAAATAGGACCTAACTTTACCAACTTTATTTAACTTTATTTAGTTCGAGACAACTCACAACAATTATTTAGTCCCAAACTAAGCAGACCTTATACTAAGTAACGTATACATAAATAAGTATATTATACTATACACGACCATGACTCGGGAACAAATGCTTGTGATCATCACACTCATTTCTGTCCCTAACAGGATTCGAACCCGGGACCTTTGGCGCAGAAGGTAGGATCGCTACCGTTGCACCAAGCGGACCGTCAAAAAACAACAATATAATATTTCATCACATCCATTGTTTTTCAATCCTTGTAAAACAGAAGGAGGCTGCTTTCACACTCCAAAAAATGCTTTTTGTGCCTAAGAGCGTGTGGTTTTAAATGAGAAACAAGAAAAAAGTACACACGTTCTCTCTGAGAAAGGGTTTTTAATTCTAACCCCTGAGCTTTTTGTGGAACAAGAGTTTTTAGAGTTAAAACTTGATCTTAAGTAGAATGCGGTGGCTAAAGTTTTAATGTCTTTCTTTCTACTGATAGTTTTGTAAGCAATGCCCGACTACACTAATACACTTCTTGTAGAGGCTCACACTAACTTTATTGTCTGTGTAACACATAGCTTTTTAGGGAAGTTGTGTTCAAAATTGGCACAGGACTTAAGGACTAGTTTTACCGATTCCAGATAAGTTTCTGGTTAATTACGTCTTAATCAATAATTTAATAGAAATCCTATTCCATACCACATCATGGTAGGTGATATCTAATAGTACGAGCAGCGACCGTAAGATTGCCTACGTCATCTGATACCACGATGAAACCCATGGAGTATGATCAGAAAAGTGATGCTTAGCTTAGATCAATCAGTCTGCCAAAGCTGAATTGGCCGGAACTATAAAAAAACGGGCCACTTCCGGTAAAAAATATAGGGGTCACTTACGTCATCTGATACCGAAATAATACTAATGGCATCAGTTACCCGCTCATTGCTAAAGACAAAAAAAACGTAGTCATTTCGGTATCAGATGACGTAAGTGACCCCTATATTTTTTTACTGGAAGTGGCCCGTTTTTTTATAGTTCCGGCCAATTCAGCTTTGGCAGACTGATTGATCTAAGCTCAGCATCACTTTTCTGATCATTCTCCATGGGTTTCATCGTGGTATCAGATGACGTAGGCAATCTTACGGTCGCCGCTCGTACTATAACCTGTGACTGTGAACCGCAATCCCTCAATTCATAACTAAGGCTGCGTTCAGACGATAATGCACGACCCAACCTCAACCCAAACTCAGCTCAAACTCAGCTCAAACTCAGCTCAAACTCAACTCAACTCAACTCACCCGCAGCCTACTCCTTGAAATACATCACTTACAATTTTGAATCTTATAACACATTAATAAGCTCTTTTTTTATTTTGTCGATGCAACTGCACCCTCCCCGCGCTCAACCCGAACTCAACTCAAACTCAACCCGTACACAACCCAAACTCAAATCAAACTCAAACCGAACTCAAACCGAACTCAAACCGAACACAAACAGAACTCACTTTAAACTCACCTAGACATTACACAGGACCTTATATGTTCGGCGAATATCATGTTCAGCGATGGAAGGATTAAATGTCATAAGACTCAAAATTGTAAGCGATGTATTTCAAGGTGGGCTGTGGTTGAGGTGAGTTTGAGTTGAGTTTGAGTTGAGTTCGGGTTGAGGTCGGGTCGTGTGTTATCATTTGAACGCAGCCTAACTGTGTGTAGCAAGTTTGTGATAAGTTGATAACAAAGTTATTTCGTAGCTATGCTATGTTAATTTGGCTAGTAAATAAAGTATAGTGACATCTGTCGAAAACTCGATAAGTCGAAGATCGATGCAATCCATTCGGGACGAAGCCGGCGTTGCTCGAAGCGATCCACCAAAGCTGTGCTAGGCGTTGCGTGCGATGCGAGGGATGTGTTTTCCAACTTCATTTCACAGCTCTGAGCCCTTTAGGCGCATAATATCAGAAACACAAAATAGCCGATTCGCATAATATGAGATTCTTATAATAACAGATTCTCAAAAAAGCCAAAATTGTACATATACCTACGGGCAAAAATGACAGGAAATCAAAAACGCAAAATTATCTAAAAAAATGTTCTTAGTTACATAGAAATTTGCGATACCATATCGACTGTGGAAAGGAAAAAATGCTAAAGCGCCAAAATGCTAGTTGTGGGAAATGAGGTTTAAAGTTTCATTTTTTCGAAAAAAAATCATAACTTTTTTGTTATTAACGTGAGCAAATTCATGTGTATGAAAGACCATATTATTTATTTTTTTCCCAAATTTAGGAAATACTCATTGGTTTCTAATTCTATTATATCGCGAAATACTTGTCGCTTAAGCAAAAATACTTATTTTTTGAGAAAACTCCAGTCAGGAAAAAATTACTTATGTCCACAATATTGTAAGAACCCAGTCAGTGAAAACTGATTATAAGTCGCAATGATCTTTATAGGGCAATGACAAAATGCTTAATGACCTTAACTTTAACAGATGCAGTGAAGAAAAGTTTACTCAATTACCCATGTTGGCGATGATTTACCCGAACCCTTTAGGGAAAATTGCTTAAATGCACCAATGCTGTAGAATAAATGCAAACAAGTATTGCTGAACACCAACTCAATTACTCTATATTAGATTTCTTTTTTACTTATCGATATCAGTAATAAGTATTACTATGTTTCAATTAATTGTCTATTATTTCGCCCTGGTGCGCGGGCTGCTGAAGCAGCCCGCGGGCATCGCCCTGGTGGACTGTAAACGGTGGCCTTTGGAGAGGCTACTGCTATGCTACTGCTCGGCTACTGCCATCCGATCAAATCACATTGGAATTTGTCTGCAAGTTGCAGTGCGGTGTGGTGATGGTGATGCACGGTGAAAATTAATGCTGTATTATTTTTTCTGAAAACTTGCTGGCTAATATTAAAATCATCATCATATCGGCCTCACGACACTTACTGCTGGGTACAGGGCTCCCCCAAGGATCTCCACGACGATCGGTCTTGCGCTGCTTGTATCCAGCGGCGCACCGCGACCTTCACCATCGTTGATCCACCTTGTCGGAGGCCTACCCACGGAACGTCGTCCAGTATGGGGTCGCCATTCCAAAACCTTTCCGCCCCAACGGCCGTCGGTTCTTTTCGCTATGTGTCCAGCCCACTGATACTTCAACTGAACAATCCTTCGAGCGATGTCGGTAACTTTAGTTCTCCTGCAGATTTCCTAATTTCTGATTCAATCACGCAAGGAAACGCTTATCATGGCTCTTTCCATTGCAAGCTGGGTGACCTTGAGCCTCCTTATGAGACTCATAGTGAGCGACCACGTTTCACTGCCGTAAATCATTGTCACTGACAACACGCACTGACCTTCGTCTTGAGACACTAAGGTAAATTTGAAGCGAAGATATTTCAAAGCTTCCCGAATGCTGCCCATCCCACAACTTCAAGTGTAGTGTTCTCAACATGAACTGGAGCGGGCACAACATGCGCATTCGACATAATTTTCGTCTTACCCATGTTCATCTTGAGACCTACTCTTTGGGGAGCAAAGCACTACTGAGATCTTCGAGCATTGTGTTCAGTTCTTCCAAGATCTCAGCCAGTACTATATCATCGGTAAAACGAAGATATGTTAGGTATTGACCATTAATGTTGATGCCGAGTCCTTTTCAGTTTAAGAGTTTAAAGATGTCCTCTGATGCAGCAGTGAACAGTTTCAAAGAAATTACATTTCCCTGCAGTTGCATTGGATTTGTGCTCTAGTTCTGTACTCGTACTGGACCGGATCGACTTGGTGGCATTTTCGTGTTAGTACCTGAACATCTCGATATACCTGCAGTCCACTACCCTTGGCACCTCCGGAGAGACTGCAGTACCGCCCAGGTTTCTATTGAATCAAAGGCTGTCTTTTAGTCCACGAACGCCAAGCAGAGTGGCAAATTATACTCCTCAGTCTTCTGTATGACCTGCCGCAGCGTATGGATGTGGTCCATGGCGCTAAGCCTTTACGGAACCTGGCTTGTTCGGGAGGTTGGAAGTCGCCAAACCTACGAGCGAGACGATTCGTAAAGACTCTCGAAAACAACTTATAAATATGGCTCAGAAGTGAGATGGGTCTGTAGTTCTTTAAGAGAGTCATGCCTTCGGCGTTCTGCCTTCAACGATGACGGAATTGAAAAGCTTCTGGAGGATTTTAGTATTGACTTATCACCCGCTCTAAGAAGTTTTGTAGTGATCGGTTGTTATTCAGCTGTTTGAGAGCCATACTTCGACGACCTGAGTAGTGCAGAGGTCAACATTATTTGGGTGGGTGAAACCAGGGAAGCATCAAAATCGGTGACTTCCCATTGAGTGTCTTGGAAGCGTGAAGTAATTAGTATTACTATGTTTCAGTTAATCGAAATAATGTCAAATTATGACTTCTGTATTGTAATATACGTTGCATCAATAAATCTGAGAGTAGTATTTTCGCTAACGTACTCGAGTAATAATAACACAAACAGCTAGCAAAAATTGCTTAAGCGCCAACCGTTCTTACTTCTTAAACCAATGATGTTTTGCTAAAGCGCCAAACCATTGTAGTCTATAAAATGCTTAAATTACTTAATCACCATTACTTTTCAAATTTGAATAAACGAAAATTGCTCAAGTGGTACAAATGAAATAAAAGTGGACCGGATAAAAATTCTTATGCTACATTTGTTACAAAAATAATAAAAATACGTCGCTTTAGTCATATTGACAGCGTAAATTTGTGAAAAACGTTGAATTTTAGAAATGCTAAAGCGCCAAAAAAGTGCTCCGATTGCTTTGAAACCTAGACAGATCGACGCAGAAAAAAAAGCGCTATCCAATGATATATATAACTCATAATGGCCAAAGTGGCGCTTTAGCATTTTTTCCTTTCCACAGTCGATATGGATCGTCTCGTGTTCTAACGAAGCTAAAACAAAGATCACATTTTTATTGTAGGTAGTGTTAGGTGACTATATAGGTATTATCTGATGTTGAAATATATTGAAAATAATAAAACAAAGTCTAACTAGAAGTACCAGGACTACATAGTTACAAAGGAGGTACTTGATATCTTCTTTTACTTAATTAAATTAAAAATTAATAATACAATTAAAAAAATTAATTAAATAAAATATTTTATTTAATTAAATTTTTTAATTGGATATTTAATATAATAGAAAAAAATACAAGAAAAAATCGATTCACCCGTAGCAGCGCAGACGGGATTGCTGCTACGGGTGAGTTGATTTTTTCTAGTATTTTTCCTATTAAATTAATTAACTTAATACAAGGTTTTTGGAGGTTTTTGGTAATAACTAATAGCCGAGTTTCATCGAAAACGACACTCAATAAAAAAAAATGACCCATTAGTTTCTTTGTCATCGACTGTACTTTGGCTATTTTGAGAATCTTTTATTACAAGAATCTCATATTTTGCGAATCGGCTATTTTGCGTTTCTGATATTATGCGCCTAAAGGGCCTTTAGGCGCATATTATCAGAAACGCAAAATAGCCGATTCGCATAATATGAGATTCTTATAATACGAGGTTTTTGTACAAACAAAAAAGCGAGTAATTTGAAATTTATGCATTGCCTCGCTTTAGTGATATGCCATCGTTGGCGAATAGGTAAGTAGTTTCGGTTGGAGTGCGCTTATTTACCTAGATGTAATTAATATTATTCTCACAAGTATGGTGAGATAATTGCCAAGAACTTCTTAATGTAGTTAACAATATTTAGTCTCAAATAAAACAAAAAAATATGCTTTAAAATCACAATGTAAAGAATAAGTACAGGTAAGTAATTTCTAGTTAGAAATAAAACATTTTTTACGGATTAGAGCGCGTATATTGGTTAATTCAGATGTTATTATAGAATTACATATTTAGTTTGCATTTGTTGGATTTTTTAGTTTGGAATCGTTCCGTTCCGTGACCACGGCCCCTGGAAAGGTGTTGAAATGTCGGGAAACCCAAAAAAAAACATAAATACAAACTATAAATTAATTCTAAAATAACATCTGAATGAACCAATGTACGCACTGTAATTTCATTTCTAATGAACTGTACGCGCGGAAGCCTTAGAAGAATACAGATAATGTTCTCCGAACACAAATCTTCGAACAAATAAACATTCTCTTCGTATTAACTACTACGAAAATGGCTGTTTACAACCAAAATAAAAAATCCAAAGCCTCCGTTGTAGCCGGGCCGGGACAACCAGATGCGGTTGTAGAACAAAAAACACAAACTGCAGACCATGAAAACACATCTGTGGGCAGTTATTGGTGGCAAATCCAGCTAAAAAGAGCTAAAACAATTGACAACAACATAGCTCTTACTGCTGACGAAATAAAGTTGAAACTTGTAAAGCACGATGTATTTTAAAGTAACCGTAGAGAAATTACACAAATGTTTAACATACACAACGTACTTAGTACTTAGTTTGTGCTGATTTATGTCCCAATAGGGGTTTGTTTGGAGTTGCTCTGATATATGTTGGTGAAAAACTTGGAGCTGAGGCTAATTAAAGGGAAATGGGTTTGTGATAATTAAAATTACCTTTTCTGCGGTGTAAACTCAGAAGCTGAATTATTGCTGAAATTCAAAATATGCATGACTAGCTTTTGCCCGCGACTTCATCCGCGTGGACATTTGGAAAATCTCTAGGGAACTTTTAGCCGGGATATAATAGTATCCTTAGTTTTAATCCAGACTATAAAATATCTGTGTACCATTCCAAATCCGTCGTTTTTGCGTGATTGAGTACAAACATCCAAACATCTAAACATTCAATCTTTCACACTTAGAATATTAGTAGGATATCCATATTCCCTTCCTGTTCGTTCCAGTTCCCGCCCCGTTCCCTTACCCATTCTTTTTCCTGATCCCGTTCCCGTATTATTATTCCATTCCATACTAAAAGACCGCCATTTTGGACCCTTTGATCTTTAGATTTATTTAACCCATTTACCCTTTAAAGGGTTAATTTTCGGAAAATCACGAAATACCTATGTGTTTGCTTAGTTTTTAGAAGTCATTCATGTAGGGGTTAAATAATGACATGACCACCGTGTTAAAGTTTTACCCTGTAGGGTACTATTTCGGAAAACCATGAAATACGTGTTGGCTTAGTTTCAGAAGTACTCCTACGAAGTTTCAAGTCGAAATGTCTATTTAACATTATTTTTCCATACAAAATATGAACCCCATTTCACCCCTTTAGGGGTTGAAACATGGCCACTATGTTGGACTTCAATATAAACGTCATTTTTGCAATCAAATCAAATCGATTTTAAGCTTTTTTACCTTTTTTTACCCTCTAAGGCGTTGATTTTCAGAAATTCACGAAACACTTGTTTTCTTATTTGTTTATAGAAGTACCCTACGAAGTTTCAACTCGTAATATTTATTTAATATTTTTTTCCGAACAAAGTTTTAACCCCATTTTACTCCTTTAGGGGTTGAATAATGTCTGCCATGTCGGACTTAAAAATAAATGCAATTTCCGCAATCAACATCTCATTAAACCTCTATAACGATATCCAGATCGATTTTTGGCTTTTTTACCCCATTTACTCCCTAAGGGGTTGATTTTCGGAATACCACGAAACACGTATTTACTTATTTGTTTTAAGGAGTACTCTTACGAAGTTTTAAGTCAAAATGTCTATTTTTTTTCCATACAAAGTTTGAACCCCATTTCACCCCTTTAGGGGTGGTATTTCCAAAATTTATTTCTTAGTGGGTGTTTACACTGTATAAAGTATCTGGGTACAAAATTTCAAGTCTCTATGTCTAGTGGTTTGGGTTGTGCGTTGATTTTTTAATCGATTTTGGGCTATTTTACTCCATTTACCCCCTAAAGGGTTGATTTTCGGAAAACCACGAAACACGTGTTTGCTTATTTGTTTTAAGAAGTACTCTTACGAAGTTTCAAGTCGAAATGTCTATTTAATATTTTTTTTCCATACAAACTTTGAACCCCCATTTCACCCCTTTAGGGATAGAATTTCCAAAAATCCCTTCTTAGTGGATGCCTATACTGTATAAAGTATCTGTGTACAAAATTTCAAGTCTCTAGGTCCAGTGGTTTGGGCTGTGCGTTGATATGTCAGTCAACCCTTCACTTTTATATAAGAGACTAGCTTCTGCCCGCGACTTCGTCCGCGTGGATGTTAGAGAAAATCCTTAGAGAACCTTCAACCAGGATCCGACCAGTCATTTTTATGCTTCCCGTTCCCGTTCCGGTTCCGGTTCCCGTTCCGGTTCCGTTCCCGGTCCCTGTTCCGGTTCCGTTCCCAGTTCCGGTCCCGTTCCCCCTCCCGCTCCCGTTCCGTTCCGTTCCCATCCCGTAAACGTCCTGTAACCATCCCGTACCCCTTCCGTTACCGTTTCCGTGTCTGTTTCCGTTTCCGTTTCCATTTCTGTTCCCGTTCCCATCTCGTTCCCGTCCTGTTCTCGTTCCGGTCCCGTTCTATTCCCGTTTTGTTCCAGTTTCATTCCCGTTCCGTTCCTGTTCCGGTTCCGATCTCGTCCCGTACCCGTCTTGTACCCCTTCCCGTTTCCGTTCCCGTACCCGTCCCGTTCTCGTTCCCGTTCCCGTTTCGTTCCCATTATGTTCCGTTCCATTCCTTTCCCGTTCCGTTCCGTTCCCGTCCCGTTCCCGTTCCGATCCCGTCCGATCCCTTTCCGTTCCCGCTCCGTTCCCGTTTCCGTTCCTGTTCCCGTTCCCGTTTTTTATGTTTACTCACCCCACTTACCCTCTGAGGGGTTGATTTTCAAAATCAGAAAATATATATTATTTTTAGACGTGCTCCTACGAATTTTTAAGTTGTAATTTCGATTTTATATTCTTTTTCAATACAAAATTTGAACCCCATTTTTACCCCTTCAGGGGTTAAATCATGTCCACCGTGTTGAACTTCAAAATAAATGTCATTTTTGCAATCGTCATCCCAGAAAACCCCAATAACGACATCTATATCGATTTTTATGTTTACTCACCCCATTTACCCCCTTAGGGGTTGATTTTCAAAATAACAAAATACATATTTGCCTTTTTACTTTTAGATGTGCTCCTACGAAGTTTAAAGTTGTAATGTCTATTTTATATTATTTTTCCATACAAAATTTGGTCCCCATTTTCATCCCTTTAGGGGTTAAATCATGTCCACCGAGTTGGACTTCAAAATAAATGTCATTTTTGCAATCGTCATCCCACAAAACCCCGATAACGACATCCGTATCTATTTTTAGGTTTTTTACCCCTTTTCACCCCCATTTCTTCCCTTTTGGGGTTAAAATCCTAACAAAAACAATAAACGTTGCGTTAGATTTCCATTCATAATCCTAAATTATACAAGGTGTTTGGTAAAAGCCTTATAAAGCCGAATATGGTAGATAGGGACCATCAAATTGAACAACTTTTACTATGGGACCAACTCCGAAATCGCGAAAAAAAAATCTGCTGTTCTATACATTTTGATATTTTCGTTATTATTTTTTTTATGAAACAGCTGATTTTTTTTTCGCGATTTCAGAGTTGGTCCCATAGTAAAAGTTGTTCAGTTTGATGGTCCCTATCTACCATATTCGGCTTTATAAGGCTTTTACCAAACACCTTGTAAATTTAGCGATTTTTACTTCGAAAACGAAGGATTTTCTTCAATTCACAACTTCATTCCCCTTTTGACCCCTTCGTTCGGGGGTAGAATTTTGAAAAACGCTGAGACTCGTATTTATTAATTTTCAATCGTCAGCCTAAACACAAAATTTGAAGTTTCTAGCTTCAAAACTGAGGGATTTTCATACAAACTTCCATCCCTTATTTCATCCCCTTAGGGATGGAATTTTCAAAAATCCTTCCTTAGTGGATGCCTACACTGTATAAAGTATCTGTGTGCAAAATTTCAAGTCTCTAGGTCCAGCGGTTTGGGCTGTGCGTTGATAGATCAGTCAGTCAGTCAGTCAGTCAGTCATTCAGTTTACGATTTTATATATTAAGATAATACTGGTATTCGGTCAGACATCGAAAAGTACTAAGGTCTTTCATTTTTTGTAGTGAATACTGACTGAGATAATTTATATTATACTCCGTTACACGAATCGAAGTCCTAGCAAACGGCTAGCTAGGCTATTCACCAGTCACGCACACATGAACTGATTTTCTCTGGAAGGTCGTTTCGTGGAATGGATGTAGGGTGTACTAAAGAATCTCAGTCAATCAATTCGCAAAAAGTTCAATTCAATTCCCTAGCGGGCTAGGCTAGTCAATCATAATTGACTAGCCTAGCCCGCGACTTCATCTGCGTGGTGTTATTCGCTATCCTTCGGGAGCAGACTTCTTTCAGGATGAAAAGTACCCTATGTCTTTTTCTGCACCCCTGACAAAGTGTTTGCAAAATTTCAGGATGATCGGTTGAGTAACTAAGACGTGAAAGCGTAACAAACAAATAAACGGACTTTCGCATTTATAATATTTATGAGTAAGGATAGTAAGGACACTCACTCGATTATCAGTCAAACTGAGAATGTTAGTACTTTGAAAAGTACCTCCTGAACTGTGCTATCGAAAGTTATCATAATCATATTATCAGCCGCACGAAACCCAAGTGCTGGGTACAGGCCTCCCCCAAGGATCTCCACAACGATCGGTCCCGCGCTGCCTGTACCCAGCAGCTTCCCGCAACTTTCACCAGATCTTCGGTCCACCTAGTCCACCCACGAAGTGTCGTTCAGTACGTGGTCTCCATTTCAGAACCTTTCCAACCAAGCCTTCGGTCCCCTGATTACGTTCGATTCGATTTCAATCGAAAATTGTTACCAACAAAGTTTCGTAATCAGGGGGCGGTTCTTCTCGCTATGTCCCGTCCACTGCTTCTTCAGTCGAGCAATCCATCGAACGATGTCCAAAAGTGTTTATAGAAAACTTGTATCGCTGTTTTACTGGCAACAACATTGCGAAATGATTATAGTTTAGAAGGCATCAACATTGAGATGACGGTTAATTGCTCTTCAATTGGAATGTTCAATAACGCAACACATTGAAAATTGTGAATGATCGTCTCGTAGTCTCTTGATGCATACAAAAACTCCAACCACTTAAGTTAAAATAATTCAAATTCTTGAGGTAAGCTGGAGGTTTAACAAATAACATTAATGCAATAACTCTTTTGATTATTGAGTACTATTAAAGGTCTTCTGTCAGTGTAATACTCTACAAAGCTTGTAAGGCATCTGAAGTACATAATTTTGGTACATTTATTTTATTTTTTAAAGGGAATACCTTGAAGAATGTCAACATTATATATAAACTGTCAATTGAACCCTAATCTTACAACAACCGCTTTTATTTTAAATATGCCTAAATCAAATCCACGAGACGAGTTGCATCGTAATTTCTATTATCCGTGAAGACCGGCGCAACAAAGCTATTACGATAAATGCATTTTATTTGCAGACTTGGCCACTCCACGTGAGCTCATACATTTGAGCTACTTTGCAGATAACAATCCCTCAGAGTTAAAAAGTTGAAATCCCACAAAGAGGTGCTCCTCGAGGATTGAGGTTGGGGCTGGGACACATAGAATCTGTTGATATATCGAAAAATCGTTT
This sequence comes from Agriphila tristella, assembly GCA_928269145.1. Lineage (NCBI taxonomy): Eukaryota > Metazoa > Arthropoda > Insecta > Lepidoptera > Crambidae > Agriphila > Agriphila tristella. The sequence goes on along the minus strand of OV743433.1, from coordinate 35,710,875 downwards.
TGGAACAAGAGTTTGCTATTTCCATTGAAATCTACTTCAATGGAAATTTATTGCAATAAAACAAGAAACACGACATTCCAAATTCTAAACTGATTCAGACGCATTAAACTTTGTATAGAGGCAGAGGCTTTTAGAGAGTTCTTCAAAAAGATACAATAAAAACATTTCATCCATATTATAAGCTACTTTTTAGTTTTTCAAAACTTTCTAAGTCTCTTACGTATATTACTTATAACACCAATTATGTTTAGAATGAATTATAAGTACCTACCTACTAATGAGAATAACGACTATATTTATTTTAAATACAGCATGACCTATTCACGATACTTACATAAATGGAGTTACCCCTCCATCCAGCCCTCCTTAATTATATATAGCCAGCGAAATAGATATAAAAATAAAGCATATAGGGAAAAAAAAATACTTAAACAGCAAAAATTAAGAATTCTAAAGCAAACAAGTGTGGGTAAATACGCTAAGTATCTTTATGTTTGCTATTACCATTGAAATATCAATTCGCAAGCTATCGACCTTAGAGCAAGAAGACGGCGTTGCTCTAAGCCAGGGATTGAAATACCGTTAAAAAAATTACGATAAAAAATAACGTTAAAAATACCGTTAAAACATTTTATCGGTAAATTTACCGGTAAAAATAACGTTAAAAATATTTTACCGGTAAAATTAGCGTTAAATATAGCGTTACACTTTACCGGCACAATATACCGGTAAAATTATCGCTATAAAAATAAGTTATTAATTGGAATACGTTAATTTTAAAGTTAAACGGTAAAAAAATAAGAAATAACGTTAAAATTTACTGAAAAAATGTTAATTTCAATGTAACGTTCTCTAAATTAACGTTATTTATTGACATAACGTTAATTTTAAAATTAACGTTAAAAAAGTAAAAAATAAAGTTACATTTAAAAATTACGTTATCATTCCCTACTCTAAGCTATCGACAGTCGACACATTTATTTCTAGCACGCATCCTCTTCCCGGTGCAATATCGGAACGTGGCCTCACAAAACACGCTATCTCAGATACAAGGTTCTCGCCAAATTGTATTGTGTCCATCCTGCGGGATATCTGCTAACCACATTTCAGCAAATCACTAGCGAGATACTAGCCGAGGAGAAAATATGAAGCTTGTTGCTTGGATTTAGTGCTCGGAGATCGCTTGTTGTAATATAACCCACTGGAATTTGGAGGTTGAAATTCGCAATCATCTTTTTAAATAAAGAAAGACGCCCATTTCTGACCTGTCACAATGGTTTAATAAATTATCGTGTAAAGAGAAGCTCCTAAAATTGCATTGTCAACTAAAATACAAATCGGCTATGCAGAATTAGAGAAAAATAAAAATATCAGCAATAATTACAACTAGAACATATTGATTTTACAATATTTTTTTCTGATTGCCAAATTAAAATTCAATAAATATTAGTGCTTTACGGTGATAGCAACTATTCAAATATAATTTATTTATTAGGTACCATTATACATTCACATTTAAAAAAGTTATTTGACATGTCAAAAGCAAAAAAAATCTATGAACTTCACGTGAACGTGAACATTACGTACTACGTAGGTACTGATCAGACACACAAGTGTAATTTTTGGCCACTAAATAAGTGAAATTGTTGTCCACCAAATAAGTGAACTCATATATTGCCGGCCGGATTACTAAATTCAAGAATATTTTTTAATCACAGCAACGGCATACGAAATGAAGTCATCAATTTAACAGTACTATATACTTAATTCCCTTTGAAGTGCCTCTTCAAAATCCAGCTCCGTTTGGAGTCATGGTGAATTACTGCGGCTCACCACAACAATCCATCCGTAATTAAACTAAAATTGAAGATGTCGTAAGCAGTACTTGCTATATAATAGTAACATTGAGCCATGGCAAATACGGAGATAAATAAGTCAACATAACGTTGTCACAAGTAAAATTTTCCTTTCCCATTTAAAACAACTAAAATTATAAAGACTATATAATTAATTAACAATGACCATCAGCCGTTTTTGTGTCCCCACTGCTGGGGCACAGGCCTTCCTTATGGGTGGATAAGGAGGATGGGCCATAATATTTACAATGAAATGATTGCAACAAGAAAAGAATTTAAAAGGAATTTAAGATACTGTCAAAATAATGCGGAACATATTAAAATGGATATTTTAGCACAATACAGACAGCAGAAAGATTTTTCAAAATTTTGGAAATCTACTAAAAGTATGAATTATAAGCCTAGTCTCTCATTGACAGTGTATGGTCTGTTAACCATACATACGGATTGTTACCGATGATAATGATAATTGATAGATAATTCCGAAATATCCCGATCGCGGTCAATTTGGTGGAAAATGATAAGATGTTGTTTCCATGAGTTATTTATTGCAACTGATTTATAATATCGATCGAGCGGCGGCGCGCAGGCCACGTTCTGCTTACAATGCTAAATAACGAAACATACAAAAATGTACGGGTTTGCTCGTACATATTCCCGGGCAACAGGAATACATAAAAATACAATAATAATGTAGAGACAGTTAAAGTTCATAAATTACTAACATAAAATAGTCAATGCTTAATTTCATGTTATCTTAAATATTTCATTTAGTTAGTAACAATATTCTTAGTGTTCTATGTTAGTCATGATTCAAATGATAATATTAATAAGTATTACAATCATGAGTTCGTAATTTGCATTTTAATTTAACATTATTGCATTATAAAATTATTGGTGTTTAATTGCATTTAAACTGATAAAGCTTAGATAATAATGATTACATAATAATAAAAATAATGTTATTGTCTTTCAATTTTTCTCAAAAACGATCACGTAAATCGGGAGACGTAGATTTATTTACTAAACGCGTATTTTGCACAACATTCTCACTATCATCGCTCACTAAACGCGCACTACGCACAGCACTTACACTCACTGGTACTTCGGAGTGAGGCGGGCGGGCCTCCAGCTCCAGCTGGGGCGGGCCCGCCTCCGGCAGGCGCGGCTCCCTCCCGCGGCAGCGCACGCGACGGACCACCACGACGAAAGTTACGACGCTTATTACCACGATGATCCCATAGATCATACTGTAGTGGTGTACGTCGTGAAAAGACATACTTTCTGCTTCTATAACTTCCGCGTTTTCTTTCATTCCCTTGATCTTTTCTCCTAATTCTGTTATGTCTTTTCCGGTATCCAATCCCGTTATGTTTAAGGGAATTTGTGGAAGTGAAATATTTAAAATATGATTAATAGGAGCGATTACGGGTGTGTATACATCTGGACGAATGTTAATTTGGTTTGACTGTTCTTTATATGCCAATACAGTATAGTTATCTGTTTTTAAAATACAATCATGATCAATACTTAGTATGCCGGCACTCGTCAGCTGTTGTGCGGTAACTTGATCCGCGCACATTTCTCGCAACTGACACCGGTCGCAACAGAAATAAATATAATTGTTAATCGTATGACTTTCCATCCAAAGATTTAGACATTTGTTTATGTTGGTTTTACATTTAGAATTCTCTATCTTACAGAATTGCGTCTCCATTTTCAATTGATATATAGGTTTTAAAATATGACATAAGTAAGCTTTTTCCAACTGTTTACATGATCTCACATCGTTGCCTGTCATAATAATAAAACTATCTTTTTTTAAACTAATCGCAATGTATTCCGAAATAGGTACTATACTATGCATGATATCGCCCTTTTGCTGTGGGATCGAGATAATGCGATAGATCTCAAAAGCGTCTCGACTGATAAGTGGCAACTGTACTTCAAAAATTAAATAGTCTGGTAGCATTCGTGCTTTTACTTTCAATAATTCGTAGAACCTTTGTATGTTCAGATGTACGTCATCAACCGCTAACATCTGATCTTTAGTAAGCTGACTAGCAATCGTACTTAATTCGTTTCGTATTTGTTCGGGAGTTAACAAATGGGGATTGAACCGCCCATGACAAATATCAGTTATAGTATCGATAAGCGTATTTTGAATAGTTTTTAAGTTATTTAACAGATTGCTTGCTACAATCGATCCTAATGTGAACTCGTTTATGATAGAGTTAATTTCTGTCTTTTTAGTCAATTCGTTCAATGCCCTTTCTAATTTATTTATATGTTGGTTTATCATTTTATGTTGTTTGTTGATCGTGTCTGCAGTTCGCTTTAAAAGGTTGTTCTCAGCTTCAATTATCGAGGTCTGATTTTTCCAAAATAAAGTGATATGTTTTTGATTGTCTCGCAATTGTTGAATGTCCCTTTTGTAGTTTTCCGCGAACCTCTGATCCAATACACCGAATAATGTGTTCGCGATAGTACCGACCCCGTCAATGAGCCCGCGCCGCTGTCTGGATGCGTCGGCGCGCGGTCCCGACTGCTGACCGAGCAGCATGCTGTTATAGTACTCAAGGTCAGAGATCCCGTGTTTTAATTGTGTAATAATGATATCACAATGACTTTGTTCTCGTATTGCATTGCATGTTTTTTCTAAGTTGTTTGAATAAATATTGAGAGCTTTAAGTCCACTCCAATAAGGTTCCATTTCGTAATAAATGATAATTTTCCATTCGTCCCTTGCCAATCGCATGTCACATACCTTATCAAAATATAACCCTTGATCTTGTTTAAATAGGGTTGTTTGCAAAGCTTCCGTGTTCGAAAGTATTGTTATAAAAAATAATAAAAATGATACAGCCATGCTAGTAAAGTTAAATCGCTGAGTTTTAGTTCTCTTGCGAAGAGACCTCTGTTTCGACTGATAAGGGTCAATGACTTCGTCATGTTTCGTGTCGTCATTTTGCTGATTCGAAGTTTCAGGTGCGTCATTATTGGTTTCAATGTCAACCGGTAATCTTGATAATTTTGATATCGGGCGTTTGATATAGCCGTTTTTTGTTTTCAGTTTGACTACCCTTACGTATCCGTCGGCTCCCGGGAACAGTTCTACAATTTTTCCCATTAGCCATTTTCCGGGAGGTAAATGGTCTTCATTAATTAAAACGATATCATTTAATATCATGTTGCTTTCAGGTTGCTGCCATTTCTCTCTCGCTGATAGTTTTGACAAGTACTCCGTGCGCCATCTTTTCCATATATCATTGATATTTGCATGCTTTAATCTTCCGCCCACGCGTGAAATTCCTTTATCATCCAAAAACGGATTTAATGATAATAGTTTGCTTTTTCTATAAATAATTGCCAGGATGGTAAACAGATCGCTAATATGTTTGCTTCCCAATTTAGTATTAAGAATGATAATGTCAATACGACAGACTTATGTAATAACGGTGACGATGAGATTTTCTCTCACAAGAAACGGGTCTCTATTTGGGGCCGAATCAAACCATGCGCATCCGTCGGGGACGGGGGGCGAGTTTGGCGTCACCGCGCGTCAGGTCTATGACTGTGTGCGCTCGATGACGCGTGGCAAGTCTCCTGGCCACGACGGCCTTAGTGTTGAACATATTCTCTATGCGGGTCCACAGCTCTTTGAAAAAATGGCTACACTGTACAATTCATGTTTATCACATAGTTTTTTGCCCGGGGCCTTTATGAAAACTGTTGTGGTTCCGCTGGTGAAGAATAGGACTGGGGACGTGTCCAGCCTGTCTAACTATCGCCCCATATCCCTGGCCACTGTATTTTCAAAGATATTAGAAAGACTTATTAACCCCAATTTGACAAAAAATATTCCCTTGAACGATGCGCAGTTTGGTTTTCGCGCCGGTCTTTCAACTGATATGGCAATATTCGCTCTTAAAAACACAGTCAAAAGTTACGTTAGGAAAAACACATCAGTATATGCATGTTTTCTTGATTTAAGTCGTGCTTTTGACACTATTAGTTATAAAATTCTTTGGAAAAAATTAAGAAACACCGCTGTGTCAAAAAATATAGTCAATCTGTTGGAGTACTGGTACGGTAATCAGGCAAACGTAGTTAGGTGGGGTAAAGAGTACTCGAGCCCATATAAACTTGAACGCGGAGTGAGACAGGGTGGACTTACGTCCCCAATCCTGTTTAATTTATATGTTGATCAGCTGATTGAGGAACTTAGTGCTACCAACGTTGGCTGTTACGTCAATGATCAATTAATAAACAACCTCAGTTACGCTGACGATATGGTGTTGCTAAGTCCCTCAATCGGAGGTCTAAGGAAACTCATCGCTAAATGTGAGCGTTACGCTGAAATGCATGGGCTCACGTACAATGTAAACAAAACTGAAATAGTAATTTTTAAACATGATAATGTGGGTCCAAAAAATGTGCTTCCTGTATACTTAAGCGGCTCTGTTATCAATGTAGTGCCAAAATTTAAATACCTGGGCCATATAGTCTCAGAGTCACTACGGGATGATGAGGACATAGACCGCCAAAGGCGCGCGCTTGCTATGCGGGCTAACATGCTCGCTCGGCGGTTCGCGCGCTGTTCTAGAGATGTTAAATTGACCCTGTTCAAGGCCTACTGCCAGGGGCTTTACACATGTCATCTTTGGTACTCATTCACGCAACACTCCTACCACACTTTAAGAGTACAATACAACAACGCGTTCAGAGGCTTGATGGGCCTACCATGGCGTTGTAGCGCCTCAAGTATGTTTGCCGTGTACAGGGTTAATGATTTTTTCGCGATAATGAGGAATGCGAGGGCAAACTTTGAAAAACGTGCAAATGCAACCCGGAATAAAATAATAAGGACAGTGTATGACAATTTTTATATCTTTGACGATCATTTTAATGTGATAATATATAATCTATATTGAAATTAATTTTTAAATGCTAATTGTTAAGTTTAATTAAAGTTAAATTTAATATAATCTAATATAATGTAATTTAAAACTATGGGTGTAATTTAGCCTGAAATAAATGATTTTATTATTATTATTATTATTATTATAACTAACCACGCGGGTCCAATGCGGATTGGTGGGTGTTAACGACTGCAAATGCACCCGGGACCAACGGCTTAACGTGCCTTCCGAAGCACGGCGAAGCTCGAGATAATACATTTTTGGTCATTCATCCCATGACCGACCCTTGCGAAACTTGCTTAACCTCCGCAATCGCTGGGCCACGCCCTAAACCACTGCGCCATCGAGCTCCTCTTCTCAATGAACTAACTAATGAAATTAATTCATGTTTATTAATTAATGAATTAAAATTAAAAATAACTATAAACTTCTGTAATTAAATTTTTGCAGATTCGTAAGCAGTACTTGCTATAGTAATATCACAGCCATGGCAAATACGAGGAGCTCGATGGTGCATTGGTTTAGCGCTTGGCCCAGCGATTGCGGAGGTTAAGCAACTTTTGCAAGGGTCATGGGTTGGGTGACCAAAAATGTATTATCTTGAGCTCCAGCTCCGCGCTTCGGAAGGCACGTTAAGCCGTTGGTCCCGGGTGCATTTGCAGTTGTTAACACCCACCAATCCGCATTGGACCCGCGTGGTGAGTTATGGCCCATCCTCCTTATTCACCCATAAGAAAGGCTTGTGCTTCAGCAGTGGGGACATTAAAAATGGCTGATGATCATGGCACATACAAAAGGATATAAGAAGACTCCTTTAAATATCAACTAAATTATGTTTTCATTAAATTAATTATAATAACAATAATGAAGTTATAATAACCTTCTGTAAGTAAATTGACGATGTCTTAGCAATAAGTATTTGCTAAGTTATATACGGAGGTTTACTGTACTTAAGTTAACTCATTTTGTTAATGCCATGTGAATTAAGATACCTAATGATAGTATACTGCTCTTATTCTGCAGGCGCGGTCGCAGCCTGAAATTTGGGGGGGGGTCACTAATAATAATACAATTGCTTTTTTGTCAATATTTTGAAACTTTTTCTATGTGACATGTATGATAATTAATTTTGTTAATAGGTAGTAGGTACTGGGTTGGTATCGAAAACGAACTGCTGAATAATATTAAATTCAAAACAGGCAATTTTGTATGGGAATCGCCATTTCGGATTACTTTTGATAAAGAGTTTTAGTCAAATAGAGATTTCGATCGAGATCGGTAGTGTGATAAAAAGCACTCGATGAAATAAAGCATGCATTTCGTTTTAGTATTTATTCAGATGCTTTGATATTAACTAACTAATTTGATGGCGCTGGTTTTCAATATTGTAAAAAATCGTGCTCTAAAAGGTACGAAACAAGAAAATATTCATGTCCATAATTCAATAAAAAGGATAACCGCAGCCGCATGCCTCTTTGTCCTAGACACGCACGACACAAACAAGGTGGCATGCGACTACGGTTATCCTTTTTATTGAATTTTGGACTCGAATATTTTCTTGTTTCGTACTTTTTAGAGCACGATTTTATGATAAGTAGTTTAGAAGATAATGTTACAGATGAACATACATGATGAACATACATACAGATCAAAATCATCTACCCTCCGTTTTGGCTTCGCCGTAGTCGGGTCAAATCATATAAATTGTAATCATATAAAAAAAAAATATTGAGACAACATCATACACCTACATTGCCATGATCATAAACAAAGTAAACCACTTGTTTTACGAAAATCAGAGACAAAAAAGGTGGTTAGACAAACACGGAGACCTGCAGGTCTATTTTGTAACTCAACTGATAGCTTAAAATGATCATCACTGCTCTAAGTTGTAAGTACATTGCTGCTACAGTAAAAATCAATGTTATGTCTCTCTACAAAAACCCAGCATATACGATACTTAAAACTTAGATCGATGTGATGATCATTTTAAGCTGTCAGTTGAGTTACAAAATAGGCCTGCTGAGCCAATATAGAAAAGTTTGTTGTATAAAATGACCCAGCCGAGGATCGAATCCGGAAGCTCAAAGATGGCGACACCAAAAACAAAGGTGTGCATGCCACTCAACCACGGTGGTAACCAAAATAAATAAATAAAAAATCATATTTATTAAATTTGTATTAAAAAAACCGTTGATTTTCACTGATTATGTTTAACATGTAAACTTACCAGATTTACATAATAATTATGATTTGACATTTTGTGATGTGAGTTTAAATTTTTATATTTTATTAATTTTTAATTCTTAATTATACCGCTATGGCAATGTTTTATATTAGCTTCGATATTAATTATTATTTGCAGCTATTATCTGTAGCTAACGGCCGAATACTCAAACGCTACTTAACTTTGAGCGGCTCTCAAACAGCATGCTGTCTTTGTCATATCTTTGACATTTAATGCGACAGGACGACGTTTGAGAGCTCCTCAAAGTTAATTAGCGTTTGAGTATTCGGCCATAAGTAGGTGAAACTATTGTTATAAGGTTCTTGAAAACCATTTATAATCCTAATTCTAGCCTATTCAAAAGTAAATAAATAAATTCATTCATTCATTCATTCATTCATAATACATTATATTTACCTACGTATGTAACATTAACCCTATTTAAAGAGTCAGTGGAAATGACTTAGGAAAATTTACACCATACTTAATTAATTTGTAAACAAAATAATCGTTTACTAAATGCACAAGATAAGGAACATTGGTTATTGTAACTAGTTGCAATAATAAATCTTTAAACATTTCCAAGTTAGTTAAACAATTATATTATTTTTTGATTGTAATTAACACACTAGTGTGCAAAAATTGCATACAAAGCTGGTAATGTAAAATCGTAAAACAAAATCGCGATTGTGTAAAAAAAACCTTACAAAAACGGCTTTATAAAGCAGAAATTTTGGGTGCAGTTCGATAATAGGGAATATGCATCAATTTTTTTTTAATCTTAATCTAAAGTATAATGCGTGAGAAAATTAACTGTAATATTAAAACTTTTCTCTTGCGTTTTTTTCTCGTGATATAGTTAATTGAAGTTAGCGCGCAGCAGCACCCGCCGAAAACGCTCCATACAAAACGGTGACGTCACACATCACGTTTCAGGTGTGTTTCGGTGCGTTTAATATGGAGTTAGCCAATAATCTTCAATTATCTCCCTAAATTTTGCGTTTAAGTACATATGTGTCATACAAAATATTATTTCTTATTCGATATTCTATCTGACTGTAAAGTGCATTATATCCGAAAATGAAAAAAAAATATCGTTAATTTCCCCTGATTTCATCGTGTGATAAAACTAAAATAAAACATTTTTTTTTATTTTTTTCCTGTTCCATCATGTTTTTATAAGTGTCCGCAGCGATCAAGCTCAATTTCATCAAAATCGGTGACTTATGCATATTCCCTATTATATATTTTTTTGCAGAGCCATTTTTTCGAAATTTTTGAATCATAAACATTTCAACCATTTCGAAAAATGTTCCAAAATAAATGTCACAAACGCGATGTGAGCTAGTAGCTCGTTTATAAACTATTGCCAATGGTTTTAGTATTTAATTCACACAATCATCTGGAATTTCTAATTAAGAGGCATATTACATTTCGACTGTGATTTTTGCGTAAAATGACCAATTTTGGCGTTATCGATCTCAGAAACAAAAATACATTAACACTTTTGACTTATTGAATGGTGCAGAATAGCTATTGGAATAGATCATAGCGGCCTCGCTTTTTTGAAAATTTGCTTAACTTTATAATTAAACCCGATATTGCAGAGAAAGATTTTCATAAAATGCGCGAAGGCACTTTTTTGAGCTCATGGATTGAACAACTGTGTTAAACAAAATGTTAAACAATTGAAATAAAAAAAAATGAATGCTATCTCTTATATAGTCGAATAGTTCATAACGGCCTCGGAATTTTGAAATTATGTATAGAATATGAGAAAAAAAAAGCTCAGAATTAACTGTGGATTTCTCCTAGATACATTATTATTATTACGTAAAAAATATATCATAATAATCTTTAGTTAGTGCCGTGTATGTGCCGGCCTAGAATAGCACTACCCCCTATCATCCCGTGGGTGTCGTAAAAGGCGACTAAGGGAGCATAGCCTTCAAGAGACGGGCAGCAGCGTCTCCAAAAAACCTTGGCCTACTGCGATCGCCAACCCGCCTGCCAAGCGTGGCGATTATGGCAAACCCCCCCCCTCATGCATAATGGATCAAAAAATTGGCCCCCAGTCCCCGGCAGCCCCGCTATTCCTAGCTACGGTAGCGGCTACGGTAACGGCGGGGCAGGGGGTGCTAAGAATCCCCGGGTGCGGCTCGGCTACCAAAAACGACGACAACTGCACCTGGCAACCTATAACACGCGCACACTAAGGGAAGACGCGAAGTTAACCGAGTTGGAAGAAGTTATCAGCAAGGTACACTGGGACATTATCGGGTTATCTGAAGTCCGAAGAGCGGGAGAGGACTCGATAATCCTCAACTCCGGTAACTTGCTTTACTACCGGGAGGGCGACCAACAGTCCCAAGGTGGTGTCGGGTTCATCGTCCACAAGTCCCTTGTCAACAACGTGATTACCATCGGAAGTGTGTCGACCAGGGTGGCGTACCTTATACTCAGAATATCCAAACGGTGTTCGCTGAATGTTATACAGGTTTACGCACCGACCTCGACACACCAAGATGACGAAGTGGAGGCTATGTATGAGGAGATCTCTAAAGCCATGCATAGCTACAAAACCCACTACACTGTTGTGATGGGGGACTTCAATGCAAAGTTGGGGAAACGATGCGGTGATGAGCTGAGAGTGGGGCAATTTGGAGTTGGGCAACGGAATGACAGAGGCCAGATGCTGGCTGACTTTATGGAGAAGGAGAACCTCTTTATGATGAACTCCTTCTTCAGAAAGCCGGAATGCCGGAAGTGGACCTGGGTCAGTCCGGACGGTAAAGTCAGAAATGAGATAGATTTTATCATGTCGACGAAAAAGCAAATATTCAATGATGTCACTGTGATCAACGCTGTTAAGACGGGGAGCGATCACCGATTGGTACGTGGCACATTGAATATCAACCCAAAGCTGGAAAGATCTCGACTGATAAAATCAACAATTCGACCATTGCCGGCCCATATTCAAAACCCCGAGAGCTTTCAACTCGAACTCCAAAACCGCTTCGAAGCCCTTGAGAACAGCATAGATGTGGACGATCTAAACAACATGGTGGTGGATACTGTCCGTACGGTAGGGTCCAAGCTCTTTAAGACCCGCCGTCCCAAGATAAAGAAACTCTCCGACCACACACTCCTACTCATGGATCAGAGACGTGAAATGAGGCTCCAGAGTTCAGTAGATGCTAATCGTTATCGGCAGCTTAATAGACAGATATCTAAGTCTTTGACGAGCGACCTTCGCCAATTTAATACGAATCGTATTAAAGAGGCTATCGAGCGGAATAAAGGCTCCAAAGTGTTCGCGAGAGATCTGTCTATTGGGCAAAGCCAGATGACGAAGCTGAAAACTGACGACGGACGCATCATTTCATCAAAGCCTGAAATCCTGAGGGAGATCGAGAGCTTCTATGGGCAGTTATATTCCACGCAGACACCTGTTGAAAGCAAGGCTAAAGACCCCAGAGCCAAGCTTACCCGACACTATACTCAAGATATCCCGGACGTCAGCCTGTACGAGATTAGTATGGCTCTCAAACAGCTGAAAAACAACAAGGCGGCGGGTGACGATGGAATCACTACAGAGCTTCTGAGAGCGGGCGGTAAGCCGATACTCAAAGTCCTCCAGAAGCTCTTTAATTCCGTCATCGTCCAGGGCAGAACGCCAAAGACATGGAACATAAGTGAGGTGATCTTGTTCTTTAAAAAGGGTGACAAGTCCCTCTTAAAGAACTATAGACCCATCTCGCTTCTGAGTCATGTCTATAAGTTGTTTTCGAGAGTCCTTACGAATCGTCTCGCTCGCAAGTTCGACGACTTCCAACCTCCCGAACAAGCCGGGTTCCGAAAAGGCTTTAGCACCATAGACCACATCCATACGCTGCGGCAGGTTATACAGAAGACCGAGGAGTATAATGAGCCACTTTGCTTGGCGTTCGTGGACTATGAGAAAGCCTTTGATTCGATTGAAACCTGGGCGGTGCTGCAGTCTCTCCAAAGGTGCCAAGTGGACTATAGGTATATCGAGGTGTTGAGGTACTTATACCAAAATGCCACCATGACGATCCGAGTACAGAACCAGAACACAAATCCTATCCAACTGCAGCGTGGTGTGAGACAGGGAGACGTTATTTCTCCGAAACTGTTCACAGCTGCGTTGGAGGACATCTTTAAGCTCTTGGACTGGAAAGGACTCGGCATCAACATTAATGGCGAGTACCTAACACACCTTCGTTTTGCCGATGATATAGTCCTTATGGCTGAGACCATGGAAGACCTGAACACAATGCTCGAAGATCTCCGTAGTGCTTCCCAAAGAGTGGGTCTTAGGATGAACATGGAAAAGACGAAAATTATGTCAAATGCCCATGTTGTACCCTCTCCAGTTCATGTTGGGAACACTACACTTGAAGTTGTTGACCATTACGTATACCTAGGACAGGCAGTCCAGTTAGGTAGGTCCAACTTCGAGAAAGAGATCTCTCGCCGAATCCAACTCGGGTGGGCAGCATTCGGGAAGCTTCGAAAAATCTTCGCGTCCGACTTACCTCAGTGTCTCAAGACGAAAGTCTATGAACAGTGTGTGTTGCCAGTGATGACTTACGGCAGTGAAACGTGGCCGCTAACTATGGGTCTCATAAGGAGGCTCAAGGTCGCTCAGCGTGCAATGGAGAGAGCCATGCTCGGCGTTTCCCTACGTGATCAAATCAGAAACGAGGAGATCCGCAGGAGAACTAAAGTAACCGACATCGCTCGAAGGATTGCTCAGCTGAAGTGGCAATGGGCGGGACACATAGCGAGAAGAACCGATGGCCGTTGGGGCAGAAAGGTTCTGGAATGGCGACCGCGCACCGGACGACGCTCCGTGGGTAGGCCCCCGACAAGGTGGACCGACGATCTGGTGAAGGTCGCGGAAAGCCAGTGGATGCAGGCAGCGCAGGACCGATCGTCGTGGAGATCCTTAGGGGAGGCCTATACCCAGCAGTGGGTGTCGTGTGGCTGATATGATGATGATGATGATGATGAATCTTTAGTTCATAAGAAAATCAAATTGCATACTTTTATTTGTTGTTTGTACTTGTGTGGCTTTCTGTGTATGTTCAAAGTTGACTCTAAAAAAACGTTCACCAATTTTAATTTTCCTTTCTAACCCTTTAACTTTGCAGTGAGTCATCATATTACTTTTTGTCGCGGACACATATAAATGTATTTAGTAGACCCAAAGGTTTCTCTAGGTTGTATCGCTAAAATCCGTCAAAATCGAAATTTCAACGAAAAAATGTAATAGGGCCCTTAAATAAAAAACAGAAATTTCAATCTCTTAAAACAGCATAGACTTCATAAAAGGGTCAGTTTTAAAAGTTGCAGAAAGTAATGTCATAGAAATCCTATTGCATTTTTTTGTATACTTAACCAATGTTTAAGCCAAAAATAACTGTCCGATGACGTAAAAAACTGCTCCCCAACTCTCGATAGATGGGAATTAACGGGATCGAGTTCACATCAGGATCGAATAAACGTGAAAAATCTGTTATTTTAGTACATTGAAAACGGTTTTTACCGTTTCCATACCGTTCCATCCGTACCGTTTTATCTCGATTTTCTCGATTGCGTCGGGAGTAACCCCCCTTTTTTATGGTCACAGTCAAGTTCATGTCATGGTACTACGTTGTTGATCCACTTTTTCAACGCCTCTTTTACAACAACACTTTTGAACAAGTTTATGAAACACCGTCATAGACTTGTTTTTAATTTATATTAAAACAGTACGTTTTAAAAATAATAAACTGGTTAAGGCACGGTTAAGGTGTATATATAACGTGTGACTACAAAAAATTTAACAGCCTAGTTTAACCTTACCTCCTTGCCTCCAATCTAACATAAAAAAGTTTTTATTAAAAGAAAACGTACTTATCTCTAGTTTTGTAACAGCATAACGCAAAGTCAATGAAAAATCTTTATTTTCTTAAGATTATATAGAAACTTAGGACTCAGGACATTTACCAAGATAAGAATTGTAACCGTAACTTATTATCAGGAACGTAAATCATTTATTTACATACAATAAAAACTATCAATCGACGTCGACTCGATCACTTTAGTTAGGTGGACGGTTGGGCGCACGCGCGTTCTTAATTCAAAATTAACGCGCGAAAACTTTAAAGAAAAAGAAGTAAGTTTTAATACTTATTATTTAAACTGTTGTGTAAAAACTTTAAAATGGATCCAGAAAAGAAGGAAAGTGAAGAAGTGAGTGTGGACGATATTTTAAATCTGTTGGGACCTTTTGGGAAATTTAACATCTACAACTTCATACTTATCCTGTTTCCCGTGTATCTAGTGGGAATGTATTCTTCTGTGTACAACTTCGAAAGTTTGGACTTAAATTACAGGTAAGCTTTTAAACTTTGCAAATATGAACAAGAATGTTAGAAAAAAATGTATGTACCTATTTGAAGTAAAAAAGTCACAGTTCTATTGCCCTAAAATTTGCCCTGTTTCTAAGAAAATTAATACATATTAACAATGATTAAAATGATATTAAGTACGTACATGTTATGCTCACGCTGTTTAAAAGAAAAATTTCGGAGTGTAATAATAGCTATTTACTTAGTTAAAACTTCAATGTTTGACAGATATTTCTGTAACTATTCAAAAATAAGCAAAAAATTCACAGATTTTACCGTCCCCGCAAGAATCGGAGCATTGAAAATGAACACAAAAATTTACGAAAAATCAAATCAAATGCAAAGTCCTATTATATTTTAAAAATTACCTAGGTAGGTAGTACCTATTTATTTTTACGATCGATTGCGCCCGCTGACTGCCTCGACGCAGCCGAAATAATATTAACCAATTTTCAAAATTCCAACTAATGCACTTCTCGTCTGCTTCTGCATATTTTAACACTATTACCATGACGATCAGTCAATAATCATAGAAGCTACATCACTTTTTATGTACGGAAACAGCCGTTTTTCTACAATTCCAAATCTAAAGGGACCACCTACAGGTCATAATAATTGGGGGAAGAATTATTATAAACCGATTTTTAAAATTATTTCGCCATTATATACCCTAGGACCCCTTTTTTCATTTTTTCTTAAGTCGGTTTTTTTTCGAAATATTTACAATTTAGTAAACAAACATCCATCAAAAAACCCGGAATTTTTGGAATTTTGCTTAATTCCAAAAAAAGTTACCAGTAGATTTTCAAAATTCAAACATTCACACGTGTCTCGATAAACTCCTCAACTTTTGGTACTATTTTGATTTCGATCCTCCCAAAATCCTCGAAGATATGGCCAAAAATACGTCTCAGGCGATTTGCATCTGATAACCATTTTCAATGGTAAAAAATTTTTCAAGAATACGTAAAAAGCGTTATTGACTTCAGCATTAAGTAGCTATTGGTAAAGTTACCTCGGTGGTGTCAGGTAGTCTATGGTTGGGACTCGGGTCAGGTGTTTAGTGTGGTGTAATGAAAACTTTACACTTAGGTATGCTTACGCACACCAGCTTAGACATGTAGACCTAACATGTAAATTGAAGTTGAAGATTTTAACGTTTTCTAAACGATATTTATAATCTATATGCAAAGCTAAAGGTATAAGTATGTTCTGTGGTAAATCCTATTCATTCTGTTGGCCAATCTATACTTTTGTGTTGCTAAGTTTAGGGTATCCGTAATCCATACAATATTCTGTAACGACTTAACTAATTATTCCCTAATACAGTTTATTAAATTCACGTGTTATCTTGCCCTTGTGCAAATATATTTCACCAATATAGCTAAATATTTGATTGTTATCGCTTTGGAAAATGTTTTTTTGTCCGGGCCCTCATTTTCTCCTAGTCGTAACGCGGTCCTAATTAGGAATGTTAGCATAACTGTGACGATTTTCGCAATGCAATAATTAAATTTCTGTAAGAAGAAAAGTTTTTGACCGTTCGTCTGATGCACGAAAAACTTACAAACACTTAACGAATATAGTAGCTTTCAGCTCAGTTTTATTAAAAGTTTTTTAATATATTTTTTATATTTTCCGACTTTTTTTAGTTGGATATTAAAAAAATAAGTTCAAAATCTTTTGCAGTGCTCTACCAACTTTTCGTGAAAAAATATTTTTGATAATTTTTATATTTTCCGACTTTTTTTTGTCGGATATTAAAAAAAATAAGTTCAAAATATTTTGCAGTGCTCTACCAACTTTTCGAGAAAAATGGGAACTAGCTCGAATAACTGAATTTCCGAGAATCGGTTTTACCTTTCGATCGAGTTTTTCTCGTATTCGCTTCATTGTTTTTATTTCAGTATTTTGTTCATTTCAACTTTAATACCTCCTTATCAAATTTCGTAGAAATAGTTAATTAAAACATTCATAGTGCAATGCGATTGACGTAAGAGAACGTGAGATACAGCTATCAAGATATCTACATGTAATTTTGATTAGAAATATAAAAAAATGTGAAATAGAGATTATACACATTTAAAAAGTTTTAGATTGTTTAATTATATTTTTTAACTATTTTTACTATTATTATGGGTTATGCTATTGGCGTAGCTGCTAAGTACTGACTTAGAGAAATTAATAATTGTAGAGCTATTGGCGCAGCGCAGCTGATAATGATAGGTGCTGACTCAGATTATAGCAAAATAAAAATAGAGCTGATTTTCTAACGCCTATTATTCCACGTTAGAAAGATATAAGTTGCGTAAAAAACAAAGTGTTTACCATTTTCAACCCTATACCCACCTGTACCTAACCTACCTACCTACGTCTGTGTATGGTCGGAATTTACATTTGAATTTTAAACACAGCTAAAGATGTTTATGTAAATTCTGACTGAATGTGTAGATCCTGGCTCACTGATATTTGTTTTCAGTGACTTTCATATGCCAACATCGTACACAATGCCAACAATAACTTGTACTTAACTGAAATAATAATAATATTTTGAAATACTTTACGATTGCGATGCGGCATCGCGTCTCTTGACCTGCGGACAGCATCGCGTCTGTATCGCGCTCTTTTTGCAATAGGGATTAATGAATAAAATAACGAAATACTAATAATAATCTTAAGCATAATATTATACTTTTAGAGTAGCTTGTATACCTCTTGGTTTTATATGTATATTGCGTATTATTTGTTTTATGACCCTGCAAAGTTGGGCGGACAAGTCCATTTAAAAAGTATTAAAATTATTAAAATAAATAACCTTTAATTAGTCCATAAAATTTATAGTAAAGTCTAAGAAACCATTTTGATAAACACAATATTTAATATAGCTGCCGAACAAATTTCCTATGCATTGCATACAAACTACTCAAGTATGACGTCATAACTGAGTAGCCGTTAGTATGGAGCGTTTTCGGGTGAGTCCAATTTTGTGCATTTCAAACTGTGATATCTCGGGCAG
This sequence comes from Agriphila tristella, assembly GCA_928269145.1. Lineage (NCBI taxonomy): Eukaryota > Metazoa > Arthropoda > Insecta > Lepidoptera > Crambidae > Agriphila > Agriphila tristella. The sequence goes on along the minus strand of OV743433.1, from coordinate 35,692,435 downwards.
TTTTCATGCTAGCGAAATAATTCTTTTACCAATGTTTCTTTTTTTTGAGAGGTAATTTATGTAACATAAAATAAAAAAATAGCCATTATGCCTATTGTATCGCTACTGAATGGCTGCAAAAAGTCGCTGGTCGGCTACCGATGCCTGCGATGCCTTAGTAACAAAATTCCTCTAAACATTTTTAGAGCAAATATGATCAACGATAAGTATAAAACATACCTAAGGATTTTTATATAAAAAAACTGTTATTATTTAATATAAGTAGTAGTACCTTACCTACACATCGGTGTGGATTACGACCACATTATAGCTTATTCTAATTTTATAAAATCATTTTTTAAATATTTCTAAATAATCTTTATAAATAGTGACCTATGTGGTCCATCGGTTCTGCAAAAATCTATCGGCAAAAATCCACAGAACAGTGATCTTTTCTTTTTTTTATTTATAAATTTTGTACACACACAAAACATATAAAACAAAAAACTATTGACAAGCTACCACATGTAGAATTCAAAAGAAATTGATCTTAAAGTAATCGTAGCCCAGAATGGGCAGGTGCGTAAATTGCCAATTTGTATGGAGAATTTTCAAGAAGTGGAATACTAACATTTTCTTAAATAAAAGAAGTGGACAGAATAGTAGTACAAGGGCACGGCTTATTTCATATTGAAATTTGTTAAATAAAAAATTTACTGTGACAAAAATTTATACCTAACTCTCTCTCATCTCAAATTTGTAATAAGTAGTAGTTTAACAACCTTTTATGCTTAAAATAAAGACTGACGCCGAAAAAAACAAACAAAAAGGTATTCTACAAACTCTGATCCATCCAACTAATCACTTCCTTATACTAATCAGTAAATATTTAATAAGATTATTCAAAAAATCCCATCAAAATAAAATAAAAATCTTGCAAATATTTGTCGACATTGAATGATTGAATAGGTAATATTTATTTATCAAACCTTTTGCTGCAAAGGCAATAAATCGTTTTTAGAATAGAACTAGTTGTTACCAAGCAATGTAATATTTTGTAAAATGATATGGTGCTTTATAACTCAACTATTTTCTGCTGAAAAGTTTGGTCATTTTAATTATAACTTAACATAGTAAAGCTACTATGTTAAGTTAAAATTAAAATCACTACTTAACACCTCTTTCTTGATTTTTCTTCATCATATCCATTAACCATTTTAATGCCTCTGTGTCATCAAACTCCTCCATACTATACAACGTGTTACGAAAAAACCCTAAAGCCGAATATGGTGGATAGGGACCATCAAATGAGCTACTTTTACTATGGGGCCAAATTTGAAATAGCGAAAAAGAAACAAAAAAATATCAAAATATATGATACAGCTGATCTTTAGGCGTTTTCAGAGTTGGACCCTTAGTAAAAATTTATCAAGATGAATAAATACTGAAAAATATTAGAAAAAATCGGCTCACCCGTAGCAACTTAGACGGGATTCGAACCCGCACCCTTAGGAATCCGGCCCAATGCACTAAGGGATTCCTAAGGGTGCGGGTTCGAATCCCGTCTAAGTTGCTACGGGTGAGCCGATTTTTTCTAATATTTTTCAGTATTTATTCATCTTAATATAAAAATAGCATTGTGAATGCAAAAATCTAAAAGTTTAAAAATTTATCAATTTGATAATAAATAATTTGTTCCCTTTCTACCATATTCAGCATTTGGGGTTATTTTGTAACATGTTGCATAATTTTTTTTGTTTACTCAGGTTTAAAAAAAAACCAAAAAAAATACATATTTCATCCATTTGGAAAAATGTTCGAAAATGTCACAAACGCCAGGTCTACAGCTCACATAGCCACTAGTTATATAGCTTTTTAAGTAAGAGTAAGAAAAATAATTTCAGGAAAGTTATTAAATAAAAAAAAAATACATAATATTATATTCACTCAAATGAATATCAACGCGCGAAAGTATAACAATGCTCTTAGGGGTTAATAAACAAATAACAATACAGATAATACAAAGTAGGTATTAAGATGATTAATAAATGAAAAATATTAGAAAAAATCGACTTACCCGTAGCAACTCAGACGGGATACGAACCCGCACGAATCCCTTCTGAGTTGCTACGGGTGAGTCGATTTTTTCTAATATTTTTCATTTATTAATCATCTTAATATAAAAAATAGCATTGTGAATGCAAAAATCTAAAAAGTTTAAAATCAAAGTAGGTACCTACCTACGCACAGTATAATAAATTACGGAAGGAAAGTAAAACTAAAGCCTTCAAAAGCGTTTTTTCCTATAGACCAGTAGTTTTTTACTATGATATTAAAGCAAACATGTTTGCGGAAGTTATGATAGGTTCGACTTCGAGTAAAAACATACGGAAGCTAATATTGAAGCTATCATTATTCATAGTATCGATTACATTTTTCAAAATAAAAGTTTACCACCAATAAAATAAAAAAACTATTAGCATTTTGTAATGTTATTTTTCTATAACTTCGTCAATAGGGATGTTGACTTATGAATAAAATAACGAAATACTAATAAAAATCGTAAACATATCAAACTTTTGGAGTAGCTTGTATACCTCTTGGTTTTATATATTGCGTATTATTTGTTTTATGACCCTTCAAAGTCGGGTGGACAAGTCCATTTAAAAAGTATAAAATTTGTTAAAATAAATAATACATTTAATTAGTCCGTAAAATTTATAGCAAATTTTTCAAAGAAACCATTTCGATAAACACAATATTTAATATAGCTGCCGAACAAATTTCCTACGCGTTGCATACAACGTAGGAAGGCGTGACGTCATAACTTGGTAGCCGTTAGTATGGAGCGTTTTCGGGTGAGTCCAATTTTGTGCTTTTCATACTGTGATATCTCGGGCAGTTTTCATGCTAGCGAAATAATTCTTATACAAATGTTTCTGTTTTTTGAGGGGTAATTTATGTAACATAAAATAAAAAAATAGTCAACATGCCTATTCATGTTTTATTTCTGTGTGAAAATCTAGGAAAGACAGTTAATGTGTTTGCCTTCATTACCTAAATATTATGATATTATCTAGTATAGTTAAACTTTGCGTGCGTTTAACTACTTGCATATTATTTTTAAAAAGCTTAAGTAAAAAAAGTCAAAACACTAACAAAAATTCCAAAACTAAATTCATTACTTATACTCGAGTAACTAAAATAAACTGCGAAGCGACAGAAAAGAGTTAATAATTAACGCCAATTTCAAATAAAGCTGGCAACACAAACTTTGCTCCACTCCGTTCATAATTAAAAGAAAAATTATTGGAAAATTACAAAGAAAAACTTGATTCAGACTTGGGGGTGAATTTTTTTCGGAACAGGGAGAATAATCTCGGTTTTTCGTCGTGTACTTTTTAATTTGGCAAAGTTTCACCGTACTTCGACCTCTTGTTTTAATAAAGAGTCCATCTTCTCGACAGAAGGTTTATCAATATTTCACAAATAAGAAACCACGATGTTCCTAGACCTAGACTAATTGGCCACTACCGTATAAATTGCAGTTAACACATCTGTCAGATAATTATCACCAGAAAATAACGTGACAACTGGTAGTGCAATCTGCCCCTGATTACGTAATTCTGTTGCTAACAGAACTAACGAACGAAATCGCAGTTACACTGCTGCTTTAGGTGAGATAGTTGTGACATTAGTTCTTAATAAAGCAGCAATGTAACTGCGATTTCTGTCAGAGTTGATTACAACAAAGTTACCTCCGAAGAAGAAATTAGAAGATATTTAACATAGTTATTTGTAAACTTTAATCTATACCTACACCAAAATCCCCCACACCTGCTTTGACATCCAACTCGTGGCTACATGAATTGGCATTGCTAACTTTTTGAACATGACCGGAAATCTCAAAACCATTTCGAGGAATAAACTTTCGGTACAATGTCTACTAATTAGATTTTAAAATAAGTCAATATTTTTGCAGATATTCAATATACGCGAAAATAAATACGTGACCAAATGTTAAAATATTCAAATTAGTTTCTTAAATTGGCCTAATCTGTAATAAGAAAATACCTTTTATTTTTTAATCAAAGCCAATTACTAGGTTCAACCACAGAATCAACAATTTACCCCTAATTAATTAATCAGCCCCCCTACTCAAATGCCCAACTTTTTATTCGTTCGTTAACTTAAAAATCACGGCTAAGCCATAAACTTTACAATTACGTGTCGTAGGCTTATCAATTCCATACAATACAACAAACATTAGCTTGCGACATGTGACTTGATCGTTTAATTGCTTATTTTTAAGCTGTAAGTTAGCGAACGAATAGAATTTCGGCCATTTAAGTAGGGGGCTGGGGCCCAATCGCGCTAATTTACAACGATAAATCCAAAGCTAAATCGTTACCGTGTCAGTTTCGTTAACAGAAAATTATCTCTCGTCTACAGAAAATAATCTCGCTTTAGTTTTGGTAAAATTGTTGAAAGCTAGGCCTAGCTTTGATGCCAATGCCAATCTTGGACAAATTAAATGAGAATTGGAAATTAAGATATACAAATATAGGTTACGGCGGGTTGCGATCTGACTTGGGTTAAAGTATCTATAATTTCATAATAAATAACTATATCACAACGGCGAACGGTAACCTTTTTGGTAATTTAAATGTAGGTACCTACTACGGGCTACTTTACCTACTATTACCCCAAAATAGTAAGTTTTAGTAACGGTAACAACCGTTTCCCAATATAATAGAGTGATGACTTAATTTTAAAGGCGTACGTAATATTTTCGATACATAACATTATCTGATAATTGAATAATTACGTTAACTAAGTATTATATTGTTTTACAATACTTCATAACAATTAACATCTATGTATTGTTTTAAGTATGTATGTACAAATCTACAAACTACGTATATATTAATTAGATAATTTAAAACCAATTTGCTTGATTATCGGTTAAACCCTACCCTTTCTAGAGTACAATTACTAAACCCAGAAAGGTTAGTCAATTAAACATGTAGTAAATAATTATTTTAAAGTACTTTTTCCCAATAATTGCAAATGACAGATTGCATTTTATCGTGAATCAACAAATCGGTCTTTCCTATAGAATTTAATCTGTGTTTTCCTCATTGAAATTTGGTTTTAAAAAGTTTAGTGTGACGGCCTCGGACTAAAACTGTGCATTGTTGATTTGCAATGGACCCCATTCAGTTAGGTGATAACAAAAAATATCTCAATTTGATGTACCTCTAAACTGTACTGAGTAATGCTTGCCAGGTGATTGCACTAAGAATTTAACTGTTTAGAATTTTTTTGTCAATCTGTCGCATTTTTGACATTTATAACAAAAACTCGGTCAAGTATGAATCGGGCCTAATGAAATAAATGGGTGCGTGACGGTTATATACCAAATATAATTGAAAGTAATATTGAGATTTTATTATTAATCATTTAATTTTCTTAATCTATATTTGAAACAAGAGCTTGAAAAATTATTTTGGTTTTTCAATAACGATTCATGTTACCTATAAATTATTGAAATATGACCTCGTAAGAAAATTAAAAATTATGTTTTGACAACAATTCAATTTGCCCAAATTAAAGGCTAGGTACTCAATATTTACATCTATTATCAACTTATAATGAACTGCGTATAAAATAAACATACTTACCTACATATAAGTGTAATATTTCTTAATCTGTTACGTATCGTCACTATCGAAATAACTATTAAAGAAAAGTAAATAACTTTTGTATGTATAACTCAAATACTTAATAGCAAAATATAATATCTAGATACAACAATATTAAAACGTATAGGTATTCTAATTTTACGTAATAGACCTAACATTCTTCTTTCGCTATTGTAATTCACATATTTTCTTTTCAGAAAATATACCTACTACTTACGCACTTTTAACTATGTTTTAATTCTATTTTATTTTAGTATGTGATCTGTAACTTTCTTTATTTAATCGAGATAATAAATGAAATCCTTATTTCCACATTTTCCAACTTCCGTTTTGGCCAATTCTTGATTCACCAATTTGCCAACTTCCGTTTTGGCCAATTCTTTATTCGCCAATTCACGGTTCGCCTATTCCTTACAACCATAAACTCATACTTTATGTATTTTTTTTTTCAACTCGTCACAATTTGATGATAGGTTCATTTCACAAATCCAACGAATCAAAAATTTATTGATTAACAAAAACTTTAATTCCAGATGTGCAGTGCCAGAATGTGCCGAAGACGAATCAATCCTGAACTTCACCATTCCCCACGATGATAATGGCAAGCCTTACAAGTGTCGCCGGTACGCGCCATTCAGCAACACTACCATCTTCGAGAATGGGAGTTACTGTACCCCATTCCACTTCGACACTTCTACGGAGATCGAGTGCGACTCCTATGTTTATTTAGAAGAGCATTCTATCGTTAAAGAAGTGAGTTGCCTCTTCTTCTGATTTTATTCCATCCATGACGACAACAGCAAGCTTTATACAAGGTACGTGCCCTCCAGCAACACCACCATCCTTGAGAATGGGAAATACTGTACCCCATTCCACTTCGACATTCAAATTCAGATCAAGTGCGACTCCTTTGTTTATTTAGAAGAGCATTCTATCGTTAATGAAGTGAGTTGCATCCTCTTTTGATTCGATTCCATCCATGATGACAACAGCAAGCCTTCTACAGGGTACGTGCCCTCCATCAACACCACTAACTAACCTTGAGAGCGGGAGTTTCTGTACCGCATTCCACTTCGATACTTCTACGGAGATCGAGTGCGACACCTATGTTTATTTAGAAGAGTGAGTTAAAGAAGTGAGTTGCATCCTCTTTTGATTTATTCCATCCATGACGACAACAGCAAGCCTTACGCAGGGTACGTGCCCTCCATCAATACCACCATCCTTGAGAGTGGGAGTTTCTGTACCCCAATCCACTTCGATACTTCTACGGAGATCGAGTGCCACTCCTTTGTTTATTTGGAAGAGCATTCTATCGTTGAAGAAGTGAGTTGCATCCTCTTTTGATTTGATTTCATCCATGACGACAACAGCAAGCCTTATACACGGTACGTGCCGTCCAACAGCGCCACCATACTCAAAAGCGGGAGTTTCTGTTCCCCAAACTTCTAGTTACTGAAAAAAAAATACTTTTTCCAGACCCCTGACCCGTTTATACAAAGTAAAACTAAAGAAACAATATTTAGACTAAAATAGTTAGGTATAAATTATATAATTTTGAAATGTGCTCATCAAGGCCTTTCATTTGATACCCATAATTAGAAAAATAAAAAAAAACATAAGACTTTCAACTGAAACCTACCCGTTTTCAAAAATTAATAAAAAAGTATTACAACATGGATTACTTATGTATAAAAATGAAGAAACAGAATGAAATAACAAGTTTAATTAACGAAGATCAATTGCGTGTGTGGCTGTTTAACTGACGACCTTTGTCTTAGAGTCTGTATCTTCGTGTATCGTTGTGATCGTTGTGTATGAAAAAAAAATACATTTTACTTGATATCAAATACAAGGGTATTTTATATCACGTAAAATCCGACAATAACTAAATCTTGTTTCTTTTGTTTTACTTTGTGTAAACGGCTGACCCTTACAAAAATATTATTCGGTCTGGAAAAAGTATAATTTTTTGCAGAAATGTTAAGGAATTCAAAAGAAATTATACTGAAAGACCTAAATAAAGAAAGGTCCGTAACAAAACACTTTTCCCCAACTAGAAAAAAAATTGTAAATTCAAAGGGCGTTTAGATCACGAATTCTTTAATGTTTTGATATTTAACTGAAATTAAATCGTTAGAGCAAAACATAATAATTACAATGGAAAATGTAATGAAATTGTTTCATGGAGTATGATTAAAATTGTTATTGTGATTTCTTTTATTCTATAAGTAATCTTTTTACTCCGTCTTTTTACCCGACTGCAAAGAAAGGGTTATGTTTTTCGCACGTATCTTGTATGTAACTATGTAAGTATGTTTGTATGTGTGTTTGTATGTAATATTCTTTATTACCTCATATCTTTCAAACGGCTGAATGGATTTCTGTAATTAAGATATCGTTAGATTTGTCTCATCAGCCCAAGTGTTCTTAAGAAGGTGGCGTTATAAAAAAAACAACATGGCGGCTGTACGGTACTAATATACGTAGTGGGAAAATTTTTTTTTTTTTAGAATACTGCAATATGGGTGTCAAATTAAAGGGCTTATTGTAAGGATTTCAAAAAGGTATATCAAGACCGTAATATATAATAACTAAAATGATATAAATAAAAAAATAAATTATAAAAATAAAAAAAACCCGCCTGCATAAAAAGACAAGTCCACTGAAAAGATGGAAACAAGATTAAATATTAAAGGCAACATAATAACATGCAGTCGGAGGCATATAGTAATTCAAATCATTCATAACGTCACTTTCTTAATGCATGCCTCCGACTGCATGTTATTATGTTGTCTTTAATATTTAATCTTGTTTCCATCTTTTCAGTGGACTTGTCTTTTTATGCAGGCGGGTTTTTTTTATTTTTATAATTTATTTTTGTCATACTCGTGAAATGCTTTCAAAACAACGTATTAATTATTCAAAGTTGTGTTTTATTCAGAAATTAAAAGTATATTGGTACAGGTAAAATGACAAAGTCTTGAAGCCTGTAGTTTCCTAACACGTGGTCTCTCACGTGCAATTTCTATACAACTTTATCGCAATACCTATCTGACTAGCATGAAGTCTGAATCATGTTGTTTTACGCTTTGCTTGCATTCTTTAGTTTCATATACGTAAGTACTTTAATATAATTAAAGCGGAATTTTCAAGTTCAAGTTGAGCATTTTTGTCTGTGTTATTATTAAACGTAGTATATAACAATAATAAATAATCAGTATTTGTAATAATTTTCGTATTTCACGTGTTTTTCTCTATTCGTTTTGCGGTTTACCCGTAAAGTCCAATTTCACAGAGACTCAATTTGCTTTCAAATCAATTCGACAAAGTTGGCATTTATTTTCATTGGATAATTTAGGTCACGTTTTATCTCATATCGTGACAAATATAATATGATGGCTGAAAATCGAAAAAAATACTATTTACTCATTGCTGAAAGTAGATAACTTAAAACTGAAAAGTGTTGGATCGTGCTAGCTAGTGCTATACCAATAGAATCAATGATAATGTTGAGTACCTATATGTAGTTTATTTTAGATCTAAGTCATTCACTTTCTATACCTTCCCAAATACTGTGAATTATATTAATATGTGCTTTTCGAGGGGACTTCCCCTAATACTTAATTTTAATGTTTTATTTTCGGAACACCAGCAGCTATTAGTCAAGTCAAAATATCTTTATCATTTAAACTTAATTATTGAGCACTTTTCTGATCATCTATTTTCCTACCACCCGTTCCAGACTTTTTTCACCGACAAGAGTCAATTTGGATATGTCGTTTTCATGTTTGTGCGTGTATAAATTCTATGTTTATAAATTTTGTTACGTTAACCTTTCATAAAACATCAGCAAAGGAGATTTTACTAATAATGATGAAAATGATTGTCTTTTTTTCAGTTCAACCTCGCCTGCCAAGATTGGAAGCGCTCTCTCGTGGGTACTGTTCACAATGCCGGTTTCTTCATCTCGATACCCCTCACTGGGTTCATCTCCGACAAGTTCGGCCGGAAGCTCGCAGTCGTGTTCGCGTCCGTCGCGAACGGAGCGTTCGGCGTCATTCGCGCCGTCTCGGCCAACTACGACATGTTCATCGTGTTTGAATTCTTGGAGCCAGCGTTTGGAGGGGGGCTTTATACTGCTTGCTTCGTATTAGGTTAGTAATTCATGTAGTTCTCATCCACTACATCGCTACCATAACATGACCGTGTTAGGAACGTACCAGACAAAAATTGACACTATTCCCTCTAGACCGCTCCGTCACCGGCCATGCACTTTTTGACCATGAATATTTTTTGACACGTTCCTAGCACGGCCATGGTATGGTATGGTGTAGTGGGCGGAGACCTTTAGCTTAAATACCAAATAACTTATCCGATGTTTCCACTTTGATAGTCTAACTAGCAGTCGCCCGCGGCTTCGTCTGCGTGGAAAATCCTTCGGGAACAATACCTACTGTTTTTCGGGATGAAAAGTAACTTATGTCCTTCTCTGTACCCCTAAGAAAGTGTATGCAAAATTTCTCATGGTGATCGGTGCAGTAGTTAAGACGTGAAGGCGTAACAAACAAACGGACTTTCGCATTTATGATATTAGTAAGGATTCGCAACGAGTTGATAGAATTTGTGCCCCCTTAAACGCCTTAATAAACTTTACTTAATAAAGCGTACGTAATACACTGTGCTGTGATCTGGCTTTATTTGGCTCACCTAAACCAAAGCTAAGTCTCATTCACTCGTGTTTTATTAAAATAAACTTGACCTCGTGTCACCGAACAAAAATGAACTCAACCTTCACCTTTCACCAGTAAATCGAGTTAAATCTTATCTCGAAGCGTGACTTTTCAGTCAACCGTAAAGTTTTTATCAATAGTACCTATGTACCTGACGCAGGTTTCGAATACAAACTTTAAAGGTACGTGTTTCAATTGAGTAAGCAAAAGTGATTGATTTCAACCATAAGAACAACAAAGTCAATAAACAGGTGATCCGAAAACGAATCAATACATTTTACATGAGATACGTAAAATATGACTTATATTCATAAAATATGACTATATTATGGCAAAGGAAAAATAAACTATGTTCCATACTGTTTTCTTTGTCGATAGACGAATAAATGTAGCGAAATTTGGTTTTAGAGAAATGTGTGGCAAAATCTTATTTACCTTTGAAAAGTGTGATTACTTGGATTGTTTCTTTTTGTCACATCACAATTACTTAGAGTACAAGACACCATAGCTCCACGATACCTTTCTTTTAAATTCTAATTAAGATAAAAAAATATTTTAAACAAACTGTGATTGCTCATGACGCTAGAGGCTCTTACTGTAAAATATGTTGGCACATGTCACTTGATCCTTTGTCTCTTTTTTACATAGACACTGTCCGTATGATGTTAACTTCTCTTTTCCACGCTTTGTTGGTCTTCTTGAGCGCAGCCATAGCCTTCTATAATTGCAAGCCGTGAACATAAGTTTGGCAACGTCTGTTACTGTCAGTTCGTGGTCATGTCGTCGGCCAGTCTCCATACTAAATGTATGGGAATATTTCAATTTTAAGAGGTCGATATTTTTTTTCCTAGTAATCGTGTGAGGTTAAAAATATGAAAATAATTTAGTTCCTTTATTGGAATGCTTTGTATATTAAACAATAAGAAAAATATCAATGTTAACTAGGAAAAAATGGCTGTCAAAGAGGTCATCTTTTTTGTTGATTTTCTTCAGCAGGGAGTTGATTAACACGCCCTCTAGCAATAAATGATATATCATTAGAAAGGTCTTTGAAAGACAAATATTTGCTGTTAACATACTTTATATCAATTGTTTATACTTTTGGAGTTAAAGGTTATTAAAGTATAAAAGTGGTTTATTGTCTATGGGAGTTGATTTACCCCACCTCTAGCAATAAATGATATATCATTAGAATGGTTTTTAAATGATAAATATTTGCTGCAAACATACGTTCTACTAATTATGAGTATTTTCGGAGTTTTAGGTCATTAATGTTAAAAAAATTGGTCAAGTTCAGAGCGTTATAACTCTCAAAGTACTAATAGTTGACGTTTATTGTGATACAATAAAGTGTTTCAAATTTAAAGACCTTTCCAATGATGTAAGATTTATTGCTAGGAGAGGCTTAGATCAAAATGCTCATCGTACTAAAGGACCCCCGAAAAGTTCAAATAATTTGACTCAAACCGTATGTCCTAATAAATAAATAATAATAATAAATATAAAATCTTTATTGAAATAATTTTACATCACAATTTACAACTAGTTTAAACATAGATAATATAGGAAAAACAAATAATAAATAATTATTAAAATAATATTATACTATGTGCTTGACCACATGCGATGTTGCCGTTCTGCTCACTTCATGGCTTGGAAGATATAGAAGGCTATGGCGCAGCGAAAATTTTTCTATGTCTATGATTTCAACATTGAATGCAAGCGAAGAAAATAGACTTTTCAAATACGTTTGAAGAAAGAAGTAAAGTTTCTATGTTGACAGAAATGTCAAACAATTTCTTGGATAAAATATTAACTTTATTTCTGAACTAGCGGCCGCCCGCAACTTCGTCTGCGTGGAAAGTTTTTTTGCTATCCCTCGGGACCAATACTTCTTTTCGGGATAAAAGTATACCTGACAACATGTATGCAAAATTTCATGACGATCAGTTCAGTAGTTGTGACGTGAAGGCGTAACAAACAAACAAACAAACGGACTTTCGCATTTATAATATTAGTAAGGATACAACGACCGAATACAGACGACCTCCGTGGTCGAGTGGTTTGTACACAGGTTTTCAAGGTGACAGACACCATGTCTGAGGTCCCGGGTTAGATCCAACGGTTGCGGTTGGGTCAACTTAGAAAAACGAACTTTTCTATATTGTCTCAGGTCTGAGTGTTAGTTGTTCCACTGTTGTCTCTGATTTCCATAACACAAGTGCTTTAGCTACTTACTTTGGAATCAGAGGAATGTTTGTAATGTTGTCTAATATAAAAAAATACTCTAAAAATCACTCACTTTACTCCAAATACGGCGAATGTTATCAAAAATAATAATTTGTGATAGTTAACCCACTGTGTAACCCACGGTGTGTCACCAATTTGACCTCATTAACGGTTCACAAAACCTTGACTGATTAGTTTCAGTTTTTGCCTGCCTAGGTTCATTTCCTGAGATTGTTTTAGCCACTTTCGTGACACGTTTTAGTGGGATGACCAGTAAGGCATGACTTGACAAAGTCATTGCTATTTTTATAGGAAATCACTACAAACAATAAGGAATAGACTTCCTAGGTCTTAAATTGCCTATTTAAAAATAAACAATCCATTAAAAAAGATGAATTAGAACACAAATCATTTTCTGTAATATTTACTACGTATTTGGTCGTAAAAAGAGTAAAAACATGAACACCAGGAGAGATAGTTGGATATTCAGAGTAACTGAGGTTACTCTGAATATCCAACTACGATAATCGGTTTGCATTCGTTCCACTTTGTGACATTATAAGGTCCATTATTTTACTCTTTATACACTTTTAAACTTTCGCGTTGCATTTTATTAGATTTGGAACACAGGTTTTAACGCGATTTTAACTAAAACATAGGTGTTGAGCACCTACCTTTTCCCGACGTTTCCTGTGTTCCAAATCTATTTTACTCTTTGTCCAAAATTAAGTAAATCAAACGAGACGGTTATCATCTGACTTTCGCAATTCTTTTTTATAGTTGGTCCACTATAGTATCTGCCTAAATTAGTATTTTTGGAGCCGCTAAAATCTTTTCCTAAAACACTAATTTTTCTTTCGTTCTTCCAGCTTTGGAGTTAGTGGGCCCAAAAGGCAGGGTCTTCGTCAGTCTCCTCTTCAACACTATGTTTATCCTTGGTGGTGTCACCGTCACCTTACTCTCATGGTGGTTGCAGAACTGGAGATATCTGCTGTTCATCATTTACACCCCAGCCGTCTTCGTATTCGTCTACATGTGGATGTTGAGCGAGAGCTTTAGATGGTTCTTCAGTAAAGGGAGATACCAAGAAGGTTTGAATGTTCTCAAGAAAGCAGAAAAAGTCAACAAAGTTCCAGTGCCAAAAGACCATTATGACCAAGTTGAGAAACATGCCACTCAGCAACGAGATGCGAGGAAATACCAAGCTATGGAAGTTAATCAATCTTCTTTTAAACAAATGCTGACATCTTCGATGATATGGAAAAGACTGTTAATATGTTCTTCCCTTTGGACGGCGTCCACTTTGGTCTACTATGGTCTTTCCATTAACGCGATAGAACTATCAGGGAACAGTTACTTGAACTATATAGTGGTGATAGTGATCGAAGCGCCGGCAAATGTTTGCAAACTGATCTTGCTGGACAGATTTGGCAGAAAGAAGGTCATTTCAATTGCCTTCTTGTGCACTGGCCTTATACTGATCAACTACGGTTTTGTACCAGGTAATTAAAAAAGGTTTAGATTTCGGATTATTTGTTTTATGTGAAATCACTTGATAATTTATTAGAAACCCGTGGTTTATTTCATAAAGTAGGACAATCTAATTCCTTGAGGGAAATAAACCTAATGATGTTTTTTTTTGCATCAAGCATATTAAATTATAACGATATTGATGAAGCTTAGACACTTATTACTACAGTTACTACTATTAAAATTATTAGTCAGTCGGGAAAGCAGTCATCTGAACTGCGATTGTCGAATTCAGGTCATAGAAATTGATCAGCTTTATCTTAATAACAGTTTTCTTCATTTTCTTTAATAATTTAATTATGGTGATTTCATTCATTTCTCACATTCCTGATTAAGTATGGTGTAAATACTTGTTATTCTTCTTTCTTTTTAGCGGGCAACTGGTCCCTAGTGATGTACTTGGGCGGCAAGTTCTTCATAACTCTGGCATACAACTCTCTTTACGTGTTTGCTGCAGAGGTGTTCCCAACAAACTACAGGACCACATTACTCGCCATGTGTTCTACGGTCGGAAGGATAGGGTCTACTGTGGCGCCACTTACGCCTTTGCTGGTAAGTTTATTGATATTTTTTAAATATTGTTTGTGGGTTTTTAACACATAAGGTCCTTAAGGTATGTTGCGATCCTTTTTTTCCGCCATTTACCAAGCAACTGCCCCCGTATTAGGTATACCTCTTAAAACGTGCCAGTTTTCTGAATGGCTATCAATGAGCCTCTTTTATTGACTAAACAGCGAAAAGCAGATGTAACTATAGCAGAGGTGCCCAAACGGTCGATCGGGATCGACCGGTCGATCGCGAGAGGTTTTAAGGTCGATCGCCAAGAGTAACAGATTTGCACCCAATGTAGTTTTACTTATATAGTTTTTTTCTTGTTTAATATTTGATGGATTAAACGATAAAAATGTCGACATCTTAGTCATAAAGTTTTGCTAGGTCGATCTCCTTAAGAAAAAGTATGGGCACCCCTGAACTATAGCAATTCATAAACCTGGCAAGTTTTAAGAGGTTTTAATTCGTACCGAAGTATTTTCTGTAAACTATAAAACTACACCTCTCATGTTCTCACTATGTGACTCTTCTATCTTTAGAAGAGTCACATAGTCACATAATTATTTTTGACTGTAACTTGGACTCTAAATGACTGGAATTAAACTTCATTTATCAGTTTTCATAAAGTTAAACTAGAAACTTTTTACAAGGAAATTTTGTATGGTTGGCAAATTCACGTCTTTGTTATTTTTTGCAGGCTCGGTATTACGAATATCTACCCACAATGCTGTTCGGTGTGATGGCAACTATTTCAGCATTCCTCGTGCTAGTGTTGCCTGAAACAAATAACCTCAAACTACCGGATTCTCTGAAGGAAGCTCAGGACCAAGATAGAAGAAGTGATCCTGAAGAAAGAAGGGAAGACCATTACAGTGAGAAGAATGAATCTCAAAATAAGAGTGCATTATAATGATAACTTAGGAGAATAGTGAATTTTATATTTGTAAACAAAATGCTGATAAACAGCAGTTGGTATTTGTTTAAAAGTTGCAAAGGCATTTTCAACTAGCATTGTAGTAATAACAGGTGAAACTATTTTTGGGTGATGGGTTTGGAACAAACGAACATTGAGAATATATTTTTAGGACCGTTTTCGCTCTTTCGAATCTCTTCAAACACACTTTAATTATAAAAAAAAAGTGTTGACCAAGATGAGCATTCTTTCGTTTGATCTTAACCTAACTAAAACCACTGAACATAATAAAAATGTTTTTTTATAATAATAGAAAACAATAGAATCCAATTACCTCTGCTAAATATTACTACCCCAACATAAAGAATGTACTTGCTGAGTACCTTTAGTATTTTAATCGACTTTATTGCAATTTCCTGAACTTCAATTTCGCGTAGTGCGCTCAGCGGCCCTCAAATTAATTTTCCAAAGCAATAACGATCGTAAAGTTGTATGGGATTGACAAGAGTTTTTACCAGTCGTAGACTATACCTGATATTTAAACCAAATCTGTCTTATTCAGAGTGCGTTCGTTAAACTAAGGCCAAAGGTAACATGGCGTTAGACTGCGGACTAACGCCATTTTAGCGCAAATCGTATTCAGAGTGACAGTTTAACGTTTAGTCGCACCGTTTAAGGATTAAAAGGTGCATTGTGATTGGTTTACAAGCATTAAACCAGGTTTTGTTAGAACAGTCTTGCACCCTAGTTTTGTGAAACATCTCTGAATAAGACAGTAGATCTTTACTTTGCGTTTATTATAGCTTTAACAATGTCACTTTATTGGACAGTAACTAAAGATCTCGAAAGTTACATTGTGTGTTTAAAATTTTTTTTGAATCCCGATTATTTTTTCAACTATGTTTAAGGAGTACAAACAAGGTATGTGACTTAATTAATATAACATGTAAAATTTTGTGGAATTGTGAAGACTAGTACAAAAAAAAATACATTTGTTTGCCACAAAATTGTTAGATAATTTAATGTTGGCTGTGTATATTTGTGTATGTGTTTAACGATAGTGCATTTTTACGTTTCTGTAAAGTATTATTAGATAGATAGATAGGTGCATAGCATACTGTAGATGTAGAATCAACGTGTAAATGAACGAACAAAAATTGGGAAAACCGCTGAAATCGCGATAAACAAAAATCAGCTCTTTTACTTATACATTTTGATATTTTCGTTATTAATTTTTGTATGAAACAGCTGTTCTTTTTTTCGCGATTTCAAAGTTGGTCCCATAGTAGAAGTTGTTCAGTTGGATGGTCCGAGGAAACGGTTTTTCGATTTTTGGTTCATTCACGAACATCCTGTAGAGTTACTGGATAAAACAGCCTTATGGCCGGTATACATTTTGATTAGTGTTTAGTGCGAGTGGCTCGTTTAGTGTTTAGTGTTTAGCAAAAAACACGTTCGGACAGTCTCTGTTTAGTGTTAAGTGTTTAGTGCGAGCGAAGTACAGTGTTTAGAAGCGCGTTCTATTTTTTCTGCAAGTAGCTCCTCCCGCGCGTCCCGCACGTCCCGCCTCCACCCCTCACTTGCAGCTAAACACGCACTAAGCACGTCTGGACAGGACTGTTAAGTGTTTAGTTTATATCAACAAAGCCTGTACTAAACAGCGTATGCTAAACAGTATGGGACATCACCTACTAATCACTAAACACTTAACAGTGCACTAAACACTAAACACTAAGCACTTTACTAATCAAAATGTATACCGGCCATTAGTTAAATAATAAATATAAGCCATATTGGATATTTATTACATATAAAAAACATGAATATAATGTATAAGTACCTACATGTAAATACCTATGTTGTGAATTTTTTCACTTGAATTCGTAAAATGAATAGGGATGGTACTAATTTTTTGAACCGCTTTAATTTTAAAGGTAGACATGTAAATACATAATGCGACAAAAATAAAAAAATAAAGTTAACTTAATTTCTTCAATAAAAAATCAAAGTTAATTATTTAATGTTTAATTTTCCCGCCTAATAGCTCCAAGGAGTCACGTGATCTTGATTAAGTAACGGTGTGTTAGACCCAAGTTCACCAACAGCTGATTAAATTTTAATCAGTTGTTTAAAGCATAAACGACTCTGAGACAAAGAGAGCTGACAAGGGGGATGGGGGGGTAAATAATTGTAATAAATCTGCTTACGTAATATTTGAACGGCCCCTATTTGCGATTCATGTCACCATCCCTATTGAAACATCGATAGCAGAATTTAATGAGATATTTATTATTACACAATAATTTGTTACATTTTTTTATTAAATTATTATTACCTATGTTAAATGATGTAGCGTAGCCTTAATTTTCATAGTATAAATTAATATTTTTAAGTATACAGTTGTTTTATAATAACCCAAAGTAAAATTTTGATTTTCAATCGTATAGAAAACTGCAAAGTGACATCCCTAGACACGAATCGTCGGCTTATTGCAAAAACTCATTAACTACAACAAATAATCATTAAGTACCTACACTTTAAAGCACCCTGGATGAAATTTCTGCAATGCAAAAGCACATTATCTTCTAACTCTTCAAAAGACGTTGCATTTAATGTACCATTTTAATACTTTCGGGTTTTCCAAAACTCACTAACCAGCAATAGTGATTTTTAGCGATATGAAAAAATGAGTTAATATTCCTTTCACCTAAAAGCAATGATTTTTTGATGATTTTTTGCATTTACCTAAATGTAAAAAAATATTAAAAGAATACACGCTGAAATTTTCATCATTTGGTTCCCGCCGTGGGGTGGTTCCACTCGTGATTACAAGCAACTTTTACTATGGGGCCAACTCTCCTACTCGCAAAAAAAACAGCTGTTCCATACATTAAGGTCGAGAAGGTACTGCACTTTTGTATGGAACAGCTAATTTTTTTTTACGAGTAGGAGAGTTAGCCCCTTAGTAAAAGTTCCTTGTAATCATGAGTGGAACCACCCCACGGCGGGAACCAAATGATTTAAAAATTTCACCCTGTATAATGACTTAAAATTACTTAACTATAGGTACTTACGTATTCTTTTTGAATATATTCCTTAATTATTAAAACTAAATTTTTGATAATAGGGAATATGCTAAGTCACCGATTTTGATGAAATTGAGCTTGATCGCTGCGGACACTTATAAAAACATGATGGAACAGGAAAAAAAATTAAAAAAACGTATTATTTTATTTTTATCACACGATGAAATCAGGGGAAAATAACGATATTTTTTTTTCATTTTCGGATATAATGCACTTTACAGTGAGATAGAATATCGAATAAGAAATAATATTTTGTATGACACATATGTACTTAAACGCAATATTTAGGGAGATAATTGAAGATTATTGGCTAACTCCATATAAAATGCGCCGAAACACACCTGAAACGTGATGTGTGACGTCACCGTTTTGTATGGAGCGTTTTCGGCGGGTGCTGCTGCGCGCTAACTTCAAGTAACTATATCACGAGAAAAAAACGCAAGACAAAAGTTTTAATATTACAGTTAATTTTCTCACGCATTATACTTTTGATTAAGATTAAAAAAAAATTGATGCATATTCCCTATTGGTCCTTTTGATTTTTGCCATAACTTTAAATGATATTCTTTCAGAAACTAAGGACTTACCTTGAAAAGTACTCCCTACTTAAAAATGTTAATGGCGAGAAGTCTTTAATTTGTTTTTAGCTAATTTATTATTATTATTAGCTAAAAAAATTCGTTTTGTCTTAAGAATTAATTCTCGTTGAGATTAATAATAAAAATATAAAACTGTTATACTTACTGCAATTAGTTTATCATACCTTTTATTTTATTTACCATGATTACGTCATGTTCAAGATTGGAAATAGTACATTACATCCGAGAACGGGAAGCTAGCGATTGCATTGTCGAGGATGGTTTGAAGCCCGAGCCGCAGGCGAGGGCTTTAATCATTCGAGGCAATGCAAGTAGCTTCCAGTACAAGGTTACATTTAAATACAATTTTCTTTGTAAAAATGTGATATTTAAATTGGTTCGCGTGGCCATCTTTACTGACCTGTCATGCAACCATAAAGTTTCATAAAAAGAATGCTAGCTGATAACAATACTTATTCAATACTTACTTCCCGCACTCAGTGCGGGAAGTAAGTATTGAATTTCATTTCCGCACTGAATTTCAAATTTAGAATGTGATGAACCAGACCCCCACGGAAATGTTGAACGCCCCGCATTCTTTTTTCAAATGGAATGATAACATTTCAGAGCATAAGTGAGTAAAGTTCATTAATTGATTTCTCATTATTTGATTTTGGTCACTTAATGAGTTCTTGCAATAAGCTGACGAAATAGACTATTGTTTTCGATAATCAATACCATTAATGGACAAAAGCAAAACACAATTTAGGTCTCCGGTTGCCACTAATATGCAGTTCATCATGAAAGGAAAAATATTTTTTTCATAAAAGTTGCTGGATATAGTAATCATTATCTTGGATTTTATGCAATGAACGTTACCCTATCTACCAAATAGTTCAGTAAGTTTACGGGAGCTAGTATGACGAAATAGAAAGAATTTGCAATAGCGGTCTTTCTTCTTTTTTTTTAATTAAGGCTAGCTAATTTTCACTAATTATTTTTTACTTTACTGACCAAAATATTCATTTATTTAGTTGCTTTAGCAAAATTGCTAATTACATACTTTCTTTACATTATGCTTGATTTGGAACTATAATTTGATTGTGAATTAACAACTAGGTTCGCTGTATTTTTTGGTATTCGTAAATTTAGTTGGATTCGTAGATATTCGTGTTTTATAATCACATCAAAGTCAGATATGTAAAATTACAGCTTATTAGCATTCAATGTTTTGCGAATCCGTAATTTTACTGAACTAATATTCAGGGTGAATCTTCAGGCGTTTTGAACGCTGTCATTCTTCTCAGCATATTATTTTCATAATGTTGGGTAAGAAAATTCTGTCTTCGTGTCCAGTAACGAGAATAGGTTCCAGACGAGTAGTTTTTACCAGCATTATTTTCGCAACCTATCATAACAAATATTATATCGAGTAGAATGACGGCATTCAAAACGCCTGGAGATTCAGGAATGTTTTTGTTACACATTGTATAATATAATTTAAAAAATACTAGAAATAAAGTCTTAATGCAAAAATAGCATTGTGAATGCCTAAAATCTAAAATTTAAATAACATTGTAATATAATGCTACGGCTCCACCTGCGTTTTAAAGCATAGCTTAAAGCGTTAATCTAGCTAGGCATTACGCAAGATGTGGCCAAGACTTTAACGTGTTAATGAGCGGTTTTCTGACAGCTGAGAATTTTAGTCCATTTTTATGTTGATAGATGGCGTTATTCAACTAGGTAGTTTTTTTTTTAATTTTTCCTAGCAGCTGAGTATACCACTGAGTATATAACACTCGATACTGGCAAAAATTACTCCCTGAAGAGGAGTAGTTTGCCATAACCATGCCAAAATTGACTGTCAAATTTACAAAATCCTTTGCTTTTTTCTGAAAAAGTTACGTACTTAGTTGAACAACGACATCTAGCCGTCTTTTAGGTACTACTTTTTTTTTCTTAAACTGTCTTTTGAAAACCGCTCATTTAAAAACGACAGTACTTTAACATACTAAATTTACATAAATTTACATTAAGGTGGAGCAGTAGCATAAGTGACTAGAGATTTTTTTATATTTCACAAACTGTAAAACTTACAATCCAGTCTGTTTTCCTTATTCCTAGGTTTATGAGTGAGTTATTGTAAATATTAGTTGATTTTTATTATTAGTTTTATCATTAAAAATAATACTACAGTAACTTTTATACGTCGTTTTATTTAGACCAAAAAAAGATTGCTTGCAAGATTTTTTTTTCATGATTAGTATGGATTCTTAGTTGCTACGAAGGTGGTTTGATAAGTTCATGATCTAAGACATTAGTTTAAAACTTTTTTTTTTCATAATTTAGTATTGTTTCTTAAAAAGAAACTCCTTAGATACTAAGCTTCAAGCTACATTTTTTTCTTTGGCAAAAGATTATTACCTACTTGTTTATTTCCTGAAGTGGGCCCTCATTTCAGTTACCACATTTTTAGACGATGTAAAAAAAATGGGTTAAAGATTTAAGAATTATGTAGGTACGCAGACCTACATGTGATAATAAAAGTCATGGCATGGACTTTCAAAGCATCCTCGTATATTATGCGACAAATGACATGCATCGGCTATTATTAATTAAAACAAAAGCACTCAACTACTTTAAAAAAACTTCTTTTGTTTTATCACCGTAAGTAAGTAAGTAGGTATAGATTAAATAAAGCAACCCACTCACGTCCGCATGTTTTAATCACAGATTATAAAGTGGCGTATTATTTAAAAAAAACACCAAACCCGCAGCAAGCGTTCGCTATTGTAATTACGTTTTTAGCACGTGATCCCATTCCAGCGTACGTGACACACTGGACTTTTGCGCTGTAAATGAAATAAAAATCATCCGACTTCAGAATGACTAGGCAACAAAATTGTTCCTGTTCCTTGTTAGCTTGTAACAGAACTTTAGCTTTTATTTTATTGATGATTAAATTGAGTTTATTTATTGTTCACGCTCTTTACCATTTTGAATTTAATTAATTACTTACCTATGAACTTTTAGATTTTTGCATTCACAATGCTATTTTTATATTAAGATGAATAAATAATGAAAAATATTAGAAAAAATCGGCTCACCCGTATCCCGTCTAAGTTGCTACGGGTGAGCCGATTTTTCTAATATTTTTCATTATTTATTCATCTTACTTACCTATGTTTAAAATTATCCTTACTTTTCTTTTATAGCACTTTGTTCGTCATCTACCTACCAACCAACCACGATACCATCTTTTCTTAACTTTTGAAATCACTGACTATACGTCAACGAATCTTAGTTCGTTGCTATACGTAAAATTATTAAATCAATTAGGTATTGCACGGATTATGTCAAAAACAGTTTGTCCCCCGTCCAAGACAGCTGCAAAGGTGCCGAAACGTCATGAAAATCAAGAATCAAACCAAATACTAACTAATTACCTATTTACTTTCAATAAAACCAGGGGGCTTATTGTCTAATTTAAAAATCTATCGCAATCGCTTTCGTTTGACAGATGGATGTGACACATTGCGGCATTTCTTTGGTAAGTTTTTATTTTTGCCAAAAAGAAGCTTTAATGTGTTACATCCTGAAAGCGATTGCGATATATTTTTAAATTAGACAATAGGAAGGCAGGCTAGTATCCGTTAAAAAGTGTTTTATTTCATGTCTAGTGCGAGCGTAGAGATAGGTGAGGGTATATATTGGAATGCCTATTTTTTTTTCTCCTAACTGTCTTTGGCACACTACTTATTGGCCTAAAAACTTTTTGCACAATTTTCATTTGACCTAAACTTGTTTGGCCTATTTTCACTTCGCCTAAAAATTTTTCGCCGCATGTTTACTTCCCAAATTCATTATTAAGCATAACTATTCATAATCCCTAATGTTTAAAAGTACTAAATAACGATTCGCACAATTGTGTAACGCCTAATATTTTTTTCGCCGAATGTTTACTTCCCTTAATCATTATAGGAATAATCGTTTTTAAGATTTAAATTACGAAAAATTATGTTTTTGGTAAGTAATTAAAAATAAAGAATGAGCAGATAAACCTGTCGTTGTCTTTTTAATTGCCTATCACACTCAAGAATGCAAGCATACAAGCAAGCAAGCAAGTATGCACACAAGCAAACATGATAACATAAGTACAATCAAGATCAAATAGCATGCTTGCATGGCACGCATGCATGCATGCAAACAATGCAAGCAAGAGCAGATATGCATGCATGCAATCAAAAGCAAGGAATGCATGCATGCAAACAAGCATGCAGTATGCAGCATGCAAGCAAGCATACAGCGTGCAAGCAAGCATGCAGCGTGCAAGCAAGCATGCAGCGTGCAAGCAAGCATGCAGCGTGTAAGCAAGCATGCAGCGTGCAAGCAAGCATGCAGCGTGCAAGCAAGAATGCAGCGTGCAAGCAAGCATGCAGCGCGCAAGCAAGCATGCAGCGTGCAAGCAAGCATGCAGCGTGCAAACAAGCATGCAGCATGCAAGCAAGCATGCAGCATTTAAGCAAGCATGCAGCATGCAAGCAAGCATGCAGCATGCAAGCAAGCATGCATCATGCAAGCAAGCAAGCAGCATGCAAGCAAGCAAGCAGCATGCAAGCAAGCATGCAAGCATTAGGGACTGCAAGTGGTCAAAACACTAACCTAACCTAACCTAATGGTCTTCGCATTAAGAGTTTTTCTTTATAGCGGGGGGCCTCCGGCCCCCCGACCCCCCCGAGCAGGGGGGCCAGCCCCCCTGCACCCCCCGGCAAGCATTTTGCAAGCAAACATGCAAGCAAGCATACAGGCATGCAAGCGGGCAAGTGAACAAGCATGCAAAAAAAGCATGCATGCATAAAATCATGCAAGCATGCAGCATGCAACAAGCATTATAAAAGTGTTCAAAACCCTAACCTAACCTAACGTAATGGTGTTCGCATTAAAAGTTTTTCTTTACGGGGGGCCTCAGGCCCGTTTTTTGACGATTTGTTTCTGTCACCAACTTGAATGCAATACAATATTGTTATGCCAAAAATTATGTATGCAAGACAATATTAGGGTTAACAATACTTCGGCGTAGTCATTATTGTGTCAAAAGATATGTATGCTAATAAATTTTAGGACAATTAACATTAGTCGTTTTGATAATTAGGGAATTTAACGTTTAGGCGAAACGACAAAGATGCGAAAAAATCTATTAGGCCAAACAATAATTGTACCTAAGGAGTTTAGGCCAAAGAAATTCGGCCAAATGAAATTAAGACCAATGACTTTAGGCGAGTCAAGGGACACCCGATAGGTGAAAATGAATTAAAATGATTTAAAAATTACGTTAACTGAACGGGTGTCCCTTGACTCGCCTAAAGTCATTGGTCCTAATTTCATTTGGCCGAATTTCTTTGGCCTAAACTCCTTAGGTACAATTATTGTTTGGCCTAATAGATTTTTTCGCATCTTTGTCGTTTCGCCTAAACGTTAAATTCCCTAATTATCAAAACGACTAATGTTAAGTGTCCTAAAATTTATTAGCATACATATCTTTTGACACAATAATGACTACGCCGAAGTATTGTTAACCCTAATATTGTCTTGCATACATAATTTTTGGCATAACAATATTGTATTGCATTCAAGTTGGTGACAGAAACAAATCGTCAAAAAACGGGCCTGAGGCCCCCCGTAAAGAAAAACTTTTAATGCGAACACCATTACGTTAGGTTAGGTTAGGGTTTTGAACACTTTTATAATGCTTGTTGCATGCTTGCATGCATGCATGCTGCATGCTTGCATGATTTTATGCATGCATGCTTGTTCACTTGCTCGCTTGCATGCCTGTATGCTTGCTTGCATGTTTGCTTGCAAAATGCTTGCCGGGGGGTGCAGGGGGGCTGGCCCCCCTGCTCGGGGGGGTTGGGGGGCCTGAGGCCCCCCGCTATAAAGAAAAACTATTAATGCGAAGACCATTAGGTTAGGTTAGGTTAGTGTTTTGACCACTTGCAGCGGAGCGAGCGAAGCGAGCGGAGCTCCCTAATGCTTGCATGCATGCTGCATGCTGCATGCTTGCTTGCATGCTGCTTGCTTGCTTGCATGCTGCTTGCTTGCTTGCATGCTGCATGCTTGCTTGCATGCTGCATGCTTGCTTGCATGATGCATGCTTGCTTAAATGCTGCATGCTTGCTTGCACGCTGCATGCTTGCTTGCACGCTGCATGCTTGCTTGCACGCTGCATGCTTGCTTGCACGCTGCATGCTTGCTTGCACGCTGCATGCTTGCTTGCACGCTGCATGCTTGCTTGCACGCTGCATGCTTGCTTGCACGCTGCAAGCTTGCTTGCACGCTGTATGCTTGCTTGCATGCTGCATACTGCATTTTTGTTTGCATGCATGCATTCCTTGCTTTTGATTGCATGCATGCATATCTGCTCTTGCTTGCATGCAAGTATGCATGGCCTTGTTTGCATGCATGCATGCGTGCCATGCAAGCATGCTATTTGATCTTGATTGTACTTATGTTATCATGTTTGCTTGTGTGCATACTTGCTTGCTTGCTTGTATGCTTGCATTCTTGAGTGTGATAGGCAATTAAAAAGACAACGACAGGTTTATCTGCTCATTCTTTATTTTTAATTACTTACCAAAAACATAATTTTTCGTAATTTAAATCTTAAAAACGATTATTCCTATAATGATTAAGGGAAGTAAACATTCGGCGAAAAAAATATTAGGCGTTACACAATTGTGCGAATCGTTATTTAGTACTTTTAAACATTAGGGATTATGAATAGTTATGCTTAATGATGAATTTGGGAAGTAAACATGCGGCGAAAAATTTTTAGGCGAAGTGAAAATAGGCCAAACAAATTTAGGTCAAATGAAAATTGTGCAAAAAGTTTTTAGGCCAATAAGTAGTGTGCCAAAGACAGTTAGGACAAAAAAAATTAGGCATTCCAATATATACCCTAACTGAACTCTCTGGTCAGTTAAAATTGAAATAAATTGACCTCCACTTTATTTTTGAAGTGTTATTAGGTGTTATTTCATTAATGAGTAGGTACTGAAAATGTGGTCGTGGTTCAAAACCATATTCTGGTTTTAAATCGATTTAAGTATTTGCAACTATACTCACAAGCATGAAAAAATGAGTAACTAATTAAACACCATTTTAGACCAGCTTTATCAATAGATTATAGATTATAGTATTCGCGTTTTTTCAGGACATGTTACTTGATTTGATTGCAAAAAAAACACAAATTTTGCAGTCTCCGCAAGAATCCGAGCATTGAAAATGAATACAAAAATTTACGAATAACCAAAATCAAATCAAATGCAAAATACTATTATATTTTTAAAGTTACCTAGGTACCTAGTACTTACCTATTTATTTTTACGATTGTGACACTCGGCTTCGCCTCGTGTCGTGTCACAAAAGCGCCCGCTGACTGCCTCGACGAGGCCAAAAATTTTCAAAATTCTAACGTATGCACTTCTTGTCTGCTTCTGCATCTTTTAACACATCACCGATAATTATTGACCGGTCGTCATGGTAATAACCATGACGATCGGTCAATAATAATCATAGAAGCTAAGTATATCACTTTTTATGTACGGAAACATCCTTTTTTTTTCAATTCCACATTTAAAGGGACCACCTCAGGTCACAATTTTTTTTTTGCCATTTTGTAGCTAAATTAATACCCTAGGACCCTTTTTAATTTTTTCGTAAGTCGGTTTTTTTCCGAAATATTTACAATTTAGTACCTAAACAAACACCCCCCAAAAAACCCGAAAATTGCAAAATTCCAAAAAAGTTACCAGTTGATTTTCAAAATTCAAACGTTCACTCGTGTCTCGATAAATTCCTCAACTTTTGGTATTATTCCCATCTCGAACCTCCCAAAATCCTCGGAGATATGGCCAAAAATACGTCTCAGGCGATTTGCATCTGATAACAAATTTTCAATGGTAAAAATAACCTAGGTAGGTAGGTAAGGTACATTTCTTATCGGATAAATATTTCATACAAACCAAAATATGATGAACACGTTGTTAAAGATTTTCACTAGGTAGGTACATCAAACTAAACGAAACCAATAAAACCTGACATCAGACAATGTAACTGAGTTCCCGATCTGGGTGACTTCGTGACAAAAAATTGTCTAGTCATCCGGGTCATAGTTCTAAAGGCGAACGTTATCCGGGCAAAAACAATTGGTAAGTTTACCCCGGACCGGATATTCTGAGGATTTTATCACTAAAACTTCTTTCGGAGTAAACAGGTTCACACCTGTGCTGTGCATACGTTTTCACCTGTACTTGCACGGCTTACAGGGACCTAGTCGACTGTAAAAATGTGTCGAAACAATTTTGTTTTAACAATTAGGTACCACTCCAAGGCACTTGACACTTGAATCCTTGAATCCATATATGAAATCTTTTCAGATCAAGTACATATTCTTGATCTGAAAAGATTTCATAAGAAAAAGCTACAATACAGACTACGAAAATCGGTCAAAAAATTAAGTCATTAAAACTTCTGTTATTTATGACTTGCCGGAATATTCGTGTTTTTTACATTTCTTCATAACAGAAATACTTAGGTATTTATTTATTTTTATTTATTTTATTTATTTGGCTCTTCAACAATGTGTACACCATTACAATTATACTAATTAAAACACAAAAAAAGAATATAAGTGACACATTACTTATAGAAAAGCACCACATGCACGAGAAATTGCGTAAAGTACTTAATTAGCTAAATTATAATATTATTATATCTAATTATTTTATCTAAAAATTACAATCATACATCATTTAAATATTATTTGTTGGTAATTTATATTATTATTATTTGAAATTATTTTATTGTATTAGGTACTTAGGTACCTATTTGAAAATCCTATCATATGGATTTTTTCGATCGGCCAACTTTACAGTTTCCGATCTATCGGAACCTATTATTGTAGGTATTTCTTTTAGCTTTACAATTTATGGCTAAGCCAGAAGACGAAGTAGGGTGAGTCTAAAATCCCTAAGGGACTGGCGGGATGCTTGACAGTTATTTGCATTTAATACCCACCCTCCGTCCATGGCTGCGGAAAAACGTCGCTCGGTATCATGAACACTATTTCAGGAAGGATGTCCACGGCCACAACTGGGAACAGATATAAATCTGTAAAATGTAAGTACCTGTCACAATTTGGACAAATGCTCTATTGAGCTAACGAGTCGTCTCGACGTTAGAAGATTAAGGTCCAAAACATCAAAGAAAAAGAAATTTCTTCATCTATAATCTCCAAAATTATTATTTTTACAAATTATCGGACGCGGCTTATGGACGCGGCTTACTGCCGCGGCTGATAAGTGTGCACGCTCTCATAACATCCTGCGTGCCAGATAGCTATCGGACGTCCGATGACGTCATATTAGTCTATGGTTACGTCCGCGATCAGATCAGCCGCAGCAGTAAGCCGCGTCCGATAATTTGTTTGGACCTTTAAAGTTAAAATTTTTAGTAGGTACTTTTCGCTGTAAGCGAGCGTTGCTCGATACGAATTCGATTGTCCCTCGATAAGTAGTTTTTCGTGCACTGAAAAAACTGAAAATTGATTATTTCAACAATCAAATCAAAACCTTTAATCTTTCCGGACCTTCCGGGCTGTTTGGAACTAATCTCGAAATACACATTGCTCAATACAACCTAAGACCTAAAAGAACTTTGCTCATAAGGGATGAAACCCGAATGGACTTACTACCAAAAAGAGCTGTTCTCAATATAAACTATTGTCAATAAGACTCAGTTTCAAATGAACCGAGTCTCATTTAAACTTATTCCCAAAACGTCTCATTCCCAAAATACACTAAAATATATACACATGAAAATATCATAACACACGATTCTCATAATGACTAATTTTCAAAACGTCTTAGGCCCAAAATACACTGAATCTTTGATTTAGCTGTTTTTAGTTTTTAACCCTCGGCGCAAAAAGAGATGTGTTTTGCAAAAGCTTCTGCTTTTTCTGTATCTGTAGGTGCCCATGTTAATCTGGTTTGAATTGGAGGGTATGACTTCTGGGGCTTATTGATATTACGTGTAGCTTTCCATAAAGAGTATTCGCCTTTGCCCGAAGTTGTTACGTGTTCCAGTTTAGCTTGGAGAGACTGGTCTGCTGAGTCTTCCAGTAGCTTTTTTAACTCCTTGATAGCCTTATTGAAACAAGTTTTGTCAGAGGAAAGGCGGGACTGATGCCAAACTCTTCTTAATCGTCTTTTTTCTTGAATTTTGTATTTTACGGCTGGTTGGTAGTTTGGTTTCGTGCCATGGTCAAGAATAGGGGTGTTTTTCCAAGCGGCAATTTGGATCTGGTTGGTTATATATGTACATGCCTCATCTACATCTGCCGCAGTTTTCATAGGAAGCCTAAGGTCAAGATTGCTCTCAAGGTAGTCGCGAAATGCATCCCAGTCAGTCCTGTGATTAGAAAGACTTCTTTCGTTGCGTTCTCTCGTAATAATCGTAGAGCTTAGGGTGAAGATGGCGGGTGTATGGTCGGACAAGCCTAGGTTAGATTTGATTGCGGTGTAAAGATGAGAAATATTCTTTGTGATGGGTCTTCACCCAATATCTACAGGAGAACCAACATACTGGCCATCTGATCCACGAAAAAACCTGACTTACTGGACTTCTTCATCACAAAGAATATATCCCATCTTTACACCGCAATCGAATATAACCTAGGCTCGTCCGACCATACACTCGCCATCTTCACGTTCATTGACATGCAGATAGTTGAGCATTTATTTTGAGAGTCACGGATTACCCATTTACCTATGTATTTATCAGTAGACCTCATTTCACACAATAAAATTTTCCCATAAAAATTCCATGTAAAAACTGGAACACTCTTTAGCACCCTGTATAACGGGAATTTTCCAAAACCCTTTCGTAGTGCTCACCTACGCCATGAAAGGAATCTACCCTCCAAAAATGGTGTATCTATCTTCAGCCCTATACAAATTCTCCTACAAACTGGAACATCCTGTAGCACCCTGTATAACGGTTTTTTTTACAATTTCAACTTTATTGCAATGAAATAAATGTCAATTTCATTTCTAAGAAAAGCAAAAACACGAAGTTAGCCGATGATGTCCATTCCGGCGGAATCGAGTGTGTTTAGGGATTAGGACATTATGAAAATCAGTTTTAATGACAATCGAGTACTTTGATACTAAAATTTAGTGTATTTTGGGAATGAGGCGTTTTGGGAATAAGTTTAAATGAGACTCGGTTCATTTGAAATTGAGTCTTATTGACAATAGTTTATATTGAGAACAGCTCTTTTTGGTAGTAAGTCCATTCGGGTTTCATTCCTTATGAGTAAAGTTCTTTTAGATCTTAGGTTGTATTAAGCAATGGGTATTTCAAGATTAGTTCCAAACAGCCCGGAAGGTTTCCGGAAAAGGCTGAATGCAAAATTTTCATAGAGACAAAAACCTTAATCATTATAATTTCATTTCGAGTTTTTCTTTGATGTAGCAAACTAGCAACCCTGTCCGCATTCTTAAGGAAAGAATCCTTCACCGGTGGGAATGCGGCAAGAATTCCCACTACGTAATGTATTCGGGTCATTTGGTTTTTACTAACGTTATTCTATCCAGTAGGAGGTGCAAAGTACTCTACATAATATTGCTACAACAGTCAGTACCCACTTACTTTAAAATTATAAAAAAGATTTTCCTAAAAATTAAATTATTTAATTAAGCAGGTATCATGAATATAAGTTTAGGAGGTACATTGGCCTGTCCCCTTCTTTTCCGCAGCTCCATTGGAAGTCCCATCCTGGTACCACATTTTTTCCTGAGCTTTATCTGTTCCCAACACTGTTGGAAGAAGAATCATTGCGCAAAGAAGAAGACTATTAGAAACATCGTTCACTAGAGAGAAAAAGACACTTAGCCCTTTTCGCGGTCTTCGGAATCGACATTGTCCAGCGTATGTACCTACCTAGGTCTAAAAGTGGCGGAAAAGACAATTTGATCCCACACCTTTACTTTACGCCTTTGGTTTCTTCGCGTGGCCAGCCGTAAAGAAACTCTTATGAATTTGCCCAAATTCGTTGGTTTACACTCGCCAAACCACAAACGTCTCAATCTAAACAGCTTGATTCACCACGTCTACGGAATCTGCAATACACGTCTACCGTCCCGCATTAATTGTGCACCGTTGATACTGGTGGAATGCTTAATAGTTAATAGCATTCCGCACTTAACAGATGACTTGCACCGATTTATGGCCGCCATATTGGATCAGGTGACAGATGCCGCGATTATGGAGAGGTGATAAGTTGGCTCGTACATCACACGGCTTTGTTATCGCATGCAAATAGGTGGACATAGATCTTCAAGCAAATCATATGACGTTGTTAGAGAAGAAACAGAGAGAAAAAGATCATGACTACTCAATTGCCAAGAAAAAAATCTTACAGGTGCCACTCTAAGCTAAGCATAAAACTTAGGGTGTAGGTCTCTACCAACAGAATACATAATAGTACCTACAAGTCCTCTAACCACTAATAGGTTGTTGGTGCAGAGGACTAAAATAATTTACATTGCAGAACATTTTTCTAATAAACTATCAGATTATCAAAGTTAAAAGCAAATCTTTTGAAAAGAATAACTCACCAGACACACAAAAAACAGTCGCAGCAGTCATCAATTTCGTTATTTACAAAGCATTTTATGAAAGTAAATAAAAATTCTAAATTTTCTTTTTTTTTTAGATTTTTGCATTCACAATGCTATTTTTATATTAAGATGAATAAATAATGAAAAAATATTAGAAAAAATCGGCTCACCCGTAGCAACTCAGACGGGATTCGAACCCGCACCCTTAGGATTCGTTGCATTGGGCCGGAATCCTAAGGGTGCGGGTTCGAATCCCGTCTGAGTTGCTACGGGTGAGCCGATTTTTTCTAATATTTTTTCATTATTTATTCATCTAAATAAGAATTCCCCAAATTAAAACTCCTAGTTCTTTCTTACTCCTCATTACATCATAGGTAAATAACCCAAAATTATTCGTTTCTAGTCGTCATAAACAGCTCGTTGCTTTGTCATTTTACGAGGAACGTGAGTATGTTTGCTGCAGCATGCAATTTTCGGAGCTGCGATATAATCTCCATGCATTATGTGATTGCGGTGAAGATGACGGTGAGCTCTACGACGTACTTACCTCAAGAATATTAATAGAACATTGTTCTAGAATTTTCATGCAGGTAAAGCGATCGAGGTAAATGTCTACCTATAATATACAGGTTGTAGGTTGTCCCAGAAAATATGGTCAAGTAGTAGTGGAACAGTGCCCATTATTACGAACAACACTTTTACTAAAGGGACTTATGTTAAATCATGAAAAAAATATCAGCTGTTTCATACAAAGTTGTCATATTTACTCTAGAAAAATGTACATAATGAATGATAGGCACTGCTATGACTTTGGCTTAACTATTATTAGAAAATGTGTGTGTGTGTGTGTGTGTGTGTGTAACCCATATGAAATTATTACGAACTAGAGGCCATGATGATGATAGCGTCTTGGAAAGCTCTATCCCGTTTATTTATATTAAGTAGGCATATTTATAAAGAAAGGAAGGACACCTTACTTCACCTGGTTGGTATGACCTTATGAAATTATACCCAGCTCCCCTAGCATGACCACCGATTTTAAATTACAAATAGTTCTCTGTGCACCTATTATTCATTAGTGTCTCTACCTTAGATAGAGCGCTTCAGGTGTCTATCTATCAATACCTAGTAGGTAGTAAACGCACAGCACAAATTCTGACCTGCTTTAATAGACGTTTTTATATTTACAACATAATATGTAATAATCAATTTAAAAACTTACCTTTTTACCAGTGAAAAATCTACCAGACGACACCTGTGGATACTCTACAATCCCTGTAAGACACAACCTCTTCAAATCTCAGACCGCACGAGCGATTCACTAATTTATTTACCTGATCAGCCCGCTAGCATGTAGCCTCCTGTAGCCTGCATATCCGGTTGAATGGACCACCTTTTAGTGCCATTTACTTCAGATGAAGTTTCTTAAACGAATGGGTTAATTAAACGGTTGAATGATACCTAGTAGGTAGAACACAGAACATACCAAGAAGCAATCTTTGCCAAGAAGAATACTTTTGCTTTAATGATAAGTAAAAAATTGCGTTTTCACAACAAAGTATTAGGTACTACTCCATCCATCAATGTTTGAAGGCTCCAAACATGATGGACATATCTACAATTTGGAGCTATGGTTTTATGGTCCAAAATCTGGCATTGAACTATCGATTCGTAGGTAATTGCATCTTGCAGTTTTAGTAAACTTTTTCCATTTCAGGAGTTGCTGCCCTGGAGTGCACAAAAGAAAGATTCCGATGCATTGCACTTCTGTGTATGAAAAAGCACTTTACCCATACAATTTCGTTTCACGTGTGTTTGGATATTGAAAGCATATCCTCTACTGCCTACTTCTTTTATGTCGTGTTTTTTTTGTAAATAGATATTCGCAGTGTATTCTATTTAGTCAATTTTATTTCTCATTCCCACTTGAAGTTCAAGACCTTATTGTTAATTTTAAATAGCTTATTTTCGTGCTGTTTTGTAAATAATTCATAGATTTAAGGGCAATATCACACTGATGTGCGGAAAGTGGAGCGTGTCACAGCGCACACATCGCGGCGGGCGCGCAGTTTTTACAAGGGAGTAGGTAGGTAAGTAAATTAAGGATTTTCTATAATCATATTCACTCAGCCTGTAAGTTTAAAACAATAGACTTAGTTAAGTATTCTAGATTCGATAACAACAGTATATTTTGAAAATAAACTTAAAACAAACAAATCGTAAAACTTTGTGAAAAGCTTTAAAACTTTGCCAACAGACCTCAAGCCCTCCAGCTTAAAAAATAACCAGTCATAGTCATAGATACACTATCGGCTCACACTTGACTAGTGCGATGTTTTTTTCGCCTGGGGTAGGTATTCCAAAAGTGCCGCGTTGATATCTGCGAGCTGCCATTAATGTTGCGGGAAAAGCGATAGTGCACTGCGTGGTTTTTTACAGGCGTCCGCATCGAAATGCAGCGCTCGTAGGTACTAGGGCTGCTTGCTCCAGGAAAATAAACCTTTATTTCAGAAAATCATGATGCAGCAAAACTTATTTAGGTATGTCCAATTGATACAGAAAATTATATTATTTACTATTTTTAAACGTAGGTGTACTTAGTTGGCTGTTTCAGACTCTGTAAAACTGAACTAAAATACCTAAAACTTACTAGAAATGTTTATTTAAAAATTAACTTAATTCTTGATTTTTTTTACGAAATCCATATTTTGCACAGTATTAAAGTCACACACGGCGTTAACAGCTCGAGCAATGAACCCAGTTTCAAATTATGGCTATGCCTGAGAATCTCAGGTTTAGGTACAAATTCAAAGTAGGTAGGTACAAATTATTCATCTTAATTAATAATTACAGGTACAGCAAAACTTATTTAGGTATGTCCAATTGATACAGAAAATTATATTATTTACTATTTTTAAACGTAGGTGTACTTAGTTGGCTGTTTCAGACTCTGTAAAACTGAACTAAAATACCTAAAACTTACTAGAAATGTTTATTTAAAAATTAACTTAATTCTTGATTTTTTTTACGAAATCCATATTTTGCACAGTATTAAAGTCACACACGGCGTTAACAGCTCGAGCAATGAACCCAGTTTCAAATTATGGCTATGCCTGAGAATCTCAGGTTTAGGTACAAATTCAAAGTAGGTAGGTACAAATTATTCATCTTAATTAATAATTACAGGTACCTACTTCTTTTTCAGTATTAACAATTGCAGTATTCTTATTAAGAATTTCCTACTGTTGTAAGGAGTATAGGTCCCAGGTATCAGCGCTGTGTGACAATTCAACTGCATGGAGCACACGACAGCGCACCGCAATCGATCGCAACCGCATCCAGATCTGTGTACGTATGATTTAATTGAAACTTAACTGTCACATTGTTTCTTAAATTATAGATGCATAATACCATAAATTTTAAGAAGTATAGGCCCCAGGTGACAGCCCTGTGTGACAATTCAACTGCATCGAGCGCTCGACGGCGCACCGCAATCGATCGCGACCGCATCCAATCTGTCTACGTATGATTTAATTAATATTTTACTGTCACATTGTTTCTTAAATTATAAGATGCATAATACCATATATTTTAAGAAGTATAGGCCCCAGGTGTCAGCCCTGTGACAACTCAACCACATCGAGCGCACGACGGCGCACCGCAATCGATCGCAACTATTCGCAACCGCATCCAGTCGTCTACGTACGATTTAATTAATTTATCACCGGTCTCTGAAACTGGACCGATACCAAAATAATTGGATGGACTGCTAGAATTGAGATGAATTAAGAATAAATTTAATAATAATAATTGGAGATTGTTTTTTATAAGTAAACCAGAAGACCTTTAACAATAGTACCGAAACATTATGTTAGTGTGTTGAATCTAAAACGAGAAGAATTTTGAGTTTGGTAGGTTGGTTAGGTACTTACTAACTAATAGATATGTATTTTGCAGTCGTTCGGTGTTGTCTAAACTTAAGACTCTAAAGAACACAAAATCTTTTTATCTCCAAATCGAAAGGTAATGATAATTTACACATTTATCTACCGTCGCTCCATCATTAAATAAAAATGTTATCGAAAATAACGGATGTCTCAGGTTATACACTGTTGAATTCCACGTGTTGGTTTAAATAATTCAAAATCCGATGGCAAAAAAAAACAAAGCAAATCTATCTATTCTATTGATACCTAAATAGAGGTTACCCTCTATTTCATTACTCTATTTACTTACGTAAACGAAGCTATCTCAAAATCTATTACATGTAAGCAAACCCGGTAGTTCACCACCGTCAGTGCAGGTGTATTGTAATGTAGCATTCCGCGCGGTGACTCGATTTATCGCATCTGTACCTATTGCAAATGCCGCTGCAACTGCAGATGGGTGGGCGTGTTGCCTGCCACCTAGGTGGATTATTTAGATTCAACGCTTTATTTGCGTCGTTACATCGACTTTATTACATGCGAACGAAATCCAAATGTCTTAAAATATCAATAAAATGTGTGTGGGATATATGTAAATTATTTAAGTCAATTCAAATTACCTAATTTAAACGACCATTTTTACTCTGTTTCCAGTGTTTTAAAAAGCTAGACCAAGTGGATAGATGGAGTACTTCCCTTCCGGTTACCAGTGTTATGGAAAATTCCTGAGTGGACTCCTGGCTCTCGATCTATCACGAATGCCGCAGACATGGCATCCATTTGCCAGTTGCAATCGAAACGACATTTCATTTACCTGGATTGTTTCGTCTAGTGATTGTTCTGTTCCATAGTACCTGGCAGATAGTACAATTATACAATCATAGATAACATCTTGTCTTGTCTATTTCTTTAATTTTATATTGATTTTATTTTTTTAAATATTTTTATTTCACCCAGCGTGCAATGGAGAGAGCCATGTTCGGCGTTTCCCTGCGTGATCGAATCAGAAATGAGGAGATCCGCAGGCGAACTAAAGTAACCGACATCGCTCGAAGGATTGCTCAGCTGAAGAGGCACTGGACACAGCGAGAAGAACCGATGGCCGTTGGGGCGGAGGTTCTTGAATGGCGACCGCGCACTGGACGACGCTCCGTGGGACTCCCCGACAAGGTGGACCGACGTGAGGGTGAAGGTCGCGGGAATCCGCTGGATGCGGGCAGCGCAGGACCGATCGTCGTGGAGATCCTTGGGGGAGGCCTATACCCAGCAGTGGGTGTCGAGCGGCTGATATGATGATGATATTGATTTTGGACCTATGACATAATAATATGATGTCCGACTTGGAGAAGTGATGACTACTTTTATTCCAGAAGCCGCGGGTGAAAGCTAGTAAGTAGGTAGCAGTGGTGAAGGGTCCATACAAATTACAAGCCGATTCCTATTAACTTACCTTTTAGAAATCCACCCACCCATCCACTATGCAGATTACAACATTTTTGTAGAACGGCTTACCTTCGCCAAAGTTTCACCCCTCGCCACTGGTAGGTAGGTAGAGGTAATAAATAACTATAAGTACAGGGGCCCTATTTTTGAAACGCTCGGCTGACGTCGAGCGCTCGTTTCTACTGATTTTCGTTCGACAAATCAACTCAAATGTATGAGATGTCGAACGAAAATTAGTAGAAACGAGCGCTCGACGCCAGCCGAGCGATTCAAAAATAGGGCCCCTGCTCACTCAAAATAACTTTCAGTACAAAAATTGTAGTGCACAGGTCAAGTGGTACAAAAAAATGGGTCAATATTTAAATCTGGCAAATTAAACCAAGTGATGCGTGTATGTGTGTGATAAAAATCTTGAGACTCTGGAGCACCCTGGAGTACTTTAGTATGATTCTTTAACATTGCATAATGCAAACACGCAATAATATTATCTTTGTTGGCAGTCATTTGTATCAGAGATTCAATACGTACCTACTTGAAACTTATACCTAATAGTTTTAAAACTTTCCCCAACGTAACATAAACAAAAACAACTTCAAATAGTCAATAAAAATAATTATTTAATAAAATAACTTATTAATCAATATTATCAATTTTCATCAAAAACTATTTTTTTACCCTGGAATGGTTGTATTCCCGACTGACGTTTCTTGGCTTCCCATGAGGGATGCAGTTTTTCTGGTTTTGATTCTTGCTCTTTAACAGAGTCAAATCTGTTTCTTTTGTTTGTGAAATTTCTCTTATCATTACTAAAATCTTCTTTGTCATTAAATGTTTTCGAATTATTATTTTTATTAAATCCACTATTTCTATTAAATCTACTGTCGTCTCCCTCAAAATCTTTTTGTCTAGGTTTAATTTTAGGCACATAACCGAACATGACCGCTCTTCTTAGTTTTCTATTGCCTTCCTTATGAACCTCTTTCACTTCATCAGGAGGTCTTGGTTCAACTACAGTCATATAATTTTCGCCAGTTGATGTAATGAAGAATGGATCAACAATCTTAGTTTCATGTACTGGAGTTTCAATAGAATCTTTTTTGAATTTTCTTGATAGCAGTTTCTCATTCAAATTTTTATTTTTATTAAGTTTCTTTTCGTTTGATGTATGTAAAGGATTCTTTTGAGCTTTTGGAATCTTAGGTTCTCTATTTTCAATATTTTTAGCATTAACTTTTTTCTGCTTATCTTCACTTTTACTGGGCTTAAATATTTTTGTAGGGGGTTTTATTTCTTCATCACTCATATCATCTTCTTCATTATTTAATTCATCATCAGATTCTAGAGGGTCTTCAACATGTGTTTCATTTAATTTTTTATCCTTATTTGGTTTCTTTTCCTTCAGTGTAGGTATTGGATTCTTTTGAGCTACTTTTTTAATATTTGTTCTATTTAAAACATTTTTAGCACTTACTATTTCATGCTTATTTTTACTAGACTTAAATATTTTTGTTGGCGTTTTTATTTCTTCTTCACTTTTATCATCATCTTCATTATTTGATTCATCATCAGATTTTGAGGCATTATCAACATGTTCATCATTTACAGACTCAATGTCAGATTCATTTTGACTCATATCTTCATCACTACCTTCTGACTCTTCATCACCATTAAGTGTTACATTTTCTTCTTCTTCTATATCATTACATGTGTCTGATTTTTCACTCACAATCTGTTTTTTTAAAGAATCAGACATATCAACATCTTCAACATCCCAAACACCCTCAGCATTAACAACATTCCTCGCTTTATCTTCTCTCTCTTTTCTTTTATTTTTCTGTTTCTCTCTTGCTTCCTTCTTTATCTTTCTTCTTTCCTCTCTTGACATAAGCAAATCATCTATGGGTATGCTTGAAAACCGTGTTTTAATCAATTTGTACTTGTCTTGCAGTGACTTGTGTAGCAACAACCTTGCACAAGCTTTGTCTTGATCTACATTAGGTTTGTTAATATGGTCAGACAGCTGGCCTGTGTGAGTAACAGCAAACCGAGCAATGTCTTTAGGATTTATTTTCTGAAAACAAATGTATTACACATTCAGTAACATATTTCAATGCATGTAATAATTATTTAATATAAGTGTCACAGAATAGATATAAGTACTAGCGTACAGAAAGGAAACTCTCCGCCCCGCCCCACAATCAATTATCTCACCCCACCGGCGCCCATCCGTGTCAATCCGTGTGCTCATTCACATGTACACAGTTGCGCGTGAGCAAAAACGTCACTGTGTAGCGTCTGTGTAATAGGTAGTTGAAACGCGACGCTTGTATGGAGTTTACTTGGCAAGATAAAGATGAGACAAAAGATGCTCAGCAGCTACAAACACAACACTTGGCGCATCTTTTGTCTCATCTTTGTCTTGCCAAGTTAGGTACCGTTATATGTACCCATGGTGGTATGCTTACCACTAATTGGGAAACACTGGACTAGAACCATGGATTAGGTTTAGGTTTCATTAATAATCCTCCAGCCATCTTACAGAAAGAATGTTTGTTAGCAAAACTTTGCACATTTTTCGTAATTATCCCATAAAATGTAAAATTTCAGTGAATTAACACAATAAATACAACTTGGCCACGGCACATAAGTTTAGCGGTGAGAGAAATTGGAGGGGATTACAGCACATGTTTGCAGTTGCTCCGCCACGACTCCTACGAATGAGATCCCAAAAATTACTTCTAGCACAAAATAGCAGCACTAAACTTACATGCCAAGGCTTGTCAATTATCAATGATACTCATATTATTTTTATTGCATGTTTTATAAATTTTATAAATCATGCAATAAGAGAGTAGGTACTTTTGAGATTAATTAATATGGGTGGTATGTTTGTAAACATTCTTTCCGTAAATTGGCTGGTGTATTAGATGATTAATATGTCTAGATAGTGTTGCACTTTTGACTCACTAAACAAAACAGGCCAACTTTTTTAGGTTGGTGTGCATTTCTAGCATCATCGCGTCCAAAGAATATTGTAATAAAACCTATGGCCGGGTCACACAACTTACAATGTGTGCATGTTTTGGTCATGCAACTGTTGGGTGATATTTTTTTCCATGCATTTGTAGCTTCAACTGTCTAGAGACATATAAATAATCAAAAGCTGGAGTATACTTACAGTATTTTTATAAGGCATGCTTAGCCACAAAAATACGGGACCCAAGAGTAGCTAGTAATATTTTAAATCTCACCTTGATTATCAAAACCTCTTTTACAGCAGATTCCGCCTTTCTTTTTAACTTTTCTTTCAGTGCCTCTGGCGCCTTTCTTTCTGTGAACGTTTTTGCTTTTCTTGTAAGTTTGTGAATTATCTGTATTTTGGCTTGGTTAAGTTTCTTCTTCAACAGGATGAGCTAAAACGTGAAAAAAATCAAGTGTGTTTTACTATAAACGAAATGGTTGGTTTAGGTATGAAAACCGACAATTGATAAATTTGGCAATGTAAAACTAAAAATGGGTTACTTAATAAGAGATTATGAGATCATAGAAAATCATACTTCATTATTAAATGCTTGTTTTACAGCTCCGACTTCCATCGTTCACTTTTAGGTTATAATTTTAAACAAGTAAAAAACAGAAGTTTATTAAGACTATTTTTGTGTCTATTGAAAGAAATAAAAATTAGTGATCATACTGAGCAATAATAATTAAAGAGATACTTCTTTAATTACTAAAAAATGCACTAATAAACCACAAGTAAACATATGTATGACTTTGACAATCAATGGGATGGGAATGGATGGATGGGTGCATTCCAACCAATCGCTAGGTCAGCCATCACCACAGTTTAATCCAGATGTCCAGCAGACCAATCGTTAGGTCAGCGATCACCACAGTTTACAATTTATTTACCCACTCCACACGTAGTGATTATTTCCTCTATTCACTCCACTGCCACGGTTCAACCACGCGTTTTAAACGCATCTGCCGCAAAATAATGATCGTCATCTCGTGTGTGCCTTACTCCTTCTGACTTGTGAGCTTTTAAATCCTTCAGTGACGGATAAACAATTTCTTATTTCGGTATTCAGTACAAACGTAACGCTAGAATTTATGAATGATTGACGTTTGAACACGGTCCTCACAAAATAACACTGAAGATCATGGACGCTGGAAACAACAAAAACTAGCTAACGAAATTGCAGTTTCACTCCATAGATGCTCAGTAACGTAAAAATAAATAAGATTTAACATTCGAAAACCATACAAAACAGAACAGAACTCATAAAATCGTTGTTTAAACGTGGCACACACGGAACCGTATGTGCCAGTTTTCATTTGTCAAAATATCGACAACTAAACCGTTTGGAGCCAAATGAAGCAGTCTAGCAGCGTTACGTTTGATAAGTGACAGCATATAACACTTGAAATCCGTTCGCGTAACAACACATCAATAGGAAAAGCAAAAACAATATTTCGACCCATCAGACTGTGTGGCCCACAATTAATACCGTTACGTTACGTGAATTTTGCGTCACTTAAGATGTAAAGCAGTTTATAGTAATAAGAATTTCCGTCACTGAGGATCTAGCTTTATTTGGAACCAATCACTGAAATGAAATGAAATGAAATTTATTTATTTTGCTGCAGTGACAGCAGCAGCAGACGGGATCCCGTCTGAGTTGCTACGGGTGAGTCGATTTTTTCTAATATTTTTTCATTATTTATACATCTTAATGGAAAATGATTTTTTTTTCTCAAAATGGTGGTTAACTCAAAATTTTTATAGAGTAGCGAGCGACATCTATGTTTTAGTGGTTGTAACTTTAGTGGCAATTGTCTCTACTAGAGGGCAATAGTTGTTTTAAAC
Organism: Agriphila tristella; assembly: GCA_928269145.1. Lineage (NCBI taxonomy): Eukaryota > Metazoa > Arthropoda > Insecta > Lepidoptera > Crambidae > Agriphila > Agriphila tristella. The sequence goes on along the minus strand of OV743433.1, from coordinate 35,650,202 downwards.
TGCCGAATTTTCGTGTATTTTGGAAAAGACGCAATTGCCTCAATAGCGCATTTACCCAATTTGACCTTATTTCAAAATAAAACTCTTTTATATTGTTTAATTTCAATGAGGACATGCTCAAAGAGTATCTTTTTGGGAAACTAAATAATAAAATTAAACTGGAAAAAACTGTATTAAAAAAACACAAGGCAGAAAATTGATAGTTGAGACATTGACACTATATTCTTTACAAAAAGAGTAGTTAATATTAGTTTTAGGCCTGCTTTTGAATTGAACGGCTTCTTATTTGCTGACGGTCAGCCCCCTGAAGCAGTGTCTTAAACCAGATTATTTCTCGAGTAGTCTCACTCGTAGCAACAACTTCCGCTTTGGTGCTTAAAATGGTTACGGGCGGATGTCTGCCTCGTTCTGTTCAGTACATAAACTGCAGTCACCACTAGCTCAGGGGGCTTACCATCAGCAAATAAGAAACCCTTCAGTTCAAAAGCAGGCTTAAAACAGGACTGCTTAAGGCCTGCTTTCATACAAACCTTTGAGGTCATAGTAAGAAAAAGTAAGGCAGTTCAATATAAGTCCTGCTATACCTATGCTATGAGGTACCTAGGGTGAATAATTATTATGGTGATAGAACTATTAAAAAACGTCTACCCTATTTACTGAATGGCCTGCCAGCGGATATAAGACATGAGCCAGTTAAAAGTAAATTCAAAAAATTGTTAAAGAAGCACATGCTTCAAAACTTAATTTAAGCCTAGTCTAGATTAAACTGATCCCACAGTCAAACCGACTAGTTGGTTTTGTGGGTCTATTTTGTAACCCCATATTGTACCCTCTTTGTTTATAATAAATAAATAAATAATAAATAAGAGCTCATATGATGACTTAGCAATTAGTCTGCTGAAATGCACCCATCCACCTGAATTGGGCTGCATTCCGAATCACACTAAAATCGATGACAGCGCACTAAAATGCGTTCCGAGTCGGTGATTTTGTATGGGTTTGACAGATAACGTGAGCGCTGACATCGATTTTATCGTGATTCGGAATATAGCCAGGGTACTTATTGTCTAATTTCAAAATCTATCGCAATCGCTTTCAAGATGTGATACATTGATGCTTCTTTTTGGCACAAATAAAAACTTACCAAAGGAATGCAGCAATGTGTCACATCCATCTGTCAAATGAAAGCGATTGCGATAGATTTTCGAAATTAGACAATAAGCCCCCTGCCTCTCTATTGTCTAATTTCAAAATCTATCGCAATCGCTTTCAGGATGTAACACATTGATGCTTCTTTTGGGCACAAATAAAAACTTACCAAAGAAATGCAGCAATGTGCCACATCCATCTGTCAAATGAAAGCGATTGCGATAGATTTTGAAATTAGACAATTAGCCCCGGTACTTATTGTCTAATTTCAAAATCTATCGCAATCGCTTTCAAGATGTGATACATTGATGCTTCTTTTTGGCACTTATAAAAACTTACCAACGGAATGCAGCAATGTGTCACATCCATCTGTCAAATGAAAGCGATTGCGATAGATTTTCGAAATTAGACAATAAGCCCCCTGGGTTGTCTAGCTAGCTCAGATATTTAAAAAAAAATAAAGTCATTCTCTTTGATCGGATCTGTCAATCCGTAAAGTACGTGAATTATTTTAGAAATGAATTTAATTTTATCTTTATAATCTTTCAATGTTCTTCTCGCTCCTAACCGTCTTTCAATAAAGTTATAATTTATACAAAGTTTGGTGCATATATTTTGTGTCTTACCGTGGCTGTGTTTACTAAATTTCAGCATGGCTCCTCGATTTGAAATCGCAGTCGGCTTGCGAAAAGGCCACAAAACTACCAAAATATCAGCTGGCAGGAAAGGCATTACTGATAAAGCCATCAGAATCAGACCCGCTAGATTGAAGGGTGTAAGTACAGTACAAAATTTAACTCACAATTTTAATATAAGCTAATAGTTAACGTTTGTCAACTAACCTTCATTCCTACTGGGTACTGTTTCGTATGATTGAAATCTGTTTGAGATTCCTGTGTCAACTTAAACGTCTTGTCTAGATCATAAATTCTAGTTTGTCTAAATTTAGGTTAGTTTGTCTAGGTTTAGGTACTCCAATACACAATGTAATGTTTGTCAGAACCCAGAGGGGTCAGTCTTATACTATAACAAACTTAAGTATATCTGCACTGTATGTATGTATGTGTAAATAATTTAAGTTTATTCTATTCCAGCTCCAAACCAAACACTCGAAGTTTGTACGTGACCTGGTTCGCGAGGTTGTCGGTCATGCACAGTATGAAAAGAGGGCTATGGAGTTACTAAAGGTTTGTATTACTTTCTCAAATTTATTAGAATATTCCGTCGCAGTCGTAGAACAAAGACGGATCTGCAATTTAGCGATTTTACAGGAGAGCCTTTCAAAGATTTTGTATGGAATATAACTCCATATTTTTAAAACTAGTAATTCAATTAACGTGAAATTTGGACAAGTTGTTTTGTATGAGGACTTTTTCAATATGATTTAGTGTCCGGACACGAAAGTGGCGGCGGCCGAGCGGTGGCGGGGCGGCGCGGCAGCGGAGCGGCGGCGGGGCGGGGCGATGAGAACGTGGGCACGAAACTTAGCGGTCGGTCAGCCGCGCTAGTAGTGTTGTGACAGATGGGCTAAATACCATTAAGGGCCCGTTGACCTACCGATTTGACCTACTGGTAGGACCACGCACGGTATATATACCACTAAAGTAACTTCTTATTTTTTTTTATTTCTATTGATGTGTCAAATGTGATGTTGCTATGGAAACAATTTCTTGTTAAATCAATACCGAAAAATATTCAAAGGACGAAATATATCCTATGTCTAAAAATTTTATTTAGTTCGAAAAAATGGTCTAAGTATAGGCGTTAACTAGTTTCAAAACCGGATTCTTTGCTCATCTTGTGTTTTTTAAATGATGTCCAAGATGCCGACATCCATACTGAATAAATAGGTACTACCTAGTAATCAAACAGACACTATTATATTATTCAACACAACACTACTGTAATCGCGGGCTACCAAATCCAACTAGTTTGTTCATTTGTTTTCGTCGCTCTCCTCCCGCCCGTGCATCGCTCGTCGCCCCGCTCTGCCACCGCCCGTTTCGTGCGCGTCTCCATACGGTGCCATACTGTTGAATGCATCGCCGCCGCTCCGCTGTCGCGCCGCCCCGCTGCCGCTCCGCCGTCGCAGTTTTCGTGCCCGGACACTTACAATACAAATTCCTAATATGTATAGTTTTCGTAAAAAGTCACATCGGTCGTTGTTCTCTGGAGTATACTGTGACGTATGTCATCAACCGACGTTATTGTTTGGAGTTAGATTTTTTGGTTCATGACAGATGATACTTTCCGTCAATGTTCTAAGAAAAATATACACGACTAACAAAGATGTATTTGTGACACGTATAAATACTGTTAATATTACTTTATACTGTGTTAACACAATAATCAAAATACAAAAAATCTATTAGATCCATAGGACAACAACGGATTTGACAAACCGTCGTTGTACGGTGGATAAGTAAATTAAATCTTAAATAATAACCAAACAACACGCAAAGTCTCAGTAAAGCAATAAAATATTATGATATTTGCTTACCCGTATTATGTGTTAACTGCTCTTTTGATTTTTCTAAACCATTGTTATTATTAACCAATATTCTTTGATCTAAATCTGCTCTTATATCATCATTTTGCACCAACGCTAACATTCTCTTTGACCTCGAATTCATATTTTTACATTATTCGAGTTAAATACATACATATAAACTCGTGTGATTTTAGAAAAAGAATTAAATTTATTTTAAACCTCGCTGCGAGTGACATGTGCACTTTCCCGTAGAACAAGAACGAAACTAGTGATCCGCCGTGGTGAGCGGGGTGCGGGGGACGTGCGCCGTCCGCCGAACATGGACGCATTCATTAATCGGGCGTTGTACTACGCTCATAGAATCAAATCTGTCGTTATTCTAGACTATATCTCAGGCATTTAATACCTTTTTTTCAAAAAAGTGTCTTCAAACGAAAAAACACATAATTACATGTCGATTTATGCAATAAACAAAAAATGAGAAAAAATCAGAACCGTCTCTGTTCTACGACTGCAACGATTCTCTTAAAAAACCCTCCTTATTTTAAAACATGGTCTAAACTTAGTTGCAATACGTCCCTTATACAACGTGTAACAGAATTAATAGCTAGACCAGAATATGGTAGATAGAAACCATCAATCTGAACAACTTTTCTGATAACAAAAAATATATCAGCTGTTTCAAAAAAAAATATAACGAAGATATGAAAATGTATGAAACAGCTGTTTTTAGGGTTCCGTACCCAAAGGGTAAAAATGGGACCCTATTACTAAGCCTCCGCTGTCCGTCTGTCTGTCACCAGGCTGTATCTCATGAACCATGATAGCTAGACAGTTGGAATTTTCACAGATGATGTATTTCAGTTGCCGCTATAACAACAAATACTAAAAACAATAAAATAAATATTTAGGGGGGGCTCCCATCTGTGGCGAGGGGTGAAATTATGGCGAAGGTAAGCTGTTCTACAAAAATGTTATGATCTGCATTGTGGATCGGTGGGATGGGATTTACAAAAGGTAAGCCGATTGGAATCGGCTTGCATAAACCCTTTGCCACTGGCTCCCACACAACCAATGTGATTTTTTTGCAGTTTTTTGCTCCATATCGATAACAACTACAGATAGACAGTTGAAATTTTCACAGATCGTGTATTTCTATTGCTGCTATAATAACATATGCTATAAACAGAATAAAATAAATATTTAAGGGGGGCTCCCATACAACAAACGTGATTTTATGCTGTTTTTTGGTACGGAACCCTTTGTGCTCGAGTCCGACTCGCACTTGGCCGGTTTTTTTTTCATGATTTCACAGCTGGTCCCATAGTAAAAGTTGTTTAGTTTGATGGTCCCTATCCACCACATTCTGGTTTAGTTGTTAATTCTGTTACACATTATATATTATGATTCATGATGATTCAATATGATGATACTGGACTGTCACTGTATTTGTCTTGTATTTTGTATAGTTTATCATCTTGGGTCAATAGTCAAAAAGTCAAAGTCAAAGTCAAATAAGCTTTATTCAAATAAACTTAATTATTAAGTACTTTTGAATCGTCTATATTTTCCTACCACCCGTTCCAGACTTTTTTAGCTGACAAGAAGAACGGGCGCAAGAAACTTATCAGCTGTAACAGCCATAAGTAACGATATTTACAAACTTGAATATATCGTTACCAGAAAATTACAACAGGGTGACAGGATTATTGGCAACAACATAGACTTATTATATTACTTCAACAAAGTACTTATTAGCAAGTTATGTGTTACATCATTTCCACGCATTTAGATCTTTAAGATAATCATCTACTTTATAATAACCTTTACCCATGAGCGTTTTTTTAACATGGTTTTTAAATTCATGCAAAGGAAGATCAATCACTTGTTGTGGAACTTTGTTAATAAAGGCTATGCCTTTCCCCATAAATGAACCTCTAGTTTTTGCAAGCCTAAATCTTGGAACGGCAAGTTTATCTTTATTTCTTGTATTGAACTGGTGAATATTGCTGTTCTTAGCAAATGAATCATAGTGTTTCCTTACATAAACTAAATTATCATAAATATATTGGCCTGCCAAAGTTAAAATATTTATTTCTTTGAACATTTCTCTCAAGGTATCTCTCCGCCGTAGATTGTATATGGCGCGAACAGCTCTTTTTTGGAGTACAAAAATATTTTCAATACTGGCAGCTGAGCCCCACAATAGCAGTCCATACGACATTACGCTATGAAAATAACTAAAGTATACTAACCTTGCCGTTTCAATATCAGTTAAAAGCCTTATTTTCTTAACAGCGAATGCCGCTGAACTAAGTCTACTTGACAAGGCTTCAATATGTGGATCCCATTGCAGTCGAGAATCTAGTGTGATACCTAGAAATTTTGTGCTCTCGATAAACTCGACTTCATCGTCATTCAAATTAATATTTAATTTTGTCTGCTCAACATTAGGTAATGAGAATTTAACACATTTAGTTTTTTTGGGGTTAAGTGCTAAATTATTACTATTAAACCAGTATGAAACTTTAGAGAGGGCACTATTTACTTCGTCCGAACAGTTATTACCTCTGTTTACTTTAAAAACTAAAGAAGTATCATCCGCAAATAGTACTGTTTCACATAAATTATTCGCGTAGTTGGGAAGGTCATTTATATAAATTAGAAACAGCAATGGGCCCAATATTGATCCCTGTGGCACACCCATATTGATGGGGGCTCCAGTAGATTCAGTTCTATTAATCACTACTTTCTGAGTTCTATTGTACAAATACGATTTCATAAGACTAACTGATTTATCAGAGACACCATAATGTTCTAGCTTCTTTAATAGTGTTTGATGATCAACGCAATCGAATGCCTTAGAAAGGTCACAGAAAATGCCAATTACATCTTGCTTTTCTTCCCAAGCATCAAGAATATGTTTGAGAAGTGCAATTCCAGCATCAGTAGTACTTTTACCCTTGGAAAAACCAAACTGATTTTTATGAAGTATATTATTGTATGTGAAGTAATCTAATAATTGGGAATATATAATTTTTTCAAATATTTTACTAAGTGCTGGTAGTATAGATATTGGCCTAAAGTTAGCTGGGTCACTTTTATCCCCAGATTTAAAAAGAGGAATCAATTTACTATTTTTCATTAGATCAGGAAAGACCCCTTCGTCAATACATTTGTTAAAAATAAAAGCCAAGTAAGGGGCTAGTATATCAATTATTGATTTAATTATGCTTGTTGACATGCCCCAAAGATCTTCTGTTTTTTTAACATTAATTGTTTTAAAAGCTTTAATGATATCTGCACTATTTATATATTTAAAGGAAAAACTTTCATTGCACTTATCAACACTTGACTCCAGAAGGGAGACAGCGATGTTGGGACAAGCACTAAGAGTACTGGTAGTTTCTACAGGTATTCTAGCAAAGAAATCTTCAAAAACTTTAGCGACCTCATTGTCAGATTCAAAAGTTTGATCACCAGTTTTTAAACAGAAGGAATTTATATTGGATTTTGATTTGCCCGTTTCTTTGTTAATAATATTCCAAGTAGCCTTAATTTTATTGTCTGCTAATTTAATTTTATTTGCAAAGTACTTGGACTTTGCTAAGATACAGACTTCTCTGAATGTTTGTGAATACTTCTTGACAAATTCAATGAAGTTAGGATCACTAGAAGTAGCTTTCTCTGCATAAAGTTCGTATAATTTCCTTCTGCTCTTATATATGCCGGGTGTGGCCCAGTCACTAAATTTCGTACTATCATTACATTTGATGACTTTTTGTTTAAAAGTTTTACTAAATTCAGTTTGAACTATGCTAAATAAATGATTATATAGGTTATTGGCTTCAAAATTTGGTTCTGGTAATGTTTCAATTTTACTTGTGACATTGGTTCTGAATTTTTCAATACAGTGTTTTTTTACTGGCCTACACATTATTTCCCGTTTAGGCGGAACATGATGGTGCTCAATGGAGGCTAATTGTCCACTATGGTCGGATTTCATACAATTTAAAATTGATTTTTCAATGACATTACAGTTACAGAAAATATTATCTAAGCAGGTTGCCGATGTGGGTGTGATACGCGTTGGTTCATTAAAAATATGTAGCAAATTAAATGATTTAAATAGGTTTATGAACCTACTCGACAGTTTGGCTATTTTAGGGTCTAAGATGTCGACATTAAAATCTCCGCAAATTGCGACTTTTTTATTCTTCCTACAAGTTATTTTTAAAACTTCCTCCATAGTGGACTCAAACTCAGAGTAATTCGCTTTGGGGGGTCTATATACGCATACTATAATTATTTGATCAAGTTCCACGCACGATAACTCAACGGTTCGTTCAATTGAGAGGGATACTACATCTCTACGCTCTTTACATTGTAAACTATTGTGTAGAATAATAAGTGAACCCCCTCTTATAGTAGATTTCCTACTAAGCGAGCTAACAACTTTATAATTATCTAAACTTAAAAGTAATTCGTGCTTTTTCAACCAATGCTCAGTAACACATAACACATCAATATCTTCAGAGTTTAAGAATAAGCTTATTTCTAAATCTTTGCCAGAAAAGCCTTGCATATTTTGGTGTACAATTCTTAAACACTTTGGCTTTTCTATTGTTAAGTCAGGGCTAGAGGACGCCTCTATTGTCCTAAATGGTAATTTAAATGTGAAACATTATTATTACTTGAACTAAGTAAAATGTTATAATTATTTTTATTTGGAACAGATTCCAAAGTTGAATGACTAATGTCAATAGTTGACTGCTCAATAAAAGCAGTTGTTTTACTAGCCAGATTATTGGCTAAATGTTTAAAATAAAAAGATAGCGATAATGCTATTTGTCTCCTAAAAGAACTAGGCAGATAGAACTTATCTTTTGTCAAGTAAAAACTATTAAATAATTTATTGATGTCAATTATGTGTAGCTGTTCACTATTATGAAATGCTACCGTATTCAATGTTACGTTCAACTGATACCTAAAGTTATTTTCCATTTGTGACACACTTTTGCAATAAGGGAATGTGAACAAAATCACTTTTTTTACTTTTAAAGACATTAAGGAATTACAATAAGCTATCAGTTGGTGTTTGTTCACATTACCCCTATTTCCTATCAAAATTATCAAATTAGTGTTTTTATTAAATGTTTTTTTAACAATAATTCTCATCAAGTCATCCAAAGTTGACCCAGGCATACAATAATTAATTATGTTTTCCTTGGTGTGTTTTTGAATTAATTGGCCTAAATTCTTACCCATCTCATCGCAGAACATAATTGTTTCACAACAGTTTTTATCAGAAGATCGATTATTTTTTGTTGAGTTTTTCAAATCGTTACAAGTGTATGAGACCTCTGGTTCTGGTTCACATACTGAGTGGTGAGAAAACGTTCGAGAACCTGTTGATGTAATATATCTCGATTATGAAAAAGCTTTTGACAAAGTACCAATCAGCAGGCTCCTGCAAAAGCTGGAATTTGTTGGCATTCGGGGTAAATTATTAAATTGGATAGAAGCTTTTCTGAGACAAAGAACATTCCGAGTAAGAATTGGCGAATCATTTTCAGACGAAAGAGAGATTCAAAGTGGTGTGCCCCAGGGGTCCGTACTTGGGCCAGTGCTGTACATAATCTTCACTTTCGACTTACCTAAAAATTTGAATTGCAATGTAAGCATGTTTGCTGATGATACAAAAATATTTGTGAATCCTCTTGTAAACTCGGAACGACTTCAAAATGATTTGACTCGATTGGCAAATTGGTCAAAGGAATGGCTTATTAACCTCAACATAGACAAATGCACAGTTCTCCACATTGGGAATCGGAATCCCCACAACCCCTATGAAATCAATGGTGTCCCACTACGATCAGTAGAGGTACAGGTAGACTTAAGAGTACATGTTGCTAATGATCTAAAATGGGAACATCATATCACCACAGTGACCAAGAAAGCTAACAGTTTCATTTACCTCATCCGAAAAGCTTTCGCGTATTTAACACCTGAAATGATGCTAAAAATATACAAAACCTATGTAAGGCCGATTTTAGAATACGCCTTTCAAATCTGGAGCCCATACTTCAAGAAAGATATTCAATTACTAGAAAAAGTTCAACGCAGGTTCTCCAAAGTCCCGAAAGCATTGAAGAATAAACCATACGAGGAAAGACTGGAATCACTGAAACTCACAACTTTAAAGGAACGAAGGGAACGTGGGGACTTAATAGAAACATATAAAATCTTGCATGGACACTATGACATCGAGAATTTTGATAAACAACTATTCCAGTACTCACGAAACACAAACCTACGGGGCCATCATCTCAAATTATCAAAGGCACTATCAGGAAACAATCCACATAAACATTTCTTTAATAATAGAGTAGTTGAAGCTTGGAACAAGTTGCCAGAAGAAGTGATATCTGCACAGAATACGAATCAGTTTAAGAATAGATTGGACAAATATTTAAAAACTAATGAAAGATAAACTCAACCCATGATATAACTGGGTACAGGCTCTTATCAGTTGTCTCAACTGCTTGCCTGTCAATCAATAATAATAATAATAATAATTTCGACTAATAATTTTTAAGCACGTACTTATACTTGTTCATGCGCATTTGGTCCACTTGCCGAAAAAACATCCACTTCGCATTTGGTCCACTTTAGAGGCCCTATTTTTGAATCGCTCGGCTGGCGTCGAGCGCTCGTTTCTACTGATTTTCGTTCGACATCCCATACATTTGAGTTGATTTGTCGAACGAAAATCAGTAGAAACAAGCGCTCGACGCCAGGCGAGCGATTCAAAAATAGGGTCCTAGATCTATGTAAAAAGAATTAAAACAAAATTATTTTCCCACTTCCATATTTATGTGAAAGTTGACCAAATGCGAAATAGATGTTCCGCGAAATGGACCAAATGCGAAATGGACGTTCCACGAAATGGACCAAGTGGACCAAATGCACATGAACGACTTATTTATACTGACTATATTCCTATTTATAGTGTTACTTGTATGTAGTAGGTATTACTTATTGTTATTACTAAAATGTTAATTCACGAACGTCCCGTATTGGTCCCTGAAAGTTATGGCAATCCTTACTAAACTTAATGCGTATGCCGTCACAAGATAGCTATTTGTTTGCAGGGTTGGAAAAAATCTCGATTTTTTGCAAAAAATAAATAATCACAGATTTTTGCAAAAAATCGAAAATCACAGATTTTTTGCTTCAGCTTTAAAAATCCACTTAAAACAGCATGTGAAACCACACAGCGCTTTTGTTTTACTTATTTGACACTTTAATTCAGAAGAAACACAATTAATGACCAGTACAGTCAGTGGCACGAATTATGAAATCGGGTGGGGATTGCGCGAAACGCGTATTTTGGGTATGCGTTGCGGTGAGGGGCGCGGGCGGCGGGAGAGGGGCGCGCGCTATTGGTCGCTCACAAGAGCACATGCGCGAACTTATCCCCACTCCGTCTAAAAATTTTCATGATTCGTGCCACTGACTGTAACATAGTTGAAAATGTCTGGTGGATGATATGAGGATGGATGATTTGGCAGTTTTTTTAGAAAAAAGCAGTAAGCGCTAATTTTACCGGTAAAATATTTTTACTGGTAAATTTACCGATAAAATGTTTTAACGGTATATTTAACGTTATTTTTTTATCGTTATTTTTTTTTTTACGGTACCTATCAATCCCTGGAATAAACTGTGAAACTTTAGCTTCAATCTGTACATGTGAATTTTCCATACATTATGAACTTAGGGAGAAATTAATTTAATTTTAATGAGGGTGCTATTTGTGGTATCCCTATACATCAAGTGGCGCCCTCATCTTGCTCGCTCAGTATAGCCTTAAGAGTAGCCACACACACATAGACGGAATTCCGTACATACGTGATTCCGAACGAAGCTAATCCATACAAATCTATGCACCCACCACACACATGCGTGATTTTTCTGTACGGAATTTTCATACATTAACAATATTCCATTCCGTTGTGTGTGTGGCGGGGCTTAATTTAATGCAACTAAAAATACTCAATTTTTCTTTTATTATTTTAACTTCACAGGTATCAAAGGACAAGCGCGCCCTCAAATTCCTGAAGCGTCGCCTGGGCACACACATCCGCGCCAAGAGGAAGCGAGAGGAGCTGAGCAACGTGCTCACTCAGATGAGGAAGGCTGCCGCGCAGGCCCACCACGCCCCCACTAAGTAAACAATAAACTAGTGAATAACAGTCGCTTGGTTTCATTTACTTATCGTGTACCTAACCATCACTCTATCTAGATTTTATTCCAGCTCATTCAGTATTCATTGTTTTTTGATAATTTGTCAGTAATGCCTAGGTCTTCTCCAAACTGATCGCGTTTAGCGCTGCGCTAGAGTATTACCTGACGTTAGGGATGTTCGATCCGATCCGATACTTGCGTGGATCGATACAATGGGATACGATCCATTCGATTTTTGTATCGATACAATAGCATTCGATCCTTTGGTGGATCGATACACATGCATAGAGGATCGGATTGAAAGAATCGTATTATGTATATCATATTAATAAAGTAATAACTTATTTAATTAATTAATTAAATAATTTGAAGTTCAACGGAATATTTAGTCAAAATTCATAATTATTTAATAAACATTCCTCTAATTACTTGGACACTTTTTGCCAATGTTGCCATATCATATTTCGATGTACTGTCAACTGCGTCATAACTATTATATTGTTTAGTTTGAGAAGAGAACAATTTTTATTTCGTAAAGTACGTTTTGTTTGCTTGGACCACTAGCAACTTTTAATTTTGTTTTTGGGTACTTTAAAATACAGTGTGTTTTTTTAACAGTGATCAAATTTCCTGGTATGGCTTAGATTAGACCATCAAAGTGACCAACTTTGTCTATAGGATCAACTTAATCAGAACAAAAAATAATCAGCTGTTCCATACATTTTGGTCGAGTAGATACCTATTGATGTTTTCTATGGAACAGCTGATTATTTTTTTGACCTGACTAAGTTGGTCCCCAGACAAAGTTGTTCAGTTTGATGGTCTCACTATAACTAAGCTATACCACACTGTATTATATTGCCCTTATTTTTTAATTTGCCATATACACAGTTATTTTTAAAGAATATCTAAAAATGAAAAGGGGTGTTCAGACCACGTTAATGAACAACTTTTACTACGGGGCCAACCACGATATCGCGAAAAAAAATCTGCTGCCTATAGTATAAGTTGTTCATTAACGTGGTCTGAACACTCCTTTTCATTTTTAGATATACTTACTTTAAAAATAACGGTGTATATTAGTCACTTATTATCATGTTTCTATTAAAATGATTAAAAATCGAAAATATTTAATTCGATACTGGATCGATCCAAAAAATCGTATCAATATATAAGGATCGATCCATGGATCGATACAATGGATAACGATCCATTGCGATCCGGAATATCGATACAAGGCACCCGGATCGAACATCCCTACCTGACGTCGCGCTATAGCGCCGCGTTATGTTGTAGGACGTGCATAGTTTCATGCCAAACTGCGGCGCTATAGCGCGACGTTAAAACGCGTTCTGTTTGTATGTACCTTAGGGGTGATTTTTCAATCCTCAGGTAACAGATATCTGTCAGTTAAATTATATTTCGAATAACATAAAAGTCATCCAAAAAATTTGACCAACAAACATATTATGACTAGGGCAACCGTGTCCGGTTCCAGGATTTTGATACCCGGTTCTTGTAGACAGTTAGAACCGGGGGAACCGGTTCTAACTGTCTAGCTAATATTATAAGGAATATGAAATAAAATTGTTTAAATTTTGTCTAAACAACGTAATATATAGAACTTAAACATTAATTCAGTCTTTATTTAGTAACAAATCAGTATTTTTTTAGTTAATTTCCTTTATATTTTTTGTAGATTAACTTATTAGCTTTAGAAAACCAAAATCGAAGAATAATCTTTTCATTTAACACTTCAAAAACATTTATTAATAAAATCTGAAAAAAAAATACTCCTACAAATAAAGTTAACAGAAGAGTCGAAAAACGTAAAGAAAGAAAAAAGTCTCTAGAATATTCAGCGTTTTTGTACCGTACGTATTTTATCCTCAGCCAGTAGGTTAGTTGTATTGTAGTTCGTCTCAAATTTAAGGGCGTTCGCTGCCTTAAGCGGGATCCCGTCGCGGGTACACGGTGCGAGAATTTAGATTGCTGGTTTTCTGACGGACAGGTGCATGAGTAAGCTCTACTATAATTGTCACCTAGGGTCGGGATCCCGCTTAATGCAGCGGACGCCCTAACTCGTCATTGGGATAATATTATATAACTGTTTTAGAATTAATTTAAAAGATAACAAAAGTAAGGAGTTTAGCATGTGTGCGAGCCATTGAGATTGGCACAATAAAAATGAAGGCGCGCACTTGTCGCGTGCTCAGGGAAGATGGAGCGTCGGTTTAGGTCGACCTTTCGCACTCCCGAGGCGTCTCGTTTCCAATCCGTGCGTGAATGTAGGCGCGCTCTGAGCACAGATGTTGGGACCCGAAAGATGATGAACTATGCCTGGTGAGGTCAATGTCATGGGAAACCCTAATTCCGCGATGCCGTAGCGATTCTGACGTGCAAATCGATCGTCGGAACTGGGTATAGGGGCTAAATACTAATCGAAACATCTAGCTAGTAGGTGGTTCCGTCCTAGTTTCCCTCAGAATAGCTTTCGTCGAATCGAATAGTCTCATCAAGTAAAGCAAATGATCAGAGGCATTGGTGCTGATTCTGACACGACCTCAACCTATAAATGGGTGAAAACTCCGGTCTCGAACGATGAAGCCGGGGATCTGATGACGGTGCCAAGTGGGCCAATTTTTGGTAAGCAGAACTGGCGCTGTGGGACTAAAAAAGGCGTTGGTCGTTCATGAAGTCATGACAGTAGGACGTTGGCCATGGAAGTCGGAATCCGCTAAGGAGTATGCAACGACTTACTTGCTGAAGCAACCAACCCTGAAAATGGATGGCGCTGAAGCGTTTTGCCTATACACTACCGTTACGGTTATGTGAGGCGTGTACGCAAGTGCATGTCATTAAGCCGTAACGAGTAGGAGGTGCGCAGAGTGCAGAAGGGCTTGGGTTGGGCGTGAGCCCACTTGGAACCTCCATTGGTGCAGCTCTTAGTGGTAGTAGCAAATACTCCAGCAAGGCCTTGGAGGACTAACGTGGAGAAGGGTTTTGCGTGAACAGAGTAGTTGCTCGCGAGTCATTCGATCCTAAGATCAAGGAGAGATGTAATGTCATCCAAGTCATGTTGTTCAACAATTTCGTTACCGTAGCCGCGGTTTTCTTGTAAACGACGTCTGAGAGGGCTAGCTGAATTGCATGCGCAATGCATTTTTGATGCAAAGACTTCATTTCTTTGCCAATTTTTATCATCACGCTGCACCCACCTTTGGTTTCTTCACATTCACAGTTTGAATTGAAAAATAATATAATAATTTTCAGTTTTTTAAGAACCCGGGGAACCGGGTTTGCTCCTTCCGGAACCGGTTCTGTCTATACCGTCAAAGAACCGGGTATACCCGGTTCTGACGGAACCGGGTAGAACCGGGTGCATGCCCTAAATTTATGACAATCATTTACGTGGCGGACTACAGCTGGGCCACAAAAAAAAGTTGGAAATCTGACTTTTTTACTATGCCATGATGAAGTCGATAATTTGTCGGAATTTGTCGCCAAAAACCAGAATTTGTCGGTCTTGCGTTTAGGAGATACGTGTGGCTCAGCTGTAGAGACGTATCTACAGCTGGGCCACACATCTCGAAAACGGAAGGTCGTAGCGAAAATCTGATTACTCGTATGTGTAGCCGGTAATTTGTCGGATTTTGTCGCCAAAAACCAGAGTTTGTCGGTCTTGCGTTTAGGAGATACGTGTGGCTCAGCTGTAGAGACGTCTCTACAGCTGGGCCACACAGATCTCGAAAACGGAAGGTCGTAGCGAAAATCTGATTACTCGTATGTGTAGTCGGATTTTGTCACCAAGAACCAGATTTTGTCGATCTTGCGTTTAGGAGATATGTAAGGATACGCTGTGGAGACTTTTCTACCTGGATCTTGAGAAAGGAAGGTCATAGCGAAAATCTGACAAATTCCGACAAACTAACGGCTACACACTCGAGTTATCAGATTTTCGCTATGACCTTCCTTTCTCAAGATCCAGGAAACGTAGTGATTATATTCTCTTTGGATCCAGGTAGAAAAGTCTCCACAGCGTATCCTCACATATCTCCTAAACGCAAGATCGACAAAATCTGGTTCTTGGTAACAAAATCCGACAAACTACCGGCTACACATACCTACGAGCAGGGCTTTATAACGTTACCAATTAACAGTAAACATAACGTTACGTAACGTTATTTTCAATATGATACCTTGATAACGTTATTTTTTTTAACGTTATCAGGTAACATAACATTAATTTAACGTTATAATATGGTTATGTTACTAGATACCGTTACAAGAAATAACGTTATCATTATTTTCTGTTAAGCGACGTTGCCAGCTCGCCCGCTGCCGGCCTTGCATGTCTCTTGCAACTTAAAACCTTTTTTGTACTACCACAAGAATCTATACATATAACAAAATCGTAACGAGGCCAATTCTGTACATTCAATATTTTTTCAAAAAGTAATTGCTAGATGTTAAGTACATGATACTGAACCCAAAACAATAGTTTTTTGGAATTTTTGTCTGTTTGTTTGTTTGTATGTACGTGCATAACTTTTAACCTACTGCGCCGATTTGAACAAAACTTTTTTTGTTATATAGCTGATAAGCCTGGGCATAACTTAGGGTATAATTGATTTTGGAAAATGGAACACCTGATGCAGAACCATAATGGCCCAACTAAACTATAAGGAATATAAAAATGACACCTTAGCAAAAGTTGTTCAGCCTGATGAGCATTTTTTGTCGAGGTATAAAAATCGAAGATCTGGAACACCTGATGCACAACCATAATGGCCCAACTAAACTATAAGGAATATAAAAATAACGTCTTAACAAAAGTTGTTCAGCCTGATGAGCATTTTTTGTTGTGGTATATAAATCGAAGATCTGGAACACTTTTTGCAGAACCATAATGGTCCAACTAAATTATATGGAATATAAAAATGACGCCTTAACAAAAGTTGTTCAGCCTGGTGAGCATTTTTTGTTGAGGTATAAAAATCGAAGATCTGGAATACCTGATGCAGAACCATAATGGTCCAACTAAACTATAAGGAATATAAAAAAACGCCTTTACAAAAGTTGTTCAGCCTGATAAGCATTTTTTGTTGTGGTATAAAAATCGAAGATCTGGAACACTTTTTGCAGAACCATAATGGTCCAACTAAACTATATCTATATATATAAAATTCAAAGTCCTGACTGACTGAGTGAGATATCAACGCACAGCCCAAACCGCTGAACCTAGAGACTTGAAATTTTGCACACAGATACCTTATACAGTGTAGGCATCCACTAAGGAAGGATTTTTGAAAATTCTATCCCTAAGGGGATGAAATAAGGGATGAAAGTTTGTATGAAAGTCCCTCAGTTTTGAAGCTAGGATCTTCAAATTTTGTGTTTAGGCTGATGATTGAAAATAAATAAATAAATGTCTCAGCGTTTTTCAAAATTCTACCCCCGAAGGGGTGAAAAGGGGGATGAAGTTGTGTTTAGAAGATAATCCTTTATTTTTGAAGTACAAATAGCTAAATTTGTAATTTAGGCTTATGGATAGAAATCTAACGCAACGCATATTGTATTGGTATAATTTCAACCCCCATGGTGATGAAATGGGGGTGCAATGGGGTGAATAAACGTAAAAATCGATATGGATATGAATGTCGTTATTGGGGTTTTCTGAGTTGACGATTGCGAAAATAACATTTATTTTGAAGTCCAACACATGATTTAACCCCTAAAGGGGTGAAAATGGGGTTCAAATTTTGTATGGAAAAACAATATTAAATAGACAGTACAACTTTAAACTTCGTAGGAGCACGTCTAAAAATAAATATAAGTACATATATTATTGTTATTTTGAAAATCAACCCCGTAGGGGGTAAATGGGGTAAGTAAACATAAAAATCTATATGGATGTCGTTCTTGAGGTTTTATGGGATAGTGATTGCGAAAATGACATTTATTTTGAAGTCCAACACGGTGGACATGATTTAACCCCTAAAGGGGTGAAATCGGGGTTATAATATTTGTATGGAAAAAGAATATTAAATAGACATTACAACTTTAAAATTCGTAGGAACACATCTAAAAATAAAAAGGCAATTATATATTTTATTTTGAAAATCATCCCTTAGGGGTGAATGGGGTAAGTAAACATGAAAATCGATGTGGATGTCGTTTTTGAGCTGTTATGGGGACGGGGACGAGATACCTACTAATATCTCTGGACCAATTCTGATTATTGTAAAAAACTAGCTTCCGCCCGCGACTTCGTCCGCGTGGATATTAGAGAAAATCCTTAGGGAACCTTCAACCAGGATCCGACCAGCCGTTTTTACGCGATTAGGCGGGTCCCCACCAAGCGAGCAGCCTCGTGCGAGGCCCGCCTCACGCGGCAAACGTCTTGCCTCGCGAGGCAGCGCGCTTGGTGGGGACCCGCCTAATCGCGTAAAAACGGCTGGTCGGATCCTGGTTGAAGGTTCCCTAAGGATTTTCTCTAATATCCACGCGGACGAAGTCGCGGGCGGAAGCTAGTGGAATATAAAAATGACGCCTTAACAAAAATTGTTCAGCCTGATGAGCATTTTTTGTTGTGGTATAAAAATCGAAGATCTGAAACACCTGATGCAGAACCATAATGGCCCAACTAAACTATAAGGAATATAAAAATAACGCCATAACAAAAGTTGTTCAGCCTGATAAGCATTTTTTGTTGTGGTATAAAAATCGAAGATCTGGAACACTTTTTGCAGAACCATAATGGTCCAACTAAATTATATGGAATATAAAAATGACGCCTTAACAAAAGTTGTTCAGCATGATGAGCATTTTTTGTTGAGGTATAAAAATCGAAGGTCGTGAACACCTGATGCAGAACCATAATGGTCCAACTAAACTATAAGGAATATAAAAAAACGCCTTTACAAAAGTTGTTCAGCCTGATAAGCATTTTTTGTTGTGGTATAAAAATCGAAGATCTGGAACACTTTTTGCAGAACCATAATGGTCCAACTAAACTATAAGGAATATAAAAATGACGCCTTAACAAAAGTTGTTCAGCCTGATAAGCATTTTTTGTTGTGGTATAAAAATCGAAGATCTGGAACACTTTTTGCAGAACCATAATGGTCCAACTAAATTATATGGAATATAAAAATGACGCCTTAACAAAAGTTGTTCAGCATGATGAGCATTTTTTGTTGAGGTATAAAAATCGAAGGTCGTGAACACCTGAGGCAGAACCATAATGGTCCAGCTAAACTATAAGGAATATAAAAATTACGCCATAACAAAAGTTGTTCAGCCTGATGAGCATTTTTTGTTGAGGTATAAAAATCGAAGATCTCGAATACCTGATGCAGAACCATAATGGTCCAACTAAACTATAAGGAATATAAAAAAACGCCTTTACAAAAGTTGTTCAGCCTGATAAGCATTTTTTGTTGTGGTATAAAAATCGAAGACCTGGAACACTTTTTGCAGAACCATAATGGTCCAACTAAACTATAAGGACTATAAAAATGACGCCTTAACAAAAGTTGTTCAGCCTGATAAGCATTTTTTGTTGTGGTATAAAAATCGAAGATCTAGAACACCTGATGCAGAACCATAATGGCCCAACTAAACTATAAGGAATATAAAAATAACGCCATAACAAAAGTTGTTCATCCTGATGAGCATTTTTTGTTGAGGTATAAAAATCGAAGATCTGGAACACCTGATGCAGAACTATAATGGCCCAACTAAACTATAAGGAATATAAAAATAACGTCTTAACAAAAGTTGTTCAGCCTGATGAGCATTTTTTGATGTGGTATAAAAATCTATGATCTGGAACACTTTTTGCAGAACCATAATGGTCCAACTAAACTATATGGAATATAAAAACGACGTCTTAACAAAAGTTGTTCAACCTGATGAGCATTTTTTGTTGAGGTATAAAAATCGGAGATCTGGAACACTTTTTGCAGAACCATAAGGGCCCAACTAAACTATATGGAATATAAAAATGAAGTCTTTATAAAAGTTGTTCAGCCTGATGAGCATTTTTTGTTGAGGTATAAAAATCGAAGATCTGGAACACTTTTCACAGAACCATAATGGTCCATCTAAACTATATGGAATATAAAAATTACGCCTTAACAAAAGTTGTTCAGCCTGATGAGCATTTTTTGTTGTGGTATAAAAATCGAAGATTTGGAACACTTTTTGCAAAACCGTAATGGTCCAACTGAACTATAAGGAGTATAAAAATAACGCCATAACAAAAGTTGTTTAGCCTGATGAGCATTTTTTGTTGAGGTATAAAAATCAAAGGTCTTGAACACCTGATGCAGAACCATAATGGTCCAGCTAAACTATACAAAATATAAAAATGACACCTTAGCAAAAGTTGTTCAGCCTGATAAGCATTTTTTGTTGAGGTATAAAAATCGAAGATCTGGAACACCTGATGCAGAACCATAAGGGTGTGTCCCCACTTAGGCCGCGCTCCGCGCTCCGCGCTCCGCGAACCTCGGAGCATATGTGGACGCGCGAACTCCGTCTGCTCCGCGCTCCGCGCTCCACGCTCCGCGCTCCACGCTCCGCGCTCCACGCTCCGCGCTCCACGCTCCGCGCTCCGTTCCCGTAATCAAATAAGCTTTATTCATATAAACTTAATTATTAAGTACTTTTGTCTCCACATTATTATTATTGTGCAATTAATAATGAGTGGAAAAGAAGGGGTAAAACTTTGAATTAACAATCATGCCTATGTACAGTCAGCAGCACATCAGGTTATATAAAGTGTCAAAAATTTTCAA
Organism: Agriphila tristella; assembly: GCA_928269145.1. Classification (NCBI taxonomy): domain Eukaryota; kingdom Metazoa; phylum Arthropoda; class Insecta; order Lepidoptera; family Crambidae; genus Agriphila; species Agriphila tristella. The sequence goes on along the minus strand of OV743433.1, from coordinate 35,629,511 downwards.
TTTATTTTGGACCTTGTCTTGAAGGCTCAATAGGCTTTTCGTAATGAAAAAAAACTGTTGGCTCGATAGATGGCGTTGATAAAAATTTGTGTCAACCAAACTACTTACTTCTCTTCTCTAAGGTGTGTAGGCTGTGGAATAATGAATCACAGTATTTTCTTGATTTATCTGAATTCCGGAATGCAAATTCCACGATTTCTAGTGTTGCCAGTAGTCGTTTCTAAAAAAGTACTTACATTTTATGTTACTATGGAGTATGGTTATGTCTTTTTGTTTATGGGCTGATTTGACCGTTTTCGGTGAAACTCGGTTTTTGGTGTTATTTTGACAAAAAAATAGCAACACAATGTTAAAAATATAAAAAATCCAGGATAGCGGGCAACTTTTTTGCTTGGTAGCCAATTTCTTTGAAACTCGGTTTTTGTTACTGCTTTAACAAGAAATCAGCAACGCAATGTTAAAAATACAAAATTCCAACATGGCGGCCAACTTTTCTGTTTGTGGGCCGATTACAATGAAACTCGATTTTTGGTACTATTTTGACAAAAAACCAGCAACGCAAAGTTAAAAATAGCAAAAATCCAAGATGGCGGTCAACTTTTTTATTTGTGGGTCGATTTCAATGAAACTCAGTTTTTCTTTTTATTTTGACAAGGAAACAGCAACGATATATTCAAAAATATAAAAATTCCAAGATGCCGGCCAACTTTTTTGTTTTTGGGCCGATTTCGATGAAACTCGGTTTTGGGTACTATTTCGAAAATAAAACAGCAACGCAATAATAAAAATTGAAAAAAATTCAAGATGGCGGCCAACTTTTTTGTTTTTGTGCCGATTTCAATGAAACTCGGTTTTTAGTACTATTTCGACAAGAAAACAGCAACGCAATAATAAAAATATAAAATATCCAAGATGGCGGCCAACTTTTTTGTTTTTGGGCTAACTTCGATGAAACTCGATTTTTGGTACTATTTCGACAAGAAAACAGCAACGCAATAATAAAAATATTAAATATCCAAGATGGCGGCCAACTTTTTTGTTTTTGGGCCGGTTTCGATGAAACTTGTTTTTTGGAACTATTTCGACAATAAAGCAACGCAATAATAAAAATATTAAATATCCAAGATGGCGGCCAACTTTTTTGTTTTTGGGCTAATTTTGATGAAAATTCAAAAGCTTCTGGAGGACTTTAAGTATCGGCTTACCACGCTCTCAGAAGTTCTGTAGTGATTCCGTCGTCACCCGCCGCCTTGTTGTTTTTCAGCTGTTTGAGAGCCATACTAATCTCCTGCATGCTGACGTCCGAAGTATCTTGGGTATAGTGTAGTGTAAGCTTGGCTCTGGGGTCTTTAGCCTTGCTTTCAACAGGTATCTGCGTGGAATATAACTGCCCATAGAAACTATCGATCTCCCTCAGGATTTCAGGCTTCGCTGAGATGATGCGTCCGTCGTCAGTTTTTAGCTTCGTCATCTGGCTTTGCCCAATAGACAGATCTTGAAAAGTATGAAACAGGAATGAAACTTGTTTCGAAAAATCGTTATTATCATTAGGGCTGACTTTTACTAAGGCACCAAAATATCTATCCTGGTGAAAAAAAGTTACAACTGCACTGAAGCCAAAAAAAAAATATGAACGATTTTTTTCTGGCGTTAGTGGCACCTAAGATTTTTTGGTGCCATAGTAAAAGTGAACCCTAATGATAAAATTTATACTTACTTGGAAACAAGTTTCATTCCTGTACCATACCTTTAAAAAAATTGGGCCAATAAGTTGCATTGTCTATTTGATTTAAAGATAAAAAATAATGAAAAATGTTAAAACCTTAATATTAACAATATTAACAGTCGATGACGTTTAAAATTTGCAATGCTGCTGTATCAATAAGTCATTTTTGACCAATACCCTTCATTGCCGCCTTTGATTCTATACGACTCACTTGTTATAGATAAATGTTATAGTCTTTACCTGTTTCTATAGTATTATGTAGTCTGCGCTTGTAGTAAGACTAGTAAGTGAGTAACTCGATGTTTTTTGTCAGTTCTAAAATATCTTTACGTAAAACGCTAGTTTTTTTTACATTCTCTTTGTACTTACCTACCTAAGTAATAGTATAATAGTATTTACCTACATAATGTTGTCATACGTACTAGCATCAAATCAATCCGCACCGGACAAATCTACGTGATTTTTGGTGCGTGTAACACTAATGTTATGTTTTATTTTTGACTAGCTGATGCCTGCGACTTCGTACGCATGGACATTATTACTCCGGCGTATTCATATAAGGTCATCCAGGTGTTCCAGATCTTAGATTTTTATATTTCAACAAAAAATGCTCATCAGGCTGAACAACTTTTGTTAAGGTGTCATTTTTGTATTTTGTATAGTTTTGTATGGTAATGCATCAGGTGTTCCAATTTCCAAAATCATTATACTCTAAACTATACCCAGGCTTAACAGCTATATTACAAAAAAAGTTTCATTCGAATCCGTTCAGTATTCCCTGAGATTAGCGTGTTCAAACAGACAAACAAACAGACACACTTTTTTTCTAAATTCTTACTCTATTACTATGTCTCCATCGTCCCACATATATTTTTTTTGAAATATATGTAATGTACAGTTTTTTACTGTTTTATTATATGTAAGGATAAATAAATAAAAAAAAGGGAAGCATAGTTTACTATTGCAATAAAATGAGGGTTGTTATAGCACATTCGAGTGAGATGGCGCTGCCGTCACGGTAAACATTAACTCCGCATAAAAGTTTAAATTAAAAATATTTACCTTAGCAATAATAAGTCAATTAGCATATTAATAACTTGTGTAAATGTCAGTGAAGTGGTGATATTGTTTTCACAAGTGATACAAAGCCGATTTCTCCAAAAACTAACAAAAATAAACAGTGTTATAAAGTGACCAAAAAAAAGAAAAAGGATTTTTTATGTGTATTGTCGGTGTTGTGCAGAGAACATTATTAATCGATCCTGTGCTATTCTATTAATTAAAAGTGTAATTTAAACTAAAAATCTGTGTAAAAATACGAAAGTGTACAGCTATTCATATCTACCTTCGGAATACGAACCTTTATTCTCAACTTTGAGCTACACAGATATGAACCTTATTATCAATAGTTAAACAGAAACTAAACGTAGTGACTCAAAATTTCGCACGCTCAGTTATGTGCTGCTTGGTCGAACGCATAAGTGCTCTAGTGTAATATCAGGCGGTCCGGAGATCGATCCTCGTGCACCTCAAACTTTTTTGACTTTCAAATTTATTTATAAAAATTAACTTCTTTGAAAATATCACACTCCGTCGCCAGAGGCCGAAATCACTATCAGAATCAATATTGGAAAGCGATTCTCAAGACGTGCCTTGCAATGAAACTTGCAATATTACGATAGATGGCACTACTACTAGCCTTCCTGATCTGAGTGCCCAAAGTAATAATGAAGAAATAACAGATCTAAAAACACAAATAGAAAAATTGACATTAGAGTTAACAACTGCACATCAGGAAATAAACAACTTGTCACTTGAAAACTCACAGTTAAAACGAACAATAGAAGAATTAAATAAGAAACAAAAGATTCTACACAAAACAATAAATAATACTTTGAGCTCTCCGACAAACAAAAGGATAAAAACTTCGACCCCCCAAAAGCCATCGACCCCCCAAAAGCCATCAACCCCCAAAAAGCCATCGACCCCCAAAAAGCCACCGACCCCCAAAAAGCCACCGACCCCCCAAAAGCCATTGACCCCCAAATCAACGACTATCAATGTGAATAAATACACAAAAAAACAATCACCGTCGCTTGAGACACAGACACAAAAAGAAGAATACATTAATCCAAGTAATAATAACCCGAAAATACCAAAACTGTGTATTTTAAGCAGCAATAATACGAACCGACTACTACCCTTATCGGAATCCATTTTCTATGATTTTCAAATATGTCATTATAAGAAACCAAATTGTAACATAGCAACGCTGCTAGAAGACCTCGAGAAAAAAATTGAAACTTTTTCCCGCAATGATTTTTGTTTCATTATGATCGGGGAAAGTGACTTTACAAAGACTTCAAACAACGTTGAAATTATAAAATTTATGAGAAACAAATTACTCCCGTTGACACATACGAACATAATAATTTGTCTTCCTACCTATATATGCCATGAGTATGCAACGCTGTATAACTATAGAGTCGAAATCTTTAACAATTTACTCTGTATGGATAACCAGCTACATGAATACACATACATAACTGACACAAACCTAAAATTAACGTATGATTACGACATGTTCTCAAGACGCACAGGAAAAATAAATGATTTTGGATTAAAAAATGCATTCATTCATCTACGGCAATCAGTCGAAATAATTCAAAACTTTGAATATCAAGAGCAGCTAAACAATGTAGAGACTACAGATTTTTTTCGTGAATGACGGCTGTATTAAAATACTTCACCAAAATATCGCAGGATTAATAAATAAGACAAACTTGCTCATTACCCATATTGACCAATTGAACCGAGAGAGAAACCCCAGAAGTCATCTGCATAACAGAACATTTCATTCAGAGCGGTCACGAAGATCTATTAAATGTACCTAACTTCACACTAGCAGCTTCTTACTCCCGAGAGCATCAAAAACGCGGAGGAGCCTGTATATTGATAAAAAATGGACACCAGTGGAAGGAACTACCAAAAATTGCCAAGTTTTCAATATCTGGAATTATGGAATGTTGTGGAATTGAATTAATTTCTCATAATATCATTGTTATCTGTTTGTATAAAGTCCCTGGAAAAACAAACCTTGACATATTTTATGAAAAATTATATACGATGTTAACAAGCGTATGTTCGAAAAATAGCAAAAAAATTGTTTTATGTGGCGATTTTAATATTGATAGATTAAAACGTAATAATATTGCATTTGAGTTTGAGAATTTTTTACTAAGTTTTGGTTTTACTTTAATAATAAATCAACCTACTAGATTAATAAGCAAATCCTGTCTAGATAATTTTGCTCTTAATACAAAACGAGGATGCAAGGGTGAGGTACTTGACTTTGGATTATCTGACCATACCGCCCAGCTACTGACAATTCCCGTCAAGAAATCGTGTATAATTAACTCGTGGCGGATTAAACAACGGGATTATTCACTCGAAAATATGAACAAATTTAAAGCTCATTTACAATCACTGCATTTTTCAGATGTTTATGAGACCAATGACCCAAATACTGCATACAATTGTTTTTTCGAATACTTTAAATTATTATATGACCTTTGTTTCCCACATAAAACAGTAAAAAAAACTTTGACCAAAAAATGTAAATGGCTTTCAAAAGGCATAAAACTATGTTGCAAAAAAAGACGTGAAATGCTATGGAAATATAGACGGTCACCTTCTTCAAAAAAAAAAAAACTTTTTCAAAATTACTCTCGTAAACTTAACAAAATTATCAAATTGACACAAAGAGTACAAAATAATTACCTAATACAAACAGCTGATAATAAAACAAAAGCAACATGGGATATTATTAACAAAAATAAAAAACAGAACTCTAAAGAGCCAATCCTTAAAATAACAGACGAAAACATAGCAGTAACAGATCCTCTGTTAATAGCGAACCATTTTAATGATTTTTTTATAGACCAGATTAAAGAATCACCTTGTACAAATAAAAATATTACAAGCAATAACAGCAACTCGATGTTTATGTCTCCGGTGACTTGTGAATCCTTAATAAAAATCATTAAATCTTTAAAAAATACATCTAGTGTAGGATATGATGGAATATGCACAAAGGTAATAAAACATGTAGTCGAAATTATATGCCCTCATTTAGTTTACATAATAAATTTGTGCATAACAGAAGGTAAATTCCCTGATGCACTAAAATTAACAATAATTAAGCCTTTACATAAAAATAATGATAAAGAAAACGTAAAAAACTACCGTCCAATTGCTTTGATTTCTATTTTTTCAAAAATTTTGGAAAAGTTTATTTACTTGCAGATGTACAGTTTTCTTGAAAAATATAATATTTTATGTCAAGAACAAAAAGGATTTCGAAAAAATAAAACTCTAAATATGGCCATCCATGAACTACTTAAGCCTATAATAACTGGAATGGATAAAAAAACTCCAATATGTGCCATATTTACTGATATGACAAAGGCATTTGATTATGTAAATCATAAAAATCTGTTAAATAAATTAAACAGTTATGGAATCAGAGGAAATATTCTTAAATTGATTGAGTCATATCTTACTAATCGCGAACAGATAACCGAAATAAGTAGGATCTGTCCAATAAAACGTATGGAAATAAAATATATGTCCGATAAAAGACTGGTAAAATGTGGTGTCCCGCAAGGTAGTGTGCTTGGGCCCTTATTATTTTTAATTTATATAAATGACATGCCGACAAATATTCGTAATCCTATGATACTCTTTGCTGACGATAGCACCGCTATAGTAAAACATAATGACTGTAATAATTATGAAAATGACATTAATAATACTTTAGAAGACATAATTAATTGGCTTAATAACAATAACTTAAAAATTAATCTATCTAAAACTAAAATCATGCATTTTACGCAAAATCCTAATAAAGTTGACAACTTGAATATTAATTATCAAAACCAGAGCATAGAACGGACGGACGTAACCAAATTCTTAGGACTAATTATAGATGATAAATTAACATGGAAACATCAATCAGACGAAATATGTAAAAAATTATACAAATCAGCATATGCTTTGTTTAACTTAAGTAAAATAGTCAACAGAAAAGCAGTTCTATCCGCTTATCATGGATTAGTAGGATCGGTATTGAGGTTCGGTGTAATTTTCTGGGGAAACTGTAGTGAGCGCGAACACATATTTAGAGCACAGAAACGATGCATTAGGGCAATTTGCGGGCTTGGTATAAGGGATAGTTGTGAACCGTTTTTCAAATCACTGAAAATATTAACATTGCCGTGCTTATATATTTTGGAAATGGCGTTATTTGTTAAAAATAATGGACACTTATATACCAGTTTTCATATGTGTCGGAACACCACACGCGCACAATATGCTAATAAATTAAGAATACCACCTTGTAAAACAGCACTTTTCAAGAAAGGCGTACTGCACTTAGCACCTCGTATTTACAATAAGATTCCAGAACCACTAAAGCAATTACCAGTGCCAATTTTTAGAAAAAAATTGAGACAAATACTTATTGAGAAATGTTATTATTCTATACAGGATTTTCTTTGTGACAATTTACTCATATAAGCACAGTTTATATATTTAAATTTGATTTGTAATTTACTTGATACATTAATATTTTTTGACATTTTTAACTGTGACATTATATAATTTTAATTTTAATTTGTGACATAAAATAATATTAAAAGAATACTTTTCTGACATTATAATTAAACTTAATATTAGTTAATTTGCTGTTATTCTATTTGACAATGTTTAAATCTTTATGTTATTGTTTTGCACACCCATTATGGGTAAAATATGACGAACTTAATAATGTATCTCTTGTGACCTTTTATGTACTCATATTTATGCAAAAATAAATGAATTGAATTGAATTGAATGATGAAGTCGGCGCGAGAGTCTCGCATGCTGAATTTAATTTTGATTATTTTTTTATTAGGTTATTTCAGAAAAAGTTTTAAAATTTTTAGAAAAATTCAATAAAATAAGTCACCATTCAATAAAATATTAAAATATATAAGAATGGAATAAAAATAAATATTTTGTTAAATTAATTAAATTAATTTTCAATGTACCAGAAGGTCGTGAGAGGCACGAGATCTGTTAATTTTTGTTTTCAGATCATTTTGGCTACTCTAGACGCTCATATCAATTTAACGCTGACTGTTCTTTAACCCGATTAAATAATACCCAAACTTAATTTCTTCCATAAAGGACAAGAATAACGCAATGTAAACAGTGACAAAAGGTCAAGATGACTGCGAACTTACTTGACTTTGATTTTGGTTTGATTTTGATGTAACTCGGTTGTAAAAAAAAAGTAAAACAATTAAAGAATTTGGCCGCATCCTGGAATTTTAATATTTTTATTATTGCGTTGCTGTTTTCTTGTCAAAATAGAAACAAAAACCGAGTTTTATTTAAATCGGACCACAAACAAAAAGTTGGCTGCCATCTTGGATTTTTTATTATTATTGTGTTGCTGATTTCTTATCAAAATAGTAACAAAAACCGAGTTTTATTTAAATCGGACCACAAACAAAAAAGCTGGCCGCAATCTTGGATTTTTTATATTTTTATTATTGCGTTGCTCTTTTATTGTCGAAATAGTACCAAAAATAGAGTTTCATCGAAATCGGCCCAAAAACAAAAAAATTGGCCACCATTTTGGATTTTTTTTTATATTTTATTATTGCGTTGGTGTTTTATTGTCGAAATAGTACCAAAAATCAAGTTTCATCGAAATCGGCCCAAAAACAAAAAAGTTGGCCGCCATTTTGGTTTTTTTTTCAATTTTTATTATTGCGTTGCTGTTTTTTTGTCGAAATAGTACTAAAAACCGAGTTTCATCGAAATTAGCCCAAAAACAAAAAAGTTGGCCGCCATCTTGGTTTTTTTTCAATTTTTATTATTGCGTTGCTGTTTTATTTCTGAAATAGTACCTAAAACCGAGTTTCATCGTGTAGTGTGTGTACCATGTACTCACACACACTTACCTTCTCCCAATATATAAGGTACTGTATGCCTTTAATAAACGCTCATTACTACTTTAAATTCTGTCTTGTTATTGATTATCCGTTGCGCGAACATCCCACATCGCAATCGAAATCGGCCCAAAAACAAAAAAGTTGGCTGCCATCTTAGATTTTTTTCAATTTTTATTATTGCGTTGCTCTTTTATTTTCGAAATAGTACCCAAAATCGAGTTTCATCGAAATCGGCCCAAAAACAAAAAGTTGGCTGCCATCTTGGATTTTTTTCAATTTTTATTATTGCGTTGCTGTTTTATTTTTGAAATAGTACCCAAAACCGAGTTTCATCGAAATCGGCCCAAAAACAAAAAAGTTGGCCGCCATCTTGGTTTTTTTTCAATTTTTATTATTGCGTTGCTGTTTTATTTTTGAAATAGTACCCAAAACCGAGTTTCATCGAAATCGGCCCAAAAACAAAAAAGTTGGCCGCCATCTTGGATTTTTTTCAATTTTTATTATTGCGTTGCTGTTTTATTTTCGAAATAGTACCCAAAAATCGAGTTTCATCGAAATCGGCCCACAAACAAAAAAGTTGGCCGCCATTTTGGATTTTTTTCAATTTTTATTATTGCGTTGCTGTTTTTTTGTCAAAATAGTACTAAAAACCGAGTTTCATCGAAATTAGCCCAAAACCAAAAAAGTTGGCCGCCATCTTGGATATTTTATATTTTTATTATTGCGTTGCTGTTTTATTTTCGAAATAGTACCTAGACCGAGTTTCGTCGAAATCGGCCCAAAAACAAAAAAGTTGGCCGCCATCTTGGATTTTTTCAATTTTTATTATTGCGTTGCTGTTTTATTTTTGAAATAGTACCCAAAAATCGAGTTTCATCGAAATCGGCCCACAAACAAAATAGTTGGCTGCCATTTTGGATTTTTTTCAATTTTTATCATTGCGTTGCTGTTTTTTTGTCGAAATAGTACTAAAAACCGAGTTTCATCGAAATTAGCCCAAAAACAAAAAAGTTGGCCGCCATCTTGGATATTTTATATTTTTATTATTGCGTTGCTGTTTTATTTTCGAAATAGTACCTAAAACCGAGTTTCGTCGAAATCGGCCCAAAAACAAAAAAGTTGGCCGCCATCTTGGATTTCTTTCAATTTTTATTATTGCGTTGCTCTTTTATTTTCGAAATAGTACCCAAACCCGAGTTTCATCGAAATCGGCCCAAAACCAAAAAGTTGGCCGCCATCTTGAATTTTTTTGCTATTTTTAACATTGCGTTGCTGTTTTCTTGTCAAAATAGTACCAAAAATCGAGTTTCATCGAAATCGGCCCACAAACAGAAAAGTTGGCCGCCATCTTGGATTTTTGTATTTTTAATATTGCGTTGCTGTTTTCTTGTTAAAGCAGTAACAAAAACCGAGTTTCATAGAAATTGGCTACCAAGCAAAAAAGTTGCCTGTTATCCTGGATTTTTTATATTTTTAACATTGCGTTGGTATTTTTTTGTCAAAATAAGTAATAGACCACACTTTTCGTAATAGACCCTGCGCTCCGCGCTCCGCGCTCCGCGCTCCGCGAACCGCGCTCCGCGCTCCGCGCTCCGCGCTCCGCGCTCCGCGCTCCGCGCTCCGAGCTCCGTGTCGGATCGCAAATTCGGAGCGCGCTCCGAGGTTCGCGGAGCGCGGAGCGCGGAGCGCGGCCTAAGTGGGGACACACCTTAATGGTCCAGCTAAACTATACAAAATATAAAAATGTCTCCTTAGCAAAAGTTTTTCAGCTTGATGAACATTTTTTTTGCAATTTCAGATTTGGTCCCATACTAAAAGTTGTTCAGTTTGATGTTTGTTGGTCCCTATTTACTCTATTATATAATATTCGGCATTAGCGGTGTTTTTGTAACACGTTGTATAGAAGTATAATTAATTTATCTGTCATTTTGCCGACATCCGTAATGCAAGATAACTTCTACTATTCCTATTAGGTAGGTAGAGTATAATCGCAATAAACTTCTTCGTACCGAGTGTAGGTACTCAAACTTGTGCATTGCTTTCTTTTAATTTTTTAATAAATTTGCGTTAACACTTAATATTAAAACACTATCCAGATAATACGTTTAAATTATTTCCGTTGTTATCGATGCGAAACCAAAAATTAATGCCATACAAAATTGTACCTTATGCGCATAGCATTAAGCGTTTTTTTTTATTGTACAATTGATGCCTACCTGAAGGGTGTATAAACCATTACCTTAAAAGCGAATTAAGGTTGTATTAACCATTTCGTTAGAAGAATATTATAAATATTGAGTCGTTAAAACCATTTACAACTAACGTTGAATTTTACGCCCCGAGTTGATAAAAATAATGGTCGTTACATCTTATCAAAACTACAAAAACAAAACATTTGGTTTTTTCGTTGATATCGATGATCGATGATGATCGCAAGCTTGGACGAATTAACCACTGGACACGTAACGTAAGAAAAATGTATGAAATCACGTTCAACCAATTTTTGCGGGGTGAGGGGGGATTACATTGTCAAATAATGACAATATTATAGGGTGATTTAGCCGGTTTCCGGCCATAATTTCCGGCCAAATATTATGGATTGTGAAACTCATACATTAGTTCTCGGCCAGGCGGCCGATAAGCAAATGACCTCCCAAAAATGGATTAAGTTACCCGGCCATCAAAGGACCATGCCCATGGGTCTATAGAAGTCCGGCCCACGGTACACCGCGGTGTACACAGACGAATTGTGCATTAAATGAAAGCATGGCATGTCAAATACTCAATAAACTGAATGTTGGTTAAGAAAATAAGTCGCCTTTTTTAGATAAAACGACTTTTTTACGTTTGTATGGGCACAATTTATTTCAACAATTTTCATATCAGAGGCATTTGTTTTATCTTTTTAGTCACTCGTAGTCAGTTTAACTAAATGTAATGTTGTTTACTTTGAATTAACTAACCAGAGTTGCTTCCAGAATCCAATGCATGCGAGAGTCAAGTGGGCAGTTTCCATTCCAGATTATCGTCATATAAAATAGCGGGGCCTAACTCGAAAGTTCGGGACAGGGTCGGAGACTCGGAGTCCATTAGTGTAAAATGGGTCAAAAAGTAAAGGATGCACGAGAAAAAACACACTCACTGCAAAACACTTCCAATACAAAACAAAACAACAAAACACAAACAAACGACAATCAAACGTTGTGACGTCGCCGTGCGTCGTCGTACTGTCACTATACTGTCAAACTGACAGTAGACCAGCCGAGTACACAGTGCTGCCATTTTTCTATTGGAATCGATTACTAAATCGATTTTAGTCTTGTTCAATACTGATCTAATCTAAAAAATATTTTATGATATTATGTACTGGTTTTAATAAAAACTATATTTTTTGAAGTTATACTCAGTCAAACAAGAATTGCCGTTACAATTAATGTTAGTAATTAATAATATATTTTGTTGGCATCGATTTTTATATTGAATCGATTGTTTACGAGATTTTAGACAGCGACAACTTTACCTAGAGCAACGTCACTCGGATAAAAATCTTTGAATTGTTATTAAAATGGTTTTGGTGATGGCGACTTTATTACATTATAATTCCAATTGCATTATTGATATTAAATTAAATAATGATTTTTAAATTTTATCGTAAGTTTGTACACGGTATTTTAAAGTTGGGCCGTAGATGGGCGTAAGCCTTTAAATGTATCACACCGAAAACTTTACGCATTTAAGTCAGAATAACAGTACTAAAAATTGTTTAAAAAAAAACAAAAAACTGACTTCAAAAAACCTGCCTCTAAAAAGCAAGAAATAATATTCAAATCATTAGATACCTACGCATTATCATTGTTATAATAACAACACGTCTATTGAAGTCGGGTGGGGCTGGAGTACAACTTCCTTTTTTATTCTAAAAGCCCTACCCGACTTCAATAGACGTGTTGTTATTATAACAATGATAATGAGTAGGTATCTAATGATTTGAATATTATTTCTTGCTTTTTAGAGGCAGGTTTTTTGAAGTCGGTTTTTTTGATTTTTTAAAAACATTTTTATATTTTTTTATATTTAGTGCAAGTAGGTACCTTTTTCATTAGGTAGTTAGTATTTTCATTAGGTAGGTAGTAGGTTCATTAGGTACCGATATAAAACCAAGAGGTATACAAGCTGCTCTAAAAGTTTAATATGTTTACGATTTTTATTAGTATTTCGTTATTTTATTCATTAGTCAACATCCCAATTTTCGCCCTTCTTTCCTACGACTAGTGTCGTGTCTTGGTAGTCCAAGGCGCACCACTGGTAGTGTCGTGGTTGTGTGTATTTTTTTTCTCTTCTACACTACCGGCCTAGAAGTGTCGTAGGAACTAATGCCCGGTTCCTATATCTGAGAAACGATCCGTTTTAGTTACGAATAGTAGTTTTATATACGAGGCGTAAGCTAAAACCGTTCCTATAAAAAACGTCTCGTCATGCAACTTACTGACGGCTTGCTACTAACGGATGGGAGGGTTACCGGTAACGGACGGTAAGCGTATTGTACGGAGATGAGTGTTTGGGGTGTTCCTATAAATATTTTAAACGTCAGTAGACTGATAAGATTACTATTCGTTATGTCATTTGGTTACCCGTCAATTTCGGTCGGTTAGAGTGTGGTTATAGTAGAGTTTGTAAAGTATTTCACTGTTTTCCCTTTTTTATTTGTTCAGTTAGTGATAGAGAAGTGTTCGACATTATATCAAACTCCAGTGAGACTGATTCAGAAGAAGATGATAGGCGCGTTGGAATATATAAAGAAAGAGTGGATTATTTAGCGACGCTGGATTCATACGAATTTCAAGTAAGATTTCGACTCGATAAGGAATCGAAAACGTACAACTTTCTAGAAATAGATCAAAATTCAAATATATGATAACTGAAGGTACTCACCGGAGTAATATTCATTTCAAACAATGACTTCTTCTTTGTTGATCTTTAAAGAACACGACTGGAACTGTATGTACTGTATATATATTGTACTATACTTTATAATTACAATACCTACCCATATAACAAAATTTTTTGCCCACAACACAACAAACAACCGTATTATCAGCGAGCGAAAGAACTGTAAAGTTGGAGAACCGAAGAAACATTTGGTTGCCTGATGCCAAATGGCAGTGTCATAAAAAAGGGCGCGCGCTGAACTTATAACGTTCCGTTCTTATTGTGTACGCTGCATTCTATTGTATTTGGTAAGGAAAATAAAAATAACACGCAGATGCCTGCGATCGTATAGTTATTTACACATCTTACAAAACTTATAGAACTATTTGTAAGTAAATTTAACTTATTTTGTCTTGAATTTTGTGTTATATTAAATTTCAATTTTGCTTAAAACGAAACGCACAACTGTGAATGAAGAGGGCTCGGTATTTTAATGACCAACGGATGTTCGTCGACAGCAAGTAAAGAAAGTAAATTGTGGAACGGTATTTACGACTCGTAGTCGGTTCTAGAAAAACGGATAGTAGCTTTTATACCATGACGATCCGTTGAATATAGGAACCGGGGGTTAATTATCTTCTTTAAATTACATTACCAAAATACCAGGGTAGCATAGATTTACAGGAAGTCAACATTTTTAAACACAATACATTGTTAAAGTCCTTGTCCGCGCGACCTTGAGCAAGTGAAGGTGGCCTAGTTATGTTTCTGAAATGGCCGAAAACCAAAGGGGGCCGGCAAACCGGCTAAGGCACCCTACTTTGTTTACATACCAAATATTATTTATTTTACGAAAAATAGCTACTATAATAAATTGAAATTGTGCTTACGCGTGAAAAGAAACATTTCTTGATTGCCCGCTATTTTTTTTGCTGTACAATACGGAGCATTTTGCCCATTTTTGTACCAATGTTTCGCCACGAGCTCTAGCATCACACTGACAACGCGATATCGTTTACTGAGGCTATCGGTCACAGTAAGTGGCTAAGGGGTAAAGGCGAATATGGCTGTCATTTCGCGTCCAGTGGTTAATTCGTCCAAGTTCGCAAGACGTTATGACCGAAAATTTCTGGGTCGGATAAACAATTTTTTTGCGAATTTCTGTATTTCGTATATTTATAGATCGATAGAGAAAAAACATCTGAGAAAAATGGTATACAGGACTTGTACTATTATGTATTCTGTGATACAGGGTGAAATTTTAATCATTTGGTTCCCGCCGTAGGGTGGTTCTACTCATGATTACTAGCAACTTTTACGATGGGGCCAACTCTCCTACTCGCAAAAAAAAATCAGCTGTTCTATAAAAAGTATCATCTCCAATCGGAGCTAGTGATGAAAAAGACTCGAGTCTTTTAAGTCCTTTTGCAAAGACTCGCCTCATTTGAACGCCTCACGACTCGAGTCTTTTAAACCCTAAGTCTTGAGTCAAAAGACTCGAAGCTCAAGATTAATTTGAGTCGAGCTCTTTTACCTCAGGCCTCGAAAGCTGAGTCGTTTCTTAAAAGGTTTAAAGGACTTAAAAGACTCGAGCCTTGTGGCTTCGGGAGTCGTAAGTCATGAGAGGCGTTTACCAACCAATATACTGACTGACTGATACATATCAGCAAATTCAGCACATTGATCTGATTGAAATTAAAAATAAACAAAATAGAAGTTTTTATTAGGAAAAAAAATTGAAACAAAAAAAAGAATTCAAATAAAATAAAATAAATATAAAATATAATACTTAATAAAAACCTAAAAAAATCCGATACCGAGGGCCAAGGACTCAATTTTTAAAATACTAAAAATCCAAGATGGCGGCCAACTTTTTTGTTTGTGATTCGATGAAACTCGGTTTTTGGAACTATTTTGACAAGAAAAAAAACGCAATGTTGAATATATTTCAAAATCCAAGATGGCGGCCAACTTTTTTGTTTGTGGGCCGATTTCGATGAAACTCGGTTTTTGGAACTATTTTGACAAGAAAATAACAAATGTATGTTAAAAATATTGAAAAATCCAAGATGGCGGCCAACTTTTTTGTTTGTGGGCCGATTTCGATGAAACTTGGTTTTTGGTACTATTTTGACAAGAAAATAGCAACGCAATGTTGGACATATTGAAAAATCCAAGATGGCGGCCATTTTTCTTGTTTGTGGGCCGATTTCAATGAAAATCAGTTTTATAGTACTATTTTGACGAGAAAATAACAACGAAATGTTGGAAGTATTGAAAAATCCAAGATGGTGGCTAACTTTTTTGTAAGTGGGCCGATTTCGAGCAAACTCGGTTTTTGGCACTATTTTGACAAGAAAATAACAACGCAATGTTGGACATATTGAAAAATCCAAGATGGCGGCCATTTTTCTTGTTTGTGGGCCGATTTCAATGAAAATCAGTTTTGTAGTACTATTTTGACGAGAAAATAACAACGAAATGTTGGAAGTATTGAAAAATCCAAGATGGTGGCTAACTTTTTTGTAAGTGGGCCGATTTCGAGCAAACTCGGTTTTTGGCACTATTTTGACAAGAAAATATAAAACTTAAAATCCAAGATAGCGGCCAACTTTAGTAAATAGTACTAAAAATCGAGTTTCATCGAAATCGGCCCAAAAACAAAAAGTTGGCCGCCATCTTGGATTTTTAGTGTATTAAAAAAATTTCGTTTTTATTTTCTTTTCAAAATCTTTTTATTAAAATAAACTTGTTAATTAAGCGATTTTGAATCGTCTATATTTTTTATAGACTTATTTAGGAGCCTTAAAGGTTGAGCTTTAAGTATTTGGATACACGACTCAGTCGTGAGCCTTTTTAAAAACAGCTCGAGTCGTTTGAGTCTTTTAACATACAGCTGAGTTTGATTAAAAAGACTCGAACGTCGAGTCTTCACTTTAGACTTGAATCGTTTCATCAAAATCGGCCCACAAACAAGAAAGTTGGCCGCCATCTTGGATTTTTTAATATGTCCAACATTGCGTTGTTATTTTCTTGTCAAAATAGTACCAAAAACCAAGTTTCATCGAAATCGGCCCAAAAACAAAAAAGTTGGCTGCCATCTTGGATTTTTAGTATTTTAAAAATTGCGTTATTATTTTCTTGTCAAAATCTTTTTATTAAAATAAACTTGTTAATTAAGCGCTTTTGAATCGTCTATATTTTTTTTTCTAGACTTATTTAGGAACCCTAAAGGTTGAGCTTTATGTATTTGGATACACGACTCAGTCGTGAGCCTTTTTAAAAACAGCTTGAGTCGTTTGCGTCTTTTGAGTCGTTTGAGTCATTTGAGTCTTTTAACATACAACTGAGTCTTATTAAAAAGACTTGAACCTCGAGTCTTCACTTTAGACTTGAGTCGCGTAAAGCGGAGGCGAGTCTTTTTATTAAGACTTAAAAGACTTGAGTCTTTTTCATCACTAATCGGAGCGGAGCACTCGTCAAGACGATTAAAACGAGCCAAAACTCGATGGGGTTGCATGGTTTTATTACAGAGTCCCAGTGGCCTTCTTCCGGCTCCATCATCAGACCCTGGAAACTATTTCCCAACAAAAAACTCGTCTAGACGATTCAAACGAGCCCAAACTCGATGGAGTTGCATGGTTTTATTATAGAGTTCCTATGGCCTTCCTCCGGCTCCATCGTCAGATCCTCGGAAACTATTTCCCAACAAAGTACTCGTCAAGACGATTCAAACGAGCCCAATTTCGATGGGATATTGTGGTTTTATTAAAGAGTTCCTGTGTCCTTCTTCCGGCTCCATTATCAGACCCTGAAAACTATTTCCCAATAAAGAACTCGTCAAGACAATTCAAACGAGCCCAAATTTGATGTGGTTGCACCGTTTCGATATTGAGTTCCTATGGCATGGCCTTTCGGCTTCATCATCAGACCCTGGACTTCGTCTCCCATTAGAGTACTCGTCAAGACGATTCAAACGAGCCCAAACTCGATGGAGTTGCATGTTTTTATTATAGAGTTCCTATGGCCTTCCTCCGGCTCCATCGTCAGATCCTCGGAACTATTTCCCAACAAAGTACTCGTCAAGTCGATTCAAACGAGCCCAATTTCGATGAGATAGCGTGGTTTTATTAAAGAGTTCATGTGTCCTTCTTCCGGCTCCATCATCAGACCCTGGAAACTATTTCCCAATAAAGAACTCGTCAAGACAATTCAAACGTGCCCAAAGGCTTACGCCCATCTACGGCCCAACTTTAAAATACCGTGTACAAACTTACGATAAAATTTAAAAATCATTATTTAATTTAATATCAATAATGCAATTGGAATTATAATGTAATAAAGTCGCCATCACCAAAACCATTTTAATAACAATTCAAAGATTTTTATCCGAGTGACGTTGCTCTAGGTAAAGTTGTCGCTGTCTAAAATCTCGTAAACAATCGATTCAATATAAAAATCGATGCCAACAAAATATATTATTAATTACTAACATTAATTGTAACGGCAATTCTTGTTTGACTGAGTATAACTTCAAAAAATATAGTTTTTATTAAAACCAGTACATAATATCATAAAATATTTTTTAGATTAGATCAGTATTGAACAAGACTAAAATCGATTTAGTAATCGATTCCAATAGAAAAATGGCAGCACTGTGTACTCGGCTGGTCTACTGTCAGTTTGACAGTATAGTGACAGTACGACGACGCACGGCGACGTCACAACGTTTGATTGTCGTTTGTTTGTGTTTTGTTGTTTTGTTTTGTATTGGAAGTGTTTTGCAGTGAGTGTGTTTTTTCTCGTGCATCCTTTACTTTTTGACCCATTTTACACTAATGGACTCCGAGTCTCCGACCCTGTCCCGAACTTTCGAGTTAGGCCCCGCTATTTTATATGACGATAATCTGGAATGGAAACTGCCCACTTGACTCTCGCATGCATTGGATTCTGGAAGCAACTCTGGTTAGTTAATTCAAAGTAAACAACATTACATTTAGTTAAACTGACTACGAGTGACTAAAAAGATAAAACAAATGCCTCTGATATGAAAATTGTTGAAATAAATTGTGCCCATACAAACGTAAAAAAGTCGTTTTATCTAAAAAAGGCGACTTATTTTCTTAACCAACATTCAGTTTATTGAGTATTTGACATGCCATGCTTTCATTTAATGCACAATTCGTCTGTGTACACCGCGGTGTACCGTGGGCCGGACTTCTATAGACCCATGGGCATGGTCCTTTGATGGGGTTGCACCGTTTCGATATTGAGTTCCTATGGCATGGCCTTTCGGCTTCATCATCAGACCCTTGTACTTCGTCTCCCATTAGAGTACTCGTCAAGACGATTCTAACGAGTCCAAACACGATGGGGTTATATGGTTTCATCATAGAGTTCCTGTGGCCTTCTTCCGGTTTCATCATCAGATCATCTCAATGATACCATAATATTGCATTTCCTTCCAGTTCTGACCTATGTTCAAAGTTTCAAGTCTCTAGCTCATCGGGAAGCTAGGATAAAATCGTTCGCAAACTTTGTGGAGAAACACACAAACAAACAAACAAACGAGAAAGCAACCTAATAAATACGTGTTAAAAAACGCAAGAGAAAAGTTTTCATATTACAGTTGGTTTTCTCACGCATTATACTTTTGATTTTGATACAAAAAAAAATTATGCATGTTCCCTCATAACGTTACCAAGGAACGAAAAAATAACGTTATTATTTTATTTACCGTTATCAATTTTACCGTTACTAATAACGTTATTTATTTTAACGTTAAATTTTTCTTACCGTTATCGATGCAAGTACATCGATAACGTTACTAATTTTTAACGGTAATTGAAGCCCTGCCTACGAGTAATCAGATTTTCGCTACGACCTTCCGTTTTCGAGATCTGTGTGGCCCAGCTGTAGAGACGTCTCTACACAGGCACGCATCCAGACTTAATTCGGGGGGGACAAACTGCATCCCGTAAACCGGACAGTTCCTCGCCCGCTAAATTTGAATTTAGTCCTGTACTGTGTGTTCTGGATTTCGATCCCCCCCCCCCTTGGATACGTGCCTGTCTCTACAGCTGAGCCACACGTATCTCCTAAACGCAAGACCGACAAATTCTGGTTTTTGGCGACAAATTCCGACAAATTATCGACTTCATCATTGCATAGTCAAAAAGTCAGATTTCCAACTTTTTTTTTTGTGGCCCAGCTGTAGTCCGGCTCGTCAATCATTTTACTCGGGGAAATATAGTGGTACCTTTTAAAAATACTAGACCAAAGGTTCTAAAAATTCAATTTAAAGTTTTATTAAAATCAACTTATTAAGGCGCTGTAGGTAGTGAAACTAACGCCGCCCCGCTACATTTATTTTTATTACTCGTAAACCAAGTCAATATTTAAAAAAAAACTCATGTGATAATTTCTTAAATTGTCTCTAATATTTTTTGAATAACTCTTAAACAGTTTTCATTCATTCTGTAAGTTTTAAAGTCCATTTTAGCTCAAAGTGGCCACTTTTGGCAATTAAGAATTGAGGGCGCCACTTTCTATGTTAGAAAGAAAGAAAGAAAGAAAAGACATTTATTTTGAAAACACACAACGATACACAACATCACAAAGACAGTACAAAGAACTAACTACACACATACAAGGCCAATAAACGATAACGTTGCGCATCGTCGCGTGATGCCAAAACTGTACTCGACTCAGTATAAGCAGCAGGCTAGGCCTGCTGCACTGATATTCTGCCGAGCACAGTAATGACATCAGGACCGAAAAACACAGACATTTACACATTAAAAAGAAACAAAATATAAAAATAGGTAGCACAGAGATTTGCCTTTCATTTATGGGAGAATTTAATTTAATCTGTGCAGTACATAGTCTAGCTAGTCTGTGGTCAAGCGCACACAAAACGCAAAACTGACAGGTGACAGCACTGTACGCGTCAAAATCCTTCCGTCGCTGAACATGATATTCGCTGAACATGATATTCTCAAAACATGATATTCTCAAAATCATGATATTCTCAAAACATGATATTCTCAAAACCTCATATTCGCAAAACATCATATTCGCGAAACATCATATTTGCAAAACATCATATTCTTAAAATATAAATTACGATTATCGATTATTATACCCCAGTACTACTAATGGTGTTGAGGGCTGGCATCACCGCATAAACACAAAAATCCAATCAAATGGCTATAATATGAGCCAGTGGCGGATCCAGGATTTTGGTTTGGGAGGGGCTTAACGTAGGTGAGAGCAGGCTTTACCAAGGTAATCAACAGATTTTTTTGGGGTGAACCCAAATGATTTTGGGGGGGGGGGGGGCTTGAGCCCCTTAGCCCCCCCCCCTGGATCCGCTAGTGATATGAGCTATTAAATTGTTTCAAAAACTTACTTTTTCATTATTTTTTTTCGTCGTAATTTAGATTTTAAGAAAATGATGTTTTGCAAATATGATGTTTTGCGAATATGAGGTTTTGAGAATATCATGTTTTGAGAATATCATATTTTGCGAATATGATGTTTTGAGAATTTCATGTTTTGAGAACATCATGTTTTGAGAATATCATGTTCGGCGAATAATCATGTTCAGCGACGGAAGGATGTCAATTGACATTATCGTTGATTTCAACTCTTTGTCCAAACTAAAGCTAGCAAATAAAAAGCGAACTTCGTCGGGTGTTACTAACCAGAGTCTTATCTAATCCAAGGACACTATAAACGTGTGTTACGTGAGCCGTAACGGGAATGCTATGTCAGTCCGTGAATGAAATCTGAACCAAACCCACGACCGACGCCTTCAGTAGGTAACCCGATAACAAACAGGTAGTTACTTAGTCGTTAGAGATGGATATTACCTACCTAAGCAATGATAGTTCTATCATGTACTTTTTTTAATCGAGATAAAATGCACTTACTCATCTCCGCCCGCCCTGCAAGGCTGCAAGTGAGCAGTAGGTTCTATGTGGAGCTCGCCAGGAGGGGGCTACAGTACAACGCTGCAGCCCCTTCACGACCGCCTGCCGTGGTCCCATCCAGCCCTAGTGGCTTTATTGGGTGGGACCCCGGGAAGAGGAAGAAATACCCACAAAAAACCCGGTACTTGCCATCTCGTCGCCGGTTGGCCGCCCTGAGGTATAAGAATAAATATATTCTTATTCTTGAACATCACCTTATGCTAGGGCCACACTACTGTGATACTTATGCCAACCATTATGACCATTGATGAGCCTTATGCGTATAGGAATAAGGAAAATTATGGCCATAATTATTGCCATATCACGGTAGTGTGCACGTAACATTTCAGTAACACCACAGAATACATAATAGGTAACACCACGAGTTCTGAGATTAGCGTATAGTTGGCAGACTCACCATGGAATTAGAAGGTTTTGACTAGGTCAAAAAATTGTTAATAAATAGTGATAAATAGTGAACTATAGCATATAAATAGTGATACTATGATTCAAAAGATATTTGAGTATCTTGGTGAGGCTGCAAACTTGACGTCAAGTTGGCAGACACCTTAAGAAATACAGTTCGTATCATTATGATTTATATGCCAAAAAATTGTTAGAAAATAGTGAATCGTATACGCAAAATTTCAATAACATTGCTTCAATACAAGCCGAGATATTACGGTCTCTAAGTGGGCTGCCAACTTGACGTTTCAGGCAATAGCGATTCCAGATTAGCGTATAGTTGGCAGACTCACCATGGAATTAGAAGGTTTTGACTAGGTCAAAAAATTGTTAATAAATAGTGATAAATAGTGAACTATAGCATATAAATAGTGATACTATGATTCAAAAGATATTTGAGTATCTTGGTGAGGCTGCAAACTTGACGTCAAGTTGGCAGACACCTTAAGAAATATAGTTCGTATCAATATGGTTTATATGCCAAAAAATTGTTAGAAAATAGTGAATCGTATACGCAAAATTTCAATAACATTGCTTCAATACAAGCCGAGATATTACGGTCTCTAAGTGGGCTGCTAACTTGACGTTTCAGGCGATAGCGATTCCAGAGAAACGGGTACAAGTTTTAAACAAATAAATATATCAAAAAATTGTTAGTGAAATTGTGATTCCTACGATATAAATAAAACAAGAATTCCTCATTGCTATTTTCTAAAAATCAAACGTTAACTTTTACATAATACTCTGAATAGGCTGTCGATCAATATTGAACTTTGCTCCACAGTAATAAGGTTCCAAATTTATTGCAATCGTGAGGTGAGTACTATCAAGCAAAAAAGTGAGATTTATATTTTTAGCCATGTCCTCCAATTATTATTACACTTGTTTTATTAATTAATTGTTGGTATCAAACAATAACGATATTTATTAATAACAATCATAGCAATAGCGCCATCTCTCGGAAAAGATTGTCAATTTCTCAGTTATAATTTAACGTTAGGTAGTATCTATTTATGTATTAGGTAAAATAATGATATTATTATTATTTGGTGAGATTTATAGTAAAATGAGTATCAGTTGGTATGTGAGTAGGTAGGAAGTAATATAAGTAGAAAATATTAATAGTTTCTCCTGAATTAATAATATTGAATTAAGAGTAAGGTATTGACCACAGCACAGCCTACTAGTCTTTATACAGTCGATCATCGCCTTTATTGTTGGCGCAAAAGCCACCGTTCGTAAAAATAGACAGTTGACGCAACGACTAAAAGTGTAAGGGTTGGCACGCTATGATTTGCCTTTTTGTATTTCAAAAATAATTAAGTAAAATAATACCTCATACATAAATAGGCACCTAACGTTAAATTATAACTGAGAAATTGACAATCTTTTCCGAGAGATGGCGCTATTGTTATGAATATTATTGTTATTAATGAATATCGTTATTGTTTGATACCAACGTTTAATTAATAAAACAAGTGTAATAATAATTCGAGGATGTGGCTAAAAATATAAATCTCACTTTTTTGCTTGATAGTACTCACCTCATGATTGCAATGAATTTTGAACCTTATTACTGTAGAGCAAAGTTCAATATTGATCGACAGCCTATTCAGAGTATTATATGTAAAAGTTAACATTCGATTTTTAGAAAATAGCAATGAAGAATTCTTGTTTTATTTATATCGTAGGAATCACAATTTCACTAACAATTTTTTGATATATTTATTTGTTTAAAACTTGTACCCGTTTCTCTGGAATCGCTATTGCCTGAAACGTCAAGTTAGCAGCCCACTTAGAGACCCTAATATCTCGGCTTGTATTGAAGCAATGTTATTGAAATTTTGCGAATACGATTCACTATTTTCTAACAATTTTTTGGCATATAAATCATATTGATACGAACTGTATTTCTTAAGGTGTCTGCCAACTTGACGTCAAGTTTGCAGCCTCACCAAGATACTCAAATATCTTTTGAATCATAGTATCACTATTTATATGCTATAGTTCACTATTTATCACTATTTATTAACAATTTTTTGACCTAGTCAAAACCTTCTAATTCCATGGTGAGTCTGCCAACTATACGCTAATGATTCCAGAGAAACGGGTACAAGTTTTAAACAAATAAATATATCAAAAAATTGTTAGTGAAATTGTGATTCCTACGATATAAATAAAACAAAAATTCTTCATTGCTATTTTCTAAAAATCGAATGTTAACTTTTACATAATACTCTGAATAGGATGTCGATCAATATTGAACTTTGCTCCACAGGAATAAGGTTCCAACTTTATTGCAATCGAGAGGTGAGTACTATCAAGCAAAAAAGTGAGATTTATATTTTTAGCCATGTCCTCCAAGTATTATTACACTTGTTTTATTAATTAAGTGTTGGTATCAAACAATAACGATATTCATTAATAACAATCATAGCAATAGCGCCATCTCTCGGAAAAGATTGTCAATTTCTCAGTTATAATTTAGAGTTAGGTGCCTATATATGTATTAGGTATTATTTTACTTATTTATTTTTGAAATTCAAAAAGGCAAATCATAGCGTGCCAATGCCAACTATACGCTAATGTTCTGAGAGTAACACCCAATGTAGGTACTATCGACAACACTTCCGCTCTACCACTCTTAAGGTTAAAATCGCTTACACACCACGCTGCCACAGAATACATAGTACGCTGCTGTCAATAACATAGGTACCTACGGTTAGTTCCTGCAGTTTAATTTTTCTGCAAAGTGGTAAAGCATGTGAGTTGCCGATCGTACCTACTACCTACCTACGGCTACTACGCTATTTATATTCTGTACTACATCTTGCATTTTTTTTTTCTCATCTCTGCGTAAAATACGTTAAGAAATACTAACAAATAGATTTATCTGCAAGCTGATGATCCGGTGGGTGCCGGGGTCACACACACACATAAGTACAATTAGAACGAGAAAAGCAATGAAAGATAATACCTAATATAAAGTAGGTAAGTACCTACTATCCCCGTTATTTGGCGGCCCTGATTTGAACTGGTAAGATTTCCAACCGAACGCCACTTTTTTTTTTGGTGAACAATGACCAGAACGTCAGTGGCTATTAGAATTTTCTTGTTTCATGACATTTTTAGTTGCGGATCACGTCAACGTGGATGCTAATGTGACAAGGTTCCAGCGCATTACCATTTGACGGAGATTATATCCTTGTAGTAGTAGGTATCCTGTAGATATCATCGAGATACATTTCGATGGTAGTCACAGAATAATGTTAGCCTATATTATATTAAGAAAGCCTAAAGTCACCTTTATAAAATGTACAAACCTCAATGCAAAGAGATATGAACCTCTTTGCATAAAATCTCAATGCAAAGAGATATAAAACCTCTTTGAATTTCATACGATCAGTTTATTTTTCTTAAACAAAAGAAGATCGATACTCAGGGCATGCTGGTTCATGGTTGTACCGAAATGCGAAATGTAAAAAGTATTTGTGAAAATTTGTAATAAACAGATAAAAGTTTAATTGCTCTCTTATTCAAGCAATCGATGCAAGGAATGCTGCATAAATTTGAAGTTATCCCTACAATAAGTACCTACTAGTAATAGTAAATGCACTATATACTAAGAGCTTGCCCCGGAAATAGGTGGACAATTTACAGAGCGACGAAATCCCTCTAGTTAGTTAGCCACTATCATTATTAACAGATCGGGCACCTCGCAGATTTTCAGTGGTGGGGTGGGAGTGGTTGAGCAACTAAGGGGCTGAAAAGTGATTGAAGGTTTACAATGTACAGAGCTCTGGATTTGGTGTGGTATAATAATAGCAAGCCAATCAATATCTAAATCGATTAAAACATTTCCAAGAATTTTGACTTGAGGAAAAGTAGTGCCAGGCGGCATCAAACTTTACCACTTTTTCGCGCATTTTGATGCCCTCTAGCATTACAGCTTTTCCATGAGTCAAAATTCCTAACTAACAAGAGGGATTTCGTCGCTCTGTAAATTGTCCACATTTCGGGGCTAGCTCTTACTTAGTCCACTACAGAACACAGTGGGTAGAAAAAGCCATATACGTACAGTCAGAACAAAATCAAAACAGACCATAGCTGCAGAACCTTGTCCTATTAGGCAAATAGTTTAATTGCTCAGTTGTTGTGTTATGTTTCACAAAATTTTATAAACTTGTATCATATTAAATCAATTCTAACCCATTACCTAGATAGGTAGTACTTTGTTAATTAAGTAAGTACCATAAGAATAAACAATATTTATTCTTATGTAAGTACCTAGGTAGGTAAGAAGGTAATACCTACCTAAATTGATCCAATTTAACAACGTTGCTATTGATCAGAAAATTTCCATGGCCGTCTTATTTTTATGTGTATATAAAATATACCTACTTTTCACTTAATCTTTGTCGTACGTACCTAATTCAGTTTGTTTACGAGTACATGGAGGTACCTACGTCACACACAGTCCATGACGAACCAAGGGTCAATGCAATAAAGTTGACTTGAAAGTTCCATTGACTGTGGCAGTCGCGCCCACCAGTATAGCAAACAATTTACATCATTGGCGATCGACCTCAGGGGTCAAGTTTTCATACTGATATAGTTTGCGTAATGTTGTAACCATACAAAGTTAGTTGCTTAGTTAGAATAATGTCTAAGCAAGATTGACGCTTCCGAAAAATTACATAGACTAAACCGAATCCAAAATGGAAAAACCGTTTTTTCGGACCATCAAACTTGAATAACTTTTATAACAACTCTGAAATCGCTTAAAAAAAACAGTTTTTTTTTATATTTTCGTTAATAATTTTTGTATGAACCAGCTGATTTTTTTTCGCGTTTTCAGTGTTTTGGTTCCATAGTAAAAAGTTTGATGGTCCGAAGAAACGGTTTTTTACACGACGCTCAAAGCAAAAAGAGTGTTTTACACGACTGCCCAAAGCAAAAAGAGTGTATATGTGTTCAGGGTTCATGTATGTTTGTGGGTATGTGAGTTTCTTTATTCCACCATAACTTCTAAATGCCTGAACTGATTTGGATAAATGGGGTATCGTTAGAATCCTTACAGCATCCCGAGTGACACTGATTATATTTTTTTTTTAGAAAAAGTCAATATGGCAACTTTACGACGCCGCCACTTTCAAATGTGTTAAAACAATTTTTTTCTTCTATTTTTACAATATGGGCATCAAATGAAAGGCCTTGATGAGCACATTCCTAAACATTCGTTTAGGAATGTGCTCATCAAGGCCGTTAGTTCGTTTTTGGCAGGGCAGTCGTGTTTTTAATATTTTTTTAATATTTTTTTTTATTTCACACATTTAAGTGACATATTATTAATATAATATGTTATATTATTAATATAATATGTCACTTAAATGTGTGAAATAAGAATAAATTTAAAAAAAAAACGACTGGCCTGCCAAAAACGAACTAAAAAGTCAAACAACAAGTGTCATTGCAGTCGGGGGACCTCTTTGATCAAAAATTGTTACATAATAAGGTCCCCCGACTGCAATGACACTTGTTGTTTGACTTTTTAGTTCGTTTATGGCAGGGCAGTCGTGTTTTTAATATTTTTTAATTTATTTATTTTTTATACTACACCTGCTCGGAAAGTACCTACCTTGATACTTTATCAAATTTACGGTAGAAAGTACGTCATATCATATCGAACAAATATGCGGGGAGAAAACGCATTTGAGCGAGAGAGAAAAGTGTATGAAAATCCATTTCTTACGTGGTTTTTCTTTTTTAATTTTGGGTAAGACTATGCGCCGGTAACCTAAATATCAAAAGCCAAAAAGTTTTTACAGTGAGTTTTTATCTCCAGGTTCGCAAAATGACACTGGCCACTAGCTGTGTGTCGGATGGTGTCGGGCTGGCAGTGCGACCCTGCGGCGGCAGGATAAACAATTTGAAAAAAGAACATGTGAAAATTGCAGACGCCATTGGCGCCATTTTCAATTTGTGTGTTGGTTGTTTGAACCTCGTAAGTGTAGTATAAAGCACTATGTATCACTCGAGAGAAAGTGCGATTCCCGATCTCGGGTGTTTTAAACTTCTCGACACCCTCGACGGTAATCGGTCTCTTCCTCCTCTCGGTGAACAATGTACTATTCTATTTTAGGTTCATTCATAGGAGATTTATTAGAGTAAAGTTGTATTATAGGTACCCAGATATGGTCAGCAACGAGTCTCTTAAGTTAAGTACCTACTTTGTCATAGCAATCTATCAAAAAAGTTGCTATGACAAAGTACTAAAGTATTAGTGAATTTTGTTGCCAACTGTACCTAAGTGATATTATTTGCGGAAAACTACTCAGAGAATTAATTATTATCTTTGGATCATCGAAAATTCAAGAAGCTTTTCCTCCTCGCAATCGATGTAGGAGAAGTGTAGTGTAGGAGGTACATTTCTCAACAGATTTTCCTTGTACCCAATAGTGTAACAACATTAACTAATTCGAGAAAATGAAAAAAAATATTCAATTTTCTCTAGATATGATCCATTTTGAAGTATATACCATTAACTTATGTTTTTGACTATACTAGGTACTCAAAATAAATAACTTAACTCACTGGCTAAGTCTGTGGGCTAAACTATCATAATGGATTCATTGTTACTGTTTAAAGGATGATTTTCATAAGGGTTTAGGTCAGTGAAGTAGTTCCTTCTACAAAAATAAAAATCAAATTAATTAAAAATATCAATTAATATTTTTATTATTGCTTAATTTAATAGTAGGTATATGGACCAAATATACATCATAATAGTGAAGTATACAAATTTAGAAAAAAAAAACAATTTACACATCTTTTTGTAACCAAAATATTAAAGCAATTCTTTTTAATGCTATCCAAATTCATAGGCAATATTATTTAATATACTAAACAGCAATAGATTACCAGATAAAATATATAAAGGCCACATTATTTTAGCAGCATTATACCTACAGCAAAGCATGATAAAAAACTTAGCTCCGATATATTTTGAGATAAATTTCATATCAGGTCAAAAGTCACCGACTAATCAAAATAAGTATAAAAAGAATGTAAACAGAATCATCTATTTGTCTTTTAATAGCTACAGCTACAAAATTAATGATAAAAAAATATTCATCTATCCAAAAACTCATTTTACCATTTGGTAATGTATGCTATCTAAAACAACATTATGTAATATGTAAATGCACAAACTCTTACACGTAATTTTTCAACTTGAAAGTATGGCTTAAAATAGTTTAGTCCATTAATTATTGAAATAGGTTTCTTTTCATTTTTGTTTTAATTAGAACCTAATAAAACACGGGTTGCCATGGACCTCTATTGAAGGCAATGTTATGATAAAGATTTATCTTAACAAACGTGACATGGCCGGCAATGCAATGTAAATAGATTAATAGTCCAGTTGCTTTTATCAGAATAGTGACATCCAAAAGGTTATATCATTACAACAAAAACAGTTCATGAGTTAAGAACAATATTCTTCTTTAAATCCGTAAATATAAAAGATTAAAGCTAAAACTAAATTAGTATGTTTCCAACTTTCCTCTTGTAAATACTATTTATTGAAAATATTAATTTCATAGTGCAATATCACCAACTTTCTGTATCTTATCTAACTTTACTGTTAGATTAATATAAAACCAGATCACTGAAAACTCCATATCAAGTGTAAATATTGTCTACTCTGCAAGCAGAAACAAATCGATGTTGGAGACCTTAAGCTAAAGTGTAAAATTAAAGAAAGGCAATTAATTAAACTAGTATGGAACATTGGAGAATAGGTATGACACTGATTCTCCATTGTGGGTACGCCGCACAGCCTCCGCTAACATCATAGAAACATCAATGCACTGGATTTTAGGACAATCTTGCATGTGTCTTTCTTGTGGAATAGTATTTGTGACGACAACAGCTTCTAAACAAGCATTGTTGATTCTCGAAATAGCCGGTCCCGAGAAAATGCCATGTGTCAGAATTGCATAAACTTTAGTGGCACCGGCCTCAATCAATTTTTCAGCAGCATGGCAAATGGTACCGCAAGTGTCGGCCATGTCGTCAACCAAGATAGCTGTACGGTCCTTCACATCACCAACTAAAACCATAGAAGCAACTTCGTTGGCTTTTTTTCTCTCTTTGTGAATTAAAGCAAACTCCACATTCAACCTGTCAGCTATAGAGGTCACTCTCTTAGCACCCCCTGCGTCAGGAGATACGACAATACTGGTTTGCCAGTCAGGAATGTTTTCTTTGATCCACTTCAGTACGGCTGGTTCTGCAAAGAGGTTATCTACAGGTATGTCGAAAAATCCTTGAATTTGAGACGCATGGAGATCCATTGTAATGATGTGATCAGCACCAGAGACAGACAGGATGTTAGCAACCAGTTTGGCAGTGATTGGAGCTCTGCTTTTATCTTTTTTGTCTTGTCTTGCATAAGGAAAGCAAGGAATAACGGCGGTTACACGCGACGCCGACGCAATCTTGCAAGCGTTTATCATTATAAGAAGCTCCATAAGATTGTCGTTAATCTCGCCGCTACCGCTTTGAACAATGTAAACATCTTCTCCACGAACAGATTCTCCGATTTCGACGCACGTTTCCATGTTGCTAAATTTTTTTGTAACCACTTTTCCCAAATCAATTCCGAGGCGATCGACGATTTTTTGGGCCAAGTCTGGATGCGAGCTTCCACTGAAGACCTTGATGTTCGGCATTCTGGTTGTTAGAGGTAAAACTAGGTGGTCAGATTTATTCACTACGTGTTCGAGCGGTACTGCAGTTTTCATCAGCACCAAACTGCGATGCGAGACGACCTCTCGGCGGTCACTCTCAAAATGTGCGGTAAGAACACGAGATGAACTTTATCATCTAAAATGATAAGGAGTATGGCAACGTGGGGATTCGGTCCAAGCGTCAGGTTCGGGGTCGCCGCGCCTCTCGTAAATAATACACCGCGCCGTACTTGACTTGACAACGACGAACTCACGCGTTTTTAATCACACGCACGCACGTTTTTTTATTGAATAATTTTATTGAAAGAAAGTCAAAGAAACGTCAAACGAAACGTCACATTCATATCGTCGTCAGTGGGTGCATTCCAGCAGACTAACCGCTAAGCATAGATGTAGCACTTCCCTTCGGTATCCGCTAAGTCATCGGTCACCACACTCATAATAATAATAAAATAATAATAAAATCATTTATTTGCCAGAGTATGGTTACATTGCGGTCTTAGGTATAAATAGTCCAACATATTCTATCGAGTAGTTCGATGTGCAAATTAATTTATGTATGTCACAATATTGATTATAATTATTCTACAGGGTACATTCCGATTCAGGCTAAAATCAATTTCAGCGTTGATCACGATAACAAGCGTACCGATTCAGATAATCGCGCTTATGACAGTTGGGGCTATCAATGATTCGGAATACTCGTGAGCGTGCTCACCGATGTCTTGACGTACATAACCTCAATATAAATTTAAAAGTTCGGAATTTGGACCTTTTTGCTTTATATATGTTCATATATCTTCGACTATTACTTCCATGGGATGCGGAAAGAATTTTCAATAAATTTTGGACTTTCATTTAAATGCACTCAGGTGCATTTAAATGGAAGTCCAAAATTTATTAAACAAAACAAACAAGTGTCACTTTTGACAGAACGCTCACAATGGGCGGCGTAATCGCAAGATGGCGGATGTTATGACGCAATCAGTGATGTCACACGGGCTGTCGTTATCGCGCTCACGGTGACAGGCCTCCATCACACGCTCAAGGTTGCTCTTGCGCGATAAGCACCTACCGCTAGCCGTTCGTTCAAACGAACAAGTGAGCAAAGGGCCGCCACACGCCCGCTGCCGTATAAGCGCGGCATCTTACTGCCTGCGTAGGTATTGCCTCTTTATAATAGTAACAATGTCGAATCGACATTACTGTGCCGTGTATGGATGTCAAAATTAAAAACCAATAAAAAATTGTCGTTTTTCACATTATGAGTAAGTCCGTTTGTTTGTTTGTTTATTTGTTTGTTACGCCTTCACGTCGTAACTACTGAACCGATCATCATGAAATTTTGCACACACGTTGTCAGGGGTGCAAAAAAGGACATAGGGTACCCTTCATCCAGAAAAAAACGTACAGTTCCCGAGGGATAGCAAAAAAACTGTCCATGCAGACGAAGTCGCGGGCGGAAGCTAGTTTTTAATATTAGTAAGGATGTTATTTAGATAATAAACTTTATGTGTTTTGGGTTTTATTCTTTGGCTTTTGCACAGCACTACACATAATCTTTATCTTTACTAAATTTTTAAAACCAATAATTTAATCAATTATGTTCAGGCTTTAAGGACCTATTAAGATGACACTTATGTATGGGTATTAATTACCAAAATTTCTCAGATTTACAAGTATTAGAAACTATTAAACAATTATTCAAATATTTAAGATCCTCATTAACTATCAAGAAAGTACTATTACTCCCAGCCAAACATGTAAATTCTTTGGCCTTGTATTGAATTTCTAGAATTAGTAGTATATTGACAAATAAGGACAAACAAAATATTTTTAGAAAAAGCTATTAAAGTCAAATAATACATTTTATGACTTTGTCAGATACTTAGGAACTATTACAGATGTTTGTACTGCGGAAGCATTACTATTTTAACACTTAAAATTGTAATATTGGACAAGCTTAAGGCTTGTACACGTACATATTGAGCAAAAATTTTTACCTATTTAAAATAATAAATATAATAATTACGTATTATATCGTACTATAGACCTTGTCAACTTTGTATTGTATGGTAGAAAAAAAATTATTTTATTTTTTCTGATTCTTCTTTGTCGTTTCGCTCTTGGCAGAGCGGTCGTGGTCACGTTGAGGCGTCCGCGTCGGTGGAAGAGGCGGACACAGCTTTCCGCACGATCTCCCGCCATCTCTCCCGGTTGACAGACTGTCTGGCGCAGTCAGATACACGGTGTCCCACTGCGGATTTCACTTGGTCAGTCCAACGCATCGGTGACCTGCCACGTGATCTGGTTCCCTCTACTTTGCCCTGTACGACCAGCCGCTCTATGGAGTCGTTACCCCGCCTAGAGACATGGCCAAAATACTGCAGTATGCGCGACTGTACTACGGCCGATAAACGCTGCGTGATGCCGAGCTCCTGGAGTATGGACACGTTGGTGCGGAATTCCGTCCATGATATCCCCAGCATCCTCCTCCAGCACCACATTTCTAGAGCATCTATCTTCCCCTTTTCCAGCTCGCGCACTGTCCACGTCTCTGCCGCGTAAAGAAAAATGGGGAATACAAGTGTTCTCACGAGCCTGACTTTGGTGGCTTTGGTAATGTTACGATTCCTCCACACTTTCCTTAACTTCTCCATCGCAGTTCTGGTTATGGCCATACGTCGTTTCACTTCATCTACGCAGCCGCCGTTGTTTGAGATTAAAGCTCCAAGGTACACGTAGGTCTGGACCACGTCGCAGTTCGCAATCTGTGTCACTGCGGGCGAGTTGTCGTTGACGCGATCCACGATCATGATCTTGGTCTTAGATCGGTTTATCTTTAACCCAAACGTAAGGCTCACGCGCTCCATTTTGAGAAGATACTTAGACCAATACTATAAACGAATAGTTTTTAACACTTTTCCGTTGCTTTGACAATGGACTGCGCAGCAGCCGGTCAAAGTGAGACAATATAAGATTTTGCACAAACGAGGAATAATTGCTGCTCATTAATGACCTGGATCTGATTTTTTGGTATAAAATCCTTCACATGCCGTGCGTACACTAGCACCGATGGGCTGCTACCCGATGGGCGGCGCCTACCACTGCGGCAGCGCTGGCTACAGTTGGGACGCGCACCACGCCGTCTGTTTGCAGGTGCCTATACTGAAGTTTTTTGTTGTATATTAATAACACCACTGCCATTTCATAAATGAATCGAATAAGTGGCGTTCATTGCTTGCAATTAAATCAAATCGCTAAATTGCTTGCGAGAAATGGCAGTGGTATGATCAACAATAGGCGTAATAACGTCTCCCCAGCTTTCTTTTTCCTCACTTGTTTAAAAAAAAAAAAACTTACTTTGTTGTACAAGACAAAGCCAAATGACTTAATAGCAATCACAGCCATGGTTTCACAATGAAAAAAATATGTTTCTGTAATTACAAAATACACTAAATACACTTATATTATTAAGCAACCATGTAAGCATGATAAATAATATACTTGTGGCAGGCAACTCCATTCTCTCGTTGAAACCTTAATCAACTTGCTGTTAAAGAAATAGCGATGGTAATAGTCACATCAAGCGTTAATTTATTTTCATCTGTTCTCAAAAAGAAACTTCATCCTCGCTGTCAGTTTTCTCCAGCTGCATATTATAAGACAAACGTTTCTTAGAAAACAAGTTCCTTAGTCAAGCGTTAGAAGTGTTTATTGATACCTTGCCTCAGTATTTGAATATTGCAAGCAAATCTATATTTTTTTTTAATGGAAATATTGCCAAAAAATTATATCTTATTTTATACAAATTAATGATTTAATAGGTTTTCTAAACAACTGTTTTCTAAACGAATCCCTCTAAACAATCATTGCTCACATATCTCCCATTTTTTTATCTATATCACCGGCAATGATAACCTAAAAAAGTTTTTTTATAGATATATTTGTTACACTATATGTTAGATTACCTGTTGAACTTACTCCCAAATACAGTACATACAGTTACATTTTGAACAATTAAGCACACATCGGTAACCTTGTTAGCCTTGGCTACAAATGAATGAACACAGATCATGTATTTAATTCAATTAACTCAAGTAACACAGTAAGATTTGACGAAATAATTTATTATTAAAAATTTAAATAACAGATGTTTAATCACATCTTCTGTAAGTCTCAACTTGTTGAACTTTCCATTCTTTGAGTTTTTATCTCTGTAATAAAATTATTTGTGTTTATTTACATAAATATCTTAAATTTATCGCCCTTATGAATTAATACAATCCCCAAAGAAAAAAAACGCTGCCTCGCGTCACAAACAATCGGCCGATTGATAAAATTTATAATGGAGGAATGTTACATCGATTTCTTTTTAAATCTTATTGCCTGTTTATCATGTTGTGTAACATGTGGTCACATCGGCGTGGCGGTCAAGTCATTCGTGACAAAAAATTTGTTCACTTACTAGTCTGTGTACCGGAGTTTCTGTGGATGCTATTCGCAATCTGCTTTTTGGACTGGACAATCGACAATATTTGCGAGTTTCCAGGCATCGGGCTCTAATTTCGCAGAACCCACATTAAAATAAAATAATGTTTTATTATGTTGCAGTTGCAGGAGCACTGACTTATTTTATTTTATTTAACTAATCCTTAAAAATAATTTAATGTGTGTTCACTTAACCCTTGTTTATTTATATAGACAAACAAGGGTTCCTCTAATAACATTGATATCTTCTCTAAACATCCTACTTTGTAACAAATTAAATCTCGAAGACGGGATAATTTAATGATCAAACGAACTTACCCTAAGTGAAGTTCGATCTTAATTATCCCGTCCTCATCGAAGAGATTTGAAGTCCCAACCCTCCCTTGCTAGTTGTTTGCTCAACAACCGTATCCCTATAATAGATAAAGATATCAATGTATTTACTTACTACTCCAAACTGAATGAGGTTGACGCGGCGGCGGGCAGCGCTGGTCGGAGGCAGTGAGGGGGTAGATATTGCTTTCTCTTTCTCTCCCCATAGCGCTGAAGACGTGCGATAGAGTGCGAGCGACTAGCAGAGCTACTACTTTGTAACAAATTAAATCTCTTAGATGAAGACGGGATAATTAAGATCGAACTTCACTTAGGGTAAGTTCGTTTGATCATTAAATAATACCCACAAATAATAACAAGAATGAACTTTGACAAAGAAGTTTGACAGCTACACCGACAACGCTCACAGTGCTTTGGTGGAATACGCTGAGCGTCGTTAGCACATGCGATGACGTCATCTATGACGTCACTTCAACTTACGTGAGCGTTGTAAGCATGATTTGGACCGGGCGTTAGCGTGCTCACAGTGCTGTAAGCGTGATTCGGAACGCGGCCTAAAAGTCCGTCCTTGTCAATCTTGTCATCGTGTTATGATATGACAAGGATGGATAAAGTCTAGCTATGGCTCTGGCTAAAGCTTTGAGTTGGGCGGTAGGGCTACTGGGCTGGGTCATAGCCTTCTATAATTGCAAGCCGTGAACATAAGTTTGGCAACGTCTGTTACTGTCAGTTCGTGGTCATGTCGTCGGCCAGTCTCCATACTAAATGTATGGGAATATTTCAATTTTAAGAGCTCGATATTTTTTTTCCTAGCAATCGTGTGAGGTTAAAAATATGAAAATAATTTAGTTCCTTTATTAATATGCTTTGTATATTAAACAATAAGAAAAATATCAATGTTAACTAGGAAAAAATGGCTGTAAAAGATGTCATCTTTTTTGTTGATTTTCTTCAGCAGGGAGTTGATTAACACGCCCTCTAGCAATAAATGATATATCATTAGAAAGGTCTTTGAAAGACAAATATTTGCTGTTAATATACTTTACATCAATTGTTTATACTTTTGGAGTTAAAGGTTATTAAAGTATAAAAGTGGTTTATTGTCTATGGGAGTTAAATTACCCCACCTCTAGCAATAAATGATATATCATTAGAAAGGTTTTCATATGATAAATATTTGCTGCAAACACACTTTCTATTAATTATGAGGATTTTCGGAGTTTTAGGTCTTGAATGTTAAAAAATTGGTCAAGTTCAGAGCGTTATAACTCTCAAAGTACTAATAGTTGACGTTTATTGTAGTACAATAAAGTGTTTCAAATTTAAAGACCTTTTTAATGATGTAAGATTTATTGCTAGGAGAGGCTTAGATCAAAATGCTCATCGTACTAAGTGTCCGGGCACGAAAACTGCGACGGCGGAGCGGCAGCGGGGCGGCGCGACAGCGGAGCGGCGGCGATGCATTCAACAGTATGGCACAGTATGGAGACGCGCACGAAACGGGCGGTGGCGGCGCGGGGCGACGAGCGATGCACGGGCGGGAGGAGAGCGACGAAAACAAATGAACAAACTAGTTGGATTTGGTAGCCCGCGATTACAGTAGTGTTGTGTTGAATAATATAATAGTGTCTGTTTGATTACTAGGTAGTACCTATTTATTCAGTATGGATGTCGGCATCTTGGACATCATTTAAAAAACACAAGATGAGCAAAGAATCCGGTTTTGAAACTAGTTAACGCCTATACCTAGACCATTTTTTCGAACTAAATAAAATTTTTAGACATAGGATATATTTCGTCCTTTGAATATTTTTCGGTATTGATTTAACAAGAAATTGTTTCCATAGCAACATCACATTTGACACATCAATAGAAATAAAAAAAAATAAGAAGTTACTTTAGTGGTATACCGTGGTCCTACCAGTAGGTCAAATCGGTAGGTCCATGGGCCCTTAATGGTATTTAGCCCATCTGTCACAACACTACTAGCGCGGCTGACCGACCGCTAAGTTTCGTGCCCATGTTCTCATCGCCCCGCCCCGCCGCCGCTCCGCTGCCGCGCCGCCCCGCCACCGCTCGGCCGCCGCCACTTTCGTGTCCGGACACTAAAGGACCCCCGAAAAGTTCAAATAATTTGACTCAAACCGTATGTCCTAATAAATAAATAATAATAATAAATATAGAACTTTATTGAAATAATCTTACATCACAATTTACAACTAGTTTAAACATAGATAATATAGGAAAAACAATTAATAAATAATATTTAAAATAATTTTATACTATGTGCTTGACCACATGCGATGTTGCCGTTCTGCTCAACTTCAGGGCTTGGAAGATATAGAAGGCTATGGCTGGGTTCAACTCGTTCAACTTAGGCTTGGTGGAAATCGCCGCGCTCCGGTACATTTGGCATTATTAGTTAGTAAAATGCAGTCAAGTCGTCGTTCATTCGGTAATAGGGAACATTCATCAATTTGATTTTGTATCAAAATCAAAAGTAGTGCGTGAGATAATCAACTGTAATATTAAAACTTTTCTCTTGCGTTTTTTTCTCGTGATATAGTCACTTGAAGTTAGCGCGCAGCAGCACCCGCCGAAAACGCTCTATACAAAACGGTCAACATTTGTGACGTCACTCATGTCACGATTCAGGCGCATTATTATGGAGCTAGCCAAGAATTTTCAAATATCTCCTTAAATATTGCGTTTAAGTACATATGTGTTTTACAAAATATTATTTCTAATTCGATATTCTATCCGACTGTTAAGTGCATTATATCCGAAAATGAAAAAAAATATCGCTATTTTCACCTGTGTGATAAAACTAAAATATTTTATTTTATTTATTATTTTTCTGTTCAATCATGTTTTTATAGGTGTCCGCAGCGATCAAGCTCAAATTTATTAAAATCGGTGACTTATGCATGTTCCCTATTAATGCTCTAAGGGTAATTCGGTTCGACTCGGGCTTGGTCGGGAATGTCGGGATCGCTGTACATCGATCGCCATTATTTTTAATCATGGAAAGTAATGTGTTTAAAATGTTAAAATGTACACATATGGCGATCGATGACTCAAAGATTTGTCTGGCAGAATGCGCCCAATGATGACATATTGACGCTGGCGCAGGGTTGGTAGGTCGGGGGTTTTTTCACATTTTTGGGGAAAAATAACGGTCTTGGCGAAATTTTGGGGAAATGAAATCTTCGGGGAAATTAATGTTTGGGGAGAAAAATATACAAGGAAGAATTTTGGTTGGAGTATAAATTTAACTCCGATAACGTTTATCTGCCCCTTGATTATGTAACTTTGTTGCAGTCAATTCTGACAGAAATCGCAGTTACATTGTGCTTTAGTCAAAAAAAAACCTCATTAGTTAGGAACCAATGTAACAACTATCTTTCATAAAGCAGCAATGTACCTAACTGCGCATCCAATCGATTTAATTGAGAATTGTTAGCAACAGACTTACGTAATTAACGGGCCGACCATGTTAAGCGAAGATGAAGTT
Organism: Agriphila tristella; assembly: GCA_928269145.1. Taxonomy (NCBI): domain Eukaryota; kingdom Metazoa; phylum Arthropoda; class Insecta; order Lepidoptera; family Crambidae; genus Agriphila; species Agriphila tristella. Next base: position 35,590,326 of record OV743433.1, on the reverse strand, counting down.
TCGGAAGTTCTAAACATTTTAGATGATTCAGTTTAAAACTTCCGATACTTCTCTATTTTCTTAATAAACTTACCACGGTCACTCACATGCGCGCAAAGGTTCGTACATTGTACGAATGCTTTCAATTATGTATGGAAAATCATTTGTGAAAATCTGTCCTACACATGTGGGTTCACCTATTTGGACGAATGTGAGTGACCGGTATTAGTTTAATATCTTTCAATTCGTTTTATTTCCTGTTTAACAAAAATGGGGAAAAAAGTTGCCAAACGTATCATTTTGGGGAAAACAATTCTTGAATAATGGGGAAAGTTCAAAATCTGGATCTACCAACCCTGCGCTGGCGGCAAACTCGGGAAGAAAACGCAAACGCAAAATGTCAAGCTTTGTTTGTTTTGTATTTATATAAATGTTAAATTAAATTAAATCATCTTACAATTTTATCGCAAGCAAATGGAAATATTTTACTAACATTATGTTATTAGAGTAGCAAAACTATTATTCTGTTACTAAGGGACAATGTCAAAACCAGGAGAAATACTGTGTAAAGCAAGTACTTCGAAGGTCAAACTCTTGCGTTGTGTTGACTGGCTTCAGGATCAGAACAGTTTGAACACTACGCGGCTTTCTCAGCAAAATAAAAATGATATACAGTTCATAATTCAAACGAATGCAGCACGAAAGAAGTTTCTGCTATCAGCACCGGAAGATGATGCTGTGCCGGTTGGTGTGGACGAACAACCTGAAGTGGTGCCAGAACGTGTGGTACGCATTTTTGTCATTTGTCATTATTTAACGATTTGATAGTATAATACTTTATTAGTGTAGGCTCCTCATCCAAATTATATTAATTCTTTCATTGCTATCTGTGTCTATCATATCATAACATATCTATCATATCGTGTTATGCCTCCGGTTGCTACATGGCCAGGAAATCCGGGAATGTCCTGGAATTTTGTGTGTGATCCCAGATCCAGGTATCACACTTTACTGTCCTGGAATTTCCAAATACTACTTAATTTTTGATTAATACAAGTTTTGATTAATACCTAAGCCATGAAATGGTGCTGAAAGTTAGTTTATGTTTAAGAATACTGAAGTTGATTTTAAATTAAAAAGTGCTAAAAATTTTCTTAACTTGATATCTTTGGTATCTAAGAACTTATGTGTGTGTATGACTGTGTATGGTATGACTCTAAACTTTAACTCCATACGTAACCTCAGAAATGTCCATGTTCCTTACCCTGGGCATTCCAAATCTAGCAACCCCAGTCATGCCAGGCATTAAAATTTAAGTTGTTTGCTACTTTTGTTTCAGCCATTACATCATTTGCGTGTTAAGTCTCTAAAGCTAGATTGTCAATGGTCATCATGCGGTTGGAGCTATACTGATTATGAGCAATTCCAAAAGCATGTTCAAAAACACAGTTCAGATCTGCATGTTATTGACAAAAAGAGCAAAGGTAATGGTATTTTAATCTATCTTATTGTTTTTAAAAATAAACCATTCTAATAAAGGGGGATGGTTGTTAGTAGATATTATAGCAAAACTAGACTTCGTTATGAAGTAGTATTATTCATATACTTGATACATAACAGGCCTCAGCACAAAGACGTAGCGTAAAACCGTATTGTAAATATTGTGAGCGGTGAGAGACATTGGAGGGGATATGTTTGCAGTTGCCCCACTAATGTGCCCCGCCAACGTGACCTTAAAAATACTTTTCTCATTAAATCCCACCGCTTGATATCCGTGCTGAGGCCTGTAATAATTAAGCCAGACAAAATGAGACTTTAATTTTCCATTATTTTCCGGCCTCATGCAGCCTGGCATTTAATGAATTAATGACAATTTTTAGTTGAATATGTATGTCTCTGGGACGTATGTGGTCACAACACCTCGGACTTTCCTGAAATGGTCCGACACATCAACTACCATGCGTACCATGCTCGTTTGATGGCCATCGGCTTCAATGCACGAGCCACATTGAAGTTATCACGTTGTGACAAAGATTCTACAAAGAGAAACCTATTGCCACCTCTACAAAGTAAACACAGTTGCATGTGGACTGGTTGTGATGAAAAATTTAACTCTATTCAAGTAAGTAAACTGATTTATATATATATTTTTTTAGTATTAAAGATCTATCCTTTTTTTATCTATATTGCATGAGAGAAAAGTATTTTGCAGTTTTAAATAAATATTAAAATGTACAGTCAGTAGCACGTCAACCTGTCAATAACCTGCAATTTATTTAGAATTTTTATGTAATAGCATTTAAGTATAAAAGTGATTGAATTAGATTACTTTGTCATGGTTCGTGGTAGCCCAGTGTGCTGTTCACTGTAAATTGTCTAAAAGCTAACTATGTGACATTGGCATATTTTCATTATCCGGTCCCAATATAATTTAAATCATTAAAGCCCAAGTGGCTACCGGTAGGCCAGACAACAATGAAAATTCTATTGTGTCTCGTTTTCCTGGGGTTGAAGAGTTAAGGGTGCACCGAGCCCCCACTAGTGCCACCGCAAAAGAAAAAATCATAACAAAATAACTATGTTAGAAAAAATTTTGAAAAAATATAAAAACTAGTATTAGTTATAAACAATTTTTGAATGCGTTTTTTCCTGGTTTCAATCTATTTGTGTAGTTACGACCTGGGTTAACGCTTAAAGTGGCCGCTTTGGGCGTTAATCCAGATTTTTAGTACGCAAACACATTTAAACTAAGGATTAACGCTTACAAAAGTAGTAGATAGCTAATATAGAAATGTTTATATTATTCAGAATTTTATTTAACATAGTTATTTCGTTGTAATGTTTTTTCTTGATTGGCGGCGCTAGTGGAAGCACGCACGCATTTAAAGGTGCACCTTGAATGCTTCCAAAATACGGTGCCAATCTCAGTATGTAATAATAACAAAAGACATCATCCATTTTGGTCCAAATGTGAAAGTGCCGGCCAAAAAGCAAAAATGCTTTATTCTGATAGATTTTGTCCACCTAAGCATTTCTTATTATTGCACCGAAGCTGTAGCACCGCTATACTCGATTTAAAATAAGTTCAAAAAGTCTGTTTTTTCATACATTTTGGCACAAATGTAAAAAAAGTCGGCCAAAAAGCAAATTCTGGTACATTTTGTCCGCCTAAGCATTTCTTATTATGGCACCGAAGCTGTAGCACCACTGTACTGCTACTGTAATTGAGTTCAAAAAGTCTGTCTTTTCATACATTTTGACACAAATGTGAAGCGGTGCTACAGCTTCAGTGCCATAATAAAAAATGCTTAGATGGACAAAATCTATCAGAATAAAGCACTTTTGTCTTTTGGCCGGCACTTTCATATTTGGATCAAAAATGTATGAAATGTGGATGATATTCATTACAGGGTTTCTTTGACCACGTGAAAGTCCACATAATGTACGTAGAAGACGAGTTGTTATGCTCGTGGGCCGGCTGCGGCATGACGTTCTCCCGGCGCGTGCTGCTGACGATGCACGTGCGGTCCCACACGGGGGAGCGGCTCATCGCGTGCTACCACTGCGGGCAGCAGTTTGCTTGCAATAGGAAACTGTGTGACCATTTACGAAGACAGGTAGGTTTCGTAGGTACTATTGATGTTTTGTTTTTCAATTATAGTCCAATCAACGGGGCTTATGCAACCCGAATAATTCTCCCGTCTATGAAATTTGGCATGTGATGAAGTTAGGTAATACAGATTACAGATGAACAATAATCCAATAAAATTTGTTACGAGAAGTTAGGTATTTTTACCTAAACATGAAAATCGCTTATATCTCTCTGTGAATATTTCCTCGGGCTAAAATACTATCTGTATATGTATTTATGTATTAGTTAGAATAAGTATGTAAAGGAATCCAATATTTTTTCGATTTCAGAGATATTTCAAATTTAAATTTTAATATTTTTCAATATATCTTCTGTTGAAAAATTTATCTGCTGATTATTAATTTTTAATATGTTTTTATACCCATAATATATAGCTTTGTTCAGTAAGCCAATAAATTTTCTTCTTTAATCATATTTATACATAATCGTATAAAAATGGACCGACTATTTTTTCACATTACCTCTTAAGATAAAAAAATAAAAAATATTATTAAATAAGAAATATATTGACTTACTGAACACAGCTATATATTTAAGGATATAAAAACATATTAAAAATAATAATCAGCAGATATTTTTTTCAATAGAAGATATATTGAAAAATGTTAAAATACTAAATTTGGGGTATCTCTGAATTTGAAAAAAGATTGGATTCCTTTACATTCTTATTCTAACTAGTACATATGTACGTATACAGAAAGTATTTTAGCCCGAGGAAATATTCACAGAGAGATATAAGCGATTTTCATGTTTAGGTAACAATACTTAACTTCTCGTAACAAAATTTATTGGATTATTGTTCATCTGTAATCTGTATTACCTAACTTCATCACATGCCAAATTTCATAGACGGGAGAATTTTTCGGAAGTCTCCATACAACAAATATCCTCATTGATTGGACTATCATTGTTTGTTATTGTTGTTTAATTTGTTTTGAGAAAATAGTTACAAACCATGCTAATAATTTTAAAATAAATTTTAATTCTTCGATAATCAAACCATGTTAACGACTGACATTAATGATTAAAATAAAAAAAATGAGAGATTAATCAGTCGGTGGTCAGATATACAAGGGCGTCGCCAGCCCATGGCCCAGGGGGGGGCAAGTTAATATTAAAGAGGATGAGAAAAATATGAATTGTAGGTACAGTCAAGAGCACCTAGTGAATTTATTTAAGTTTTAAGATGGGGCGGGATTTATCAGATGAGCAAGACAATTGCACGGCCTTAGAAGTTTGGTTATTTTGCAGTTGGCTATATTTTTAGCCTCTAGGCCACCCCTGGCGACGCCCTTGCAGATATATGATATGTTACAGCATTTTTATATTATTTCGTGCTGTGCTTTTGCGACATTTTGATATACTATTGACGACACTTCCGCTTTACTCCGTCTACGGCTACGATTAAAATCGCTTGCACGTCGGTCGCCTCGTCACTAATATAGGTACGTTTAGATCGGGGCGATACGCGCGAATACGATTTTTTGTAAAGTGGTAAGGCACGTGAGTTGTCGATCGTACGCGTGTAACTTTATGCGACACTCCTACTTTAATAATATAGATAAGTAGATTATTGAAGTTGTTAGAACATATCGGCAAACAATTGGTCCATATTTGTCGGTAGGAACCCATCTCTCAATACATGTTCCGTATGCAACGTGTACGATGCGACAGATTACCTGCTCCGCGACCGCGAGCTCACGCGCTAGCACGTGTCGACGGCGACGTACGCATGTGCCGCATGACTTCTACTTCAACACATAATACAGTGCGATTCAAACTCTATGGGGATATGTATTAAAATGCAGAAAATTCATAACACATACGACCGAAATATCGACGCATAAAACACCTAAGTATTTTCAAAATACCGAAAATTCTAATGTCTATATCTGATAGACCGAAACTTGAAAGATCGATTTATAAATGACCGATAGTTCAAAATCCCGAATGTTAAAATACCGATAGTTCGAAATCCTAAAAGTCTGTTTAGGTCTATTAGGTGCGACGACGAGCGAGCGTAGCGAGCGAGGAGGACGTTTGGTTCCATTGCGACCAACAACGCACGAGCCGAGCGAGCGAAGCGAGCGTGCCGCGGCATCGGCCGGCGAAGTGTCAGAACTGACTTGCTGCCATGTAACCCTTTATTAACTTTCGGTTTCTTAAGTTTCGGTATTTTAAGCTTCGGGATGTAGTCTTTTAGGTAAAATGTTCTTTCGTGACTTTAAACTTACGTCCAAACTGTAATCACCCTATTAATAGCAAATAAAGTTATTTGTATTTGTATTAAACAACCATTCGACCTTTTAATTTTCGGTCTTTCGTCCATAGGTTTCGTAAAATTAGGTCTTTTCAACTTTGGTATTGTAATACATATCCCTTTATGGCGATTGTGAAGTGAATTGCACTGTACATTATAGTACCTACTAGTCTCCAACACTATGTTTGTCGGTAGAACCCATCCTCTGCGTACACATGCTCCGTGTGCGGCGGGTACTACGCGTCGGACTACCTGCTGCGCGAGCACGCGCGCCAGCACGTGTCCATGTACGCGTGCGCGCTGTGCGACATGTCGGCGCAGTCGCCGGCCGCGCTGGCCACGCACGTGCGCTACCGCCACCTGCCGGCCAGCGCGCGCCACCACGCGTGCCCGCAGTGCCCCTACAGGTATGTGCGACATGTCGGCGCAGTCGCCGGCCGCGCTGGCCACGCACGTGCGCTACCGCCACCTGCCGGCCAGCGCGCGCCACCACGCGTGCCCGCAGTGCCCCTACAGGTATGTGCGACATGTCGGCGCAGTCGCCGGCCACGCACGTGCGCTACCGCCACCTGCCGGCCAGCGCGCGCCACCACGCGTGCCCGCTGTGCCCCTACAGGTATGTAACAGGGTGGGTATTACAACCTGCAGAGCCCTACTAGAGATGGGTAAAGGACCCGTTTTTTGACCCAACTGCTGGGTTTAATCCCAGTTAACGCCCATATAGTACGGCTCATTTCAACCTATATTGTACTAGGTTATGGTCCCATCCGGCAGAAAGCATGAAACTTGGCATGCATGTAGCTTTTACGTATACAATAAAATATAGAAGTAGAAACAAGTCGTAAAGTGTTTGTTTCCCCCCCCTGGGGGGGCGTTTTGTGTCCCTAATTGCAGTTTTTATTTTTTTAATAAAAAACGGTGAAAGCTACAACAAAACTGTCTAAGAACAATATATTTGTCATTAAATTTTCTAATAACCATTTTTTGAATAAAGGTGATAGCACTTATAGTTTTCAAATTATGTTTGAGTCTCTTCCGATATTTTTTGAAAATATCACCTTCTGGGAAACGTATAGGACAACACCGATATTTCTTGCATTAAAGAAGCAGAAAGCAGAAGAAAAAACGCCCGGGAGACAGCGGGTGACCGGTACCGCCCCCCCCCGCTGCTGGGGGGGAGGGGGAGCCAGTGAAGTCTTTTTTCGCCACGCGTACTGTTGGGCGTAACAACTGCTAATTTATAGCTACTATGGCAAATCGGGTATCATTTTCGGATAAATTAAGGATGGCCAATCTTTTTGAGAAATAAAAAAACACCTTTACTTACAAAAAAATGAATTGCCGTAATGGAAATGCCGAACATCTAAAATTTTACAAAAAAAAAATTTTCCTGTAGCGATAAATTTCTAACGAGTACCGATATTGGCTTGAAAAAAATATGATAAGAAAGCCATATTCATACAAATTCCAAAAATATAAGTTTCCTTGGAATAGTTTCATAATAAATGTGTTAAAAATATTATACACAGCGTGGCAGAGCCATAAATAAATCTATAAAAACTCCCCATTTATTATTCTAATTTAAAAAAGTTATCGTAAACGGTGAATACCCCATACTAACAGAGCCTAGTACAGACTCGTGTGATTTAAACTAAAAAATAAATACAATTTGTTGATTAGTCATGAAATAGGTAGGTAGTTTTATTAATTGCCTTAATTCCGTTACTTACCCAATGATTGTGAGTTTGTTTTGAAAACTATAATTCCTATCAACATACTTCCAAAAAAATTAATGTAGAAAATTTAATGAAGAATATATTGTTCTTCGACAGTTTTGCTGTAGCTTTCACCGTTTCCGGTATTTTTTTTAAATTAGAATTAATAATGGGGAGTTTTTATAGATTTATTTATGCCATCGCCACGCTGTGTATAATATTTTTAACACATTTTTTATAAAACTATTCCAATGAAACTTATATTTTTAAAATTTATATGAATCTTTTCATATAAATTTCTTATCATATTTTTTTCAAGCCGATATAGGGTACACGTTAGAAATTTATCGTCACTGGAAAATTATTTTTTTTGTAAAATTTTAGATGTTCGACATTTCAATTACGGCAATTCATTTTTTTGAAAGTAAAGGTGTTTTTTTATTTCTCAAAAAGATCGGCCATCCTTTATTTATCCGAAAATGATACCCGCACCCTGATTATCTAAAAAGAAACTATTTAGTGACCGGTTGCATTTGACATACATTGCCACTTTTCTTTGGTATGATTTTTTTTAACCCAATAAGAAGTAGCAATGGATCACGATCATCTGTGAACTGCAACCAGTCGCTAGGTGGTTTTTAATTAGATAATCAGCCCGCCGATTTGCCATAGTAGCTATAAATTAGCAGTTGTTACGCCCAACAGTACGCGTGGCGTTAGAAAATTTTTTTTTTTTATAAATGTTAAGTTTTTTGTTGACGTAATTGTATATCCGAGCTGAACGACTGCTATATTGCGATTTTGCAAACTTAGTTCTAGTTTCAATAACTTTAGCGACATTTTTTTTCTTCTACTTTTTTTTATATTTTCAATAAAAGGTAACCTCCTGTGTGTTTTTAGAATAATTTGTTTTAAGTATAATTTTCTCACCGACAGCAATCCAGTGTGCCAAGTCTCATTCTTTAATGCAAGAAATATCGGTGTTGTCCTATACGTTTCCCAGAGGGTGATATTTTCAAAAAATATCGGAAGAGACTCAAACATAATTTGAAAACTATAAGTGCTATCACCTTCATTCAAAAAATGGTTATTAGAGAATTTAATGAAAAATATATTGTTCTTAGACAGTTTTGTTGTACCTTTCACCGTTTTTTATTAAAAAAATAAAAACTGCAATTAGAGACACAAAACACCCCCCCAGGGGGGGAAACAATCACTTTACGACTTGTTTCTACTTCTATATTTTATTGTATACGTAAAAGCTACATGCATGCCAAGTTTCATGCTTTCTGCCGGATGGGACCGTGTTTGGTTGAAAAGAGCCGTACTATTTTATTCAACTTACTACTTTAGAAATAAAAGATGTTTTATTCTTCGAATATTTTTCTGTATTAATTTCACAAGAAATTGTTTTCACTCACAGCAACGACACATTTGACATATCAGCAGAAATAAAAAAGCTGTAAAAAGTTTCTAAAACATACAATGTTGGTCTTTATCTTATATCTTTAAACGAGCAATTCTTGTATACACCGTCATTTTGTAGTCGTTTTAATTAACTTAAGGGTGTGTTGTACCAATGAAACTAAACATTTTTGCCCAAGAAACATGGGTCAAAAAACGACAAAAAATTTTGGTCCTCCCATACTAACTAGACAGCTAAAACCACAGAACAAAGAAAAATTTTTTTCCCCCCAGTAGAAGTCGCATGTGGGCGGCACCCGTGTAACATCATATCTGCGAAGCTCCGCACATCTTTGAATTTTGCTCCGTCAGTCGTATGAACGAACGCCAAACAAAAAAATCTTCAAAAATAATATAAAAATGCCGAGGTGCATTATATAAAAGAGCAAAATCGATATCCACATATATCATTTAGCAAACGGGTGCATAAAATATCGGAGGCGAGCTTTATTTAATTAATTTTGATATTAATTAAAAATTCAACTGATATTTTCCTTTTAAAATTCATAACAATAAATATCCACCTTTATGTGGTATACACTTATGATCCATATTCCAACGCACAATTTGACATATTCTTGAACTTTCATAAACACTAAAATATAGAATAGCGGAAATGTCACTCAATAGGGGAGACCGAGAAAAGATGTGACTGTGAAGAGTTGAAAAGTATTATCACCATAGCAAAAAATTTATAAGTAAATTATAAACGTCTAAATAACAGTTGATTTGATACACTCACCACTGAAAACACGCAAAAACAGCACGGAATTTTAGTCAACTTAAATAGTACGTTATAGGCGAGTCCGGGAAACTAGCATTTTATTGTCAAGGATTTTAATCATTCGAGGCAATTTAATGAAAATTGCTTCCCCTACAAGGCTGCGAAGTCTCAAGAAATGAGAGGAAAACAATTCTTAGTTAAAATGTAATTTTGAAATTGGTCATGTATTGGTAATATTACACTCCTGGGGGTCAATTCTGCTAATGTTAACGTCGAAATCGTGGTTCAGTGGTGTTTGAATGGTAATGCTTTTTGACACAGTTCTTGTTTTTTAAACCCAAAACCGAAACACATTGTGATTCTTAAACCCAAAACGGAAACACATTGTATTTCGATTTTGGGTATAAGAAACAAGAACTGTGTCAAAAGCACTAGCATTCCAACACCATTGATCCACGTTTTTGACGTTAACATTAGCAGACTTGACCCCCTGAACTTGTGCGGGGCGGAAAGTAACTATTGAAATTAACTCGATAGGTATAGGTGCCGGCACATAACTTGGCAAGTTCTTTAACGCGCATATACGTCTACGCCTATACTTTTCTTTGTTTGCCCGATGTAAGAGAGCCCAGTAGCAATCTAGTTTGTAGACGCCTAGCGCCTGCACCTTGAAAAGGGATGTTGCACTTGACAGGTCGTAAGAGTTGGTTTATCTTTCTAGTCGGCTTGAGGTCTTGATAGACACACTCTTCAGAATACCTACAATCTTGTCAATGACACCTTTCATGTAAGGTAGATTGGCAGGTCGTCGTTCTACTATGGCTGGCTTGACACGGTTTCTGGGTTGGAGGGGAGGCCTGGTACTGGCAATTTGTTACTTCGCAGAACGTGCTTGACATGCTGAAGCTCAGCTGTCAGGTCTTGTTGGTCACAGATCCCAAATACAAATAACTTTATTTGCTGTAAATAGGGTGATTACTTATAATTCCCGAGTACTCTCCGAAATAAAGATTTCCCTATGGTAGGTAGCTAACTGTAAAGGATGGTGGTGGAATTCACCATTAAGGTATCTATCTGTAAGTGTTGCTTTTCGAAACATCCGATATCCGATATATTTATTTTATTTGGGTTTCTGAATTTTGAAATTCAAATATTTTTTGCCTAGTAATTAAGAAATGTCAGGATTCCACCGGATTATGAAATAGGGTTTACACGAATTATTGATATGAAACTATTTAGGATAAACTAAGTGAAGAATATTAACCAACCCGGTTTCCCTAATCTCATTAAATTTTCTTAAAGTACTTTATGTGTTAATAAATAAGGTGGTAAATCGCACTATTAAAATTAGCTTACGCCATCTAGCGGCTGAGTAGCAGCATTATAAATATACGTATTATTTAATTTGGTACCAAGTTGCTATGGTAATACGACTGAATCTAAATAAATAAACTTTGTGATTTATGGCTTTCTGGATATTATACATTTTTACTTTTTATCCAATTATGTGTTCACAAAGTGTGTGTGCGTAGCATGTAACTATTGAGTGGGGGGCTTGGCTTCGATTTTTAATGTGTTTGTTTGGTTACACTGGTTTTCATACTAAATTGAGCTCATACTACTTCTATCTACTTCTATGTTCTGTGGCTAAAACATTGTATTTGTATGGGAAAGTCCAAAATTTTTGTCGATTTTCGACCCATTGAAATTTGGTAAATGGGGGTTTTTGGGGGTAAACAATCGATCTAGATTTGTTTTATGTTTGGGAAAACGCGCATTTTCGCATTTTCATGCGTTTTTCTTTCGACGCAGAATATGGTCGCTTATTTTGTCCGCGGCCGGCCAATGTCCATTTGGTTCAGCGGGTTAGGACGCGGACCACAAGAAATGAGTGTCTGAGTTCGAATCCCGCTCGGTGACTTATTTTTTTTTATATGTTTGTTCAAGTTTATTTTTTTTTATTTTTATTGTTTTTAGACAAGTTTAAAAAATGTAGTTAATGTTGCTTTCGAGTTTTTATTTTATTGAGACTTGTGAAGCAATAGTGCAAAACAAAAAATACCGATACAAATTTTAAACACAGTTTTTCGGAGACGCCATCTCTCGGATGATGCCATCAAAACTAACTACTACGCCTCGCGGAATTATTATGTAATTAATTAACTACATCTTACGAGTTATGTAATAAGAGAAATTGACAATAGATGGCGTTACTCTGTGAAAAGTCCTGTAAGGTTGAGATTACGAATAACGAAAAACATCACATACTCGTACATTGCTCTGATCCCAAAGTAAGTAGCTAAAGCACTTTTGTTATCACCTAAACACCACCATATTACAATAAATAACAACCCAGATATTTAGGTTTAAACCGGGTCCTTTGCCCATCTCTACGCCATACATACTAGCTAACTTTTAAACTTCGCGGGTCTGCCAGGCTTCAACTTAAAACAGATAAATCGAAGTAAGGAATTTCGTATGGTACTATCTGCCGAATTGAAAAATTTAATATTTATTTGGAAATATCGATGTTCATGTGACATCATAAATTGGAGTTCGCCCTTTTTGCCTGATTGGGGCCTGATTTGGGGGATTTATCTGTTTTAAATTAGGTATAGTTAGTTGCTCTCTTCCTCGCTGTATAACAAATAAAAGAGACGCATTGATATTTGATAGCCATTCAAAAACTGGCAAGTTTTAAGATGTTGTAATTTGGGGGCAGGTAACTTAAGGGGCCGAACAACGTAAAGTACACATAATTGAGCAACGATTTCACACAGTAAGCATCACTTGATTTCTGTCTCCTTTTGAGACAATCGAACTCGACTCAAAGGTCTGCTTGAATCAGAAAAGGATGGCGCGATATGCGATGAGCGCCATCCCTTTCTAACTGTACTCAAGCAGATATTTGAGTTTGATTATATAATTATGAACCTTAGAACACCAAAATGAAGGCGTATACGAGTTTACAGGTTATTATCTCTCATTCCGAGATAAAACCCATAATATGACTGCACTATTATGTTGTACATACATTTTTTGACGCCACTTTTCCTCACCCTAATAACAACTCACTTATTACCGCAATAAAGATATTATGAAAAGCTGATAAATATACTTAAAGGATATGTATGTACTTACAGCTCGCGCAATATAACTTAACGCACTAAAACCTTTTTGTATGTACTTAAAATTGCTACTACGTAGGTCACGTGGTACTAAAATTTGGGTCAAGTTATTTTGCGCGAGCTGTACTATGCCAAAGTTTTGTCATCAAAATGTAGTGAATAAATAAAATGGACAACTGAAATAAATATATTAAATCAATTCTCTATAAGTATTTATGGTAATCTATATAAATAAATTCCAGAGCCGTAAGCAAATCGGACTTACGCAAGCACATACCGACTCACACTTGGAAAAGGAAGCGAAACAAAACCAAACGCAAAGCCAACGATTCGGACATTTCCGACGACAGTTCCGAAGTTGAGAAACAACCGAAGCCGGTCAAGAAGTACGCCTGCCATATGTGCCCGGAGAAGAGCATGAAGATTTTCTCTAGGGGATATAGACTCACGAAACATTTGGTGCAAGTCCATGGCGCGCAGTGGCCGTTTGGACATAGCCGTTTTAGGTAAGAACTTCTTTGGAAATTAGGCCTTGTTAAATCAGGCGTTTTATTATAAGCAATATTCGGAAAGCTTCGAAAAATCTTCGCGTCCGACTCAGGCGCGGTCCGAGGGGGGGGGGGTCACAGAGGACATGACCCCCCCCCCCAAAATCGTACATGTCACATAGAAAAAGCATAAAAAAATAACAAAAAGCAATTGTATTATTATTAGTGACCCCCCCCCCCCCCCAATTTCAGGCTGCGACCGCGCCTTGTCCGACTTACCTCAGTGTCTCAAGACGAAAGTCTATGAACAGTGTGTGTTGCCAGTGATGACTTACGGCAGTGAAACGTGGCCGCTAACTATGGGTCTCATAAGGAGGCTCAAGGTCACTTAGCGCGCAATGGAGAGAGCCATGCTCGGCGTTTCCCTGCGTGATCGAATTAGAAACGAGGAGATCCGCAGGAGAATTAAAGTAACCGACATCGCTCGAAGGATTGCTCAGCTGAAGTGGCAATGGGCGGGACACTTAGCGAGAAGAACCGATGGCCGTTGGGGCGGGGCGGTTCTGGAATGGCGACCGCGCACCGGACGACGCTCCGTGGGTAGGCCCCCGACAAGGGGGACCGACGTGAGGGTGAAGGTCGCGTGAAGCCAGTGGATGCAGGCAGCGCAGGACCGATCGTCGTGGAGATCCTTAGGGGAGGCCTATACCCAGCAGTGGGTGTCGTGCGGCTGATATGATGATGATGATGATTATAAGCAAAGTCTTATTGCTATTTAACGCGATAAAAACCATATATGGGTTGCGCAAAATAGGATTCCATGTTTATGTTTTACATGCATGCGGCGTGGTTTACGTTAAGAGTTATATATATAATTAGAATTACATACGTTGTATTGTATTTACTTATAGAACTTAGAATAATTACGCCTAGAAACCTATTGCAAGCACGAAAAACGCGCAAATAATTAGTATAGCCATATGTGGCTAAGTTTTATGCATCTACGCTCTTCTAAAACTATGTTTTTGAAGAGCGTAGATACATACAGCCTACGCACACAAGGATAATGAAGATGGCACGCATTTACGCTTATGTTTTGGTTTACATGCGGCTTCTAGGCGTTATTATTCTAAGATATATCGGGTCATTTTGAACTTACCATCCAAATTTTAAGGATGTGTCCATTCCATGAAACTAAACAACTTTCTGTAAGAAACATGTGTCAAATGTCACCACAAAATTTTGGTCATCCCATACTAAATTAATCACGTGATCTCCTTGATTTGTATGGAAAGTCGATTTTTATTTTACATATTTGGCCATGTTTTCCTTAGAGAATGTTGTTCAGTTTCATGGACTGAACACATCCTCAAAATGTTCAAAATGACCCGATAGAATAATAAAACTTAAACAAGATCCCAATTGAAGAATTTGTTAAGTGCAAAAATAAAAATAATAGTACAGAAATATTAGTACATTTAAAAAATACTAATAATTTTGTTTCTCCTTCGACAGATACCAAATAAGTGAAGACGGCATGTACAGACTGACAACAACCCGATACGAGATTCTAGAAGTTTCCAAACAGATCGTTGATGGCTACAGCGGCCCCAAAGAATCCCCTAAAACCTCCTTCGAGTTCAATTTCAAACAAGTGGCCGAAGCAACCGAATCCACTCCTAAAAGATTCGAAATTACTCTTAAAGACGAAGAAAATCCAGTGAAAAATGAACCTTCTGTCGATGAAAGTAGAGTCGAGATTACCGTTTGCGATGTTGATGAACACGGCAATATAATCAGTACTGAAGTTATTGATAATTCAGATGTTGTTTATGAATATCCTGAAGATAGCAAGATTAGTGTAACAGGTAAACAAGATTGTACGCTTAGTACCTAAAACGATTCTAGTGGGATAGAGATCTATCTAAAGGGGGTGACCTCTCTTTCTAGTTCTTTTAATGGTTGAAATCCTTTATTCTCATAAGGACAGATTCTCAAAAGGCAGATTCTCAAAACGACAGAAGTACAGGTGAGCAGAAAAAGAAAAAAGAAGGTTTAAGTTCTTTATTTTGAATAGGTTTTTTTTCTTATTTTAATAATAAATACGTAATACAATACATCACCAAAGTACCAGGATCTCATAAATACAGAGAAGATTAACTTCTAAATTTTTTATCACTTTTTAATTTATTTTCTCCGTAATAGGTGACGTAGGCAGATTTTTTTTTACAATTTCGCTAACATATTACTATTGCGCTCGCACAGGCACAATAATGTTAGCGCGAGAGCGACAGAGATAAAGTACCTATAGACGGGTCATTGTACAAAATTCCTTCTGCTTCGCGTTAACCTCCTCTAAATTTATGCTACCCTGGTACTTTGGTAACGTAATTTATTTTTTATTTATCAACTGCAGAAGTCCAAAAAGAATTGAAAATTATTTATAAAACGGTACAAGATTTTATGAAAATAGCGTATTTCTGTATGTAAGCTACGCATGCGCAAGCTTCCTACTTAAACATTTTGAAACCATTAACACGACTTATAAAATTTTGAAAATCTGTCTTTTTGAGAATCTATAAATTTTTGTGTGCAGCTGTACCTTTTTCAGTTTTTTGACAATCTGTCTTTTTGAGAATCTGTCCTTATGAGAATAAAGGGTTGAAATTATATTGAAGAATTGTTGAGTGCTGTGACTGTGAGAAACGGAGTCATGTGATATTATACATAAGTGAATTGTATTTAGCTTTTAAAGGAAATCTATTGTTTTAAATTTAAAAATCAGCACTTTATCGAAACTATAGACCAAATAAATGGCGTTGCTTTAAGCATAGTGTGGTTTCCCAGGATTTTAGCTTTTACACAATATATTTAAGCGTTTACCCTAAATAACTCCAATTTTTTTCTATGAACTATTTTATCAAAGCAAAATTTACTCATTAAATGCAATAGGTTTGTAGTTTTTGCTGAATACAACTGAACTATAAATCGAGTATGGTTTCGACATACTTATATATTTTGTTGTCGCTCTTGAAAGTATACTATAAAAACAAATTCATTATTTTTCTTGAAAGTATACTATATGTATTAAAACAAAATCATTATTTTTAGTAAATAATGATAAGTGACTGAATTTCCATTTATGTTTTTCATTTCGTAAGTATTTTTGATCATATGATTTTGATTTATTGTTTGATAAATCACCTTTAATGTAAAGATTACAAATAAAATTAAGGATATTATTGTTATTGAAAGAATTTACCTGTTACTTTCAAGTTGAGGGTAAATAAAAAAGTTATATAATATGAAAAACAGTTTTATTCATAAAAATATAAAATGCTCAGGAGGCTTGTCCCAAAATAAGCGTTTTTGCTTTGAACATTAGTTGTAGAAAATATGCTTTTATAATTAATTATGTTTGTAGATTTGTTTTCAAAATTTCCAAAATAGATTTCTAATAAATAACCCTAATAGCACAAAAATATATATATAATTCTGTTCATTTAAAATATGAATAACTATTATAACATCAATATCATAGTATAATAATGAGTACTGCTTATCGATAAGCTCGAAGGACCAATAACAGCCGTGTTCAAGTATTTTAGTCATCATTCACAATGAGGATCAGTAACAGGTTTGAATCCTATAGTTTTATTGATATAATATAAACACATATTGATAGATATGAAACCTAGTGAAAGAATTTTTGAAATCCGTTTGGAAATGCTTGAGTTAAAAGGGTTTGAAGGAAATGCCAAGCTCAATGCAATTTTATGCTTTATCACATACGACATAAGGTTCGCGTACATCGCGATGACGTCATAATGACCCCCAAAAAACCAGTATTTTAGCTCTTAGAACTTCAGGTTTAAGAGATATCGTAAAATTTTTTTCACTGTTAATCATCTGGTGGCATAAGCTTTCTAATTGGCCACTAAACAAAAATCTTTACTGATCCTCATTGCATAAGGTACAAGGTCAGTTGTCCAAAGCTGGCACATACTACAAATTCGGAAAATGCGCTTGCATATGTCTAATCTATCTGTCTCTCTCTCGCACGCGCAGTTTATAAGCGTGGCAAAGATTGTTAATATTTTGTTTATACCATTATTGCAAAATATAGCATGATTTTTAGTTTGATTCGTCGAAGTCAATCCAACTGCATTATTTAAACTGATGTACTTAAAACGTAGTGATTATTTCCTCTGGATGTACTTATAGGTTTTTTTTTAACATGCAGTAAAGTCTTGAAATGGAGCCATTATTATTTTTACTAGCAACACGTGGTTGTTGCATACAAAAGTAGTCAAGTGTTGCCATACAATAACATATAATACTAATAACAAAGATGGTTCCCTTATTAATTTCATGACTTTCTAGATAAACTTTGCTGTAAAATAAAATTGCACGTACCAGCTTGGCAACTGACCTGCGGTCCAAGTCTGCTTTTGTTAATGTCAAAATCGTGTTTCAATGGTAATGCTTTTTGACTCAGTTCTTGTTTCTTAAGCTCAAAACCGAAACACGTTGTGTTTCTTATGAAGTTAACAATAGACTTGGGCCCCTGTATACAGTTTACGGTTTCAACTTTTGAAAGCTTTCGATGAGTCTATCGGCTTCCCTGAAGCCAGCTTCGATGGCCCCGTGTACCGAGTTATGGCGGTGGTGCGACGACGCTTCTCCGGCGAAGCAAACGACCGGGAACGCATTACCGTGGTACAGGGGCTCGCTTAGATCTATCGCCCCGCTGCCATTTTGTTCTGTACCCACGCAACGGTACGAGTATGCACCTCTGGTGTAAGGATCGGATGCCCATTGTGACCTGTGAGGGACAAAATGTTTGTGAGATTGGATGCATTCCAGCTGACCAATCGCTGAGTCATCGATCGCCATAGAGTACATTTTAACCATGGAAATTAATGAAATTCAACATTAAAACAAATTACTTTCCATGGTTAAAATATAGGTATACTATGGTAATCAATGACTTAGCGATTGTTCTGCTGGAATGCATCCATTGTCTAATGTGGTATAGATTATCAACTTGTGGCCCAAGTCTATTGCGTTGTCCTTGTTAACTTCTATTTGTTATTCTACTATCTGTTGTGGTATGGATTTTAAACTTTAAATCCATTGCAAGATAGAGTTATCTTTGAGTTGACTTGTTTAGAGGAATTTTATTATTTTATAATAAGTAATGTTTTTTCTTGCTATCCCAATAGCATACAAAAACAAAACAACCACAAAACATTCTTGGCGTCAGATCGAAATTAGACGCGAATATTTCTAGAACCTACTGAATTTTTTTTATTGCTGTCCTAACAGAATTCAAAAGGAAATACTTAGGTACCTCAAAACATTCTTGATCGGCGTCACATCAAAATTAGACGCGAATATTTCTAGAACCTTCTTAATCCCATTCTCAACGTCTGCCTCGCTCGCTCGCTCCATTTCCTTAGCTCCGTTACCATACAGCCAGAAAAGAAGCACTTTAGGCTGATCAGCTACAGTATTTGCTCCAAATATATCCGTAACCCATTTCTGATCAGAAAACTTTGCTTTGTCTTCTTCAAGCCATAAGATGTTGAACTGTGCAGGAGATTTCGGCCACCAAGCTTCGGTAAATTCAACGTAGATTTTGGCAAGGACACAAAACTCTAGGTTGTTTATGACTGCTATTTTGCTTTCTGGTAAAGGTGGGTTGAAGAGTTCTTGGTGCCTGTAAGATATTGCTGAGATTAATTCAGGCGAACACTTTTATTGCCTAATGAATGTGAACAGATTATTCGGATTTTGATAAGTGTACACCTACGCTTAAAAGCGTCTCTTTTGTATCTTATGTCACTAAATAAGGATGTTAATCCTCGACTGTCGTATTCGTGCGATTGAATTCGATGATAGTTGTTGCGCAGTCCAACTGAGCTACCAAAAAATGTGTACTTTTTTCTTTTTCCCTATTAGGTACCTATTGAAGATGAGAATTGAAAAGTTTAAGTACATACCTCTCTTTCAAAACCCCCAACGAAACTGTAACAATGACGCTTTTAGCCATGTACAGGCTGTTGTCTTTGCAGGAGATGTGTACAAAGGAGTTAGTCGAGTCACTCCCAAACTGTATGGTGCTCCATCTGATGTTGTCGACCTCTTTGCTTAGAATGATCTTAACGGGTATTTCTTTGGACGGGTCCGGATATCGGTTCTGAAAATCAATAATTGCCTATAAGTAGGTAATATTATACTTAGGTAATTTAGTAATAAGCACAGAATACATAATAGTACAAGTACAGAAGATGCACTCCGTGAAATTATTTAGATAAATAACGACTCTTGCTCCAACACAATAAAGTGCAATTTAGGTCGCACAGCGCTCCCTTCCCTACAATTTATATTCAGCTATGGTTGCTAACGTATCTTTGCTAACAACCACATCACACCTAAAACGCCGAGTGCGCCACCTTACTTGAATTATTTGGAAATTAGATATAAAGTATTTGTACCTTATAGAAGACCACAAGTCAAAAATGTAAAAAAATATAGGTAGGTAGCATTGTAATGCTGTCAATTACGAGTGTTCCGATCAAGAGAATAACTATTTTCTATGTTAACGACTAAAATATTCTTAGGTCACCTCAGTTGCCTTTAACTTAGTGTTTTAAGTTGTAAACTTACAAGCAAAACGTCCAGTATGGTCTTATATCCCCGACCTTTCCAATTGAGACTCGGGTTACCTTCACAGACCCAGTTTTCGACCAAACCCTTTAACGATTTGCCTTTCTTGGGATCGTCTTCACCTCCAAGATGGTTCAACCTTTCGTACCACTCGACGAGAGGTCCAGTTAGCTCCGATTTTTTCAATATTTCCTTTGATTCTGCTCTGAAAAGATTTAATCGAGTTAACGCCAAATTATTTCGTGAATTACTTAAAGACAGTTTTAAAGTTCTTATGTCTAACGAAAGCTGGCACGTAGTTCGTAGTTGGGAAAAGGAACCAGGTAAATTGTTGGACAGCCTACTAAGGCTGTCCAACAATTTACCTAGTTCCTAAACATTAATTTAACAGGGAAAGTGGCACCACCATCTCGATGCCTGCCAGCTGTGGATGTAAATACTTAGATGCAAATTGCTCCCAAAACAGGTAAAGTCTTACTTACCGGAAAGTACGAGAAATACCTACCAATAATTCGGGTAAAATACTGAATACATTATTCTTCTTCTTCTATTTTTATTTTGGCAATCTACTTTCCTCTTGGAAGTAATTTTTGCCAGTGTCAAGTGTTTAATAGTTCAGTGGTAGGTAGGTACCTATTGTTTCAGTTTAAGTTTACATTAGAATGCGGGTGCATTGCATTCCAATGCTGCTTGGAGTATTTGGCAACAATTATGTCAAGACAGTTTACTCGGTAAGTTCTGCCGAGGTAGCTTCTAGCTACCACTACAATAAAAGTCTCAGCTTCACACAACCAAGATCGCACCTATTTCAATTATCCCAGGTATTGTTCAGTTGCGTAGACACTTGTACCACAAAACTGCACCAATTTTAAGACACAATATCCACTGTGAATCAATTTTCAAATAATTAAAATAGACACCAAACCGTATTCGACAAAATGGCGCCAAAAACTCCGAATACCTACATTATTATGAAAAAAACGAAAACAAAAGTCAGAAATTACTTACGCTTTCCGCAGACATTCGGATATAGAGCCGGTACCATCTTTCGAAGCTTCGTCAACTGAAGCAGCTAGTTCCTTGACCATGTCTTTAACCACGGCATCAGGCGCCAAACTTCCTTTTGAAAGTAAATACCAGTTCTCGTCTGGCTCTGGTCTTCCCAGTAGACCAAGTGGGTTGACCATTTCATAGACTATATTCGATTTTTCACCGTGGCACCTGAAAACGTTAAACATAATTTTGATTACAAAATGGCTTCATGAAAAAGTTAATTTAAGTACCTATACCTACCTACTTTGCAAAGGTCGTTTATGGGATGGATGACCAACAAAATGCTTTCCTAGGTTCTTATATGTTTTGGAAGGCACTACTAAATACTGTAGTGTAGTCGTTAAGGCTGGCCACACACAGACGTAATCTCGTTACGGAATTCCGAACGGAATTTCGACAATGTATGAAGATTCCGTACGGAAAAATCACGCATGTGTGTGGTAGGTCCATAGGTTTGTATGAATTAGCTGCGTTCGGAATCACGTATGTACGCGATTCCGTCTTTGTGTGGCCGGCCTAACACCCACCACCCACACACCTTTAAGGCCGGCCACACACAGACGGAGTCCCGATTCGGAATTCCGAACGGAATTTCGACAATGTATGAAGATTCCGTACGGAAAAATCCCGCATGTGTGTGGTGGCAGGCCCATTGATTTTGTATGCAGTTGCTGCGTTCGGAATCACGTATGTACGGTACGGAATTCCGTAACGGGATTCCGTCTGTGTGTGGCCAGCCTAAAGCGTTATCCAATGCTGAAGTTAAAATTTAATTCAATCTGGTGACTACTACTGGCATATCTCATCATAAGTCCTTAAAACAGTACATTACTTATTTCGGTAGGTAGGTAGGTACCCAGTCGAGTTTATGCTGCGTATGCCATTAATTCAAGAATTCATGTTATTCTCCTGGAAAGCATGTACGAAATTCGTCATGCCTGGAGACATGAAACCATGAGCAGACCAGACACAATAAAACCCTAGGTAGGTATTTATTTCAGCAAGCCAATCGCTTAATTAAGGAGGTCATAGACAATTAACGGACGTACCATGCTGCTCCAAGGTCGACGACGTTCTCAGCAAAGGGGACGGTTTTGATCCTGCCGCCAATCCTGTCCGCCGCTTCCAAGCCCAGGACTTTGAAGCCTGCATCATGCAGCCTCCTCATGGCTGCGATGCCTGAGGCACCGCAGCCGATTACAATCACGTCCATTAATTGCCTGAAAACCATAAAAAATAGACATAACGCAACGAAAAATGTAAAATCTGTAAATAAATTATTCTGGAGAAGTCACCCAATCTCTTTACTCAATTTTAGAGTCCCATTATCCTATACTAAGGAATGCTTGGTATGGTGATTAATAAATAACGAAAAGAAATACTTATTAAACAAGAAATATTAACACATCCATGATGACTCTTGAATTAATGCTCATCAAACAAATATTCCTCTACCAGGATTCGAACCCGGGACCTTCGGCTCAAGATCGCTACCATAGCCCCATGCAGCCATAAAATTAATGTAAGCATGTGAATCTAGTGAAATTGATTTCTTTTGTTAACTAACAATAAATAGTTGCCACAGAGAAAAGAAAACTTTTTATCTACACTCACAACGTAATGTTCCAAATATGAATTCAAAAATGGTAATATAAATACGTACTTTATTTTCGTGGATAGGTAAAATTAAAAAAAAAACTCATTACGATGCAGTCAACTGCATCATAAAATAACTTTTTTTCTCATTACGATACAGGGCAAATCCAAGAAGAAGGCAGTGCTGTGGTATTAAAAAAAACAACGATATTTTCCCATATACTTTTGATGATTAAAATGCACTCTATGGTAATCGATAAATTAGTGCGATTAGTTTGCAGGAATGCACCCATCTTTTTTTTTTCTAATGGAATGCGCGCCATTTTCAGAGCATTGCAAAAAGTTTTGATTTAAATTTTTACATTTTTTTGTTACTGAATATCGTAGGTTTTTCTTTATTCTTGCTTTGAAATGTGAAAAAAATAAATCTGCCCGATATTTTAGATGTAGCTAAGGAAATGACTTATTACAAGGTAGGTAGGTACCTAACTAATACAAACAAACTATCTCTCTCTCTTTTCTAACGTTGATCTTTCAATTAGTAGGTTCAATCCCATATGTATGAGTATAGATAAAGTAGTGTATGAAACTGCACATAACTAGGTATTAAAACACTCGTGTGATACTATTAAAAACACTCGTGTTTTAATACCCCTATTTATGTATCAGTTTCATAAACTACTATTTTATCTCGCACGAACACGAATAATTTCAGCATTTTACGTTTATAATAACAGTCTTTATATAATAATGTATTGGTAAGTACCTATATCTGAATTTACAAAGTCAAATTAATGTTCTACTGACACAATATCAATTTCAGAAACGTTTACGAACGATAAAATCGATAGGTTCAAATTAATTAAACAGTGAAAGTTACTGGCAAGGTTGTTGCTCAAATTATTTCAACAGGCGTTAAGAAAAAAATAGTGCCTTGTGGAATTGTTTCTACTAAGTATCAATTTTACATAACTAAGGTTTGTACCAGCAAATAATATGTCAATTTAACGTTTTTTGTTTTAAACGTTTGTATGATAAAAAGCATTTTAAAATAGGCAAATTCTTTGTACACACTTTGTCATCGCAGTTTATTCTTCCTTAAAAAGAAAGAAAAAATATTCCTAGCTACAAATGTAATGTTTATAGATTCAATGAAATACTTACGCCAGGGTTGTGGATTCTTCTGTTTTGTAAACTACTAAATATAACCTAAACACTTTACTAGAACGTAGTAATTATATTATATCTATTCTGTGTTAGAAGACCGTGCAGCCCACGTGCCGCCGTCGACTGATTTTTATCGGTAGGTAACTTTGCAATCTACGTCATCCATCACGTTGCGTAATACGAAAAAGATAGGTGCTTTACCAAAAAATCTGCTTTAACGCAATACAAATAGATGAGTTTTTAAAATAAAGGA
This sequence comes from Agriphila tristella, assembly GCA_928269145.1. Taxonomy (NCBI): domain Eukaryota; kingdom Metazoa; phylum Arthropoda; class Insecta; order Lepidoptera; family Crambidae; genus Agriphila; species Agriphila tristella. The sequence continues at coordinate 35,566,175 of OV743433.1, read as the reverse complement.
GTAAGCTTAACATAGGACATTTTCTATTGTAGGTATGTTTCTCTAAATTTTCACCGGCAAATTGTACTTCAAGGTTCATCTTGATGGATAGCAAGTTCCTAAGGGATTATGATTGTCAATTACTGCCGGAAAACAGTGGTTGCGTAGGTACTACATAGTAGGTATTAAAATTATAACTTAGCTAGCCTTGGGAATCAAACCCATGACATTTTAGTTAAATATCAGGATTTTTTGAAATGTTAGGAAAACTGTGAAACATAAGCTACTAACTAAATCATGTCACTTACAAAATTTGCAATGCGTAAAAAATAAATAAAATTAAAAAATATTAATAACACGACTGCCCTGCCAAAAACGAACTAAAAAATTTTTACTTTTTAGTTCGTTTTTGGCAGGGCAAACTTTATTTATTTCATTTATCATTGCAAACTTTCTAAGTGTTTAAAAATAACAAGTGTAATTTGCAGTCTGGGGACCGTTTTATGGAACAATTTTTGATCAAAGAGGTCCCCCGACTGCAAATTACACTTGTTATTTAACTTTTTAGTTCGTTTTTGGCAAGGCAGTCGTGTTTTTAATATTTTTTAATTTTATTTATTTTATTTCATACATTTTAGTGACAAATTATATAGTTTTGGAATGTACTCATCAAGGCCTTTCATTTGATGCCCATATTGTAAAATAGAAAAAAAAATGTTTTTCGCATATAAAGTGGCGTCGTACCGTCGCCATATTGAATTTAAAAAAAATATAGCCAATCTACTGCAAGGATTCTAACGATACCCCATACATCCAAATCAGTTCAGGCATTTAGAAGTAATGGTGGAATAAAGAAACTCACAAACCCACAAACATACATGAACCCTAAACACGCTCCTTTTTGGGCAGTCGTGTAAAAAAAAATCTCTTGGTGTAGGGAGTTGATCGAGTTGAACTTAACGAAAATAATTAAATTTTCCCCAAAAATATTCTCTACGTTCAGTTGTTGAACTCGGTAGAATATTTTTAGTGTTACTTACAACAATAAGTTTTTGACATGTGGACAGTTCATCCTGTTTTATAGTAATTTGTATCCCCAGTGTTATTTATTAGGAAAAAATATAAAGTTTAAAAAAAAGGCAGGCACATAAGCTCATTACATTATGAAGTTGATTGAACCGAGTTGCCCAGTTGACGATTATTTACTACAAAAAGGTTTATCAAGCGAGGTTGTCCCGTGATGAGAAGGGACTAGACTTGCAGCATTCTTGGTGCATCGCGCCCTGCACGCAATCTATTCATACGGTGGCCATGCTTCAAGTGACATTACGGAAAATTTGTAGCTTTTTTAATGCACAACGGCATAGTGAAAGTGAAATATATTTTATTTAAATAAGCTCACATAATAAGCATTTTTAAATCGTCAATTCTTTTACCCATTATGACGTCTTTTAACTGACAAGAAAAATGGGCGCAAAAAACTTGTCAGCTTTATCAATCAGATGGAACGATATTTACAAATATGTATATCGTTTCCAGACTTTATATTAACAAAGATTAACAAATAAATAACATTATTGAATTAGCTCATTTCTTAATGAGTTTCAAATTTCTTAATCAATTTACAGATTTTAAGCTAAATTCAAAGTTTGAACTTGTCATTCAGTCTAGGCTGTTACAATAAATAAAAATAAAAGAAAAACATACAATTCAATATGCATTAAGATAGATAGTCAGAAGCAGACCCATTCCCACTGGCAGCACCAGTTCACGAACATGACGCATGAACCAGCCATCTCTTCGCTCAACCATATTTGAGGGAACGTAACGACCCGCCTCATACGACACCACCGCAGAAATGATTAAAGAGAGCATGACATACTTAGGCTCGTATTACAGAACCAAACTCAAACTCAAATCTCTGCCCGAGTACAGTTAGATAGGGATGGCGCTATATGCGATGAATAGCACCATCCCTTTCCAACCGCACTCAAGCAGCAAGCAGTGCTCGAGTCTCGTTCTACAATACGGACCCAAGACTACCTATGTTAATAATAATAATAATAATAATAATAAAACTTTATTTCAGACGTTATAGGTCCATATTATAAAGAGGTACAAAAATCTTAAAAACTAGCCACAGCAGGTCTTTACGAGCTGCCTGATTATAGGGCAGTCGTTTTTTAGGGCTATTACACTCAGGATACTGTTGGTGCTGCTCCTCGTTCTTGCTAGAAGTGAAGCAGCCTTTTTACGCATTATCGCGTCAAATCCGTCCGTGCGTGCCTTACAGAACATGCCTGAGGCGCTGCAGTAACGGGGCAACCCCAACAGTACCCTAAATGCATTATTGTACTGCACTTTTAATGCTTTGAGCGCCCTTTGAGTATAGCTGACCCAGAGGGAGCACGAGTAGAAGGATTGACAGAACGATTTGAACAGAGTTATCTTAACGTTACTACTACATCGTGCAAACCTCCTAGCCAGCATATTACTCCTGGTCGCCAAAGCTCTCCGCTCCCTCTCCATGTCCATTTCATCACACAAATCCTCCGTAACAAAATGCCCCAGGTACTTAAAATGTGAGACCCTCGCCAGAGCGGTGTTAAACAGCTTAATTGGTGGTATGAAGCTCGGGCTCTTGTTTCCTGCTTTAAATAACATAAACTCGCTTTTTCCCACATTATAAATAAGCCCGTGTGTGGTGGCGTAGTCCTCACATATAGCTAAAAGTTTTCTAAGCGCACTGACCGAGGGACTCAGCAGCACCATGTCGTCTGCATAACTTAGGTTGTTAACACACTTTCCATCTATATGACAACCGACCTGAGTGCTGCCGAGTCTCACGATCAGTTCGTCTATGTACAAATTGAACAAGTGAGGTGAGCTAAGCCCACCTTGCCGTACACCGCATTTCAACTTATAAGGCTCTGAAAACTCGTTTGCCCATTTTACATGGTTGGTTTGATATTTGTACCAATAGCGAAAGATAGCCAGGAGATCAGGTGGTAAGTTACATTCTGCAAGTTTTTTCCAAAGAATCTCGTATGAGACTAGATCAAACGCCCTCGACAAGTCCAAAAAGCATCCATACACAGGCGTTTTGCGATCAGTGTAGTACCTAACTGTGTGTTTCAATCCTAGTATGGCACTTTCTGTTGATAACCCAGTCCGGAAACCAAACTGGGCGTCATGGAGCAAAAGACATTTATCCAGTTCGTCGCTTAGGAGCCTGTCGAGGACCTTTGCAATCACCGTTGCTAATGATATTGGCCTGTAATTGTTCCTGTCTGCAATGTCTCCTGTTCTATTCTTCGCTATAGGTACCACTACTGTTTTTATCATATCACTTGGCAAGTGTGAGTGACTTACACACAATGAATAAAACATGGAGAGGACTCGGGGCAAGTGAACACCAGCATGTTGCAGGTGCTCTATGCTGAGACCGTCGTGCCCTGGAGATTTACCCCTAGTCATTCTTTTAATGATTTCTTTGACCCTATTGGAGGCAAATCTAGTTGGCTGTATATTCTGGTCCGGTTCAACATAGTGCGCCTGCACCGAAGAGGAACTGAGAGGGGATTCTACACTAAAACGTTCCTTGAACATATCGGCTATGTTTTTCGGGTCATTCACACCATCAACGCTCATAGGTAGGCCTGGCTTCAAATTTAATTTGTTTGTTTCCTTCCAAAATTTCCCAAAATTATGTTCTGCATGCAGTGAGGCTATAATATCCATTTTAATTTTGTCTTCATTATTTTGACACCAACGTAATTTTGATTTAAAACATTTTCTACTTTCTGCCATATCATTGTAAATAGGTCCATTCATAGGTTTGTTATATTCTAACCATACTTGGAATTTCAACCTGGCCTCCCTATGTGCGCTACTGACGTGTTTGTTCCACCCTACTATACGCTTTTTCTTATTCTGAGAGGTCATACCCCTCCGTGTTCGTTCAGCTGCTTTACACAAATTATTTACAATATTACAATATAGCTTATCTAAGGACTTTTTGTGTTGAGGATCTTTACAAAAATTATCAGCACATAGTCTAAATTCATCAGGAAACTGAAATGTTAAGGCATCGAATTGAAAATTTATATCCAAAAGCTTTTCATAGGTCTTTCACAAAACTACTGACTATAGAAAGTAAAAATATTGCAATTAAATAAATCAAAACAAGGTAAGCTATTAAGAATTATATGTTTTGAGTAAGAAGTGCCATACATACAGACAATATAAAACAGATCTTTTATATACGAGTTATACGACGCCCTTAATACAGGCAGACAGAAGCAGACCCATTCCCACTGGCAGCACCCGTTCACGAGCATGACGCATGAACCAGCCATCGCTTCGCTCAACCATATTTGAGGGAACGTAACGACCCGCCTCACACGACACCACCGCAGAAATGTTTGAAGTGAGCATGACATACTAAAGCTACCCATATTAAGTCGTCGAGTCAAGAAGCCAGAAGTACGTTTTTAAGTAGGTAGGATACTTCTCACAATTTTATACTTAGAAAAGAAAATCACGATTCGAGTTTAATTAAAGGACTTTTATCTAGACCTATGAAAGAACCCCGGACTTTTTCTAATCAATACTGAGGTATTAGAGTAATAATTAACAATACAAAAGCTATGCCCATGCCTTTTTATCCTTCAAATAATCGTCAACAGTGTAATAACCTTTACTCATTAAATTTGATTTAACAGTATTTTTAAATTTTTCCAAGGGCAGTTCTGTGACTTGTTCTGGTATCTTATTATAAAAGGTAATACATCTACACAAAAAAGAGCTTCCGGTTTTATGCAGTCTGCGCCTTGGAACAGCAAGTTTGTTCTTGTTTCTTGTATTGAGTTTATGAACATTACTATTTTTTACAAAGCTATCTAAATTTTTCTTTACATACATTATATTTTCATAGATGTATTGGGAAGCTACCGTTAATATTTTAATTTCTTTAAATAGGTCACGAAGAGTATCTCTAGACCGTAAGTTGTATATAGCGCGCACTGCCCTTTTTTGTAAGATGAATATGTTATTAATATTAGCAGCTGAGCCCCACAACAACAAACCGTAGGTCATAATACTATGAAAATAACTGAAGTAAACCAATATTGCTGTTTCAATGTCGGTCAGAAGCCTTATTTTCTTAACTGCAAAGGCAGCAGAGCTAAGTCTGCTTGACAGGATATCGATATGAGGGTCCCATTGCAACCGCGAGTCTATAGTAATACCTAAAAATTTTGTTGAGTCAACAAATTCGACTGCTTCGCCATTTACATGTATAGTCATATGAACCTGCCTCACATTAGGAAGTGAAAATTTGACACATTTAGTTTTACTAGAGTTAAGCTTCAGATTATTAATAGTAAACCAATGCATCACCTTGGAAAGAGTGCTGTTTACATCGTCACTGCAGTTACATCCTCTATCAACTTTAAAAATTAAAGAAGTATCATCAGCAAACAGTACTATTTCACATAAGTTTTTAGTATAGTAAGGAAGGTCATTAATATAAATAAGAAAAAGCAATGGACCCAATATCGATCCCTGCGGCACGCCCATGGTAATGGGTGCTTCATAGGATTCTGTTTTATTTACAACAACTTTTTGGGTTCTCGCCGACAGATACGATTGCATAAGGCTTACTGCATTTTTTGATACACCATAATGTTCCAATTTATCTAATAAAGTACTGTGACTGACACAATCAAATGCTTTAGATAGATCACAAAATATACCAATTGCATCTTGTTTACTCTCCCATGCTTCAAAGACGTGTTTGAGAAGTGCAATTCCAGCATCAGTTGTGCATCTACCACGAGTAAAACCAAATTGTTTCTCGTGAAGTAGTTTGTTGATAAGAAAATGTGCTAATAATTGATCATAAATGATCTTTTCAAAAATTTTGCTTAGTGCTGGCAAAATGGAAATGGGTCTAAAGTTAGCGGGATCGCTTTTGTCCCCAGATTTAAAAAGAGGGATGATTTTACTATATTTCATTAAGTCTGGAAATATCCCTTCATCAACACACTTATTGAAAATAAAAGCAAGATGGGGAGCAATGGTAGTTATTATAGACTTAATTATGTGAGTTGAAATGCCCCAGAGATCTTCAGTCTTTTTTATATTTATTGAATTAAATGTTTTAAGAATGGTATCACAATTGATATGTCTAAATTTAAATATATTATTGCACTTATCAACACATGATTCCAAGAGGGAGACAGCAATTTTTGGAGATGAATTTAAATTACTGGTAGTTGCAATAGGTATTTTAGAAAAGAAATCTTGAAAAATTGTTGCCACTCCTTCATCTGACTCAATAATTTTATTGTCTGATACTAATGAGTATTCACGGTCATTATTTTTAGTTTTCCCAGTCTCTTTATTTATAACTAGCTTCTGCCCGCGACTTCGTCTGCGTGGATATTAGACGAAATCCTTTTAAGGAACCTTCAACCAGGATCCGGCCAGCCATTTTTACGCGATTAGGCGAGTCCCCATCAAGCGCGCTGCCTCGCGAGGCAAGACATTTGCCGCGTGTGGCGGGCCTCGCACAAGGCTTCCAGTTCCCGTTTCCGTTCCCGCTCCCGCTCCCGCTCCCGCTCCCGTTCCCGTTCCCGTTCCCGTTCCCCGTTCCCCGTTCCCCGTTCCCGTTCCGTTCCCGTCCCGTTTGCGTTCCCGTCCCGTAACCGTCCCGTACCCCTTCTGTTTCCGTTCCCGTTCCCATCCCGTTCCTGTCCCGTTCCCATCCTGTTCTCGTTCCCGTTCCCATCCCGTTATATTCCCGTTCCGTTTCCGTTCCGTTCCCGTTCCGTTCACGTTTCTTTCCCGTTCCCATTCCCGTTCCGTTCCCGCTGCGTTCCCGTCCCGTAAACGTCCCCTAACCGTCCCGTACGCCTTACGTTCCCGTTCTTGTTCCCGTTCCGTTCCCGTCCGGTTCTTGTTCCCGTTCCCATCCTGTTCTATTCCCGTTCCGTTCCCGTTTCATTCCAGTTTCGTTCCTGTTTCGTTCCCGTTCCGATCCAGTTACGTTCCTGTTTCATTCCCGTTTCGTTCCGTTTCTGTTCCGTTCCCGTCCGATCCCGTCCCGTACTCGTCCCGTACCCCTTCCATTCCCGTTCCCGTACCCGTCCCGTTCTAGTTCCCGTTACCGTCTCGTTCCCGTTCCGTTCCGTTCCGTTCCGCTCCGATCCGTTCCGTTCCGTTCTGTTCCGTTCCGTTCCGTTCCGTTCCGTTCCGTTCCGTTCCGTTCCGTTCCGTTCCGTTCCGTTCCGTTCCGTTCCGTTCCGTTCCGTTCCGTTCCGTTCCGTTCCCGTTCCCGTGCCCGTGCCCGTTCCGGTTCCCGTTCCCGTTCCCTGGATGTGCATGTCCAGGTCCAGGTCCATATGTGTCATGTCCACCGCGTTGGACTTCAAAATAAATCTAATTTTCGCAATCACCATCCCATAAAACCTCAAAAACGACATATCGATTTTTATGTTACTCACCCCACTTACCCTCTAAGGGGTTGATTTTCAAAATCCCAAAATATATATTTAGACCTGCTCCTACGAATTTTAAAGTTGTGATTTCGATTATTTATTCTTTTTCCATACAAAATTTGAACCCCATTTTTACCCCTTTAGGTGTTAAATCATGTCCACCGTGTTGGACTTCAAAATAAATGTCATTTTTGCAATCGTCATCCCAGAAAACCCCAATAACGACATCTATATCGATTTTTATGTTTACTCACCCCATTTACCCCCTAAGGGGTTGATTTTTAAAATAACAAAATATATATTTGCCTATTTATTTTTAGATGTGCTCCTACGAAGTTTTAAGTTGTAATGTCTATTTTATATTATTTTTCCATACAAAATTTGGACCCCATTTTCACCCCTTTAGGGGTTAAATCATGTCCACCGTGTTGGACTTCAAAATAAATGTCATTTTTGCAATCGTCATCCCAGAAAACCCCAATAACGACATCAATATCGATTTTTATGTTTACTCACCCCATTTACCCCCTAAGGGGTTGATTTTCAAAATAACAAAATAAATATTTGCCTATTTATTTTTAGATGTACTCCTACGAAGTTTAAAGTTGTAATGTCTACTTTATATTATTTTTCCATACAAAATTTGGACCCCATTTTCACCCCTTTAGGGGTTAAATCATGTCCACCGTGGTTGGACTTCAAAATAAATGACATTTTTGCAATCACCATCCCACAAAACCCCGATAACGACATCCATATCTATTTTTAGGTTTTTTTTAACCCTTTTCACCCCCATTTCATCCCCTTTGGAATTGAAATCCTAACAAAAACAATATACGTTGCTTTAGATTTCTATCCATAAGCCTAAATTATAAATTTAGCGATTTTTACTTCGAAAATAAAGGATTTTCTTTAATACACAACTTCATCCCCCTTTTGACCCCTTCGGGGGTAGAATTTTGAAAAACGCTGAGACCCGTATTTATTAATTTTCAATCGTCAGCCTAAACACAAAATTTGAAGATTCTAGCTTCAAAACTGAGGGACTTTCATACAAACTTTCATCCCTTATTTCATCCCCTTAGGGATGGAATTTTCAAAAATCCTTCCTTAGTGGATGCCTACACTGTATAAAGTATCTGTGTGCAAAATTTCAAGTCTCTAGGTCCAGCGGTTTGGGCTGTGCGTTGATAGATCAGTCAGTCAGTCAGTCAGTCAGTCATTCAGTTTACGATTTTATATATTAAGATATTCCAAGTGGCTCTTATTTTATTATCTGACTGATGAATTATTGTAGATATACATTTTGCTTTTGCTAAAGTACATACTTTATTAAACATTTTTGAATAGTTTCTTACATATTCATGAAATTCGGGATCATTTGAAATTGTTTACATAGTACTTGGCCTTCACTTCAGCTGATGTTAAGTGACGATAAGGCCGAAGGTGGAAGCGCATTACTCCCGGAATCCTTATCACTGAGGAACTGGCTAAAATACCTATTACTGCCGGAACTCATTTTTTTAATTGTTGTTATGGCGTTAGACTTAGGTAAGATGGTGGTAGCTAGCCAGGTGGACTTGAAATGAGCCCTACCTCCAACCAGAGTACAAATTGTAGGGTGGATATGCCTAACTCCAGCCCCCCGCCTAATACCATGTATAGCGTTTTGATATGCATTGCTAGTTTGTAATTAAATTTACTAATTTCGAAAAAAATAAGGGGGCTGGAGTTTGACTGGGTGATTTTCAATAACTTTCTATCATCAGCCGGGGCTGGAATTGTGTATTTAACTTTCGTTTAAGAAATCAAATTCATCTTAATTTGCTCGTCTCAAGGTTGGAATTTGTAGTGCTATTCACTAGAATTACTAACCCTGCACCCAATGACCTAATTACAGCCGGGTGAATAATGTTCATTTCCTAAGTTATTTGTTCTGCAAATTAGGGGCTGATATTAGGATATGTATGAGAACCTAACTCCAGCCGGTCATCTAACTTTACGGCAATATACAGGGTGTTCTCAAATATGATTTTAATTATTTTGTTTTTTTTTTTAATATTAGATGTAAAAAGTAATAATAATTAAAATCATACCTTTCTTCACTCATAGAAACAGAAAATAAATTCAATATAAAAAAATGTATACTGAATTCCACTTCTTGGAAAACGCTTAAAAAAGTTTCAAATAATTGAAATGATTTCATACTCGTTGATTATATGTTTATTAAACCAAAGTTCACTTTTTGTTACGCCATTTTTAATATATGTATATTCTAAATTGATTAATATATACAGGAGAGGTGTAAGTTTCAATGACTTGCTATGGGAATCATAATTAATAGCCTTTTGTGTTTTATTATCACTATTGAGAGTTACCAAATTTTTATTTTTTTATTTTATACTAACATGGTTGTATTATTTTAGAACACCCTGTACCCGGCTGGAATTAGGGAGCAAAGCGGCTGATATTAGGGCAAGGGCGGCTGGAATTAGGGGTTTTCGCCCTGCGGACATTTAAACGCTTCTCTATTTTTTTCCCACAAAACTAAGTAAAACTAAGTACTATTTTCGTAATTTAAGATGAATCAACCTACCAAAAACTGTATCAACAATATTTTTAAGATAGTAATTGTGGCAACAACAGAGGTTCAAAGTTGAAAAATCCTTGGGGGGGCTGGTAATAGGCATATTCACCCTACCCCCCTGGGAATCGAACCCGGGACTTTTGCGTCTTACACGGGTGGGCGAACCATTAGACCGTAGAGGCGGTTACAAAAATTAGTACCTATTGGGCGGCGGCTGTTGGTTTTCTTTAGGTTGGATGGACTGCTTCAATAACATAAGGGACTGACTAAATCTAACAAGAGTAGCTAATGCATTTTGCGGAAAATTAGTATCAGGCGTGGTCTGAAAGATGATATAGCGTCAAGAATTGAGAAAGGAATGCTACGGTGGTTTGGTCACTTATGAATGAAAGGCGAATCACGAAAGGGATATACTGTGCGAATGTGGAAGGAACGATTGCACAAGAGCGTCCCAGAAAAACCTACGCTGACCAAATAGAGGTTATTATAAAAAAGGCTTGTGTACCTACGCAGTGACAAAAACCGCAGGGCATTGAAAACATTGTTGGATGTGAATGAAGCGAAAGAAGTGTGAAAGGATCGTAGCAGGTGGCGATCCATGTCTCTGCCTACCCCCATGGGAAACAGGCGTGGCGAGCGTATGTATGTATGTAGTATCAGGCGTTGGTGTTCTTTAGGTTAGATGGATGGAGTTCTTCTGACTTCAATAAGTACTAACATAAGGGGCGGACTGCTTCGCCAATACATTTTATTTTATTAACTTTAACACGTAAGTGACATTATGATCGGGAAAAGTACCTAATCTTATTTTTAGGGTTCTGTTTCTTAAAATGGCAAAAAACCTTTTATATCGTTGTAATCAGTCTGTCATTTCATTTTATCAGGATCAAGTTGAAATTAATTAGGTCTTCAATACTTTTGGCTTGTAAAAATCTATAGCCAATAACTTGTCCCGAGTTGTTCAAAATATAAGGTCAATGCAATAAAATTATGCTGCAAGTTTTTGCAAACACTGGGACATCGTCCCTGAACGATGGTTGTTACATAAGTAAGAGATGTACTATCAATGAGATTTTAAGTAGATAGGTAAGTACCTAATTAAAAAGGTAGGTAGGTAAGCTAAGTAAGTAGGCCTACTTATAAAATCTGCACCAAACACTGGGACATCGTCCCTGAACGATGGTTGTTACATAAGTAAGAGATTTACTATCAATGAGATTTTAAGTAGATAGGTAAGTACCTAATTAAAAAGGTAGGTAGGTAAGCTAAGTAAGTAGGCCTACTTATAAAATCTGCACCAAACACTGGGACATCGTCCCTGAACGATGGTTGTTACATAAGTAAGAGATTTACTATCAATGAGATTTTAAGTAGATAGGTAAGTACCTAATTAAAAAGGTAGGTAGGTAAGCTAAGTAAGTAGGCCTACTTATAAAATCTGCACAAAAAAGTTTGTAAGTAAGTATATAGTAATGTTTACAGAAGATTTATCGTACTTACTTAGTAAGTATACCTACCTATTCATTTAAGTACAAAGAGGTATCAGTACCTAGGTATACTTAGGTACCTAGTTCCTTTTATCATTGAAATAAATTGTTATTATTTTCACCATGTCATATATTCAATGATCAATTTGATTTAAACGATTGTTTTTAAAAATAACACACGCGACTTAAAGCAAATAAGTAACGTTTACAATGAGAACTTTTTCTGATTGTTTTTGTTTTTAGGTAGGTAATTTTCTGCGACATGGAATAGATAGGTGAATATACAGTATTGTGATAATAATGTAGTTAATGCATACCTAAGTAATAATATATTAATTAAACCACAGAATAAATAACAGTAGGTATAGGTACCTACTAGCGTATTAAACGTTTATATTTTTGCATTGTCGTTCATTTCATGCTAAGAAATCACAAAACATCCTACCTACGAATATTATAAATGTGAAAGTTTGTGGGTTTAGAATTAGATAATGGATGTTTAGATGTTTGGATGTTTGTTCCTCAATCACGCAAAAACTACTGAACGGATTTGGTTGAAATTTGGCACACAGAGAGTAGATAGCCTAGATTAAAACAAAGAATACTTTTTATCCCGATATTACCACGGGAACGGGAACCACACGGGTGAAACCGCGGGCGGCCGCTAATTTTTCATAAATTCCTACACATTTTTTTATTCTGTAAAAAAAGAACTGTAGTTTCTACCTAGAATCTTATACATATTCATATTGGTTCTACTTTACTACCTTTCTTTGAACACCTTACCTATGCCTATTAAAAAAACTTTATAATAGTACAGTGATGATTGATATATTATTGACGTTATTTTTAAACCAATATTCAGGCAGTGATTACAGTTATCGTTTAACAGTGTGTTTATTGAAACGGAGCGCGATGTTAAGTGGCTGTTTATTTTTAACTGGCAGAAGGGTAACAAGATAACACAAGAAGGATATCCGGAACCGCAGGATTCAGGTAACATTACAGTAGTTACTTCCTTGTAAGATATTTATTTAATTTGGTTCTAAACTTTGTGCCGAAACACGTGTTAAAAACGTTAAAAATTTACAAATTATTTAGCTAGGTGTAGGTAACTTAATTTAGCAAAGTAATTCCATATTTTTTGAATAAAGAGTTTGAGCTATAACTGTAGTTATAATATTAGTAAACAACACTTTTTTTACTTAAGTATACATATAAAATTTGTAAAATAAAACTGCCACTAGAAATTGAGCTTGGCTTTCTTCAAACTTTTTCGGGTTTCGGCACAGAATAGATAATAAGGTCAGTGTGTGGAAGTCCGTCTGGGAGGCAAGTCAAGTCCATCGTAAACAACAAAATATGTTTTAAGACTTTTCCTGACAATAAAAAACGACTTTTCATACAAAACTCTATCAGCTGTTCGGGACATTAGTATGGAGAGCCTGTTTTCAGAAAAGTCCTAGAACTAAATGTTGTCGACGTTAGTAATCTACTCCTGCAAGGTAGGTATTAGTGTTTTACAAATAACGCTGTACTGTATAGGCACAGAATATTTATAAAAGTACTAACGTATAGGGATGGTCGCCATAAATTATCATTTTTTTGTATAATTTGATATGAAAGCACCTGCCCTACCAGGTGTTGAACACGTGCCGGAGACGACATCTAAAAAACTTAAAACTAAATGTAAAGTTGATCGCAAGTGCATCCTTATGGGGGGAAATTCTTTTGAGCTTATTCTGTCTTCTCAAAATATTTTTTGTTTCAATAAATAACTAGGTTCTTACCTACCTACCTAAGCGCCCTACGCGTTAATGTTTTCGAATTTCTAAGAAGTTTCAAATAGGTTTTTTATTTATATTCTGAGGTATGAAGGTTGATTTACATGAGATGGCAAATGAATAAGATTTTAATTAATATCACGATTTTATCAGTGAAAATTTAATCGTTGTGGGTCTGTATATTTAAGTAATTTTAGATATCTATCTATCCTTTATAAATTGTCAATAGTTAGTAGTACTTATTGTGTCGAATTTTATGTGAAAAGAGGAATTAAGTAAATAAGTACCTACTATAAAAAACAAGTACCTAAGTAAGTAGGTACCTAGGTACTTAGAATAATAACACCTAGAACGATAATTCCCTACAAAGCGCACTGTCAAAAGTGAGGCAACTAAAACAGCCAAAATGGCGCCGTTTTCAGATTTTTATTGTCAATTATTACATAATGATACATAATAAGTACAAAACAGTTTCAATTTCTCTACCTTTTACTACCTATAATATTAGAAGCATTTTATAAATTATATATGTTTAGATTTAAGGTATATAAGTATCTATGGGCCATCGTTGCCTGAGCATAAATAAATAATAAAATAATCAAATAAAATAAAAAGATTAGTTACTATATTATTGGATTTTAGTTAGGATTATGTAACGTATGAAGGATATAAATCTGAATACTGAGCCATTTTGGCTCAGTATTAGTTGCCACACTTTGCATACGCGGATACGGCTTCTAGGTGTAATTATTATAAGCCTAGGTATATAAAAAAATTGCATGTGTGGATATATTGCAAGCTGCTTTATTCTCCATCCTAGACCTCTTATTTCTAATTGCAAACCAAAACTGCTTATTAGTTGCCGCAAGATAATAGTAGGATCCATCATTGTTCTTCGATATAATAACTATACATTTGTTGACATTTGAAAACTAGTTTAAACTTCAGTACAAGTTTATTATAAACAAAACAGAAACAAAGGAAATAAACAAACATAATAAAGTACAGATAGTTATAAACACCTTGAACTTTAATACATTTTCATGAACTCTTTTTTATGATAGAAATGCTGTTTATGTTTCATCATCTTTTTTGACGATCCCCGTGGTCTTTCAGAGATGAATCCATTGTTGCCCAAGAAAGAAAAATAAAGAAAGCTTATTTTCGTAGGGTTTTTTGTTATCCAAAAAGCCCTAATGTTTTCCAAGTCCAGCAGGAATCTTGACAGTAACCAAGGGCGTCGCCAGGGATGGGCGGGGGGGGGGGGGGGCGCTGCCCCCCCCTAGAGGTTAAAAAATCTAGCCAACTGCAAATAACCAAAGTCCTAAGGTCGTGCAATTGACTTGCTTTTACGATAAATCCTGCCCCATCTCCAAACTTGAATAAATTCACTAGGTGCTGTTGACTGTACCTACAATTCATATCATTCTTATCCTCTTTAATATTAACTTGCCCCCCCCCCCTGGGCCATGGGCTGGCGACGCCCTTGACAGTAACCCAAAAACTTTGAATTGTCCGGACAAATCCTAACGTAGCATGTGGAAGTGACATAAGTTTTCTACGAGTTTTCTCTACATAGGTATGTATACCTACCAGTGGCGAGGGGTGAAATTATGGCGAAGGTAAGCCGCTCTACAAAAATTATGAAAAATGTTATGATCTGCATAGTCGATCATTGTGGTGAGATTTCCAAAGGTAAGCCGATGGGAATCGGCTTGTATGGACCCTTCGCCACTGTACCCATCTTTTTTAAGGTGGTTCGATGAGTTCAGTAGCGCCACCAATGGAAATAAATCATTTACGTCTTATCAAGGGCAAGTTTTAGTTATTTTGCGCAAATAGAAGAGTAAAGTGCAATATTTAAATATTTTTTCATGGCCTCAAATATAAGCAATAAGTTATGAATGTCGATATTGCCAAAAGTGGCCACTTTTGCGCAAAATTATCAAACATTTTAATCTAAGCCTTTGATAAAACGTAATGAGGGGTTTTCAAATTGACATAAAAAAAAAGTAACTATTTGCTTCACTAGATGGCGTTGATGGTAAGAGGGAAGTCAAAATTGGTAGTAAAAAGTACTTTGAATCCCCTATTTTTTTTAACGCCATCTATCGAGCCTACAGCTTTTTATCATTTTGAAAAGCCCTCATTGATTTATTTCCATTGGTGGCGCTACTGAGCTCATCGAACCACCTTAAAACCTCAAATCGATCTGGCAAAGATTTGCATTGTTTAAGGGCATAGTAGAAACAAATTCTACTATGTTAAGGGGGTTGTCTTGGCAATCCACAATGGTGGTTTTAATTACATACTTACGAGAAATATTAACACCGTTTTCGACTAGCGAAATTAATAAACCCGCCTCAAACATTGAGTTCATCGACACAAACTGACTTTATCGGAGGTGTCCATTGGGTTGACTTCCTGCAAACTTGTATAGCTGCTATTTTAGGGCGGCCGTGGGCTTTCGAATTTGTGGCGGCTCGTAAAAGTTATTGACATTGGTCTGGAATTCTGGACGATGTTTAAAACTAGGTTAATATTATCTTATAGTCTTAGTCTGCGGTAAGCATTTGGTGTCATTGGCCCAGATTTAGTTTGCGGTTGAATTTCATTTCATTGAAAGTTGAAACGTTTAAAGACAAAGTTAATTTATTCTTCGTAGATTCAAGTAAACATAAAATGTATGTAGCTAATTAGGTACTTACTGGATACTTATACCCTCGTATCTATAGACGAGTACAGCTTGACCATAAAGAGTTGACGAAAATTGAGGGCGCCACTTTCTATGTATTACTTTTCTATTATCACACGTTAAAATCACGAATAATTTGGCAACACTGACTATATTTTGTACTGAGAAAGTTTAGTTCCATTTTATTTAATTTCATCTCTTTATGGCCAAGCTGTACCTAAGAAAATGACTTGAGTAAAACTTGCAATTTCCAAATGCTTCTAAATTATATTCACAATATCCTTTTGTGATTGGCAACCGCTATATCAGCTCTACATTTAATTACTTACTAAAACCACAGAACTATTTTATTAATTTGTATTTATTTGATAATGTAATTTTATTCTGTATTATTTTCTAATAAACCCAAACCCTAAACTCCAATATTGCAGTTAATCGGTGTCTTATAAAAGTCTTTAGTGTTAGGTGGGCCTACCTACCTGGAGATGGATGCGCGTGATAACTGTACTCCTGACCTGACGTATGAGTCGCTTTGCCGGGGATCTCTGATGGGCAGGTTTTTTCGGCAAAGCCTTTTCATTATTGCAACTTTGTATGTTTGGTGTCGCGTTTTGTATGCATTTCGCGTTGCAACCATTTGGCTTAACGTCATTCTAAACGAGTTTTCTCTTTAAATGTAGAGTTTACAAAACAAACGTGTAAAAATAAATTTAATGTTGTTTTATTTTCGACTCAGTCACTTTCACGCCAGTTCAAGTTTATAGGAAAATCGTAAGATCCATTAGCAAGTTGGCGTGTAAACGTGCAATGTAAGCGGAGGTAATTTAAGAGCGTTTAAATGTAAACGATACCGAATATGTTGTTTATAACATATTTGCTCGTAAAGGGTCTCTTATTACGCCAATTTCAATATCGTATTGTATCTCATTACGAACTTGTGCGGTAATGTAAAGTAAAACGCACGGTTTATCAAGATGCTTCGTCTAAAACAAACGGTACTTTTTTAAATCTTAGCAAAGAGTTTTTATATCAGAATCTTTTCTGATGCGTCATGTGCGATTGACCTCTTGGTCAACATTTTATGAATAAAATTTACTTTATATAATTTATTTTTTCAATAATTGTTTTTTTTTTCAATTTTTGAATATGGGTATCAAATGAAAGGCCTTGATGAGCACATTCCAAAATTATATAATTTGTCACTAAAATTTAAGAAAAAAAAAATTTTTTTTTTTTGATTTTTGAATATGGGTATCAAATGAAAGGCCTTGATGAGCACATTCCAAAATAATATAATGTGTCACTAAAATTTAAGAAAAAAAATATTTTTTTCCATTTTTGAATATGGGTATCAAATGAAAGGCCTTGATCAGCACATTCCAAAATTACATAATTTGTCACTAAAATTTAAGAAAAAATATTTTTTTTTTTTAATTTTTGAATATGGGTATCAAATGATAGGCCTTGATGAGCACATTCCAAAATTACATAATTTGTCACTAAAATTAAGAAAAAAAAAATTTTTTTTTTCGATTTTTGAATATGGGTATCAAATGAAAGGCCTTGATGAGCACATTCCAAAATAATATAATTTGTCACTAAATTTCAGAAAAAAAAATTTTATTTTTCAATTTTTGTTTTTTACTTTATTGTTGTTTGATTTCCTCACAATCGAAGTGAAAGGCAGAAAAATCGACCGATAGATAGTACAAGTGTATCAAAATTTCATCATTATGGAAAACAAGCATAAATGCAAAGTCCGAGTTTTATTTATTTCCTCGCAAATATGTTATAAAACGTCGTATGACACACGTGCGCTTTGATAATTACAGCCTCTGCTTTCTTGTAGCCCTCGCCTACGGCTCGGGCTAGCAATATCGCCTCAGCTGTAATTTTCAACTTACCGCACTTATATCATAATGTACTATTATATTACTGCTTTCATGTTGTATCCTCAAACACTTGCCCAGTAGCTAAAACACAGTAAGTACCCAATCGTGGTGTTTACAAAACATTAGAGCAATAAGAATAGAGAGTTATTTGTTTAAGAATGTAGCCGATTGTGTTTTGGAGTGTCATTATTCTATTGTCGGGGTAGGTTAGGTAGGAGCATACCCTCGCGGCGGAGGCAGTATGCACCCTGGGACGGTGCATGATTGACATAATTACGCGCGGACGCAGGTACGAGGGGAGCCGGTCGTCGCCAGTCGAGCCGCGACCGGCGCCGAGCGAGCGCGTCACCACGCAGGACCAAGCGCAGGCATGCCCGAGAACCAGTCGGCGGGATGGCGCGCCGCGTGAAAGCTGCGCCATGTTGAAGCATGCGCAGCGGCCGCCGGCGGCGAGCGATGCCGACCACCGCTACCAGAACATGCCGCGGCGGCCGCACCACCATTTGCCCCTCAACGTCTCCACGCTAGACTCTTCGAAGCATTCTGTCGGTGGGACCTCCGCCAGCGTCAGTCCTGGCGCCCAACCGGTGACAAATCCCGCCCCAGTGCCCGTAGTGCAACCTATTCCAGTAGTGTCACCACCGAAAATAGCTAACGGCAATGCTAATGGACTGTCTACGAGAACAGCACCCCCTACAAGTAGGAGTACA
Source organism: Agriphila tristella (assembly GCA_928269145.1). NCBI lineage: Eukaryota > Metazoa > Arthropoda > Insecta > Lepidoptera > Crambidae > Agriphila > Agriphila tristella. Next base: position 35,547,539 of record OV743433.1, on the reverse strand, counting down.
AGAGCTGCTACAGAAGAAGCTCTAACTTCTTTAGCGCTGCTATGTCTCGTGAGCTTGCTTCTGGCGCTGTTAGCGCTGCTGTTCCTCCTAAAGATATCCGCGCCAGCAACCAGTGCCCCCGAGGAGTTTGCAGTGGTGTACGAAGTGACGTTAGCATTGTGTGCGTTGACGCTTTCGCTGAACCTATGCTGTCTTCTTGTGTGTGCAATACAGTTCCTGTTCGCTGTGAAGTTAGTACATTCCCCTTCGGCGCCAAACGGCCGGTAAGTTTTTGGAAATTAATAATAAAGAACTTAAATCTATACGCAATTTGTACGTATCTGGCTGCAAGTTCACCGTTAAGAATGCCTTAAAACTGGTTATACAGATTCTTTAAAACGAAGGCTAGTTTGTGCATACGAAATTGTCTATCCAAGTTAGAGGTCGAACATGTCGAATCCCGCTCAGTGAAAGCTCTACGTCCAAACGGACTTATCTCAATACAGGTTGCGTATGTTACTCAACTCGTAACTGTATGAAACGCAACGTTTCCGACTTATAATTAAATACTAGTTCGTTAACCATAACTGTTACGTTGGAATTCTTGTTTCGAATCATCGATTCCTCATTATCAACATTTTTGTCCGTTTCGATTTGAATCATGTTTTTTCGATGTCAGTCGTCAGGTTCGTACGCACAGTGAGGCAGGTGGTAACGGTCTGGGATGGCGGTTATTTGTGAATGGTCTTACAAAAAATGTTCCGTGTTCAACGGCTGTTGATTTGCTCGCACGCGCCGCTAAGCATATTGTTGTCTTAAGTTTTTCAACTTTCATTAACATAATATCTGTATCATGAGAATTATGCTCCGTTACTTAATCTTCAACTATGCAATGATTGTGTTCACGGTCCGTGACCGTCAAGATGTGCGTTACACTACACCAAACGCGTTTCAAAAGTAGCTCAGACTCTACATAATTTCATCTAAAATAATAAAAGAAAAATCTCAGACTATTTAATGTACCGATTCACCGATTTGCCTTTCTTTTTAAAGTTGTTCGAAAGTTATCTCTATTCGTCTATTCTTCATTAATAACTTCGAAAAAAATAAACAGTTCTGTGTTTGTTTAAAAATTCGCGAAGATTTTAAAAGTTTGTCAGAGAATTTGAATCATCATTCATCTCCATCCATGATTAAATGTTATAAGAACTCTTTTATCAAAGTTTCTCGGCTATGACCGTTGCTGGCATTCCCGCAGCTTCCGCATTTATCTATATAGACACCCAACACTTATATCTAGCGGCCGCATATCTCAGAGAGCACTGGAACACGGCTACACACCGCTACTATTGGCATTTAGGGTTGTCCAATATATGAGTGTCCAAAAATCAAACCGGCGAATAAACAAATAAATTACGCCAAACCTTTGAGATGAGACATGGACATGGGAGATGGGATGGACAGGTCGAAGGTATTAAAAAAAGCTTCTCAGCTGGCTGTCACAATCAATGCTGAAGTTAAAATTCTTCTATAATAACAAATAAAAGTGCCCCAATAGTTTCAAATATCAATGAAATCTATGAAGAGCTACAAAACTGACATCTACATATCAAGCTTAAGAATATCGGTCGCAAAATGTTACATACAATCAAACCGGTTCTTAAGGTCTTCTGCATTGACCTTTACAAATTAAATGCTATAGTAATTTACTAATAACAGACATACAAAATAGTGCCAAATTACTGTATTAATTTCTATGCTCAACGGGGTAGTGCTTGGCGTTGAACCTCACCTGATGTTAAGTGACGATAAAGCCGAAGGTGGAAGCTCACTACACCCGGAATCGTCATCACTGAGGAACTGGCTATCTTACCTCTAACTGCCGGAACACAACAATTTAAAATTGTTGTTATGGCGTCAGACTTAGGTAAAATGGTGGTAGCTAGCCAGGCGGATTTGAAATAAGCCCGACCCCCAACCAAACCGAGTACAAATTGTACCCCCCCTGGGAATCGAACCCGGGACCCCTGCGTCTTACACGGGTGGGCGAACCACTAGACCACAGAGGCGGTAAAAAAGGTTAAAACCTTTTTTCTAAATTGTTGGAGGCTTTTTTGCAATCAACTAAGGCAGGCTCTTGCAAGGCTTGGAATGCCGTTCCTACCGATAATATACAGACAAGAAACTTGTTAGATCTATTGAAAAAATTTGTAGCCAAGCACAGAATTACTTAACAGGCAGTAAATTTTTAATTGAACCGACACTTTCAATCGAAATAACAAATGAGGCTTACTAAAAACATACACAAAAAAGCAATTAACAAGGAACTAGCTATTAACGAAATGTAAAAAAAAAAATACGTTTAACGATAAAACTGAAACAAATAGACAAATCTATTCACGAATTGGATGATATGGCAGAAAGATGGTAATGAAGGACCAATTACTCACAGAAGTATTACAGAAACACATGTTGCTACTGGTTTAGGCATATAAAAACTAAAATAAAAACAATCGTTTTCGAGTAAAAAGGTTCCGTGACGAATATTTAATAACGTCAGCTCAATGAAAAGAATTTGAACAATTTAAAACTCAGCCGGATATTTGAAACTAGAAATTTAAGAAGTGCGAAGGATTAGGTATTTATTTGGTGATTCATATAATGTTACTACAGTTAAAGAACTATGCAGAATGGAAGAGGTCAAAACAGGTTGGAATTATTATGACAAAACCCATAACCACATTCTCTAGTTTTTTTAACTGTAATTTTTGAAAGCTTTTTGCAAATCCAAGTGCTCGTGCGGAACCCTTAATCAAAACTTTTTGCAATTACAAGTGCTCGTACGGAACCCTATAAACACCAGCTATCTACTCACGTTTTAGAACTTAGTTTATTTTCATTCAAAACCAGTTTCAAAAGAACGTTAACCACTATAACTTATAGCAAGGGCAGATGTTTTTCCATGGGAAATTTTTCATCTAAAGATGTTGAGAAATAAACGCAAATGAATACTTTTTATACATTGCTGTTTTTAAAAGGCTTGTTTAAAAATATTTATAAAATAACTTCCCTGGATTCGTCATAAAGAGGAATTCTTGTAAACGAAGCGATATAGTAAAAGGTGGGAAGATATTTTAAAATGTAGGGACGTGATACGAATTTGTTAAAGATAAAACGTTTTCTTATGATAATGCGAGTGCCGCTGAAGTAAACAGATACGCAGGTCTGCCGTAAAATGTAACGCAACTAAACGCATAACAAACACTTAAGCATTTTTAATGAAATTTCACAGATTTTTTTAAAATTGTGAATTGCAAGAAACTAAAATCTAACAATGATAGGTAATCAAAATTTATATATGGTACATGTATCTTTAAATTAAATACACTGACCAATTTTTGATTCCGTAGATATACCTACCTAATTTGACGAATGTCATTTGAGGAACAGTCTAAATGTTAAAAGGCAAATTCTGACTGACTGACTCACGACCTTATGTAGTCATCCTAGCAAACCCCAACAAGTGGGCGGAAAGCATGTTTAGTATAAGACTACTGTATAACGAACTACTTACTTATACTTACTTAGTTTATTTTCTGTGTTGTGACACGCTTTATCTTAGCATCAATTCGTGGAATTCCTTTGGTTCATTTATAGTTATGTTTGTTTTGCATTCCTATTATGTGTTTTCTTTACAAACAACGTGGTTTTTATCATTCACAGATTTGCTTTTGTACTTTCGAAGAAAATTTCGACGTTTAACATTAACCGCCTTTATGGTCTAGTGGTAGTACCACCCGCGTAAGACGCAGAGGTGTCAGGTTTAATTCCCAGGAGTGGGGTACAATTTGTACTCGGTTAGGGCTTATATCAAGTCCGTCTGGCTAGCTGCCACCATCTTACCTAAATCTGACGCAATAACAACAATTAAAAAATAATTGTTAGTCCGGCAGTTAGAGGTAAGATAGTCAGTTCCTCAGTGATGAGGATTCCGCGTGGAGTGCGCTTCCGAATAAAGAAATAATAGATAATATTTGTCATTTCTTTATTCATGTTCACATTTCAAGATTGTAACGTTATTTTAATTGAGTATTGTTTGCCGAGTCTCATTGTCAAGTGCTTCTCATTTGGTATCATTTGTGTAATCGGTAAAGCGGCTTTGCGGTTTCTCATACGGGTCTTATTTCACATTATTATTATTGGATACTTCGTTACAATATTAATCTTCATCTTGAGTACAGGCAATATCACTTATTTTGGTCCAGATGAGTTATATTGCTCGTGTTTTAAAAACAATAATGGCTGTACCAACCACTACCTCCTCAAGATATTTTTTTTGTCAGGGGGTTCAGCGCGCTAATATTGGACGATAAAACCAAAAGTAATCTCATTTTAAATTATTATTATTTATTTATACTTACATAATTATTATATGTCTATTTTAATTTTTTCACTCATTACTGACTGAGGTAAATTCATATCATAACTATGCGGGTTTTCGACCAAGCATAGCATGTTTAAATAAATAGTGACGTTATTATTATTATTATTATTGGATACTTCGTCACCATAATAATTAGTCTTCATCTTGAGTACAGACAATATTACTTATTATGGTCCGGAGAAGTATTATATTGTCGTATTTTAAAAACAATAATGGCTATACCAACCACAACCTCTGCGAGATTTTTATGTCTAGGGGCACAGACACAGAATACATAATATTGGACGATAAAACCAAAACTGCTAAGTTTAGTTAATATTTACAAAAAAGCAATAATTTTGGAATCACTAAGCTTAAAAAAACTTATCGTGTAATCACACCAAATTTTCTACGAAAATATTTACGCAGAACTAGAGATTTTATCGGTTATCGGTCAGGAGTCTGAACTCTGAAACCATGTTGATGATTACTGATGACCGCGCTACAATTAAATAATGTTTAAGAGACACACTAGTTTCAAATTAGTTCTGATCTTTATGGGTCACTTAACCCTTTTACATAGTAGCCCATTACTTTAGAAAGACGACACATGTTATCATTTGTACTCACAGTAAAGCGTAAAGTAACTAAACTCATCCGATAACGATAATTGGTACTTTTTTATGTTGGCTTCAACATAAAAGTCGACAGTTTCTTATGACAGATATCTTCTAGCAAGCATAGTTTTAGTTTTTTTTGATAGTCACCAGATGTTCAGTGACGATAAGGCCGAAGGTGGAAGCGCACTACATCCGCAATCCTCATCACTGAGGAACTGGCTATGTTGCCTCTAACTGCCGGAACACAACAATTTTGAAATTCCTGTTATGGCGTCAGATTTAGGCGAGATGGTGGTAGCTAGCCAGCCGGACTTAAAAATTTAAATTAAATTAAACAGTTTAATTTTACGATGTAAAATGGTTTTAAAGTAACGTTTGTGTTTTTGGTTTTAAAGTAGAAAAATGTGGTGTGGTGAGTGATGGTGGTTGGGTTCTCTCTTATGGACATAATCTTGCCGTTCTCTGAGACACAGTATAAATAAGAAGTTACCAGTATTCCGACTTCCGACAGGCCGCACTTTTTCAAACATCTTACCTGACTAATCTTTCAAATCTTTTCTTAAATGTATAATTTACTAGCTTTCGCCCACGATTTCGTCCGCGTGGATATTCGGGAAAATCCTTAGAGAACCGTTAACCGGATAAATGTATTCTATGTTTTAATTTCATCAAAATCAGATCAGCCGTTTGTACATCATCAGGCGAGTCCCCACCAAGCGCACTGCCCCCTTTTTCTCTCCCCCTCCTCCTTTTCATTCAAGCACCCTCCTCTCCCTCTCCCCTCCGCTTCTCTCTCACTCACCTCCTCCCCCTGCCCTTCTCCTCTCACTCTAACAGAAGAGGCGCTTGCGAACAAATTGCAGTTAAACTTGGCTATGTAAGCTCTTAGCATAAAAAACCTAATGACAGAAGTGTTTTCTAATACGACAAGACTGGCGGATGGACGGACGGATTCTATCTAGAAAGGAGACATTAGATGTTGTGTTACCGGTATTCATTTACACTGTGTCTTGTAGGTGATTTCGTTGGAACCGGTCTGAAATATTTGCTGAGTGACCTCGTGAGGCAGTTCATTCAATAGCCGAAGCCGGTGACGGACAAATAACGTGGTCGTAGTAGGTAGAGGCAGTGGATGCTTTGAGGTTGTAATGGGGAGGCGAAGGCAAAGGGAATTACAGATGGCGCTCAGTCTTTGGAACAATTGTCAGTTTGAGCTTATATTGTCTTGACTGTGTATTACGTGATTTTACTTTCTTAGATTGTATTTTTTTCGGTTTTGCGGACAAACAATGTATTCTATGCTAACTTTAGCTCATATAAAAGAAGAATTACGGAAAAGAAAAGCCAAAACAACAGGCAAGAAAGTTTATAGCAACTTACAAAAAATTGCTAACATGCATTACATTTCTTTAAATTTCGTGTAAGATTTACAAGTAATCTTTTTATTTCAGATTAGAAGCATATGATTTAAATTTTAACAAAGCAACTGAGTGTGAATTTCCGTGTTTATAGTTGCCTGATGATGCCTTCTGTGCAATAGTAATTTCAGGTTTCTGTACTGGAATTTCTGTACCATCCAAAATTCCACGAACCGTTTTATCATATTTATTTTATTATTCTAAGTTTCTTGAATGACTCTGGCATATAATTTTATTAATTCTCTGTTTGGCCCCAATATTGGGCTTATTCCATATTTGATATACCTATCAAATTCATCCAAGTTATAAATATGTTAGAAACTGCTGAGGTTGAAATATTAAAGAACAAAGCTGTTATAATTCGAATGTTGTTTTATTTTGGCGAAGCTTCATCAAATTCATGAAACATTCCTTTTGATTTATAATGTTTCTCAGGCTCAGCAAAGGAGAAAAATCGAGGAAAAAGCATATTTTTTTTGATATTTTTTTGCCTACTATTTTTTTTGTTACTGGGAAATCGATGAACTCCAATATTTTACAAGTTACATGCATAACAATGCGGCATTTTCTCAGTATAAAATTAAAAAGTGCAATACTCCAAGAGATTCCCATATGTTTTGACCCTTTCTTTGAGGCGGCCCGGTACCAAAGACCAGACGCCACCTATCGGGATAAAATTGCGCTTTTCCTCCCCATTTCACTACTTTGAAAATGAGGTTTTAGGTTTTTTGAAACTTTTTTTTAAGGAAATGTAGTTAAACTTCTTGTGTTTTTGCTACGGATAGGTAATCATAACTTCCTAACTAATATTATAAAACTAGCGGCTGCCCGCGGCTTCGTCTGCGTGGAAAGATTGTTTGCTATCCCTCGGGAACAATACTTTTTTCGGGATTAAGTCCTATGGGTTCTATGTCCTTCTCTGTACCCCTGACAACGTGTATGCAAAATTTCATCTGATCAATTTCATTTGATCGGTTCAGTAGTTAAGACGTGAAGGCGTAACAAACAAACAAATAAACGGACTTTCGCATTTATAATATTAGTAAGGATTATAAAAATTATAATATTAATAAGGATGCAAAAGTGCATCTTGATATTTAACGGTTATTATAACCGTTATCGTTAAATCCAAACTAATGAGATTTTTCGTCTTGCTGAAATAAATTAACAGCTACTTTAAATAGGTAATCAATTTTGTTCTTTAATAAAAAGAGCTTAACTTTGAATAATGAAAATGAGTTTTCATTTTGTCAAGAGTCGCTATAATGATAACTTTAAAGTGTCGTTAAGTAAAGACCTCCCGTTGAGTTTTGATATTATATGTTGGTTACTTACTGCATACTTAAATTTTGGATTCGCATAAAAATTCTAAAGTAGGTTGCAATAATTAACGAACTGTACCATTATTCTGAATTTCTCTTCGCTGATATTTTTAACTGTAATTTTGTATGTGGTTTTCTTCTTGTAGCTCATATGATAATGTTTATTGTTTTTCACAACTTTTTTTCAAATGGTATAAATTTTATTACATTTTGATGAAAAAGCCTATAAAATAAATCTTAGTTAAATAGGGTTCTCTATCAAAAGCTAAATTAAACATAACATTTTGTTCTAAATTCTTTCAAAAAATATTAGCAGTTCAAGTATGAAATTGCCGTTTTGTATGGAGAATTTTAAATAATTTGCATTTTCCATAAGTACTAACATTGTCTTAATTTATTTAACAACCATAAACGCTAATGTTTAAAAACTTCTGTGTACATTAATGTTTAAACACTCAGCTAATATGATTCATGCCACATGCAAAGTGAAAAAAATAGTATCGGTTAAGTCACAACGAATTAAGTGGTCATTTCTGCTAACGAAAAAAGGAGTCACTTTTAAGATGCTTTTTTTAACGTTCAAGAAAAAATAACAGAAATATTTTTATTACTGATAGTGGGCCGTTAGTTATGATAATAATTCTAAATAATAACAAGTAACCGAAACATCTTTAACCTCATAGAAGATATGAGAACCTTTGTATGTGAGAAAAAAATCGTCAATTTCATACATTAAGCCCTATTTCTGTACTTACGTTGACTATCATACCAACCAAAATATCGTTTACATGGAGTTGATACATCTGCCATAAAAGGCTGCATTCTAAACAGTTCCCAGTTCCCACTCCCAGTAACGTAGAGCGTAGATTGAAAAAGAAAAAAAAAAGTAGTAGAGTCGGGTCCTTGGCCAAGGCCGCGTGAATGAATATACCAATTATTTCCGGACATAATTTACTTTGAGCTGGAGGAATCCAAGTATCATCTTCGGCAAACGAAACAAAAGCAGTTTTACTCTTATCAAATAAGAGTTTATTTTGAAATGCACGCGCGAGTCGAATTTTCAAATGTAGATCAGTTAGAACTAATGTTTGGTGGATTGAAATTAAAATGGGGTGGTCCTTTTTACAGCCAGCGGGTCTATCTGTTAAAAGCTTTGATTTGACAGATGGATGTGATACCTTGCTACTTCTTTTTGGCACAAATAAAAACTTATTAAAGAAAAATGGCAATGTAGGTATCACATTCATCTGTTAATTAGACGATAGAGCCCCAGATCAAAGTCTCCAAGAAACAAATAACCAATCAAATGATAACTCCTTTAAAATTTTATAATAAACTTGACACTTTCAAATAAAATAGATTTTCATTGTAAAACTCGCAACAATTTTAATCATAAAAAAATTAAGATGAACATGTTAATATAAGTATTGCTTTAATACAAGGGTCTTCAACCTTTTTGAAGTCAAGGGCCTAGTATTCTCTGATAAAAATTTTGGTGGGCCGCAACACAAGAAAATCGTTTTAATCTGTAAATAGGTATAATTTGAAGACATGTGAATTTATTTTTTTCAATATAACGACGGGCCGTAAAGAATGCAACCGCGGGCCGCGGGTTGAAGACCCTTGCTTTAATATAAGTACTATCAATGGACAATTTAGTTAAGAATAATAAAAATAGACTGCATGTTAACCTACATTTTTTATAATAAGCAATGATTAAATAGCTTATATCTTAATATGAAATATTACTCATCATCATAACTCAAAGTGCATGCATATGCTTAACTATTTTTAGTTTGACTTAAGCTTTTAAACTAACGTATGTGATTAAGGATATAATTTATGAGATCCTATTACATAAAACACATTGAGTAAGACTATGATGCATACACAATAAATTTGGATAGCAATTAAAAATGTTGTTACTTAATTGATTTTATTTTGTGTAAAATTTCGTCGATGTCTTTTATAAGGATGAAAACAGTTGTCGAAAAAATATTGTAAGTAATGAAAATTTCCAAAAACTTAAGATACAAGATCATTTCGACGAAATTGATTGAATAAAAAAATTGTTTTTGATTTAATTTTGTGTGAAAATTCGTTGATGTCTTTTGTATCGATGAAAAGAATCATCGAAAAAAATTAAAAAAGTGAAACCAAAGAAATTGACCACAATCAAATAATTTTCAAATTATTGACTGATTAAAATCTACAGGGTTATTTGTAAAACACCAACAAACTCGCAGGAGAAGATTACTAACAAAAACACAATATCCGAAAATAGACAAAAAAAACGACTTTTCATACAAAACTCGATTAGCTGTTCAGACGTTAGAATGGAAAATCGATTTTTTTTCTCTGTTTTCGGAAAACGAATGTTGTTAAAGTCTGTCTAAAAAGTCAGTTTACCTGAGAAATTATTAAATTATTAAAAAAAACTTATACTGGTAACCCTGTTGGTGCTGGAGGGAATTTAGGTGGGTAAAAAAAATATTTTTGAAATTACCCATGTAAACTGACTTTTTAGACAGACTCTAGTAATCTCCTCCTGCGAGGTTGTTTGTGTTTTTCAAATAACCCTGTATAAGCAGGCTTTAATTTTCTTTCTTATTTAATACTGCATTTTCTATTTGAAAACTAATTCACATATCGACGTCTTAAAGTGAAAACCTCGTACCTAAGTGTAAAAGAAGAAACTTTTCAGGCGGAAGAAAAAACTGCGTGCTGTAAATTTTTTGTACGGAGGCTTTTATGTGTTTTTTATTAAACGATGTTGTTACGAGTATCAAAAGAACAAATTAGTGAGATCAGGATTATTCGTTGCGAAGTTTTCTTCCTAAAAAAGCAATAAAAAAATTAATAGCAAAAATGCATTTCCGAGGTTTTCACTCTAAGGCGTCGATATGCACTTACCCTACTTTTGATGATTTCTTACGGTTTGGTAACTTAAAGTAACAGTCTTCGAAATACTTACCTAACTCCTTTTACTAACATTGTTTTTCAAATCTGCAATTACTTATTCTGCTTATATAAACTCATCGCAGACGTAGATATTCATAAGCAAGTCATTAAAAATATAATTGCGTTCGTATTTAAGGAAGTTGAAAGTAATTATGGAGCCTTGCTTTATGCTTTTGTGCATTATTGGTTAACATTTTGGGCATAAGCCTAATTCTAGGGTACTTATCTATCTATTGTCGTCTTATTTTGCTAAAATACGAGTATCTGTGCTAGGTAATTAAAGTATAAGTAGGTACTTATCAAATGTATCTGCAGATTGGAAATCTGTGTACCATTGTTCAATTGAAATACTTTCTGACTGGTTGGAATTTAAAGTATTTTTTCTTTCTTTTTATTTAAATTTAAATTGTTACGTGCTTGTTTCATTCCCCATGAAAAAGTAAAGAGTCAGTCACTTGATACTTGTCACTGATATTCCGTCACAGTGCTTTTTGTCACTGTTCCGCTCCGTTTCCGTTCTATGTGTAATCTTGTAAGCATAGATCCTCTTTACACTTTCTGTCATGGCCAGCGGATCACATCATCACCAGCTAGGCCAGAGATCGTTATCTAAATAAATCTACTTAACCGCCTCTGTGGTCTAGTGGTTCGCCTGCAGGTGTAAGACGCAGGGGTCCCAGGTACAATTCCCAGTACCGTCCCGTTGTGTTGCTGGATGAGGTAGCAAAAATGTTGGAAAGAATTCTCGCCGACAGGATCATGCAACACTTAGAGACGGTGGGCCCTAACCTAGCCGAAAACCAGTATGGTTTCCGGAGACAACGGTCGACTATCGACGCCATCCAGGCACTTCGGGATATATCCGAGAGGGCCATAGAGCAAGGGGAAGTGGTCATCGCGATATCCTTAGACATAAGGAACGCATTTAATTCACTTCCCTTCGGGGTTATCAGGGATGGGCTACAATATCATGGCCTGCCCCCCTACTTAATAAAAATGATAGGAAGCTACCTTGAGGGCAGAGAAGTTATCTACCCCTCCGGCGAGGGAGGCGTAGTGGCTAGACAGATGATGTGCGGTGTTCCACAGGGGTCGGTCTTAGGGCCACTCCTGTGGAATATCGGATATGATTGGGTTTTGCGAGGAAGACTCTTGCCTCGGATGAGCGTTCTGTGTTATGCAGATGATACGTTGGTCGTTGCCCGGGGCGAGACTCTCCACGGGGCAAAACGGTTAGCTAGTGTGGGGGCCTCTCTGGTAATAGGAAGGATAAGGGAATTAGGGCTAAATGTAGCCAAGGAAAAGACCGAAGCTACGTGCTTCCACGGCCCACGGAGGGGTCCACCAGCAGGGTCATTCATAACTGTGGACGACGCCTCTATACAATTGCGTCCCTCTATTAAATATTTGGGGCTAGTGTTAGATGGAAGGTGGAATTTTGAGGAGCACTTCCGTCAACTAGCCCCAAAACTTGTAAGAACGGCTAACTCGTTTGGGCGAATTTTACCAAATATCGGGGGCCCAGGAGACAAAATTAAATGTAGGAAGGTGTTTGCCGGCGTGCTACGTAGCATGGCTATGTACGGCGCGCCGGTGTGGGCTGATCGACTTAACGATAATAACAAGAGGCTATTACGACAGGCGCAGAGGGCCATGGCGCTTCGGATTATCCGGGGTTACAGATCGGTCGCGGGCGCGGCGGCCTGCACACTTGCTGGTACACCTCCCTTTGAGTTAGAAGCCCAGGTGCTTAGGGAGGTGTACAAGGATCGCAGGATGGCGTTGGAGAGGGGGGAACGTCTTTCCTTCCGACTTTCCGGGCACGGGTGCTTCGGAAAGTATCTGTGTCGGATAGGAAAAGAGGCGTCGCCACAGTGCCACGAGTGCGGCGATGCGGAGGACAGTGCACAGCACACCCTTGAGGTGTGTCCTGCATGGGCTCCGCAGCGCCGTACTCTGGTCGCTGTGGTGGGGACGGATCTCTCGCTGCCCAGCATGGTACGGGCCATGCTGGCCACCGAGAGATCCTGGGAGGCGGTAGTCTCCTTCTGTGAGGAGGTCATCCTGCAGAAGGAGGCATCGGAGCGGGTTCGCGAAGAGGAGGCGCATGTGAACCGGCTCCGACGCAGGCGGGTGGGCGTAAGGAGGAGGCGTTATGCGCACCTCATTCCGCTCTGACGAGGACCACGCGGGCGATGGGTGGTGACCCATCGCCTGCATTGCACGGTCCTCGACTGTCTGGGGAGATGGCCAAACTTGCCCGGCCATCTCCCAACCGCGAGGAGGCCCGGATAGCCGGGCGAGCCACCGGGTCAATTGGGGTGATTACCACCCATGGCCCCCCGTATGACCAACCGGTGGCGAGTGGGCAAGTGCCGTAGTTTTTTAGTGGGTATTCCCTCCTCCTGGGATTCCACCGAGCTTTGACTTGGTGGAATTACGGGAGGCAGTCGTGGAGGGAGCCGCAACGTTGAATGTTGCGGTCCCCTCCTGGCGAGTCCCACATGCCCCCTTCCCGTTCACCAGCGGGAAGGGAAGCGCGTAAAGGCGTTTTTCTACGGCATACAAATTGGTTGGTGAGGGCTTATTTCAAGTCCGCCTGCCTAGCTACCACCATCTTACCTAAGTCTGACGCCATAACAACAATTTAAAAATTGTTGTGTTCTGGCAGTTAGAAGTAAGATAGCCTCTTCCTCAGTGTTGAGGATTCCGGGTGCAGAGTTGAAACTAATGTGCACAAGATTTCCAAAAGTCGACATAATGTCTTATCTTATACAAGGTGTTTGGTAAAAGCCTTATAAAGCCAAATATGGTAGATGGGGACCATCAAACTACAAACAACTTTTACTAAGGGACCAACTCTGAAATCGCGAAAAAAAACCAGCTGTTTCATACAAAAAATAAATAACGAAAATATTAAAATGTATGAAACACCTGATTTTTTTTAAAAAACATTTGTAAAAGTTGTTCAGTTTGATGGACCCTATATCTACCATATTTGACTTTTTAATGCTTTTACCAAACACCCTGTATAGTAATCTGTTTTATAGCGAGTGGTTTAGTTACTTATTGCTGTTTTAAACTTAATGACTGCACAGAGTCACCGCGGTGTTTAAGTATCCATTTGATAAACCAACCATTAATTATATTATTTAGTGATGGCGTTTATCTCTTAACTTATGGGGGGCAATCGGATTAGTAACTTAGTAACGACATCATACCCTAACAGCTAACTCAATCCAAAAACCCATTTCGTTGAGCGCGATTGTCCGATTTACGAGATATAAGGACATTTTAAAAAAAACCGCAAAATTAGCATAAAATGTATGGAAATCCTAAAACTAAAAACTCTGATCCTTATATCTCTTCGAATGCTGAACCGATCAGTTGAGTGTGTACAGCGATCTTAATCTAATTAGTTTTGCACATAAACCTAACAGCTAATGTTTTGCTGAAAATCTCTTAAAATAACCCGGAAGTTTAAAACTACGGAAAGAAAGGTAGTTACCAAATCCAAAATAAATAAAAAAGAACTGAGAATAATTTAGTAGCTTCATCAAGTAACGGAAAAACAATAAAAGCAAGTCTACTTAGAGATGTAGGTAAACGAGCAAGATAATAATTAATTTAATTAGTTACTTTCAAATTCTCGTAAATTATTACATAAAATTACATTCGGTAATAGGTACGGAATAGTGAGTGAGTCTATATTATGCTAGGTCCACGCACAGTATCATTTTAAAATATTAATAAATTATCGAATTTGAAAACTGAAATCTTATTAAAGTTAAACTGTAAATCCTAAATGTTTGTGTGCGAATCACGCAAAAATCACTGTACGGATTTTGATGGGATTTTAACAGTTTGGTAATTTGGGGTCCAACTGAAAATTTAAGCCATGTTTCATCTAATTCGGGTGGGTAGAACCAGGGAAACAGCTTGAACTCTCCGTAGTACTAGCTTTTATACGTTAAGGAGGTAATTTAAACTGGTCAGAATATTTTTCTACTATACTTGTCCATGCGGACGAAGTCACGGGTGGAGGCCACTAAATATGATGAAAATACCTAATGAATGGATTTTTCATCCAAACAAGTTTATATTTAATTTATAAGTAAGTATTTAGGAGTCTTATAATAACTTATTAAATTGCAATTCCTTGCACCGGCTTGCCTATAATAATTCATATTTCTTTAAAATGACGCAATTTATTAAGCAATTTTTTAAGTTCTTTATGAAAATTAATAGACACATGTTGATATTACGTGGGCAAACAAGTCTTGGCTAGTACCAGTATACCTAGTTTGATACTTGACCCTTGAAACCTGCGACTGCCACCCACAGGTTGGACTTGATGACACGGCAACGTCAACACCCATCTCGGAGGAGGCCCAACACGATTGAAAAAAGTTAGGTTATTATTTATCCTTACTGAATTTGGTTCTATAAAGCTGTGAAAAAATGCGCAAAGTTCGTCAGATATAGTACCTAAGCCCAATTTTAATAGATCACATTTGACACTTCATCAAAATTCAATAACGTAACCTAACGGCCGGCGGCGGGCACAGAATATTTTGTTTTTTTAAGTTTTTTTTCAGTTAGTAATATGTACATATTTATTGTAATAATCACAAAAGAAAGCAAAACAGATGTTTTAGTATTTTTTCCAGCAACTTTGTAGTAATTTTCTTTATTCTTCAAACTTGTGCTATCAAAAAAAATATAAAACAATTCTCTTCGAAAAAGTTTACCAACCCAATTCTTGTTTTAGCAGAAATAATTCTTTGCACTATTAATTTAAAGAAAAATTGAAATCATTTAAAAACTATTCATATTTTTATTTTATTAAGTCATTCAGAAGTTTTTTAAACAATTAGGGGAGGTCAGCTCAATGCGGCCATAGGAGGCAAAGCGGCCATGCCTCATTTCTCGGCAACTTATAAAGATAGTACAATGTTTTATGTTCTGATATGTAGCAAACTTACCGCCCCGCCCCGAGCAGCCGTTTGGTAGTGGTTGGAACCAGCATGTGGCCGCGGCAACATGCGAAAGATTTTTGTTCATTTTGTTAAGAAACTCCAGGGTAAACTCATTCTGTTTTGATCAAAACTCTATAAAACTCAATGTTTTTATTTTACGTCTATTATTGCTATCTAATTTGGCTTTGTTTGTGTAACATTGGTTCCGACATGAGACAAATGTTATGAGCACAGTTAATTTTTAAAACAAAACGGTGGAAAAAGGCAAAGCGGTCCGGGCAAAGTGGCCAAGTGCTTTGCCTAGCTGTTGAATATTTTAATTTAAGTAGAAGAACTGTTGGAAGATAAGTATGAGAAAATTGTTGCGTAACTATAACATAACTAAAATAATTATGAATATAATAATTAAAAATAAATTTAGGAAGTATTCGAAGATTCTAAGTGTCCGGGCACGAAAACTGCGACGGCGGAGCGGCAGCGGGGCGGCGCGACAGCGGAGCGGCGGCGATGCATTCAACAGTATGGCACCGTATGGAGACGCGCACGAAACGGGCGGTGGCAGAGCGGGGCGACGAGCGATGCACGGGCGGGAGGAGAGCGACGAAAACAAATGAACAAACTAGTTGGATTTGGTAGCCCGCGATTACAGTAGTGTTGTGTTGAATAATATAATAGTGTCTGTTTGATTACTAGGTAGTACCTATTTATTCAGTATGGATGTCGGCATCTTGGACATCATTTAAAAAACACAAGATGAGCAAAGAATCCGGTTTTGAAACTAGTTAACGCCTATACTTAGACCATTTTTTCGAACTAAATAAAATTTTTAGACATAGGATATATTTCGTCCTTTGAATATTTTTCGGTATTGATTTAACAAGAAATTGTTTCCATAGCAACATCACATTTGACACATCAATAGAAATAAAAAAAAATAAGAAGTTACTTTAGTGGTATATATACCGTGCGTGGTCCTACCAGTAGGTCAAATCGGTAGGTCAACGGGCCCTTAATGGTATTTAGCCCATCTGTCACAACACTACTAGCGCGGCTGACCGACCGCTAAGTTTCGTGCCCACGTTCTCATCGCCCCGCCCCGCCGCCGCTCCGCTGCCGCGCCGCCCCGCCACCGCTCGGCCGCCGCCACTTTCGTGTCCGGACACTAAGTGTCCGGGCACGAAAACTGCGACGGCGGAGCGGCAGCGGGGCGGCGCGACAGCGGAGCGGCGGCGATGCATTCAACAGTATGGCACAGTATGGAGACGCGCACGAAACGGGCGGTGGCGGAGCGGGGCGACGAGCGATGCACGGGCGGGAGGAGAGCGACGAAAACAAATGAACAAACTAGTTGGATTTGGTAGCCCGCGATTACAGTAGTGTTGTGTTGAATAATATAATAGTGTCTGTTTGATTACTAGGTAGTACCTATTTATTCAGTATGGATGTCGGCATCTTGGTCATCATTTAAAAAACACAAGATGAGCAAAGAATCCGGTTTTGAAACTAGTTAACGCCTATACTTAGACCATTTTTTCGAACTAAATAAAATTTTTAGACATAGGATATATTTCGTGCTTTGAATATTTTTCGGTATTGATTTAACAAGAAATTGTTTCCATAGCAACATCACATTTGACACATCAATAGAAATTAAAAAAAATAAGAAGTTACTTTAGTGGTATACCGTAGTCCTACCAGTAGGTCAAATCGGTAGGTCCACGGGCCCTTAATGGTATTTAGCCCATCTGTCACAACACTACTAGCGCGGCTGACCGACCGCTAAGTTTCGTGCCCACGTTCTCATCGCCCCGCCCCGCCGCCGCTCCGCTGCCGCGCCGCCCCGCCACCGCTCGGCCGCCGCCACTTTCGTGTCCGGACACTTAGACTGTAATAATAAATGTCTCATTTGAAACTTATGATCATTTTTTTTTTCATTAGTAGAGTTTTAATTTATTTTTGGTCTTCTTGTTATTTTAAGCACGATGTTTTTTAACTTTAAATGAATTTCTTGTAATCTTTTGGAATGACCACTTTGCCCTTACCCCCATGGCCGCTTTAGGCGCTCACTTGGGCAAAGCGGTTTTTTGACAAGTTATCGTAATTTACAAATTAAAAGAAACTATTAAAGTTTTCACGGAATGCGATTACACGTTATAAAAGTTTAATAAATTCCCTATCTATTGGTATAAAATTCTTTTCCAAATTCTGTTTTTTAACAGCGTTTTTTTAAAGTCAAAGTTAAGGTGGCCGCGCTGAGCTGACCTCCCCTATATATTTTTTTGATAGCACAAGTTTGAAGAATAAAGAAAATAATATTATGATTTTTTTATTTCACCTTGTTAGTCAAATATATTTTTTTATATTATTATCGCGATAAAATATCAAACGAACGGCTGAACACGAAGTTCCCTTACATTTTACTGCATAGACTAATATGTATTTTTACTGTTAAAAAACTGATTGACGGGACAGATTTGACAGAAAGTGACAAAGGCAATCCAATTATTTTACTCTTTGGTAATCATTAATCACGACCTAATGTTGATGTTTGTTTTTCAGCTTATTTATTGTGATTTTCTAGTGTTTTTCTTGTTCAGTTATGGGAAATGGATCAGCTTGAAGAAATCCATTATCCAGCTTATTACGCTGATGAAGTACCTACACTGCTTTGTTCCGTTTTGTTTGAAATATAGATGTGATCATCCGCAGAACAAATTTTGTACAATTCCCATACCTTTGAAAGAGACGTGGTGCAGAGGATTAAACAGGAATTGCCTTCAGAGAGCTTTATACGTTTGTGATTGTGATGATCACGTAAATATATGAATATCTACAAACTGACAAAAGAGTTATGTTATTTATTTTAGCTGACTGTGACTAACATGACAACTTGTTGACATTGCCAGTGCCAAACTTTTTTTATTTTTATTTGAGCATAAGCATTACGCATACAGCCGTAATAGTGATTTATTGTACTATGTTGTAAATTTTAATGTTAAATTATTATTTAAATTAAAATGACGTATTATAAAAATTCCGCAATTGGTTATTCCTGACTCTAAAGCCAAAAGCTACCAGAAAATATATAATTCACAACAGTTTTGAAAAAGTTTTCCAACCCAATTATTAATGTGAGTGAAACTGCACAATAGGGAATATGCATAATTTTAAACTTTTAGATTTTTGCATTCACAATGCTATTTTTATATTAAGATGAATAAATAATGAAAAAATATTAGAAAAAATCGACACACCCGTAGCAACTCAGACGGGATTCGAACCCGCAATCCCAAAGGTGCTAACTTCATGTAGGTAACTAGGTAATATTACGAGAAAAAATGCAAGAGAAAAGTTTTAATATTACAGTTAATTTTCTAACGCATTATACTTGATTTTGATTAGAAATATTTTGATTAAAAAAGTTGAGCACGACGCCAGTTTTGTTAATTGGTTTGGTAAAGTTTATTTTACAAAAGTATAAAAAATTTAAAAAGTGAAACAAGCCAAGATATTTTTTTTTATTGGAGTTAATTTAATAGTGTTTGTGCGAGTAACCATTGAAACAACAATCCGCACTTGTAAGATCTCCTCGAAACCTTGGCATGAATCCTTTCGCCGTACTCACAGAAAAGTGAATGAGAGAACTGCAATATATTTATAGATTTTTTTAAGACAGAGAGATAACCATTATTGTAAAAATTATAATTAATTTATGAACGAAAAAATACATGAAACTTAAAAAACAGGTTACTTATTATGTATAACGTCAATGCTATTTACGACGTGACTCGCAAATTACAACATTTTCAAAATTACTGAAAAATAATTTATTTACACAACATACTCAAACCCGCAACGTTTTACGCAAACCGAAAAGCTGCCCATTAACACTGTGTTTACGTGAAATTAATTACTTTCGACAATTATTTCTGTCTGTAGTTAGAGTGGGACTTGGGACTGGACTGGCTGTCTGTATGATTTGACAGCAAAGTTTTTGTGCCTATTTGAATCGCCTCTAGCGTCTGTCTAAGGAACTATCTGACGTAACTACAATGAAAATGGTTGCCATGATGACACCAGACTTTAGTACCATGTCCCTCACGCTATGCTCACGCTACGTCCTACAGCGCCAAAATGGCGGAAATCAAATAGGCACAAGAACAGTTTGACAGCAGCCAGTCTAGTGGAATATATAGAAGTCAATGGACTTGGGAGTGATTAGAGAAAATGTATTTTATGTGAGTGAGTTACAGGATTTGTAGCAAGATTTTCTATTGCAATTTTGTATTTTGTGTTAACACATTTAAGATTTATTCAATCAAACGCGCAGTGCGTTCATGTTCATTCAAGTAAGATAAGATCATTTATTTACATTCACCTTCGATGGTTTAAACAGCTGTTGTTAGTTTTAAGTAAGCTAATATAAAATGAATTGAATGAGATGTTTGTTTTGGCTTTTCATTAAATATTATAACATAACTTTTGTTTAATTGCGTAAGCATGCTTTCATAATACCTACCTTTGTGATTAAAGGGTTATTTAAAGAAAGTTAATTAATTTTGTTCCAGATATTATTATTGGTACCTAACTTGTAGTCTATGGAACTTTTTGACATTTTAGATTCTGAACAGTCTACAATGTCAATAAGTTCCATACTCTACGAGTTACCAATAATAATATTGGTCAAGCCACATATTTTGACTGAGGTAAAGAGTATTTTGAAGTTAGGGCGCTTAGTTAGAAGATTGGCTCTACCTACATGAAGTCTGATGATAACTTTTGACAGTGCAAACCATATGCAGTCTTGGCAACATTATACATGAAAATGTTTTTGGTGGGATTATTTCCTACATTAGTGGCTAAATAATATTTCACATATTATGTGAAATATTAGTTCAAGCACTGATGTAAATATAACTTCAAGAATGTATAAAGACAAAACATCATTTTTGATCTAAGTGAAAGTGAAAGTGAAAGTGAAAGTGAAAGTGAAATCCAGCCTTGTAACTCAAATTAACATAAGTTAATGTAAATTAGGTACGTTATTGCCACTGTCGATATTTGAGACAAAACCTTGAAACTTAAGCCGAGTGTCAAGTTACATAAGAATCAATGAGTATCCGCTCATTTGTGAACTAATTTAATTACTAATTAACTAAATACTTACTGAAAAGTGTAAATTTTGTTATGGTATTTTCGATACCTGAATAGTAAAGTTTCCGCGTGCAGTTAGTAAAGCTAGGCACCTACTTATTATTTAAAAAATAAATAAAAAATATTAAAAACACGACTGCCCTGACACTTGTTATTTAACTTTTTAGTTCGTTTTTGGCTGGGCATTCGGATTTTAATAAAAAAAAATATTTCATACATTTTAGTATGTAACAAAATATTATAATTTTGTAATATACTCAAGGCAGGTCATTTAATATCTCATAATAATAATTAATAGAAAAACTTTTTTTAACATTTTAAAAAGGCGTCTTGCAGCCGACATATCATTTGGGGTGATGTAAGGATTCTAACGATACCTCACACATCCAAATCTGATCAGGCATTTAGAAGTTATTGTGGAATAAAGAAACTGACATACATACAAACATTAGTGGCGGCTCTATGAGCTGTAATAAACCTCGCATTTGTGACATTTGGGAACATTTTCGAAATGGCGTGAATTATGACTTTGCCCATATCTTTGGCATTTAAAAAAAAATTAAAAACTGAATCTACATAAAGTTCTAAATGCGACATGTAGAGGAGAATAAACGGACAGCCTGACGGACATGCGATAGCATTTTTTCCAAGGTAAAACGGAGACGCTTCTCTCGCGCTTCGCGTTCGCTCGGTCAACTATAGTTGCACATACTCACATTTTAAACTCAAGAGCAAGTAGGTACAGCCAAGTTAGGAACCATCATCTTCTACAATAGGGTCACCCCTAACGACGACGAACAACGACGATGGTTTGGTCACCCAAACTTACGACATAGTAGATTGCTTATGATTTGAGGTCTACTCGTGTTTAAAAATATATCTTGCGGTCGACTGCAAGGTAGAGTTTAGATGTTATTAAGTTGTTTATCCACACCCATGCTTTAAATCCTCTGTAAAGGGTTCTGAAACAGTTAGCTTACTGCCATCATTACAATATCCCGAGCGAGAGGAGGTCCTGCTGCGCCACGCCCACGCGCGAAGCGTTGCATTATGCAATTCAGTACAACATTATAACACTCCTTCGGAAGATATAATGACGAGGAGGGGGAGGAAAGTCAAAGACAAAGTCAAAACCTTTATAGAGGATACATAACATGGGTGTAGATAAATATCATGGGTGTTTTTTATCCATGTGTATTAAAATATTGTTTGTTTCCCAGATAAAAATAAAAAAAATAAAAAATGGGTGTAGATAAAGTCTTGTATTGTATGCAACTGTACATACGTAATTAGGTATTAAAACACTCTTGTGGTACTATTATCACATTCGTGTTTTAATACCACTCATTACAGTTACAGTACAGTCGACCGGTAGACCGCGCGCGGTCGACCACTTGGCCATCCCTGATCTACAGGATATGTAGGTAGTTATATAGGTCTGTAGGTATATAATATAGATATCTAATTGTTTGGGAAAGCGCGTCTACAATAGTTTGTCTATTGTTGAATGTTAGTGAACAAAGCTGTTTAAGTAATCCATAACATCCTTTTGATTAAATACGAAACCTACTGACCTATAGACGTGAAAATTAGGGAATCGGATACTTACTGACTAAAACCACAGAACACATCTAGAAGTGGGTCAAATGAGGAGGAAAAGCGCAATTTTATCCCGATAAGTGGCGTCTTGTCGTTGGTACCGAGCCGCCTCAAAGAAACTGTCAAAACATATGGGAATCTCTTGGAGTATTGTACTTTTTAATTTTATACTGAGAAAATGCCGCATTGTTATGCATGTAACTTGTAAAATATTGGAGTTCATCGATTTCCCAGTAACAAAAAAAA
This sequence comes from Agriphila tristella, assembly GCA_928269145.1. Classification (NCBI taxonomy): domain Eukaryota; kingdom Metazoa; phylum Arthropoda; class Insecta; order Lepidoptera; family Crambidae; genus Agriphila; species Agriphila tristella. Next base: position 35,524,838 of record OV743433.1, on the reverse strand, counting down.
TAGTGGGCAAAAAAATATCAAAAAAATATGCTTTTTCCTCGATTTTCTCCTTTGCTGAGCCTGAGAAACATTATAAATCAAAAGGAATGTTTCATGAATTTGATGAAGCTTCGCCAAAATAAAACAACATTTGAATTATAACAGCTTTGTTCTTTAATATTTCAACCTCAGCAGTTTCTAACATATTTATAACTTGGATGAATTTGATAGGTATATCAAATATGGAATAAGCCCAATATTGGGGCCAAACAGAGAATTAATAGAATTTTATATGCCAGAGTCATTCAAGAAACTTAGAATAATAAAATAAATATGATAAAACGGTTCGTGTAATTTTGGATGGTACAGAAATTCCAGTACAGAAACCTGAAATTACTATTGCACAGAAGGCATCATCAGGCAACTATAAACACGGAAATTCACACTCAGTTGCTTTGTTAAAATTTAAATCATATGCTTTTAATCTGAAATAAAAAGATTACTTGTAAATCTTACACGAAATTTAAAGAAATGTAATGCTTGTTAGCAATTTTTTGTAAGTTGCTATAAACTTTCTTGCCTGTTGTTTTGGCGTTTCTTTTCCGTAATTCTTCTTTTTTATGAGCTAAAGTTAGCATAGAATACATTGTTTGTCCGCAAAACCGAAAAAAATACAATCTAAGACAGTAAAATCACGTAATACACAGTCAAGACAATAAAAGCTCAAACTGACAATTGTTCCAAAGACTAAGCGCCATCTGTAATTCACTTTGCCTTCGCCTCCCCATTAGAAACACAAATTAAAAGTAAAGTTTCGCTTTGACTTTCGCAACTTTTTTGTGAAAAAAAAAAAGTAAGTGAGAGTCTTCTACTGAACTAACTCTTTGCTACTGAAACTCATAACGAGATTATGAAAGAAATAATTCAATAAACAGTTTTTCTAGGCCACAGATAAGGCTGTATGCGATAAGAACACTTGAGAAATACTTGAGAATTATAACCTGCCATCTTAGAACGCATCCAAACAATGGCGCGCCATATTTTCCCGCGTTCGCCATTATTGTACAAGATGGTTAGCACCGTAGCACGAATGCATTGTGATAAGTTGATAACGCTAGTTGGTCAAGGATTCTCTACCTTTTGGAATCTATTGAAGAACAAAAATTATTGATAAATCCCAAGATTTCAGTTGGGAGTTGGCACTTGGCAGCCTAGCAGGTGTACCGAAATTGTACCAAGCAACAATGTACTTAGTCAGATACCTAATACGTAAAATGCGAGTAAAAGGTTATTTATTATACCAATCATCAATCATTGAATGAGACTCGTCCAAATTCTCATACAATCGATTTGCCAACCCTCGATACCTGCTTCACACATTCGGCGCCAAAAAAAGGGAAAAACATCGTTTTATTATCACATCTACGAGCCTACGACAGACAGGCAAAGGGAACAAAATCTCACGGCCGAAAGAGAGGAATGTTCACGATTGCATGGCTGCACGTACCTGTTATTTGGTATTTGTGTTGAGAGCAACCGGTCCTGTCAGCTGGGGTAAATAAAATGGCGACTGCTATGGGAGAGTTAACTGATAGTAATACTGTGATAACCTAATCTTATTGAGAATCACTGTTGTTTGAATGAGGCTTTAGTTTATATTATTCGATACATCAGGGGGTTTCAATGGTGTTTGAATGGTAATGCTTTTTGACACAGTTCTTGTTTCCTAAACCCAAAACCGAAACACATTGTGTTTCTTAAACCCCAAACGGACACACATTTGTGTGTCGATTTAGGGTTTAAGAAACAAGAACTGTGTCAAAAAGCATTACCTACTTACATTACTATTCAGACATCAATGAAACACGATTTTGACGTTAACATTAACAGACTTGACCCCCTGTATTGAGATCATAATTAAATTGCGCTCGCTACCAATTTGTTTAAAAAAACTTAATATCTTTGTGAAGCGTTTATAAATGCGACTTCATATTTTATGAAAACTTTATCTCAAATAAAACTCACATTAATATCTGATTTAACACCGAAAAACCTTGAAACATGCATAATTAAGTGTAATCTAAACCAGTGTAGCGAGTTATTGAACCTTCCTACATGACAGTGATCTAATTAGCCTACAGACCCAATGTATCAGCAATGCCATAGCCTTCTATATCTTCCAAGCCCTGAAGTTGAGGAGAACGGCAACATCGCATGTGGTCAAACACACAGTATAAAATAATTTTAAAAATTATTTATTATTTGTTTTTCCTATATTATCTATGTTTAAACTAGTTGTAAATTGTGATGTAAGATTATTTCAATAAAGTTTTATATTTATTATTATTATTTATTTATTAGAACATAAGGTTTGAGTCAAATTATTTGAACTTTTCGGGGGTCCTTTAGTATGATGAGCATTTTGATCTAAGCCTCCTCTAGCAATAAATCTTACATCATTGGAAAGGTATTTAAATTTGAAACACTTTATTGTACTACTATAAACGTCAACTATTAGTACTTTGACAGTTATAACGCTCTAAACTTGACCAATTTTTTTAACATTAATGACCTAAAACTCCGAAAATACTAACAATTAATAGAAAGTACGTTTGCAGCAAATATTTGTCATATAAAAACCTTTCTTATGGTATATCATTCATTTCTATAGGTGTGGTAGATCAACTCCCATAGACAATAAACCACTTTTATAATTTAATAACCTTTAACTCCAAAAGTATTAACAATTGATATAAAGTATATTAACAGCAAATATCTGTCTTTAAAAGACCTTTCTAATGATATATCATTTATTGCTAGAGTGCGTGTTAATCAACTCCCTGCTGAAGAAAATCAACAAAAAAGATGACATCTTTGACAGCCATTTTTTCCTGGTTAACATTGATATTTTTCTTATTGTTTAATATACAAAGCATTTCAATAAAAGAACTAAATTATTTTCATATTTTAAACCTCACACGATTACTATGAAAAAAAATATCGACCTCTTAAAATTGAAATATTCCCATACATTTAGTATGGAGACTGACGGACGACATGACCACGAACTGACAGTAACAGACGTTGCCAAACTTATGTTCACGGCTTGGAAATAAAGAAGACTATGGCAATGCATATTAGCATAACATTTTGGCATAACGACGCGAGTGACAAATCTGTGATATAATAACTGCGGAAATAGAAAATCTATTGGTTACGGATCGGTACTTTTCGCCCACATTGCTACTCGGCGTCGGTAAAATCTCAACTTTTCAAAAAAAAAAATCAAAGTTATTTTTATCCTATCTAATTTAATGGTAAGTGTTGTTATATACTCCTTCCCCTTCGGACAGCCAATAGTCTCTATTATAGAAACCATTGGAAATTGGAATACTCGTCGAACGGAATCAATTACTCAGATTCAGTTCCCGAGTATCAGTAGGTAACATTAGCTACATTGCTCGTTTTTTTTTTGCAATATTTGAGCAACTTCATGGTCAATAGTATCAATCTTGGGTATTCCATTTTTTATTGAACTGTTGAAGTGTGTTTTCTCCATCATCTCGATAGCGAATTTACCCGCATTTCCTGAAACCACTTTTATTTCCCTTTTATGGCGGCGCAAGCAATAAAGCTTAAAGCGTTTAATTATGGCAACTGTTATGTTAATTAAATCAAACAACTAATAATTGAAAGCTCATTAAATATACTTTCAATAGATATCAACATTTACACAATAAAGCGTTAGCTAGCAATAGCAGGTGACCAAGTCTAAACTTATCGAAGAGGTGCTATTTTTCTGACGTCGAGTGTAGATTGATTAAAAGTATTGGCTTGGCATAAAACAAATAAAGTATCAAATCAAAACCTATTATAAACGAGATGTTTAGTAGATCAATCATAGAAAACTAGCTTTAAATTAATCATTAGCCCATGTTATGCCGATTTAGATGCGATAGCAATGAAAACAAAAGTTGAACAGCGTGGGAGATCAACATTATTGATTTGTCTAGCTAAACGAAACAAAATGATTTTATTCTCTTACACGTGTACTCGTACTATATTTTATGTTTCTAAGGCTATTATACGTATAACTAGTGGTTCCGTGAGCTGTAGACCTCTCATTAAAATATCTCCGCCATTTTGAAAAATATCGACAAAAAAGAGGGCTTAGCTAAAAGTAACATTGGCAAATCTTCGTTATCGCTTCGCATTCGAAACATGTACATGGGATTGACATAAGGTTAAAAACGTCAAATCCATACATGTTTCAAAAGCGAAGCGATAATGAAAATTTGCAAATGTTACTTTGGTTAGGGGGGTTGGTTCGACAAAAACAATTAAGTAAGTGCCTGGCTACCTACTTATACCTACAATTTATTGATCCTGCTCACAAAATTTCACGATAATTGGTTGAGAAATGCGACCTGGGGCCGTATTATGACCTCTTATTTCCAGGCAGTTTTCTGACTGGCTATCAATCTATCTCTTTTATTTGCTATACGACGAGAAAGAGAGGTCACTACAGCAATTTATAAACCTGGCAGGATTTAAGAGATTGTAATACGGCCTCTGTAGAAGAGAACTACTGGACGCGCGCCGGTTACTTAGCTGCCAGCTGGACAGACAGACATACGAAAGCATTTTTGCCCAAGCTGAAACGGAGACGCTTCGCGCTCGCTTGGTCAATAAGTACTTCAGGGGATCCCTTGTTTTCGCATAACGCTTTTATACCTAATTTGATTTGGGATAACGGATTTGGCATATTTTTTTTGTCATAATAATAGTTTGGCATAATTGTTTTTTGGCACACTATTTATGTAAGCATAATAATCATTTAGACTAATTTGTTTTCGCATAATGTTATTAGGCATATTGTCTATTCGCCTAATATTATTTAGACCTAAAAATAGGTTTTTTAAACGGACACCTATTTTCATAATACCGAAAATTCTAAATAACGATATCCGATAGACCGTAACTTAAAAGATCGATTATTAAATGACCGATAGTTCGAACTATTTCGGATTTCGTACTTTCGGGATTTTGAATTATCGGCATTTTAATGCCGATTATTCAAAACCCCGAAAGTCTGTTTAGGTCTGTTAGGTGCGACGAGTGAGCGTAGCGAGCGAGGAGGAGGTTAAGTTTAATTGCGAACAACAATGCACGAGCCGAGCGAGCGAAGCGAGCGTGCCGCGGCAGCGGCCGGCAAAGTGCCAGAACCGACCTGCTGACATGTAACTCTCAATTAACTTTCAGTTTTTTAAGCTTCGGGATTTAGTATTTTAGTTAAAATGTCCTTTCGTGATTTTAAACGTACGACCAAACAACCGTTCGACCATTTGATTTTCGTTGTTTCGTCCATGGGTGTTGTAAAATTCGGTCTTTTCAACTTTGGCATTGTAAATACATACTCCTAGCCATGCATGAGACAAACAATATTTATTTCAAGTGTAAATTTTAGCAATAGCTTTTAAATGTGCAAGTTTCGAAGTGTATTCATTTTTTAGTTTTTAAAAATATGCGTTAATAACATTATGCGTATTTAAATTTATGCTAAAGAATATTATGCTTAAACATTATTATCCGTAAATTAGTTATGCCTAAAAAATTATGCATAAGCTGTTATGACTAAGTAATATTATGCGTAAACATCATTCGGCGAAATCATATTATGCTATGACATATTATGCCTTAAAATTTTATGCAAATACATAGGGAACCGTACTTCAGGCCTAAAGTCCGTTCGCTCAGATAGTGTCGCCCTTTTATCTCGCCGCCTTTGCACGTGCCGCTTCTTGTCAAAGAATGCCGCCGCTTAAACAAAGGGTACCACGTGCGGCGTACACCCGCAAGTGAATTTGGATTTTTGCAGTTTACATAGAAGTGCCGCCGCGCCGTAGTGAAAGGTTGGGTTTGTTACCGGTATTCCTGTCTCTGAACACAAGTGCTTGCGGTTGTACCGACACTATCTAAGCGAATGGACTTTACATGAAATTAGAGGGGGCCCTACGAAAGTGTGTGCGAACCGAGGCGGAACGACCAGTTGTCGATGTCGCGCGGCAAAACCGTTGCAACTGCAACTGTCGCCGCGGGTAGCAGTTAGCGACCGTTAGTAAACAAACGATAGCGAGGGTCACACTTTGAGCCTAAGCACAGAATACATGATATTACTATGCGAGCCAAATAAGAATACTCCTTATTTGATTGAATCAGGCGTCACTTGGCAGAAGTCCCAAACCATTTTGAAAAAGAAATACTTATTATGTAGCTTACTTCCTCAAACAATATATGCAAGATGCACCGCCCGCCAGCCCGCAAAAATATGCAACACCGTTCGGTGTTGGTTTACGCACGATCTCACTACTGAGGATGCTACGGGTTGGGACGAAACTAGGGTTGCCAGATTACCTGGCGTCAATTCCGGGACTAGAATAGCGGGGGGGGGGGGGGGGGGGGGGTCATGGGGCAATGTTAAGAAAGAAATGCATGTTAATTTATATTTTTGGAATAGAAATTTACTTTTATTTATTAACATTCTCCATACAAAACACTAATTACATAGGTAAAGACCTATAAAATTATGAATCGTAACGTAACCTACTCGTAAAATAATGAAAAAAATTGTGGTAGATATTTGTAATCCGGGACAGTAGGGTGTAATTCCTGGACACGGGACAAAGCACGTAATTCCGGGACAATCCCGGAAATCCCGGGCGTCTGGCAGCCCTAGACGAAACACGTGTAGAGTAGCCTAATTGGTGAAGTGCAAGGTGTGTTGCTGTCTTGCTAAATGCAGGTATTGTGCACTGACATTTTGTCGTGTGCATGTGGCATGTGCATATTTTTGCGGGCGGGCGGGCGATCGGTGCATCTTGCATAATTGTTTGCGGAAGTAAGTACTAGTTTCTGTCAAAACGGCCACATTTGTTTGCGTTTCGCTTCCACTTCAGGCCCTTCAGGGTGTAGGATGTGCAAAAAAAGAACAAAGATCAAGATCATAGTAGAATCAAATGTCAAGGTTGAAGCCGTTTGACAGTACTATTCTTGTTTGGCTCGCATTGTACAAGACAAGTGCCTAAGCCCTAAGGGAGAACTGGCAACTGTGTTGATATTGATAAAGCAATGAAAGTGTGGCCACCTTCAGCTCGCGCAACAGGTGCTAAGTTGCCGGCCGTTAATCCGGTTGAGCAACACGACACGTTCCATATTAGATTATTAATAAATCAGACTAAAACTAAACTTTGATGCAATTATTTATTTATATCGGTTGGGATTTATCTATGTATTTATTGGAAAACAACATAATACTACTAGTTGACTTACTTATTTGCTTAAAAAGTTTGGAAGAAACCCCAGAAAGCGCTTTTTTAACATGACTTTCTTTATTGCATAGGTTTACCTAAGTTTAGTCCTACTCGTGCGCAAAAAAAAAATCGATGTACAGCAAAGCCGTTTGGTACACGTATACTTGAGGTAAAAACAAAATTTTGGACCCGCAGTTCTTAAAAATTCTTCCCTTAGGAGAGGAGTTATGGTGTCATCTTTTTTTGTATGGGATAAAAAAAAATTTTTCTAAAACCTATCCTGCATGGTATCGAATGAAAGGGCTTGCTGAGCCGGTTCTAAAAATATATCACATCAATATATTTCAGCCACTTCTCTTAAATTAAACCCAAAACATTTTCAAAACATACCAAGTTTGGGCTCCTTCAGATCCGATGTGGTTAAATTATTTTTTGTAAAATATACCTTAAGCAGGCGCGGTCGCAGCCTGAAATTTTGGGGGGGGGTCACTAATAAATTTTGTAAATTTATAGAAGCAGTGCCGGTTTTAGCACTACCGCGCCCTGGGTAATATTTCTACGGGCGCCCCCTATATGCGATTCCAAGATTTTCAATTTATTTAGTCAGTTTCACATACTAATCTTGTAATCTTGCTTGTCTATAGTAAAAGAAACGGCCGCGCAGCGCGATTTTTTGTCAGTTTCAACTACTAATCTTGTAACCTTGCTTGTTAGTGGAAAAAAAATGGCCGCGTAGCGCAGTTTTTAGTCAGTTTCATCTGCTAATCTTCTAATTTTGCTTATTTCAGTAAAAAAACCGCCGCGCAGCGCGTTTTTTAGTCAGTTTCATCTACTAATCTTGCTTGTTTATAGTAAAGAAAAACGGCCGCGCAGCGCGATTTTTAGTCAGTTTCAACTACTAATCTTGTAACCTTGCTTGTTTATAGTAAAAAAATGGCCGCGCAGCGCAGTTTTTGGTCGGTTTCATCTGCTAATCTTCTAATTTTGCTTATTACAGTAAAAAAAATGCCGCGCAGAGCGATTTTTAGTCAGTTTTAACTACTAATCTTGCTTCTGTATAGTAAAGAAAAACGGCCGGGCAGCGCGATTTTTAGTCAGTTTCAACTACTAATCTTGTAACCTTCCTTTTTTATAGTAAATACCATTTTGGTGCGGAACCTTAAAAATGGCCGTGCAGCGCAGTTTTAGGTCAGTTTCGTCTGCTAAACTTCTAATTTTGCTTATTACAGAAAAAAACTACCGCGCAGCGCGATTTTTAGTCAGTTTCATCTACTAATCCTGCTTGTTTATATTAAATAATAGCCACGCAGTGAGATTTTTTTGCCAGTTTCATTCGTCGCTTGGTCGTTATCACCAGTACCTTGATTACGTAAAGCTGTTGCTAACAATTCTCGATTGAAATCGATTGAAAGCGCGGTTGCATTGCTGCTTTAGTTAAGATAGTTGTCACATTGGTTCTTACTAAAGCAGAGAAGATTTCTATTTGACGTTTACGATTTTGGGGGGGGGTCATGTCCCCCGTGACCCCCCCCCCCCCCTTCGGACCGCGCCTGACCTTAAGAGTTACATAATATCCTCATATCAAATCACAAGAAAGTAATTTTAAAAATATCTAAATTTAGTATTTTTTTCTAATTTTTTCCCAAACTCACGTTTGTATGGGATTTTTGGAAATTGATTTTTGGTTTAATTTAAAACAAGTGCTCAAATGTAATAATGTGATATATTTTTAGAAACAGCAACAGAAAGCCCTTTCATTCGATATCACACACGATAGGTTTTAGAACAAACATTTTTTTTATTATTTATAATCACTTTGTAAAAGCTTTGTAATCATGAAAAATAAAAAAAAAATACTTAATATCAATATTTTCAAAATTGCTTTCTTGAGATTAGATATGAGAATATTACATATCATTTGAAGTATATCTTATGAAAAATAATTTTACCATATTGTATCTGTAGGAGCCCAAACTTGGTATGTTTTGAAAATGTTTTTTTGTTTAATTTAAAACAAGTGCTCAAATGTAATAATGTGATATATTTTTAGAAACAGCAACAGAAAGCCCTTTCATACGATATCACACACGATAGGTTTTAGAACAAACATTTTTTTTATTATTTATAATCACTTTGTAAAAGCTTTGTAATCATGAAAAATTAAAAAAAAATACTTAATATCAATATTTTCAAAATTGCTTTCTTGAGATTAGATATGAGAATATTACATATCATTTGAAGTATATCTTATGAAAAATAATTTTACCATATTGTATCTGTAGGAGCCCAAACTTGGTATGTTTTGAAAATGTTTTTTTGTTTAATTTAAAACAAGTGGCTGAAATATAACGATGTGATATATTTTTAGAACCGGCTCAGCAAGCCCTTTCATTCGATACCAAACACAATAGGTTTTAGAACAAAAAAAAATTTCCCATACAAAAAAAAGATGACACCATAGGCTCCGCTCCTAAGGGAAGAATTTTTAAGAACTGCGGGTCCAAAATTTTGTTTTCACCTCAAGTATACGTGTACCAAACGGCTATACTGTACACAGATTTGCGGTATTCCATTGATTTTGAGCTCGTAGAACCCCCACTATAACGTCTTTAGCGTAAGGATAGATAGGATTAGGAAGGTTAATTTAATTTTCTCAGTTTTAATAACCAGCAATTGACTAAATCTATGCACGTAACTAGTTTTGCCAACTGTGATTAAGTACATTATTATACCAGTACCAGTAAATAAGTACCTACTTAAATTCTGGACAGAGTTTTAATTTGTTCTTTTTTATATTTTTCAGAACGAACAAATACCTGCAGAAGTCAGCGATAACCCGAGTCTGTGCTGTTGGGGGCTTTTTTATTTCAATACCGGTGTTTTTAACAGGTTAGTTAGTAAGTGACATTATCATATTAATTATCTAAGTAAAGTCTGTTCATCCCTTCTTGTCTTATATGGTAAACAATCTTCACCCAACTCTTTATTGAAATAATCATTTATAAAATACAACAAATGGTTTTCCACACATAGATTACAAAATAAATTGTCAATAATAAATAACAATTTCATTAAGTTACTTACGTATTTTTAATTAACGATTTAAGTATAAAAGACAACTGTCAAAAACTGTTTACTAAATAAGACAAGTAAGGATGGACAGACTTTACACGGTTATTTTAAAACTAAGTATATCTAAAAATGAAAAGGGGCGTTCAGACCACGTTAATGAACGTAAAAGTTGTTCATTCGTTCGTTATGGGGCCAACCAAGAAATCGCGAAAAAAAAATCAGCTGTTCCTACCTAAAACATCGACTCGACCATAATGTATGGAACAGCCAATTTTTTTTTCGCGATTTCGTGGTTCACCCCATAGTAAAAGTTGTTCATTAATGTGGTCTGAACACCCCTTTTAATTTTTAGATATACTTTAAAAATAACCGTGTATAACAGTGTTTCCCAATTAGTGGTACTCGTACCCCCAAGGGTACGCGAGGTTGCATCAAGGGGTACGCGCAGCAATCTCTTAATTAAGATATCATACAGTACGAGGCAAATATCTTGAAATCGGGTGGGGATTGCGCGGAACGTGTATTTTGGGCATGCGTAGCGGTGAGGTACGCGGGCGACGGGAGAGGGGCGCGCGCTATTGGTCGCTCACAAGAGCACATGCGCGAACTTATCCCCACCGTCGAAAACATTTCAAGATATATGCCTCGTACTCTACAATTTTGATTAATTTTTTTTATTTATCATTCCTGCAATAAGGGGTACGCGTTTGAGATCGATCTTGGAACACAGACACCCCCCATGGGGTCTTGGAGTGGTACCTAGAAAAAACTAATTGGGAACCACTGATTTTATGCACAACGGGATAGTGCTTGGCCTTCACCTCACCTGATGTTAAGTGTCGATAAGGCCGAAGGTGGAAGCGCACTACACCCGGAATCCTCATCACTGAGGAACTGGCTATTTTACCTCTAACTGCCGGGTCACAATTTTTTTTAAATTGGCGTCAGACTTAGATAAGATGGTGGTAGCTAGCCAGGCGGATTTGAAATAAGCCCTACCACCAACCAATCCGAGTACAAATTGTACCCCCCTGGGAATAGAACCCGGAGCCCCCGCGCCTTACACGGATGGGCGAACCACTAGACCACAGAGGCGGTCAGAAAATTTTAAATAATTTCAAACTGTTTGCATTTAAAATTTAACGTAGCGAGACAGGTATATTAATATCTAAAATACCTTTAGAATACCTACTATAGGTAGATTAATTTTCTAAATATCTTTACTTTTTCCAGGTATAATCCTGTACACATTCATCCAATTCCACTCCACACCCGCCATAGTGACGTCAGTCTTCATCGGGGTGGGGATAGTGTTCTGCGGCTGCGCAATGGTCCACAACGTGTTCGTGTGGCAGAAAGAGAAGACGAATCTAGTTAAAGCTCTCCGAACGCAAGAAATTAACACGACGAGTGGGACGACGAATCTGAACACGTCGAATGGTGTTCTGTTAGGAAACGGCCATTTGAATAATACGGGAATGGGGAATTTGAGCTTCCATAGTATGACCGGCGCGCCGTACCATCCTATCACGTTGTTGCAGCAAGGAGGACCGTACATTATTAGGTGAGTTGGTACACTGCCTCTTTAAACTTTATTCACATCACTGTAGATATTATATACTGTATAGTATGCGCAAAATAACTTGGCGGTTCTGAACTTCGCGCGGAATGCTGCTCAGTAGACGAATATAGGCTGGTGCGGGGACGGGGCGCGGGCGGAAGCACTCAGAACTATGGAACTCGACATGTACCTTGCGCGAAATTTCACTTGGCAGTTAACTTCCGAGCCGCCAATTTATTTTGCGCATAGTGTATTGTACTTAATGATCCTCACGAACCTGCAACGCACACGGACCAACTAATACGGCTACAGGCCATTAGACGTTTAGGACAGTAGGAAATGTAGTATGGAGATATGGAGAAGGTAGCCACTGATAGGAAGCCACTGAAAAAAGTCTAATCGGACCACGGTCAAAACGTTTATAAGTCAAGATGTCACATGACGTACGAAAAGGTATACGGTGACCATCTTTGGCACCGTCTTTTAAGTACTTTCGAACTGACAGACTTATGTAAACTCTCTCTAATAACAGTGTGTTTGAGAATAAATAAGTCTGCCACATCTGGCCGGAAGTCCTTCAAAAGTGATTTTTAACCGGTAGTGAAGGATTTTCTCAAGATTCCGGCCAATTTTATTAGCGATTATCTTCTGGTCCTCGCTCTTCACAACATTTCCGACCGTGTGTCATGCATTTGTCATAAATAACGTAGGCAATATTGTCGCGGGCTTACGGACTAATACTAGTATCATGGCCAAAAAAAATCAACGGTAGTACTAGTGGCAAGAACAGATTCTGTGCCATTAGTTCCATTAATAGAGTTAACAGCGCTGCGAGTGACTGATTCTACTCCTTCTCTTTCTCTTTAAAGATCTTAATTAAAGGAATTGTCTATTAATATTTGTAATGTTTGCGTAGGCCGCCTACGAGCACGCCGCCGGGCGAGGGCGCGGCCACGCCGGGCGTGCCGCCCGCCACCATCGACCTCAGCCACGACACGCACGAGCTCAGCACGCTCGTCTGACGCTAAGTGACATGCTCGTTTGACGCCGCGTGACATGCTCGTCTGAATCGACGCGTGACACGCTCATCTGAACCGTCGCGTGCCACGCGCTTCAGAGCCTTCGCGTGCCACGCTCGTCTGAACCGCCTTTTGCCACGCTCGTCTGAACCGTCGCGTGCCACGCTCGTCTGACACCGCCGCGTGACACGCAAGTCACGCGACACACGCAACTGATATACTCTCGCTATCGTCCTAAATTTCAACGTTGTTAGAATCAATCGGCCTCAGAAAAACATGTAGACATGAAGATTTATATTATGTACGATTTACACCGAAAGGTGCGCGTCGGAACGGAACGCACCTTTTCACTACTGCCAAAAGAAATCAAAGCTTCTTTGCTGTAGTTAAATTCGTATTTGCATGGAATTTACACTCATGGAATTAACACAGGCGCGTGATATTAAATGCGCTCTGACACGCGCCTTTCGGTACAAGCAGAATCATGATTCGCATCGCAGTCAGTGCTTAGCAGACAAATTAATGCTATTACAATACGAGGCAAACATCTTGAAATCGGGTGGGGATTGCGCAGAACGGATATTTTGGATATGCGTAGCGGTAAAGTACGCGGGCGGCGGGAGGGATGCGCGCGCTATTGGTCGCTCGCAAGTGCATATGCGCGAACTTATCCAAATTCCACACTCCGTCGAAAAAGCGTCAAGCTATTTGCCGGATTGTAACTATCTTTCAGTTATTCACTCACTCACATTGACTATGAGCAGTATATCTAAGCGAGAAGTGATAACACCTCGTTCTAGGCCCTCTGACTTCCTCTCTCGCCTGTATAATCGACTTCAATAATACTTATGCCTAAACAGTTGTACCTTATGCTTCTATGATAAAAGCTAAAATTTGACAAAAGTTTTGACCTATTAATAAACTCGACTGTGCTAGCAGTGCAATATCGTGTAAAATAACAATATAGATATTGTGCATTAATCTACAATCAATCATATAAAATTTACCACGAAATAAAAGATTAACCCTAAAAAGTGAAAGTGAAGCTACTTTAGCAGTAAGGGGCGGAGCTTTAAGTAGGGCGACTATGGATTTCTCGCGAATTTAATGGACAACACACTTAAGCCGCGATTACATACGCCGATTTAGCATACTAGGAACCAATTTCGGGTTACCACCCGTACTTGACAATAAAATATTGTATAATAAGTTCGATTTTAAAATTGAATTTACACTATAACGGAAAAGTTAACATTGTTTAGGATTGGAGATGAGAATTGAAAACAAAAAATCATAAAAAAATTTGACCTTTCTGTTATTTGTGCAAATTCACTGTTAAAATTGAACTTATTTATACGGGTGGCAACTCTAAATTGGTTCCTAACTAGGATGCTAAATCGGGATATGTAATCGCGGCTTAACTGATTTGACACCTAACCTACGCCGTATTATTTTATCTACGTTGTAAAGATATATGGTGCCGTGGTACGTTCTGAGAATGAACTACCAAGTACAGGCAAAATTGTGAACATTGAGCTGCGTTTAAAGCCCGGGTCAAACTAAATGCAGCGCAGCGCGTAACAGGAAACGACGTTTGGTTTGACTCGGGTTTAAAAGACGACCGATGCAACGTTGTGTCCAGGCCAAAATTCATCATTTTGTAATAGACAATAATGTCAAGGTATAGGTGCAGGCTTAGAGCATTTAACCAATTAAGGAGACGCCACTGTCAGGCGTACCCCTCTGTCAAAGGTATATGAGCGCCGATCATACTCGTTATATAAAACTAGTTGACCCGAGTTCCGCGCCATTCAGCTGATCATCGTACACGCGAAACGACGGGAGCTAAAAATGCCGAATGGCAGTGTTTTTTCATTTAAAAAAAGATTGGAAACATCTAGTGTGTAAAAGGATAACGTTATTTTCAATTTGTTAGTATTATTTCGACCAATTATTATCAAATAATGCACTAAAAATGAAAATAATTCAAAAATATTGTCAATTAAACAGTGTTGCCACTAAATTATACAAGATCTCTTTTAGCCTAATTTTTAAAGTTGAATGTATGACACAAGCCACATAAAGTTGTCCATGCGAAAAACAACCAGTCCTTAGCTCGACACCCGCTGGTGTGCTTTAGGCTGGCCCCAGACCTACCGTTTCTTTGCTGATCTACCTAGAACAGCAAAGCAAAGAATGAAACCGGGAGGCTAGAATGCCATACAAAACGTACTACTCGTCACAGACCTATCTACCCAAACCGGCAAGAACGCCCGGTCAGCAAGCAACCGGCCGACATCGCCGGTAAGAACGTCGTCACCGGTAAGAAAGAGGTGGAGCCTACGTGCTCGCTCCGTATATGGTCACACACAGCCCGGTTGCAACCCGGCGCCGGTGCCGGCGATTCGTAAGCGTCAGAACCGTTGGACCAAAAGCGATATTGAATGTTTAGAAATAGCAATACTTTTTTGCTACTTTTTAATACCTAACTTGACCTCGATTGACTACGACAAAACCTGTAAAATACTTTCTTTACACTCTCTGGCCGCTTAGCCAGACATTCTGACGTCAGGTTGTATGGACCACTTTTTTATAGTTTTAAAAAACACAACTCATCATTCATCTTTTTGTAAATATTTAGTACCTTTTTAGTACCTTTACATATATTTTTTTCCAATTTTTTTGGCATAAGTATAAAAAAAAATAAGCTTGAAAGATTTTTAAAATTGATATTTAGTTTGACACAGGAACTTTGTAATAAAACCATACAAACCCATCGAGTTCCACATGTTATTATATTATGCTAAATAAACAACTTTAACCTGATCTCTTAGATTTCAACATCAGCTGATGATCTTCGATTTTTGATTTCCACATCAGATGATCTTCGATTTTTGTAAACATGTTTGTGCAAATAAATTAAACTTGGTTCTGCATCAGGTAATCCAGATCTTCAATTTTTATCCCTCTCGCTCTCCCTCTCGCTCTCCCTCTCTATCTCCCTCTCTCTCTCCCTCCCCTCTCCCTCTCCCTCATCCTTTCCCATACCCCTGCCCGTCCCCGACCTCTTAACAAAAATTTGAACCCCATTTTCACCCCTTTTGGGGTTAAATCATGTCCACCGTGTTGGACTTCAAAATAAATGTTAATTTCGCACTCGTCAACCCAGAAAACCTCAATAACGACATCCATTTCGGATTGCCTACTTGAGGATTACCTATCATAAATAAATTGATTATATTTCTGTCTTTCACTTCCAAGATTTCCTTTCTTCCAACTTTTCAAGTGTAGTAGAACTTCACGTTCTACTACACTTTACTTTTTTTACCTCCGTAAAGTTACAGAATATTATCATAAAATATTTACGGATGTCACTAATTATTTCCAAAATATGCCGTTTTAATTTAGAAACGGTGGCCACACTGCAGCAAAAGTATTGTTG
Source organism: Agriphila tristella (assembly GCA_928269145.1). Taxonomy (NCBI): domain Eukaryota; kingdom Metazoa; phylum Arthropoda; class Insecta; order Lepidoptera; family Crambidae; genus Agriphila; species Agriphila tristella. The sequence continues at coordinate 35,508,455 of OV743433.1, read as the reverse complement.
TGACAGCACAGAAACAAATATCGATATCGACTTTATCATTACCTAAGTATGTTATTCCGGCTATAAAATATTGAAAAAATATTCAACGTTTTTTCTGTCGAAAGAGGAATTTCGTTTATTCAGAAAAAAATACAGCCTATAATTTATTTTGACGAAAGCGGAATGTGACGAAAGTGGCCTAAATCTTTATATTTCAGATTTCCAAAAGATGCAATGATACGAGATGCCTCGATCCAAGCTTGTGCAAAACATGTTTCGTGGAAACCTAAACGTACTCGCACAATTATTATTACCTATTGCTTTTAGCAAATTAAAAATATGAGCCGAAGGTATCGAGAGTAAAATATCGATAATGTCAAGCACTATCCCCGTTTACATGAAAATGACGTCATCTCGTGTACTGACAGGTTGGTTTTTATGTGTGTATGTATTTGTGTGCGTAAGGTTTAAGCTAGTGTTTGATAATTTTGTCGTGTGCGTGCGTAGTGACGTGTCCGAAAATGCATTAGTGTTTAACACTATTTGTGTGTGCATTACCTCGTCCCCCGCGGAAAGTGGCAGACTTTTTCGTAAACAAATTAGTGCTAGTGGCGTCTCCTTACTTGGTTGAATGCTCTAAGGGTGCAGGCCACGAATCGTGAGCGATGAGAGAAATTGGAGGGATCACTGCGCATGTTTGCAGTCGCCCCGCACCACGTCCCCCACCAAAGACACCTAAAAATGACTTCTGCTTATTAAATGTCACCGCTCAAGATCCGTGCCGAGGCTTGTTTGTACTGAGTCGTTTATTATTTAATATTCTTTCTAAAATCGTAACATTATGGACAAAAACGATGTTTAATGCATATTTTGTACATAACGGTAACTGTATATATTGTTAGTTTACTTACATTCATTTGATATGAATGATAATTATTGCCATTTATAATGATTCTTATAAGAACTTAGTCATTGTCATAGTTTTATGATGTTATTGACTTATCTATACATAAGTGTTAAATCATTCATGTTGCTAGGTACTTTAAAATGTTATGTGATCTCCTAATAAAAAAAATGAAAAATATTAAAGGAAAGTAACAATATATTGAAGAAAATTGTTGAAAAGTGTACTCTGACTCAAGTGTTCGTATGAGTATTTTAACTCAATCATATTTAAAACAACGTGTAATTTTCTGCTTAACATAAAATAACAACATAAAAATGATATCACCAATATATGACAAGACAAGAAGGCTTGACCAAGTAATTTGTATTGTAGTAACTTATATTGAGTACGATGAATACTAATAAAAACGGCAACATAGTTCACAGTTCATTTATTAAAAGCATTTTTCTATTTTTTATTTCACATTTTCGTTAAAACCGATTCGAATAAACAAAAAACATGATTCGGCAGTAAAACTCATTTTAAAACATTTAAGCTAATCATTATAACCAAATTATTTAAAGCAATAAACTTCCAGTTAAAATAATAAAGTGTTGATATGTAAAACAAAAAAAAATGGGGATGGATTTACGTATTTTTAAACACTGATTAGTACTTAGTTACTTTACGCGTCAGTGTTGCCGTATATGCCAGCCTTCTTATAGTAATAAATTCTATATATAGAATCAAACCCACCAATCAAAATGGCAGGTTTAAAAATCTGCATTTGAAAATATCGTCGCCGTAGAGCGAAAAGTCACTTAAGTAGGTCAAACCCTGTTTTGAGTAATAAAGGTAAACAAGAAAGTCATAAGTCAGTTTTGGTATGAGCTAATTATAATTTTGTGGATTCATTTCTTAGAAAATGATAAGCGCATAAGGTAACATTACTTTTAATGAATGACGTATAATTACTGGCGTAAAAAAACAAACGTAGTTATTTCTTCAAATACTGTGACATTTTTAGTTAATGAGTTTTAGAATAAAGTTAGTGACCTTCTGGATCACTTTTAATAAGAATAACTCCAGTTAGTTTATAACTGATGATAGGAACTCAATAGATGTTTAAATGCTTATTCGTAACTCTCTAATTTAGTAATGATAATAACAAATAGAGAGTTACGAATGTATCATACAGGGAATTCGATCACGGGATTTTTATATAGGTAATCCCGGGATCATCCCGGGATTACCTATGTGAAATCCCGGGATCGAATTCCCTAATAACGTCTATTGAAAATCCTAACGCAGTCAAACTGGAGTTATTTTTATTAAAAGTGATTCTACACACGGGTGAAAAATCACTAACTCTAGTCTAAAACGCAAGAACTAAAACTTTTGGTTGGTACATAAAATGTCGATCGAATAGTCATTAACATGACTTGTTAGTTTTCGTTTTCATGGTTTTGTATCGAATCGATTCGAACCAGTCTAAAACTAATCAAGTATTTTAGTTAACTTTGCCCTGGAGTAAGTTCTAAAATCCTGATTTATTTTGTAAAGGAGAAAAGTGACCAACCCGACTTAGGTACAAATTCTACTGAATAATGAAAAAGTATTTAAATCAATTAATTCTTTTCGGCTAATGTTATGTTATAGTTCAAATGTGGAATTACTGTTTTTTTTTGCACTTTCTAAAATAAAAACTATGATACGTACGGCCATGGCTGTAAGGTTGAAATCTGTATAAACATTTGGTGATTTTGATGACATTTCTAACTCAATTTTGGCCAAATGGCGACTTGGTGACTTTTCGCTCTACAGCGGCGACGTTATGCAATTTATTGTTATAAATTCATCAAAATGTATATTTTGTACATAGTTTACACAGAAATCTGGAGGCATAATTTTATTTATTTTTAACGAATAACGGCATGTCTATTTTTATTTGTAATTAATTTTATGCGAGATTGAAATAAACCTTATTTATAAAAAAAAACTTGCGTGATTTTTCTTTTGGCGCCCCGTTATATGTTTCTGCGGTTACCTTTGGTCCTGAAATGAGAAAATAGGTCATTACTAAAATGAAATATGAAGTGCTTTCAATTTGAAAGAGTACCAAAATGGATTGAGAAGTCTCGACAAAAGAGTTGTCATCCTACATCAGGGATGGCGAACCAATGGCACGCGTGCCATTAAGGTTTTGGGCACGTCATCGATCACAAAACTTATTACGTGACGATTTGATGGCACGACTATGACCCTTAGAGAAGGGAAGTAAGGGGAGCAGGCATATTTACGAAAAAAGCGTGCATACCTACTTCATTGTTCTCCATTGTAATGGAACAAAACATGGCGGCTTAGCTTAGTGTACATACACCTTATGTTAACAGCATAGAGTTGAAATTGTAACATGTGACAGGAACAATAAATGGCGGACACGGCACGCGCCTGACGTCACGAATGCTTTGTTATTGCAGTTTATGCCTGCTCCCCTTACTTCCCTTCTCTAAGCTATGACCTCATCAAACATTAACATTTAGAAAAATGGCACGTTGATACATAAAGGTTCGCCATCCCTGTCCTACAATGTTGATTAAAGGACATTTAATTTTTGCATTGATATTTAGAAATAACTGGATCTCGCTCCTTCAAATGGTCAGTATACAGTCGCCACTCACACTTTAAAGCTCCGGCCAAACTGACGCGAATTCCGCGCGAAATTCGCGAGTGCGATCACGTAACTCAAAGCGATAGCCATAGCCATTGCCATTGTCAAAGAAATTGCTATGGCAATGGCTATTGTTTTGAGTTACGTGATCAAAATCTGTCAAAATGAGCGACGCGCGCGATTCGCTCGCGTCGGTTTGGCCGGAGCTTTACGAGCACACATACAGGTGGCGTTAACATAATTAAAGACACCAGTCGATTTTCATACTAACGAGGTAACTTTGAAGCTTTGGTTCTCCGCCAAGGATTGATCTAGCTTGATCAGATGATGGGAATCCAGGGAGTGAATGGAGGAGATTGATCGGTTTACACATCCAACTGATCTGATTAGCATTCTAAAGGTGCCTTCCCACCGGTGCGTCTTGAGACGCACGAGAGCGCACCAGACCGAACCGACACACCGTGGGAAACGACGCCGACGGTGCGCGCGGTGCGTCGTCGTGCGTACGATCCATCGAGCGTCGGTAACTTCAAAGGATCGGTGCGTAGCGCTGTGCGTCCGCGTTCGTGGCGGCTCGTCGCCTTTGTCAATATGCCGCGCGTCATAGTATGATATCTATCATCTATCAGTAGTCAATCGGCTGTCCTTTAAATAATTACCTACAGTATTTTAATTTCATCTAAGTACTTTCGTATCTTTCTAGTTTTGTGATTGTACGTATTACGTAAATTGCTATTTAGCAATAAGGCCGCTTTTTGTGTGCTTTGCTGTTTTTCTTTGTATATGTCCTGTCTTAGTGTGCAATTAAGTGTTTTATTATTATTAATAATAATAATATTTCAGAATCCATATTATATAGGGTGTACCTTCAATGCGAAATACTTTCTAAGCAATAAAATACCTAGGTTAGCAAATTACTAAACTAATAGTGAAAACAAAAAACAAAAAATTGCGTAAAACCTATATAGGGTTTTTAGACTTTTTAGTAATAGCCTAATAAAGCCGAATATGGTAGATAGGATAGGATAAGGACCATCAAACTGAATAAGTTTTACTATGGGACCAACTCTGAAATCGCGAAAAAAATCAGCTGTTTCATACAAAAATTAATAACGAAAATATCAAAATGTATATAAGTAACAAACAGCAGATTTTTTTCGCGATTTCAGAGTTGGTCCCATAGTAAAACTTATTCAGTTTGATGGTCCTTATCCTTAACTACCATAATTATTCGCCTTTATAAGGCTATTGTGGAAGTGAAAGTGTATTACCAAACAGCCTGTATAAAAAAATAGTTACCAATCCTTTTGGCCATAGTTAGTAGGTTGCCATAATATTGCCTTGCCTTCCAGTTCTGACCTATGTTCAACGTTTCAAGTTTCTAACTCATCGGGAAGCTGGTATAAAATCGTTCGGAAACTTTGAGGAGAAACAAACAAACGAACACACAAATGAGAAAGCAACCTAAAAAAAACGTGTTAAAAAGAACATAAATTTTTCGTTCGTCACTGCGGCGCGGCGCATTCGCGACTGTCTGTGTACCTACCTACCGAGTTCAGTCAGACTAAACTCGAGGCGCGAAGGTATGGCTCGCTATTCGACTATTTCTACTGTGCCATCACTCGTGCGTCGTTGCACGGACGCGGGCGCACCGTGGGAACGGTACAGCGGGCCGTGCGCCGAACATGGCCGAACGACGCACGGCCCGTGCCAGCGTTTCCCACGGTGCGCCCGTGCTCGCCCTCGTGCGGCTCGGTGCGGTGCGTGGTAGCACGCACCGTCGGAAGGCATCTTAAGAGATACCAAAGATAAGTTTAAAAAAACCGCGAAGGCGATCTAGATCTCTATTCAGTCCCTGGATAGACATCATCAGATCACAGCTAAGTCTATCCTTGGCGGAGAACCAAGGCTTCAAAGTTACTTCGTTTGTATGAAAATCAACTGGTGTCTTTAATAGGGAACACGCATGATTTTTTTTTGTATCAAAATCAAAAGTATAATGCGAGAGAAAATCAACTGTAATATTAAAACTTTTCTCTTGCGTTTTTTTCTCGTGATATAGGCACTTGAAGTTGGCACGCAGCAGCACCCTCCGAAAACGCTCTATACAAAATGGTCAACATTTGTGACGTCACTTATGTCACGTTTAAGGCGCATTATTATGGAGTTAGCCAAGAATTTTCAAATATCTCCCTAAATATTGCGTTAAAGTACATATGTGTCATACAAAATATTATTTCTTATTCGATCTGATTGTTAAGTGCATTATATCTTAAAATGAAAAAAAAAATCATTATTTTCCTTTTTTCCCTCCCGATGTCACCGTGTGATAAAACTAAAATAATTCATTTTTTATTTTATTTTTCTGTTCCATCATGTTTTATACGTGTCCGCAGCGATCAAGCTCTAATTTATCAAAATCGGTGATTTATGCATATTCCCTATTATATGACCGGCACTGTGCGTGTGTTCTTGTCACACGGACTTACCTCTTGAGTCCCTGGTAGAGCCCGGTGTAGTAGCCGCTCATGTACCAGCTGAGCAGCATGGAGGACAGCGCCTGCTCCTCGCCGTCGGCGCCGCGCCCGGACAAAGTTCCAAGTACGGGCGGCGGCGGTAAGGGCATCTCCATTGAGCCCAGCTGAAAGCCAACGTCAAAATCAAACTTGAAATAAAACACTTTTTAACAGGTACTAGCGCGGTATTATTGAAAGTAAGTACTTTGGTATTAAGGGTGCACCGAGCGTCCACTAGCGCCGCCAATCAAGAAAAAATCATTACAACGAAATAACTATGTTTAACAAAATTCTGAAACATATAAAAACTAGTAATAGTTATAAACTATTGTTGTATGCGTTTTTTTCCTGGTTTAAATGTGTTTGTGTAGTTAAAACCTGGATTAACGCCTAAAGTGGCCACTTTAGGCGTTAATCCAGATTTTAACCACACGAACGCATTTAAACTTAGAGTTTTACGCATACAAAAATAGTTTATAACTATTACTAGTTTTTATATGTTTCAGAATTTTGTTAAACATAGTTATTTCGTTGTAATGATTTTTTCTTGATTGGCGGCGCTAGTGGACGCTCGGTGCACCCTTAAGATTATTAATATTTTTCAATTATTTTAGTAATCTTAATATAAAAATAGCATTGTGAATGCATAAAATCTAAAAGTTTAAAAGTACTTTGGTAATTAATTAGTTACCGGTTTGTTTTTTTTTATTTTCCCGGCAAAGGGGTTCGGGCACTTTGGTCCTTATGACCAATAGACTTGAATCATACATCGATGGATAGGTCTTTTCAAGAGGAACAAAAGTTATTATGGGTTACATTTGGATTTGGTTTCCGATTCGAGATATCGGCTTCGTTCCGTCGCAGAATGTCCCTTTCGCAAAATGTCCCCTGGTCGCAAAACGTCCCTTTCGCAAAACGTCCCTTTCGCAAAATGTCCCTTTCGCAAAACGTCCCTTTCGCAAAATGTCCCTTTCGCAATACGTCCCTTTCGCAGAATGTCCCCTTGGTATCAAATAAATATAACTCATGCCAAATTTCCATTTTGTTCGAAATGTTCTATGAAACTCAAAAAATATACTACCCACGAAGGACATGGGAGATTTTTTAAGCTACTCACAACACTAAATTGCAATAATCATCAGTTAAGAGGGTACTTATGAACATAACATAATATATTTAATATATTTCAGCTGTTATAAACCTTTTACAAATATAAGCATTGTAATCGTTCTAGAAATATCATAAAAATCATCAAAAAACATTGATTGTTTGAGAACATAAAGGTACAGATTATTGAAAGCCCGTAAATCTTGGTAAAAATTAGTTTACTTCAAAAATATAGATCGTTACAGTGCGAAGGTTGACAGGTAAGTGGTGACGCGACACATTGATTAGTACGGTCGTATTATAACGCCTGCAGGTTTCTAATAGCAATACGTTTATCAGCGGCTAAGTAGTCGAATTAAAGTAGGAGACGCCTTAACATGCTCCCCGCCGTTGAAAGGTACTTTCAACAGTCTATTCTTGAAGTTCCTCCGCCGTGGGTAGGGGACAAAGTCGAACAAAGGGACGGCGCACGCAGCCCTTGACGGTGTTGACATCAGCTACTCTCGCGATGCCATCTGGACCAGGAAAGAGACGCAGCACGCGCCCAAGTCGCCACTGGAGCGGGGATGTGTTGTCTTCAGCCAGCAGCACCATGTCGCCGACCTTCAAGTTAGCTGGATTCGTACGCCATTTCGTGCGTTGTTGCAATTCGGTGATGTATTCCTTTTGCCAGCGTTGCCAAAAGTGCTGTCTGATTTTCTCCAGTCGCTCGTATCGCTTGAGACTGCTTTCTTTGCATTCAGTCAGCGCTGGAGTAGGAAGTGCAGTAAGAGGCCTTCCTATCAAAAAGTGTCCAGGGGATAGGGAAAGGAAATCGTCAGGACTGGATGAAAGTGGACACAAGGGACGGCTATTCAGAATGGCCTCCACTTGCGCAAATAAAGTGGAAACTTCCTCGAATGTAAGATGACTGTTACCAATTACACGTTTAATATGATATTTTGCCGATTTGATTCCGGCCTCCCAGATGCCACCGAAATGAGGAGCGTAAGTTGGAATGAAATTGAATTTAATGCCTTGTTGACTTGCAAAATCAGAGAAAGAATCTTTATTTTCGTTTAAAAATGCTCCTATTTCTTTAGCAGCGGCTACAAAATTGCGCCCATTATCGCTATATATTTCCGCTGGTTTTCCTCTTCTAGCTATAAATCTTTTCAAAGTCATTATGAATGCATCTTTAGTTAAGTCGCTTACCGCCTCGAGATGTATACACTTATAACGCAGGCATACAAATAAACATAAATAACATTTCGTAACGCGACTCCCGCGACCCTTGCGGTTTAATATGAAGTAAGGTCCTCCGATATCGAGACCAACGGATTGGTTTGGAAAGCCCGGATTAATACGTGCGGCAGGTAAATTCCCCATTTTAGTTTGTAATGTTTTGCCTCGCAAGCGCCTGCATCGCACACAGTTGTTTACTATGCGTTGAGCGAGACGTCGACCATCTACGGGCCAAACGGTTTCTCATACCGTCGCTAATAATAATTGAGGACCCGCATGCATGTGATTGTAGTGTTCATGAATGAAATATAATTTAGTCAGTTTGTGTGATGCATGGAGTAATATGGGATGTTTTTTCTCATAAGTGTAGCTAGACGAATCTATACGTCCACCCACTCTAATTAACTTATTCGAATCTAAAAAAGGTGATAATGATAATATTTTATTATGATTATTGAGTTGCTTATTATTAGACAATAACTGGTATTCATTCGGGAACGATTCACGCTGAGCGATAAGACACAATGAGTGGAATGACTCACGCAATTCGCTAGCTGTTAACAAACCGGTCCGCTTGTTTACACTATTTTTTAAATTAAATATGAATCGTAAAACATAGGCAAATGATCTATTAATTTTATTGAAATTAGAATAATTATCAAAATTGATTATTGGGGTATTATTTATCGTTACTGAATGTGATTTAATTTCCGGCAATACCACTGGTTCCGTGACCTTGAGTGTTGGCCAGTCAGTTTCGTTATTACGTAAGTACTTAGGGCCGAACCACCACAAATCCATATTAATCAACTGATTTGCGTTTACACCCCTAGATATGAGATCAGCCGGATTTGAATCCGTCGGAACGTATCTCCAAGCGGACGGATTGGTTAATTGTGTGATTTCATAAACTCGATTACCAACAAATGTTTTTAATTTACTCGGATCACTATTTATCCAACTTAATACTACGCTGGAATCACACCAGTGCACCACCCGATCCGGTTTATAGCGAAGTGAATCTAGTACACATTTAGTTAACCGAGCGGCGAGCAGGGCTGCGCCAAGCTCGAGGCGTGGAGTGGAGCTGGGTTTAAGCGGTGAAACCTTAGATTTAGCGCAAAGCAGGCGAATAGCAACTTCGTTATTATTGTTTATAGACTTCATGTAAATACAAGCTCAGATCGACAAATTAGAGGCGTCACTAAAGGAATGTAACTCGATAGTCGTTGGTGAATCACACGATATCAACCTTGGGATGTGTAAATTGGATAAACATTTAATATTTTTCGTGAACTTAATCCATTCATCTTTAGTTGTTTCTGGGACAGGTTCGTCCCAATCAATCTTTAACTTCCATAACTTTTGTAACATAATTTTAGGTTGAATAACAATCGGACTTAGCAACCCTAAAGGATCGAAAATCTTAAACGAGTTAGACATAATAAACCGTTTCGTTATCACTTCGTTTTCGTAAACAATATTTTTTAATGGAAAATGGAATGTATCGTCAGACGGTGTCCAACCGAGCCCGAGAGTACTTGATGACTCACTGATAAGCAATTTATCTTGCGTATTTATTTGAATATCGTCGAATATTTGTGGGCAATTACTTTTAAATTTTCTTAAATTAAAACAACCTGATTTTAATGCCTTTGAAACTGATTGTTGTATGTATTTTAACTGATCTATGTCGTCGCTACCGGTAATGAGGTCATCAACGAAATGATCCTTTTGAATAATGGTTTTTATGAGCTCGTCATCAGTTTCTTCGCCAAGTTGCCATAAACATCGCGTACTTAGATAACTGGCACTGGCGGTACCGTAGGTAAGGGTTTTTAATTTAATTGTTTGTATAGTCTGAGACTCGTTTTCGCGCCATAATATCAACTGTAAATTACGATCATGCTCATTTACTAACACCTGGCGGTACATTTTCTCAATGTCACCAGTGATTAAAAATTTGTATTGCCTAGCCCTTATTAAAATAGAAAATAAAGAATCTTGTATGTTCGGGCCTACTCGCAATATATCGTTTAATGAATATCCAGAAGTGGAGGGGGCGGAGCCATCAAATACCACTCGGAGTTTGGTCGACTCGCTTTCTTGTTTTAAGACCGCGTGATGACAAAGATAATACTTTGGTTCCGTAGATTTGTTTATGCTATTATTATTAGTAAAGGATAAATGACCTAACGCGGCATATTCGTTAATGAATTTAGAGTATTCGAACTTTAATGTTGGATTTTTATGAAATCGCTTTTCTAAATTGAGAAAGCGTTTTTTAGCCAAATTATACGTGTCGCCAAGACAATCAGCGTTATCTTTCATTGGCAACCGTACACAAAATCTACCAAATTGGTCTCTAGTGGTGTTCGTTATAAAATGATTTTCGCAATATTGACCATTTTGACTTAAAATAGGTTTGTTGGGAACGTCTTCCAAGTCCCAAAATTTTGTTAATATATTTTCTAAATTTTCATTTTGTGAATTAGATATAGTTGCGTGATTGCAATGAATAGTTTTATGAGGAGTTACTAAATTAATGGGGCCGGCTACGATCCAGCCTAATTGAGAATTTCTTAGCTTTGTAGTGTTGCTACTTCCTACGGAACGCTGCTCGTTACCTAATATATCCCACACTAAATCGGCTCCGATCAAAATGTCGATCGGAGCTGGCTCATAAAATTTAGGATCGGCTAGCTGTATATCCTTAGGAAGGTTTAATTTTTTAATATCAATAGGACATTTCGGCAAATGACCGGTTAATTCTTTTAAGACAAAACAGTTTAATGATGCTTGATAATTAGTGTTTATAGATTTAATTTGTATGTTGCAGCTTTCGACAGCTTGATTTGAGGTTACGTTACCTATGCCAATGATTTTAGTTGCAGTGATGGGATTTGATTTTAGTGAAAGTCTGGTCTTTAGGGACTCAGTCACAAACGAGGATTTGCTTCCACAGTCTAATAAGAGCCGAACTTTAATCTTTTGCTGATTAAATGGATTCGACGCATCGACTATGGCAGTTGACAAAAGCACGACCTGGGGCCCTACCGCCCAACTCAAAGCTTTAGCCAGAGCGAAAGCTAGACTATATTTATCCTTGTCATATCATAACACGATGACAAGGACGGACAGTGCACTGACGTCATCAACCAAAGCCAGAGTAAAAGTCCGTCCTTGTCATCGTGTTACGATATGACAAGGATGGATATAGTCTAGCTATCGCTCTGGCTAAAGCTTTGAGTTGGGCGGTCCAGGGGCTGATTGGCGTGGTTGGAATAATTAACAACTGTTTCGATTTGATCGGTTTGTTCATCTGTGGTTAAATGATTATTTACTGATACTGGACGGTGAAGTAAACTATTGTGTTTGCGTTTACATTCACGACAAGGTCCCAAGCGACACTCGTTAGTAGGGTGACCTTGTCTAAGACAATTCATGCACAACTTGTATTTTTGCACATCTCGTAACCTCTCATCAACGCTTTTGGATTTAAATGTAGGACAATCGTAAATCCTATGACCTTCGTTGCAGATAATACACGTGTAATTTATAGGTTTGTAATTATTATTATTTTTGTTATGATGACTTTAACTTAAAAATGACTTGGTGAATGTATTTTGCCCTGACCTCGGATTGTTATTATTGTTGTTATTAGGTGTAAAACGTGTATGAGATGTAGACATTTTCGACATGTCATGCTTATTTGGATTAAGCGACTCGAGCACTTCCGCACGCTCGCTTAAAAACTTATAAAATTGGTCTAAAGAAGCCACATCACCCTCTAAGGTTTTGCGATGCTCTTCCCATTTCGTTAACGTAACATTATCCAATTTTGACGACAACATATAAATAATTAAAACGTCCCACTTATCAGTTGGTTGCCCTAAACTCGCCAGCGCACGTAAATTTTTTGTGACATGGTCAATCAAATATCTAAGGGACCGTTCAGACTCGCGTTGTATCGGTTTGAAACTAAAAAGTGAATTTAAATGATGATTGATAAGAGTTCTTTTGTTATTGAAACGATTAAATAATAAATTCCAAGCCTCCGTGTAATTTGCACTGGAAACTTCAAGGTTTGATAGTACGCGCGCTGCATCGCCTTCCAGGTAGGATAAAAGATAATGAAATTTACTAATTGGCGGTATGCGCTCGTTGTTGTGAATTAAACTCGTAAAAGTGTCTCTAAATTCTAACCAGCGGAAGTATGAACCATCGAATTTAGCGATTTGAATTTGAGGAAGTTTCATGCCTAACTCTTTATGCTGTTCAGCGCAGCACGAAGTGTTATGCATGGAATTGCGCCTTTCGCATTCTTGTTTTATAGATAATGACTCGATTATTCTTTTGGCTATAGCTATGTTTTTTATGAAATCGCGTTCGATGGTTTCGCGTTCATCAATTTCGGACATAATATTTTCGGGAATTAAAACTTCTATCTCGTTTTGCAAGTCATCAAACCTCACTGATAATGATTCAAATTTTGCTAATTTTAAATTTAATTCTGTTAACTGAATATCATCTAAAGTGTCTTGTTTAGCCACACTATTCACGCAATTTTTAAATTTAGTGATTTGCCCTTTGATGGACACTCGTTTTGTTAATAATTCTTTATAACGCTTTTCTTCTGTAGTTGTAGACATTTTGCAAAATTAAAATATAAATGTAAAAATTACGTGATAAAAATGTAAAAAAGTGTTAAGAAAATGTAAATAAAATAAAAACGCTCACGTTCCTCGTTTCGATGTCACCGATTCACAGGAAGCTCCGATCGCGATCAGCTTTTGGCCGCCGACCACAACTCAGAACTTCACAGAATCACCGTGAATCACTTATTACGCAGGTGCGTGAGAGGTGATTGATATTTTTGCCCTGGAATTATCGGCAAATGTGTGAAAAACTATGAAATCACTTTCGATAAATTTTGTGTGGGGGTATGTCGATAAAGAAAATTATGATGAAATATTTGATTTATATGAACAAATAGCACTATAATCTGCACAAAAACACTTATTTACGCAAATGGATTTTATTCTGAATAGTTTTAAGATAGAAAGGAATAGGTTTTTATGGAAAATGGATGGATGAATGAGTTGGGTAAAATGAAGGAGGACACTTATCTTTAGGTGAACCTTGCTGCACGGCGTGATGCTTTAGCTACACCACTGATCCACTCCAGATCCTTCGGCGTTTCTGGATGCAACTTTGTCCACTGGAAACTGTGGTCGAACTCCACCGTAGTGTTCCCGGCTTGTATTGCGCAGCGTTGTTGGCGCGAAAATCCGTCCTTCGTATTTCGATGCTTTCTTGATAATATTGTCGTATCTTGATAAAAGTCCCCTCATGGGCCACCAATTTATGTTTGAGAACATAAAGGTACAGATTATTGAAAGCCCGTAAATCTTGGTAAAAATTAGTTTACTTCAAAAATATAGATCGTTACAGTGCGAAGGTTGACAGGTAAGTGGTGACGCGACACATTGATTAGTACGGTCGTATTATAACGCCTGCAGGTTTCTAATAGCAATACGTTTATCAGCGGCTAAGTAGTCGAATTAAAGTAGGAGACGCCTTAACATTGATCCTATAGAGGAATGAACCGAGGCCTCTTGCGTTTAAGGTGAATAGTCTCACCACTGCGCCACGGTGACTTGATAGCCAATGGCAAAATTAGTCATTCGTTGATGCTTTATGTCTCATCTCCGCCCGGGCGGCAGCCAAAACTTCCCGAGTTGATAACGCGTCGGGTATTTACAAATATGCTGCCCGGCGGCACAAGTACGATACGAATACTAAGTGTGTAGTAGCAATAACATCGCCGAAAGACATTTTGTTGATTATATTTAAAGAAACTCACACTTCTCAATGCTGCCATGTTAGGCATGGGGAATGGCATTCCAGGTATATCAAAACCATTTGAAATCCCGCTATTGTGGTGTTTCTTTTTCTTAGTTTTTCTTTTGAATGATTTCTCTGTAAAGGATAAATTGTAATCAGTTAAACAATAAAATATTATACTGAACTACCTTAGAATGTCTTGTTTAGAGACTGGTGTAAGTTGGATCTAATGGATAACCAACATTACAATAGAAATGTAAAAGTTTAAAACATACAAACTCATGTTTTCCAGCGTTTAATAAAATTTAAATTAATTTATTCAATCTAAGGTGCTAGGTGATTGCGTAAAGTAAATCGTATTCATTTGACAGTTCATATTGTACCATACTATATGTCATCCCATACAAATTGCAGGGTTGCGTTCAGAACCTACGCTCCGAGTGCAACCTATTCACAACCAAACGCTCTAACGGCGTTCCAAACATTAGAGCGTGACGTTCGGTTGACACAACCATCCCGTTCCAAACGTCAGAGCGTTGCAACCAAACAACCATCAAAATTGATGGTTGTAAAACGCTCTGACGTTTGTCTATAGAAAAAATGTCAATGTCATTTGACATTATTTTGTATTTTGATGTTTTTGTGTCTAATTTTTAAAATAATCATGGTAGATCCTCAAAAAAACGGATTTTATTTGATTTAGTATAAAGAAAAGTTTAAATTATTCGTATTCCAAATGGAAAATGAAGACTTTGTATTGACATTGACATTTAAAGTTCTTGGTCGTTCCTAACCTTAGAGTGAGTTATAAAACAACCAAACAACCGCGCACTAAGGCTCTGAACGCAACCCAGCCGATGGAATACGATATGAACTGGCAATCGCACCCCTGTTATAAGCACTTGTGAATCTTGTGATTGTGAATGTCAGAGAAGCTATGGTATCAGTTTGCAAGCCTTAATGCCGACCATGCAAAAAAAGAATGGGCAAGAAACATAGTGAGTTTCTCTCTGAAATCGCGAAAAAAATTAGCTGTCTCATAGGTACTTATAAAAATAGTTACGTAGACGGAATAAGGGAAATTAATAACGAAAATTTCAAAATGTATAAAACAGCCTATTTTTTGGTCACTATTTCAGAATTGGTCCCATAGTAAAAGTTATAAATATATAATATTATTTAAAGAACATTATTTGACTTTGATTGATGACAAAACATTTTTTTCATCCCTACTTTACATGTAGAGGTAGCTATATAAATATAACAAAAAAAATATTATTCGAGATTTTATTCTACCACTTTTTCTGCATAATTAATATACCTACACATTTATGTTAAATTACAGCTTTCTAGTATGGTCAACAGCACTCTGGGCTTCGATAATGTGTCAAATTTCTTTAATAACTTTTGAACTTTAAATCTAGCAACTTAAGGTTCAAAATTCATTGTAGATTTTTGACAGTTTTGTATAGCTTGATATGCTGCTGACTGTACTTAGGGCCTTTGAACTAAGCCGTAGACGGACGGACATCGCGAAAGGGTTCCTTGTTGACTTGACTAAGGAATGGAAAGAGCTAGTACTCACCCGTGCTACCAGCACTAGGCGCTCTGTCACTAGTGTAATCCATTTGTTCCGTGTTCGGTGACTGGCTAGTGTAAGCCTCATCAGTCTTATCATCTAAGGCTTGTGTGATCTGACGATCCCTCTCTTCTTTGCCCAGAGATGGTTTAAGAGAGCTTATTGAAACTAGCTCTGAGTTATCATAACCTGAAATAATAAAAAAGGAGAAGATAGAATGAACACATTTTCAAAAGAAATGAAAAATAATATTTGCTTTGCAAAATGAAGTCTGAAACTAAGGCTGCCAATTATACTAAAATAAAATGGGGGACAGACTTAAAAATGGGTACCTAACCTAGTATTTAATCGGGTAACAATAAATTCCCATTTTGGGTATCAAAAATACTGAATAAAGCGTACTGAAGTACTAAGTGGGCGACGGATTGAGGGCGACTATAAAAATTTAAAATGGGTGACTTTAAAATACACACTGAGTAACTAGTTATCAGAACGGGTGACCAAATTTCTATTTGGGTGACAACCTTAGGGCACACAAAACATTTAAAATTTGGCATATATTTTAAGTGTATGTAAATCAGATATAGTTACCCACTTAGTTTAATAGTCGCCCACTCAGTAATTTTGTCACTTATTTCGATTTTTCACTGCCAATTTAAATGATTTGTTTCCCACATATAGTTGCCCATTTTTATTTCATTTTGTAACCCACAGTTTGTCGCCCGTTTACATTACGTTTGTCATTCTGACGCCAACAAAATAAACCGCTGCCAGGTTTAGTATTTAAGTACCTCATTAACAGTCGCCTTTAATTATTTCCTGTGTCACCCATTTAATTTATTCCCCTTTAAATCCAAAATCAATGGCCAAAAAACACATGATCTACTTTTTAGGGTTCCGTAGCCAAAATGGCTAAAAACGGAACCCTTATAGATTCGTCATGTCTGTCTGTCTGTCCGTCCGTATGTCACAGCCATTTTATTCCGAAAGTATTAGGATTACACAAATGAAACTTGGTAGGTAGATGTATTCTGTGAACCGCTTTAAGGTTTTCACATAAAAATAAAAAATAAAAGATTAAGGCCCCCCTGGCGAGCCCCCGCTCCCCATACATGAAAATGAAACTGAAAAATATTTTTATCATCAAACCTATCAAAGTCAAAGAAATTTTATTCAAATAAACTTAATTATTAAGTACTTTTGAATCGTCTATATTTTCCTACCACCCGTTCCAGACTATACGTGCGAGGTGTCTATAGATAGGTCTTTAAAAATGATATTGAGGTTCCTAAGACTATTTTTTCTCAAAGTCAACCGTTTGAAAGATATACACTGCCAAAGTGGTAAAATGAGTGCCCCCCCCCCCCTTTAACTTTTAAAATAAGAGAGTGAAAAATCTAAAAAAAATATATGTTGTAGATCGTAATAAATACTTTCAACGAAAATTGGTTTGAACGAGATATAGTGATAATTTTTAGAGATATATCACATTTTCCAAAACCGCAAATATAACTTTGTCTTTCAACAAACACTATGAAAAACAAAGTTATTTTTGCATACGAAAAATTATAGTGGTATTCAATATGGTATTGTATACGGTAACTACGGAACCCTACTGCGCGTGGCCCGACACGCAGTTGGCCGGTTTTTTTTTTACTCATTTTCGTAAGTGATATTTGTGCGCAATGCGCTGATTTCACGGTGGCTGTAGCTGTCTGTGTGCGCATGTTTTCAATGTGGGACTTTGATGGTTTATGGGACAATTTAGGGTATGCAGAATGGTTGGCAGCCTTATCTAAAATCGGCAATCTGAAAATAACTATAATATAGACATCAAAAATATGGCCACTGTGGCATTCCATTACATTAAAACAGGAGTTTTCAAAGTATGGGGTGGACAATTTTTTTTGGTAGAAAGTGCGACTATATAAGTTAGGGAATCCCTGCAATAAAACACAGAGAAAACTGCAATTTCAATTAAAAAAATAATCTTACCTAAAAATCTCACAATACACTCATTTTCATTAATAATCCTCAGTACAAAGGCTTCATATTCTCGCGCATCAACATCATAAACTGCACGACAAGGCATTCCAGCTTTCCAATGTGTGGTGGCATTCCTCTTATTGCTTTTGGAATTTGTTCTGGCCATTGGTTTGTCTTTTGGACCTGTAATAAATAAATATCAAAGAAGGACCCCCATTTCTGATCTGTCAAAATGTTGGTTTTATCAACTATGTGTTTGTCGTGTGACGACTTTAAAAACCAATTTGACAGGGCAACGCTTGAATGGGAAGTGGTCATTGTTCTTTAATTTCAAATACACAAAATATTATATTCCAATCGGGTATGTGCTTATTGGGGTAATTCTTCTGCGCCTGCCACATTGTATAAAATAAAGAGAACCACCCAATGGGGTGGGGGGCCCACTGGCTGGCAATATGGAAATAAAATGCAGTTTTTCACGAATAACCTGATAATTTTGCAATCAGTCCCAGAGTAATACAAATTGCCCATACAGGAAAAGCTGATATCTAAGAAATAACAATGATTAATCGATGCCGGCTTCGTGAGACCGCGCAGGGGACGGAATGGCTTAAGCTATTTAGAGCCAGCCTAAAGCAGCTGGACCGGTGTTGAAGAATTAACCTTATAAGAAATCATTGGAACATGTATTTCATAAAAATAAAAAATAAATCAATCAAGGGTAATGCAGTCTGCTGCACTGAGGGCCTATTATAATACAAGTTACCCTGCGTTCACACAGCGGATCCATTTTCAGGACTGTTATTATGGATCCGTCGCTACTGGATGTGATGTCCACACCACATTAACATGACTGTTTTATCAGATCCGTTGCTATAGATACAGTACACAAACGGATCCGATATACTGGAATGTGTGTGAACACGTTCATACAGCTACATACATCATTGCCGAAAAATATCAGATGCGATAAAACGAACCTGTAAAACGGATAGATATTTTTACTGGATCCGATATACTGGGTTGTGTGAACAGGCTCATACAACTACATACACCATAGCCGAATAAAAACAGATCTAATAAAATGGTCCTGTATAACTGATCGCTGTGTGAATGCACACTTAGGTGCAAAAGCACTAAACTTAAGAATCGCCGAATTAATAAACTTAAGAAATTAAAACAGTGTCATAAACTTAGCCGTCATGTAGCTGTCATTCGCCTAGTTATCTTGGTCAAGTTGTAGATAAGAAAAGACTTAGGCGATCATTAAGTTTAGTGCAATCGGGCGTTAGTGCTTTGTTTTCACTTTGTGAATGGCGAACTATCGCTCTCCTCTCTTTTACTTGTTCACTCACTCACATCCACTGTGAGCAGTATATCCGATACTGCAAAGTGAGATGAGAACACAACTCATACTATAATTAGGCCCTCAGGCACACAAATCTAGATACATTCCAAAGAACAAGAAATATGAACTTTAACACTATCGAAACATTATCGAAAATTAGATGTGAGCAATTTGCATTACTCAGGTTGGCTTTAGAAATAGGGGCCTGATTTTGGAATTGAAATATATTACATTTTGTACTAGAAAACATTAATTGGACAATAATAGGACTGAGTGAAGTCCGACGCTTGGGAGAAAGTATAGAAGACCATGGCAAATTTATTTTCTACTTTAAAGGTGATACACCAGGGCAATATGGAACGGGTTTTTTAGTCAAGAGACAATTAAAATCGTGTATTGAAGAGTTCATCGGCGTATCAGAACGCATTGTAATACTAAACTTAAAATTACCACCCAATAATGAAAAATGGTCAATCATACAAATTTATTCTCCGACTGAACAATCAAATAACACAGAAATTGATTCCTTCTACTCTATGCTATCACATTCAATCAAAGAACACACACACGGGAACCTAATAGTGATGGGTGACTTTAATGCTAGAACAGGAAGCAGAGAGGATGGAGAGGAAATGATAATGGGTCCTTTTTGTTCAGGTAAAAGAACAAGAAATGGCGATAAACTTATACAACTAGCATACGAGCATAACTTGAAAATACTTAACAGTGTCTACAAAAATAAGGAGAATAATAGATGGACATGGTTATCTCCTGATGGTCGTCACAAGAATGAGATAGAATTTATTCTCACCAACAAATACAAAGAATTTCAAGACTGCAGAGTAATCAAAAACCTGAACTTCAATAGCAATCATAGAATGGTCAGAGCAAAACTACAACTTAACATACCAAAGAAAACTAGACCCTTTAAAATAAAGCAAACTAATAGTAATACACTGACAAACTCCGAAATATTGCAAGAAAAACTTTTAAATTTTGAAGAAAGCACGAAGGAACTAGATATTCAAAGTAAATATAAGAGGTTTGAAGAGATTCTACAGACAAAAAAAATAAATAAACCAAGGAATGAAAACAAAATGGATAATTGGATTACAAGTAAGACCAAAGAATTGTTAAAACTCAGAGCTGATCTATTACCTGTACATAATAAGACAAAGAGCGAAAGAAATGAAATAACCAAATTAAGTAAAGAAATAAGATTAAACGTTAGGAAAGATCGCCAAAGACACCGGCTACAATTACTGAAAGATTGCATTCAAAAAACTGGAGGTACTAAAAAAGCTGCCAAGAATCTGATCGAGAAAACCGATTGGATACCCAATTTAATAGATAGAAGCAACAAACGGCAGACCAGACGTCCAGCAATCATCTCGATAGCGACAAACTTTTTCCGAGAGCTTTACGAAAAGCAAAATAGCAGTCAACCTACCGACCTGTCAGGAGGAGATGACGTACCGGATAATATACTACCAGCAGAAGTGGAGAAAGCTATAAGGGCCCAAAAGAGGGACAAGGCGCCAGGCTCCGACGGAATAGTTAACGAATGTCTCATCGAAAACATAGACCATCTTGTACCAACTCTTACTAATCTGTTCAACGAAGTGCTGAAGAGCGAGATAATACCTGATCAATGGACAACATCAACCATAATACTATTGCATAAGAAGGGAGACAAAAATAACATCAACAACTACCGACCTATCAGTCTAATGTCAAATATTTACAATGACGAGCGAATACAGCGTGCATGCCGCAGCAGCAGCCGGCGAAGTGCCAGAGCCGACCTGCTGGAGTATATGCATTATGCCTCAAACTGTTATGCTTATAAACGTTAGGCGCAGAGGCAGCAAGACAACCCTCACTTAAAGCTAATAAAACGTGTACGAGCCGTAGCTCAAATGGGTTTCTGTGCTTTGTTACGCAAGGACGGAAGGGCTTTAAATCATATATCTCAGTGATTATTAATTTCCTCGCGGCAGGAGCGGCACAGGAGGGTTTTCCTCTCCCCCCCCCCATCTCAATCCTCATTTCAGGCACCCCATTTCTAAAGATTAACACATTACTCTAATAAATAATTATTAGCATCTACCTTCCTTACTTTTGTGTTCAGAATTAGTTGACAGTGCCACTCGTTTTGCAACCTCAGCGTTGGCGATCCTCAACGCTTTATCGTAAGCGTCATTTAGCTTTCTGTCGTCCCAAATGTCCCCATCGGCGTCTTCATCGTCGTAAGACTCCGACTGCAATAAAATTATCATACATAACAAACAAAGCTCATTGTATTTACGAACTCACTTCGGTTTGTAAACAACTTACATAGTAAAGTAAGTCCTTTGATTTTAATTTGTCACTTTTAGACATGTTGCGTTGATAGAAATAAAAATAAATGTATTATTATTTGAAGAAAATTTAAGTTTCTAGGCACTTTATAAATTTTTTATTCCGTTTTTCGCAAAAATACAAAAACCACAGAACACAATTACTAAAACACACGCCACAATATTATGACATGACACTAAGGACCGACCGAGATCTCGGTCTCGGTCTCGGTCTCGGCCAGTCTCGGCCAAAAATTATGTCTCGGTCTCGGTCTCGGTCTCGGCCAAAATGGCCGAGAATCTCGGCCTTTTGGTACCTACTTAAGAAGGCCTGAGATTACACTCATGCGCTTTCGTCTTGCACTTTCCTCTTCGCTGAGGCATGCGTCATTGGAATTAACGCATGTTATGCATGCCACAGGGCATACGCTGACGCATTCCTCACAGTAATTAATCAAATTAAATCAAAATTGTTGACTTCTGTCATTTGGTAATTTGCTATCGACTTGTAATAGGTATTATATCACATTCAGTTTTACAAATGAATGTGAATGTTATTTTAATTGTCTTTTATAGTGGTCGGCGTACAGGCTCAAAATCAATGGAAAACCGCAAATCGATATATAGCATAGCCGTTTGGGACAAATATACTTGAATTCAAAACAATATTTTGGGCCCGCATTTCTTAAAATTTCTTCCCTTAGGAGAGGAGTTATGGTGTTATATTTCTTTTTGTATGGGAAAATTGTTTTTGTTCTACAACCTATCATGTGTGGTATCCAATTAAAGGGCTTTCTGAGCCACATCGTTGCATTTCAGCTACTTGTTTTAAATTATACCAAAAAAAAAATATTTTTATTTTCCAAGTTTAGACTCTTACAGATACGATATGGTTTAAATATTTTTCATAAAATATATCTCAAATGATATGTAATATTTTCATATTTAACCTCAAAAAAGCGATTTTGTAAATATTGACATTTAGTATTTTTTTTTTGGTTTTAATGATTACAAAACTTTTACAAAGTGATTATGTATGATAAAAAAAACATATTTGTTATGTAACCTATCGTGTGTGACATCGAATGAAAGTGCTTTCTGAGCTGTTTCTAAAAATATATTTCAGCATGTTCAAAATTACATTTCAGCACTTGTTTTAAACTAATCTGAAAAATCTTAAAAAAAAAATACTATGCATAAGTTTGGGCAAAAATTAGAAAAAATAAATACTAAATGTAAATATTTTCAAAATAGATTTCTTGATGATCGATATGAGTGAATATTAAGTAAGTATTATATATCTTTTTAATTTAAGATGTATTTAAAAAAAAACAACTTAACCACATCGGATCTGAAGGACAAACATTGTATGTTTTGAAAATGTTTTGAAATATAAGAACCGGCTTAGCAAGCTCTTCCTTTCAACATAATACACGATAGGATTTAAAAAAAAAATCCCCATACAAAAAAGATGTCACCATAATAAATAACTCATCTTCTATGGAAACATTTTTTAAGAACTGCGAGTCCAAAATATTGTTTTGAGCTCAAGTAAAAGTGCCGTACCAAACGGCTTTGCTGTACATGGATTTGCGGATTTTTTTGCGTACACCTAGCACTATTATGATTAAAAAAAGAATTTTAATTAAATTAAATGTGTTTTTCACCAATATTCGCCATTTTATAGTAACAATTTAAAAAATTCAAAAATCTCGGTCTCGGTCTCGGTCTCGGCCGAGACTTTTTTTTAATCTCGGTCTCGGTCTCGGTCTCGGTACTCGGCGAAAAGTGGGTTCGGTCGGTCCCTACATGACACTACCTACACTATTTTTTTTTTTTTTTTTTTTTTGGTTAATTTTTTCCGCTTCCAGCAGAAAAGGCAAAGGCTCATTTGCGCCATACAGCCATGACTTCAGTTTTTTTTTCAAAATATTTGTACAGTTTGTTTTCAAATCTTCATTCTTATACGTCTTCTATAGTGCACTATTTTTTTTTATCTTACTCTATGAATCTCTCTCAGATTCACAGATTACTAAAATACTGTCTCAGATTGGTCTGAGCATAGCCTTCTTTATTTCCAAGCCGTGAACATAAGTTTGGCAACGTCTGTTACTGTCAGTTCGTGGTCATGTCGTCCGCCAGTCTCCATACTAAATGTATGGGAATATTTCAATTTTAAGAGGTCGATATTTTTTTTCATAGTAATCGTGTGAGATTTAAAATATGAAAATAATTTAGTTCTTTTATTGAAATGCTTTGTATAATAAACAATAAGAAAAATTTCAATGTTAACCAGGAAAAAATGGCTGTCAAAGATGTCATCTTTTTTGTTGATTTTCTTCAGCAGGGAGATGATTAACACGCCCTCTAGCAATAAATGATATATCATTAGAAAGGTCTTTTAAAGACAAATATTTGCTGTTAATATACTTTTTAACAATTGTTAATACTTTTGGAGTTAAAGGTTATTAAAGTATAAAAGTGGTTTATTGTCTATGGGAGTTGATCTACCACACCTATAGAAATAAGTGATATATCATAAGAAAGAATTTTATATGACAAATATTTGCTGCAAACATACTTTCTATTAATTGTTAGTATTTTCAGAGTTTTAGGTCATTAATGTTAAAAAAATTGGTCAAGTTTAGAGCGTTATAACTCTCAAAGTACTAATAACTGACATTTATAGTAATACAATAAAGTGTTTCAAATTTAAATACCTTTCCAATGATGTAAGATTTATTGCTAGAGGTGGCTTAGATCAAAATGCTCATCGTACTAAAGATTAGCGTATAGTTGGCAGACTCACCATGGAATTAGAAGGTTTTGACTAGGTCAAAAAATTGTTAATAAATAGTGATAAATAGTGAACTATAGCATATAAATAGTGATACTATGATTCAAAAGATATTTGAGTATCTTGGTGAGGCTGCAAACTTGACGTCAAGTTGGCAGACACCTTAAGAAATACCGTTCGTATCAATATGATTTATATGCCAAAAAATTGTTAGAAAATAGTGAATCGTGAACGCAAAATTTCAATAACATTGCTTCAATACAAGCCGAGATATTACGGTCTCTAAGTGGGCTGCCAACTTGACGTTTCAGGCAATAGCAATTCCAGAGAAACGGGTACAAGTTTTAAACAAATAAATATATCAAAAAATTGTTAGTGAAATTGTGATTCCTACGATATAAATAAAACAAGAATTCGTCATTGCTATTTTCTAAAAATCGAATGTTAACTTTTACATAATACTCTGAATAGGATGTCGATCAATATTGAACTTTGCTCCACAGGAATAAGGTTCAAACTTTATTGCAATCATGAGGTAAGTACTATCAAGCAAAAAAGTGAGATTTATATTTTTAGCCAAATCCTCAAATTATTATTACACTTGTTTTATTAATTAAATGTTGGTATCAAACAATAACGATATTCATTAATAACAATAATATTCATTACAATAGCGCCATCTCTCGGAAAAGATTGTCAATTTCTCAGTTATAATTTAACGTTAGGTACCTATTTATGTATGAGTTAGAATAAAGATATTATTATTATTATCTGGTGAGATTTATAGTAAATTGAGTATCAGTTGGTATGTGAGTAGGTAGGAAGTAATATAAGTAGAAAATATTAATAGTTTCTCCTGAATTAATAATATTGAACTAAGAGTAGGGTATTGACCACAGCCTACTAAAGAGTAGTCTTTATACAGTCGATCATCGCCTTTATTGTTGGCGCAAAAGCCACCGTTCGTAAAAATAGACAGTTGACGCAACGACTAAAAGTGGTTGGCACGCTATGATTTGCCTTTTTGAATTTCAAAACAAATAAGTAAAATAATACCTAATACATATACACCGTCATTTTGTAGTCGTTTTAATTAACTTAAGGGTGTGTTGTACCAATTAAAATAAACATTTTTGCCCAAGAAACATGGGTCGAAAAACGACAAAAAAATTTGGGTCTCCCATACTAAGTAGACAGCTAAAACATTTTATTAGTATGGGAGACCCAAAATTTTTTGTCATTTTTCGACCCATGTTTCTTTGGCAAAAATGTTTAGTTCCGTTAGTAGAACACTCCCTTAAGTTAATTAAAACGACTACAAAATGACGGTGTATAGGCACCTAACTTTTAATTATAACTGAGAAATTGACAATCTTTTCCGAGAGATGGCGCTATTGTAATGAATATTATTGTTATTAATGAATATCGTTATTGTTTGATACCAACATTTAATTAATAAAACAAGTGTAATAATAATTTGAGGATTTGGCTAAAAATATAAATCTCACTTTTTTGCTTGATAGTACTTACCTCATGATTGCAATAAAGTTTGAACCTTATTCCTGTGGAGCAAAGTTCAATATTGATCGACATCCTATTCAGAGTATTATGTAAAAGTTAACATTCGATTTTTAGAAAATAGCAATGACGAATTCTTGTTTTATTTATATCGTAGGAATCACAATTTCACTAACAATTTTTTGATATATTTATTTGTTTAAAACTTGTACCCGTTTCTCTGGAATTGCTATTGCCTGAAACGTCAAGTTGGCAGCCCACTTAGAGACCGTAATATCTCGGCTTGTATTGAAGCAATGTTATTGAAATTTTGCGTATACGATTCACTATTTTCTAACAATTTTTTGGCATATAAATCATAATGATACGAACTGTATTTCTTAAGGTGTCTGCCAACTTGACGTCAAGTTTGCAGCCTCACCAAGATACTCAAATATCTTTTGAATCATAGTATCACTATTTATATGCTATAGTTCACTATTTATTAACAATTTTTTGACCTAGTCAAAACCTTCTAATTCCATGGTGAGTCTGCCAACTATACGCTAATTACTAAAGACCCCCGAAAAGTTCAAATAATTTGACTCAAACCTTATGTTCTAATAAAAAAATAATAATAATAAATATAAAACTTTATTGAAATAACCTTACATCACAATTTAAAACTAGTTTAAACATAGATAATATAGGAAAAACAAATAATAAATAATTTTTAAAATAATTTTATACTATGTGCTTGACCACATGCGATGTTGCCGTTCTGCTCAACTTCAGGGCTTGGAAGATATAGAAGGCTATGGTCTGAGCCTACAATGCAATGACAAGTCTTTCTCTTCTTCTTCTTTTTTCTGATGTGGCAATCACTCCTTTTTACGTCAGGGTGAGATTCCCCAACGAAGAATACTTCTGCCAGTTTCGGGTGTAGAAGGGGGAAGGATAGGTTTGGAGTTGGGCATAGGTCGTACAGCTGCCGGCATATAAATTGGCAAGAGAAAGTTGAGACAAAAGATGCGCAGTAGCTACAAACACTGTGTTTTTAGCTACTGCGCATCTTTTGTCTCAACTTTCTCTTGCCAATTTATCTGCCGGCAGCTGTACTAAAAAATATATTTAATAAAGTTGGATAAATAGATAATATAGGTAGGACGGGTTATAAATAGATATTATGGTGAGATAAAAACTTAGATCTTACATAAACTCTATTAGATAAAGACAGGATAGAGGACAAGTTATAGGGAAGAGGAGCTTTGTATTTTAGAAGGATGTCATAAAAGGACAAAGAATTATAGAGGGGGCACTGGAATAGGATATGTAAGATATTACCTTCGTCAAGACCGCATTCACAAAGCGAGGAGTCTCGAACGCGTAGTTTAGCAAGATGGGATGGGGAGCAGCAATGACCAAAACGTAAACGGGAAAGAGTAGATGTTAGTTTTTTGTCAAAGCGTAGTTTTGAGAAGTTTGAGAACCAATGTTATATTAGCCTGATTTTCTCGATAAAATTTGCCTTTGTGCTGAGTCGACTCCTCCCAATCACGACACCAGCTGTTTTCCAATAAATCCCTAGGAAGAGAGGCCAAGTCCTGTGAGTCTAGAATAGTCACCTTGTCTGGCTGCCAGTTTGGCTAAGTAATCAGCAGCTTCGTTACCCTCAATACCCGCGTGACCGGGAATCCAAGCTAAAGTAATAAGTAAATTTAAACTAGCACATTCTTTCAACAGAGATTTTACTTCTAATACTAGGTGGCTTATTGAATTACTGTAAAATGGACACGATAGTAAAGATTGCAAAAAACTCAAAGAATCCGAGAATATGAAAGCTTTAGCAATTCTGTGACACATAATAAACTTTATGCATTCCAAAATTGCAAACCCCTCTCCACTGTAATTTGAAGTTAGACTTGAATATTGAAAAAGTTAAAAAAATCCATTTGACTGTCTTAAGAAAACGGCGCCTACATTATCAGTAGTTATTGTATGAATTAGCACTTTTAGAGGAATCAGTAAAGAATATTTCACTATCTGAAACATTTTTATTGATATAGGTTAAGAGTTTAGAATTAGGATCTTTCGTGTGTTTATCTATACCAATTGAAGGTCGAAACAAATTATCGGACGCGGCTTACTGCCGCGCCTGATCTGAGGGCCTAGTACGAGTTGGTTTTTTGCTCTCACTTCACTTTTCAAATAGTTAACTATCGTTTCCTCTCTTTCACTCGTTCACTCACTCGCATGATTTCCTCTCTTTCACTCGATACTATTCGCAAAGTGAGGTGAGAAACACAACTCGTACTAGGCCCTCTGAGGTGTGCAAACTATCGGATGTAGTAGGTCGCGGACGTAACCATAGACTAATATGACGTCATCGGGCGTCCGACAGCTATCTGGCACGCAGGATGTTATTAGAGTGTGCACACTTATCAGCCGCGGCAGTAAGCCGCGTCCATAAGCCGCGTCCGATAATTTGTTTCGACCTTGAAAGTAAAACATTGGGGAAGTGTCTATTCATCGGGGCGCCTCGACGAATAGTATTTTTCTCTATCTAGCTGTGCGCACCATTGAATAGCACTTTCTCTAGGGATTGGCTATAAGCCGGTGCCTCGGGTTTGATGATCCCCGCGGGAAGTAACATCTTTAAGGGCAGTATATTGCAAATTAACTTATTTTTGATTCAGTTTTAAACAATCAAGCATTATTTATTTTGAGCAGATAAAAATATATGTTGTAGTTTCATAATCGAACTTGATTATTTTACGGTTAAAAACACGATTTTCGTATTTTCACTCGACTATAAAAATGTGCAAAGACAATGAATATTTTCATTGTTTTTTTAATAATACTTAAAGATTATAAATCTCTTACGCACAAATAATATATAGAAAAAAAGGTAATGACATATAGCAGAATATTTTACGGTTACTTTTTCAAAAAGTGACTTTATGTTTATTTAAAAATTAATATATAATAAAACGCACGACGAATCTTGGTTTAGTAGCCTGCGAGGCGTCGTCGGCGTAGGACCTGTGTCGTTTTTGCTGCCGCGCTGTGTTCCCCCTCTCGCGTCTAGTAGATTGAGAATCTTTTAGATACTCGAAGAGTAGTATAAGACTTGGAAACGCAGTAGGTAATCTAAGTGTAAAATTTTATTTAGTGTAAATTACCAATTTAGTTTAATTTGTAAATGCATAGGGTAGGTAGGTAGGTATTTGGATACAGCAACCAAGTACAAGCTAACGCGTAATTAATTTTGATGACTTTTAAGAAATAAATACTTATCTATAAATAAAATATAAAATAAAAAATATACCTATCGTATAATTTATAAAATGGTTGACTTTGCAATGATTTTACTTATATCGGAAGATGAAGAAGAAAACTAAGTACAGTCAGCAGCATATCAAGCTATAAGTACAAAACTGTCAAAAATCTATAATGAATTTTGAACCTTAAACTGTTCGACTTAAAGTTTAAAAATGATTGAAGTAATTTGACACATTGTGGAAGCCCAGCATGCCGTTGACTGTACCGTAAGGCTGCGTTCAGACGATAACGCACGACCCAACCTCAACCCAAACTCAGCCCAAACTCAGCTCAAACTCAACTCACCCGCAGCCTACTCCTTGAAATACATCACTTACAATTTTGAATCTAATGACACATTAATAAGCTCTTTTTTTATTTTGTCGATGCAACTGCACCCTCCCCGCGCTCAACCCGAACTCAACTCAAACTCAACCCGTACACAACCCAAACTCAAATCAAACTCAAACCGAACTCAAACAGAACTCACTTCAAACTCACCTGGACATTACACAGGACCTTATTAAAGTGTCATAAGACTCAAAATTGTAAGCGATGTATTTCATGGTGGGCTGTGGTTGAGGTGAGTTTGAGTTGAGTTTGAGTTGAGTTCGGGTTGAGGTCGGGTCGTGTGTTATCGTTTGAACGCAGCCTAAAAGTATGCTTCCGCACAGCTATGCGGGCGCGACAATTTTCCGTTCACTTCAAATTGAGCCTTTTGGTCATAACATTACGGTTCAACTTGGAGCGCACTGCTGCTTGCTGCCGAGATCGGCGCAAGCGTTAGTCGTCTTATTTACTTTGAAATTCGGTTGTTTTTTTCCCATATTTTTGTTCACAAACTTTGTTGTTTCATTAAAAACAGTTATTTTGATAAATGTCAATATGGTCGAAAATCAATTGCACCTGTTTTTTTTTACTAGTAATCACTACAAATTTTAGCGAACTTCACTTTTTCCCCGACATTATTTGTTCTTCTGGCTATTGCCTAATATGCCCCAGCAGTTGAAACATGAATAGGCTGGTGATAATGAGGTTGCTTTTAGCCTGGGTGCATTAATCTACTTAAGGGTACACATAAATCACCTGGGTGAATCTGTCTGCTGAAGGGAGAAAAATAATTATGTACGTTGGCCGGTGAGGATGCACGGCTCAAAATCAAGTGTAAACCAATCACGACTTTACCTACGAGTCGACGGTGTGATACTTCCCAGCAACGCCACCATGGAGTAGAGATTTCTAAATACCCTCAAATGAAAGACCATAAAATGTACCTAATTGTACCTTAACTCAAAAAATTGTACCTCTGATAGTTTCAGAGAAAAACGCACTTGATTGTGGACGCTGTACCAGACGCGACGCTGTACCAGATTCCAATTGGTCTCATAGTAATGGCCAAAAATTGTACTTCATTTGTACCTCATTCAATAATTAAAATATGCAGTTTCGATATAAAAAAACTCTTACTTGATTTGCAATACATGCAATGCACGTTGTTATTGATATAAACTGATGTTTATTATGCATTATGCAGTAGTAAGACCACAGAGGCAACCGCCTCTGTGCTCTAGTGGTTCGCCCACCCGTGTAAGATGCAGACGTCCCGGGTTCAATTCTCAGGAGGGTACAATTTGTACTCGGTTTGGTTGATGGTAGGGCTTAATTTGGTGCCATTCATTTGGTACTATTAAGTACAATTAATTATGTACCATATAGTACAATTTATTAGGTACTATGTAGTACAATTTATTTGGTATCATATAGTACAATTAGAAGGTAGTTTAGGTACTATTTAGTACAATAAATTTTGTACCATAGAGTAAAATTTATTAGGTACTACTTTGTACAATAAATTTGGCACCATATAGTACAATTTATTAGGTACTATTAGGCACATTTTATTTGGTACCGTATAGTACAATTTTATAGGTACTATATAAAAGCATTCATTTGGTACATATTATCTGGTAACATATTATAGTACAATTAACAAAGTACTAATTACAAACTAATTAGTACAATCAATTTAGTATTATTTAGTACAATTTATTAGGTACTAATAATAATTAATTACTATAATTAATTTTATTAAATTAATTATGTACTATACAGTACAATTTATTTGGTACCATAATAATACAATTAATTTAGTACTACTTAGTGCCATTCATTTGGTACTATACAGTACAGTTTATTAGGTCAAAGTCAAAGTCAAAGTCAAATAAGCTTTATTCAAATAAACTTAATTATTAAGTACTTTTGAATCGTCTATATTTTCCTACCACCCGTTCCAGACTTTTTTAGCTGACAAGAAGAACGGGCGCAAGAAACTTATCAGCTGTAACAGCCATAAGTAACGATATTTACAAACTTGAATATATCGTTACCAGATAATTACAACAGGGTGACAGGATTATTGGCAACAACATAGACTTATTATATTACTTCAACAAAGTACTTATAGTAGCAATTTATGTGTTACATCATTTCCATGCATTTTGATCTTTAAGATAATCATCTACTTTATAATAACCTTTACCCATGAGCGTTTTTTTAACATGGATTTTAAATTCATGCAAAGGCAGATCAATCACTTGTTGCGGAACTTTATTAATAAAGGCTATGCCTTTCCCCATAAATGAACTTCTAGATTTTGCAAGCCTAAATCTTGGAACGGCAAGTACTATTTACTACAATTTATTTGGTACCATATAGTACAATTAGTAGATACCATTTAGTACAATTAATTAGATACTATTTAGTACTATTAATTTTGTACCATAGAGTACAATTGTAAGATACAAGTACAAAAGCTAAACTAACTTGCATCTACATATCGACGGCGAAGTGCCAATATCTCCTAGTCCTAACAATGATGCCTTTGAATTCAACACCTAAAGGAAGTTAATTTCTCAAAAAAGTCTCAATTAGGAGCGATTGGTACTTCCCCGTTGAAATCTCATAAAATTTTATTCTTTTCCTCTCTTTTTGTATTAGTTTGATTGTTGCTATAGAGGTTTTTCTTATTATGATTTTATAATAGTATTTAGTCATCATTATCATATCAGTTGCACCACACCCACTGCTGGGTATAGGCCTCCCTCATGGGTCTTCATAACGATCGGTCCTGCTTGGCCCGCATCCAGCGGCGCACCGCGACCTTCACCAGATCGTCGGTCCACCTTGTCGGGGGCCTACCCTCGGAGCGTCGTCGTCCGGTACGCGGTCGCTATTCCAATCTTTCCGCCCTAACTGCCTTTGGTTCGTCTCGCTAATTTGTCCCGCCCACTGCCACTTCAGCTAAACAATCTTTCGAGCGATATCGGTTACTTTAGTTCTCCTACGCATATACTCATTTCTGGTTCGATCACGCAGGGAAATGCCGACCATGGCTCTCCATTGCACACTGGGTGAGAGCCTTCTTATGAGACCTGTAGTTAGCGACCACGTTTTACTGCGATAAGTCAACAATGGCAACACACACACACACACAACTTAGACTTTAGTCTTGAGATAAGACACCGAGGTAAGTTGGACTCGAAGATTTGTCGAATACTGGCCAACCGAGCTGGATTCGACGAGAGATCTCTTTTCGAAGTTGAACTTACCTAACTGGACTGTCTGTCCTAGGGATACGTAATGGTCAACAACTTCGTGTGTAGTGTTCCCAACATGAGCTAGAGTGGGTACAACATGAGCACTCGACATGATTTTCGTCTTATCCATCTTCATTCTATGAGCCACTTTCTGGGAGGCACTACGGATAACTTCGAGGATTGTGTTCAAGTCTTCCATGAATAAAAACTATATCATCGGCAAAACGAAGGTGTGTTAGTTAGGTACTGGCCATTAATGTTGATACCGAGTCTTTTCCAGTCCAAGAGCTTCAAGACATCCTCCATCACAGCTGTGAACAGTTTCGGAGAAATAACTTCTGTCTCTGTCTCACACCTCGCTGTAGTTGGATGGGATCTGTGCTCTGATTCTGTACTCGAGCCGAAATGGTGACATTTTCCTATAAGTGCCTCAACACCTCTTCCTTCCTTTCCTTCCTCCTCTTGGTCCTATTGGTGCACCAGACTGCAGCACTGCCCAGGTCTCAATCAAATCAAAAACTTTCTCATAGTCCACGAACGCCAAGCAAAGTGGCAGTTTATACACCTCGGTCTTCTGTACAACCTGCCGCAGCG
The DNA here is from genome assembly GCA_928269145.1 of Agriphila tristella. NCBI lineage: Eukaryota > Metazoa > Arthropoda > Insecta > Lepidoptera > Crambidae > Agriphila > Agriphila tristella. The sequence goes on along the minus strand of OV743433.1, from coordinate 35,475,168 downwards.
TATGGATGTGGTATATGGTGCCAAAGCCTTTTCAGAACGCGGCTAGTTCGGGAGATTGGAAGTCGTCGAACTTGTGAGCGCAACGATTCGTAAGATTCGTATTCTTCAAGAGGGCCTTGTCACCCTTTTTAAAGAACAGAATGACCTCACTTATGTTCCATGTCTTCGGCGTTCTGCTCTCAACGATGACGGAATTGAAAAGCTTCTAAAGGTCTTTTATTCTACTTATTTTGACCATCCACACCGATTACGCCGATGACGCCGCCGCCGCCGACAATTTAGACGCCAGACGCCGCTGCCGGTCAAATGACCATCGGCGCACATGTCTAGTATAGACCAAGAAAAGCAGTTATATTATCAACTTTAGTTAATAACAGTAACTCTACTTTTCAATTTTACCTTTTTAACACGTTTTTATTAGGTTGCTTTCTCGTTTGTTTGTTTGTCCGCAAAGTTTGCGAACGATTTTAAACTAGCTTCCCAATGAGCAATAGACTTGAAACTTTGAACACAGATCAGAACTGAAATATAATGTAATATTATGGTGTCATTAAGCTGATCTTATGATGGAACTGGAAGAAGGCCACAGGAACTTAATGATGAAACCATACAACCCCATTGTGATTAGGCTTGTTAAAATCGTCTTGACGAGTACTCTGATGGAAGATAAGGTCCAGGGTCTGATGATGAAGCTGGAAGGCCATGCCAAAGGAACTCAATATTGAAACCGTGCAATCCCATCGAGTTTGGGCTCATTTGAATCGTCTTGACGAGTACTTTGTTGGGAAATAGTGTCCGAGGATCTGATGATGGAGCCGGAAGAAGGCCATAGGAACTCTATAATAAAACCACGCTACCCTATCGAGTTTGAGCTCGTTTGATTCGTCTTGACGAGTACTTTGTTGGGAAATAGTGTCCGAAGATCTGATGATGGAGCCAGAAGAAGGCCATAGGAACTCTATAATAAAACCACGCTACCCCATCGAGTTTGGGCTCGTTTGAATCGTCTTGACGAGTACGTTGTTGTGAAATAGTGTCCGAGGATCTGATGATGGAGCCCGAAGAAGGCCATAGGCACTCTTTGATAAAACCACGCTACCCCATCGAGTTTAGGCTCGTTTGAATCGCCTTGACGAGGACTTTGTTGGGAAATAGTGTCCAGGGTCTGATGATGGAGCCGGAAGGAGGCCAATGGAACTCTATAATAAAACCATGCAACCCCATCGAGTTTGGGCTCGTTTGAATCGTTTTGACGAGTGCTCCGATAGGAGATGGTATATTTTTAGTCTTAGCTCGTTAACTAAAAAGCATAAAATAATAATTTACTGAAATAAGTATTTTTTTAAAACACCTTTTTTATACGGACTAAATAATTCCAAAAAATCGGACTAAAAATATTAAAACGGACAAGTAAAAACAAACTAAAAAGTAAAAAATAAATTCTTCTGTAAATATTTATAACCCTAATAACTTATACCTACAGAAATTTTAAACCAAAAAACGTGGGGCGCGTTTTGTAAAGTTTCTCATCTATATTGTCTATAGCATGCACTATTTGTCCTCTTAGGGGTTGATTATCAAAATCACAAAACATGTGTGTGCCTATTTATTTTTAGACGTGCTTCTGCAAAGTTTAGAGTTAAAGTTTTAATTCTATATTATATTTTCCATACAAAATTTGAACCCCATTTTCACCCCTTTAGAGGTTACATCATGTCCACCGTGTTGAACTTCAAAATAAATGTTATTTTCGCAATCGTCATCCTAGGAAACCCCAATAACGACATCCATATCGATTTTTAGGTTTATTTGCCCCATTTCACACCCATTTCATCCCCATAAGTATTGAAATACTAACAGTAACGATATACGTTGCGTTAGATTTCCATCCATAAGCTTAAATTATAAATTTAGCGATTTTTACATAGAAAATGAAGAATTTTCTATTCATAAATTAATTCCCTTTTCACTTCTTCGGGGGTAGAATTTTCAAAAACGCTTAAACACGTGTATATTAATTTTCAATCGTCAGTCTAACCACAAAATTTGAAGACCCTAGCTTCGAAACTGAGGGACTTTCATACAAACTTTGGACCCCCGTTTCACACCCTTAGAGGGTGAGTTTTGAAAAACTCTTTCTTAGTGCACCCTTAGACCTCATAAGAAATCAATGTGCCAAATTTGGAGTCTCTAAACCCAGCGGTTTGGGCTGTGCGTTGATATGCCAGTCACCAATCAGTATCTTCTTTTATAATATTTAGATGTATTTAATGGTATGTATTAATGTATTTTGTATGCATGTGAATATCATTTTTCTTTGTTTGTTCCACATTCGTGTTTATTGGTTTGCTGTTGGTTGACTTATAGATAATGCTCTTAGCATTAAGTCCGCCATTTCTACCTTACTTTATGTATTTGTACAAAAAAAATTATGAATAGATAAATAGTACCTAATAAATTGTACTATATGGTACCAAATAAATTGTACTTATCAATACCAAATTAATAGTAATAAATAGTACCTAATAAAAAATTAATTGTACTAAATAGTACCTACTAATTGTACGATATTGTACAAAATAAATTGTACTATATAGTACCTAATAAATTGTACTATATGGTACAAAATTAATTATACTTATTAGTATCAAATGAATGGCACCAAATAGTACCTAAAATGTACTACTAATTTCCAAATAAATTGTACAAATTGTACCTATAAAATTGTACTATATGGTACCGAATAAATTGTACTTAATAGTACCAAATGAATGTCACTAATTTGTACCAAATTAATTGTAAGTAATTGTAGGTAAGATGGTGGTAGCTATTCAGGCGGCCTTGACTTAAGCCCTACCACCAACCAAACCGAGTACAAATTGTACCTCCCTGAGAATCGAACCCGAAACCCCTGCGTCTTACACGGGTGGGCAAACCACTAGACTACAGAGGCGGTTGCCTCTATGGTCTTACTACTGCATAATGCATAATAATTCCTTAGCCAAACATCAATTTATATCAATAACAACGTGCATTGCATGTATTGCAGATCAAATCATGTAAGAGTATTTTTTTATTTTTTTTTCGAAACTCTGCCTGTTTTAATAATTGAATGAGGTACAAATTAAGTACAATTTCTGGCCATTACTATGAGATCAATTGGAATCTGGTACAGCGTGGCGTCGCCAAGAAGTATACTTCCCAACGTCCGTTGCATGTATTGCAGGTCAAATAAGGCTGGCCCCAGACCTACCGGTTCCGTTTCTTTGCTTTGCTGTGCTACCTTGCTTGAAAGACCGCCGGCCAACTAGGGTAATTTTCAATCTATCGCATTTTGGGACTAGACCAAATTGGCAAGATAGCCATTAGCTTGGTTTTATCAAATATCATCGCCTGGATTGCGAAGTAGGAAGCTTTTAGGAGATATGCCACCCTGAACATGGACTCCGATCGTTAAAAATAACTCGATCGCTTATTTATACAAGATGTTTGGTAAAGCCTTATAAAACTGAATATGGTAGATAGGGACCATAATAAAACTGAACAACTTTTACTATGGGACCAAATCTGAAATCGCGAAAAAAATGAACTGTTTCATACATTTTGATAATTTCGTTATTAATTTTTGTATAAAACAGCAGTTTTTTTTTAAAACGAAAACTAAAACTTCTCATCGCACCCCAGACGACGATATTTGATAACACCAAACTAATGGCTATCTTGCCAATGTGGTCAGGTCAAAATATGCGATAGATTGAAAATGAGCCTCTTGGCCGGCGGTCCATGGTAGAACAGCAAAGCAAAGAAACGAAACCGGTAGGTCTGGGGCCAGCCTTAGAGTAGATTTAAAAATGTTTTTTATCGAAACTCTGCATGTTTCATTTATTGAATGGGGTACAAATTAAGTACAATTTCTAGCCATTACTATAAGATCAATTGGAATCTGGTACAGTGTCACGTTGCCAGGAAGTATACTTCCTGGAAACGCCACAATCAAGTGATTTTTTCTCTGAAACTATCAGAGGTACAATTTTTTGAGTTAGGGTACAATTAGGTACATTTTATGGTCTTTCATTTGAGGTTATCTAAAAATCTCTACGCCATGGTGGTGTTGCTGGGAAGTATAACACAATAAGAGTGAATTTGCTTTGCATCAAACAATTCGATGCGCTTCGATTCGGTTGCAGCATGAATTGACCCTAATATTTGATTACTCGTTTTTGGAGGTCCCTTTTCATCGGCAAATTATTAAAAAAAAAGTTAAAATAAAATATCGGTTACACAAAAAAAGCTTGTTGTGAGTGCTCAAATATGTTTAGGTACTTATTTGTAGATAATTATATTGGCAGTTGAGTTGACACTCCACTAACGAATTTACTCAATGAATTCATTGTTTATTCACATTCAAGTAGTTAATTCAAACTCAGAGACCATACAGCAAGTACCTATTCGAACTATAATATTCGAATAAACAAAAATAATTATTTACTTCGAATTAACTACCTAGCTACCTATAATTTTATTGTGTGTGTTAAATGTATTTTTTACCTAGTAAGTACCCATACCCATCATACTTATTTATTGATTTACAACATTATTGATAACAATACATAAACATAAAAAACATAATTATTTAGTTCGAATTATCAAAATAAATATCGCGCGTTCACGCAGTGCATGAGAGTTGACAGAGCACTAGATTCGGCACATGAAATCGCGGGCGGGGAGTGTCCTTTCTGCACGTAGTAAATATCTATATTCTGTGGCTTGGTCTGCGGGGTCAGAGAACACAGAGAGTTCATTTGAAAATGCGTTCGCGCGGCTCGCTCCGCGGGGAGGGAGGTAGCGCTAAATGCCTACGACGCTCGACTATACTGGCCTTAAGTTGTTGTTTCTAGTTTGGTTTGGACATTGCAGGCTGATCACCTGATTGTGCGTTAAGAGAAATGATCCGTGCTTCGGCTGTAGATCCTGCGCCTGACCTCTCCTGTCTTGTCGGTCGTCCTGCCGTCCTATCGGAATTAGAGAGTGAAGGAAAAGAGAGTGCAAACACTTTTCTCTCAAATCTCAATTAAACTGCATCTATCTCTAAACACAAACCAAAACTACGCACTGCACTAACAAATCTGCTAAAACCACAGCCAAAGATGACTACTATACCCGCAAATGCGCACTATGGAACTTTGTCATATTAACATCTACGTTTACGTCATCCGCAACAAATAATTAGGTACCTACATGTAACAATAAAATTCTAATAGGTATTTTTTTATTAATATTAATTATTGAATTATTAATTTTAATAAGATAGGGTCTAGGTATAACAAATCTACAATTTTTTCCGTTTTTTTGGTTTAAAATGGCTGCCAGGTTCATTAGCAATTTGCGGGGATAGTATTACAAGGTGTTTTCGAAATCGCAAAAAAGAAAGCAGCTGTTTCATACAAAAATTAATAACGAAAATATCAAAATGTATGAAACAACTGATTTTTTTTCGCGATTTCAGAGTTGGTCCCATTGTTGTAGTTCAAAAGTTGCTTAGTTTGATGATCCCTATCCACCATATTCGGCTTTATAAGGCTTTTACCAAACACTTTGTATTATAAAAAGCTGCACCACAGCAATAAAATAACACTAACGGTTAAATTGAATATAACGAGAAACAACAACTCAAAGATGTTGCTTCCCGCGGCGGGGATCGAATCCACGACCTCTGGATCGAGAGAACAACACTCTAACCACTAGCCTAAGAGGCATTTACACAATTATTATTACTACCTATTTGAATATTTTAACTTACGATTACGACAACTAAAAAGGAGGCACCGGCATATAGCCAATCCCTAGAGAAAGCGCTACTCAGTGGTGCGCACCGCTAGATAGAGAAAAATACTATTCGTCGAGGCGCCCCGATGAATAGACACTTCCAAACATTGGGAATGAAAGTAAGACAGGGGTAATCGAAGGAAAACAAAGGATGAGTGGAAAATTTGGATATAATGTTACTCGAGCTAAGATTATTGGCTTCTCTCAAACTGTTGACTAAATATGGAACAGTTTTTTTTTCCGGGAATAAGTTGATTTAATTCCTCTAATCTTGGGATTAGGGGGTGGGAATTTAGTTGAGATAATTTAAACAGGTATCTATTTGATAAATATTGCCTTCTTAAATCTAATGGACGATCTGCACTTTCTACTTGTAACGCGTTTGTAGGAGTAGGTACTTTTCATTGCACCGATAACAATACACAAACATCTAAATTGAATTGAATCTAATTTTTTGCAGCAGCTTTACTTAAGGGAGACAAAGTGAATGATCCATAATCCAAAATGCTCCTAATTAAGGCATTATAAACTAACTTCAGCGTGAAGGGATGAGAACCCCACCAAACACCAGAAAGAGCTCTTAAAATATTAATATTTTTTCACATTTATTTACTACATAATCAATGTGCGCAGCCTCAGAGTTTTTAGGCCCTCCGCTGCCTTGAGCGGGACACGCGCGCGGGGCGACATAGATTAGAGCTTACTCATGCACTGCGCAAGCATCTGTCCGTCAAAAACCAGCAATCTATATTCCCGCGCCGTGTACCCGCGGCGGGATCCCGCTTAAGGCAGCGGAGGGCCTTCCTGTCGAATTTCTTACCTAAAAATATTACTTCTTCTACCCTATCTTATTAAAATTAATAATTTAATAATTAATATTACTAAAAAATACCTATTAGAATTTTATTGTTACACGTAGGTACCTAATTTTTTGTTGCGGATGACGTAAACGTAGATGTTAATATGACAAGGTTCCTTCACTCGGCGGCAGGACGACCGACAAGACCAGAGGGCCTAGTACGAGTTGGTTTTTTGCTCTCACTTCACTTTTCGAATAGTTAACTATCGTTTCCTCTCTTTCACTCGTTCACTCACTTGCATGATTTCCTCTCTTTCACTCGATACGATTCGCAAAGTGAGTTGAGAAATACAACTCGTACTAGGCCCTCAGAGAGGTCAGGCGCAGGATCTACAGCCGAAGCACGGATCATTTTTCTTATCGTACAATCAGGTGATCAGCCAATGTCCAAACCAAACTAGAAACAACAACTCAAAGATGTTACTTCCCGCGGGGATCATCGAACCCGAGGCACCGGCATATAGCCAATCCCTAGAGAAAGTGCTATTCAATAGTGCGCACCGCTTGATAGAGAAAAATACTATTCGTCGAGGCGCCCCGATGAATAGACACTTCCATTTTACAAGTGTGAAGGTGCAAACAAATTATCGGACGCGGCTTACTGCCGCGTCTGATCTGAGGTGTGCAAACTATCGGATGTAGTAGGTCGCGGACGTATCCGATAGTTTGCACACCTCAGATCAGCCGCGGCAGTAAGCCGCGTCCGATAATTTGTTTGCACCTTGATCCTTGTCACTTTATTTGTTTTTCCTTTATTATTTTAAAAGTGGTGTTAGAAATTAAAAAAGCACTTTGTCTCACGCTCGCAGCAAAAATCGATTTTGCTGCGAGTTTTTACGCGCCAAAAGCACCCATTTCGTGCTGGAGAGGTGAATTTTTTTTTTTCTATTTAACTGGACTGGCTGTCTGTATGATTTGACAGCAAAAATCTTGTGCCTATTTGAAACGCCTCTAGCGTGGATCTAAAGAACTAATTCTGACGTTGTCCGTTTATTTTGAAACTGATTCGTGGATTCAGTCGAAATTCTCGAGATTTTTGTGGATTTAAGTGTGATTCAAGTTACCAAAGTTGTGAAAAATGAAAATGTGTGTTTATTGTAAGCGGCGCTACAAAAAAGACAGTGCAACATCATTCCACAGGTAGTCTTTTTATTTATTCACAATGAGCGGTTTTCTGACAGCTGAGAATTTTAGTTTATTTTTATGTTGATAGATGGCGCTTAGTTGAACAACGACATCTAGCCGTCTTTTAGGTACTACTTTTGTTTTTTAAACTGCCTTTTGAAAACCGCTCATTGGCACCTATTGCACTTGTATATAATCTTTAGAATGTAATCATACACAATTCCTTTAATATTGTAATATTTTCTACTTTTTAACATGAATAATAATGAGATTCGATTACGATACGATACGGTCCAAATAAAGATTTGTTTTATTTAGAATTTGAGACTAGTGATGGCATATCGTCATATCGATAGTTTCATTATCGATTGTTAAAATTCATTAACACGTGTTTTTTTCGCGTATTTGTTTCGATATTAGTTTATTTCTGGCTTTGTAGTCAATATATATAGCCGAAATTGCCGAAAACCATGGACTCCGACATACCAATTTTTATAAATTAAATAACAATAAGAATTTTTATTGTTCATAAATAATTCTATAGAATAAGCATACATTTGTGTCAAATTTGAATGGAAGTTTTAAGTTGTATAAAGAGCTATCGATATTTGCGTCGACATATTATGCACATCACTAGATTTAGTACCATGCATGTCCCTCACGCTACGTCCTACAGCGCCAAAATGGCGGAAATCAAATAGGCACAACAAGAAGCTTATATAAGCTTCTTGAGGCACAAGAACAGTTTGACAGCAGCCAGTCTATTGGAATATATACAAGTCAATGAATCGCGGCTTATAATGTACTCTGTGGAGACCGATGACTCAGCGATCAGTCTGTTGGAATGCTGCCATTGACATTGACAGACACTAGACAGACATGGATGGATCAGACGACATGATCGGAATTCGGAATGAAATGAAATGATCTAGCGATGGGCCAACTCGGTTTATTTCCAACTCAAGTCAACCCGTTTCAAAATTCGCGTAACTCGGTTTCAACTCGAGTTAGCCAACCCGAGTTGGCTCGCGGGTCGACCCGCTACGACCCGCGAGCCAACTCGGAAATTCGCGTAACTCGGTTTCAATTCAACTCGAGTTAGCCGAACCGAGTTGGCTAGCGGGTCGTAGCGGGTTGACCCGTTAGCCAACTCGGGTCGGCTAACTCGAGTTGAATTGAAACCGAGTTACGCGAATTTCCGTAGCTGTAAGCGAGTCCGACGGAGTTGCCTAATCGGTTCGGAACCGACCACAGATGGTCAGCAACTGTGGAAACCTTTACCTTTTTAATTGTTCATAGATTAGATACTAGCTAAGTAGGTTAGGTTGTTTTAATTGTTTATGACGATATTGTGATTTTGTTTGGAATTTGGGTAGGTAAGGTTAGTTAGTGAAAAAAAAATTACGCTATCATTCATTAGGCTGTTTTCTTTTATACACGACTGCCCAAAGCAAAAAGAGTGTATATGTGTTCAGGATTCATGAAAGTTTGTGGGTATGTGAGTTTCTTTATTCCACCATAACTTCTAAATGCCTGAACTGATTTAGATAAATGGGATATCGTTAGAATCCTTACAGCATCTTGACTGACACTGGCTATATTTTTTCAGGAAAAATCAATATGGCGACTGTACAATGCCATTTTCAAGTGTGAAAAAAAAATGTTTTCTTCTATTATTACAATATGGGCATCAAATGAAAGGCCTTGATGAGCACATTCCAAAACTATATAACATGTCACTAAAATGTGTGAAATAAAAATAAATAAATTTAAAAAATATTAAAAACACGACTGCCCTGTCAAAAACGAACTAAAAAGTTAAACAACAAGTGTCATTGCAGTCGGGGACCACTTTGATCACAAATTGTTCAATAAAAAGGTCCCCCGACTGCAATGACACTTGTTGTTTAACTTTTTAGTTCGTTTTTGGCAGGCAGTGTTTTTAATATTTTTTTTAATTTATTTATTTTTTTGTGTGACTTTTAAGAGTTGTCGTATTTCCTGAATATTTGTATTTATCAGAACATATTTTGCACTTTACTTTGCCATCTACGGGTAAATCCAATACTTTCCAAACCTTTGATTTCTTTTTCCGACTGGATGACATTGTCTCAAAGTTAAACACGACACAAAACACACACTCAACACAATTACGATGTAAAAAGAGCTTTTAAAAACCGAACTTTAATATTTGTCTATCCAAACATTAAAAGAAACAAAACAAGTAAACAGTTATATAAAAATTCACCGGTAGTAAGAAAACAGAACTTCGGGTGCTACGGGTAAACTCGAATTAGATCGGCCAACTCCGCCGCCGGGCCGGGCTAAGCTTGGCGCCGGCGGCGGAAGCGAAGGTACACAAATCGAGTTCTTAACGGGCTGACTCGAGTTGACCCGATACAACTGCAACTCGAGTCAACCCGGGTCGGAACTCGAGTTGGCCCATCACTAAAATGATCGGATTCAGCTTTTTCAGTTGTTTAAAGTTGTTTTTCAGCGAACGAAAACAGGATTCGAAACGATAGGTCTTTTGTTGTCTCAGAATTTCTAACATAATAGAAATTGATGAATATAAAACAGTTACATTGTTGCACAAACTATTAAATAGAAGAGATGATTATGAAGTATTTCTGATTGAGTGTGAACAGTTTACCTATAAAAATAAAAACATTATAAGGGCTGTGTTTTGTGATTGTGTTGTAAAGATATTAATTTTGGGGTAACACAATGAGTCGAAAAGGTGGGAACTCGAGAGCTAAAACTTACGAGCGTGATGGCCATGATTATATTGAGAAACGCCGTACAAGTTTTCACTCGTATACTGGCTCTACTAAAGATAAATATTTGGGTGACAATCGTGGAAAAAAGAGAAAGATTGGTATGTTATTTTCAATTAAAATCAGTATTTATGTTATTCATAGGGATACAGTAACTATAACTTGGTCAAAGGGAATGAAAATGGCAGCGCTCATATTTGACTCTCGCCTACACATTACCTGCACGCTTAACATGGTCACTTTCTTTCTCACTTGCAGCCATAATAAAGCCTACCATATGCTGCTATTTTATTCCGTCAACAGTAAAAAAAGCTTATGCCATTCCGTCAACGCCGAGCCGGCCGCATGAGGCCAGCATTTTGTTTACGTTTTCTTCTTTTGTTCTCTTATCTTCTCTGGTGCTAATTAGGGTTGGCTTTAGAAATGGGGTGACCAATTTTGGAACTGAAATATATCGCATTTTGTAGATTTTCGAAAGGCCTTTCAAATGATACTAGTCTCCCGGCAAGGAAATTTGTATTTTTGTTATTATTATTATTTTTGTGTGTGAAAAGAAACAAAATTTTGTATGACAAAATGTCAGTATTTCGTATTTCTGAGTGAAACGGAACACGTTTACACACCATATTTGTATATTTGATAGTTCGCGTGTATTTCTGTTTTCGTTTATTTCAGCAGTTTCAGAACTGAAATTAGTCAACCTCGAAACCATGTGGTAATAGTCTGTTCTACCCCTAGAGTGTTTTTATGAGCCGCGGAGATGTAAGAAAAGTGGTGTTTTGAGGTTAAGATTTTTGAAATCATATATCTCAGTATTTATTAATTCCCTTGTGGCGGGAGTGGTACAAAGGGGTTTCCCTCTTCCCCCCTTACCCCCCATATCGATCTCAATCGTCATTTCTAAAGGTTACCCTTAATTATTTTTAGGGGGGTATACACAGAGGGGTTATTTAAATGCCATTTTGTTAATGACTGAGTTATGAGATAAAAGTCCTTTAATTAAACTCGAATCGTGATTTTCTTTTCTAAGTATAAAATTGTGAGAAGTATCCTACCTACTTAAAAACGTACTTCTGGCTTCTTGACTCGACGACTTAATATGGGTAGCTTTAGTATGTCATGCTCACTTCAAACATTTCTGCGGTGGTGTCGTGTGAGGCGGGTCGTTACGTTCCCTCAAATATGGTTGAGCGAAGCGATGGCTGGTTCATGCGTCATGCTCGTGAACGGGTGCTGCCAGTGGGAATGGGTCTGCTTCTGTCTGCTTGTATTAAGGGCGTCTTATAACTCGTATATAAAAGATCTGTTTTATATTGTCTGTATGTATGGCACTTCTTACTCAAAAAATATAATTCTTAATAGCTTACCTTGTTTTGATTTATTTAATTGAAATATTTTTACTTTCTATAGTCAGTAGTTTAGTGAAAGACCTATGAAAAGCTTTTGGATATAAATTTTCAATTCGATGCCTTAACATAGGTAGTCTTAGTATGTCATGCTCTCTTTAATCATTTCTGCGGGGTGTCGTATGAGGCTCAAATATGGTTGAGCGAAGAGATGGCTGGTTCATGCGTCATGTTCGGGAACTGGTGCTGCCAGTGGGAATGGGTCTGCTTCTGACTACCTATCTTAATGCATATTGAATTGTATGTTTTTCTTTTATTTTTATTTATTGTAACAGCCTAGACTGAATAACAAGTTCAAACTTTGAATTTAGCTTAAAATCTGTAAATTGATTAAGAAATTTGAAACTCATTAAGAAATGAGCTAATTCAATAATGTTATTTATTTGTTAATATTTGTTAATATAAAGTCTGGAAACGATATACATATTTGTAAATATCGTTCCATCTGATTGATAAAGCTGACAAGTTTTTTGCGCCCATTTTTCTTGTCAGTTAAAAGACGTCATAATGGGTGGTAGGGTAAAAGAATTGACGATTTAAAAATGCTTATTATGTGAGCTTATTTAAATAAAATATATTTCACTTTCACTTTCACATACTACCTATTGTTATAACCATGTGGTCTTAATTGATTTATAAAGATGTTAAGTTTTATTCACTCTTAAATCTTTGTATGATTGAGCAAAATGAGTATGTTTATATGCTCTAACTTAAATCTCACATTAGTTTATAAGTTCTAAAATGTTTTAATTATGTTTTCAGATTCAGATATTGAATGTCTTGACAGTGATTCATCTACAGACATCGAACTAGTAGCTGGGTGAGATCTATTTATTAATATTATTAATTTATAAGTCTTAATGTTACTACATAGCATACGTAACAGGTTAACATCGAACGAGATGGTGACGTGCTGTGTACCATAAAATTTTTCCTATCCGGTCTCATCTGTGTTCTCCTCGCGTATATTTTTATTTGCAACGATGTAAAAAATCGCACTGTTCCATCTCTGTTCTGGCTGGTACGTTAAAAAGCCCACCACATACTGAGACCTTTATTCATAACTTTAAGTTTGTTGCTGTTATTATATTTTTAATGTCAAATATGTATGCAAGCTATCAAAACTAGAAATAACGACTAATAAAAAAAAATACAAATACAAAGTCTTCAATAGTACGGCTCATTTTAACCTATATTATATAGGTACCCCCCAAGAAAGGAAAATCACTTTACAACTTGCTGCTACTTCTATATTTTATTATACAGTGTGGATTGTTGAGACGGGACATTAAGGGCAGGTACCTTAACCGTTATAGTTACAGGAAAACGTTCCAGGGAGACCATCCATAACTTTTTGAGATATTCTGAACTGCATTCACAGATTTTGGAAAAAAAATAACGTTAGCAAAAAAAATGCTTAAATACCAAAAAAAAAATTTTTATGCCAATCGATCCTATTTCATATGGGGATCAAAATACTCTATGGGTTCACTTAAGGTATGAGTACTAGAAATGACAGAAATCGCCAAAAACGTTTCCCATACATTTTGTACGGAAAAACGAAAAATCTTCTTGAAATATTTTTATTGCCAAATGTTCCTATTTGTTACTGTTAACAAAATACTCTTTAAGGTCAACTAAAATTTGAGTACAGAAACTAGGTAAGTCACACACAACATCGTCTTCAGACGCAGACACAATCCTTAATAACATTAGATCCAAAAAGTAGTTTCTGTACTCAAATTTCAGTTGGCCTAGAAGAGTATTTTGATCACAGTAAGAAATAAGATCGTTTGGCACTAAAAATATTTCGAGTAAATTTTTCGTTTTTCCGTACAAAATGTATGGGAAAAGTTTTTGGCGATTTCTGACGTTTCTAGTACTCATACCTTATATAGAGTCTTTTGATCCCCACATGAAATAGGATCGATTAGCATAAAAAATTTTTTTTGGTATTTTAGCATTTTTTTTGCTAACGGTAATTTTTTTCTAAAATCTGTGGATGCAGTTCAGAATATCTTAAAAACTTATGGATGGTCTCCCAGGAACGTTTTCCTATAACTATAACGGTTAAGGTACCTGCCCTTAATGTCCCGTCTCAAAAATCCACCCTGTATACGTAAAAACTACATGCATGCCAAGTTTCATGCTTTCTGCAGGATGGGACCGTGTTTGGTTGAAAAGAGCCATACTATATTGCAAGTCACAAGTTTTTAGTAAGTATACAGTTTTCCATCTAGATTATTATTATAAACAAAACATTGTATGGTTTAGGACAAAATTCCCGAGGCCTATAGAAGATAGAGATTCAACTACATCAGGATCTCCGTATGGCCTAAATCCTGACTATCTTAAATCCCTTGGGATAACACCTCCTCTACACGAGTGGATTCATGTGACTAATGTAAGTACTTAGTTTTTAGATGAAATATAATTAAGGTTAAACAGTTGCACTGGACTCGCTTTTGTTGGCACATAGCGAGTCCAGCTTAGATTTTAGCTTTTAGATATCATACTTCATATAGTGATCAGTTGCTACGCTGACACCCTAAAATATATTGTGTAAAAGTTAAAATCCTAGGAAACCAGATTATGTGCCTACAATAGCGAGTTCAGTGCTACTGTTTAACCTTAACAGTTGGTCTCACAAGTAGCCAAACACTTATTTCATGTTTCTGTTTTGGGACATTGATGACTGTCTGTTGGTTCCTACTACAATCCAAGACATATCAAATCAATGTTACTTACAAACCTACGCAGATAAAGAATGGGATTGGAAATGGTGGCTCACCGCCCTTACCACATTGAGAGGGAGTGAGAGAACGATAGGTCTGTCGTTTAGTATGTGAACGAAAAGTGAATAATATGTAGGGCGCCATTTTCAATTCCATTTTTTATCTGTGCAGGTTGTAATTCTTCTTCTTGTTTTTGATGTGGCAATCCACTTGGTGATGTTCCCCAATGAGGAATACTTCTGCCAGTTTCGGTAGGAGTGGGAATGATGGGTTTGGAGTTAGGCATGATCTTTGTTATTGTATTTTGCCAGTATTTACAATTATTTTTAGCACTCCTCTCCCTCTCCCTCTCCCTCTCCCTCTCCCTCTCCCTCTCCCTCTCCCTCTCCCTCTCCCTCTCCCTCTCCCTCTCCCTCTCCCTCTCCCTCTCCCTCTCCCTCTCCCTCTCCCTCTCCCTCTCCCTCTCCCTCTCCCTCTCCCTCTCCCTCTCCCTCTCCCTCTCCCTCTCCCTCTCCCTCTCCCTCTCCGTCTCCGTCTCCGTCTCCCTCTCCCTCTCCGTCTCCCTCTCCGTCTCCCTCTCCGTCTCCCTCTCCCTCTCCCTCTCCCTCTACTATTTCAACTGCTATTTCAACTGTCTACCTGTAGTCGTTATCAATATCAAGCAAAAAACGGCAAAAAAATCACGTTTGTTCTATGGGAGCCCCCCTTAAATATTTATTTTATTCTGTTTTTAGTATTTGTTGTTATAGCGGTATCAGAAATACATCATCTGTGAAAATTTCAACTGTCTAGCTATCACGGTTCATGAGATACAGCCTGGTGACAGACAGACTGGGCAGCGAATGCTTAGTAATAGAGTCCCGTTTTTACCCTTTAGGTACGGAACCCTAAAAATAGCATATATTTTATTTAAAAAAGATGACTATTATCCTAATCGAGATGACAAAAACAAACAAACGAGAAAGCAGCCTAATAAAAACGTGTTCAAAATACCACATTGGGCAGCTTAAATCAGTTACATAGTTACCAATTATATGGGATAGGCCCTATTTTTGAATCGCTCGTCTGGCGTCGTGCGCTCGTTTCTACTGATTTTCGTTCGACATCCCATACATTTGAGTTGATTTGTCGAACGAAAATCAGTAGAAACGAGCACTCGACGCCAGCCGAGCGATTCAAAAATAGGGTCCATAGTTACCAACTAGTGGGATAATTAGTTGCCCACTCAGTATTTTTGTAACCCATTTAGAGTTTTCACTGCTAACTTAAATTATTTATCAACCATACATATTGTCGCCCGTTTTGAGTATTTTTGTAATCAACTGTTAGTCGCTCGTTTAGTTATTTTGTCGCCCAAAAAATAAACTGCTGCCCAGTTTAGTATTTAAGTATTCCATTAACAGTCACCTTTAATTATTTCCAGTCACCCAATTAATTAATTAATTCCCATAAATTAGTAAGTAATTTTCGTACAAATTATTATTTTATGTGAAGATCATTTACCAAATAAGACAAGGATACACAGACTAGTATTATGCTATTAGTAATTAATTTAAATGAAATTAAAAGGCTTCATTTAAAAGTATTGTGTCTGCTGCATGGAATGATAACGTTATTTTTTAAATGTAACGTTATTTCTTACTTTTTTTACCGTTAATTTTAACATTAACGTTATGTCAATAAATAACGTTACTTTAGATAACGTTACATTGAAATTAACGTTATTTCATTAAATAACGTTACTTTTAAGTTTAACGCTATATTTAACGGTAATTCTAACGGTACAATAATTTTAACGTTATTTTTAACGGTAAGTTTATTGATAAAATGTTTTTACGGTATTTTTAACGTTATTTTTAACGGTATTTCAATCCCTGGTCTGATGTGGCCCTTACTAGAACTAACGGCGACTAAATTAACAACACAATGAAAAAATATTTTAAGTAAAATAAAATTATGATCTGTAATAAATAATTTGTAAATACTTCTTTTGCATGTCCATTTTAACAGTTTAGCTGTAATAAATCCGAGCTGAAGACGGCCCTAGAGTTAGCTGGACGAGTAGTTATGTGCGCGATCCGTGAGCGGTACGCTCATGTCCTGTACAGTCACCCCCTAGAAGCTGTTCAGGTTTGTACATGAACTATTTACCTATGTTTTATTCTAAGAGGTGCTGTTGTGTTTCACTTGCTAAAATGTACTATAAAGGTCTGGTTAGACAGTAAAGGCGACGCGCAGGCGGAGTTATCACCAGTTGTAATATACTGTGGTTAGTGTAAAAGATGCTGCACAGCTTTATTTTGTGGTCGCGACCGCTCTCTGTCTGATTAGATCACAGGACCTTAAAAATTTGTGGGTTCTGCCAACCATCCTTGCATAGAAATAAAACAATAGTATTAGCACAGTTTAACTCCATACAGTTGTTAAACGCCTTTGATGATGAACGATGCCGCCGCGTGTCGCCGCCCGTGTAGGTGGGGTTCTGCCGTTTGGCCAAATTATTTTTGGTCCAATTTCACTTCCCAAAAAACGTATGGCACTAGTTTCATTTCCCAAATGAATCTTTGGCAAATTTACGTATCGCATTTTATTCACTTGGTCAAATTATCATTTAGCATATTTTTACTTTGTCAAGTTTTATTAGGTCAAATGTTTATTACGCAAACGTTTTATTTTGCCAAATATATATGTATTCCAAATAATGTTTGGTAAAATTGACACTTCACACACTTAACTTATTTATAGCGTAAGTTTGGCAAATGATAATTTATTTTTACTGATACAGGAATGCAGGACATGAGTATATAGAAATTCCAAGTATAAAGGGAACAAATGGCAGAAATAAATATTATTGATATAATCGTAACAGGATAATGGTAAAATTATATTTATTTTCATAAATTAAGAAACTAAAAACGATTTAGGTAATGTTTTTTTTAAACCAAATAAGTAAGTATTTTATAATCTTATTTTTTTAAATAAGTTGCGATACACATTAGTAATTTAACGTCTGAATAAAATTTTAGAAAATTGGGAGAATTAAAGCACGTATTAATAATTATGAAATACTGTAAAATTCAAGGCTTATTGAATTACTTTATTTCCAGTAAATAAAGTTAAAAAATATTTTCTCATTTTTTGGCAATGTTTTTGTAATTTTTTGGAGTACCTAGATAGGAGGTTTTTTAACATATTTTTTTTTAAGATAGGTAATTACATAGAAGCTATTCCCTATAAAGTTAGGGTGAAATTGGTGTCGATTAAATAGTAAAATATTGCGTTAGGAGATATTGGCTGTGACATGCGAAATTATGTCGCATAAAACTAAAAATAGTTAAAAACTAAGGTAGGAGGTATTGGTACTTCATCGTCAATTTGTATCTATTATGCACTACTCAAATTAATATGTAAATCGTATGCCATGCAATATTTTGGAAAGAGTATGTTTTGCCAAACGATACATTTGACTAAATAATATTTGGTAAAATGAAACTTTGACCAAGTAATTATTTGCTAAACAATGATTTGCCAAAAAGAGTTTTGCTAACTGAAAAATTGCGATAAGTTGTTTTGCCAAATGTTTTTTTGCCAAATGAAAAGGACCATGCCCATGGGTCTATAGAAGTCCGGCCCACGGTAAACCGCGGTGTACACAGACGAATTGTGCATTAAATGAAAGCATGGCATGTCAAATACTCAATAAACTGAATGTTGGTTAAGAAAATAAGTCGCCTTTTTTAGATAAAACGACTTTTTTTCGTTAGTATGGGCACAATTTATTTCAACAATTTTCATATCAGAGGCATTTGTTTTATCGTTTTAGTCACTCGTAGTCAGTTTAACTAAATGTAATGTTGTTTACTTTGAATTAACTAACCAGAGTTGCTTCTAGAATCCAATGCATGCGAGAGTCAAGTGGGCAGTTTCCATTCCAGATTATCGTCATATAAATAGCGGGGCCTAACTCGAAAGTTCGGGATAGGGTCGGAGACTTGGAGTCCATTAGCGTAAAATGGGTCAAAAAGTAAAGGATGCACGAGAAAAAACACACTCACTGCAAAACACTTCCAATACAAAACAAAACAACAAAACACAAACAAACGACAATCAAACGTTATGACGTCGTCGTACTGTCACTATAATGTCAAACTGACAGTAGACCAGCCGAGTACACAGTGCTGCCATTTTTCTATTGGAATCGATTACTAATTCGATTTTAGTCTTGTTCAATACTGATCTAATCTAAAAAATATTTTATGATATGAACTGGTTTTAATAAAAACTATATTTTTTGAAGTTATACTCAGTCAAACAAGAATTGCGGTTACAAATAATGTTAGTAATTAATAATATATTTTGTTGGTATCGATTTTAATATCGAATCGATTGTTTACGAGATTTTGACGTACCTAGAGCAACGTCACTCGGATAAAAATCTTTGAATTGTTATTAAAATGGTTTTGGTGATGGCGACTTTATTACATAATAATTCCAATTGCATTATTGATATTAAATTAAATAATGATTTTTAAATTTTATCGTAACTTTGTACACGGTATTTTAAAGTTGGGCCGTAGATGGGCGTAAGCCTTTGCGTAAAATAGTTTGCGATGTGATATTTTGGGAAACGTTTTTTGCCCAAACATTAGTAATCCCGCACCCTGATTATCTAAAAAGAAACTATTTAGCGACCGGTTGCATTTGACATACATTGCTACTTTTCTTTGGTATCTTTTTTTTTACCCCAAAGAAAAGTAGCAATGTATTACGTTCATCTGTGAACTGCGACCGGTCGCTAGGCAGTTTCTAATTAGATAATCAGCCCGCCGTGTAGGTACTTACGCAATC
The DNA here is from genome assembly GCA_928269145.1 of Agriphila tristella. Lineage (NCBI taxonomy): Eukaryota > Metazoa > Arthropoda > Insecta > Lepidoptera > Crambidae > Agriphila > Agriphila tristella. The sequence goes on along the minus strand of OV743433.1, from coordinate 35,455,592 downwards.
AGCCGCAGATGTGCAAGGGTTGTCAAAATAGAAAATAAATGTGATTAATAAGTAATTATTTACAACACACATATACATAAACTTTCGCATTTATAATAGTAGGTAGGTATTAGTAGAAAGTAGGATTAGTGATTAGTAGAACAAGGACATAAATAATCTAACATTACACGATCAGTGTTCAAGTGCTTTATAGCCCGTGCGCAAAGCGTAGGTATGTAGGTAAGTTGGTAGGTACCTATATCAAATAAACTTCAAAAGTGGCACCTAGCTTCCTTTTAAGTACTTACTTTAACAGAACGGCCGCGGCGTCATTTACTAATTAATAGTGTTCGAGTACCTAGTAGCACAGAAAATAAATTAGTAGGTACCTATGTACTAGGTAGGTACCACCAGTGTAGGTACTACGTAAAACTCTGGTTCAAACAAGGTCATACACAGAAAATAAATTAGTAGGTACCTATGTACTAGGTAGGTACCACCAGTGTAGGTACTACGTAAAACTCTGGTTCAAACAAGGTCATAGGTACCTAGCTATTTTGTGATGATAGCAACACGCACGATATGCTTATGTACCTAGTTCCTACATACCTACCAAATATATATTCATTACTTATTTCACAAATCTACTTGAAGTTATTCTTTAGCTACAATCAAATACTATAAAACTGCACACGACAGGTATTATTGAATAATACAAAAAAAGATGATGATTGGTTAAGTAGGTAAGTAGTTAATACGAAATTACTTATAGGAATAAATAAACTTACCTCGCATCACGAGGAAATCTATGAAATTTTAAGTCCTTGTTGTATGTCGCCGTCGAGGCACATCCGTATACGGAACAAAACAAGTGTGCATCATTATAATTATGTACTATAATAAAATTATACCTAATAAACGATAGCGTCATAAAAGATTAATAAGTATAATAATGCGTGATTTATTCGGTCGCGTCAGCCTTCCGCGTTCGAGTACCCAAACTCGGCGAGTTTGGGTACTCCGAGCCGCGCCGCCCGACCCCCCTCGAGACCCCCTCCGTTGCTCTGCGCAAGTAGGTACATTCGTTTTTCAACTGTATGGAGTTAAACTGTGGTATTAGTTAACTGCAGTCCTCTGATTGGTTGAATTTGAACTGCGTGAATTTAATGTGTCTATTTCTGCCAAATCAAAAAAAAACCTTGTTACGGACAGTCAGCGCCACGCAGCGGTGAATTTTGATTTCTCAAAAGCAGACGCGCAACTCCACTGTTCCATCTCATATCTTAGGCTCAGTCCGCGAGTTGACAACTTTTCAAAAATAATTTTAAGCGCTTCATGTGTTTAAAATAATACCCGTAAATTAATATTTTATTAATTACTTTTCCTTTTAATCAAATAAAAGTATAATTTTAACTTAAATAAGAAATATGACATAAAAACGCGCCAATATGATCACGTGACTACGTATGACGTCATCGTTCAATAAACAACAACAGCTGTCAAATAGTACTCCATTCAATAAGTGATAATTTACTGGGTGTACAGTGATTTTGCTCATATTCACTCATATTTTAATTAGTTATAAACGTGAAAAATTACTACCAGTGCTGTGCGGTACCTTATTATGAAAATACTACTATTAAAACGCCCACAAAACATGATAAGAAAACATGATTATCTGAGTGATATTTATATCTTAATTATAAATTACAACACTGCATGTGTAAAATTAGCACTATACTCACATAGATGTTTTAAAATTTCTGAATTCAGAAGAACAGAAATCCGAATTTGCATTTTAATTTAGCAAAATAGTTTGCCACCATAAGAGCTTCTATTTTGGGCAAGTTCTTGCTGTCACCTTTTACAAATCCTTTTTCCATTATTTAAAAATCTCTATTTCTACACTTAGAATATTTATTTATCACTTTTCCACCACAAAATATTATTTATCTTTGCAGACAAACTACAATATAACCAGTAACCTAGCAGCTGTCAAAATATTCAAACAATGACACTGACGTCCATTATACAAGTACGCTGGACAGGCTATTCTCTATTGTCATGAAATGACAGCAATTTTTTGTGCCGATTTGAAAATCTCCATATTGGCGCTGAGAGCACTAGATTCTACTATAGCAGTAGTGAGTGTACTTGGAACTAATTAATTCCAAGTACACTCACTACTGCCATAGTATAGAATCTACTGCTCTCAGCGCCAATATGGCGATTTTCAAATCGGAACAAACGATTGGTGACATTCGCCTGTCCAGCGTACTTGTATAATGGACGTCGTCACGTTTAAAAATTCCTAATTTTCGCAAGGGAAAATAAAACAAATTAATAATTATATTTTCTACATTTATTTATTTTAGGGTTTCTGTTAATAGATCTATTTAAATAAACAGTTATTTTCAAATTTTAAAGATACTGTCAACTCGCGGGTTGCACCACCTAACTTTAACGAAAACAAGCTTGTTAAAGTACCGGTTAAGCACGAATTAGCCAAAAAAAGAGGTTGCCAGCCAGATGTCCTTTGACAAGTTTGACGTGACAAATAGGTAGCATTATCATTTGACGATAACTTTAACTTTGACAGTGTTTTGGTGCAACTCACACTTAGAGCAACACGGCTTCCGTTGGAACAGATTCCTGTCTTACTCTAAGCATATACTAGCTTTACTTCCGAGAATAATAAATGTCAATAATTTTTATTCATATCCATAACAGAATCAATAGCTTTTGCGAGAAAACGTTCCATTCATCAAACGTATTTAAATGAGTAAAATGCCAATATTTCCAAGAATTTCCACGTCATATTCATCATAAAAGATAGGTATAACAAAATTTACTTCTTTTCAGGCCGTATCAATGTTAAATGACCAGACATTTTATGGACAAAAATTAAAAGTAACCATGGTACCTTGTCCTTCAGACACAATTATACTGCCAAAAGGACTAGTGAAAGTTGGTCCTGGATTAGGCATTAAAGGAAAACCATTAGTGGACATAGTGAATCAGTATAACAAGTTCGTAGAACTAAAAGAGTCATTGGTAGACACTACCATATTTTCACGTAGAGATCATAAACACAGAGTACCCAGTAATTTCGATTTTAAAAAGAAAAAACTGTCAAAAGCCTCTAACTTTAGTTTAAAAGACGACGAAAAATCTACGGAAGATTCAAGCGTTGAAAAATTACCATCTCGTAATTCTTCTCTATCTATTTCCACAATAAGCGATTTATATGATCCGATAAGCAGCCCTAGTCCGGACATCGCGAAGGACGGGAACTGCCTGCAGTGTGGCCGGATGGGTCACGGCCTGCTGCAATGCCGGGACTGGTTGGGTCTGCAAGTAGCGAAAAGGCGCCGCTTGGTGAAGCGGCACGACATCTGCTTTTACTGCCTGGGTTGTCACTATGCACGTCACTGCCTCAGAGCCAAACCATGCAGTGCATGCGGTGGGCGGCACCACAAGCTGCTCTGCAACGACGAAAAAAATACGGAAGATTCAAATGTCAATTTATATGATGCGATAAGCAACAGCCCTAGTCCGGACATCGATAAACAAAATAGAAACGATGAACCAAATTATGATGCGATTAGCAACAGCCCTAGTCCGGACATCGATAAACAAAATGGAAACGATGAACCGAATTATGATGCGATAAGCAACAGTTCTAGTCCGGACATCGATAAACAAAATGGAAACGATGAACCAAATTATGATGCGATAAGCAACATCCCTAGTCCGGACACCGATAAACAAAATAATAACGATGAACCAAATTATGATGCGATAAGAAACATCCCTATTCCGGACATCGATAAACAAAATAGAAACGATAAAGCGAATCTTTCATCGAAGAATTTGCAGATTCGTCCTTCCTTTCAGGTTCCAAGAGTAAAACGTTCTTCCAAACAATATGCTATCAGTTTTAAACCATCTCCAGTTTATGGATCTTGGGAGCAACAAGGAGGTAGTATGAAAATGGGTCGTCCTCCTGGAATGATGATGAACCCTTCTGGCCCTCGAATGAGTGGTCCTAGTCCTATAATGGGTGGTCCTGGTCCCGTAATTGGTGGTCCTGGTCCAGAAATGGCAGGTCCTGGCCCTATAATGGGTGGTCCTGGTCCTGTGATGGGTGGTCCTGGTCCCGTAATGGGTGGTCCTGGTCTAGAAATGGCAGGTCCAGGCCCTATAATGGGTGGTCCTGGTCCTGTGATGGGTGGTTCTGGTCCCGTAATGGGTGGTCCTGGTCTAGAAATGGCAGGTCCTGGTCCTGTGACGGGTGGCCCTGTCCCCGGAATGGGTGGTCCTGGCTCCATAAGAATGAATGTGGGCCCGGGTCCTGGCCCTGTCATGACCGTGAATGTGCCAGGTGGTTTTGGCCCACCGGGTTTGATGCCACCTGGAGTGGGTCCATTGCCAGCGCCAGTCCAACCTGCTATATCAGTTTTTGAGGTGAATATTGACAATGTGAGTATAGTTTGATTTTTCTTTCTAGTATTTATTTTTTAAACAAATGAAATGGTGTTCAGTGCTCCGTTTAACTTAACAATAAAATCAAGAACTCCTTGATTTATTACGACGCCCACTGAGCTACAATGTACTAGGTACAGTCGACCTCACTTCCGCTTTACCAGCCCTAAGGCTGCATAGATTTAATGTGACAAAAGGCCGATCTAGGAGGACAAAAAGGATTAATCCAATTCTATAATAATACTTGCAAAAGCGATGGAAGATGATATCCCATTAGATATCCCAAGGTCACGATTCTGGTGATAATTTTGTGCAAGTAATTTGAAAATGTCGTTCTGGGTGGAATTTATAATGAAATTATTCACTTTTCTTCTTTTGGTGTTTCGCCGTTTCAAGTGTTTATAAATGGATCGTGACGTTGATGGTCAGGACTACTTTTTTTATTCATTAACATTGCAAATACCTTAACGGTTGCCGAAAAATTAGCAGTCTGGTGTGATGGATATTACATTTTCAATGCAAGCTTTGTTTTTTGGACCAGAAACGACATGTACTTTCTTGTACCATGGCTATGGCTGCAACTTTTTAATGTTTCATATAGTATTGCTCAAAGTAAATTAGAAAGTGCGGACTGGTGCGGAACCTTCCCAATATTTTAAGTTAAGCTGATTCTTAAATATTTTTTCAGAAATCGTAATATTTATATCCAGAAGGGAGTTCTAATAACAATGGATAAAATATCAAAAAAAAAACGCGTTTAATTAAATATATATCGATGAAATATGAAAATTATTACGTAACAGAGAGAGAGATAAAAGAAATATTAAAATGAACATTTCCCGACGTTACGTTTAATTTCATTAGTTTTTTATTTACTCATCCTTTATTTATTTTAAATTTTCGGCTTGTTCATCTTCTTCGAATTAATGACTATTTTATTTATTTAATTTAAGCTGGCCTCTTATCACGTAGTAAATCCTTTTAACCAAGTGTCAAATTATGCTGTTGGTACACGACTGCCCAAAAAGGAGTGTTATGTGTTCAGGGTTCATGTATGTTTGTGGGTATGTGAGTTTCTATATTCCACCATAACTTCTAATAACGAATTTGGATATATGGGGTATCTTTAGAATCCTTACATCATTCCAAGTGACACTGGCTATATTTTTTTTGAAAAATGTCAATATGGCGACAGTACGACGCCATTTTCAAATGTGGATAATTTTTTTATTCTTCAATTAATACAATATGGGCATTAAATGAAAGGCCTTAATGAGCACTTTTCAAAACTGTATAATTTGTCACTAAAATGTGTGAAATAAAAATAAATAAATTTTAAAAATATTTAAAACACGACTGTCCTGCCTAAACGAACTAAAAAGTTAAATAACAAGTGTCATTCCAGTCGGGGGACCTCTTTGATAAAAATGATTCACAAAACAAGTGTCATTGCAGTCGGGGGACCTTTTTGATTAAAAATTGTTTCACAAAACGGTCCCCCGACTGCAATGACACTTGTTATTTAACTTTTTAGTTCGTTTTGGCAGGGCAGTCGTGTTTTTATTTTTTTTTTATTTTTTTAGTGTTATAGCGTGAAATGTAACAAAAATAAATGCAATTATTACTGTTTTTGCTATATTTAGACAAATCATAAACTTTTAGATTTTTGCATTCACAATGCTATTTTTATATTAAGATGAATAAATAATGAAAAATATTAGAAAAAATCGGCTCACCCGTAGCAACTTAGACGGGATTAGCCCGTATATTGCGGTATGGATTATTACTGTGGGGCAACGGTATCGATAATAAGAGGAACTTTATTGCACAAAAAAAGTGTGTTAGAGCCATCTGTGGAATCCCACCAGACGAGTCGTGTCAACCATTGTTCAAGAGTTTAGGCTTACTACCACTACCATCAATGTATATTTATGAAGTTAGTATTTTTGTACATAAAAACTTAGGACTGTTTAAAAAAGTATCTGATGTAAGTTCCCGACTGCACAGAAATCCAAATAGGCTAGTATTAAATGAAGTACCGATATCAGCAAAGTATAATAAAAATTGTCTGAGCATGTGTGTAAGAATTTATAATAAAATTCCAAATGACTTTAAAAAATTGACATTAAATGTATTTAAATTTAAATTATACCAGTGGTTGAATCAACATAATTTTTATGACATAAAACAATTATTAGATTTTAAGAATTGACATACTTGTAAAAATTTGCATGCTTCTTTACTAAGGGCAAAACATGTGCACATTATTATTGTAAGAACATTTTCACCGTGTTTTACGCAAATAAAGAATTATGATTATGATTACGGGTGAGCCGATTTTTTCTAATATTTTTCATTATTTATTCATCTTAGACAAATCATCTATAGATACCGCCCTAAGAGCTAATCAATAGTTTCAAATAATATTGTCCAATTAGATTGGCCTTTTGACCCATAAGTGCGTCGCCTCGTCGCGGGGGTGATGAACGCACTCAAAATTTTCTGCAAAGTGATAAAGCACATGATTGTCCGATCGTACACCCTTCAGTGAGAAAGGACACCTGCTTTGCTGAAAAGAGCATTAAAATATTTAGCTTATATTGACTCTTATAGCAACATTCACGAGACAAAATCAATGCATTCACAATTTTATACAATACTAGCGGCCGCCCGCGACTTCGTCTGCGTGGAAAGTTTTTATGTTATCCCTCGGGAACAATATTTTTTTTCGGGATGAAAGGTACTCTATGGCCTTATCTGTGGCCCTGAAAACGTGTATGCAAAATTTTATGGTGATCGGTTCAGTAGTTAAGACGTGAAGGCGTAACAAACAAACAAACGGACTTTCGCATTTATAGTAGTAGTAAGGATATCATTCTCATGGTCAAACTCATTGTAGTTTGGAAAAATAAAAGGTGTTTTTTTTCTTTTTAGCTCCCACCCACAACTACTTTTCCCCTCCTGTCTGAGAAGGTGTCCAGTTGTGGGCAGGTGTTGTCACTCCAGCTCACAACGCCAGGAAGTGCGGTCGTGCGGTTCGCTACGTGGGCCGGTGCCGAGAGATGTTTTGGTATCCTTTACATTATAGCATTGCGAATAATATAGTACTATTAGGGGGGTCTCAATCCGCGCTTAACCTTTTATTTAAGCTTCCTGCTCGCGCCTGACTCAGTCCACAATGTCAAATTCCCAAAATGTCATGCGGTTTTATAATGTCAAGTTCCCAAAAAGTCAGATTCCCAAAATGTCAAGTTCCCGAAATGTCAAGTTCCCTAAATGTCAAGTTCCCGAAATGTCAAGTTCCTGAAATGTCAAATTCCCGTAATGTTCGACACGAAGTTCCCTGTTATAATAGGGGAGCAAATGATGATGAATAGGGTATTTGACTGTTTTTTTTATTGACTTAAAATGTTTTGTTTACTGAAATATTAGCAACACAACATAAGTATTTATTTTTAAAGAAAAGTATTTATTAGTTATATTTTTGTAAAATTGAAACCCATCACGTATCAATGTGAGCTTTTCCTTCTGGTTACACAAGAATTCAAAATCTTCACCCATTGTATATTTACAAGAAACTAAGTTAAATATGAGAAACACAAACAAGACTTGAGGAAAAACGAATATTATCTTGTGACTGCAACTATTACTGTAAAGAACAATTTCCTCGTTGATTACAAAGATACAGGTCATTGGTAAAATAATATTTCAAAAGTACCCACATTATAGTTCGTAAAAGTTAGCTTGATCCCTAGGGATCAAGCTAATCATCGATCGTTCAAAATAAATATATATTCGATTCAATATTATTATTCGATTGTTTTGTGTGTATTTGATTTGATTCGAATAAATTATCGATTACTGTAATGTGGCTATTGTTTGAAAGATTTTAACAGGGAACTTGACATTTCGGGAATTTGTCATTTTGGGAACTTGACATTTAGGGAACTTGACATTTCGGGAACTTGACATTTTGGGAATCTGACGTTTTGGGAACTTGACATTTTGAAACCGCTTGACATTTTGGGAATTTGACATTGTGGACTGAAAGGACTCAGTCAAGCCAGCGCACGAAGGATGTCATGTGTCGGTAGGGTAGAGACAGAAATACGCGACTGAAATAGAAGCGCTTCGGAGGAGTTTATAATGTGTTGATTGTCCTTGCGCGGATAGGCTTTTGTACGTTTAGTACTATTATATATTCTGTGGTACCTACTATTACTACCTTATTTTGAATTACCTACTTTATTTTGTGAACTTCGTTGTTAGCGACGCAAGTGAACTGTAGTGAAAAGTGTTAAGGCTGGTTTACATTATCTTAGTCTTTAGTAGAGTGCTTTAGGAGAGTGCTTTAGTGGAAACATGTAAACGGTCGTCTTATGACTAAAGAGAGTAACGTTCTAGTAGCCTTTCTACTCGCTTTCTAGTAGCACCCCCTGCGCGCCCGCTCACCCCCCGCGCGATATTTTACTCGCACTCGCACTGGAAGCATGTAAATCGTCATTTTAGTAGCGTCTTTAGTAGAGTGCATTTGCCGGTGAACGCGTGACGTGTAATTGAATTAAATAATAGGTATTAGGTATGGCGAAAATGACACTCTACTGGAAGCGTGTAAACGGTCACTGGAAAGGCACCAAAACTACTAAAGCACTCGCATTCGAATCTACTCGCACGCTACTAAGCACTCTACTAAATACTAAGATAATGTAAACCAGCCTTTAGTCACACGTTATAAGCAGTGGCGTGGCCTAGGGAATAGGGCAAGCCCGAAGCCTCAAATCAAGCTATTTTTCACAATCTCAGTACAAGCAAAAAAAAAACAATGCATGTCACAATTTTCTCCATACTAATTTAAGTTTTTTTTTCATACAATGATCTTTTCCAAAATATCGATACGACACCGCGCAGCGCCATCTAGACTAATTCATAATAACTCACAAAAATCACAACCCTTAAGCTTACATAACTATTCATAAATTAGTTAGAAAACAAATACTAGACGGCGAGACTTTGTCGAATTTAATTATTGTAATGTAAGTGTCAGTTGCACCAAAACGCTGTCAAAGTTACGGTTTCAAAGGTAGTGCAACAAGAACGATAAGCTATAACGATAACAAGCTTGTTAAAGTACCGGTCACAGATAACTAAAATACCCGGTTAAGCACAAGTTAGCCAAAAAAAGAGGTTGCCATCCAGCATGATGTCCTTTCACAAGTTTGACGTGACAAATAGGTAGCATTATTATCATTTGACGATAACTTTGACAGTGTTTTGGTGCAACTCACACTAAAACTCTCCTTTAAAATATGTCACTCATAATAAATATCTAAATCATTTCACAAAATAATAACGCCCCTACGCTTTTACTAGATAATACCAATCCTAGCCCCTGCAAATCCTGCAATTCCTAACAAACGTTCTTGGCGTTCAAATAAAAGACGCAAAACTAACCTTTAAATTTTCATAAGTACAACCAACAATGTAAATGAGTCCAAAACAATATTACGATACGAATACGATTACTGAAGAATTTCTTTGCAAAATACTCAAATGAAGAGGTTTATTACCGGATTGTAAGAAAAGGGTTATTTTCTTTTTCTCTTGGAATCGACTCGACTCGTACTTAGACACTTTCACAGATCACACAGTTAATACACATTTTAATCCATCACAAGAGGCTATTTATCAATCCGTAAACGGAACTTTAAACTCATTTTTAATACAAAAACACTAATAAAAGCATAACGTTGTTTCAAAACAGCTGGTTGTCACAGATTCTGTTCTGTTGTTGCGAAACAACTTCACACTTTTGCTCAGCGCGTACGTGCAGTGCAGTCTAGCAAATTGCGCAAACTTCAGACGCATGCCGGCTTTCGGTCGGCTTGTGTATTTCTCATAGAATCTATGAATACCAGTATGCATATAATGCGGTAACAGTTTTGTTGATGTAAGAAGAGAGCGGATATAATATACAGATCGCAAAGCCCGGTTGCATGCCAACGAGTGCGAGGGAGATGAAATGCATTGTAGGGTTTATTGAGGAGAGTAACGTAGTTTAGCGACTTGTCTATCGATCAGTTGTTGTAAAAAAAATATTTGTGGTTATTGATTATTGAAAATTAGTTAATAATATTGTTTCGTTGTAATTAATTACGGTTCATTAGTAGTGTAAGCAACAATAATGTTAGGGCAAGCCGGGATTTTTGGGCTTGTATGAAGGTACCGCCACTGGTAGCCGCCACTAGCAGGGATTGATAACGTTATTTTTTCATGTAACGTTATTTCTTCCTTTTTTTTACCGTAACTTTTAACATTAACGTTATGTCAATAAATAATGTTACTTAAGATAACGTTACATTGAAATTAACTTTATTTCAGTAAATAACGTTAATTTTTACGTTATTTCTTACTTTTTGTTACCGTTACTTTAAAATTAATGTTATTCCAATTAATAACGTTACTTTTTTACCGGTACTAATATACCGGTAAAGTGTAACGCTATATTTAATGGAAATTTTACCGGTACAATAATTTTAACGTTATTTTTACCGGTAAATTTACCGATAAAATGTTTTAACGTTATTTTTTTGTATCGTTAATTTTTTAACGGTATTTCAATCCCTGGTTATTAGTGATAAATGTTAATACCGAAAGTGATAAGTGCTGAACTAAAATAGTGATTTGAAATTGCAATTAGTGTAGTGAAATTTAAAGGACTTTAACTTAGTAAATTTGCACTTTGAATAATGTAAGACTTTGTTCATGACTAATTAAGTTCTCTTATGTTCTTATCTAGTAGTGAGGTTTTGCTATTTTATGTGACTTTTGTTTTATCAACAGTTTGTAAAAAACGCGCTTATTTCGATATTAGAAAAGGATGGAGATAGTTTTGTATAGAATTAGATAAAGACAGTTTCGCGAGAACGGGACAGACATATTATAAGACGGAGAGGTCCGAGTTCTAGAAAGACAAGAAGGTTTTAGGTTGATTTTCAAGAAAATTCCAAGGAATCTGATTGGTTCCGAATATTCTAGGATTAATTATCGATCGATATATAAATCGGAGAGGTCGAAGTAATTAGTAAGTGCATAGTTTTTCGATAATGAAGATATTTTAAAAGGAAGAAATAAAAGAACAAACAGTAAATATTGGTTTTATTATGAATTAAAGGTTAATAAGTAATAAGTTCCAGTAATAAGTTTTTAATGAAGAGTTAGTGCATCCTGGCAATAAGTGCGGCAATATTAAGGTTTCAGTGCTCCAAATAAGTGTTTAAGTGCTTCCGTGTAGCGAATTAGTAACTGTGACTATGTTATAAGTGTGAAATAGTGCTCAGTGCTACGGACTACGAGTTTGCTACGGAGCTACGTGTCGTGCTACGAACATTGATTGCGCCGACTATGATACAGTGGTGAATAGTGACTTATAAGTGTGAAATTGAACAAGTATTTGTGTTGTACGTTAGTGTGACATTTTTATGAGTGAGCTATAAGTTAATAGGAACTGGTAAATGGAAAAATAAATAGGAAAATGGTGACTGTGAGGTGAAGCGACATTAACTCATAAAAGCTTTGATTGACTGGTGTGTTCCGTGATAGTGTTTGTTCCAACCGAGTAATCTATTTCCTTCCTCGTCCAGCCGGCGAGAAGATGCCAAATACCAGGTCGGAGACAGCGAAAAGTAAGGCTACGGAGAAAACTACGGAACCATCAGTCTCAGATTGGAGTTTGAACACACTAACAGAAACTGCCACTATATCTACAGTAACAACAAGGTAAGGGCACACCAAGAAGATGTCACCGCAGCGCCCCCTTACTGGAGTCGAGTCACCTTCACGCCTTGAAGGGGACGTCGCTAGACCAGCCGTTCGCGCCCAAGGAGGTACGTCACCCGTTCGCCTACCGGGAGACAACACCACCACGCTGACGGGAAGAAGGGAAATGCGCGCCGCCGCCGATGAAACTGTTCAACAAAGGGACCCCACTAGTCTTCCTACTATGGATCAGATGCATGAAGAAGTGATAACTTGCATCGCAGAAATCGAAAAGAAACGGCAAGCATGACTTGAAACAGATGCTTATTTCGCGTCTGCCGCTCCAGTCGACAAGAGACGAGTACAGCACACACCGAGCGATGTTATGAAGAGGCCAGACACGCTCAGTAAGGTTGTCGAAGAGGCGCGCCGAGGCCGAAGCCAAGATGCAGATTTCCAAGCGGGAGTTCGAAGTGGCCGTTGCCAGGTCGAAGATAGCCCAGGCGGAACTGGAGATGATTCAAGCGGACTCCGAGATAAAAGAAGAAAAAGGGGAGGTATACCGGGAGCAGAACATCGAAGATTGGTTCATCCGGTCATATCTGCAGCTACCACCGCCGCAACAGAGTCAAGAAAAGAAGAAGTCGGATATTGAAGTTTTGGCTCAAGCTATCAAGAGTCTCTCGCAGTAGGCGTCGGAAACTACGTTGTCGAAGCAAATCATCGAGCTTCCTTACATCAACGGTGCAAGCGAGGAGTGGTTGGCTTTCAGGCGGTCATACAACGATACCGCCCACGCTTTCACGCCGACCCAGAATTTGGCTCGTCTACGAAGGACACTACAGGGAAGAGCAAGAGACGCAGTCAAGAGCCTGCTGTTCACCGCGGAAGACCCTGTTGAAGTCATGAAGGGGCTGGAGGTAAGGTTCGGGAGACCGGGCGCGCTGGCGTTATCTGAACTGGAGAAACTGAAGAGCCTGCCGCGCGTTGCCGAGAATCCAACTGAAGTGTGTGCTTTCGCCAGCCAAGTAAGAAAGGCTACAATTAAAGCACTGGGGAAGACAAGCTACTTAAGTTTGCCAGAAACTTTGAAGGTGTTGATCGTGAAGATGCCTGCTTCGATGAAATACAGGTGGTACATCTTCCACCGAACTAAGGGTGAAGAGGAACAAACGGAGCTCATCACTATCAGCGAGTTTCTGAAATTGGAAGCGGACATGTGTGGTGACTTCGCTCCCCCTGAAGTGTCTTGGGAGACGAGGGGGCCCTTCCGCAATATGCTCCTCAGGAGGCACCATGGAAGAATACTATGAATAGACCCGTCCACGCCGTGCAAGATAGAGAAGATACTCGTACCAAAGTGGAATGCCCTGAATTCAATGGGCAACATTGGCTCATCGAGTGCCGCAAGCTTAAGGAAACCGACGTGAATGGAAGATGGGAGATAGCGAAGAAAAGGAAGATATGCTTCAAGTGCCTTCGCTTCAGACACGTCCGAAAGAACTGCAGAGCACCAGTATGCAAAAAGTGTTCCAGGTGGCATCATACAATTCTGCACTCCGACGCTCCTCCTGTGAACCAAGAAAACAAACCAAGATGCAACGCTGTCCAGAAAGAAGAGGATCGAAGAAATCGTCACCTCCGTGCATATTAGTAACAACACCAGCGACGGGAAAGCGTACTTGAAGATGCTCCGGTGGTGCTTTATGATCCGAGGACTCTATTAAGGTCTTAGCCCTGCTGGATGAAGGTTCTACGGTCACACTACGGGACTCCGCCGTCGCTGAGAAGATAGGTGCAAAAGGGAAAACGGAAGCTCTGTCGATAGAAGTGGTCGGAGGAAGGAACATGAAGAAAGAAAACTCCCAAAGGGTCTCCCTCCACATCAAAGGAGTCCATCGACGAGATAAGAAGAAGATAGAAGTAAGGACCATCGATGGACTGAAGCTCACGAAACAAGAAATAAATAACGCAATGGTGGAGAAATGTGCGCATTTGAAGGAGATAGGAAGTCAACTCGTCTATGCAAAAGAAGAGCCGCGACTGCTCATAGGGTAAGATAACTGGGGGCTGATCGTCACAAGAAGGATAAGGAAAGGTAAGACCTCCGAACCAGTCGCGTTGCTCACCAGCTTAGGGTGGGTACTGCATGGATACGACGCGAGAGATAAGGATCCAGTGAAATTCGTAAATCACGTGAGTCTCAGCGAAGGAAAACAACCCAAGACTGGCGTTGGGTACCGACGAAGGAAAATCTAGCAGACGACGCTACCCGAGGAACACCGAACGAATTCGACCACAAGGCACGATGGTTTCGAGGTACGCGCTTCCTATATAAAGATGAGGGATCGTGGCCAATCAGACATTTTGGAGCCTCGGATATCCAGGAAACCGGTGAAGAGAAGAAAACGCAAGTCGTCGCTGCAGTGAAGACCGTCGAACATTACTTGCCTCGTCACGAAAGGTTCTCCAGCTGGAAGTGCCTGGTACGGTGTAAAGCTCGCGTGCTTCAGTTCATCGAGTAACTCGAGAAACGTACGAGCCAGAAGAAAGAAACTGTCACCGCTAAAGAGAAAGATGAAAACTGGAAGCCTCAGAAGCGCGCCTCTAAGAAAAAAATTCCCATTAATCCACCTCCCGAAATAAAGAAGATGAATCTCATCCCAATCGAAGCATCTCAACACACGAAGAACCCACCAGAAGAGGTACTCCACACACTACTCACTGAGGTGGAACACGTCGTCAACTCCCGCCGCCTACTCACTGACGTCGGCGCAGATCCCGAAGATGAAAAAAGCCTCATGCCTAACCACTTCTTATTGGGAGGGTCATGTGGGGCCCTATCTTCAGTAATTTTCAGTTTTAAAGTATACTTTTAGCGTGCGTAGGAAATTAAGGTTTTAGCAATATAATTCTATGTAAAATAGGGTATACCAACTCCAAAAGGGCAATACCACATAGAGAGCCCCCGAAGGTTGTTTGTAAATATATTTAAAAATAATTAAGACTTTGTTATAAAGTAGTTATTATTCGATTAGATTTTTATAGTTCTATCTGTAGAAAATAGGTTTAAGTTAGTTTTATCAACTGGTTGTAAAAACAAGCGCTTATTTCGATATTAGAAAAGGACGGAGATAGTTTTGTATAGAATTAGATAAAGACAGTTTCGCGAGAACGAGACAGACATATTATAAGACAGAGAGGTCCGAGTTCTAGAAAGACGAGAAGGTTCTAGGTTGATTTTCAAAAAAATTCCAAGGAATCTGATTGGTTCCGAATATTCTAGGATTAATTTTCGATCGATATATAAATCGGAGAGGTCGAAGTAATTAGTAAGTGCATAGTTTTCCGATAATGAAGATATCATTTTAAAAGGATGAAATAAAAGAAGAAACAGTAAATAGTGGTTTCATTATGAATTAAAGGTTCCAGTAATAAGTTTTTAATGAAGAGTTAGTGCATCCTGGCAAAAAGCGCGGCAATGTTAAGGTTTCAGTGCTCCAAATAAGTGTTTAAGTGCTTCCGTGTGGCGAATTAGTAATTGTGACTATGTTATAAGTGTGAAATAGTGCTCAGTGCTACGGACTACGAGTTTGCTACGCTACTTGTCGTGCTACGAACGTTGACTGCGCCGACTATGTCATAGTCGGCGCAGTCAACGTGGGTGGCCAACAACACTATGATACAGTGGTGAATAGTGACTTTAAGTGTGAAATTGAACAAGTATTTGTGTTTTACGTTGGTGTGACATTTTTATGAAGTGAGCTATAAGTTAATAGTGAGTGATACGAACTTAAAGTGAATGTGAGGTGAAGCGACATAAACTTATGAACGCTGTGATTGCCTGGTGTGTTCCGTGATAGTGTTTGTTCCGACCGAGTGTTCTATTTCCTTCCTCGTCCAGCCGGCGAGAAATCTGTGAAGACTTTTAAGTGCCCCTTTTAGTGTTTACAGTCCACTAACTCCGAACTATCGAAGTGTTTTCAGTTTGTCGTGTGTGATTAAGTGTAGACGACCCTTGCTGTCGTCGTCTACCCGCCGCGCCCGCCACATTCGTTGTGAGGCGAGACAGGAGCTCTCAAAAGTTTTCTTTTTTTTTTGCTTAAAAAGACAAAGCTCTTATACTAAAACCGTTGAAGCTATAGTCTTCATTTAAGGCGTTAACATGCGTCAAATCCCAAAATTCAATTCAAATTATTGAAAGATTACGCGCGTGAAGCTATCATGGAAAAAATATATAATGTACTTGAAATAATACACAATAGATTTAATTGAAAGCATTTATAAAAATGGTACCACCTTTGATGTAAAAAAATATTCCCGTGGACCCTGTTTCTGGTCTTATTTGCAAAATTTCTCGAAAACAGAATTCGTTTATGTTAAAACCAACCATAAAAATCGGCGATGTTAATACCTTCAATATTAATTGAACAGATTTTTTAAACTAACTTGAAAGCGAAGAAAAGTAATAAAAACCCTTTAGGACCATAATGCCCACTTCCCAAAAGGAAGAAGAAGTGGACGTAGTTACCATACCATAATTAATAAAGGTAGGAGGAATCCTACTAGCCCTTCCAGCTTGTTGACCAAGTATTATTTCAAATTGTAGCATAAGTAGCCTGAAAGGTGGACGTTTTGGGAAATGGACATATTGGGAAGTGGACAATCTGGGAAGAGGTCGTTTTGGGAATAGTCATTATGGGAAGTGGACGATCTGGGAATGGTAATTCTGGGATGTGGTCCTTTTGGGAAGTGGTCATTTTAAGAAGTGGACATTATGGTCCTAAAGGATAAAAACATGTAAAAATTGAGAATGAGGATCAGTAACGATTTTTTTTAATGGCTAATTAGAAAGCTAATGCCACCATATGATTAACTGTGAAAACATTTTTAAGATATCTTTTAAACCTGAGAAGTTATAAGAGCTAAAACACTGATTTTTTGGGGGTCCCTATGACGTCATCGCGACGGACGTGAACCTTATGTTGTACGCGATAAAGCACATATTGCATTGAGCTTGGCATTTCCTTCAAACCCTTTTAACTCAATCATTTCTAAACGGATTTCAAAAATTATTTCACTAGGTTTCATAGCTATCAATATGTGTTTATATTATATCAATAAAACTATAAGATTCAAACCTGTTACTGATCCTCATTCGGTGCTAGTTCTCAACGCAACCACCGCGTTGGAACGCGCATTTGAACCCAAAGTGAGTAGAGTTATGTTCGATTTCACTCCATCGCAGATCGATCCGCTCGGATTGATGCATGTTGACGCCTTAAAACCCAAAAGCAGCCACTTTGGTGAAACCCCTATCTGCTTTTGTTTTTTTTTTTTAATTTTTAGTCTTTGTTACTTTAATAAAGAAATTATTTATAATACTATTCATTATTATTATACTATTTATTCCCAATGAGCGGTTTTCAAAGGGCAGTTTAAGAACAAAAAGTAGTACCTTAAAGACGGCTAGATGTCGTTGTTCAACTAAGTACGTAACTTTTTCAGAAAAAAGCAAAGGATTTTGTCAATTTGACAGACAAATTTGGCATGGTTATGGCAAACTACTCCTCTTCAGGGAGTAATTTTTGCCAGTATCGAGTGTTATATACTAAGTGGTATACTCAGCTGCTAGGAAAAATTTAAAATAAACGTACCTAGTTGAATAACGCCATCTATCAACATAAAAATAGACTAAAATTCTCAGCTGTCAGAAAACCGCTCATTACATATAAGAAGGATGCACTGCAAAACTTTAGTATATGCTCATTTTACATTTATGAACTTTTACATTTTCATACCATAAAGCAGGGGTGGCCAACAAGTCGATCGCGATCGACCAGTCGGTCTTTGGAGACAGTGCAGTCGACCGCGAGAGACAACAAAAAGTGCTTTGCTTGTGGTAGCAAAGTAAGTAGCAACAGAACGGTGTTTTTGTAGTGAAAAATACCCCAAAAGTGAAAATGCTTTAGGTCGATCTCAATAGGCCAGGAAGTTTTAAAGAAGATCGCAGCCCTAGACAAGTTGGCCATCCCTGCCATAATAGTACAGTAGCCCGTAAGACATTTAAATTACGAAAAAGGTTACCGTTTGCCGTTGTGATATAGTTGTTTATTACGAAATTATAGATACTTTTACCCAAGTTTAACAGATCGCAACCCACCGTAACCTATATTTGTATATCTCCAAAAATTATATTTTTTCATTTACCCAGATTTACCACATGGTTTAGCTATTGTCGTGTTCTACAGCTTTGTTTGATTGCCATTAATAATAGTAATACTATGGAAAGTGGCCATACACAGATTTAAGACCAGACAAAGTCCATCCATTTTCATCTGGTCTTAAATCTGTGTATGGCCACTTTTCATAGTCTTACTATTATCAGTGGCAATCAAACAAAGCTGTAGAACACGACGATAGCTAAACCATGTGGTAAACCTCGAAAAATTAAAAAAATATAGTTTTTGTAGATATACAAATATAGGTTACGGCGGGTTGCGATCTGTAAAACTTGGGTTAAAGTATCTATAATTTCGTAATAAATAACTATATCACAACGGCGAACGGTAACCTTTTTCGTAATTTAAATGTATTACGGGCTACTGTACTATAAAGCTTTATGTACCTGTGTATAGTTTTCTTAACTATTCGTTCAGAGTTTTTACACGGCCTCTGTTTAGATGGTTTTGTGATACAAGTCAGTGTCCGATTAAACGGTTTATAAAAAAGTGAGTATGGTTGTTCTTTTTACCCGCCAGGGGATCACACGGTTTGAAGTTGTCAATATATAGTAGTATACTGATTGTGCCAACTATAACATATCTATCAGTGCACACATACTACTATGCCAGGGGGGTCTTACTCCGTGCTTAAACTTTTATATTAGCCTACTGCTCGCGGCTGACTCAGTCGAGCCAGCGCACGAGGGATGTCATGTGTCGGTTGAGACTGAGCTAGGCGACAGAAAGAAAATCAAGCGCTTGGGAGGTGCTTTATAATAATAGGCACGCAGCGCCGCCGCCGCCGTGCAGTGAGACGAGAGTAAGAGTAGGTTATTATTTGATTGTCCTCGCGCGGATGGGCCTCTGTATCATAGTATATATATAAGTTTTTTCAAACAGTAAAGAAGCTCCATGGAAACGTTCGAATTTGACGGCTGACGTCACTCTAAGAGCTCTAAGCAAAGTTCGCTGGACTTTGGTCAGGGTTGTGACATCGCGTCGCAGTTGTTTCCATAGTTCCAGCGTTCGCGCGTAGCATTTCACGAGACGGCCGGAGAATGCCAACCCTAGCGATCCGACGGAGTGCAATGACAAAAGGGCCTAAGTGACGTTAGTTCCTCTACTGTTTTGAAAAAACTTATATATATATATTATATATATACTGTGTCTATACGTTTAGTACTATTATATATTCTGTAACTATGCATAATACATAATTTACATAATTACTATGTATAATAAGTATACTTAGCACTATATTTTATCATAAGAACGCATACCTATATGTCTGTAGGTAGGTAATCAAATATAAAAGTTAGAGCATAAAAAAAATCGAATACTCACTTACGCAATAAGTACTATTGAAACACTACTGTAACGTTAACATTAGTAGAATCGATTCATACTTGCAATAAGATTAATCAATTCATTCTTCGTTTTGAATTTACTCATTCACAGACAAATCAACTCGTAAATAGTTTATGATGATGCTTAAACTCTGGGCCCAACATTGGCTAAAGCACTTGTGATATGGAAATTAAAGACTGAGAGAGAGGTGGAACTACAAACTTTAGGCCCTGGATCGAACCCGGGACCTCAGAGATGGCGTCACCTTGAAAACCGGTGTAGAAACCGCTCGACCACGGAGGTCGTCAAGTAAAGGAGAAGATAACTCCATTGGCCCGGAAAGTTGTATTTTTTCTGCTGGCGGCAGTATTTTGCTCGTATTAGTTTATAACTAATACAAGTTTTATATTTTTCATAATTTTATTAAACATAGAATTATTTCATTGTAACTCAGATCAAATAAAAAAGGAAGATGGAGCGTTGCGCAGTGGTTGCGAACAACGAAGTGAGGCCGGTTTTTGATGGTACATGTATGCGTACAAGGGGGCGGGGGGCAGGGTTCGATACGGAAAGCCAAGGCGTAGTTTCGTTACATGTGTGTGCGTGAACTGTGTATGTACACAGCCAAGGCGTAGTTTTACATGCCTCACCGCTTCGTCGGAAGACTCCGTCTTTACTTTTTTATTTGATCTAAGCATTGTAATGATTATTTCTTGATTGGCGGCGCTAGTGGACGCACGATGCACCCTTAAGACTCATCCAATCAGAAGAGCATGTGTTTACATAGAACATATTAAATATATATGTAAGATGGTTAGTCTATTAGTACATTACTGCAGCGGCAGGCAACACAGGCATTGAAGGACGAACGTGAAAATGTGGGCCGAGGCGAAGTGTGTCCGAAACGTGAGTCCATCAATGCCTAGTTGCGGCCAAGTCTTGTGTAGTACTTTTCTCAAATAATGCGCGGAAATTCAAACCAAGTAGTAACTTTTCTAACATTTTATTTTTATTTAAAATTACAGTACCTAATTAAATGTACCAAATCGCGCCGTATTGAGTTTCTACGTCTTTTACTTAAATACTGTATGTC
Organism: Agriphila tristella; assembly: GCA_928269145.1. Taxonomy (NCBI): domain Eukaryota; kingdom Metazoa; phylum Arthropoda; class Insecta; order Lepidoptera; family Crambidae; genus Agriphila; species Agriphila tristella. The sequence continues at coordinate 35,434,709 of OV743433.1, read as the reverse complement.
GTTGCATCTTCATGCACCGAAAATGCCAAAAATCAAACTGTAACAAAAATAAGGAACGAGTAAAGTTGTGATGTTAGCTGTTGAACTAAAAGTGGTAAATTAGTAACTACTTATCAATATGAAAACTTATCATCAGACAATGTAATATGCCAAATACACACTGAAGCTTCTGACAAGAAAGGACCCCGAACCTATAGTTAGAAAAATGTGGTTTCAGTTAAATGTCCTGGAATTTTGATATGTTATAGATTTCGGTGCCCTGAGTAAAAGTCTCTATGGGTGCTACCACTGTTTCCGAGTCCCTTTCAGAGATTCGTCTGATGATGTACCCTCCTGATCAGATTATAAAAACTATAAACAACGGACAAAATGAAAGAAAAACAGTGTTTTAGATTAAATATTATCAATCTATATTTACATAATACACCTCTACCAAATCATATTTTTTTTAAATGTTACAATTTTAACTTAACTTTTAACTTTCACATTATTAGATAGGTAGGTACCAAGATGTGAAAGATTAAATGCACATCGACGTGCATTTGAAGTTGACATTCCCGCTACATAACAATATAGCACGTACAGAGGAAATAATCACTACTACGTAGGACCAGAGGCAAAGCTTCATACAACCGCGTAAATCGGTTGCACCACTACAAGCACGCGGGGCATGTGTGCGTGTCCACTGGCCGCTTGTCGCGTACAAGGAAAAAACCTGTTTTGACAGCCAGCCAGTGGACAAGACAATCATAGGGCATCATTTGTTTTGTTAGTTGCAACTTTGAATTTCACGTTCTTAGGAAGCTTTGTCTCTGTTCCTTTCTTTTTACTCATGTGAATATAGGTTGAATCTTAGAGTAAGACGGGCTTCTACAGAAAGAGAAGCCATACGAAGCGTTCCCCTCTGCCGAAGTACAAGCCCAAATGGGCATACGCATTAGTAAAACCAGTTACGCCTGGATTTCTTTCTAGACCGAGTCCAGTCGCGCATGTGAACGCTGCTCTGTTTAAAATGTCGATTTGATGAGGTTTTTGCTGTTAAAAGAGGTCTCGAACATCAAGTATACAAAAAGATGGTGTTACATTTCACATGAAAGTAAATTTATATCATATTATTGCTATTTGTTTACATTAAAACATTAAATTCGTATATTTTATTCTTGATTAGTTGTCAGATTTGTTCAGTGACATCGGGTCTGCTAGTCCATGGCTCGTCCGTACAAATTTCAGATCTGTCGCTAGATAAATCCGAGTTCTCGCCGATGGACAACTTAGTGATGTTACCGTTAAATAATGTTTGTCGATAAAGTGTTGGTCAATCTGGCCCTGATTCTGCGTCAAATTAATTTGCGAGATTTTTGCATGATTTGCTCTGCACTGGTGTGAGCGAGACAGATATCGCGAAATAAATGTCGAAATAGTAGATTATACAACAAGTGAATAAAAAGGGAATTTAGTTCGAGGGACTAACGGCCGTTTGCACTAAACTTAAGAATCGCCTAGTTTTTTCCAAAGTACAACTCGAGCAAGATAATTAGGCGCATGATAGCTGCATGACAGCTAAGTTCATGACACCGTTTTAATTTGGTCGAGTTATAGTTAGGAAAGACTTATGCGATTCTTAAGTTTAGTGCAAATAGCCGTAAGTATTATACAAAGAACCGAGATGAGTTTTTTTTCACGAGTTGTGTACTCTACTTTTTACCATTGAAATCATATCTCTTTCAATATAGCACCTCGAATGAGGTACCTATCACATTATGATAAATCAGGCCATTTTTGAGACATTGAATGTACAGTTTCTTAGAAAAATAATGATATATTTTACTATATTGACGACATTATCAAAATCAGTTTGCTATTTTTTTATTCAACGGTCGGTCAAAATTCAAATTGTTGGGTGGCAGTACTGTCATGGAGCGATGTTCAGTGTCAGCATCCTGAGCCCAACGTCCCTGGGTACACATTAGTCACAACCCAATCACCTACACTCTCGAGCTTTTTGTATAAAGCTCAAGCGTATAAAAATGACCTCTTTGTTGTTATTCACCCCATCGTAAAATGATTGAGTTTGTAACCTTTATTCCTTTTTCCGTATCGACATTGCTGCATCGACAGTTGAGCCCAGCCCTTTATGTCAAAAACGTGTCATATTTTGATGTGTGACTCATCCGTACACAATTTTTTGCTGTTTTGTTTTATTTTTTATGTGTGAGTGTCGTCATTACAGTGTTGTTTTTGTATGTGGGTATGCGGAACTGCACTTGTGTGCATTTTCCCCCCCCGCAAAAAATGCCAGAATAATTTGAATAGAGTTTAATCGCTAAGGCTTCTCCCTTCGTGAAAAACGAAGCCTTTGTTGCTCGAAGGGTTGAATCTAATGTCAATTGTTTTAAACAAGTAGTTGGGAATTGGAACTTTTAAGTAAGTACTAATACTAATGTTATATATGGTACAAAATCAGAAAAATTTCGGAAACGAACTCGGAAACAGTGGTAGCACCCATAAAGACTTTTACTCAGGGCACCGAAATCTATAACATATCAAAATTCCAGGACGTTTAACTGAAACCACATTTTTCTAACTATAGGTTCGGGGTCCTTTGCACGTTTGATGCAGACTTCCTACATTTATACCCTTGTGAATGTCTTTTGAGCGTTGTAGTTTGGTTTACATCAGTACCTTGATTACGTAAAGCTGTTGCTAACAATTCTCGATTGAAATCGATTGAAAGCGCAGTTGCATTGCTGCTTTAAAAAAGATACTTGTCACGTTGGTTCTTAACTAAAGCAGCAATGTAACTGCGATTTCTGTCAGAGTTGATTGCAACAAAGTTACATAATTACCCCCCTGGTTTACCTACTTAATGTTTTTCTATTACAGTTCTTGCCGCTCCTTGAATTTCAGGTGGCGTCAAAATATCATTTTCGTCGCTTGAACTAATTTTTATAATAAATTAAGTAATTACTTAATTTAAATCGGAGATAAAATATTTGACAAAACAACAAAAATTTTCAACATTAATTCTTCCCGCGCCAAGATCCAATCTATAGATAGATAATAACTTTATTTTTATGCCGCCTGTCCGAATCGTATGTTACACGTAAGTTTTGTAACTCTACGTAGACAAGAGTCCCGTTTGCTCATGCTACGCGTGAGCAAACGGGACTCTTTGTCTACGAAGACTTGTCGTCTCGCTCGTGAGCACAGTTTGACAGACATGTGAGACTCGCTCTCAGAATTTTACAACCTTTTTATGTCTTTTAATACAAATATGAGTTTTAAAATATAATATTTTTATTTCAACATCAATAAACGTCGAAATTATCTAAAATGATTCGAAATGATTTAGTTTAAACATGATACTTATTTTTTAATAAGTTCTAAGATAAAGAGACACTCAAAAAAGCTTTCAATTCCGTAGACAAAGCTCTCTCGAGCTCGAGAAGAATAATGTTGCCAATAGTAAATATTTATAATTATTGCCATCATTTCTCGTAAAGAGCGTTCCTATCTATACGTTTCACGACGCAAAACTAGTTAAATATAGCCGTATGGATATAGTTCGTTTGCCTTCCTTTTATTGAGAGATTTTGAAAAGATGACACAGACCAACGCACTTGTTAATTTAGTAATAAATATTGAAATAAATGTATGAAAATAATTTTAATTTTCGTTTTTAAGTAAATAAATTAAAACTAAATAAAATAAAAGTAAAAAAAAACTAAATTGGGGAAAACTTGTAATATTAGAAGACAATATTATTGAATAGATAGGTACCTTTTTTACAGTAAATTATTTATTGCATTATTTTAATTTATAAAATTTATGAAAAATTTTAAGAATAAAAAAAATAAAAAATACTTATTCGTTATTTACTACTAGTACCTAAATATTTTGTTTATTTCTTTTTTTATATATTTTATAAATAAAAAACAATTACTTAAAGCAATACAATTTTTCATTTTTTTCTTTCCGGACAGCTGTTTTTGTCGTTTGTGCTGTAACTTCTCTTCTTACCTTAATAAAATATAAACACGGACTAAAAACGGTCTAAACTTAGATTTATTTTTATTGCGAAATTTAAAATTCAGAAATAAAATAAGTCGACAAATCTTTCTCGACTACTCGAAGGGTAGTAGACAAGTTTCTCCGACTCAACTGTCAAATTAATGTCAGTTGAAGAGAAAAGCTCGTGTTTGTCGACTTTTGACATTAGGCCACGACAAAGAACAATGCGAGTCCTCGGTTGTAAAATGCGAGCATGAGTATCTCGATATCAACCCGACAAAAGTGACATTTCGGTGTAGACAAGCCATTGTTCTGTGAGTCGAACCTTATCTCGATGTTGGTCATGCTACGCGTGCAGGGGGTCAAGTCTGCTAATATTTTCGTCAAAATTGTGGTTCAATGGTGTTTGAATGGTTATGCTTTTTGACACTGTTCTCGTTTCTTAAGGTCAAACCGCACTACAGCGGAGCGGCGCGGAGCGGCGCGGCGCGGCGCGGCGCGGCGCGGCGCGGCCAAATATTATTTCTATTGATTGCAATGATGCAAACCGCACTATAGCGGAGAGGCGCGGCGCGGCGCGGCGCGTACCGGCGCGGCACTGCAGATTTGGGTGCAAAAGAATATTTTGCCGCGCCGCGCCGCGCCGCTCCGCGCCGCTCCGCTGCCGCTAGTGCGGTATAGCTGGCGGCGCGGCGCGGCCGAATATTCTTCATAATCGAGCTTCAGTCTATAGAGGGTATTTGGAAATATCTATTTCTACTGATATTTCAGTGTACAAATTTTGATTAAATTACAAAGTGGTATTTTACGTGATCATTTCATAAATCATCATAATCATAACTCATCACAAATAAATAAAAAAAAAATATGAGGATGTGTTGCTAAATCGTTCCTTGGAAATTCGTTCTAGGGAACGCGTGACCGAGCGTTCCCTTTTCGTTCGTGCGTCAAACTTCAATGAAATCTTGCCACGTCTGGCAATTTGAGCCGCGCCGCGCCGCTCCGCTGCCGCGATAGTGCGTTTAGGAGAGGCCGCGCCGCTCCGCTGCAGTGCTGCGCCGCGCAGCGCCGCTCCGCTGTAGTGCGGTTTGACCTTTAAACCCAAAATCGAGACACAATATGTTTCCGTTTCGGGTTCAAGAAACACTGTGTTTCGGATTTGGGTTTAAGAAACAAGAACTGTGTCAAAAAGCATTACCATTCAAACACCATTGAACTACTATTTTGACGAAAACATTAGCGGGCGTTCGTGCGCTCATGATACTCTGTTACCGTGATTCGGAACTTTCCATTTGCAAATCCACTTCTAATTTTAAATATTGATGATGATCACAAACCTCATTGGCTGTCGTTCCATTTCTGAATAACACGTGAGTTTCTATACTAACATTTACGGTCAGACGCAGGCAATTTTTGTACGAAAATACATTATTACACGTTAGTAATGGATTCTCCATACAAAAATTGCCGGCGCGGTTTCAGAAACTCTGATTTAGCACGAAGAAGGTTGTCAAAATAATGTTCGAATTTCCAAGCATGTTTGAGAAAATTAGATTTACTTACGTACCTATGTAATTAAATTTTAACATAAGAAATAAGTTCTCTCTTATCTAATTTTAAGTAAATCTTGTAACTTGTTTTAATTTTTACATAATTAAAGGTAGGTAGCCTTTAGTATGTAACTTAAAAACGTAAGTGACTTAGGCTGGCCCCAGGGGGGTAATTATGTAACTTTGTTGCAATCAACTTTGACAGAAATCGCAGTTACTTTGCTGCTTTAGTTAGAACCAATGTGACAACTATCTTACTTAAAGCAGCAATGCAACCGCGCTTTCAATCGATTTCAATCGAGAATTGTTAGCAACAGCTTTACGTAATCAAGGTACAGACCTACCGGTTCCGTTTCTTTGCTTTGCTGTGCTACCTTGCTTGAAAGACCGCCGGCCAACCAGGGTAATTTTCAATCTATCGCATTTTGGGACTAGACCAAATTGGCAAGATAGCCATTAGCTTGGTTTTATCAAATGTCATCGCCTGGATTGCAAAGTAGGAAGCTTTTAGGAGATATGCCACCCTGAACATGGACTCCGATCGTTAAAAATAACTCGATCGCTTATTTATACAAGTTGTTTGGTAAAGCCTTATAAAACTGAATATGGAAGATAGGGACCATAATAAAACTGAACAACTTTTACTATGGGACCAAATCTGAAATCGCGAAAAAAAATGAACTGTTTCATACATTTTGATAATTTCGTTATTAATTTTTGTATAAAACAGCAGTTTTTTTTTTAAACGAAAACTAAAACTTCTCATCGCACCCCAGACGACGATATTTGATAACACCAAACTAATGGCTATCTTGCCAATGTGGTCAGGTCAAAATATGCGATAGATTGAAAATCAAAAATCAAATCAAAAAAATCAAAAATTGTTTATTTCCTTATAGAGACTTACATCACTTTTTATTTAACGGAGCCTCCTTTTAGGCTTGTAATCGCCTGTGCCAGGAGACAACGCTCTGCATAACTCAAATAATTAATATTTAAATGTGTTTATGCTAATAGAGAGTACATACATAAAGTTCTTATTTATACAAGATTTTTCGCTAATTTTAAATTAAAATTAAACCTACTTACTTAATACTTATTAATCTAATATAATATTTTATTTGATCAATATTGACGTGTGTGTGTATTAGTATGTGTAAGAATGTATTGTGTAGTGTGGTAATTGGGATGTATTGTGTGTGAAGGGTGAATGTGTGTATGGATGTGAGATGTTGTGTAGTAGTGTGCATGTATGTATGAAGATGTGAGAACTTGTGAATTTCTATATTAATTATGTGAATGTTGGTCGTTTAGTTTTCTTTATTAATTGAACAAGGCCTCAGTTTCAGTGTAGTCTAAATTTTGTAACCAATTTCTAATTTCAGATTTACACTCGTTAAATGGTTTGTTATGTATATTTAATTCTTTATTTATTTTATTATATAGGTGTGAAGATAGGAACTCAAATTGTCCTTTAGCAGACTTTGTTCTGACCTGAGGAATGGTTGCTACGTTGAACCTACGTGCCCCTCTTTTACCTCCAACGCGAGGGTCGTATGTAATTACTTTATATTTTCTTAAGATTAACCGTAAAATATAAAGTTTTCTTACAGATAACAGTTCACTGATCGCGTAAAGGCTTTGAGTTGAGAAAGTTCTTCTCTTGAAATACATTATCTTAAGTAATGCTCTTTGCGCTCGTTCTACCATCAAAAAACGAGTCTTGCGAGCACCACCCCAGACTGATATACAGTATGTTGTTACAGATTGGACTAAAGAAATATATATTTCATTCAGTAGGTTTCTGGTGGCACCGGCGCTATCAACCACATTTTTGGGAACGATGTATCTTAGCATTCGGAATATCCAATTAAATTTATGTATTCTGGACACGGTCATTTCAATCTGAGGATACCATGAGAGCCTCTGATCTACCATAACTCCCAAATATTTCACTTGTTCTACCTTATTTATTGAGGGACAGCTACAGTTATAATTAATAGAATGGTCGCATGTGTGTATTTTTATATCGAATTCGTTATTTGGTTGGAATTTATTGTAAATGCTGAAACAAACATAATTAGTTTTAGTGGCATTTAAAGTTAAGAGATTATTTTTGAGCCATGATGCGACCTTCGTTAGGCCGTTTTCTGTATTTTTTTTCGTTGCAGCCCAACTGGATCCAGTGAAAACGATTGCGGTGTCATCGGCGTAGGAAAATATTTTTGCATTGTTGAGGGTCAAGTTGCATAAATCATTTATATAAATGAGGAATAGGGTGGGCCCTAAAACACTCCCTTGTGGTACGCCACATGACACATCAACGTCTTCACTTGTACAGTCTTCTATTTTAACTTTTTGCATTCTATTGGATAGATAGTCTTCAAAAATCGAAAGTTGTATATCTCTAATACCAATTTTTTCAAGTTTTTTTAGAAGGATACTAGTGGAAACGGTGTCAAAAGCCTTTTTGAGGTCTATAAACACTGAGAGACATTTTTTACCTTTATCAAGATTTTGTGATATAAGTGTACTCAGGGAGGTTACTGCATCTTCAGCCGATATATGACGTCTAAAACCGAATTGATTTGGGGACAGAATATTCTTAGCATCAAGGTAATTTAATAATCTTATATTTAATAATTTTTCCAGAATTTTTGCCAGGACAGGAAGAACCGAGATGGGCCGATAATTGCTGACGTTGTCTTTATCGCCACCTTTGTAAATTGGAGTGATTATAGATTTCTTCAACAAGTCAGGGAAGATACCCATCCTAAAACAAAGATTAGCCAAATGTGTTACTATTGGAGTAATTTCTTTTTTAACGTATTTAATAAATGTTGTAGAAATATTGTCCCATCCTGGGGCGCTTTCTGATTTTAGATTTGTTATAATGCTGTTAACTTCTTCATGATCAGTGTCCAACAGTACAAAGGATTGTTGCTGATTAGGTAAGGTGTTAAGATAATTATTTATATCATCAATATTAACAGATTGTTTTATTTCATTAGCAAGCTGATTCCCAATATTAGCGAAGAAATTGTTTATATAATTAGCTGAGTCCAGGGCGGATGATTTTAAGTATGTAAGTTCAGAATTTACTTTATTTAATTTGTTTGTGTACGTTATTTTTTTAATACTTTTCCACAGAATTTTATTGTTTTTAATGGATTTCTCAATGAGTTGTTTTTCATAATTTCTTTTTAATTTTTTTAATAACTTGTTGCAGTAATTTCTGTAGCGCGTAAATGTATTTTTTTTTATTTCGTTTAGTGGATCATCTTTAAATTCTTTTTGAAGCTTATTACGATTTTTAATGCATTTTAAAATGCCGTTAGTGATCCAGGGTTTTATTATTCGCTTACTTTTTGGTATTGTAGTAGTTGTAGTATTGTCTTTTATAGACTCAGATAGCAAAGGACATGTCCTAATTTGGGCCACGTCTATGTACACCACCCTCAAAGATGGAGAAAAATACACTGATTCTGAGAAAAATACAAATAATTTTATAAAATGCATGGTTAAATGGTTAATAATAAAAACAGATCAATATTTTTTACTTGAAATAAAGTATCAAATATGGCAACTCTCCGTTAAAAAGCCGTGAGTGGGCGCATTCTGCCAGACAAATCTTTGAGTCATCGATTGCCATTTTTAACCATGGAAAGTATAGCGGTAGGTGCTTAGGGTGTTTCTACACGGTGCAAGTAGCCCGCGCAAGTTGAGCACTTGCGCAGGTTACGTGCTCCGTGGAAACACGTAAAGCGGGTCCAGCTCCATAGCATTGTACACCCGCGCAAGTAACCCGTGCCTCAACGTGCGCAAGATACATGCATCGTGTAGCACAAAGACAGATAGAGCATTACTATCGCTTTGAGATAGGCGGTCTAGCTGCCGGTATTGATCAATATTTTACTTGCCATGGTTAAAATGTACTCTCTATGGCGATCGATGACTCAAAGATTTGTCTGGCAGAATGCGCCCATTGTCACTGTCATTGCGTTCTACCTACTCTGTGCTGTGGGTTGTTGTTAACACAGACGTATAAGAAGTTGTTCACATCTTCCGCCATGATGCTTTTTTTATGCGATTTTGCATTTTGTTTAATGTTCCTTCCAGAAAACAAAGCGATTTTAAAGAAATTGAATAATTAGAAACTGTTTATCGTGTCTTTATCTATTTTTTGGTATACTGTACAAAGACGTGGCCCAGACCTCATACATTTTTGGACATCACCTTTATGAGATTTTCAGTTATAAGATTAGGGTTATCAGACAAGAGTAGCCGAGATAAATCAGTTTTTTGTAGATATTTAAGAGCTCCTTCAAAGTCGATTCTAGTAGTCGTTTTGGGTGAAATTTTGATGTTTTTTAGTTTGGCTATAGATAGAAAAGTTGTACGATGGTCGGTAATGGACGTATTAAAGACAGCAATGAAAGCTGAATGTTTCTTCTTATTTATTCTCAACATAAAGTGATCAAGACATTTCCTATCTCGAGTAATTAGTAAGTGACCGGGGAGAATGCCGTATGCTGATAGCATGTCCAGGTAAGAGGTCCTGTTTTTAAACTCATACTGTTGCTCGTTATCAATAGGTTTTATATTTATGTTAATGTCACCCGCAATTATAATATTTTTTTGAGAGCTTAGTGTGACTAGATGTCTTGACAGTGAGTTTATGAAAGGTTCTGCAGAATGATTTGACGGAGACCGATAGATACCTAATATAGAATTATTGAGGATGTCAATTTGCAGACCAGAAGCATGCGTCAGGTTTAGTTCTGCAACGTTTGAAGTCAGTGTATTTTTTATAAAGACAACCACTCCATCATTCTGGTTTAGTTGACGAGTGGTTCTGTAAGAGTGATAGTTATTCAATGTAGGGATAGGCTTATCAGGATGTAGTTGGCACTCGGTCAGAATAAGTATGTCGACTTCAACAGCAGACGAAGATAGATTTATTATCAGATCGTCAAAATTGCAATATATGCTTCTTATGTTTTGCGAAATGATATTAAGATCGGTTTTATGAAAATTGCGATGCTTAGCAAGATCAGACCAGTCACACTCGATAGATTTTGCTATGTTTATATTATCAATCTCGTTAATGTCCTGTGCTCTGTTACCCATTTATGAGTTTAAGAGGTACACTAATTTTAGCACGAGTAGGGTATTTTTGAGTTAACATTTGTCGACTTTTGCTGATTGAGTAGTTAATGCAAATAGCGCAAAAGAAATTGTGCAGGAATTCAATTCGCATTGTGTTTATATACCTTGTTTCGTTTGTAATTAATACATGTTCTATTTTGTGTGTCTTATGACAAGTGTAGTTGAGGGATTTTGTGTTTGGTGACAATTTATATTTTTGGTTTTGATTATAAGAGATCTGTTCATTAAACAATATTATAAAGATTTTTTCGAAGACAAAAATATGTAGTAAACTAATATAGTAATGTTCACGAGTACATTCCATGCAATTAAAGGTTAATATAGATATCATATACGTGTTTGACATATTTCTTGAGCAAAAACAGTTTGTTATATTTTTATATAAAACTAAAACTAAGATATAATAGAGTAAGAGAATTAATTTAATTGACAAGTACACATACCAGAGGTTCACAGGTATATAGGTGGTTTGAATAAGAATCATGTTCAGATGCCAACTTCTTGTATAGTGACTGTAGTATAGTCAGATGCCCTGCATCAGATGTTGTACCTGTGCTTCAGAATGTATCTTTATTATAGGAGAGGTTTCATCTTTTCTTACATATACAACACCATAAGCAGTCCAGCAAAATTTGAATAAACGAGATTTCACCAAATCGCGAGCTAGGAAATGCAGTCGCGACCCTTTTGCCGTGAGTTGTTCTGTGACGAATATAGGGGTATCTTCATTTGTTCTAAGTCCTAGATGCTTGGCACAAAGTTTCGATTTATGCTTTATGTTGAATGATTTACAGGATTTAAGCATGTGTGTCTTTACAATGACCGAGGTAGTCTCCACGATTATCGGTGAGTTTTGACTTGCTTCGTTCTTGCTACGAACCCTGTATATATCACTTATATCTTTTTTATCCATTTGAGATCCCACATTCCCTGATAATGTCATAACCATTTCTACGAGATCTTCTTTCATTTCATTGCTTCGTTTAGGTACATTTTTTATTTCAAAATTAGGCTTTCGACTGCTCCTTTGCAAGTCCTCAATTCTATCTTCGAGAATGGCTATATACTTTCTGTCTTCTTTCGCTTGACCCTCGAGCTTGAGTAATTGTTTTTTGAAATCTTCGTTTTGCGCGGTTAGGAAGGCAATCGATTCTTGGATATTTTCATTTGTTTTTTGGATGTCTTTAAGTGTTGGGCTGATGGTTTTAAGTTCTTTAGTTTGTTCTGCCAAAATTGAGGCTATCATGCACTTCATCTCCTCCTTAAAATTAGCAAATTCTGTTGACCAATCATCTTCCCTTTTACGCTTAGCACGCATGTGTACATTATGTGAATCATCTGTATTTAGGTTTGGAGTCGACCCACCGAACTGAACCGTGGCAGGTACGAGATGCTCGTTACTGGATTTTGCGGACGCAGACGGGGATACGGGCGGTGTCCTATTCAATGGCATTTTTTATATCTTAAGTACGTATAATTTAATGAAAGAATCCGTATTCACCGTTCGTAGCACCTCCGTAGTACTGTAGAAACTCGTAGCGTAGTGTGAGCGTAGCCACTTGTCAAAGCAGACCGCTAATTTCAACGCGATGTTTCACTGCTCTCGTGGCGCAGCTGGTACAAGCCCGGAATGATACGGCGGTAGCGATCGTGCGGCCCGCGGTTCAAATCCACCAGATGCAAAACTTTTTCAATCGTCCGTCGCGAAGTCTGGGGTCTTCAAAGTCACCACAACCACGGTGCGAGGTCCGAGGGCGTAGCCCGACAAAAATAAAATTTATTTATTTATAATTTCAATAGAAAAATCACACACGTCTGCACGGTACGAAGCCCGGAAGGCAAGAGAGGAAAATGAGCCTCTTGGCCGGCGGTCCATGGTAGAACAGCAAAGCAAAGAAATGAAACCGGTAGGTCTGGGGCCAGCCTTAGAGTTAATAGTTGCGTGGGAAGTGAAATAAATATGTGATTAATATTTGTATTTTTTAATACCTACCTAGTATTTGTTTTTTTGTTCGATGGTCAAATAAAATTAAAAATACATAGGGAAGGAATGTATTCTGATAATGTTGTGGTACTAATGGTCTTCTACCAAGAGGTGCAGGTGCAGGTGCAGTGGTTTAGCGCCTGGACTGGCGATTGCACAGGTAAAGCAACTTTTGCAAGGGTAGGACATTGGATGGGTAGGTACCTAAAGAAAGCGTTAGGACTAAGATGCTAAAATGACCAAAGTGATAAAATGACCAAGTTGCTGAAATGACCAAAGTGATGGTCATGGTCACTTACTCTATACATATAAGGGCAAGTCTAGTTATGATTCATTGTCCTCCATTCATAAGCAAGGCCTGTGTCCAGCAGAGGGAACATATTATTTTTTATTTCTCATCATAAACTTGGCATTGTAACAAGGTCATTAACATTACAGGATTAACTTTTAAGTCTGTGTCTGTGCCTGGTGTCCGAGCTAGGCAAGAAATACCTGTGTTACAAGTCACCAGGCTCTAAACACCTCGAACCACTTAATCACTAATGGGGAATGTCCGAAAAAAATCAAATTGGCTGAATATTTTTCTGTAAGTAGGAATAAGCTCGCTTAGTAATAGAAAAAAGTTTCAGAATTTTTGGTTGCGTGAAAAAGTTTAAAAAATTAAAGTCTCTTCGACTTCACAAATATACAAAAGTAACAGCAGAATGGAAATAATACCTTTTTACCATCGCCACTCTAAAAAGTGCGTTTAATTCAACGATAAGAGTGAATAATAAGAGATTTTATTCACCGAGTGAATAAAAATAATTTGAATTTGGAACAAGCGCGCATCATGAATTAGTACAAAAAAGTACCTATACATACTGGCTGCTACGGAGCTATTCCATAGAGCCATAGTTACACAATAAAATTAAAGAAAAAAAATATCCCGCCAAATTTAATTAGGTTCTTTTTAGTGTCTTATCTTTGGGTTCTTTTCTATCTATTAAAGGGAGATTGAATGTTCAGTCTTGCATCAGTCCATTCCATCAGTCTGTACGATATTTAGTCTGCAAAAATACGAAGTCTATACAGACTGATGAAATGGACTGATGCCAGACTGATCATGTACTCTCTCTCTTATCGTGGTTATTTTATGTCATTGGAAAACTTATAATTTCACGCATGGCTCGCACGGATCGGCCATGGGATGGGTGACCAAAAATGTATTACCTATCTCGAGCTCCTCCGTGCCTCGGAAGGCACGTTAAGCCGTTGGTCCCGGCTGCATTTGCAGTCGTTAACACCCATCAATCCGCATTGGGCCCGCGTGGTGAGTTATGGCCCATACTCCCACCCATAAGGAAGGCCTGTGCCCCAGCAGTGGGGACATTAAAAATGGCTGATGGTCAACAATACATACTAAGTATAAAGTACTGCTAGGTACCTATTTGTTTTCTCGCAGTCAATGGTAAAAAGTAGAGTACACAACTCGTGAAAAAAAAATTTCATCTCGGTCCTTTGTATCCCTCGCTACGCTCAGGATTCTACTTTTGAATCCCTCGCTAAGCTCGGGATTCAACTCTAGAATCCTTCGCTACTCTCGGGATCCAACTTAGTCCCTCGAACTAAATTCCCTTTTTATTCACTTGTTGTATAATCTACTATTGCCACCACCTGCCACAACCACAAGATGGTATTAAGAAAAAGTTTCAAACATGACAAATGTCAAAACTTTTTATTTTTTATTCGTGTTGTTGTTGTGGCAAATGGTAGCAAAAGGAATTACCTCCATTCTGCTGTTACTTTTACACATTTGTAAAGTTGAAGAGATTTTTTTTTTTCAATTTTTTTACGCTACGGAAAATTCTGAAACTTTTTTCTATTACTAAGGGAGCTTAATCCTACCTATAAAAAAATATTCAGCCAATTTGATTTTTTTCAGACATTCCCCATTCACATAATAGACAAGACCAGATTTTGAAAAAGTGAAGGTTTTTAAAAATTAAATAGCGTTTAGTGCGCCCTCAAGCGGCGCGGCCTCGCAAAGTAGACCCCGCGTTCTGGCAACACGGGTTAGGGCATGGATACCGGTATAACGAAATACCGGTATACCGTGTGCGTTACCCCAGCAAAAAGTTGTGCTTTAGAGAGATGAGACCTTATCAGATAATTAGTGTGTCATGAGGATAAATTTGTTTACTAATAGCAAAATTTGTGTGAGTTGTAGTTTTTAAGATATATGAGAAAAACAGATTTTGCTGGGGTCACGTTTTAAACATTACCCTGGCAAAAAAAGTTGTTTCAGTCTGGAACCAAATACATGAATAGATAGCTTTTGTTGCATAGTAAATGTTAGCAAATAGCAAAAATTTTGTGTGTTATGGTTCTCGAGTTATTTAAGTTTTTGCTGGGGTAACGTTTTGGGTTTTCGCAGATCTCGAAAACGGTTCAACGCAGAAGTTTGAAAAAAAATACCACTAAGAGACCTTAATTTGTTTAAATTTGTTTAATTGTTAGTTTTTGATTTGGTTGTCGCAAACCAACGTAATTAAATGGTTTTGAAAAACAGAAAAAAACTAATTTGCAAGTAAACTAGTACACATATAATCAAATAAACAGCTGTTAAAAATAGCCGTGGTAAACACTTATTACGTCAAGAATTTTAGGCTTTGTAACTTTACACGATATAAAGATATAAACAAATTTAATAAATTTTAGACCGGTCGTACTTTAGCGATCGAATACACAGTTTCCATAACATTAAGACACATGGCATACATTAAACAAATTTAAGTAAATCATTAACATTACTTCCTGTCAATTTCAGCTTTCAATTACGCCTATCATGAAAGTTTTAACAAAAACAAGATTAAGACAGCAATTCTTGAATAAGCCGACCAAATTGTAAAGGTCACTAAAAAGCGACCGCACCATACGTACGGGTCATCTTCGCAAATTAGCAGCTTAATATCCGATGTTTTGTACAGTTATGAAGAAAAATGTTATTCATATAGCTTAGATTCTACTAGTTTTCTATTTTATAAATTAATATCGTGTTTATTAATATCAATTAATACACTTACGCGATTAATAGTATTTTTAAAGAATGTAATGATTCACGAAAGATAAAAGTTTGAAGGCACTCAACATTACATAAATAAAGGTAACTAATAATCTATACCTTAGTAGAATATAATCTCGCTAAGCAATTTATAGTGTGATTTATTTGTCAGTATCAATATATACATTTATAGTAATTTGTTGCTTCTGTTTGATCAAACCAAATGTTTTATTTTAATACCAAACCTACTCATGTCAATCCAGTGACCATTATGTTTGACAGGTAAAAACATTTACCCATAAAAACTGTTCCTACCTAGGAACAGTTTTTACGGAAACTACCTCGCATTTTTTCCATATATATTTCTCACCATTTAAACCTTCCTCTGGAATACGACAAACAATTTAAAACCAAAATCGGCCAAGCCAATCTTGAGTTTTCGCGAGACTAACGTACATTATATATTTAAAGATAATCTGACCAGCAAAGTTTTGTACGCAACTGTACTAACAAAAGATCCATAACATCCCGTTCAATTAACATGGTTACGCTTTTGTATGGCGCGGTCGCTTTTATGTGACCTCTACAATTTAGGCGGCTTATTAGAAAATTGTTGTCATATTCTTGTTTTTGTTAAAACTTTCATGATAGGCGTAATTGAAAGCTGAAATTAACAGGAAGGAATTTTAATGAATTACTTAAATTTGTTTAATGTATGCCATGTGTCTTAATTTTATGGAAACTGTGTATTCGATTGCTAAAGTACGACCAATCTAAAATTTATCAAATTTGTTAATATCTGTATATCGTGTAAAGTTACAAAGCCTAAAATTCTTGACGTAATAAGTGTCTACCACGGCTATTTTTAACAGCTGTTTATTTGATTATAAGTGTACTAGTTTACTTGCAAATTCGTTTTTTCTGTTTTTCGAAACCATTTAATTACGTTGGTTTGCGACAACCAAATCAAAAACTAACAATTAAACAAATTTAAACAAATTAAGGTCTGTTAGTGGTATTTTTTTCAAACTTCTGCGTTGAACCGTTTTCGAGATCTGGGATTACCCCAGCAAAAACTTAAATAACTCGAGAACCATAACACACACAATTTTTGCTATTTGCTAACATTTACTATGCAACAAAAGCTATCTATTCATGTATTTGGTTCCAGACTGAAACAACTTTTTTTGCCAGGGTAATGTTTAAAACGTGACCCCAGCAAAATCTGTTTTTCTCATATATCTTAAAAACTACAACTCACACAAATTTTGCTATTAGTAAACAAATTTATCCTCATGACACACTAATTATCTGATAAGGTCTCATCTCTCTAAAGCACAACTTTTTGCTGGGGTAACGCACACGGTATACCGGTAGTTTTTTTCGGTATTTTGATACCGGTATTTGAGAGTAAAATACCGGTATTTCGGTATTTCGAAAAAACAAATATATATTTTTGCAAGGATGTTTAATGACTATGCAGAACGTTCAATTTCTATGGTTCACAGTGTTGTTTACTGCAGATGAGTTTACGATATGAAACTCAACGAATCACGAATAATCACGATTGTAGGAAATATGAAATATAGGAAAAATCACCACTAAATCAACAACGCAAAACACTGCATGCATATAGCTAGTATCTAGATGGTATTTTATTCCTTTTAGTTGTTCGTTAAATGTTTTCATCATCATCATGTCAGCCGCACGACGACCACTGCTGGTCTTATTCAAGGATATCATCCTCCCTCAAGGATCTCCAAGACGATCGGTTCTGCGCTGCCCGCAACCAGAGGTTTCCCGCGACCTTCACCAGATCGTCGATCCACCTTATCGCGGAACGTCGTCCGGTGTGCGTTCACCACTCTTTCCGCCCCAACGGCCATCGGTTCTTCTCGTTATGTATCCCGCCCACTAACACTTCAGCTGAGCAATCCTTTGAGCGATGTCGCGGATCTCCTCATTTCTGATTCGATCACGCAGGGCAACACGGAGCATGGCTCTCTCCAATGCATGCTAGGACCTGGGTGACCTTGAGACCTACTCCTTATGAGACCTATAGTTAACGACTACGTTTCACTGCCGTAAACTATCTTTTAATATAGATAAATTATCTTTATATATAGATTTTCGTCTCGTGACACTGAGGTAAGTCGTAAGTCAGACGCGAAGATCTTTCGAAGCATCCAGAATGCTGCCCATCCGAATAGGATTTTTAGGACGGGAAATCTCTTTCTTGAAGTTGGACTTTCCTAACTGGACTACCTGTCCTAGGTATACGTAATGGTTAACAACTTCAAGTGTAGTGTTCCCAACATGAACTGGAGCGGGCACAACATGGGCAATCGACATGATTTTCATCTTATCCATGTTCATCCTGAGACCTACTCTTTCAGATTTTCAAGCATTGTATTCAGGTCTTCCAAGGTCACAGCAATAAGATCATCGGCAACGAAGGTGTGTTAGGTACTCTACCTAACACACCTTCGTTTTGCCGATTACATAGTAACTGGCCATTAATATTGATACCAAGTCCATTCCAGTCACCCTGTCTCACACCTCGCTGCAGTTGGATTTGTGATCTAGAACTCTAGACTATTGTGTTAAAGCCTTTTCGAAACCCGGCTTGTTCGGAGGGTTGGAATTGGAAGTCGTCAAACTTGCGAGCGTGACGATTCGTAAGGACATGGCTCAGAAGTGAGATGGGTCTGTGTTCTTTAAGAGGGGCTTATTCCCATTTTTAAAGTAGAGGTTTGAGGTTTGAGACATTTATTTCTCTAAAAGAATTAACATTCACTTATAAGAGAACTACACTATAATCTTAAAAATAAAACTTTGAAACTAGTAAGTGCAGAAGACAAGTTCGTAAATATTACATTTTTTGCACGGACGTATATAAGGGGGGGGTTTTGGGGGTCCGGACCCCCCCCATTCATATCCATCTTACTTGTCCAACAGAAAAAAAATACATGCACCGCGCCGATTGTAGAAAACGATAGATGCTTAGTCCGTCGCAGGGTGTATCTCGAGATATTATACGACACTCAAAGCGGAGAAAATTGTTGGTAATTTTAACTTCTTTAAAAGTGTTATAGACAACTTTGCCGTAGAATGCATTTTTTTGAAGTTGTTACCCAAAAACTGAAATAAGTTGAGGTTTTTCGATCACTACGAAGTTAGCACAGGTCTTTTAGGGTTTCAGGTCAAGCAGGGGCGACCGCCCGGGGCTCCCTTTTATATCCCCAGCCGCACACATCTACAGTTTACCTTTATACAGTCCTACAATTACTATCGTAAATTCCCTATTAGCTACAAAATTGTTATGGTGGCAAAACATGATCAGAACAACTTGGCAAGATCTCGTCGAAACTTCATCGCTCGCTACCATATGTGCCATTTAAGATTTGGCCATTGTAAAATCCAGGAGCGGCCCTAGGGCGGTGCAAGTGGTGCGACGGCACTGGGCGCCCTCGTGTGTGGGGCGCCAACAACGCCCGACCACCGGTCGACTATCAATCGTATTGTTGCCTGGTGACGAGCGACGACGCGACGAATGAAACTAACCAAAAATCGCACTGCGCGGCCATTTTCAGTGTAAACAAGCAAGATTAGTGGATTAACCGACTAAAAATCGCGCAGCGCAGCTGTTTTTTTACTATAAACAAGCAACATTAGTCGATGAAACTGACAAAAAATCGCGCTGCGCGGCGATTTTTTACTATATTAAGTAAAATTATAAGATTCGAAGATGAAACTGATTAAAAATTGCTGATAAACAAGCAAGATTACAAGATTAGTAGGTGAAACTGACTAAAAATCGCGCTGCGTGGCGGTTTTTTTTTTACTGTAATAAGTAAAATTACAAGATTAGTAGATGAAACCGATTAAAAATTGCTGATAAACAAGCAAGATTACAAGATTAGTAGGTGAAATTGACTAAAAATCGCGCTGCGCGGCGGTTTTTTTACTTTAATAAGTAAAATTACAAGATTAGTAGATGAAACCGATTAAAAATTGCGCTGCGCGGCCGTTATTTTTTTGCTATAAACAAGCAAGATTACAAGATCAGTAGGTGAAACTGACTAAAAATCGCGCTGCGCGGCCATTTTTAAAATTTAGGTCTTTATTTAGTATAAATTTTCGCCAAAATTAAAAATCTTGGAATCGCAGATAGGGGGCGCCTCGTAGAAATGTCGCTCAGGACACTGGTAGTGCTAAAACCGGCACTGACAGGCAATGTTTAATTTGTAAATGATAGATTAATTGGCGTTAGATCACTGTTTTTTTTGCGTTGAGGACCCCCCCCCTTGTCAAAGCTATAGCTACGTCCGTGAATTTAGTTTACCCACATTGCATTCTTAAAACAATTTCTTGCAGTAACAATAAGTTGATCTCTATTATGTATCGCTTAGTTGTTGCCGTATGAGTTAGCTCCAATAGACATTGGATGGCAATGAATGACAATGCATTAAAAACAAACAGTATTTCAAGGACAAAATAAAAAAGTATTATCTAATGTTTTACTTGAGTTATATTGCGCCAGAAAACACGAACTAGCTACTGAATCTACCACCAGTTCACAAATTAGGAGGCCTCTCAGAGAAAGAACTGGCGGAAGAATACTCAGAAAAGTTATGTCGACCTCCCTTTTGATCCCTATCTACAAAATGAACTAACTGTATCTTTAGATCCTGGAGTGTGTGATTTGGGATGGGATTTTAGTTGATGAATTATAGGGTCCCATGCTGGTGGTTCTCTCCAACCATCTTCTCTATGGAAATTTTGATATTTGTTGATTTCAATAATAATTTAATCAAATAATGTATTTTCTTTAGTATTCGTAATAACCTAGGTATTACTTTAAGAACTAATTTTGTGGTTTCTAGGCAGTTGGTAAATAGTTTGAGTGTTTCTGCCATAAAGTATAGCGTAGAAAATTGCTTTAATCACTCTCCACAAACAAGACTTACTAATCGTTCTTAGAATCATTTAAAAAGTAGGTAACTAGCCGTTTTTTTTTAAATACCGAAAAAATACCGAAATACCGGTATACCGGTAATTGAAATTTCAATACCGGTATGAAAATCTTTCCGGTATTCCATGCCCTAACACGGGTCAGTGCGAAATTTTGTCTTTGGTGCGAGCGTCGGACTCAATAGATAACCTGTGTCATAGAATATGAATATAAGATTTTTGGATAACCTCAATTTGTCTATTTGAAGACTTTTGTAATGGCGGCTCATGCGTGACAACGTAGCTAATTGTCTTGATTTAAGGCGACTAGCTATCTGAAATGATCGTTTTTGGAGGCGAACTGCTCTTAAATTAGCCAGCAAAAAATTCCACAAAATATATATTTTACGCCTTGATATATGGCCTATAATCGGTACATATGAAAAGTTTGAGGCATATTAAATACTATGCAAAAATAATTTTTGAAAAGAGGCTGTTTTCAACTTTGATTTCCGAACTACTACTAAACTACAAGAGATATGTCTATGGTTATTATTACACCACAATGGTAATTAAATTAATTTCTCTTGAAACGGTACATTGGGTTTTTAAAAATAACTATTAGTTT
Organism: Agriphila tristella; assembly: GCA_928269145.1. Classification (NCBI taxonomy): domain Eukaryota; kingdom Metazoa; phylum Arthropoda; class Insecta; order Lepidoptera; family Crambidae; genus Agriphila; species Agriphila tristella. The sequence continues at coordinate 35,413,371 of OV743433.1, read as the reverse complement.
TGCCAAAAATATTTTTTTTCCAATTTCACAAGAAATTGCTACGCACGGGCGAAGAGAATCAGTCCACAAAGTACTTTTTTATAATAGGAAAAATCAGTCTAACGCTAACGCTCAAAGGGGAAGGCCGCGCTCTGCGCTGCCGCCATCCACGTGGTTACGCGAAATAAAAAATCTATTGCTAAGGTGCCCACACTTCTATTGAATGCCTTAAACGTTTCCTTAGTGCAAGTCACGTAACTTTGTGTGTAAAAAGACGCTTTTTGTAATCCTTACTAATATTATAAATGCGAAAGTCCGTTTGTTTTGTTTGTTTATTTGTTTGTTTGTTTGTTACGCCTTCACGTCTTAACTACTTAACCGATCATCATGAAATTTTACACACACGTTGTCAGGGGTACAGAGAAAGACATAGGGTACCTTCCATCCCGAAAAAAAGTAATGTTCCCGAGGGAAAGCAAAAAAACTTTCCACGCAGACGAAGTCGCGGGCGGAAGCTAGTTCTTTATAAAAAAATAATTTTTTTAGAAGTTTGTCTTAAGTTTTACTTGAATAATTATTGTCCCTACATTACATAATATATAAACATTTTATTTTGCTGTGTTATAGGTGCGAAAGGACGCTTTTTGTGATTGAACAATTAATTGGTTTAGTCTATAAATGCCAGATTCTACAAATGCCAAGTTAGTTTAAAACGCCAGATTCTACAAATGACAAATTCTACAAATACCAACTTCTACAAATGCCAACTTCTACAAATGCCAACGTCTACAAATGCCAAATTTTAGTTGATACTAGCTTCTGCCCGCGACTTCGTCCGCGTGGATATTAGGGCGGGTCCATAGCACATGTTTTGCTCTACACAATCAACAAAAACATCTACACAAAACATTGTTTCCGAAACATGTTTCTCTACACACGCCGTCCACAGCGATTGCGTGGTTTGTGTAGACAAAACATCAGTGTTATTAGATAATCAGGGTGCCGATTATCTAAAAAGAAACTATGTAGCGACCGGTTGCATTTGACATACATTGCCACTTTTCTTTGGTATGTTTTTTTTTAACCCATAAAGAAGTAGCAATGGATTACGATCATCTGTGAACTGCAACCAGTCGCTAGGTGGTTTTTAATTAGATAATCAGCCCGCCGGATCCGTTCAGTCATTTTTACGCGATTAGGCGGGTCCCCATCAAGCGCGCTGCGTCGCGAGGCAAGACCTTTGCCGCGTGAGGCGGGCCTCGTATGAGGCTTCTCGTTCCGTTCCCGTTCCGTTCCCTTTCCGTTCCCGTACCCGTACCCGTTCCCGTTCCCGTTCCCGTTCTCGTTCCCATTCCCGATTCCGTTCCCGTTCCCGTTCCCGTTCCCGTCCCCGTCCTTGTTCCCGTTCCCGTCCCCTGAATGTGCATGTCCAGGTCCAGGTTCATGATGTTTCATGTCCACCGCGTTGGACTTAAAAATAAATGTATTTTTCGCAATCAACATCCCATAAAACCTCAAGAACGACATCCATATCGATTTTTATGTTTACTCACCCCATTTACCCCCTAAGGGGTTGATTTTCAAAATCACAAAATATACTATAATACTATATAGTGTGACTTACGACTTACCTCAGTGTCTCGAGACAAAAGTCTATATATAAAGATAATTTATCGATATTAAAAGATAGTTTACGGCAGTGAAACGTGGTCGTTAACTATGGGTCTCATAAGGAGTAGGTTTCAAGGTCACCCAGGTCCCAGCATGCATTGGAGAGAGCCATGCTCCGCATTTCCCTGCGTGATTGAATCAGAAATGAGGAGATCCGTAGGACAACTGAGGTAACCGACATTGCTCGAGGGATTGCTCAGCTGAAGTGGCAGTGGGCGGGACACATAACGAGAAGAACCGACGGCCGTTAGGGCAGAAAGGTTCTGGAGTGGTGACCGCGCACCGGACGACGTTCCCCGACAAGGTGGATCGACGATCTGGTGAAGGTCGCGGAAAGCCAGTGGATGCAGGCAGCGCAGGACCGATCGTCGTGGAGATTCTTGAGGGAGGCGGAGATTCTTGAATGAGACCAGCAGTGGTCGTCGTGCGGCTGATATGATGATGATGAAAACATTAATTAAACGAACAACTAAAAGGAATATCATTAAATACCATCTAGATACTAGCTATATGCATGCAGTGTTTTGCGTAGTTGATTTAGTGGTGGTTTTTCCTATAATCGTGATTATTCGTGATTCGTTGAGTTTTCATATCGTAAACTCATCTGCAGTATGAACAACACTGTGAACCATAGAAATTGAACGATCTGCATATAGTCTTTAAACACCCTTGCAAAAATATATCGCTTTTTTCGTAATACCGAAATACCGGTATTTTACTCTCAAATACCGGTTGTTGCCGACCAGCACGAGCTACTTACAGCCTTTTTGGTTTTCTCTTTGGTTTACGTTCTAAATTCTAAATTTCAGTGACATATTGTAAAACAAAATGTTTGTATTTGGTTGACAGTAAAACTTGAAACGAGAATAACGTGTTTTAGTGATTTCGAGACCTATCCTCAACACCGGTATCAAAATACCGAAAAAAATTACCGGTATACCGGTATCCATGCCCTACTGCTGAACCGATTTTAAAAAGAAAAAACGTCGCAAGAAAATTCTTTGAAATAAAAAAAAAATAATCATCAAAATCGGTCCATACATATCGAAGATACGCGCGAACAATGATAAAAAATATAAATACAATCCAAAAGAGAACCTCCTTCTTTTTTGAAGTCGGTTAAAATACCAAAACCTTCTTCTAAATGTAACAAATACTTCTCTGAAAACTGCATTAAAGTCGGTTCAGCCAAACGTGAGATAATCGCGGATACAGGTCAAACAGAGAAAGTACCTTTTTTGTTTGAAATCGGTTCAAAGAAAAAAGAAAGAAAAAAATTATCATCAAAATCAGTCTATAAATATCAAAGATACGCGCGAACAATGATAAAACAAATAAATACAATCGAATAAAGAACCTCCTTTTTTGAAGTCGGTTAAGAAAATCATACGATCGATTGCCCACTGTCACACACTGTCCAATCGGCATGATCCAGCCATTTTGATTTTTCCGTCAAGAGCTTATTAGATCATCCTGAATTAAGGATCCGGAATTCAGAGTCCGATTTAGGACGAGAAATTCAGTCGCCAATTAGACTGTCCTGAATAACGGATCCGGGGGGTTATTCACGATTGTCGGAAACCAACTTTCCGAATCGAATCGGAAAGTCTATAGTCTTCGATCTTATTTTCTACCTTATGCTGCCAAACTTTGTAAATACATTTTGCTTTCCCGTCGGAAAGTGAATCGAATGCCAGTCGAATGTATTTGTGAATTGCTATATTTTTGTTATATCGGAGGATACGGATTCGAATCGAAAGCTTTCGACTAGATTTCCGACAATCGTGAATAACCCTACCGATATCACAGCTTAACGATCATACAGTTGTTACACGAATGTGTACTTGCGCAGAGCAACGGAGGGGAAAATACAGTGACCGTAAAAATACCTACTATAAAAGAAATAAAAAAATATAATAATATTATCGTTTATATTTTTTTAAAGTAAGTATAGCTTTTCATTAACCACAGCATTCATAAGTTCATTTATAAAGGTCAAACCGCACTACAGCGGAGCGGCGCGGAGCTGCGCGGCGCGGCCAAATATTATTTCTATTGATTGCAATGATGCAAACCGCACTATAGCGGAGAGGCGCGGCGCGTACCGGCGCGGCACTGCAGATTTGGGTGCAAAAGAATATTTTGCCGCGCCGCGCCGCTCCGCTGCCGCTAGTGCGGTATAGCTGGCGGCGCGGCGCGGCCGAATATTCTTCATAATCGAGCTTCAGTCTATAGAGGGTATTTGGAAATATCTATTTCTACTGATATTTCAGTGTACAAATTTTGATTAAATTACAAAGTGGTATTTTACGTGATCATTTCATAAATCATCATAATCATAACTCATCACAAATAAATAAATAAAAAATATGAGGATGTGTTGCTAAATCGTTCCTTGGAAATTCGTTCTAGGGAACGCGTGACTGAGCGTTCCCTTTTCGTTCGTGCGTCCAACTTCAATGAAATCTTGACACGTCTGGCAATTTGAGCCGCGCCGCGCCGCTCCGCTGCCGCGATAGTGCGTTTAGGAGAGGCCGCGCCGCTCCGCTGCAGTGCTGCGCCGCGCAGCGCCGCTCCGCTGTAGTGCGGTTTGACCTAGAAAACAACACCTAACGTTGTCAGAAGAGAGAGAGTACGCGATAGAAAGAGAGGCAACTTCTAGGTTGACTTCGCGACGCGCAACGTCCCGTTTAGAAAAAGATTGAATTTTCAAGTACCCAAATATTTATCTTTATTTTTTAGGGTTTCATAGCCTAATGGGAAAAAACGGAACCCTTATAGATTCGTCATGTCTGTCTGTCTGTCTGACAGCCACTTTATTTCAAAACTATTAAAATTACACAGTTGAATTAAACTAGGTAGGTAGATGTATTCTGTGAACCGTTTTACGATTTTTACACAAAATAAAAAAAGTATAAAAGATTAAGGGGGAAAACGGAAAAAAAACATCAAACCTATACGTGTGGGGCGTCTATAGATAGGTCTTTAAAAATTACATTGAGGTTTCTAAAAGTATTTTTTCTCAAAGTCAACCGTTTGGAAAATATACACTTCCAAAGTGGTAAAATGTGTCCCCCCCCTCTAACTTTTAAACTAAGAGAGTGAAAAATCTAAAAAAAAATGTTTTAGACCTTTATAAACACTATTTACGAAAATTGGTTTGATTGAGATATATTTAGTAGTTTTAGGAGATATAGCACATTTTTCCAAAACCGCAAATATAACTTTGTCGTTTATACAAACACTATAAAAAACAAAGTTATTTTTGCAGATTAAAATGTTAGTGGTATTAAATAAGGTATGTTATTAAATACGGTATGGTATATGGTAACTACAGAACCCTACTACGCGTGGCCCGACATGCACTTGGCCGGTTTTTTTAATTCAAAAAAGTAAATCACAGAGTTATTAATTCGTATTCGTATCAACGTATTTATTCGTATTCCAAATGGAAAATGAAGACTTTGTATTGACATTGACATTTAAAGTGACATTTAAACAACCAAACAACCGCGCACTAATGGCCGGTATACATTTTGATTAGTGTTTAGTGCAGTGTTTAGTAGGTGATGTCCCATACTGTTTAGCATACGCTGTTTAGTACAGGCTTTGTTGATATAAACTAAACACTTAACAGTCCTGTCCAGACGTGCTTAGTGCGTGTTTAGCTGCAAGTGAGGGGTCTCTAGTATAATAATGTACTCTATAGTGAGGGGTGAAGGCGGGACGCGCGGGAGGAGCTACTCGCAGAAAAAATAGAACGCGCTTCTAAACACTGTACTTCGCTCGCACTAAACACTAAACAGAGACTCCGAACGTGTTTTTTGCTAAACACTAAACGAGCCCCTCGCACTAAACACTAATCAAAATGTATACCGGCCATGAGGCTCTGAACGCAACCCAGTGCTGTAAGCGTGATTCGGAACGCGGCCTGAGTGTAAACAGTTTTATAACCTATAAAAATAAATACATTTTCAGGGTCGTGTTTTATGTGATTGAAAGATATAATTTTTGAGGTAACACAATGAGTCAAAAAGGTGAGAAATCAACTGCTAAAACTGGTGAGCCTGATGCCCATGATTATATTGAGAAACGCTGTACAAGTGTTCACTCGTATACTGGCTCTACTAAAGATAAAGATTTGAGTGAAAATGGTGGAAAAAAGAGAAAGATTGGTATGTTATTTTCAATTAAAATCAGTATTTATGTTATTCATAGGGATACAGTAACTATAACTTGGTCAGTTAACTAAAGCGACTGAAAATGGCAGTGCTCATATTTGACTCTCGCTTACACATTACGCTCAACAAGGTCACTTTCTTCCTCACTTGCAGTCATAATAAAGCTTACCAAATGTTGCTATTATACAGGGTGACATGGAAATTCGACCTATTCCTTGAAAGGGGTTATACTTGAGGTCAATAGCAACAAATTAAGCCCAGTGGACCAGGGGTCAAAACTTGATGGTTACCGAGCTGCAGCAGTTCTTCGATATTTAAGAAATTTTCCGACTTGTTACCAAAAACCATTAATTATGAATAAACTACTCCACTCTAAACATTGAATTGATACTTTTCGGAAAGCTGAAAAATAAGTGATCAATTGAAAAAAAAAAAGTTGGCCCAAAACATACATAATCACAGAAATTAAAGGTCCTAAGTAGCAATAACTTTTATTTTCTGTATTTTTTCCCGAAAATCATCGTAAGTTATTGAAAAAAATACTGTATGAAAATTCGCGTACAAATTAGTAAAATAACTAACTAGTTTCATTATCTTTCCAAAAAGGTAGAAATGTCATTAACTTTCCCATCTGTTTTAAAAAAAATGGCAAAAGGGCGTCGTAGGTCAAAGTTTTAATTTTGATTTGTTAATTGAATTCAGCTCGAAAGTCAACAGTGTTACTCTAACTACACTGTGAATTAAAAATTAATGTATGTTGATAAAGTTTAGTAATAAAACAGTTAATAAAAATTACAAATCCTGTTCAAACTGCCTACCATTGTTGCGTATGCAAGCACGGAGCCTACGACGTCGTACTTCACTTCCAGCGACATCCATTGAAGAGTTGAGGGAGAGAATTTTGGCAGATGCCGAACAAATAAAAACTTCACTTTCAACGCGAGTAACAGTAAGTGAAGTACGACGTCGTAGGCTCCGTGCTTGCATACGCAACAATGGTAGGCAGTTTGAACAGGATTTGTAATTTTTATTAACTGTTTTATTACTAAACTTTATCAACATACATTAATTTTTTATTCACAGTGTAGTTAGAGTAACACTGTAGACTTTCGAGCTGAATTCAATTGACAAATCAAAATCAAAACTTTGACCTACGGCGCCCTTTTGCCGATTTTTTTTTAAAACAGCTGGGTAAGTTAATGACATTTGTACATTTTTGGAAAGCTAATGAAACTAGTTAGTTATTTTACTAATTTGTATGTGACCTTTCATACAGTTTTTTTCAATAACTTACGATGATTTCGGGAAAAAATACAGAAAATAAAAGTTATCGTAACTTAGGACCTTTTATTTCTGTGATTATGTATGTTTTGGGCCAACGTTTTTTTTTTAAATTGATCACTTATTTTTCAGCCTTCAGAAAAGTATCAATTCAATGTTTTTTTTATTTTTTTTATTTTTTTATTATAATGCTGTTGCTCCCCGCTTTTTGGCAAAACCTTTTTTGCCATTTTATTTCCTTTCTTTTTTTCCTTTTTTTTCTCTAGCTATAAGAGCTACAATATGTTCTTATTACCTACTTTTTTATATAATTCAAAGCTTACTTACTAATATATCTGACCTTACAATTTTATACTTAAATTTTTATTTCTTATTTTAATAACATTTGTTTCATTTGTACTTTATTTCGAGAACCTACAGTTTTTTCATCTTTTACATAATATTATTTACTATAATTATTACTTTTCTTGTATATTGTACATTATTGTTATACTTTTATAACCTTATCATATCATTTATTTCTATTTATTACTATGTACGCCACTCTTTTGGCATACTCTATAAATAAATTCCTTTCTTTTTTGCTGTTCATTATTTCGCTTAGGGTTTCTCTGCTCAGTTTTGTGTCCAATTTTTGTCGCAGTGTGTACCTATCGACGCTGTGTATTGGACAGTCTAGCATGATGTGGAAAATGTCCTCTATCGCCGCCGGGTCACAGATACACGAGGGGCTGTCCCTGAGCTTAAATCTGTGCAGGTATGCGCAGAATCCTCCGTGTCCTGTCAAAATCTGCGACGCCAGACGATCTATGGTCATTTTCCTCACCACGCTGTATGCCACCACCCCATCAGGGAAGAAGACCTTGGTGGTCGCCGCCGTATTACCGGATTTATACCTACAGTCCCATTTCTCGATCGTTTCCGCTCGGATGTGGCGTTTAACGAACGAGATGGGACCACAGTCATAGTCCGGTCTGGTTTTCAATTTGAGAGCCGCCTCCTTCGCCAGTTGATCCGCTCTCTCATTCCCTCCCACTCCGACATGGGCTCTAATCCAGAATAATGAGACTAGTTGGTGGTTGTCTCTGAGAAATTGTAGATTACCCTGAATTGCCTTTGTGATTGGGTGTGTGGAGTCCGGATCAAGTAGCGTTTGGAGAGCAGATCTCGAATCGCTAAGTACGGCTGTCTCCTTAAATTTTCTGCCAATAATAATTTCAGTCGCTTGGAGGATGGCATACAACTCGGCTTGGAAGACTGTACAGAATGGCTCCAGCTTAAACTTCCGGGTACAAGTTTCAATCTGCCCTTCCCAACAGGTCAGGGCGGCTCCAACTTTCCCCTCCAGTTTGCTACCATCTGTATAGATCCTCACTAAGCCTTCTGCAAGTTTACCATCCTCTTCCGCGTTTTCCAAACACGTTAATTTTGAATTTAGCATCCTGCTAGGGTGGGTGTCTGTCATGAATGAGACGCGCTGTTCTACCTTCCTACCACTTAGTACTGCCTGGGGTTTCCCACGCTTTGCCTCAAAAAGCAGGGAGGCTTCTTGGATCCGAAGATCCAGCGGAAGCAGCCCCGACAGTACTAAGGCAGCGTTGAGGGATACCGTTTTATTGCTTTTTATAATTTTCTGCGCGAAACCTCTTTGCACTGCGTCGAGAGCTTTCCTGGAGATTGCCTTCAGTGCCTCCTTGGACCATACGCTAGCTGCGTATAGGACTATAGGCTCAATTACTGCCTTGTATATGGTCTTAACAATTTCTGAATGCAATCCCCAGGTAGCTCGTGCCGCTCTGCTGACTCCTTTGTAAATGTTGATAGCTTTTTTGCAAATGTATGCTATATGCTTGTTAAATAACAATTTATTATCTACCAAGACACCTAAGATTTTCATCTCATCCACCAGTTCAATGTCCGTCCCCCCCATCTCCAGCCTGGGCGTATCGAATTTTAGTTTCCGGGTAATTACCATTGCCTTGGTTTTTTGTGGCGCGAAATTTAACTTATTCGAAACACCCCACTTCCGGACACAGGAGAGAGCGGCATTAGCTTTCCTCTCTATTTCTATGGCCGTGTTGCCCTCGACAATCAAAACTATGTCGTCTGCAAAGGCTTGGCAGTACACGTCAGCAGCGGTGAGTTGGTCGAGCAGGGGATCCAAAATTATATTCCAAAACAAGGGCCCGCCAATGGAACCTTGGACGCAACCCTTGTTTGTATTTTTACTGTACTCTTCCCCTGCATATCTCACCGTTACCTTTCTATCGCTGAGGTAGCTGTCTACCAGCCTCCGCAGATTCACCGGGCAGTTTTTTGCTTTAAGTTGGCAGACTATCTGCGGCCACCACGCATTATCGAATGCCCCCTCTATGTCCAGCGATATCAGGGCCATAATCTTCTTCCCGTCCAGATTATGTCTGACCCGCTGGATCATGTCATAGAGGGCGTCCTCGGTACTGCGTTGCGGCACGAACCCGTACTGACAGGGATTTAACTCGGGCAACACGAACCATTTGATGCGCCTAACTAGTAGCTTTTCTAAAATTTTTCCTAATATAGCCAGGAGCCCTATTGGTCTGTACGACTTGGGTTGCGTGTAGTCATCTTTGTTGGGTTTTTTAAGCAGGATTATTGTGGCAATTTTCCAGGGCTTTGGGAAATGGGAGAGCTCCAGACATTTATTGTATATGGCCAGGGATAGAGGTACGTCTGTAGTAATGACCGCTGCGCATATGTCGGCCGTGAAGCCGTCATTACCTGGAGCTTTTTTGGGGTTGAACGAACCTAGTGCGTGTAGAAGTTCAGCCTCCATGAATGGAGGGTCGCAAAGTTCATCTTGGTTACCCTCATTCGCTTTGGCTGCACTTTTTCTCACTTCTCTGTGGTCTTCGTTCTCCCCCAAATCGGTGTCTTCTGGGTAAAAGCTTTCTGCCATGATGCGCACCGATTCCTTGGGGCTGGTGTTAATGCCATCCCTGGATATAGGCAGATCTTCATAGGTCTTCTTAGTTTTCCCTATTACTCGGTAGACTCCCTTCCATACTGTTTCCCGATCTTGTTTGCCACAAAAATCTTTCCAGCTATCTATCCTTGCTTTGTTCATAGCTTCTTCGTACTCTGCTTTGGCCGTCACGTACTGTTCGACTACCCATGCCTTGCGGTTCGGCGCTGCACACTTTATGCTGTTCTTCTTTCTATTCTTTTCTTTCTTCATTTCTTCTAGTTCCTCGGACCACCATGGCAATTTGATTTCACTTTTCACCTTTTTCTTTCTGAGGTTATTATCGCATGTTATTTCTATACTTTTTATATACAATTCTATTTTCTCTTCCAATTCCTTGATATCCTTAATTTTGTCAATTTCCTCCTTGTTAAGTTGTTCTTTTTCAAATTCTGCTTTACATTCATCTTTAAATTTAGCCCAATCCACTTTCTTTGTTAGATATTTTCTTGTAGTTCTTGTATTATTTATCTCTTTGATTTTTTCTAAATTTATTTTGAAAGTTATTGCATTGTGGTCCGAGGTCGTTAGGTTGGTATCTACCTTCCAGTCTTGAATCTCGCAGGCTATGTCTTCCGAGCAGCACGTGACGTCCACCGAGCTTTTATACCTACGTCCTCCTCGCCAGGTGTCGAATGTAGGGGTGTCTCCTTCATTCAAGATGCTTAGACCCAATTCGTTGAAGATACCTACTAATTCTATCCCTCTTTCATCGCTTTTGTCGCTGCCCCACCACTCACTCCAGGCATTTGCGTCCCCTGCAACTATTATTTTGTTACAGTCTAATTTTCTAATCATTTCCTTCAGGAGCCTCACATAGGGCTCAATATCTATATTGGGTTCAAAATAATATGATATTACGCCGATCGTCCAGTCCACTGTTGTTAGTTTTGCTGCTACTAAATTAGATGTTGTGAGATTGGGAAATTGCAAGATTTTAATGTTGTTATCACATATGACAATGGCGGCTTTATTGTTCTTCCCAACCTCATAGGCAGCCTGGACGATCCGCGCACCCGTAACATCCCCCAGCACACCTTTATTCCCTATGTAAGGCTCCTGCAGAAGTGCAAAACTGACTTTTCGTTTACTGGCCTCTATTAGGACTTCTGACGTTGCATTTTTGCTACGTTGGAGGTTCGCCTGTATGACTGTATATAATTGTTTGTTGTTATTTACCAAAACCGAAACTTTAGCAATAAGCTACTTTTGCCCGAGCTAATTTGTCCCATTTAATTCTTATTGGGCAAACCGTATTGAAGGTGTTGTGTTCCTTGTCTTCCAAGTTGGCTCGCTTGCAGTTTAAGCAGCTGGGGGGGCTTTGTTTCTCCGTGCACGCTGCATACAGGTGATTACCCCCGCAATGACTGCAGCTGTCCAGCTGCTCCTGGCAAACCCGCTTGATGTGGCCGTAGCCCAAGCAGCGGGAGCACTGGATTAACGGGGACTGATCCTCCACTTTGGAAATACCCCATTGTAGTTGAATAGTTCCCGCCTCTGTCAGCTGCCATGTCTTGGGGGTCACCTTGACCACCATGTGTGCCACGTGTGGATTTCTAGTTTTCTTCTCATATATTACTTCTATATCTTCTTTTCCGTCGTTGGTTTCTGCATTGCTCACTTTTCTTCGTATTGCTTCTTCTACCTGCTCTTTCTTTTTGTCCCCCCTTACATATTTTATAATCACTAGCGAATTTTTATTCCTTGCTTTTTCAATTATCAATGTTCTCTCATTTTCTAGTCTCTTATGCAGTGTTTCCGCATCTTTTTCTGTGCAACACCCAATTATAACCTTCTGATCTTTTGCTTTCCTAACTTTCTGTACCTTTATCCACTCCCCGTCTGCGTCCACGTCAGCCGTCTTTCTGACAGTATCCATGACCTGGTCGCTTGTGAGGGTCTCGTCAGTCGACGCGATGATAAGGGAGTGCAGTGTCTTGGGTGGGGTTTTATGCCATCTCTCTGCGGCAACTCCGGCATACGTTGCCTTCTGCGGCTTTTCAGAATTCTCTTTTTTTACTATGTTCTCAATCTTTTCTAAAATTACTTTCTTTGTTTCTTCCTGTAATCTTTCGCATCTCTCGTTTATTGCTATATTTTCCCCTAGCAATCTTTCTATTACCTCGAGCCTTCTTCCGGTCTCTTGTTCAAAGTTAGTGTTTTCCCTTACTTTCTGTGTATTCATTACTTTACCTTTATCTTTCTCTTGAGTTTCTCTGTTTTTCATTCTCTCTACCAACTCTACTACCATCGCAACCAGCTCATTTATTTCTTTTTGAATAGTAGTTTTATTTTCCTTTGTTACCGTCCTATGGTTTGCATTTGTTTCTAAGGCCTTCACTACCCTGTCTTTTGCCTTCTTGGCGTTTTCTTTTATGTCCTCGTTGCTCATTTCCGGAAGCAGGTGTGTAAGCTCCAGTTCCAGCTTCTGCTTCGGTTTCGGTTTGGGTGGTGGGGACAGGTGCACTACTGACTCCTCCCTAATGTTGACTTTCGAAGTGCGTTTAGGGCTCCTGGACCCCATTTTAGTTAAGGTTTTTCTTTATGGAACAACGATTTAGTAAATAGGACGGACAATGCAATAAATAGGACGGACAATTTAAATTAACACGTTAAAAGTAAATTTGTAGAAGTTGTAAATACCAATAAATGACACGTTAAAAGTAAATTTGTAGAAGTTGTAAATACGAAAATATATATATAACAATACGTTAAAATTGTATTTGTTAAAGTAGTAAACACGAATAATATTTGAACAGACAACAGATTAAAATAGGTTTGTACGAGTGGGCAGCACTATAATAAATTAACACAAATCTACCTAATAATAATAATTGACTAGAGTTTAAATTAAAAGTAAATATAAATTTAAAACTATATACCTAATTTAAAAGAAAATTATAATTAATAAGTTAAATTGAATAAAAAATTGGGTTGATATAAAATAAGAAAATGGAGTTGAAATTTAACTAGAGGAGAACAGATTGGTGGTAGCGGCGGTAGGTTCAAAGTGTTTGGTCTATTGAGTGAGTGCTGTTGTGTGTTAGTGTGTAATGTATGTGTGTGTGTGTGTGTGTGTCTAGATTGTCAACAATGAGCAGAGATCCCGGGGAGCAGCTTAGTCGTTGATACAAAATATAGATCTATTATAAATATTGGGATAAAATCCCAGTCTTGGTCAATATAAAGACCTGCCCTCAATAGGGGTGTGTATGCAGTTGTCCTAAATCTAATACCAGTCTTCAAAAGAAGCTCTGTTGTCCTAAAGCTAGTTCAAAAAAAATGTGTATAAGTTTTATAACAATATTCTAGATCTATTATAAATATTGGGACAAAATCCCAGTCCTGGTCAATAAAGACCTGCCCTCAATAGAGGTGTGTATGCAGGTGTCCTAAGTCTAGATAAAATAAAATTAATACCTAGATCTTAAAAATCTTAAATCTAATACCAGTCTTCAAAAGAAGCTCTGGTGTCCTAAAGCTAGTTTTTTTTTTATTATGTAGGTATTTATGTACCTACCTATATTCGTGGGTCAGTAAAATTAAAAGGGAAGATATTTAAAAGTCAAAAAATAATTTTGAGATAACTTATAAAATAAATACCTGTCTTCAGAGAGGCTCAGGTGTCCTAAAGTTAGAAGAAGGTTTGTACAATATTATTTTTAATTTAAAAATAAATGCTTGTATATTTTATAACTTCTAGGTTATTATTAGGTGGATTACAGTTTTTGTTTCTTAATTTAGATGACTCTAAGGAAGCTTTAATGCAAAATTCAACAAATTTTGTCACAGTACTTTTTTTTTCAAATTGCTAAAATTTTAAAAATCTTATCTTGTATATGGCCGATTGAGGTGTTCGAAGTATCCGGTGATTTGCCTCGCTGCGCCGCGTCAGGTGATGCTAATGAAAGCACTCGGCCGCCTTGGGAAGGACTGCCGCGTGTTTTGAGGTTAAGTTGTTTTTAACCAAAATCTTCTTAGGCGTAAGCGGAAAATTTTCGCTCTCAACGTCAAGGTATAGGCACCGCTGTGGCGCACACGGAGACACCTCGCAATCCTACGAGTCTTGTATATTTCGCCAGTCAGTATCGAAAGAGTGGTGAATTTTTGCGTTTTGTGATAAAACTTTCACAAATCACTTTATAACTTTTTTAACCACTTCACGGATTTGAACACTAGTTACACCACTGAATGGGGCTTGTCTGCCCGCAGCTTTTAATATATAACACTTGGATGAAACGCTTGGATTTACCACTTTTCTATATTTTTAAAAAGGGAGCGGCGTAGTTTCGATGCTTACTCAACGACTTCTCTAAAGTGAACCCAATTCAATGTTTAGAGTGGAGTAGTTTAATCATAAATAATGGTTTTTGGTAACAAGTCGGAAAATTTCTTAAATATCGAAGAACTGCTGCAGCTCGGTAACCATCAAGTTTTGACCCCTGGTTCACTGGCCTTAATTTGTTTCTAATGATCTCTAGTATAACCCCTTTCAAGGAATAGGTCGAATTTCCATGTCACCCTGTATTTAAATTCCTTTTTGTTATTGACTGAGTTATACTACTTATTATTATTACCATGTGGTCTTTAATTGATTTATAAAGATTCTAAGTTTCATTTAACTCTAAATTAAATCTTTGCATGATTGGGCAAAATAAGTATGTATGTTATATGCTATCGCTTAAATTTCACATTAGTTTATAAGTTCTAAAATGTTTTAATTATGTTTTCAGCTTCAGATATAGTTGAATGTCTTGACAGTGATTCATCTACAGATACCATTGAGTTACTAACTGGGTGAGATCTATGCATTAATATTATTAATTAAGAAGTCTTATGGTTGCTGCATACGTAACGGGAAAACACCCCGGTTGAGATTGGGACATGCTGTGCACTATACTATTTTTCCTATCCCATCCCGTCTGTGTTGTCATCGTAAATGTTTTGTTACTAAGTATATTTTTGTATGCAAAAATGACAAAAAATCGCCCGTTCTGGGGGCCTACTCCCACCCTTTTTAAAAGTAAGCTTATATACAGCAAGCTTGTTGCAAGCTCTTAATGATATTACTCAAATTCGTACCATGACCTGTACAAAGTAATATTACTTTATTCTCGCTAAGGAACGAATGATATAGCGAAATTGTCCAATCCCTGCTAGCCATCACTTCAGTTTATTTGCTATGTTCGTATCGGAAACATGTTTTATCTCAGTGCACCAAAGGAAAGTAGGTATTCATTTTCGTTTTTAGTTTGAAATATTTTCTATGATTCAAACAAGACCACTTGTTGTGTTGTGTGCCACTCAAAATCTCGAAACTAATGTTGTTAACATAAACAACGGCCAAGAATGCGACACTAGGAGAATTTTGGTAAGTTACGTACCTATTTGCTTACTTTGTAAATTAATAAAATTTATATTTTAAAGTAAAATGTCGAACTTAAAGTAATTTTATGATTAGGAACCACATTATACCTACGCGAGCAATAAATTTCTGAAAATTTAGAGTTTTTAGGTAAAAATGACTATTTTACAATAATTTTGACGACAACAGAAACAACTTATCAAACCCCTATTTAGTTTGGAATCGAATCTTATTTACTCCTGTTGGTCCCGAATATAGGTTAGAAGGCAAGGGGGTTCTCCCTCTATTCCCTTTCTCCCCAAACTTTTATTGGCGAAAAATAACACAAATTTGCCTGAAATTACTATTATTTTGTGCAAAATAAATTCATTAAAAAAGTATCTAGGTATTTGTTTCTGCGTTATCGGCTTCTAAAAACTCGATTGTTTCAAATTAGCTATCCATTTGAAAACAAGTACTTGTTATCAAATAATAAATCAAATAATCCCAACTATTTTACATTCACAATGAAGAACAAGATGTATAAAAACGTTTCACATACTGTTTATGACGCATTTTCTAATATCTAAATAGAATAACTTCAAATAGTTTTGATTCCGTTGATAAAAAGCAACTTTTTTAAGATTGCTAAATTCCTCATAATTTGACACCAAAACAATAATGCTAGCTGTCTAAAGACACGTCGTGGTACGAGTTTTGTGAATGATTGAACGATGACGTCACAAAACTTCTAACAGAAACATTATTATAACAATCTTATTATAAGAAGGTCATAGTACGAAATAGCATGGTAAGATTGAATTAAAACTGCGCTAAGACATGGCAGTAGGCACCCTGTCCAGAATGTGAAAAAACTAGTGATGCAATGCAACGAATACAAATATTTGTATTCGCCAAATAGTAGATATTTACCGAATATTCGTATTCGCTGAATATCATCACGAATATTAAAAACAAACTATTTATATTATAACTGAATGCAAACCAAGTTACAGTTTGGCTGTACACCGTGTATCCGAATGCACCCAATACGCACTATACTGTTTGTATCTTTTGACGGGAATTACCCTAACATTTAATGAATGAACGAAGTAGAGTTCTCAAGTTGTCAATTATTACTTGTTTGCTTCATAGCATAAAGTGCCTAAGAAGTTACAAATGTTGTGCTTTTTGAACAGAAAAAACCCATCACATATACTGAGTGAGACCTGTATTCATAACTTTAAATTTGTTACTGTCATGCAGGAAATGATAACGTTAATTTTAAATGTAACGTTATTTCTTACTTTTTTTACCGTTCATTTTAAAATTAACGTTATGTCACTAAATAATGCTAATTTAGATAATGCCACATTGAAATTAACGTTATTTCAGTAAATAACGTTAATTTTAACGTTATTTCTTACTTTTTTAACCGACTTCAAAAAAAAGGAGGTTCTCAGTTTGACCTGTATGTATGTATGTTTGTCCGCGATTATCTCGCGTATGGCTGAACCGATTTTGATGCGGTTTTCAGAAAAGTATTTCTTACATTTAGGAGAAGGTTTTGGTATTTTAACCGACTTCAGAAAAGGTGGTTCTCAGTTTGACCAGTATCTCTTATATAAAAGTGAAGGGGTGACTGACAGACTATTGCTCAGCCCAAACCACTAAACCTAGGGACTTGAAATTTTTAACCGACTTCAAAAAAAAAGGAGGTTCTCAGTTTGACCTGTATGTATGTATGTTTGTATGTTTGTCCGCGATTATCTCGCGTATGGCTGAACCGATTTTGATGCGGTTTTCAGAAAAGTATTTCTTACATTTAGGAGAAGGTTTTGGTATTTTAACCGACTTCAAAAAAGGTGGTTCTCAGTTTGACCAGTATGTATGTATATTTGTCCGTGATTATCTCGCGTTCGGCTGAACCGATTTTGATGCGATTTTCAGAAAAGTATTTCTTACATTTAGGAGAAGGTTTTAGTATTTTAACCGACTTCAAAAAAGGAGGTTCTCAGTTTGACCGGAATGTATGTATGTTTGTCCGAGATTATCTCGCATTGAACTGAACCGACTTTGCTGCGGTTTTCAGAAAAGTATTTGTTACGTTTAGGAGAAGGTTTTGGTATTTTAACCGACTTCAGAAAAGGTGGTTCTCAGTTTGACCAGTATCTCTTATATAAAAGTGAAGGGATGACTGACAGACTATTGCCCAGCCCAAACCACTGAACCTAGGGACTTGAAATTTTGTACATAGATATTTTATATATACAGTGTAAACACCCACTAAGAAGGGATTTTCGGAAATTCCTCCCCTAAAAGGTTGAAACGGAGGTACAAAGTTTGTATGGAAAAAAATTAAATAGACTTTTCAACTTGAAACTTTGTAGGAGTACTTCTAAAAACAAATAAGCAAACACGTGTTTCGTGGTTTTCCGAAACTCAACCCTTTAGGGGGTAAATGGGGTAAAAAAAGCCCAACGTCGATATGGGTGTCGTTATCAAGGTTTAATGGGACGTTGATTGCGAAAATGGCATTTATTTTAAGTAGTAGACATTATTCAACCCCTAAAGGGGTCAAATGGGGTTCAAACTTTGTATGGAAATAATATATTAAATAGACATTTTGACGTGAAACTTCGTAGGAGAACTTTTAAAAACTAACAACTTTTAAAAACAAACACGTACAGTTTGACCATAAAGAGTTGAAATTAAATAAAATGGAACTAAAATTTTTCAGTACAAAATTTAGTAAGTGTTGCCAATTTATTCGTGATTTTGACGTGTTTACATAGAAAGTGGCGCCCTCAATTTTTGTCAACTCTTTATGGTCAAGCTGTATTTTGTGATTTTTCTATAATTAACCCCTTAGGGGTAGATGGGGTAAATAAACCTATACAAGGTTATTTTTAGTTAATACAAAACCTCTCGTAGGGTTGATCAGACCATCAAACTGAACAACTTTCATTATGGGACCAACCTCGAAAACACGAAAAAAAGATCAGCTGTTCCATACAAAAGTACATTCCTACTACATCGAATTGTATGAAACAGCTGATATCTTTTTCGCGATTTCAAGGTTGGTCCCATAATGAAAGTTGTTAAGTTTGATGGTCTGATCAACCCCAAGAGACGTTTTGTATTAACTAAAAATTACATTAAGTATATAATAGAATATCATTTATTTGCATTTGATTAGGGTACACTGTACAACTTTTAAAGATCTCCCTCTTCAGCCATTGACAATAGCATGCAAACATAATTTTAAATTAAAATTAACAAGTACTTATACTTTTTTTTTATAAATCGATATGAATGTTGTTATTGATATTGAATTCCAACACGATGCGCATTCATGATTCAACTCAAAGGGGTAAAATGGGGCTTATTTTGTATGGATTTTCGACATTTCGACATGAAACTTCGTAAGAGTACTTTTAAAAACTAAGCAATAACACGTATTTGGTGATTTTCCGAAAATGTTTAGGTTTATTTACCCACTAACCCCCAACCGCTTGGAGGTTAGTGGGTTACCCCTAAAAATCAAAGACTTCTATGTTGTATCGATATGGATATCGTTAAATGTTTTGTGGGATGTTGATTGCGAAAATGACTTTATTTTAGGATCCAACACGACACGGTGGACATTATTCAACACCTAAAGGACTGAAACGGGGGTTAATTTTTTTTATGGAAAAATAATACGGGAACTGGTACAGGAATGAGAACGAGAACGGGAACGGGAACTAATGATATTATAAATGTGAAGTTTAATGTTTGGATGTTTTTTACTCAATCACGTAAAACCGGCTGAACGGATTTGGAATAGCACACAGATAGTTATAGCCTGTGGTAAAACATGGATACTTTTTATCTCGGTCAAAGGTTCCATAGCGATTTTCCGAATGTCCACGTGGACGAAGTCGCGGGAAAAAGCTAGTGTATGTATATTTGTCCGTGATTATCTCGCGTTCGGCTGAACCGATTTTGTTGCGGTTTTCAGAAAAGTATTTGTTCGATTTAGGAGAAGGTTTTGGTGTTTTTACCGACTTCAAAAAAGGAGATTCTCAGATTAACCCATATGCATGTATGTCCGCGAATATCTCACGTTTGGTCAAATCCGATTTTTCTACCTAGATAACATATCTAATACAGAAGGTAATTAAACTAAAAAGAAAGAAATAAAAAATTGTTTTAAAAAACAAAAAACCGACTTCAAAAGCCTACGCTACCTCTAAAAAGCAAGAAATAATATTCAAATCACTAGATACGCATTATCATTGTAAATAAAACACGTATATTGAAGTCGGGTGGGGCTTTTGGAATAAAAAAAAAGTTGTTCTCCAGCCCCACCCGACTTCAATAGACGTGTTTTATTTACAATGATAATGCGTATCTAGTGATTTGAATATTATTTCTTGCTTTTTAGAGGTAGCGTAGGCTTTTGAAGTCGGTTTTTTGTTTTTTAAAACAATTTTTTTTTACCGTTAAACTTTAAAATTATTCCAATTAATAACGTTATTTTTTTATTGATAATTTTAACGGTATATGGTACTGGTAAAGTTTAACACTATATTTAACGCTAATTTTACCGGTAAAATATTTTTAACGTTATTTTTACCGGTAAATTTACCGATAAAATGTTTTAACGGTATTTTTAACGTTCTTTTTTTTAACGGTATTTCAATCCCTGCTGTCATGTCATTATAAATATTTAAATGTCAAATATGTTTGAACATGTCTCAAGCAAGCTATTAATAGGTACAAAAGTAATAACAACAAATATTGATACATTCAATGGTTATAAAAAATACAAATACTTCAAAGAGTCATTGCAAGTCACATATTTTTAATATACAGTTTTCCATCTCAGATTCATTATTATTAACATTGTATCTAATGTTTTAGTACAAAATTCCCATGGCCATCAGAAGAGGGAGATTCGGCAACATCAGGATCTCTGTACGGCTTAAATCCTGAATATCTTAAATCCCTTGGAATAGCAGCTCCTCTAGACAAGTGGATTCATGTGACTAATGTAAGTACTTAATATAAATAAGGTTAAACAGTAGTACTGGGGCCGTACCGGCTAACTTACATGGCTATCATAATCGCTTTCATTTGACAGATAGATGTGATACATTGCTACTTCTTTTTGGCACAAATAAAACCTTACCAAATAAAAGTAGCAATGTATTACATCCATCTGTCAAATTAAAGTGATAACGATAGCCATGTAAGTTAACCGGTACGGCCCCTGGACTCGATATTGTAGACACATCAAAGTTTCCCAGGATTTTAGCTTTTACAATACACTTTTTTTGTACACACACACTAAAGTTGTATTCTGAGGACCTTGATGGCGCAGTTGTTTAGCGCCTGGTCCAGCGATTGCGGAGGTTAAGCAAGTTTTGCAAGGGTCGATCATGTGATGGGTGACCAAAAATTTATTATCTCGAGCTTCTATGTGCTTCGGATGGCACGTTAAGCCGTTGGTCCCGGGTGCATTTGCAGTCGTTAACACCCACCAATTCGCATTGGGCCCGCGTGGTGGGTTATGGACTTGTACTATTATTTATTCTGTGGTTATGGCCTTATCAAGCCAAGAAATGAAAATGTTTTTTTTAAAGCAGAGGCCGTTTATTTTTCAAAGCCAATTTTGACACTTCATTTGTCTATCAACGCCATCTAGTGAGGCAAATAGTTACTATTTTGTTTCAAATGACACTTGGAAAATCCCTCATTAAGGTGGTTCGTTGAGCTCAGTAGCGCCACCAATAAATATAAATCATTTACGTTTGCGCAAAATTACTTTGATAAAACGTAATTGATTTATTTCCATTGGTGGCGCTACTGAGGTCAACGAACCACCTTAAAATGCTGCATCTAAAAGTATCGTGTGCTGTGCTGTGGCCTTTACAGGAACTACAATGGTGACTAAATAAACAACACATGTAAAAATATTTTAATCTATTATGATCTGTAGTAAATAATTTGTGCTGCTTTTGCATGTCCATCTCAGACCAAATAAAAAAGTAAAGACGGAGTCTTCCGACAAAGCGGTGAGGCATGTAAAACTGGCCTGGCTGTGTACATACACAGTTGACGCACACACATATAACGAAACTACGCCTTGGCTTTCCATATCGCACCCTGCCGCCCGGCCCCCGCCCGCCTCCTTGTACGCACACATGTACCATCAAAAATCGGCCTCACTTCGTTGTGCAAAACCACTACGCAACGCTCCATCTTCCTTTTTTATTTGATCTGAGATGTCCATTATAACAGTTTAGGTGTGATAAATCGGAGCTAAAGGAGGCCCTAGAGTTAGCTGGACGAGTAGTTATGTGCGCTGTCATCGCGATCCGTGAGCGGTACGCTAAAGTCATGTACAGTCACCCCCTAGAAGCTGTTCAGGTTTGTACATGAACTATTTACCTATGTTTTATTCCAAAAGGTGCTGTTGTGTTCAACTTGCTAAAATTGACTATAAAGGTCTGGTTAGACAGTGACGGCGACGCGCACGTTGCGTTATTACCAGTTGTAATATATTATATACCTACCGTTGTTAGTGTAAAAGATGCTGCACATATTTTGTGGTCGCGCCGCTCCCTGACTGACTAGATCACAAGACCTTTATACATCAAGTTCTGCCTACCATCCTTGATCCTTGCATAGAAACAAAACAGTAGTATTATTTAACTGCAGTCTTCCGATTGGTTGAATTTGATGTTTCTATTTCTCCCAATTAAAAAAACACCTCGTGATGGACAGACAGCGCCACGCAGCGGAGAACTTTGATTTCTCAAAAGCAGACGCGCAACCGCACAACGCAGCGCTGTCCACTGTTCCATCTCATATACTAGCTTTACTTCCGGGAACAATAAATGTCAATCATTTTTATTCATAACAGATTTCAATAGCTTTTGCGAGAAAACGTTTCATTCACCAAACGTATTTAAATGAGCAAAATGCCAATATTTCCAAGAGTTTTCACGTCATATTAATCATAAAAGATATAACAAAATTTACTTCTTTTCAGGCGGTATCAATGTTAAATGGCCAGACATTTTATGGACAAAAATTAAAAGTAATAATGGTACCTAGTCCCACAGACACAGTTATACTTCCAAAAGGACTATTGAACATTGGTCCTGGATTAGGCATTGAAGGAAAACCATTAGTGGACATAGTGAATCAGTATAACAAGTTCGTAAAACTAAAAGAGTCATTGGTAGACACTACCATATTTTCACATGGTGATCATAAACACAGAGTACCCAGTAATTATGATTCTAAAAAGAAAAAACTGTCAAAAGCCTCCGATTCGAGTTTAGACGACGAAAAAACCACGGAAGAATCAAATGTCAGACGGATCGTGTCTATCAAAGTAAAGAGCGTTGAAGAATTACAAGATGATATGTCCACAATATGCGATTTATATGATGCGATAAGCAACAGCCCTAGTCCGGACACCGATAAACAAAATGGAAACGAAGAACCGAATCTTTCATCAAAGAATTTGCAGATTCGTCCTTCCTTTCAGATTCCTACAGTAAAACCTTCTTCCGATCGAAATGCTTCGAAAGGTTCTACACCATCTCCAGTTTTTGGATCAAAGCAAAGAACAATGCCTTTTCAACCTTCTTTACGACCAGCTAGTAATAACACTGCTGGGTTTAATTGTTCTAATCCAATAGGACCACCAGGCGTCAACATGCGTCCCATGGGGCCACAAGGAGGTAGTATGAAAATGGGTGGTCCTGGAATGATGATGAATCCTTCTGGACCGTCTGGCCCTAGAATGGTAGGTCCTGGTCCTGTAATGGGTGGTCCTGGTCATATAATGGGTGGTCCTGGTCCTATAATGGGTGGCCCTGGTCTAGGAATGGGTGGTCCTGGCCCTGTAATGGGTGGTCCTGGCCCTGTGATGGGTGGTCCTGTAATGGGTGGCCCTGTAATGGGTAGTCCTGTAATGGGTGGTCCCTTAAGAATGAATATGGGCCCGGGTCCTGGCCCTGTTATGAATGTGAATGGGCCAGGTGGTTTTGGCCCACCGGGTTTAATGCCACCTGGAGTGGGTCCATCGCCAACGCCAGTTCAACTTGCTACATCAGATTCATTTGGCCTGGAATTTGCCAATGTGAGTATAGTTTGGTTTTTCTTTCTTGTCTTATTTTTTAAACAAATTGTATAACTATTTTAAATAATAAAACTAATTCAAGAACACCTTGATTTAATGACGACACTCACTCAGGTGTAATACCTAATACTAAAGACCATCGACCTCACTTCGGCTTTACCACTCCTATAGCTAAGGCACTCCGCTGCGTTAAGCGGGTACACGGCGCGGGAATATAGATTGCTGGTTTTTGACGGACAGATGCTTGCGCAGTGCAGAGTAAGCTCTAACACATTTCAATAATGGCAGGCAAAACATCGATGTAAAATCATCGTATAAAACAACATCAATCATCGATATTTTTTACTGAAACATCGATGTTTCAGAAACATCTATATATCGATTGCATCCGTAGCCCGAAGCGATGAGCGCGCACATGAAATATTCAACAAAGTGGTAAAGCATGTGATTATCAGATTGTACACACTCTTCAGGACCGACACCAGCTTTGCTGAAAAAAGGCATTTAAATATCGAATTTATTTTTACTCTTATTTAGCAAAAACAGCAACATTTACTATACAAAATCAATGCATTCACAGAATTTTATACAATATCATCCTCATGGTCAAACTCATTGTAGTTTGGAAAAATAAAAGGTGTTTTTTTTTCGTTTTAGCTCCCACCCTCGACTACTTTTCCCCTCCTATCTGAGAAGGTGTCCCGTTGTGGGCAGGTGCTGTCAGTCCAGCTCACAACACCAGGATGTGCGGTCGCGCGGTTCTCTACGCGTGCCGGTGCCGAGAGATGTTTTCGTATCCTTTACATTATAGCATTGGTACTACCAGGGGTCGGAATCCGCGCTTAACCTTTTATATTAGCTTACTGCTCGCTGTGAGGCGAGACAGGATCTCTCAATAGTTTTTCGTTTTTTCATAAAAAGCCTCCCATACCCGAAGGTGCCAAACGCAGCCCTGTTGCTGTTATTCATGTGTCCGTCTGTCCATCTGTCTGTCCGTCGTCGTCTGTCACAATTAAAACCCAAAAGCAGCCACTTTGGTGAAAACCCTATCAGGCAGATAGGGTTGTTGTTGTTTTTTAATTTAATATGTTACTTTAATAAATAATTTATTTATCACTGCTTATTATTATATTATACTTAGATCCTAAGAAGAAACTGACTGACGGACTGACATATCAACGCACAGTCCAAACCGCTGGGTCTAGAGACTCCAAATTTGGCACATAGGTTCCTTATGAGGTCTAGGGGTGCACTAAGAAAGGATTTTTCAGAACTCACCCCCTAAAGGGGTGAAACGTGGGTCCAAAGTTTGTATGAAAGTCCCTCAGTTTCCAACTTAGGATCTTCAAATTTTGTGTTTAGGCTGACAATTGAAAATTAATATATACGTTTCTTAGCTTTTTTGAAAATTCTACCCCTGAAGGGGTGAGAAGGGGAATGGAGTTGTGTATATAAAATCCTTAATTTTCGAAGTAAAAACCGCTAATTTTATAATTTAGGCTTATAGATAGAAATCTAACGCAACATAAATTGTTATTGGTAGTATTTCAACCCCTATGGGGATGAAATAGGGGTGAAATGGGGTAAAAAACCCTGAAAATAGATATGGATGTCGTTATTGGGGTTTTCTGGGATGACAATTGCGAAAATGACATTTATTTTGAAGTCTAACACGCTGGACATGATTTAACCCCTAAAGGGGTGAAAATAGGGTCAAATTTTGTATAAAAATATAGTATAAAATAGACTAAAGAACTTAAAAATTAGAAGGAGCACGTCTAAAAATAAATAAAGGCAAACATATATTTTGTGATTTTGAAAATCCACCCCTTAGGGGGTAAATGGGAGGGTGAAAATGGGGTTCAAATTTTGTATGGAAAAAGAATATTAAATCGAAATTACATCTTTTAACTTTCTAGGAGAACATCTGAAACTAAATAGACAAACACGTATTTTGTTATTTTGAAAATTAGCCCTGGGGTAAATGGTGGGTAAGTAAACATAAAAATCGATAGGTATGGATGTCGTTTTTAGGGTTTTATGGGATGGTGATTGCGAAAATGACATTTATTTTGAAGTCCAACACGGTAGACATGATTCAGCCCCTAAGAAGGTGAAATGAGGGCTTTGATTTTTCGAGGGAGAGGGAGAGGAACCGGAACGGGAATGGGATACTATTATCTCTTAACCCAATTTTGAATATTTTAAACTAGCTTTCGACTTCTACTACTTCTAAACTAGACTTCGCCCGCGTGGATATTCGAGAAAATCCTTAGGGAACCATTAAACAGGATAAAATTGGGAAATAAATTGTTGTGATCATATTTACTTCAAACTTAGTATTAATGCTCTTCAACACAACTGATGGTATACGTGTTTCAGCGTTTTTCTAAGTTCATCTCTTAAGGGGTGAAATGGGATGCAAGTTTGTTTGGGAACATAGGCTGCTTTTGACAACGGTAACCGATTACTACGCGGACGAAGTGCTACAAAAAACATAGGTAAACAAGTGCTACTTCGACGCGTACGAAGTCGCGGGCAGCAGCTAGTTACATATAAAGTTGCACTGCAAAACTTTGTTAATTTTATATTTTTGCACTTTTACATTTTCATTCAATTTTATGAAAGTGTAGTTTTCTTAACTATTAATTCAGAGTTTTTCAACGGTCTTTGCATAGATGGTTGTGTTATACAAGTCCGTTTTGTGTGATAAGGTAAGTATGGTCGTTTTTCTTTTTTCCAGCAGCGGATGACACGTTTTATTTTCAAAACACACGACGTCCGACAAATAAATATAAATATAAAAAAATATATTAGCCAACATCACAAATATTGCTCTTATTCCAAAGTTAGTAGCTAAAGCACTTGTGATATGGAAATAAGAGACAACAGTGGAACTACATATTATAGAAAAGTTTGTTTTCCAAATTGACCCAGCCTTGGATCGAACCCGGGACCTCAGAGATGGTGTCACCTTGAAAACCGGTGTAGAACCCACTCGACCACGGAGGTCGTAAGATAACAGAGAAAATAAAATTCGTTTCTACTACCCAATCAATGTATTGATTGATATTAGCAGTTTTAGTTTTAAGAAGTGAAACAAGTATTTTTTACACGACTGGTCAAAACAGGAGTAAATTGTGTTTAGGGTTCTGTATGTAGGTATGTGAGTTTTTAACGTTTTCATCTTTAGTTTGTAATTTTTATGAATTTTATGTATTATCAATATTCTAAAGGCTTAGGTAAAATTTTATAATACAGATTAGATTTTAATTATAAAATTAGTTTTTATCTCACAATTAATAAGCTTTTTGAATAAAACTGTTGTTAATTTTGTTTGTTTGCTGGTTCTTAGATACTTAAATTACTTGTAGAAAAGGCTAAAAAATATTTTTAGAAACGAATTGATAAAATGGATTGTAAATAAAAAAAGTAGTCGAGTGTTTTAGGTGAAAGTGTTTTGATTAGGTAGTTCAAATGTTCATGTACTGCAGCTAACTTCACAATCCATTTGATTTTATGATTTCATTTTGTCATAAGTAAGTTATGTTTGAACAATATTAAACGCCAGTTATGATAACTTAAAATCACACATAACTGATAGATCATTCTAATTCATTTTATTAGTATACTTATAAAATAAAGTAGATTATATTTTTTATTATTATTTTTAAATAAGGTTTTAATGGTGTAATTTATTTACAAAATATGTTTTACTTAATAAATTACAATAAGAATGAATTTATGGTTGAAATATTATTTTATATGAATCTGTATAAACCATAAATAAATTATGTTATTGCGAATTTTTCACTGAATGGCGAAAACTTATACCATTACCGTTAAGTGTGAAACAATCCTTATGAAATATGAGTACCAACCTAATTCATGTAATTTAAATTTGTTTTTATTGAGTTAAAAACATAAAAACTAGGTATCTAGTTTAAGCGTCTTATTTAGTATTAAGTTTGTGTTCTGATTAATGTGAATTTAAGTGTTTACGATTAGTAATTCATTTAATTTTTTTCACTGAATGGCGAAAACTTATACCTACCTCTACCGTTAAGTGTGAAACAATCCTTATGAAATATGAGTACCAACCTAATTCATTGTAATTTAAATTAATTTGTTTTTATTGAGTTAATTTTAAAACATGAAAAGTAGTTTCAACGTCTAATTTAGTATTAAGTTCGTGTTTTGATTAATGTGAATTTAAGTGCTTACTATAAGTAATTCATTTAAAATGTTAAATATATTTTTATTTTATTTTTTTTACCTATTGAAAAACCTGAACTAACAAATATTATTAGGTATCTTACGTAAGTTGAAACAAAGTTAGCAAATATACCAGTGAAACAATGATTGATTGCTTCTTAAATGTTAATTAAAACACTATATAATTACCTATATCTCTATAAAATTACTTATTTACCGTTTAATAAATAGGTACACTAAGTAACTATAAATATATTGCGAAAGCAAAATAAAGCACTATATACACTTCCTTCCATAGGTAGTTACTTTTAATTAGATTTTAAGACTCATCCAATCAGAAAAGCATGTGTTTTCTGATTGCACATATTGATAAAATAATTGTATTAAGATGGTTAGGCTATAATAGATGTAATTAAATTTTAACATTAGAAATAAGTTCTCTCCTATCTGATTTTGAATAAATCTTGTGACTTTTTTTTAATTTTACATGATTAAAGTTAGTCTTTAGTATTAATTATTTTACCTTAATGTAACTTAAGTAACTTAACGTACCTATATAAGTAGTTACGTGGGAAATGAAATAAATATGTGATTAAATATATAATATTTGTTTTTCTGTTCTATTGTAAAATCAAAATAATAGGTACAAACACTTTTTATATTTAATTCTATGTATGTATTTAATTTGTATGTGTTCTGATAAGTAAATATTGTGGTACTTACCTTTGTTAGAGGAGCTAAGCGGTGCAGTTATTAAGCGCCTGGCCCAGTGATTGTGGAGGTTAAGCAACTCTCGTATGGGTCGGTCATGGGATGGGTAACCAACAATTTATTATCATGTGCTCCTCCGTGTTTCGAAAAGCACGATAAGCCGTTGGTCCCGGCTGCATTTGCAGTCGTTGACACCAGCCAATATACGCATTGGGCCCGCGTGGTGGGTGATGGGCCATCCTCCATTTATCGACCCATAAGGAAGGCCTGTGCCCCTGCCCCTGGCCCTAGCAGCAGGGGAAATTAAAAATGGCTGAAGGTCATGGTCACTTACCTTTGCGATTGGACTCTACGTTCGTTCAGACGTTCGCTCTACATTGGGTTCGCGTGATGGGTTATGATTCTACAGGCTTGCCATGTATCCGGCGGGCTGATTATCTAATTAAAAACCAGGGAATGATAACGTTATTTTTTAATGTAACGTTATTTTTTACTTTTTTTAGCGTTAATTTTAAAATTAACGTTATGTCAATAAATAACGTTAATTTAGATAACGTTACATTGAAATTAACGTTATTTCAGTAAATAACGTTAATTTTAACGTTATTTCTTACTTTTTTTACCGTTAAACTTTAAAATTAACGTTATTCCAATTAATAACGTTATTTTTTAGCGATAATTTTATCGGTATATTGTACCGGTAAAGTTTAACGCTATATTTAACGCTAATTTTACCGGTAAAATATTTTTAACGTTATTTTTACCGGTAAATTTACCGATAAAATGTTTTAACGTTATTTTTTTTATCGTTATTTTTTTTAACGGTATTTCAATCCCTGTTAAAAACCACCTAGCGACTGGTTGCAGTTCACAGATGATCGTGATCCATTGCTACTTCTTTTTGGGTTAAAAAAAACATACCAAAGAAAAGTGGCAATGTATGTCAAATGCAACCGGTCGCTAAATAGTTTCTTTTTATCTAAATAGTTCTTTTCTTTTAATCTGGACTAAATCAGCACCCTGATTATCTAATCAGGGTGCTGATTTAGTCCAGATTGTCTTAATCTGTGAAATCCGCACAATCATTTCCGGACTTAGGTCCGGATTCGTAATTACTAACGGATTTTTAATATTTGCTCGCATATCTATTACATTACAATCCACTGACCTCCAATATACAAGTAAGCTGGACAAGCTATTGTCATGAAAAAGACAGCAATTTTTTGTGCCGATTTGAAAATCACCATATTGGCGGTGAGAGCAGTAGAGCAGTAGATATAGTGTAACTACTTGGAACTAATTAGTTCCAAGTAGTTACACTCACTACTGCCATAGTAAAATCTGCTCTCAGCGCCAATATGGCGATTTTCAAATCAGATCAGAGGGCCTAGCCAAACTGTCATTCGCAAATCTTCGTTATCGTTTCGCTTTCGAAACATGTATGGGATTGACATAAGGTTTCGTTAACAATCGAATTTTAAAACGTCAAATCCATACATGTTTCGAAGCGAAGCGATAGCGAAAATTTGCAAATGTTACTTTGGCTAGGGGGGCAGATCAAACTATTGGTGACGTTCGCCTGTCCAGCGTAACTAAAAGTTTAATAGAGGTCAGTGTTACAATCACACTACAGCCACAGAATACATAATAGTACAAGCTACAGCTTGATTTTAAAATGTTGATTTTCAGTTTTTGAAATTACTCCCGCTTGTGCCTCGGCAGTGGGACTGTGGGCTGATGATTATGTAAGTGTTGAATGATGAAATTGATGAACCTTGCTAGTGGTTGATAAGTATATAACGGGTGGCGCAAAAGTACTGGCACTAAAGAAAATACTTTTATTTTTTTTATATGACATTTTCTGTCATTCTGTTGTTGAAAATTGTGTAGTGAACAAATATAAAATACACTGAAAATAAACATGGACCGTTTTACTCCCCAAGAACGTGGAATAAATATGGATTTAGTGAGGGACGCTTTTCCAGGCCGAGTTATCTCTCGTTTTGGCGATTTGCCTTGGCCTGCAAGATCACCCGATCTGACCAGTCCAGACTTCTTTCTTTGGGGTTTTTTGAAATCTCGGGTGTATGTGAACAAGCCACAGACTCTCGCAGCTCTAAAAGAAAACATTCGTCAAGAAATAACGAACATATCGCAGGAAGTGTTACGGCAAGTTATGCAAAATGTCATAAATAGGGCTCAAATGTGTATCAACTCTGGAGGTCACCATTTAAAAGACATCATCTTTAAATCCTAATGGTACGAAATTTAATGGCACAAATATACATTTAAAAAAACCTAAATCTAGTTTTCTAATTTAGAAAAAAATTTATAGCTGAACCAAATAGGGTCTTTACTTTTGCGCCACCCGTTATTTGACAACAATTTGTTTATTGTAACAGGTTGTATAAAGGTTTCTTGAGGGTAGAAACATTATTGTATGATCTTCAACAAAACAATATATATTCTCAATAGGATTTACCTACAAGTGTTTTTACCACCATTAGAACTGACCGACGACGCTCAATTTAAACAAAAAAATACAAGTTATTTCTTATTGTTCGTCCTTTTTTACAGATTTTAATTCCGCAAATTGCTTAAGTACGTCAGAAAAGGGTTAAGAACGACTTAAAAAACGTTCAACAAAAGCAGATTATGGTAATAAGTTGATTCTCCGCAGAGTAGAGAACAAAATAATCTCGCTTTAGAATGCCTCGGTACGTCACTGCCCACTATTAAAAACGAGTTGGAATAAATTCAGAGGATTATGCGGTACCTTATTATATTCAAGTTTCACATTTTCGACGGTTTTTGAAATACTTTGTTTTTGTAATAGATAGGTTTTATTTTAATTTCTAAAGTCGCAAGTTGGTTTAGGTACATGCTCTACTGATTAAGTTTAGTTAATGTTTAGTACTGAATCCTTTTTTGAGTTCTCGTACTGTACGGCCTTTGAATGGATAAAGTGGGTCACTTTAAAGTAAAATAAAGAAAGTTGTTCGGTAGATGTGCACATCATCTGTTCGTCGTATCCTCAGGATCCATTTTAATGAACTCTTAATTAATGCCATCTTGAGCAGAGACCTGGAAAGTCGAGGCGGACGAAGTCAAGGGCCGCGCTTGTTTTAAAGTTTGTCTCATACAAATTCCCTTGATAATGTTTCCGTTTGATTGTCCTATAGACCTACTAACCATGGAATCAAGGCACTTACCTACCTACCGAAGCGCCAAATTACCTGACACAGTTGCATCAAAACCCATTGACTGTGAAATCCAATTACATCTGCTATGGTGCGATATTGAGTACAAACATGCTATTAATGAGATAAGTATAATCATCAATTACAATGCATCATTGAATGCTTATTCGGAATTACAGAATGGCGCGCATGATATTAGTTCCTAAGTTATATCTAACTGTTTAAATCATTGGGTACCTACCTATATCTCTATCTACACTACATAGGTAAGTTCGTAGCAGTCTTAGAATAATTTCTAAGGTAGCAGTAGTAAAGTACCTACCTAATGGACTAGTATAGTTAATACTATAATTACCTACCTACTTATTATCTGTGCGTGACACACACACACACGAACAAGGATAGTATCGTCACAGTACATAACGGGTGTAACAAGACCTTCAACGAAGCCGAAGTCCACGTATTCCGCCCATCATCAGGACCAGTTTTGTCTTTTAGACCATACCTGGGAAACCAATAGCTACGGAGTTATTGAAGGTCAAAGTAAATAAATTTTTTTCAAAATTTTTATGAAATCTTATTTTATTCGTTATTGCCTACTTTTTGTCCAATGAAACATTATCAAAATTTTAAGTATTTCGTAACAAACAATGGCTTCAAAACGTCGTCACTCGATGTATCTCATGAGCATGCACACAAACGCTGCCTTCAACTCGGCCGCACGCAGCTGTGTGGCATACACTCGCAGGCGCGGTCTGTTGTACGCGTTACATTGCGTGGTAAAGAATGCAATGATTTTTTAACACCAAAAATCAAAATCGTTTCCCAGCAATAGTTTTGAACAGAAATGGTCCTGATGATGGGCAGACTACGTAGACCTCGGCTTCGTTGAAGGTCTTGTTACACCCGGTATAGGTATATAAGTTTTTTCAAAACTTATACAAGTTCAGTGTACAAGTGTACAAGTACATATAAGTACAAGTTTTTGAAAAAACTTATTTATGTACTGTGGTATCGTGAATTAATTTGTAAAAATGTTTCTAATAGTTTCCTGATATTCGTAGCGGACATTAAAAAAACAACGTCATCCCAACACAATTATCGGGAACCGCAAACCAATTAGGGAACAGTTAAAATAGTCTACGACCAACCCAAATGCGATCGCGCCGGAAAACGCATTAGCACAAATTCTGCGAAGCTTCGTTTGGGCATCACGCCAGCTATCATGGGAGCACACTGCTCTCTATTGCGATTTGAAACGTCTAGAAATCGAAAACATGTTCATGAATAAAAAAAATGGTTAAACTTTTGAATAGGTACCTATAGTAAACTAAACAAATATTAGTTAGTTAATGAGGTTTAAACTATAGAGTACCTACCTATGTATCTAAGTAATTCTATTTTCATTCAGGACCGGATTTAGAGGTGTGGAGGCCCTGCCTTGTTGCCCACAAGGGAGTGGAGGCACCTAATTATTTTTCAAATAGGTTAAATAAAGTGGTTCAATCATTTATTTATTTAGTCGTATGGCACAAAAAGATATAACAGGCTATCACAAACTAAATCACAATAAGTAATAGTAGATTATACAACAAGTGAAAAAAGAAGCAATTTAGGTCGAGGTAGGTACTATGTTGGATCTCGAGAGCAGCGAAGGATTCTAGAGTTGAATCACAGAATACATAATAGTACAAGGTTGAATCCCGAGCGTAGCGAGGGATTCAAAAGTAGAACCAATCCTGATCGAAACGAGGGATACAAAGGACCGAGATGAAATTTTTTTTCACGAGTTGTGTACTCTACTTTTTACCATTGACTGCGAGAAAACATAATAGCAGTACTTACTACTACTTACACCTATAGTACCTATTTATAGTTATCAAATTTTATTATTTAGATAGGTAATCGGTAATTTAACCGTTAGAAAATAGTGAAACTATAAGTTTTCCAATGACATAAAACAATGACAACAAACAACAACAATGCTATGAGGGAAATTACATGATCAGTCTGACATCAGTCCATTTCATCAGTTTGTATAGACTTTGAATTTTTACAGACTGAAGATCGTACCAGACTGATGGAATGGACTGATGCAAGACTGAACATCTAATCTCCCTCTAATATAAAGAAAAGAAGCCAAAGAAAAGACACTAAAAAGAACCTAATTAATTTGGCGAGATATTTTTTTAGAAAAGAACCCAAAGATAAGACACTAAAAAGAACCTAAATAAAATTGGCGGGATATATATTTTTTTTAATTGTATAACTATGGCTTTATCTATGGAATAGCTCCATACTTTCATTCAGCACGTTTTATTTTTTTTTGTACATAATTCATACGATGCGCGCTTGTTCCAAATTCAAAATATTTTTATTCACTCGGTGAATAAAACAGCGTTTTATTCACTCTTATCGTTGAATTAAACGCACTTTTTCGAGTGGCAATGGTAAAAATACTTTTTTTAAATATATACAATTTATGTGGAGGCCCCTCTCTTGTGGAGGACCTGCCCCCCTACTCAAATGGCCACTTTTCTATTCGTTCGTTAACTCAAAGCTCAAAAATAAGCAATTAGACTTTATTAGACGATCAAATCACACGTCGCAAGTTTATGGAAATCACAAACATTGTTGTATTGTATGGAATTGACAAGCCTACGACACGTTATTTTAGAGTTCATGGCTTATTTTTAAGTTACCTAGCTAACGAATAGAAAAGTGGCCATTTGAGTAGCCCCCATGGGCAGTTGCCCCGCGGGCTGATTATCTAATTAAAAACCACCTAGCGACTGGTTGCAGTTTACAGATAAGTAATCGTGATCCATTGCTACTTCTTTTTGGGTAAAAAAAATCATACTACCAAAGAAAAGTGGCAATGTATGTCAAATGCAACCGGTCGCTAAATAGTTTCTTTTTAGATAATCAGGGTGCCGGTTGCCCTCGCTTAAATCCGGGCTCGTTTTCATGTCTCTATTTGATATAAGTACTTTCAGTTATCAGTTTCACATAAAAATAATTTCTTTTCTGCAATCGAATTCATGGTTTTGTTTCATTAACTTTCATTATATCATTATCATGAAACTTTTTGCAAAAAAGAAACGATTTGTACTCCTAGCGTTTAGAAATATGGGCAAGGAAGCCATTCCGTATGTTTTTATAATGTTTTTTTTAAGCGACATTCGTCGGTTCCATCGTGCGTCCATCAAAAACGCAAAACGCTTTGTAATCCTAGCGTTTCGAAATGCGGGCAAGGAAGCAAGCCCATTCCGTATGTTTTTCTAATGTTTTTTAGCGACATTCGTCGGTTCCATCGTGCGTCCATTAAAAACGCCGTTTCCTGAGGAGAGCCTGCAAACCAGAATGAATGCGAAACCGATTAGATTTATTTCCTCCGTTTCCGAACAATTATTACTGGCCGAATTAATTGTGCCATTCTATATTGGTTGACTGGAGTATAATACACCTGCCTGCGTAATCCATCTAATGATTCGGCTGAAATTGCCGTTGGGCTCGAAATGGATTGCTGGCTTGAACATTGAAGGCAAGTATCAAAGACAAAATAGGATATAAAAAAATGGATATTCAATAGAGATGGGCCGAATGTGGATTTAACCGAATACGAACTTCGGCCGAACATTCGGTTCACAAATGTGCCGAATTCGAACTTCGGCCGAAATTCGGCCGAATTTCGGTAATTTTAACCGCGCTCTTATTCAGCGCGACATATTGAGACTTGTTTACGCACGCTTACCGCCGCCGCACCGCCCGCCGCCGGCCTGACATTTTCATTAATTGCATTCTTGTCATTTAATTAATTGAATTAATTACATATTTTATTTTTGATAGTCACTGGAAAATTAAAATAAATAAACGGTTATTTTTATATTATTAACTAGTTAATGTAACAGAACACATAATGTTTTGTGTGTGTGTGTTTTAAGAAAATAATTAATAATTTTATCTGATTTATAGTAAAGGTTAAAAACTTTTTTGTAATAGGGTATATTAAGTCTTCAAAAGATAATTAATAATATGTGTTAATTTTTTGTGGTGTCAAAAGTTAATAAATAAATTAATACTTTCTGTTGAAGTCTTTCTTAAGTAAATCATAAAAATAATTATTTAATGGATTTAAGATTTTTACTTAATTTCCACAGTTACTTAAGACTGTAAATCAATATTAATTGGCACAGAGTCATATCCGAGAGATATGATTTTCTTTTAGGAAATACTGGAAAATGTTTGAAAAGTAAATAACTATGTGCGTCCTCCATATAGTTTGAACCCACGAACTCCAGATTGTAATACTAGCTCTCATTTGACTAGAAGACTTAGGAAGATTTGATGAATTACTCAATAATGTTACATCACCAATAGTACCGAATTTCGGCTCGATGGACCGAAACCGAATGTAAAACGAACTTCGGCCCATCCCTAATATTCAATATAAAAATTTCACAATTTTATCAGTAAGTAAAAAGATTTGAAATTCACTGCACCAGATCTTGCTTTTGAGTAGTACCTACCTATTATAAAATATACATCAATTTATTTTTATGCACAACAGGTCACAGAATACTACTTGGCCTGATGTTAAGTGAAGATAAGGCCGAAGGTGGAAGCGCACTACCCCGGAATCCTCACTGAGGAACTGGCTATCATACCTCTAACTGCCGGAACAACAATTTTTAAATTGTTGTTATGGCGTCAGACTTAGGTAAGATGGCGGTAGCTAGCCAGGTGGACTTGAAATAAGCCTTACTACCAACCAAAGTATGCCCAGCAGAGGGTGCCGGTGTCTGATATGTTGATTAAAACGGTAAGACAGATCCTGTAGGCACCTACTTCTTCGCATCATGCGTGACTTGCAGATTGTCAACAGTATATGGAAAGTGACAATCAGGCAGGGCGTATAACACCAACGACTCACCACACATTGCTAAATGTCCACGCCCGCCCGTGATTTTCTCCTTTATTAGGTACGTGGGCCACGTAGTAGGGACGTAGGGCCAGATCCATGTTAAGGTAGGTTATGTACTCAAATCTGCATGACGGAGCGTGGTGCGTGCGTTTGTGATTTATTTATTCTATTTATTTACTTAGACCTTAACTCTGAAATCTGTTGTTCTTGAAAAAAGGCATCTTGATTCAGGCACATTTTATTACAAGCAATAACTAGGCTAATAGCGAGTCCTAATCTAAACTTAGCCAGAACAAATGAATATAACGATGGTAGTTTGAAGTTGAAACTTGTTACAGAGGTTGCGCTAAGCGAATTTCATAATTGTTACAGTTGGCGCCCAACTTTTACGTTTCATTGTTCGTAAGTGGTCGATTCTGTAGTTTTTTGTTGCACAAAAGTTTAATTTTATACTAATAGAAAAAAGCAAATAGGTAGTCTACAGTACTATTAACGTCAGCCTGCCTAGCATGACTGATTTATATCGCGTGATATAGCTTTTTATCACGTTTAACTGTCAAAAAGACAAAGGAATTTGACAGTTGAGTGTCGATAAAATGCTATAAGTATCACGCGATATAAATCGGTCATGCTAGGCAGGCTGAGATGGGAAATGCATATCCGTCTCAATAGTTGGGACACTTTCTTAGATAAAATTTACCTTATAAAAGTTCTGAATACAAAAATAGTCTGTCAATTTCCTAGGAAAACAGTTTGCTGGTAATTTTATAATTTTAGTTATACTCTGTTTAGGGTCAAGGAGGCAACAGTGACTCATGTGTTTTTCCAAAAGCTTATTTGTATAAAAAATGTGACGGGATGATAATGAAACTTATACATAACATTCATTAACTATTATAGTTTAATACTGCATTAACAAAAATGGACGACACAGGTTCAAAATAAAATAAATAGTAGAAAACAAAAAAAATACTTTTGAGCCACTGTGCACGCCTAGGTGTACACAGTGACCCAACCCTGGAGTACACAGTAACTCTAAACGTACACAGTGACTCATCAAAATAATTAATAACAAAAAACAAAATAATGCAAATTTTTAACGTATTAAAGTATTTATTAAAAAAAACAAGTTGTTTTAATGCTTACATTAGTAGAGCCTTCAATATTACTGTACTAATTGAAATTGAGCCACTGTGCACGACACCGCCATTTTTTTAAAATTTACAATAATAACAAAACCGAAATCCAATCCTTTAAAAAAAGTGTATGAATGAAGATTACACAACCTTTATCAACCAGACAATCTGTTAGTTATAGCGATTTACCATTGTTTTACATAATAAAAAGCACAGAAACTTACCTTGAAATATAATTTTATCCACGCGAAATTTCTTTTCTCTCTGTGACACAACACAACGGCACCGCAACTGCCGGCTGACTAGATCAAACGTGATCAAGCGGTATAATGTGTGAAAGAGACAAACGTAGTCATTCTTTCTCTTCAGGTGGAAACATACATGAGCCACTGTTGACGACTGAGTCACTGTTGCCTCCTTGACCCTATACCATTACCACCAAACCAACTAAGTGAACACTCCGATTTCCTAAAAATTTGAGCAATAAGTACCTAGTCACTTAATGCTCAAATTTTTAGGAAATCGGAGTGTTAAGAGTGAGATATAGTACTTAAGTCAACTTTATTCTGAATTGAAAAAGAAAATAATTCCATTGAACTTGCATTAGTTTCAAAAAGATAAATCTGAAGTTCAGATCGAATCGAATGGACGGTACCACTTAGAGATTTGTGATAGCGATACTAAAAAGTTTCATGACTATTTATCGCAGATTCGCCTGATAGGGAAAGTTGGGAACTTTCAAATCGATGTTGGTCATTTAGAGAAATTCCAGCAATACCCAAAAGAATTTAATAAAATTGATTTTGTTTGTGGTTTGTAGGTATTGGAAACATTGACTTCTATATATTCCAAATAGAAAAAAAATTGTTCATGACAGTGATTGGAAATATTTATTTAAATACTTAATTATCAATTTGTATCCGTATTGGGCTCGAATGGATTTAAAGTGCATTCTCTCTGGTAAAATGTATTTCGACGAATTTGTGTTTTTGTTTGATATTGTTTAGGTATAAGTACTTAAGTATTGTTCTACTTAGGCTGTTATGGGTCTGTTCTTAATAAGTGTTGTCTTTAGAAAACGAAACAAACTGTTAAAGATTCTTAAATAAATTGTTTATAACGCCCTGAAGAGCAGCCGAATTTTCAAAGCCATTTTCATTTCGTGTTACCATCAGACGCATGCAACAAAACTTCTAGAAAATCGTAGTTACTTGATAACGGCTTGTGCATAAGTGCTAGTTCCAATTAGGCTTACCAGACGTTAGAATTTTGTCCGGCCTATCCCGTTGTCCCCCACCTTTGTCTACCACTGGGTGATATCGGGAAAAAGTATTTTTTCTATTTATTTCTTGGTGGACAACGGAAATAGACCGTCCATACTTTATTTCCCGATATCCACCAGTGGTGGTCAAAGAGTAGGGGACAACGGGAATAGGCCATTTGTGCTGATATGTCAGGATTTTTTGGTCCCTGTCAGTATTCCAGCCGGGAGTTGGAAAATGTCAGGATTTTTTAGATTACTTATTCACAATATAGTTAAACGAATCTTATAAATTACCTAAGTTTTATATTCATTTTTCTTATCTTTGGTAAGAGTCAACTAGGTCCATTTGTAGTAAATAATCAACAGACCCAATTTAGTATAATGTCAAGACTTTAATACAAAACAGGCTTTTTGTCAGGATTTTATTTGAGGTGTCCCTTAAGGTGAGCGTCAGGATGGCTGGTTGTCTGCACCGGTTCGTATCAAGCTGGTGACCAAAAATTGCTACCTATTTGCTACTATTTGCTACCTACAGCCAATTTATTGCTACCTAACTATAAACCAAAATAAAGGGATATCAAAATGTCCAGCCATTCTGATATCAGGATGGCTGGTTCACTCTCCGTTTGTGTAAACTATACAAATTCATGTTATTATTTTTACTTCAGTAATTGCTACCTGATTGCTACCCTCACATTTATCAATAATCTACCTTGTATCTTTAACAAGTAAAAAGTTATGATCATTTGTAACTTTTACAGGGAATGGACTACGGGTATTAAAATAATAGTACATTACAAACAAGAACGGGATGTTATATGCATACAAGGCTTGTATAGTGATTTTATCAAGAAATAAGAGAAAATTCAATTTTATATAGGTAACAACTTATTTTGAAGAAAAAAGAAAAGGAGAAAAGTAAACACATTAAAATACAAATAAAAATGTATGGATTTTTTTGGAAAAATAGGTTTTCTATTTGCTTTTTCTTTATGTCTAAAGGACCGTCAAACTGTCCTCGACAATGTAATTGCTAACTTCCAGTTCTTGTCTGTACTATCATTTCAATACCCGTAGTCCATTCCCCTGTAAAATTTTCAAATGACCATAACTTTTTACTTGTTAAAGCTACAAGGTAGACATTGATAAACGTGAGGGTAGCAATCAGGTAGCAATTACTGAAGTAAAAATAATAACACGAATTTGTATAGTTTACACAAACGGAGAGTGAACCAGCCATCCTGATATCAGAATGGCTGGACATTTTGAAATCCCTTTATTTTGGTTTATAGTTAGGTAGCAATTAATTGGCTGTAGGTAGCAAATAGTAGCAAATAGGTAGCAATTTTTAGTCACCAGCTTGATACGAACCGATGCAGACAACCAGCCATCCTGACGCTCACTCCCTTAAGCCATAGTAAAATTTGATTTTTCTATGCTTAAGCCCCCCAAATGGCCAACATTCTATACGTACGTTTGATTGCTACGCTTACTCATCATCCTCCTTGCCCTTATCCCAATTTATTTATACTGTTCTACACAAAATAAAATTTTGAGCTCGTAGAACGACCACCATGACACCAACCCTCCTTGGGAATGCTGTTGTTGACAGTTTCCTCGCTGCCATTCGAGTGACCCTTTGTGCGATGGTCTGTACCGGGTCCCTAAAAACTTCCCTCTATCGCCTTCTACGATACCCACGGGATGAGATGGGACAGTCCTATTCTTAACCGGAACTGTACGGCGAATGCTATGCTACGCTTACTATTACAGCTTAAATATGAGCAATCGATGATTAAATCACATGTCGCAAACTTTTATGTAAATTACAAACTTTGATGATGTAAGTATTGTACTGTAGGGAATTGACAAGCTTATGGCACGTAAGTTTTTAGTTTACTGCTTATTCTACTCTTCAACTTTTCTTATTAAGCGTAGCATAGCAGCTACGTAGCGTATCATTCAAACGGATATGGGGGAGCAGGGGGTCAATTCTGGTAATGTTTTGGTTAAAATCGTGTTCAAATGGTGTATGCTTTTTGATATAAGTAGTTCTCGAGCGAGATACGATGTGTCTCCGTGGTGGGTTTAAGAAACACAATGTGTTTCGGTTTTGGGTTTAAGAAATAAGAACTGTGTCAAAAAGCATTATTATTCAAACAACATTGGATCACGATTTTGACGAAAACATTAGCAGACTTGACCCCCCGCTCGCAATACTCACGCAGTTTACGGTTATGAGAACTGCGAACTGGTTCAATGGTTCTATCTCTAGTAACTCTTTTTCTGTCTCTCCCGTGCACTTTATTGATAGTTGAGATAATGTCTCAATTTATCTCTCTCTGATACCTACTTCAGGCAATCGGCAATTTACATAAAGAATGTGTAGACCAGGTACCTACTACCTACCTACGTATTTAAGTAAATAACTAAACAAAATTGATAGCCTAATGTTTCTTGAGGAGTTTTAGTGTGTTTTTGGAGTGGGAATCTTTCACTTATCTAAAAATATATTTGGATTTAAATGTAGAGTTCTGTAGGCACAGCTATAGGTTGGGATGTTTTTGTATACTTAGATCACCATTTCTAATTATACTTAGTAAGCTTTTCGGGGTAGGATTTCCTTTTGTTCAACCGTATAACATCTGTTGATAAAAAAAACCAAAGATAAAAGAAGCCATAAGGAAGACAGAAACAAAATTGCGTCAATTCCTATTCTTATTCCATAATTCTCAGTAGTTTTACTAACTTTTTCCTTTCCACGTGCAGTTCTTTGCCGCGTAGGTATGAAACGGAAAACCATTTTAAGATGAGTGCGTATAAATTATTCGGTAAGTAGGTACCTACAATGATTATGGGAGTTTTATTAACGACAAAAGTTCGCTAAACGCCTTTGAGAAAAAATACCTTGGTAGAATTTCTGAATGATGTATTGAATATTAAGTTTTCTTCATCTACCTACAGCTTAACAGCTGCTATACCTTAGGTAGGTATACATACTTAAGTATTTAGCTGATAAGTTTCTGGCGTTCATTCTCGCCAGCTGCAGTCGATTAAAAACCCTTAAATAAATATCTAGGTGGTATGAAGATATTCACGACTAGCGGCCTCCCGCGGTTTCACCCGCGTGGTTCCCGTTCCCGTGGGAATATCGGGATAAAAAGTATCCTATGTTTTAATCCAGGCTATCTACTATCTGTGTGCCAAATTTTAAACAAATCCGTTCAGTAGTTTTTGCGTGATTGAGGAACAAACATCCAAACATCTAAACATCCAAACCCACAAACTTTCAAATTTATAATATTAGTCGGAAATTGGATTCAAAAGCGCTG
This sequence comes from Agriphila tristella, assembly GCA_928269145.1. Classification (NCBI taxonomy): domain Eukaryota; kingdom Metazoa; phylum Arthropoda; class Insecta; order Lepidoptera; family Crambidae; genus Agriphila; species Agriphila tristella. Next base: position 35,370,986 of record OV743433.1, on the reverse strand, counting down.
TAATAGGGAATATGCATAAGTCACCGATTTTCCTAAAATTGAGCTTGATCGCTGCGGACACTTGTAAAAACATGATGGAACAGAAAGAAAAATAAAAAAAAAATGATTATTTTCGTTTTAGGTATCACACGATGAAATCAGGGGAAAATAACGATATTTTTTTTTCGTTTTCGGATATAATGCACTTTACAGTCAGATAGAATATGGAAAAAGAAATAATATTTTTTTCATCCCTTCTATTCGAAAAAGGATGCATTGTTCCTATATAAGTGGGACCAAAATAGCTCTTTTCTGGTAAGAACTTTTTAGTGGGAGGAAAAGAGATTTGAATTTAGAACATGTATCTTTCAAAGAATTCGAACGCCGCCGCCGGCTGGTATGTATTGACTGGCTGTATACTATAGACGGCGCGGCGAGGTCGCCGCGGCGCGATAACCCGCGCAAACTGAAAAAAAAAACATAAGCGCGCGAATTAAGTCTTGTGTTCTTGTAATTAGTACATACTTACGTACTTAGAACAATAACTTTTGAAAATTGCGTTAGTGTATCAAACGTAACTATAAATTTGTAATTATTTTTACTTTTCACGTGTCTTTTTTAAATAAAGAACATTTTCATTAATTACATAAACACAGTCTCCTATTTATTTTCTCATAGAAAGGGGATGAAAAGTAGAGTATATGACTCGGGCGCAAAATATTTTTGGCGAGGGCGACATACTTTGAATCCCTCGCTACGTTCAGGATTCTACTGAAGAATCCCTCGCTACGCTCGGGATTCTACTCTAGAATCCCTCACTTCGCTCTGGATTCAAAAAAGCGCCCTCGCCGTAAAAATATTATTTTGCTCCCTTGTAATACAATCTACTAGTATGACACATATCTACATAAACTCAAAATTTAGGGAGATAATTGAAGATTATTGGCTAACTCCATATTAAACGCGCCCGAAACACACCAAAACGTGATGTGTGACGTCACCGTTTTGTATAGAGCGTTTTCGGCGGGAGCTGATGCGTGCTAACTTCAAGTAACTATATTACGAGAAAAAAACGCAAGAGACAAGTTTCAATATTACAGTTGATTTTCTCACGCATTATACTATTGATTTTGATAAAAAAAAATTTGATGCATATTCCCTATTGTTAAGATTATCTACCATTTAAATTGAATTAACATTATTTTAACTTTGACTTGACTTTGACTGTGTAGGTACCTAGCAGTGACGAAGGTGAAATAATGGTAAAGGTAAGCCGTATTACATAAATGTTATGATCTGCACAGTGGATTGGTGGGCTGTTGTTTATAAAAGGTAAGCCGTTGGGAATCGGCTTGTATTGTAGGTATGGACCCCTCGCCACTGAGGTACTTTTTCCGTGCATTACCTACTTATTTAGTGACTTTAGAACGAGCTCTGCTTATTTGGGACCTAATTGACTTTAGTGAGTTGTCTCTATTTTATTATTAGGTAGGTACCTACTCGTATTTTAAGGTTTTTTTGATATCGATATCACAGAGAATCAAATCGACATCGATGGACATCAGCTATTTTTAATGTGGGGCACAGGCCTTCCTACGGGTGGAAAAGGAGGATTGGCCATAATCCACCACGCAGACCCAATGCGGATAATGCAGCCGGGACCAACGGCTTAACGTGCCTTCCGAAGCACGCCGGAGGAACTTGCTCGAGATAAGATTTTTGTGTCACCCATCCTATGACCGACCCTTGAGAAAGTTGCTTAACCTCCGCGATCGCAGGGCCTAGCGCTAAACCACTGCGCCACTGAGCTCCTCAGGACCATAGATAGAGTCTAAGATCTAGTAATTAGGCAAAGTCTAGACTCCGGTTTTACATCGTGCTTATCAGCCAAAAGTTCGCTTATTGAGCTAAATTTGAACTTAGTCGAGTCACTGGTCCAGTAGCGTAGCGTTACTATGCTAAACTTAGTTGCACACTTACTAGGGTTCTGAAAACCTCAAGGCATTAACAAGGAAGGAGGAATAGGGGGGCAGGAATAGTGATTTGAAAAATAAAAAATACTTAGTGGATAGAATTTCATCCAAGATTTCTCTGTCTAGCTGTTGCTATTTTTCACAAAATACTTAAGCCTACGGTTTGCGCTTTTACTTAATTTGCAATTAAATTAATCTACCACAACCGAGACATTTGAAGTTTGTGAAACTTTATCAATATCGTGAACTGGGCCGGTGAAACTTTAACCTCTCTGAATTAATACCAGAGCGCTTGTGAAGTTCGTTTATCAAGTTATTAGTCAAATAAAGTGCGAGTCGGATGGATCGTAGGTTGAAAAGGTTAGACTAACTTTAAAAAAAGAGTTTCTTATGTTTAGGTTGTTTTTTAGTCCTTAACGGTTTTGAGATGTCATGATATCAGCCTAACGCTCACTACACTGATGGGTATAGGGCAGTGTTTCCCAATTAGGGTACGCGTACCCCCAGGGTTACGCGAGGTTGCATCAAGGGTTCGCGCAGCAATCCGTAACTTTCTATGATATTAAATCAGTAAAAAACTCGTTTTATTTCTTGTTCCTGCAATAACCCTTAGGGTACTCGAGTTTGAGGTCTTTCTTGAAAAGGTACGTAGAAAAATCTAACTTGAAACCACTGGCATAGGATCTTCACAATGGTCAACCTTGCGATACCAACAACCAGTAGCTTCCCGCAACCTTCACAAAATTATGTAATGTACAATATTAAAAATTAAGTTCGATTCTTTAATACCTACAGTATGGCTAAAGTTTAATTTCTATTGCAGCTGTAATGTGAAAACTTTAACGAAACCTGCCGACCGATCGCTGACCGTCTAACTTAGTCCATCATACCCAGTATCGAACAACATCGTCCTTATTACGCAGTGTTAAGGCACAAATTACGATAGAAAAACCAACATTAGATTATGTGCATCTGAGATCGTTGATGTGCATAGAAAATGCATCGATTTATGTAAAATAAGTCTGGAAAGTTGAGTGCTTCGAATAGGTTGCCGATATTTCGGCGTCCGAGTTTAAATCAAACTTTATAATGTATCTACTTTGGGTTTTCCTACTTAGGTAAAGCTTAGTCAGGTTTGATAGGGTTACACTTTGGGTTTTGTTCGTTTCAAGGGTAATAGAATCTTTATTATAAACTAAATATTATTTTGAGCTAGCGTATACCTACAAGAATAGCAAGTTATTAATATTGTGCTTATAATACATTTCTCTATGATAAGCATTAAATTTCTAGTCAAGAATTTTTCAAATGTTATATATCCGTTCATTATTAGTTACTAGTGGCTCTGTGAACTGTAAACTTCCGGTTTGTGACATTTTCGAATATTATTCGACATGGCAGAAATACGTTTATTTTCCGAAAATTTTCGAAAAATTCTACAAATGAACAATAAAAAAATTACATAATAAATACCTGATCAAAGAGTTTCACGCGAATAGTCTGAGAAATGCAACCTATAGAGGAGAAGAGTCGGACAGACAGACATACGAAAGCATTTTTGCCCAAGCTAAAACAGTCAATATTATAATATTCTTTTTATGTTGTATGAAAAGCATTTTTTCCACTAACTCGACGAGAAATTCTTGTAGGTACCTACTGTGTTATTTGGATACTGGTAGGTATTATGTTGCGCAATAGGCACTTGTTGTATGGTCTGTGGCTATAGGTTTAAATTTTAACCACAACTCTTTAGCTTAAGAAAATCCAAACAGAAATATGATTGGCACAGCAAATTGAAAAATAAGTTGCAATAATTTGGGAAAGCCGATTTAGGGGTCGATTGAAAAGGGTTCTCAAATCGCTCGCTTCGTCAACGCCTGATGAGGAACGAATCCGCACTTCCTGGATTTCAAATTGAGGAAATTGGAGGCCATCGCCGATTCGTAAAAAAACAAGGAACAAATGTGCTTAGTGTGTAGTGTAGTGTGTTATGATGTGTTTAGTAAAAATACGAATCTGGTATCAGACAGTGTAAGTAACATTATTTTTTGTGGTACCTAGTGACAGTTTCAGACAGGTTATAATTTTAACTCTAACTAATTAAATTACAAGCAAATAAACTTTCAACTGCTTTAGTAACATCTTAAATGAATTCTAGTAGATATTGAGTACCCACACTTTGCCCATTATTATTAAATTGAATAGAATAGGGAATATGCATCAAAATTTTTTTTTATCAAAATCAATAGTATAATGCGTGAGAAAATCAACTGTATTATTGAAACTTGTCTAATGCGTTTTTTTCTCGTAATATAGGTACTTGAAGTTAGCACGCATCAGCTCCCGCCGAAAACGCTCTATACAAAACGGTGACGTCACACATCACGTTTCGGTGTGTTTCGGGCGCGTTTAATATGGAGTTAGCCAATAATCTTCAATTATCTCCCTAAATTTTGCGTTTAAGTAGATATGTGTCATACAAAATATTATTTCTTTTTCGATATTCTATCTGACTGTAAAGTGCATTATATCCGAAAACGAAAAAAAAATATCGTTATTTTCCCCTGATTTCATCGTGTGATACCTAAAACGAAAATAATCATTTTTTTTTTTATTTTTCTTTCTGTTCCATCATGTTTTTACAAGTGTCCGCAGCGATCAAGCTCAATTTTAGGAAAATCGGTGACTTATGCATATTCCCTATTAACAGAATAGAATTAAAATTGAAGAATTCTACTTCCGTTAATAATGAAGGTTTCGAAAAAAACATCTTCGAACAATGGATTGAAAAATACTGGAAAAAGTAAAAAAAAAAACTAACGAAAAACGTACGGTTAAGTAGCAGAGCAGCGTAAGTTCGTAGCCGCGTCGTAGCTACGGTTTTGGACTACGAGAACCGTAGATACGGCGGTTTACGTAGCAGTATACTAATACTAACCTTCGTAAACCGTAGCAAAGGTTCGTAGTTTGAGCACAGAATAACTTGTAGTTTGTGTTCGAAAATATTTTTCAGTCGTAAAGCGTATGTCACATTGAATTATGATGAGGATATACAGGGTGTTTGGTAATAGCCTTATAAAGCCGAATATGGTGGATATGTACCATCAAACTGAACAACTTTTACTACAGGACCAACTCTGAAATCTCGAAAAAATAAAACTGCTGTTTCATACAAAAATTAATTAGGCAAATGTCAAAAAAATCAAAATGTATGAAACAGCTGATTTTTTTTTCGCGATTTCAGAGTTGGTCCCATAGAAAAAGTTGTTCAGTTTGTTTGATGTTCTCTATCCGCCATATTCTGCTTTATAAGGCTATTACCAAACACCCTGTATAATGAAGTAGGTACCTATAATGTGTTTCACATTAATTATGCTCACCAAATTTATGCCAAATGAAATTAATAGTAAGTAGTGTAGTGATTACCGATTATCAATATTATAGTTTTTTTAAATACCACATTAATTTGAAATGACACAATATTGCAATAACTAACTTTACAAATTAATTTTCTTTATTGATAAATATTTGTATGCACAGCACTAACTTTAGTAGGTATTAAAAACAAATAAAACCAAAGTAGTTGTACCTAAATGAACTAAGTAATACCAGGAAAAGTGCCATCCCCAGATAAAATCCCGGATGTTTTCTGCATAATTTTGCGTTTTCATTACAAGTTCTTCGCAGCATAGTTTGTACGCTGAATTTTAATTTGTTTCCTCAAAGCATCTCGAAATCATAGCAAGTTTGCTATATTTTAAACACTTTCTAAAGATGAGTAAATTAAAGTTACAGAGACAAAATCCAAGGTAGGTTATTAAAAGAAGATAATAAGAAGGACAAATTCTGTGGTTGGGTAGGACTGACCTAAATATCTATTCCATGGTGACAATAACTATTGTGACAGACACACAAGAGTTTGTTTAATCGTAACGTTTTCATAGGTACCTAAACATGATCTTTGGCACAGAATATATACTGCCTTGAAGGAAGACTTTTCAAAATGATAAAAAACTGTAGGCTCGATAGATAGCATCATAGCCTTCTATATCTTCCAAGCCCTGAAGTTGAGCAGAACGGCAACATCGCATGTGGTCTAGACATGGGCGCCGCGTTAAAAAAATGCGGCGGCGGCGAACTGGCAATTTTAGGTCGGCGGCGGCGCGGCGCCGGCGGCGTGGTTTCTTTTAAAGCTTAATTGACATGAATAGGTATATGGCTTCAGAGAACGCTGCATGATACAATTTAACTCCAAAAATATCCCGGACATCAGCCTGTGTGAGATTAGTACTAAATTAGTACTAGTTGCTTAAGCAACTAATCAGTAACAGGGCGGCAAGTATGCCGAAATCACAAAAAACCATGTAAACAAGCCGTATGCTTAAAAGCTGTCCAGAAGTTTTAAATTCCTTCACCCTTGAGGGTAGAAGGCCTAAGCCCTAAGGCATAGTATGATAAATAAGACTGTGCCTAATACAATGTACCTAACAGGTCAGGCGATTCTGTTGTGGGACACTCTTGAAGAACTAATAGATCTCACTCATTTTGCCTGAGCCACATCTGCAAGAATGAAATGATTTGTATAAAATTACAAATCGTATCACTCGCGGGTTTGACGACTTCCTACTTCCAACCAACTTCTTGAATAAGCCGAGTTCCGAAAAGACTGGTTATTGACCATACATATCTATACTATACGCTACGGCAGGTCATATAGGGATTGGTCAAAAAGGTTCGTTTTACGACCCTCGCTTTCTTCGGAAACCCGGCAGGGAATGCGTTGGAAAGCTCTGCTGAGATATTTGAGTATAACAGTTTGCCGATCATGTGGTTCTTGTAGCTGAGACTTTGAAAGACCTGTACCTGCACAGTTTTTCCCGACTTAGGGTCTCCCACGTGCCGTGTCCCAGGACACACTTTTCCTTCCTTCCCAGACAGATGCACAGACTTCACGGACTTATATGCCGTGGGTGGATAATCACGCCAGTGTGCGCAACGATTCCCGTGGCTCCACCAGTTGCCAATGCTACTTTGAGTAATTTGTAGTCAGATGACGTAGAATGGTTCGATAATGCACTGTTCCAAGGCGATTCGAAAGGACATTGACTGATTTTAGAGATATACCACAGTGTGGTAGGTCCCAGTGACCTTCAGGCTTTAGCCATCTCCCGAAGCTGAAACACGCATAGCATTTTCCAGTCGTATAAAACCATACAGAATACTAAGGAGAATCTGCCATTTTACTCAGCATTCGAGGACTATGAAAGCCTTCGCTTCTACCAAGGCATGGGGGTGCTAGTTTTTTCAAAGGTGCCAACTACGAAGTGCCGTGTTAGGGTCCTTAAAAAATCAATACTTCGGTTAAAATTACTAAAAATTTAAAACCAGAGTTCAATTCCCATACTATCGCGACAAGGATAAGTTTTTCTCTGAAACTATTCACCACTGCGATATTTTAAAGTTTCTGTATCCGTCTGGATTGGAAAAGAACTGTGAAATACTTATCACACCTTTGGTTTGCCGATGTTTAAGTTCCTGCGAGATCTTGCAGGATCAAGTCCTGCAAGATCTGCAGAATCTTGCAGGACTTGAACACAGCGATCAAATATTAAGTAGTGCTTTACAAGAAACCAAGAAATATCTATTAGGAACACAACACTCGAAGTTGATGACCATTACGTTTGTGCTAGATAGGACAAACACAGTCCACTTCAATAAGTCCAACTTTTGAGAAAAAGAGATTTTCGTTGAATACAGCCCAATAATACAGCCCATACAGGGCAGCATCATTTGGTAAGTTACGGATATAACGAGTCGTCAAAAAACTGACATTAAATAGTAAAACTTTCGACAATAAGTTTGTTTTTTGGCTAAAATTCTACGCCGCGCGGCAGAGACGGCGGCGGCGGCGGCGTGCCGGTAACTAAAGGCGGCGCCGCGCCGGCGCGGCGCCCATGTCTACGGTCAAGCACATAGTAGGTATAAAATTATTTCAAAAATTATTTATTATTTGTTTTTCCTATATTATCTATGTTTAAACTAGTTGTAAATTGTGATGTAAGATTATTTCAATAAAGTTTTATATTTAAGTATTATTATTATTTATTTATTAGAACATAAGGTTTGAGTCAAATTATTTGAACTTTTCGGGGGTCCTTTAATACGATGAGCATTTTGATCTACGCCTTCTCTAGCAATAAATCTTACATCATTGGAAAGGTATTTAAATTTGAAATATTTCATTTTATTACTATAAACGTCAACTATTAGTACTTTGAGAGTTATAACGCTCTAAACTTGACCAATTTTTTTAACATTAATGACCTAAAACTCCGAAAATACTAACAGTTAATAGAAAGTATGTTTGCAGCAAATATTTGTCATATAAAAACCTTTTTTATGATATATCATTCGTTTCTATAGGTGTGGTAGATCAACTCCCATAGACAATAAACCACTTTTATACTTTAATAACCTTTAACTCCAAAAGTATAAACAATTGATATAAAGTATATTAACAGCAAATATTTGTCTTTAAAAGACCTTTCTAATGATATATCATTTATTGCTAGAGGGCGTGTTAATCAACTCCCTGCTGAAGAAAATCAACAAAAAAGGTGACATCTTTGACAGCCATTTTTTCCTAGTTAACATTGATATTTTTCTTATTGTTTAATATACAAAGCATTTCAATAAAGGAACTAAATTATTTTCATATTTTTAACCTCACACGATTGCTACGAAAAAAAATATCGACCTCTTAAAATTGAAATATTCCCATACATTTAGTATGGAGACTGGCCGACGACATGACCACGAACTGACAGTAACAGACGTTGCCAAACTTATGTTCACGGCTTGCAATTATAGAAGGCTATGATAGCATTGATAAAAATGTATGTGTCAATGTGATTTTTTTACTAAGCTTCGAAGAGTACTCAACTCAGGTAGGCAGGCAGATGTAACCCTAAAATGTTTCTCTTTGGGCAGATGTCAGCCAGCGAGTGCTTGCTTGCATCTTTGGTACCAGGCCGCTTATTTTGAAAAGCCAATTTTGACACTTCTCTTTCCATCAACGCAATCTAGTGAGGCATAGCCTTCTTCATTTCCAAGCCGTGAACATAAGTTTGGCAACGTCTGTTACTGTCAGTTCGTGGTCATGTCGTCCGCCAGTCTCCATACTAAATGTATGGGAATATTTCAATTTTAAGAGGTCGATATTTTTTTTCATGGTAATCGTGTGAGGTTTAAAATATGAAAATAATTTAGTTCTTTTATTGAAATGCTTTATATATTAAACAATAAGAAAAATATAAATGTTAATCAGGAAAAAATGGCTGTCAAAGATGTCATCTTTTTTGTTGATTTTCTTCAGCAGGGAGTTGATTAACACGCCCTCTAGCAATAAATGATATATTATTAGAAAGGTCTTTTAAAGACAAATATTTGCTGTTAATATACTTTATATCAATTGTTAATACTTTTGGAGTTAAGGGTTATTAAAGTATAAAAGTGGTTTATTGTCTATGGGAGTTGATTTTCCCCACTTCTACCAATAAATGATATATCATAAGAAAGGTTTTTATATGACAAATATTTGCTGCAAACATACTTTCTGTTAATTGTTAGTAATTTCGGAGTTTTAGGTCATTAATGTTAAAAAAATTGGTCAAGTTTAGAGCGTTATAACTCTCAAAGTACTAATAGTTCACGATTATAGTAATACAATAAAGTGTTTCAAATTTAAATACCTTTCCAATGATGTAAGATTTATTGCTAGAGGAGGCTTAGATCAAAATGCTCATCGTACTAAAGGACCCCGGAAAAGTTCAAATAATTTGACTCAAACCTTATATTCTAATAAATAAATAATAATAATAAATATAAAACTTTATTGAAATAATCTTACATCACAATTTACAACGAGTTTAAACATAGATAATACAGGAAAAACAAATAATAAATAATTTTTAAAATAATGTTATACTATGTGCTTGACCACATGCGATGTTGCCGTTCTGCTCAACTTCAGGGCTTGGAAGATATAGAAGGCTATGAGTGAGGCAAATAGTAACTATTAGTATTTTTAAAATGTCACTTTAAAAATCCCTCATCCGTGAATCCTACTAATCCTACTAATATTATAAATGTGAAAGTTTGTGGGTTTGGATGTTTGGATGTTTAGATGTTTGGATGTTTGTTCCTCAATCACGCAAAATCTACTGAACGGATTTTCTTGAAATTTGGCATTTGGCACACAGATAGTAGATAGCCTAGATAAAAACATAGAATACTTTTAATCCCGATATTCCCACGGAGACGGGAACCACGCGGGTGAAACCGCGGGCGGCCGCTAGTGTTGATATAAGTAATGGAGAATAAAATCGATTTTTGTTTAGTGATTTATCTAATCAAGAAATTTTCGCGATATCTCTTAAAACAGAAAAGTTATATGGCCTAGAACACTGTTATTTTGTGTTGTAAAATGACGTCATTAGTCATACAGGTGAACCTTACGTCTTACGTAATAAAGCACATATTAAAGTGCGCTTGGCATTTCCTTCAAACCCTTATAGCTTCGAAACTACTCACTTGATTTTTAAAACTAAAACATGTGTATTGCAGTTTCAAGTGATTTAACAGTCCCAGTAACATTCTCCATTTTGTTTGATTATTTAGCTTTATTTTAACGAATGTTTTCACAGAGAAAATAATTAATACAAAAATAAACTCCCCGAAATTATTCGTCATGTGTTTTATCATTGGTATTTTGTTCTTTATTTTGCAATTCAAATCAATTTCATGTTTTTGTGTTTTTCTGACAAACAAAATACTTATGTCTAAACATATATCGGGTCATTTGGAACTTACCATCCAAATTTCATGGATGTGTCCACCAGTCCATAAAACTTAACAACTTTCCCTAATGTTTACGTGCACACTACCGTGATATGGCAATAATTATGGCCATAATTTTCCTTATTTTCCTATACGCATAAGGTTCATCAATTTTAATAATTGTTGGCATATCACGGTCGCAACACCAAAATTTTATATCGAATTTCGTCATAAAATTTTGGTCATCCCATACTAAATTGATCACGTGATCTCTTTGATTTGTATGGATAGTCGATATTTTTTTACATATTTGGCCATGTGTTCCTTAGAGAAAGTTTTTCAGTTTCATGGACTGAACACATCCTCAAAATTTGGATGGTAAGTTCAAAATGACCCGATATATAAATATTTTTATACTAGTATAAAAATAATTCCTTTTCATACTTACATGTATATTACTAAGTAGGTAAGTAGTATTATATATCCTGTGCTATTACTTAAGTATTACTTACGCGTTATTTTATAATTATTTGAGATTGATTTGTATTTGATTTACTGTATCAACTTTATTCGTACCTCGTCTTACAAAAAAATAAGTGGGTTATAGGCCAGTCATCGTGACACAAAAATCGCGTTAGGTCGCAAAAATTTGCAAGGTTGTATGTTTTTGGGATGTTGTTAGGATCCATACGAATAGTGTGAATCCAAATTTGCAACCCTGAAAGACCTGTGCTAACTTGGTAGTGCTCGCAAAACCTCAACTTTTTTCAGTTTCTGGCTAACAACTTCTAAAAAAGGCATTCTACGGCAAAGTCATCTATGGCACTTTTAAAGAAGATAAAATTACCAACAATTTGAGTGTAACTTTAGCATGAAATAAAACAATTTTAACGGATACTAGCGCGGTTTTATTGAAAGTTCTTTGGTAATTAGTTGGTATTTGGTTTGATTTTTGGTTTTCCCGACGTTTCGGCACCTTTGCAGCTGCCGTGGTCACGGGGGACTGAAGCCACTCGTGAGCCTACCCTCAAGCGATGAATTTTTTAAGACGTTCAGAAATTAATATTTAACAAAAATTTTTTTTTTTTTTTTAATTGGTTTAAGTTAATTTATAATTTAATTTTGTGATTTAATTAATGCTAATAAGAGAGAATCTACTGAAACTACCACCATTTCATAAAATTGGGAGGCCCCTCCAAGAAAGAAATGGCGAAAGAAAACTTGGAGAGGAAAGCCGACCTCCGTCTTTTATATATATTAATTTATTTGCAAAAGGAACTAACCGTATCATTAGATCTTGCAGTGTGTGTTTGGGGCTTTAGCTTGTGAATGATGGGATCCCAAGCTGGTGGAATTTTCCAACCATCATCTCTATTGAAATTAGGATATTTATTTATTTCGATAGCCTCGCGGAGCATTCTAGGAATAAATCTACGTTCCCTAGCAAGGATTTGGGGTTTATCAAATCTAATGTAATGGTTGGGCCCCTCAAAGGCGTGATCACACACTGCAGACTTGTTATCGCGCCTATGTTTCATGTCAGCTATATGCTCTTTAACGCGGGTCCCTATGCTTCTCTTTGTTTGCCCGATGTAGGAGAGCCCACAGTCACAATCTAGTTTGTAGACGCCTGCGGCTTGAAGGGGGATATTACACTTGACAGGTCGTAAGAATTGGTTGATCTTCTTCGGCGGCTTGAAGTAGGTTTTGATTGACGCTCGCTTCAGAATGTTTCCAATCTTGTCAGTGACACCCTTCAAGTATGCTAGGATGGCAGGTTGACGCTCTACTGTGGCTGGTTTGTCGCGTTTTCTGTGACGAAGGCGTGGTACTTGCAACTTGTTGTTACGCAGTACTTGTTTCACGTGCTGAAGCTCAGCCGTCAGGTGTTGTTTGTCACAGATGCCGCGGGCTTTCTGAAACAAAGATTTCCCTACGGTAGCTAACTGTATAGGATGATGGTGAGAGTCACCATTGAGGTATCTGTCTGTATGGGTTGCTTTACGATACACTGTATGGCTCAAGGTTTGGTTCGGATTCCTGATAATGAGAATGTCTAGGAAAGCTAGTTTATTATCTGTCTCTAACTCCATAATAAATTGTATGTTGGGGTTTATGGAGTTAAGATGGTTCAGAAATGCAGGGACACTGTCTCTAGGTAGTATTGTGAAAGTGTCATCTACGTACCGTTTGTAGAACCGGGGAGTCACAGGTGCTGTGGATAGTGCTTTCTCCTCAAAATCGTCCATGAAAATGTCGGCAACAATGGGGGATACAGGAGAGCCCATTGCTACGCCATCAACTTGCACGTAGAACTCCTCGTTCCACAACAGATAGCCAGATGTTAGGCATAATTCTAGTAGTTCTGCATATTCAATTGGCATGTTGTTATCAACTAGCTTTTTCCTGATGATATCAATGCAGTCCTGTACTGGTAAGCATGTGAATAAGGACTGAACATCAAAACTAACCATAGTTTCATCATCAGCGAGATGTAGATGTTGTATCTCACTGACAAACTGGTAGGAATCTTTCACATAGGCTGATGTATTACCTCTCAGTGGTGTGAGTGTTTTCGCTACGTGTTTAGCCAATTTGTAGGTTGGTGAGTCAATTTGGCTTACAATAGGACGTAACGGAGCATTGTCTTTGTGTATTTTCGGTAACCCATACAGTTTCGGCGGTGTAGGGCAGGATGGAATGAGATAATCGACGTCAAGATCTAACTGTTCTGAATATTCTTTGATGAGTTCCTTCGTTTTATTAAGGATCTTGGTGGTTTGATCACAGTTGACATGTTTGTACGTTTTCTCATCACTTAAAAGTTCTTGTATTTTTGTGTTATAATCCGACGTATCCATAACTACCGTTGCGTTACCTTTATCAGCTCGAAGGATAGTTAATTCTGGTCTAGTGCGTAAGCTTTTCAACGCGACGTGTTCATCATATGGAAGATTTTGTTTGGGCAGTTTACTACGTCGTAAAACAGATGAAATATCTTGACGTATAGCTTCACTGTCCTCTTTTTTTATTTGGTTTTTAACTAGACAATCCTCTACGCTGCAGATAATATCCTCATACGGTATTCGCGTAGGTGTTACCGCGAAATTCAGACCCTTATTTAATACTTTTAGAGTCGATTCATCCAATATTTGTTTTGATAAATTGACAACTGCACGGGTTTGACATTGACGGGTGTCATCTACTCTATGGTTCGTGTCGTACGGAAATGCATGGTGACGTTTGTGCAACTTCTCATATTTAGAAATTTGTCTATGCTTACATTCGTTGTATACGGCTGTTTCGCGTTTATTAAGCACCAGAATGTAATGGTTAAAGCTCTCCGTGGCAAGTTGTATTTTTAAGTCATTGGACAAGCGATCTATTTGTTGATTTAATGCTACTAAATCGGAGCGATGTTCGCGGATAAGACTATGGAGTTAGAGACAGATAATAAACTAGCTTTCCTAGACATTCTCAGTATCAGGAATCCGAACCAAACCTTGAGCCATACAGTGTATCGTAAAGCAACCCATACAGACAGATACCTCAATGGTGACTCTCACCATCATCCTATACAGTTAGCTACCGTAGAGAACCATCAAGCCGCAGGCGTCTACAAACTAGATTGTGACTGTGGGCTCTCCTACATCGGGCAAACAAAGAGAAGCATAGGGACCCGCGTTAAAGAGCATATAGCTGACATGAAACATAGGCGCGATAACAAGTCTGCAGTGTGTGATCACGCCTTTGAGGGGCCCAACCATTACATTAGATTTGATAAACCCCAAATCCTTGCTAGGGAACGTAGATTTATTCCTAGAATGCTCCGCGAGGCTATCGAAATAAATAAATATCCTAATTTCAATAGAGATGATGGTTGGAAAATTCCACCAGCTTGGGATCCCATCATTCACAAGCTAAAGCCCCAAACACACACTGCAAGATCTAATGATACGGTTAGTTCCTTTTGCAAATAAATTAATATATATAAAAGACGGAGGTCGGCTTTCCTCTCCAAGTTTTCTTTCGCCATTTCTTTCTTGGAGGGGCCTCCCAATTTTATGAAATGGTGGTAGTTTCAGTAGATTCTCTCTTATTAGCATTAATTAAATCACAAAATTAAATTATAAATTAACTTAAACCAATTAAAAAAAAAAAAAAAATTTTTGTTAAATATTAATTTCTGAACGTCTTAAAAAATTCATCGCTTGAGGGTAGGCTCACGAGTGGCTTCAGTCCCCCGTGACCACGGCAGCTGCAAAGGTGCCGAAACGTCGGGAAAACCAAAAATCAAACCAAATACCAACTAATTACCAAAGAACTTTCAATAAAACCGCGCTAGTATCCGTTAAAATTGTTTTATTTCATGTCTAGTGAGCGCGTAAGCTTGAGAAGTGAATATGTTACTTTAGCTCTGAGTGTCATATATATCTTGAGATACACACTTCAAAACCGGGCCATTTTTGACAAAAAGTTATAAATTTGTAGTAAAGCTAGTCTTTCGAACAAAATATTGTCTAAAATACTCATTCTACAAGGAAAGGCATAAGAAATAAAGTTGTAGAACAGTTATTTAGCTTTACTTTAAGAGTAAGAAAAATGCTTAAGGACCACTACTTTTCTTGTCATCACGTAAAAGAAAAATATTAGAAATTCAGATTTTTCAAGAAATTGAGCTTTGAATGTAAATTGTTATCAACATTGTACAGTTATCTATTAATTGATAATTTATTAGATAGGTACACTTTTTTGTTGTAATTGATTAATAAATAGTAGGTAATTGACGTGTTGCGTGTTTCTGTCGCGGGTGTAAGTAAGCAGAGGTCCCTCCATCACTTCGTCACTGTGACATTATTAAGAAATAACACATTAATATTAATTGTGTTCGATTTTATTTTATAGGATTAACAATTTAACTCAGATTGGTGTCTTTCTTACCATTTAAAAGCGTCCTATAATTCATCAGGCTTATTTTTTTGAAATTTCCAATTTTATATTTTTTTTTACCTGATACAAGAGAACTATTATTAGTACTAGAGCATTTTTCTTAGTCTTGAATTAAAGCTAAATAACTGTTCTACAACTTTTTTTCATGTCTTTCCTCGTAGAATGAGTAATTTAGTCAGTATTTTGATCAAAACACTAGCTTGTAAAAATATCAAACTTTTTTTAAAAAAAATTACCCAATTTAAAGTGTTGTATCTCAAGATATATCTGTACCTTCAGTGAAAAGAGGTATAACTCTAAAAACATGATTTTTGGGAAATTGACTTTAAAGTTTAAAAAAATCCTACTCTTCATCTGAGATAGATAAAATAAAATTAGTGCTTGTAGTCTGTAGATAGTTATGCTAGCTTTGTTTTCTTGTATAATTTACTGAGAAAAGTCTTACAGATTTTTCAGTATTCAAGAAAATGTTCAGTTATATCACTTGGCACATTTATTTATTTTGTGTATATTGATATAATAATACTTCTATCATTTTACACCAGGCACATCTGCTTTTGTGTAAAATGATACCTTACCTTAACTTTTTGTGTCAACTTTTTTAATTTTAGGTTTTTTTTCAAGTTGTCGAAGAAACATTGTTAAACAATCTCTAAATATGAGTAATTAGAGTTTTGTTCTGTTGAATCGTTAAAAAAAATCGAATTATATCAATTTACACAATTATTTTGAAAAAAACCGATGTGTAAATTGTTTCAACTCTTATCACTAACGATATAACTACTATATTTACTATGTGAATAGTGATATAATTCGTGAAAAATAAATAAAATATTAAATAGACACCAGCAAATTAGACTAATCATCTTCATATCAGCCGCACAACACCCACCGCTGAGTATAAGCTTCCCTCAAGGATCTAGCGGCTTGCCGCGACCTTCACCAGATCGTTGGTCAACCTTGTCAGGAACCTATACCAATGGAGCGTCGTCTGGTGCGTGGTCGCCGTTCCAGAACCTTTCAATCCCAACAGCCATCGGTTCTTCTCGCTATGTGTCCCGCCCACTGCCACTTCAGCTGAGCAATTCTTCAAGCGATGTCGGTTACATTAGTTCTCTTACGTATGTACTCAAGTTTTGGTTCGATTACGTAGAGGAAGGCCGAGCATGGTTCTAAGAAATTCATAGTTTCTCTGTTTCACGTTTCACTGCCGTAAGTCATCACTGGCATCACACATTGGTCATAGACATTACTCTTGAGACATTAAGGTAAGTTAGTTAGACGGAAAGAGTTTTTCAAAACTTCCCAAATGCTGCCTATCCAAGTTGGATTCGACAAAAGATCTCTTTCTTGAAGTTCGACTTACCTAACTGGACTGCCTGTTCTTCCTAGTTATATGTAATGAACTACAACTTCGAGTGTAGTATTCCCAACATGAACTAGAGCTTGTTTGTACAACATGGGCAATCGACTTAATTTTCGTCTTATCCATGTTCATTCTAAGACCTAATCTTTGGGAAGCACTACGAAGATCTACGAGCATTGTGTATATATAATTCAAACTAGATACTTTTAATACTCTTTTTTCGTTTGTCACGCCAAATTGCTGATCGTAGGAACCAGACTCTACCACCAAAAAAAGAATACAGAAAGATCAATACACAATGCGTAGTAAATATACTTTTTGAAATCACTCGATTATTACCTAAGTACGCTATCGCGTTCATACCTCGTATAATCACAGGTTTGAGTAGAACTAAAAGTCAACTTTTAAGAAAATATCATCATTGTATTTATTTTATTGTATTGCTTTTCCATTCTCTGATTAGAGCTCGTTTATGTGGATCCAGTTTCAAGATTGGGTGATAAATACTTTCTACTTGCCCTGAGCTACAATTTCGCCCAAAAATAAATAATTCAATGGATTCAAATTAGAGCTTGACGACAATGGCCACTCATTCGTACCGATAGAGCCTGGTAAATTTTTAAGTACCTATTATGTAGTCATTGTCATTACCTGAAGGAGCAGAGTACTGATGGAAAATACAGTTTTTGTTGTCAAAACAAGCAGGTTTCTGAAATGGTTTTGGTACTATAGACACACATCCACACTCTGCGGCAGGTGGTATTAGAACACCGAATAGTAAAAACTGTCACTTTGCTTGGCTTTCCTGGTCCAATCAAAGCTTTTCTCATTAGAAAGCTTTTAATTCGATCGAGACCTGGGCGGTGCTGCAGTCTCTCTCTCCAGAGGTGCCAAATGGACTAGATGTATATCGAGGTGCCGAGGTATAAGACTTAAACAAAAATGCCACCATATCGGACTGATTACAGAACCAGAGCACAAATCTCATCTAACTTTAGCATTCGGGAAGTTTTTTGAACATCTTTGCGTTGAACTTGCCTCAGTCTTAGGACGACCGACGTCTTTGGCCAGTATGTGTAGTCAGTGAGAGTCATGACTTATGGCAATGAAACGTGCGAATTTGCGTGATCGAATCAGCAATGAGGAGATCCTTAGGGAAACTATCGCTCAAAGGATAGCTTAGCTGTAGTGGCAGTGGGTGGGAAACATTGTGAGAAGAACCGATGGCCATTGAAATGGAAAGGTTCTAGAATAGTTACCACGCACCGGGATGACGCTTCTTTCACTTCCGACTAACGTTTTGTTGAAAGTCGCGGGAAGCTGCTGTGTGCGGGCAGTGCAGCGCATGACCTATTGTTGTGGAGATCCTTGAGGAGGCCTAAACCCAGCAGTGGGTGTCATGAAGTTGTGTACCATTGATATTAGCAGCACGACACCCACTGCCGATGAAGAAGATGTTTACTACTGAAATCGAATACTAATTAATTTCTTGTATAAATACAACATACAACAGTGTGAATAGTTAGTGTATATTGATACAATTCATTTTATGCATCGAAGCAATCTCACCCTTATTTCAAGCAATATAGGTCAGATATTGTCCAATCAATAACAATATAGATAATTATAAATTAAATGGCACAATCCATTATGCTTTGTGTAAAGTGATACAATTTACGTTTCGCTTCATATTGTTCGCGTCGCGAACTCTCGAGTGTCGTAGTCGTAACCAACGTCGGTGTAACACTGAGGCAAACAACACAATGTCGTGTCCATGCAGGCGCGGGGGAAGGGTACGAGAGAGAGGAGGGAGATTAAGAGGTTGCGGGGGGATTTTTAGGCAGTTATATCAATTTACACAAATAATAATCAAACGTTTTACTTTTTGTATTCTTGTATTTTTTGATATAAGTCAATTATATCATTTAACACCTTTCCCAAGTTTATGTGATTATTGATATAATTGAAATTATATCGATAAACACGAAGTAAAAATCATTATTTTTGAATTTTCAGGGCTATAAGTCGAGTTGGATCAATGTGCACAAACTAGCATACTCTGAAATTATATGTGTGTAATGATATAATTCTAGATAAATCACTACGCACAATTCAAGTCATTTGTTATTGAATTGTGTATAAAGTATTAAATCGAGTTATATTTATTGACACTATTTTTTTAAAAGAATAGCCTCGGTACACTTTGTTTTAAGTAGAGATATATTAATTTACACAAATTTTTCCTAAAAAAAACATAAAAAGTAAGCACTTATATCACTATGCACAAAACTTATTTCTGTTAATATAACTCCTATAAATATGCCAATTAGACACAAAAAAAGCTAATTTTTCAATGATTTGAATAGTGAAATAAAATCAAAATCGATACAACTCGAGTTAGATCACTTTTCACTGAAGGTACAGATATATGACATACAGAGCTAAAATTACACCCAAATTGTTGTTAATTTTATTTTCTTAAAAAGTGTATTACATAACTTTGCCGTAGAATGCATTTTTTAGAAGTTGTAAGCCAAAAACTGAAAAAAGTGGGAAAATTTCGCGGTTCTTCGATCGTTTCGCCACTGTGACTTAATTATTGAGAAATTGGCAACGTACTCAGGCTTCGCTTCGATTTCTTCCCTTGTTTTACCAATTACACCTTCGTCACCTTCCATAACTCCTAAAAAGAAAACAAATACCTTCCAGTCGGCACCTCCATTCGCGCCAAAAGTCTGTTTATTATAGGAACCTTATCGCTCGGCTATTGTTTTATTTCAACTAATTTACATTAAACTTTAATAAATTATATACCTAAACCTTCCTCATAAATCACTTTATCTATTAATAAAAACCGCATGATAATCCGTGCAGTAGTTTTTGAGTTTATCGCGAACAGACAGACAGACGCGGCGGAGGACTTTGTTTTATAATGTGAAGTGATTACACTATTTTATTTTATTTTGCATGTTATACCAGTTTTCCGCTGATTGTCATCTTTTTTATCCTTTAAAAGAGTCCTACCGCTCGTCAGGATTAATTTTTTTGAAAAATCAGATTCCTATTTTTTTAAATCTGATAACAAGAGAACAATTATTGGTCCTAAAAAGGTTTTTTTTTATCCTAAATTAAAGCTAAATAGCTGTTCTACAAATTTATTTATTACGTCTTTCCTCGTAGAATAAGAATTTTAGACGGTGTTTTGTTCGAAAGACTAGCTTTACTACAAATTTAGTCAAAAATGGCCTATTTTTGAAGTATGTATCTCGAGATGTATATGATACTCAGAGCTAAAATTGCGCTTAAATTGTTGGTAATTTTATCTTCTTTAAAGATATCCTAGACGACTTTGCCGTAAAATACATTTTTTAGAAGTTGTAAGCCAAAAAGTGAAAAACGTCGAGGTTTTTCGAGCACTACGAAGTTAGCACAGGTTGAAAGACCTGTGTTGCAAATTTGGATTTACACTATTGGTATCAATCCTAACAACATCCCAAAAATGCAGAACCTTGCAATTTTTTGCGACCTAGAATGTTTAAGATGACTGGGGTATTATTAGCGTTTCGCATTAGCGGTACAGTCGAAAGAATAAAGGTAAAACAAAGAGTAGTTAAGTATCTAGACTCTTTTGTCGTTGCAACGTTTTTTTTTATCTCTTTTTAGTGCTTACACAAAGAACGAGTGATCGCTTTAGTACAACAATCGATTTATCAAATGTCTTTTGTTGGTATGTGTGGATTTATTAGGATTACTGAGACGATTCAATTGGAATGTTTTAAAGATATCACATAATTTCCTGGTTTTAATAAGTACCTATATGAAATGTTCTGTCAAGTTTTAGGTAGGTACTTCTAAAACTTATCCCGAAACAAAACTCATCCCGAACCGCCTACAAGTAAACAACCTATTTTATCTTTTAAGATAACCAAAAAACTAGTGTGCCTTAATAAACATATTGCTATTATCTACGCTTTTATAAAGGCCCTTGTCACTGCCAATCTCTCAACTACACGTAGCGTTCATCAATAGAATGTGTTCACCTTTAGAAATACGGCAAAAAGCTTTCCGTATATTGAAACAGAAAGGATGTCAAGCGCCCTCGTGGACAAGAGGGCCTACTCCCGACTGCATTTGCCCGTAAATTCGACATAGCTTAATCATTAGTTATTATTACTATTAAAAGGAAACTTGCGTTGATCATTAAGGTGGGGTGGGGAGGGGTGCGGGGTATGGTGGCGTTTCCCCACCACTACCGAGCAGGCAAGCCGTAACCACAGAATACATAATGCCGTAACTAACTTTTCCCTACTAATAGAGTGGTACCGTTTACCTAGCAGGGATGGCGAACCAATGGCACGCGTGCCTTTAGTGGCACGCGACGCAATATTTTGCGCACGTCACCGAACACAAAATTCATTATGCACTACGAAAAAATATGAATCGTATAATTGAAACATTGCAAAATGTACCATTTTTGTAGAAACTTTATTAAGAGATTGGAGTTGATAGTATTTATTATTATTTTCCCAATAAGTAATCATCAAAAAGTCAAAATTATTTGACCTTATTAAACATTTCTTTAGAAAAATGGCACTTTGTTACATAAAGGTTCGCAATCACTGACAAGTCATTATTTGTTTGCCATTGCGCTGTGAGACCAAGGAGTTTCCTCATTATATGAGCAGAAAATAATATTAAACATAACCCTTTCTTTGCAGTCGGGTAAAAATTGTATCAAGCCGTACCTACGAAATGTTCTCAAAACTTCGGGCGACTTTCCATTTCTTTTGGATGAATAGACTAGTACGAGTAGTAAACCAAGCACAATTTACAAAGGATTAACGTTGCTATATAAATAAATCAACATTACAATAAATTATGTTTTCTTTTTTTAATTCTTTAATAGGGCTTTTCACAATGACAAAAAACTGTAGGCTCGATAGATGGCGTTTATAAAAATAGGTGCAATGTTATTTTTTTACTAAGCTTCGAAGAGTATCAACACCATCTAGTGATTCAAATAGTTACTATTTTTAGGGTTCGACGAGTATCAACACCATCTAGTGAAGCAAATAGTAACTACTTTTATTTTTTAAATGTCACTTTGAAAAGCCCTCGCTAAATCTTCCATAAACATTTGCTCAACGGATGAGCCTCGCCCGTCCCTTTGACGTAATAAAAAGTAGGGAACGCCCGAAACTTTTCCCTACTAAAAAGTGCAGTCGGGAGTAGACCCCAAGGATTGACAGACACCGTTACATTTAATTGCTGATGTATTTCGCCGTCGAGACGGCAAAGTATCGCCATTTCTTAGGGCCCTTTTAACTTGATCGTTTCTGACTTGAAATGTTTGAGGTCGTAAGTTTGGTGTCATGGTGGCATATTTTTTGTTGTGGTTAGTGCAATATGCGAAAGTAAGTTTGATTGGGTACGCTTTCTAGTGAACCGATCATCATGAAATTTTCCATTCCTGCACGTTGTCTGTCAGGGGCAACGATCTCAGAACCAAAGGATATTGCATGACAGTGACATTCGTGACACATCCCAAATTCAGCCAAAACGCAGCCGTGGCTGAATTTTCATTTTAATATCGCATGATCCATCAATAGAGTAACATGAAGAAGTGCTCTATAAAAAATCGCAAGAATCACTCCTTAGTTCGGGTTAAAAAAGATGGTGTGATGTGTCACCGGTAAGTAAAAAAAATTAAGATCGAATTTATCCAAAAACTAGCTCGAAATACACTTCAGTTATTTAAAGTTTAAAATTTTAAAATATAAAACATAAAAAGCAACGGTTCTTGACATAATCGGAACAAAGTCATTTTTTACGAATGGAGTCGCCAATCATAATATTTTTTTTATTTGTAAAGTAAATAATTCCAATTATATTTCTTCACCAGCTTTTCACAAAACTATGAAATGAGCCTTTCGGGCCCGTATCCATCAGCCATTTTTGATGTCCCCACTGCTGGGGCACAGGCCTTCCTTATGGGTGGTAAGGAGGATGGGCCATAACCCACCACGCGGGCCCAATGCGGATTGGTGGGTGTTAACGACTGCAAATGCAGCCGGGACCAACGGCTTAACGTGCCTTCCGAAGCACGGAGGAGCTCAAGATAATAAACTTTTGGTCACCCATCCCATGACCGACCCTTGCGAACGTTGCTTAACTTCCGCAATCGCTGGGCCAAGCGCTAAACCACTGCGCCACCGAGCTCCGCCTCTCCTTTCGGGCCCGTGGACCTACCGATTTGCTCTACTAGCAAATACTATAGAAACTCTCTACTAGTAGGACCACGGTATGCCACTATGTACTCGTGGTCCTAGTGGACTAGGGCTTATTATAAGTATATATAGGGCTTATCATCCATAATTTAGTATCGCTATTTAATGATTTCAAATAAAAATTTACAAATTTTGTCGCCGAGCCGACCTCTTTTTGATACAAACTTTATGGTTTTTTAACTTATTTTTTATTACTTTTGATTTCTGTTCCTTTTTACATTGTGTCATGTTTTTTGCTGTTGTCAGTGCTGTTTCTTGTGATATAAATATATTTTAAACGTTACAAATCTTCGTTTACTCATTTTCATCAGCCCATTAGCTCGCTCAGTATCATTGGTCCTTCCACCGTAGAAATTCAGCGACGTATTTCACATTTTCTTCCATTCGTAGTTGACATTTAGTTTTCATACAGTTCATCGCTTTTAGATCTCATAAAACATGCTCACCCGTTCACAGTCACGTAAAACACCATCAGAAGGTAACATTCA
This sequence comes from Agriphila tristella, assembly GCA_928269145.1. NCBI lineage: Eukaryota > Metazoa > Arthropoda > Insecta > Lepidoptera > Crambidae > Agriphila > Agriphila tristella. The sequence goes on along the minus strand of OV743433.1, from coordinate 35,347,105 downwards.
CACCACCGCCGAACCCCAACCACGTCAATCACGCTCCATGACATCCTCATCAGCCTCCACAATCAGGGCCCGTAAGGGCGCCGCAGAGGCCATTGCACGTCGCCGGCAGCTCGAACGCGAGTTGCAGCTCGCGGAGGAGGAGATACAGCGCAAGCGGCAGCTCGCGGAGGAGGAGATACAGCGCAAGCGGCAGCTCGCGGAGGAGGAGATGCAGCGCAAACGGCAGCTCGCGAATGAAGAGAGGCAGCATAAGCAACAACTTCTCGCGATGAAAAACAAGATGGAGGAGCGCGAATTGCAAGCGGAGCTGGCCGCGATTGAAGCTGAAGGAAGCCGTAGCAGTCGACGCAGTCATTGCAATGGTTCTGTAAGCTCGTTGCGATCTAATAGGACGGAAGCATGGGTTCAAAACGCGGTACGTAATTCACAATGTCCCCTTCAACCTCATCCAACAATTACAAAATTGTCCGAGACGGGGGCCCAACTTCAGCCTCCACTATCTCACGTGGGCAATGATCATCCTCATTCTTATCCTTTCACCACTAACCAACCCATACAGGCAACGAACGCGTCTGAGGGCGCGGCACGCATAGCGCCGCACATCCCCACGGTAGACGACAACGTCCTGTGTGTGTCGGATTCCAACAAACTTTTGCAAGCAGTGGCAGACACAGCGGCAGCTGCGAAAGCTCTCGCAACCACCCGACACCAACCAACAAAGCATATTATCGAATTAACACCGTTTGCCGAAGAAACGTCTAAATGGCTACAGTTTAAAAGATTGTTCGACACCACAAAAGCTTTCTTTTCTCCTTTAGAAAATGTAGCGCGCCTGCAACAATCCCTACGAGGTGCAGCGCGTGAAGCTGTTGGCGCTCTCCTGATCTCAGCCAGCGAACCCGAAGAAATACTCTCCGTGCTGGAACAAAACTTCGCCCGCCCGGAGATGATTATCTTCAAAGAAGTCGCTGCCCTGAAAAGCTTACCTCGCCTGGGTAATGATTTGCGTGAGTTAAGCACTTTCGCAACAAAGGTACGTAATAGTGTACACACTATACGTATGCTAGACCACAACGAATACTTATTTTCACCCGAACTCTTCCACACCATTTTGGGAAAACTGAACCCTACAGTAAAAATGAGGTGGACAGATTTCGCAGCTGACAACTGTTCGCGAGACCAGCCAAAGCTTGAGCTCTTGTCCGCATTTCTCATGCGCGAGTTAGACAGACACGTTAGATTCGGTTTAACACCAGAGCACGCAGCCGGGTCGCCTGTAGCTAGCTCGTCGCATGATAAACAAAGACGTGAGTACGTTCATACTGTTTCGCCACAACAAAAGCATGTTAATAGTTCCATAAATAAAACCTCGACCGAGGTCAATAAAACAAATTGTCTATTCTGTAAAAAAGAACACAGTATAAAAACGTGTCCCAATTTTAAGGCACTTTCTATAGAGAAACGATGGCTGTGGCAACGCGAAGCAAAGGTTTGTTATAGGTGTCTACGAAGTAGCCCACACACTTGGCGAACGTGCAAAGTCAACCCGTGCGGCGTCGACGGTTGTACTTTACACCATCACCCGTTGCTTCACGGTGCTCAGTGGCCTACGCCGGTGAACCATACGTCTGACGTCGCCCTTCAAGAGCCCTCAACGGCCAGCGCGGAGTGCGAAGCAGTTGTTGTGTCTACCACGTCCACAAAGGCATGGGATGATAATTCAAGTGGGCGGATTACGTTGCCTTCACGTCCCAGTACGTTACTCAAAATCATACCCGTAACCGTATTCGGTCCATTAGGTAGTCACGACACTTATGCCTTGCTCGACGACGGCAGCACTGCCACACTCATGGATGCCAGTGTTGCCGCGCGTATCGGAGCAGTGGGCCCTCGCCAAAAAATTTGTGTGAACGGTGTCGGTGGCCTCACAAAAAATGTTGACGTCATGTATATTGATTTTAAAATTAAGGGTAAGTTCACACAAGACGTGTTTGAGGTAAAACGCGCTAAGTCCTTACCGTCACTGTCACTCCACACTCAAACGGTAACGAAGGAGAACGTTGCGGTATATAAACATTTACACGACCTAACAGAACTTTTAGTTTATGAAAAGGCGACTCCCATGGTTCTTATTGGTGCCGAACATTGGCATTTGTCCATAAACCGCGCTGTGCGCAAAGGTACCCGTAACCAACCAGTAGCCTGTCTCACACTTTTAGGCTGGACACTATATGGGTTGTCATCTAAAAATAGTACAAACTGTATTCAGTTTGTCAATCACACCACATTTATAGACCAGGAGTTAGCGACCAAAAACGAAAACTTGGAAATTTTAATTAAGGAACATTATAAGTTGGACTCGTTAGGAATATCAAAACACGAAACAATACTAAACAAGCAAGATAAACGCGCCGTTGAAATTTTAGAGAGTACTACTTCACGTTTGCCGACCGGACGGTTTCAAGTTGGTTTGCCATGGCGCGACGATATTACGCAAATTCCGGATAGTTATCCACAGGCTTTGTCACGCCTCCTGAGTCTCGAGAGACGCATGCGACGTGAACCGGTTTTTGCAGAGGCATATATCAAATTTATGAACAATATGTTTGAAAAGGGTTACGCAGAAGAATGCTCTTCTGAAACATATTATTCCCAGAATCTTCAAAATTCTAAAACTTACCGATTATATTTACCTCATTTTGGCATATTTCATCCGCAGAAACGCAAGCTTCGTGTTGTTCACGATGCCGCTGCCATGAACCAAGGAGTCAGTCTGAATTATTTATTACTACAGGGCCCTGATCTTCTCCAAAACTTGCTGCACATTCTTTTTAGATTTAGAGAAGGCCGTGTTGCCTTAACTGCTGACGTTAAAGAAATGTTCCCTCAAATACGTATCAGGCCCGAGGATAGAGATGCTTTACGGTTTCTTTGGAGAGGTGGAGACCAAAAGCAACCTATCAAAGAATACAGAATGACATCCGTCATTTTCGGCGCCTCCTCAAGCCCCTTTACTGCGTTATACATAAAAAATAAAAATGCTATGGAACATGAACATAACTTCCCTAACGCAGCAAAGGCGATTGTCGAGGACCATTATATGGACGATTATCTTGGATCTCATGACTCCACTACTACAGCGGCACAAATTGCGAAGGACATAGTTACGGTACACAGCTTTGCACATTTCGAAATGCGAGGATGGGTTTCAAATGACGACGCTGCATTGAAGCTCATCCCCAGTGAACTGTGTGCTGAAAAACCATCACAAGTAGACATTGGGAACTCTCCTACGACAATCAGAGCATTAGGCATCATATGGGATCCTCTTTCGGACACATTGGGGTTCCGAACAGGTCTGGGCGAAACTATTCCCCAACAATTAACTAAGCGCATAGCGATCTCTCACATTATGCGCGTATATGACCCTTTAGGTCTCCTCAATCCTGTTGTGGTTAAGGGCCGCATACTTTTTCAGGACATTTGGAGATCTAATATTGGTTGGGATTCTAATTTCTCTCCCACAGAGACTTTGAAGTGGATGGAATGGTTTCAAGAATTTTCGGCCATTTCAACAATCAAAATCCCACGCTGGTACGCCAAAGCCAGCGACGAGGAACCTCTTCACAGCGAACTCCATGTTTTTGCTGACGCGAGTGAAGCGGCATATGCCTGCGTAGCGTTTTGGAGACTCGTATACGCTAACGGGTCGGTGAAGATGGCTCTCGTCGGTAGCAAGGCTAGGGTTACCCTCTTGAAACCAATTTCAATCCCACGGTTAGAGCTAATGGCAGCTCTGATTGCAACGCGCCTCGCCGTAACCATCAAGGAGAGTCACGTAAAAAAACCTTCCAACACATTTTTTTGGACTGACTCCCTTACTGTCCTCGGTTGGTTACGTAGCGACGCGCGCACGTTCAAGCCTTTCGTGGCCCATCGTATTGGCGAAATAACAGAAAATTCGAACATATCCGATTGGAGATGGGTACCGACAGGCATGAACGTGGCTGACGACGCCACTCGAGCGCGTTCAGTCCAGTTGGATCAGCACAGCAGATGGTTCAATGGACCTTCGTTTCTTTTTCTTTCTCCCGAGGACTGGCCTAAAGAACCAGTTTCAGAACTCCCGTCACTTTAAACTCAAGTCGAATTAAAACGTGCACCTTGCGAAATGGTGGGAGTTCTGACGGAACGTATTAGTCCGCCTTCAGCGGTAACAGTAGACAGCTCACGTTGCAGCAGCTGGCTGCGCTTGGTGCGCGCTACTGCGCGCGTACACCAAGCCGCGTTTATGTTTAGACAACTAATTCAAAATTCTTCGTCTTCTTATCGCGATCGATCACAACCATCACAACGTACGTCCACTACCGCCACTTTAGTTAAAATAACACCCGATTTTATGAAAGCCGCAGAAAGGCACCTTCTACTCAAGACACAGCTTGAAAGCTTTGGCATAGAATTCAAAAATATCCTCAACTCCAAGCCATTGCCCAGAACCAGTCGCCTCACTAAGCTGTCTCCTTTCGTTGGAGAAGATAAGCTACTTCGCCTAGGAGGGCGGATCAGAGCAGCAGAGGATGTGAGCCAAAGTGTCAAAACACCAGTACTTCTTGACGGTTGCCACCCCATAGTCCGTTTACTGGTGCATCACTACCACGTCAAGATGGGCCACGCAAACCACGAAACAGTAATCAACGAGCTACGCCAACGCTATTGGCTACTGCGGTTGCGAAATACAGTGCGGTCAGTAGCGCACCGATGTTTAATGTGTCGCATTCGCAAGACCTTGCCACAAACACCCCCGACCGGTGATCTTCCACCACAACGAATGGCTCACCATCAGCGTTGCTTCACCTTTACTGGCCTGGACTACTTCGGCCCTATCGACGTGTCAATTGGTCGCAGGCGTGAGAAGCGATACGTAGCGCTATTTACGTGCATGACATCAAGAGCGGTCCACTTAGAGTTAGTACACTCCCTGTCTGCAGACTCAGCCATATCGAGCATTCGCCGATTTATTGCCAGAAGAGGAGCCCCAACCACTATATTCTCCGATAATGGCACTGCTTTCGTTGGCGCCAACCGAATTTTGAGAGAGTTTTACCAATCTAGCGTCGAAGACTTCACGACGAACCATGGAATTGGTTAGGCTTTTATACCGCCTGCTGCTCCGAATTTTGGTGGATGTTGGGAGAGATTAGTCCGGTCCGTTAAGGTGGCTCTCAGCGCTACACTGAGAGAACGTGCGCCGAAAGAAGAGACACTACTGACGCTGTTACTAGAAGCAGAAGCTGTGGTGAATTCGCGACCGCTAACCCACATCAGTCTCGCGCGTGCGCACTCAGCGAGCGGACGAGTAGACGTGCTTTGTTGGATTACGTATAGTTTTTGGGACGTATTGTTGCTAAACATAATCGAATTTAAGCAAAATGGTACAGTGTAAGAAGTGTAAATTATTTTTGTCGACAAACAAAGACGATGTAGTGAAGTGTCGTGGCTCATGTGAGGGGGTCTTTCACAAAAAGTGCGTCAAAAACCTGAAACAATTCACGCTAACTGGATTATGTGAAAGCTGTGCTACCTGTACGAGTCCGAAACCAACAAACATACAGGAGTCTGAAACCAATGTTGAAAATATACTTCAAGATATCAACAAAAAACTGGCCGTTGTATTTAAAATGGAGAAAAAATTGGAAGAAATATCCGAAGCGGTGGACTTTTACGCCGAACAATACCAAAAGCTGATGGAGTTTAAAGAAACTGCAGAAAAAAAGCTAAAAGCGTTAGAACAAAAGAATGAAAATTTGGATAAATGCAACAGAGCTCTAGAGGAACGAATACATGATTTGGAGGAAAAAGGACTGGAAAGAAACCTGGAAATTATTGGGGTGGAGAAGCAGGATAATGAAAATGCATACACAATTGTGACGAAAATAGCACAAATATTGAAAGTGAACGCTAATGAGATCGAATCTGTTGCGCGGGTAGGACGCGAAAAAGGTACGGAAAACAAGCCGCAACCGTTAGTTGTGTCGCTGAAAACCAAAAATGCGAGAAATCAATGGTTGACGTCACGTAAGTCAGTTGTGATCACAAATGATAACTTATACAATAATAGTAAAAATGGAAAACGCATATACATAAATGAGAATCTCACAAAACATAAGCGACAACTATTCTGGGACGCAAAACTGCGATTGAAAGACGCTTATAAATATATCTGGGTTCAAGACTCTAATATCTTGGTTAGAAGTAACGATGACGTCAGAAAAATACACAAAATAAAAAATGACTCGGACATTGAAAAGCTGCTCACGTTATCTATGGGTAAGAATGCGAAGAATTCGAGCACAAATTAGGTGCGCATACACACTACATGATTTAGAGGCACATTAACAAAATTCAATTTAAACGATAATGTAATTTTTAACTGCAGTACAGACACACAGTATACTAGATATAATGATTCTCAGATATGGATTAATAGTATAAATAACAATGAAAAATTATTTCATATTATACATCTAAATATACGTTCAATAAGAAAACATTTCAATGAGCTACTGGTACTCCTGCAGAATAGTAAATATCACATACTAATATTATCAGAAGTGAATATAAAAGAAACAGAAGTAGAATTATATAACATTGACGGATACAGTACATGGGCTAATACAAGAGAGATGCAGAGAGGGGGAGGAATAATTATATATACAAAAGAAGATTTAAATGTGGAGGTTAAAAGTCTTGATTGCAAAGCCAACGAATTATCCCATATTCAACTTAATATTAGCAGTACGGTCGTGCATGTAGTGGCTGTTTATAGACCACCAAAGAAAAATAAATATTTATTTATGGAGGAGATCTCTAATTTAATTAAGGGAATACCGGCGTCAGTCGATCTTGTCTTAATCGGTGACATGAATATAGATATTTTAAACAATAAAGTGAGTGCAACCATAACGCGTTATAAAAACATGCTGTGTGAACAGGGCCTGTGTCTAGCAATACCGTGCACCGAGATAACGCGAGAGGCTATTGTTGATGGCGAATACCAACGATCGTGCATTGACCACGTGTGGGTGCGAACGAGAGAGACTACCGGCTACGCTTCGTGTGTCGTCGAGTGTTATCTGTCGGACCATCATATGATCGGCGTCTCGTTAAAACCGATGCATTCCGATGACCTTGACCAACTGTGTGCGGACTCAAATAAACATATCGTGCTATGTGATAAACTAGTTACCGAACATTTGGACAAAGTAGATTGGCAGCAATTGTTATCATTCACGTGTCCTTTACTCTTATACAAAGCTATTTATGATATTTTTTATAAAATCTATAGTGACAGTAAAATTGAAAAACCTGTTAGAAAGAAAAGGATTACGCAACCTTGGATTGATGTGCAATTACTTAATATGATAAAACATCGAGATAACTTGTTCAGAATATGGAAGTCGAGTCCTAGTAATATGTGTAATCGATTAATGTATACTCGCTATAGAAATAAGGTCAATAAACTAATAAGTAAGGCTAAAAATAAATATAGACAGGAGGAAATCAGGAAATGTAATGGTGACATAAGAAAGATTTGGATTAATATTAACAAATGGATAGGACGGAATAAAATTAGTTTAGATAAAATAATATTAAAATATTTAGGTAAACAAGGTAATTTATATGATGTTTGTACAAATTTTTCGAATACATTTACTGACGAAATAACAAAAATTAAGCACAACTGTTGTACTAAATTCTTAGACAGAGATAAATACGTAAAACCGTGTAATGTATCATTTAGATATAAAAAAGTTACTAGTAGGGAGGTTGAAAAATATATAAATAACCTTAGAATGAGAAAGTCACCAGGTTTGGATGGAATTCGTGTACAAGACCTCCAACATATAAAAAAGAATATTAGTCCAGTACTTGCATTATTCATAAATTCATGTCTTACTCAGGGTCTATATCCAGACGACTTAAAGAAATCGATCATACGTCCTATATTTAAACAGGGAAGTCATTATGAGTATACTAATTATAGGCCCATAGCAATTCTTTCAGTGATAAACAAGTTGGTGGAAAAAGTCATAGTTGACCAGGTGAGCTCTTTCCTAGAGAAAAATGGCTCATTAACGAATGCACAGCACGGCTTTAGACAAGGGCGCGGCACCTCCACGGCGCTGGCGGCCTTTACGGATGATGTTAACACCTGCCTGGACAGCGGTAAGCAAGTTGTATGTGTTTTTATCGACTATAAAAAGGCGTTTGATACGTTAGACCACGAAATATTACTGCAATCCATGGATGAATGTGGCATACGCGGTCCGACTAATAAATGGTTTCGAAATTATCTTAGCAACAGAACTATCCGTACGGTGGTCAGCGGCGTGGAGGGTGCCGAGCGCAATGTCGTGCTGGGCGTTCCCACTGGCTCAGTATACGGGCCGATCGGCTACATTATGCACGTCAATAGCGTGCCTGGAGTAGTTCAGTATTGCCGGGTGTATATGTATGCGGATGATATGTGTTTACTTTATTCATCTAAGAACGTTGCGGAAATAATAAGCTGTTTGCAAGTTGACTTGGATAACATAACCAAATGGGCGCATGATAATGGTATTATAATCAACCAGACTAAAACAAAATGCATACATATACACTCGCCTTACAACCGGTCCGCGACGTCATTGAATCTCGATGAAATTAATTTAATGTGTCACAATTACGAGTGCCTGCATGGTGGCGCGAGCGCCTGCCGCTGCGCTCGCCTGGGGTTTGTTGACTCGTTTAAATATCTAGGCTTACATGTTGACCGTAAGTTTAACTGGAAGGTACACGTCGGTGAGGTATGTACGAAGCTTAGGGTATTGTTGGGAAAATTTTACCATCTGAAGTCAGTGTTAAATAGACCTAGTCTACGAATGATTTATCATGCATTAGTTGATTCGTTTCTTAGCTACGGTTTGAGCTGTTATGGACGAACCTTTGATACATACCTCAAAGATGTTAAAAACTTACAAATAAGATTTCTTAAATATTTAGTTTGTAATAATACAAAAATGAAATGTAATGGAGACTATGAAAAATTGTTTACCTACTGCAAAATTCTACCAGGGGGCCTACTCCCACCTTTTTTATAAGTAAGCTTATATCCAGCAAGCTTGTTACAAGCTCTAAATGATATCACTCAAATTCGTACCACGACATCAAATAACAATCTTGTTTTGTGCTGGGAATGAACGAATGATATTGCTTGGAAAAAGCAAAGAAATTATGCTTTGTAAATAGTAAATGTGGTAAATAGTATACCATTTTATAAGAAATATGTACCTAGAATAAAACTTTATGTATAATAGTTTCCGCCCGCGACTTCGTCCGCGTGGATATTAGAGAAAATCATTTGGGAACCTTCTACCAGGATCAGACCAGCCGTTTTTACGTGATTAGGCGGGTCCACACCAAGCGCACTGCCTCATGAGGCAAGACGTTTGCCGCGTTTGGCAGACCTCGCACGAAGCTACTCGCTTGGTATTAGTTATTCTGTGGCTTGGTGGGGTGCCTAACCACGTTAAAATGGCTGGTCGGGTCCTGGCTGAAGGTTCCCAAATGATTTTCTCTAATATCTACGCGGACGAAGTCGCGGGCGGAAGCTAGTTTATTACAATAAACAGAAATGGGTCGAGAGATATAAATATCCCGTTCCCGTTTCTTTACCCTTTCCCGTTCCCGTTTGGACCCGTCCCCGTTAGGTGCAGTGCAGTTCCCCTTTGTGCTCGTTCCCGTTCCCAATCCTGTTCAGAATTGAATCCACATATGTCTCGTCTTCCTCTCACTCTCAATCTCTCTCTCCCATCCCCCTTCCCGTCTATTTGGGCGACAATAAATTCCCATTTTGGGTATCAAAAATACTGAACATAGCGTACTGAAATACTAAGTGGGTGAAGGACCGAGGGCGACTACAGATATTGAAAATGGGTGACTTTAAAATACAAATTGGGTAACGGGTGACCAAATTACTATTTGGACGACAACCTTAGGGCACACAAAATATAAAAAATTTGGCATTTATTTTATTTAAAAAAGATGACTACTATCCTAACCGATATGACAAAAAACAAACAAACGAGAAAGCAGCCTAATAAAAACGTGTTAAAAATACCATGTTGGGCAGCTTAAATCAGTTATAATAGTTACCTACTTGGTATAATAGTTGCCCACTCAGTATTTTTGTCACCCATTTAGAGTTTTCACTGCTAACTTAAATTATTTATCACTTATATGTAGTCGCCGGTTTTGAGTATTTTTGTAAGTTAGTCGCCCGTTTAGTTATTTTGTCGCCCAAAAAATAAACTGCTGTCCAGTTTAGTATTTAAGTATCCCATTTACAGTCGCCTTTAATTATTTCCAGTTACCCATTTAATTAATTCCCTTTTTCATGTCATCATTCATTTCTCGTTCACTCAATCCGTACCATAAATCCGTACCACGAGCTGCCTTTTTGACAACTAGCAATCTTGTTTTACGTCAATTATGTCAAATCTAGCGATCTTTCAGCGATCTTAAAAAGGGTGTTTTTGTGCAACACAATCAACATGATTTAAAGTAAATGTTCCAAAAGTAGATTGTTCATAGTGAACAATATGCATAATTCACTCATATTTCATATTGAGTGAACTTTCTTTAAAATAAGACTTATAAAATAAGTTATCTTTTACAATTATTTTTAGATGACAAAAGAATGGTACGAAATCACGAAGATTTACTGTGAAGAAAAAGGCGTCGTATTTAACTACGCCCAGAATTTGATTTTTTTTAACTTGATGATTATTTGTTCATCGGGTGATTTCATTTGTAGCAGAACCAGCTTGTTCATAACCTGTGCGACAATTGGAGGCTTGTGATGAGAAATCTCAAATTCTACTGGTATTTTGTTCATGAGTTTTCTTTCTGTGAGTGAGCTTGTGCTCTTATAAATCTACACAACTTCCTTTTAAGTGTTCGTGTTCACTCTGATAATTTATTTAAAAATAATAATAAATTACGCTTTATTGCACACAAGTAGAAATATTACAGAAAAGGGGACAAAAATACAAAGAAAAAAGTATAGAAGAGGCGGTCTTATTGCCAATCAGCAATCTCTTCCAGGCAACCATTGGGTGTAAAATAAATGGAAAAAATGAAATATAGGGGAGTGGGTGCAATGATAAAAAAGAGAAGATCAAGTGTGTTGTATGAATACAAACAATAGTTATACCTAAAGATAAATGCAATTAAAATAAAGGAGAAAATAAAAAAATGGTCAATCAGAAGAAGAGGAAAGGAAATGCCTTCTAACTCTATCTCTAAAGGACTTGGGAGTCTGAGATTTATGTTTACACGGACAGTTGCCATCAGTATATCATAGCAGACAAGGTGATTAGGTGACCAAATACTTCTGATCAGTTTAAAATGTCAATAAGTTCCATGCACTACAAGTTACCTTTACAAGTTCTGATGGTGACTGTGCGAACCAAATAAATATTCGTGAATGTTCGTGTTCATCATGCTCTTGTTCGTTCGTGTCTACACGCCTTAATAATTTTGATTCCATCCTGCCTGTCACTTTTATGATCGCCAAAGGATCGCTAGATTTGACGTATTAAAATGTATGCTTAGGGTTGCTAACAAGAATCTACTATGTTATTTTTCTTTTTCATGGGTAGATACAAAATAAGTATCGAAAATACTTTATACTTAGATAGACTTACTTAGACGTATTAACGCTTACGCTTATGGGAAGAATATTAGGTATAAGAATGGGACGGATTTCTGTGAGCGTTAGAATGGCTGGTTGTCTGTATCGATTCACGTCAGGCTGGAGACCAAAAGTTGCTCCCTATATTTGCTACCATTTACGATTTACTTACAGTCAAATAATTGCTAAACTTTGAAACAAAATAAAGGGACTTCAAAATGACCAGCCATTCGGATATCAGGCATAAGAATAAATAAAACTTATTCTTATGTATCAGGATAGCCGGTCAAATCCCGGTTGTGTTAAAATTCTGGGCACTCGTTGTCTACACCATTAACTCTAAAAGTTCATGTTATTATTTACTTGAGTAATTACAGGTAGTAATTACTCAAGTAAATAATAACATATGCAGAACAAAGCAAATATGATTTGTGAGTTTATCCTTACTATACTTGGTATCGACTATGAGTTGACATTCTTATGACAACTTAGTTTCTTCCAGAAAAATATGTTATAGAACTTGTAAAAGATACCTAGTAATTTAGTTAAATTTGCGTTAAGTTGGCAACCTTAGATATTTTTTGACAAAGAGTGAACAAGTTAAAGATGATCGCAACAAAATTGCTAAGAAATTTGAGGTAGAAACAACCTTCTTTATAGGACGTCGTGGTACGAAAAGTCAATGTAAGACCTAAAAGACATTGCTATAAGAGCTCGTTGTAGGCCCCCTGTTGAAGCCAAATTTGAATATTTAGTTATAATGGAAAATTATTACAATAATACATTTATGAAACGAGTAATGAATAAATATAATACAAGAAGGGTAAGGGAAAATAAATATGTGTGTTCTAAGGTCAAAAATTATTACGGTAAAAGAACTAATAAATATGTACTGCCAAGTATTTATAATAGAATAGACTTTTTAAGAAAAAATATAAATATCTGTAAATTAACTTTAAAAAAGAAACTTAAATCATTTTTGCTTGTAAATCTTGAAAAGCAATAACGTGAATGCATGTATTTTGTTTAACATAGATTTAAAGTTTTTGATTTGTGTAACTATACATTATTTAAAAATGGGTGTAAACTTACTTGCTAACAAACTGCACTGCAGTTTGGCGAGATAGAAAAATGTGAAAACATGTAATGTATAATTATGAATAAAAATAAATAAATAAATAAATAAATAAACATTTCTCAGGACCCCGAAGACCCAGAAACCTTGACACCTTTTCACTTCTTAATTGGCTCATCCTCCACAACCAGTTTGCCCGCACGATTCGATAACAGTGTGCTGTTTGGGCGAGCAGAATGGAAAAAGGCGTTACGGCTGTCAGAGCTTTTTTGGTCCCGATGGGTTAAAGAGGTACTTCCGACGATGCAACCGCGTGATAGACCACACCGCCACACGACCGACCAAATCTCTGTTGGTGACGTCGTACTAGTAGTCGATGGCAACCTCCCTCGCGGAGTATGGCCCCGAGGCGTAATAGCTGCGACGTATCCAGGTCACGATGGGGTAGTGAGGGTGGTGGACGTATCAACCATGGCCGGTACGCTGCGCCGTCCCCTCACCAAGCTGGTGAAGGTCGATACATCGAGTGATTGATTAGTCTTTCGCCAGTTTGGTTTGGCTGTGCACGTTCTTGCACGAGGGGCGGGAATGTCGCCGAGCCGACCTCTTTTTGATACAAACTTTATGGTTTTTTAACTTATTTTTTATTACTTTTGATTTCTGTTCCTTTTTACATTGTGTCATGTTTTTTGCTGTTGTCAGTGCTGTTTCTTGTGATATAAATATATTTTAAACGTTACAAATCTTCGTTTACTAATTTTCATCAGCCCATTAGCTCGCTCAGTATCAAATTTTATATTCAACTAGCTTTTGCCCGCGACTTCCTCCGCGTGGACATTTGGAAAATCGACGCGGAAAACCAAGGTTGCAATAATATTGACGCCATTTTCTGAGACAATTTATTTCATTTGTTCATATATTTCTGTTTATTTAAACACACGGGTCACATGGCACAGTTTAGTATGATCGCAAACAACATGGTATAGTTAATTATCCATAAATAAATATAATTCACTGTAATACTTATCAAAATTAAGATAAAAAAATTGACCCGCAGTTACAAATTCATAAAATTTTCGTAAGATCTTCAATAAATTGAGGGCCCATTAGTTTTATTCCAAAAACACCATACACGTTTCACAGAAAATTAAATTTGCCGATGTTTATCACCTAAACAAGCCGCGTAACTCAAATAGTATATTTACACTACAATTCCACCATTTTATGATTTTACTACACGCTGCCCAGCCATAATTATTATACAAAAACATCATATTCATCACACATTAATAGAAATTAACCCAAAGAAAGTCCCAATTTCCACTGAATGCTGCAATTTACGATTCGGAGTGAATGAAATAATGAGCGGATATCTGACGTTCATTCATTCAATTAGTGCCAATAGGGTGCTTAAGGAGTGAAAATAGCGGTTGTAAGAAATTATATGCGCTATTATGAAACTCTACTGGATCTATTAAAATAGGTTCTAAAGTCGCCCCTTTAGGTCTAAAGCAGCTGCAAAAGGGTTGCATAGCGCGCTATGCCGCTGACTCTTGCAGCTTCTAACTGTAATTATATACGCTATATAGGTCTTAAGCAGACGTCTTGTGCTGGTTGGGGTTGATTGCGAAAATGACATTTATTTTTAATTCCAACACGGTGGACATGATACCCCTAAAGGCATGAAAATGGGGTACAAATTTTGTATGGAAAAAAATATAAAATCGAAATTACAACTTTAAAATTCGTAGGAGCACGTCTAAAAATAAATAGGCAAACACATAATTTGTTATTTTAAAAATCATCCCTTAGGGAGTAATATGGGTAAGTAAACATAAAAATCAATATGGATGTCGTTCTTAGGGTTTAATGGGATGGTGATTGCGAAAATGACATTTATTTTGAAGTCCAACGCGGTGGACATGATTCAGCCCCTATAAAGGTGAAATAAGGACTCAAATTTTTGTTAAGAGGTCGGGGACGAGACGAGAAGGGTATGGGAAAGGATGATGGAAAGGATGAGGGAGAGGGAGAGGGAAAGGGAGGCCCGCCACACGCGGTTAACGTCTTGCCTCGCGAGGCAGCGCGCTTGGTGGGGACCCCCTAATCGCGTAAAAACTGCTGGTCGGATCCTGGTTGAAGGTTCTTAAAGGATTTTCTTAATGTGCACGCGGACGAAGTCACGGGCGGAAGCTAGTTATTATATAATTTAAAAGAATTCTTAAAGTCTGATAGAAAAAAATAAAAAATAAATAACATTTTGCTACTCCACTGCTCTTTGTTCCTGAAAGCCTTCTGTCAGCTTCTAAAATTAACTTATGTAGCTTCAACTGGCCGTTTGTTTTACATTACTGCTTCATGACCGAAGAAATTTTATAGGACTCAAGTGTCAGCAGCAATGTATGGACAGAGCCAGTCGAAGTATAATATGGTGAAATTCAACGCATGTGCCACATTTCATTTCAAACAAACATCCAAACCCAAAAACTTTCACATTTATAATATTAGTATGAATAGGATTAAGGCTTGCTTAATGCGGAAACATTTGTCTAGGTATGTCTTTTTCTTTACGTGTAAAGAGTATGGAAAATAACCTCACTCCTGTACTTTTTCGATGTTTTTCGTTGTTTTTTCATCATTATCTTTAGCACAATTATCTTTCTTGAAAAAAAGTTATTGGAGCAGCTGCACAGTACATTAAAGTGTATTTTGATGTAGAATTCAATACGTTTCAGCTATTATTTACGCCAAAAATATGTCCCACGACAAGCGCTTTTTATAATATTCAGTTTTTTTTACAATCATCTGTGAGGTTTATACGCATTTTAATACTTGTAGCTACTAGATAATCTCTTTAACTTGTCGTATGTTTTATTTTGTGGCTACAACTTTGTGTTTTCTATATAAAAATATGGCCCGACAAACCATATTTTTCTATAAAAAAAAAGTATTTTTAAGAAGCAACTCGCGAGTGTGTGATTGTATTTTAATGTGCTCAGTTTTTCCTTTGATCAATTTAAGGTAATTGATCAAAGGAATTCCTGAGATTGGTAAATCTTTCTCATACCAAAAAGTACATTTCATAATGTTAACAACTGAATAATTGGGGTAAAATCCGTAATGTAGATGTTTTTCTAACAATATGAAGCTCACAAAGAATCAAAGCTACTTTTCTTTTTCATTAAATTAAAACATCGACTCAGATATTTTTGCAGACTGAACATTATTATAAAATACTCCTTTCTTTAATTTGTGAAGATAATTTTTAACGAAATAACAAAAGCTTCTTCAATGTTATTTGAGTTTGAGAGTGGGTAGGTTCATTAAAAGATGATCCTTACACTAAGTTTGCAAAATTGTAATAAAACGCTTAAATTAAAGGGCTATTTAAACAAAGCGTTATTTTATCCCAAAATAAGTTTGAGGCCAATTTCACTTGAATCTTGTAATTATTATTCTCGAAAGGTTGAAGCTTTCCAAAAACATCGATTATGGGAGCCAATTTTGTCATTAGTGTTAAAAATTTGTATGAGAACAATACTAAGTAGGTACCTACTTTGGTATGCAAAAATCACGTGTTGCTAGTAAATAATAGTTTTAATTCAAGCTTTTTTGCAAAGCCATACCTACATTTACGAGTATTTCAATGTACTTAGTCCAAAAGTAGCGGATGTTCAAATACAAATGTGTTACCTACCGCAAGTTGCTTACAACTATGCTTTGATGTATTTGTAGGTCAGTACCAACAGTCTACCTATATCTACTACTAAAAAGTCTGTTGTTACACCTCACTGAGTAGCTCGATGGCGCAGTGGTTTAGCGCTTGGCTCCTGCGATTTATCGCAAGGAACCAAACATTGATTATCTCAAGTTCCTTCGACCTTTGGAAGGCACGTTAAGCTGTTGATCCCGGCTGCATCTGCAGTCGTTAACACCCACCAATCCGCTTTTAGCTTGCATAGGTAGGATATAAGCCCATCCTAGAGGAAACGCGGTTTTATCACCTTCCGACCCACCCCATCAAGATCGTTCTCCGATCCGACAGGAGGGGGCCGGCGAGCTCTGAGCTCTCCATTGCGTGTCACTCCGACGAGCAGATTCGCTCAAGTCGGAGTGACACCCAATGGCATATCAGTTAAAATGGCATAAGGAAGGCCTGTGCTGTGCCCCAGCAGTGGGGACATTAAAAATGGCTGACGTCAATCAATCGATACGTCATCGGTTAACAACTTTGCATATAAGCGCAATATATACAAAATCAAATAATTAATTCGTCAACATTGTCCAGCCGATCGTTAGCCGTGGCGTGCGCAAACAATCCCGCTGCAAACTAATTAAGTTGCTGTGCTATAAAATCTGCAAGTTAGCCCCATCATACACGGCGCTACTGAAACCTGACGAAACCAGTTAGTAATTATAGTTACAAACTAGTTACCTAGTGACTAGTAGTGACAAAGATTCGTACACGGCACTACCAAATTTAGTTGATCTACACGAAACGCGGTGCGTGTGTTGTTTCGGAATATTGAATAATATTGAAAAATATGAGCAGTTATTACTTCTCTACTACATTAGACGACGATTCACTTTTTTCCCACTTCACTCCAAGCTTTCTCGGTCACGTCACATCCCAACGCGAATACTCTGTTAGGCCCTTCTTACATGGCGCTACTCAAAATAAACTAGTTTCAAACTCTAATCACCAACTAGTTACTAAAACGTCACAGCACTAGTATTTGAATGGCGCTCCGTACACGACGCTACCAATCACAAACTGGTTTGGAACGCGTCAGTAACTAATCACCCAGCGACCGGACATGCAGTCGCGCGTCGACTGATTACTAATGGAAACTGGAAACTGTGCTGCGGTTCAGTGAAAATTAATGACTATTAGTAAATATACAATTTGTCCAAGAAGTGGAAAAGCATATGTGTCTTTGTAATTACACATTAAAAGAGTATTTGCGTTGGGATGTGACCGAGAAAGCTTGGAGTAAAGTGGGATGCAGTCTGATGTAGTATAGAAGTAATAACTCCTCATCGCTCGAATTGCTACCCATTTCAATAATATCCCGAAACAACACACACACCGCGTTTCGTGTAAGTTTCAAATAAATTTGGTAGTGCCGTGTACGAATCTTGGTCACAAACTAGTTTGTAACTATAATTACTAACCGGTTTCGTCAGGTTTCAGTAGCGCCGTGTAAGAAGGGGCTTAATGTGCGATTATACAAACACGTATGCTTTTCCACTTCTTGGACGAATTGTATATTTACTAATTCTGTCATTCATTTTCACTGAACCGCAGCAGAGTTTCCAGTTTCCATTAGTAATCAGTCGCGCGCGACCAGCATGACCAGTCGCCAGTGATTAGTTACTAACGCGTTACAAACCAGTGTGTGATTGGTAGCGTCGTGTACGAACTGCCATTGAAATACTAGTGCTGTGACATTTTTGAAACTCATTGGTGATTAGAGTTTGAAACTAGTTTGGTTTGAGTAGCGCCATGTAAGAAGGGCCTTAGCCCCATCTTACACGGCGCGACTGAAAATATACTGGTTGCAAACTCTAATCACCAACGAGTTTCGAAATAGTCACAGCACTAGTATTTCAATGGCAGTCCGTACACGACGCTACCAATCAAAGACTGTGACAACTAGTTTGTGATTAGTAGCGTCGTGAACGAACTGCCATTGAAATACTAGTGCTGTGACTATTTCGAAACTCATTGGTGATTAGAGTTTGCAACCAGTTTATTTTCAGTGGCGCCGTGTAAGATGGGGCTTAGTGATCCAATAGCAGTCATTATATATTATCGAGATTGTGTTTGCAAAATACGTGAGCACGTCATTGTTGCCCGTGGCAGACGTGGCATTAATAATGGCTGGATATTTTAGTAATTAAATAGGAAATCGAAACCTGAAATATTTTATGTGTTTAGTGCTAAAATAAAACAAATTAACAAGCATTTACGTTTAAAGTAGGTTTTTATACGGGTTTTGTTGATTTAACTTTTGATATGCGTTTTCCATTGCCTCAGCAGTTTTTTTTATATTTTTTTTTATATTGAATGGGTTTGCTCTTGACCTCAGTCTTGCCCAAAAGCAAAGACAGGGTCTACGATGGAGCGAGCTTGCCCAGAAGGTGCTTATTCACTCTGGCCTTGAATAGAGTCAGGTTGTATGCGCTCGGAAATACAGACGCCGGCAGGGAATTCCATTCCATAGCTGTGCGCATTATGAACGATGATGAGTAGCGTTTGGTACGCAGAACTGGTATATCAACTAAGAACGGGTGGTAACCTGCAGTGCGTCTGGATGTCCGATGGTAGAAAGGAGAAGGTGGAATGAGTTCATGCAGTTCTTGAGCACACTCACCGAAGTACAATCTATAAAAGACCGATAGGCAAGCAACTTTTCGGCGGTGAGCTAAACTGTTAAGCTTAACTGCTACCAGTTCTTCATCGCCTATTGATCTCTTGGCTCTGCGTTCCACCGACAGTAGTGATGTACAAGACTCGAGCCCTCCGAGTCCTTTTGTCCAGAGCTCGGAGTCGCTTTACAGGGCTCGCCTCGTTTGTACGAAGCTTGACGACTCGGGAGTCTTTTTTAGCGCTCGAGCCTTTTTCAGAGCTCGGCCGACTTCGAGCCATTTTCACGGCTCGAGCCTTTTTGGTGAGCTCAGTCGATCTCGAGGCTTTTTCACGACTCGAGTCTTTTTCGGCGCACTAGTTGTGATGGGATGCTGATGAATGAGGATAAGTAGAGCTAAAGCACTATAGATTAAGCATCTACGGTGCTCTTTATAACTTAAGTTAATGTCTTATACATTAACTTTTTGAGTTCTAATTTTGAAGACTAGAGTCAGATTTTCAGGGCTCTGTGAGCTCGATAGGCTCGGCTTTAATATCTCCGTAATTAATAATATTGTAAACATTATTATTTACGGAGATATTAAAGTCATAATCATGAACTCTAAGCTTTTTATGAGGCTCGCGTTCATTTTAAGACTCGAGCTTTTTTGAAGGCTCGAGCTCTTTTAATAGGTTCGAGCTCTTGTGAAGGCTTGAAACTCTTTTGAAGCCTCGGGGCGTGGCTCAGAGAGCTCGTTTTTCGGCTAGGCTCGGGCTTACGAGCCTACTGAGCTCACCGAGTCCTGCCAATCCGAGTCGAGTCTTCAAAAGTAGAACTCGACGACTCAAGTTTTGTACATCACTAGTCCAGTGCAGCAAGTTGATATTTCGCTGCGCTATCCCAAAGGTGGTGTATTATTGGTAACTAGGCAGGCATTTGACCATCATCTTGCTTCATAAACAGGATGTGGCCCAAGGTGTAGCATGCTTGCCCAGGAAATGCCTATTCACTCTTGCCTTGAAGATACCAAGATTGTAACTATTGGAGAGCACATAAGCAGGCAGCGCATTCCATTCCATTCTTTAGCACTTTTTCTGTTACTCTGCAGTCTGTTAGTACCTAATAGGTAGTAGGACCATTTTCAGATGCAAAAACACAATAACTATTGTGATGTTTTTTTATATATTTAACAGTTCTGTCAGTTCGTTATGTGACAATCGAGGTAGAGGCGAACCTCCACCCGCCTCAACGTCCGTCAGGCGTCCGAAGGCACGACCCGTGAAATTCAGGCTGGGCCGTGACGTCACTAGAGTTGACACACTGTATCTGTCCGGAAAAAATATAAAACAATTTCAGGAGGAAAAACAAACAAAAGACAGGCGAAGGGTAACTAATCGTCCATATAATCATAAAATAAACTTCAAATAAGCACTTTACTTATCTTAAGTTAGGCTCTAGCTGCCGTACAAATAAACGAAGAATAAGTTTAAGTATACTTACGGGATGTTTTTTATGCACTGTCTAAATTTTTAGGATGTGTTCAGTCATGAAACTGAACAACTTTCTCTATGAAACTTGTGTCGAAATACGCCAAAATATTTCGGTCATCCCACTAAACTGATCGTGTGATCTCTTTGATTTGTATGGAAAGTATTTTTTTTACATATTTAAACTATGTTTCTTAGAAAAAGTTGTTTAGATTTACTTCAGTTGTTTAGGACTGAACAGATCCTTAGGAGAGTGAATAAAAAAAAACCGGCCAAGTGCGTGTCGGGCCACGCGCCGTAGGGTTCCGTAGTTACCTTATACATACCATATTTAATAACCACTATCGTTTTTCGTCTGCAAAAATCTTTGTTTTTCACAGCGTTGGTTTTAATGACAAAGCTATATTTGCGGTTTTAGAAAATGGCTATCTCAAAAACTATATAATTACTATATCTCGTTCAAACCAATTTTCGTTGAAAGTGTTTATACAGGGCAATTTTGCGACCCCTTTACAAAATCAAATAATAGTTCAAGGAAGTAATAAAAAAAAATTAGGTGAGATAAGTATATATTAATTATTTCTTTTTAAATTCACAGTCTTCAACCACTTTTTATATCCTAAAAATCGAGGCGCGCACGCTCACCGTCACGAACAGAACGCGTGCGGGGGAAGGCGAGTGGCGGGAGGGGGGCTCGCGCGGGCCGACCGACCGTGCGACGCGCAAACGGTGACAACAATTTCAATTTGTCTAGGGAAAAGTTTGGGGTAAAAATGTAAAAAAAATTGTTTGTTTTACTTCATAAATTGATTGTACCTACTGCTGTTATAGAATGACCTGACAAAGTTTGAAAAGGGGTCCAAAAATGACCCGGTAGATTCTATAGTATATATTTTTTTTAGATTATTTTTAGTTTATTTGTACGGCAGTAGTTACCTAGTGCTCTAAAGTCAAGGTAAGTAGTGCTTTTTAGAGTGAGCTTTATTGTTGCTAAATCGTGATTATTCATACAATTCTTTATCATAGAAAATCCTTTTTTGGTTTGGGGCGAAATAACAATAACGTGAGCATCTGGAATTTATTTTTATTGGCTTTTACCCCAATCGCTCCAATAATTCCGTCAAGCCCCAGACAGTCGCATAAAGACAGCTAAATAACAGGTAAGTACAATAACAATAAAATCTTTTAGTGGCCACTAAACGGCCCGGGTTCGAACCCTCGTCAAGCTATCGACGTCGGTTTCATTGTAGTCAGCTACTAAATTGGACCTTTCTTTGTCTTTTTAGCATTAAAGGCTGTTTATCGGTTCTTTAATAGCTGCATTGACAGTATCTACGTGTATTCTTAAAGAAAAGAATCGCAGAATAAAATTGTTGCTAGGAAACTTATCGAGAGAAATTGGGCTTGGCAGGTACGTTTTATCTGTGTACTGATTTACTAAATGAAAATACATATCCGAATCAACTAATTAGAATCACTAATGAGATATTCTATATTTTTTCCTATAAGCTTAATATTTGTGTTTTTCTACTATTATTAAAATAATTCCTCTCTTTTCTCTAAACTATTTATTTCACATTTTTAATAAAAGAACACATCAAGATTGTTTTTCCTTTTTTTTTCTCGAACATACCCTGAATATCGCCCAAGGTATTACCAAATTACCCTGCTGTTTCTTGTAAAAAAACTCTCATTAAATTCTCGGCTTAATTTACACCGCGCTGAATGGAAGCGAAAGTACTACCTATGTTCTGTGGCGAAACTGTACAGCTAGATAGAGGCAGTCTATGCTCCCGCACTGCTAGCTGGCCGTCACGCCGTTGCTGCTGGCTGGATACATTCTTTATTTTGAATGGATGATTTTCCGAGACAAAAAATATCTCGATAGATTTAGATGGCGTTTTATGAAAGCCGAGCCGTTGTAAATTTGCTTATGTGTTTATCGCCGTCCACGTTTATCACTCTCCAGGGCGGAGGAGTAAATACAGCATATTTTGCGATCAAAATTCTCTCAAAAATTGCATGTGAATATTGATTAGTGTGAAGGGGGTTTAACTTTACGGCTCAGTTTTCATAAAACGCCATCTATCGAAATTTTAGTTTTTTTTTAATTAGAGCTGGTAGAAAATCTAAGTATACCTATCTATGTCTTACTTAACTATATTTTCACTTCTTAAGCTTACACGCTCACTAGTCATGAAATCATAAAATACCTAATACACTTTTGAACTTTAGGAATTATACTTAGTTGCTATTGTAGGTAGTTAATTTTTTTCCCAATGTATAATAGTGGGTGGGATAAGCAATAAAACTAGGGACAAAAACTTCGCGTTGCTGACACGGGGGGGAGAGCTACGTAACGTAGTTGTCCGACTGAAAGGCAGGCAACTGATGCAGCTTCCCAATTTTGTAACTTTCTCCACAGTTTGGCATACTAACACCGTATATCCGTGCTGGGGTACACTTCTGCAACAGTCTTTGCCAAGCTAATGATAGTAGGTACCTCTTAATGAGTCTTATTTCTGTAAATGTTGTATTATAACACCGGGCGCGCGGTGTAAATTGGGCCTACTGTGCAAGTCGACGTCGTGTGCCATTATAAAGTAGCTAAAGGCCTAGTTTAATTACTTTCTTTGATATATTGTATCAAAGGCACAGCCTCCTAAAAAGGTTCTTTTAAACTACAGAAGTAGGGTCCTTTGTGTATTGAAAGAATTGTAAGACATTCCACGATTGATATTTTAATAAGTAGGTTTACTTATTATTTAAATGAAGTAGTACATTCAAAGTACGTTCATTTAATTTGCTTGACAACAGCTGTTTTCATGTTCTTACAAAAAAAGTCTGGAACAGGTGTTAGGAAAATATATCGACGATTCAAAAGTGCTTAATTTATAAGTATATTTTTTAAGTTTATTTGAATAAATAAATTTTTACTTTGGCTTTGACCACTGCTGGGGCACAGGCCTTCCTTATGAGTGGGTAGGATGATGGGCAAACCCGGGCTCAATGCGGATTGCTAGGTGTTAACGACTGCAAATGCTGCCGAGAGCAATGACCTAAAGTGCCTTTCAAAGCACGGAGGAGCTTGAGATAATACATTTTTGGTCACCCATCCCATGACCGACCCTTGCGAAAGTTGCTAGCCTTCGCAACCGCTGGACGAGGTGGTAAAACACTGCGCCATCGAGCTCCTTAATAGGGCAAGGGATGCAACAAGATAAAATAAAATCTAAGTCTGTCAACTTTATTAACTACTTAGTTTAAATTCCTAAGGGCTTAAAACCATCAAATATCCTATGATTCCCTAGGGTGCACGATACTAGCTTATAAATTCTATTCTAACCCAATACAATCGATGCGCCCAAACAAATACTCAACTTAGGTAATGTTATGTTTGCACTGTCGTTAACCTAACTAGAGGATAGAGGACACAGAGAATAAATAAAACAATAATTGAGTACTTAACTAAGTAACTAAGTGCTGATAAAACAATAAGAAAGGTGGAGGTAGTTACTTCCATCAGCCATTTTTGATGTCCCCACTGCTGGGGCACAGGCCTTCCTTATGGGTGGTAAGGAGGATGGGCCATAACCCACCACGCGGGCCCAATGCGGATTGGTGGGTGTTAACGACTGCAAATGCAGCCGGGACCAACGGCTTAACGTGCCTTCCGAAGCACGGAGGAGCTCGAGATAATAAACTTTTGGTCACCCATCCCATGACCGACCCTTGTGAACGTTGCTCAACTTCCGCAGTCGCTGGGCCAGGCGCTAAACCACTGCGCCACCGAGCTCCTCAGTTAGTTATATTTCTCCTCAGTAGTTACTTATATCGAACAAAAATCGGTAAAGCCACGCTTAGACAACACTATTTTTGTCGATACAAAAAAAGGCTGAGAACATTTTGTAGAGTTGATCATTAGGTATGAAAAAGTTTTTGTATGGAAGAACGTTGAAATCGCGAATAAGGTTACAGCCTTTCAGAATAGATACTCTTCAACACTTCTTGAGAAGCGCATATTTTTGAAGATATAATTGGCTCTCCATATGCACAGGCCCGGCCTGCAGGATCGTACGGAGAGGCGCAGCCTCTCCCACGGCCTTCCGGCCAAATCTCAGCCCAGCGCGTGTAGTGGGAGGCGCGGCCTCTTCCGTCCTGAGTAAGCAGCACCTTTCACCTCTCCCTGTGCATGTGGAGGGCCTGTAAGCGAAAACTCGGAAAAAGTCCGCGGAAAAACAGGCCAAGTGCGTGTCGGACTTCGTACATTTAGTGTTCCATACCAAATAGGGCTAAGGGCGGGGCGGGGCATATCTGTGCATCGCGTTTAACCGCAAAGTTGGTTTGTAGTAGAAAAATGAGAGATTTAAAAGAAACAAAATTAGATTTATCAATATATTGGTATTTGTTGGTAAAATATACTTACTTACAGCTTTGTGATAGACGACGGACAGACGGACATAGTGACAGCAATAAGGCTCCATTTGGCCACTTCGGAAAGAAATCTCTTCAAGCTCAATTTGAATGCTATATGTCCGAGGCCTAATCTCTCTATCAAGAGCCCATTCAAATAAGATGCCAGACTGTCTACTTTATCTCCCCGTGTACGCATCGTTAAGTATGTATTCTAAATGCAAATCGGGCCCCGTTTGCGATAGTTACTATGGAAATAGAAACTTGGAGTCATTGTATCGGGCTTGGATATGAGTTAATTTTAGTTTTAAGAAGTGATAGATCTTGATTTGTTTTTTTAGGTATGCTTACTAATATTATAAATGCGAATGTCAGTTTGTTTGTTTGTTACGCTTTCACGTCTTAACTACTCAACCGATCATCGTGAAAGGACATCAGGCACATGAGACCCAATTGTGTATAAACATAATTCTGTTATCTATAAACACTTTATGTTACTAGAATCATAAAACAGCAGCAACATTATTTTTTAACGCCTTCATTTAGCTTTAATTAATTATTGAAAAAAATAAAAGCATGACGGCGCGTTTATGTTGTTTTACGCATTTTTTTGTTATTTCATGTTGTTTTTATTTGCTAATCAATAATAATTACAATTTAAAACAATAAAACAATGGTGAAACATTGTTAAGTCATAAAATCAAGTTAAATAATCAAAGAGGGGATTAACGTCCGTGCGGGCTTGCGAGTGACGTCAGCGCCCGAACTTATTTTGCTTGTTGTTGCGCCGTGGCGTGAGTGGGGTAGTAGTGGGGCGTGACCGGGCTTTATAAGCGGGCGGCGCTCGTATTGGGACACATTCGATCGTGAGCCGTTGCGCTGTACGTTCGCTCGCAATTCTGCATACCTCTTAAAATAAATAGCGCTTTCTCCAACGCCCACGGATATGGCTGAATTATATGGTCAGCTCGGCACTCCGTCAAGCATATCAATGAAACGGACATCTTTGTCAGCGATTGTACAAGTCTCCCCTGAGTATATTTGTTCTGTGGCACAAGTGATTGCGCACATAAAGTTAATATTACCTGATATAATAACTTTATGATTGCGCATTAAAAAATGAATATCTGCCGGCTGTCAGTCAACTGTCAAAAGTGTTTTTTTACAAGCGTACGACATATGCACAGATTTTCCGTTTGCTCTGGTTCCGACTAGTACATTGTGGTGCTAATCTGTATCACTAATGTTACATGCACACTACCGTGATATGTCAATAATTGTGGCCATAATTTTCCTTATTGCTATACGCATAAGGTTCATCAATGGTCATAATTGTTGGCATATCACGGTAGTGTGGCCCTAGCATAACGCAGCTAACGAAACGTGTTGTCGTGGTGGTGTGGTGTTGCTATTTAGTGTCGGGGTTACCAAAAAAAAATATTTCAAACATAAATAACTCTTAAAACATAAATCTTCGTAAAAATAAGAATATTTTCTATGAATTACTAATTACATGCTTACATTTTGGAGAATACAGACATGTTATACATTCTTTGGTTTTTTTCTATGGGACTCTGCCTGATGTCCTTTTACATACAATATAGGAACTGTTTCCGACGGAAAGACAAAATACTATCCTATAAATATAACTAGTGCTAAATGAACAAAAAACATTTTACGGGCATTTTTTTCTCCATACATGTTAGCGCTAAGGTTACTTATGTACCAGGGCCGCAGAAGAGCGACGGAACGTTAACTGATGATGGGTCAAAGCCATGAAGGCAGCTCGTTTGCGTGATCCGCACTTCAGTGTAACGACACTATTGTTTGACCCCGCGATTATGGCACAGAGTGAAGATTTGCGGTACGAATGGTTATCCGTAAGGGCTCTACACATGCGCTGGCCCTGCCGGAAGGCCAAAAGGGAAGGAGCAATACGAAAGAAAAGGACTTACGACAGCTTTCTCTTTCCTTTGTATTGCTCCGTCCCTTTCGGCCTTCCGGCCGGGCCTGTGCATGTAGAGCCCATTAAAATAAGCTGAAAACTTTAGGTACAGTCGGCAACCAAAGTAGCTAAGTACTTATTTTATAACTTGCCCTGTAGTAGAAATCAGGCTTTTTGTCAGGATTTGAAGGTATACCTACCATCTGGTAGCCCTACTCAGAGACAACAAACTGGGCACTATTGTACTTTGGTCAAAGCAATTTTTTTAACCGATGTCACACAGTTTGACACATTAGACAATAAAGTACGTAGGTATGCTGTAGTTTCTGACTGTGCCATGTCTACTGGATTGCTTCCAGCGCTGGATACAACCGCTGGACTGGAATATTGTGAACCGAAAGAAATAAAAAAGAGTAATCTAGTCTGTGGCTTCCAACGACGCTATTTGCTTTTGTGGTTCCTACTAATGCTTTGTCGCGGCGTTCACGAAATTACATTCTAACGAGGGCCGGTCTTGCAAACCCCCAAGCGGTTAATCTGAATGCTTCTTGCAATTTAAAAGTGTTTCATTTGAGGGTCGCAATTAGTCTCAGACTGTGAGGAATAATATCAAAGGCGATTTCTTTAATGTGGAATTCAAATATTCTATTGGTGGTATTGCATGCTAATGTAAGCATGCAATACCACCAATAGAATATTGGTACCATTACATAGTGCATCTATGTAATGGTACCAAGAGGATGAAAATGCAAGTTTATCTTCGAAAGTTTATGAACAAAATATTAAATATTATCTGAAGAGGGAACTTGATTTCTACGTTATAGCGTATAACGTTATAACGTTGATCGCGCAGCTACATCACATTCGCAGAATACCTACACTCGACGTCAGAAAAACCGCACCTCTTTGACACTAAGTTTAGACTTGGCCATCTGCTATTGCTAGCTAACGTTTTATTGTGTAAATGTTGATATCTATTGCAAGTACATTTAATGAGCTTTCTTTTGACAATTGTTTGATTTAGTTAACATAACAGTTACCATAATTAAACGATTAAAGCGTTATTGCTAGCGCCACCACAAAAGGGAAATAAAAGGGGTTAATTCAGGGAATGCGGGTAAATTCGCTATCGAGATGATGGAGAAAACACACTTCAACAGTTCAATTAAAAAAAGGAATACCCAAGATGGATACTATTGCCCATGAATTTACTCAAATACTAGCGGCTGCCCGCGGTTTCACCCGCGTGGTTCCTGTTCCCGTAGGAATTTCGGGATAAAAAGTATCCTATAATTTAATCTAAGCTATATACTATCTGTGTGCCAAATTTAAATCAAATCCATTCAGTGCTTTTTGCGTGATTGAGGAACAAACATCCAAACCCACAAACTTTCACATTTATAATATTAGTAGGATTACAAAAAAATTTGGGAATGTAATGTGCTCGGAAACTCAATCTCAGTAATTGATTCCGTTCGACGAGTATTCCAACGGTTTCTAAAGACTGTTGGCTATGTCCGAAGGGGAAGAAGTATATAATAACACTTATCATTAAACTATATGGGATTAAATTAACTTTGAAAAAAAAAGGTGCGGTTTTTCTGACGCCGAGTGTATATAGCGACGAGTTCTTGCCTTTAACTGCGTCGACATGATCCAAAGATCTTACCAGCTGTTAATCTAAGCACATATCTCCCAATCTAAACGAGGTATGAGATACGGACACATGTTTTATGGTACCTACCTACTTATTAAAACAAAGTTTGTGTAAAGGCAAAATTAAAAAAGATTTTCTTTTTGCACATTCAAAGCGCATGATCACAGGCAAAAAGTGAAGCAGAATCCTATTATAAATCAAAAGGAATGCTGACCAAAGATTTTATAAGGAAAACGATGGAAAGGGAAGATATTATTTAGTCAGCACATAAATCTCTCATGGTTGACATGGGAGAAATGCTAGTTTGTACAGAATCTATAAATCTGTCGTTGGTTCCTATGAAGATCGATCTCAGTATTTGGGACCGTGTCATATTATTATAATAATAAATAACGAATCAATTAGTAAGTACTACCTACCTAGGTATACTTACCTAAAAATGACAATTTAAAAGACACACCTACTTCGAGGGAAAAGTTTAAACACATTAAAATCTAGTGGCTTCGTGAGCTGTAGAATTCTGGTTCAAAATGTACATTGTGGGAAGCCACATTGTAGGTACACCGGTTTCAAAAAGTACATTTCCCGAAATATCCACATCCCAAAAAGTAAGTAGCTTTCCCGTAATGTAAGTACATTTCCCAAAATGTATCTTTTCGAACATCCTCACAAATCACAAGAATTGGTTGAGAAATGTGATCTGTAGAGGAGAACAGACGGACAGCTGGAGTCAAATTCGGAAAGGACGGACATACGTACGAAAGAATTTTTGCCCAATTTGAAACAAAGACGCTCGCGATATTCTCATAAATCTGTAGTTATTTGGAACTCTAATTTGAGACACGAACAATTTGGTCTATCCAATAACAAAGTCATTGCAATGAAAGATGTACGTCTAAGTACTTTTTCATTTAGGAGAATGTGCAGTGAGCATGTTTGTATGAAAATTGAAAACCACACAGTACACAATAGTTCGTTTTTATTTTCTTCAATGATTAATATACTTAAATAAGTATTTCTGACAAATGTAAAATATCAAGGCACACTTATTTCAATGGCTAGTTCCAAAAAAAAAACCAAAAAAAAACAGAAATGATTTAAGAACGAAGGAATATGACAGGCTACTGTGACACATCAATGGGAGTGAGGGATGAGCGCTCACTGCGAGCTCTTACAAAGGAGTCCGTTCGATTGTAGTCGCTTATTCAAAGGATTGGTTGTTTGGATAAAAAAAAATGGATCAAGGCTTTGTCTCGCATTATTGACAAAAGAACAAAATCATTTACAGCCGCCATAAAATGGTTGTGGATTTTGAAATTCCTTAAGGCCCTTCTTACATGGCGCTACTCAAACTAAACTGGTTGCAAACTCTGATCACCAACGAGTTTTGAAATAGTCACAGCACTAGTATTTCAATGGCGGTCCGTACACGACGCTACCTATGGGGAGGCGAAGGCAAAGTGAATTACAGATGGCGCTTCAGTCTTTGGAACAATTGTCAGTTTGAGCTTATATTGTGACTGTGTATTACGTGATTTTACTTTCTTATATTGTATTTTTTTCTGTTTTGCGGACAAACAATGTATTCTATGCTAACTTTAGCTCATATAAAAGAAGAACTACGGAAAAGAAAAGCCAAAACAACAGGCAAGAAAGTTTATAGCAACTTACAAAAAATTGCTAACAAGCATTACATTTCTTTAAATTTCGTGTAAGATTTACAAGTAATCTTTTTATTTCAGATTAGAAGCATATGATTTAAATTTTAACAAAGCAACTGAGTGTGAATTTCCGTGTTTATAGTTGCCTGATTGATGATGCCTTCTGCGCAATAGTAATTTCAGGTTTCTGTACTGGAATTTCTGTACCATCCAAAATTACACGAACCGTTTTATCATATTTATTTTATTATTCTAAGTTTCTTGAATGACTCTAGCATATAAAATTCTATTAATTCTCTGTTTGGCCCCAATATTGGGCTTATTCCGTATTTGATATACCTATCAAATTCATCCAAGTTATAAATATGTTAGAAACTGCTGAGGTTGAAATATTAAAGAACAAAGCTGTTATAATTCAAATGTTGTTTTATTTTGGCGAAGCTTCATCAAATTCCTTTTGATTTATAATGTTTCTCAGGCTCAGCAAAGGAGAAAATCGAGGGAAAAGCATATTTTTTTTGATATTTTTTTGCCCACTATTTTTTTTGTTACTGGGAAATCGATGAACTCCAATATTTTACAAGTTACATGCATAACAATGCGGCATTTTCTCAGTATAAAATTAAAAAGTGCAATACTCCAAGAGATTCCCATATGTTTTGACACTTTCTTTGAGGCGGCCGGGTACCAAAGACCAGACGCCACCTATCGGGATAAAATTGCGCTTTTCCTCCCCATTGCCAACTGGTTTGCAATGCGTCGGCAATGCGTTTGCAACTAATCACTCGCAACCGGTCATGCTGGTCGCGCGCAACTGATTGCCAACTGCAACTGGAAACTAAGGTCTATTAACAAAAAAGAATTACGATAGTCGGACCGATTTTTTAATCGATTTACTAGATTTTGAACCTTATACATGAGTTAATAATGCTTAGGAGTGGGATTGAACATCGTACGTTTATCGCGATACTTTATCGTAATAGGTGCTTTGTGTAGGTTTTTCAACTAAATTTGGTAGCGCCGTGTACGAATCTTTGTCACTAACTAGTTTGCAACTATAGTTTCAAACTGGTTTCGTCAGTTTTGAGTCGCTTCGTGTAAGAAGGGGCTTAATCTCGCATCGCATCTCTTGTGAATTTCAGCGACCGCCTTCAAATTAAATGATCGAAATATTCTGTTTGACGTTTGCATATCTTTTTATACCACGACTAGCTTTTGCCCACGACTTCGTTCGCGTGATTAAGATAGTTGTGCATTTATTTTGAAAGTCACGGATTATCAATATACCTAGGTATTTATCAGTAAACCTTACTTCCCACTTTTAAATTTTCCCATAAAAAAAATGTACAAACTGGAACACTCGTAGCACCCTGTATAACGGGAATTTTCCAAAACCCTCTCTTAGTACTTACCTAAACAATGAAAGGAATCTACCCTCCAAAAATGGTATCTCTACCAGCAAAAATGGTTCAGCCCATACAAATCCCCATAAAAACTGGAACACCCTGTAGCACTCTGTATAACGGGAATTTTCCTAAATGTTTTCTTAGTGCTCACCTACGCCATGAAAGGTATAACCTCCAAAAATGGTGTCTCTACCTTAAGCCGTTAGGGCTCTACGCTTATCCCAACAATGAATGAATCAATCAATCAATTTAGAGTTTTATATGCATAGATTGGTGCCTGTAATTTTTTTATTCCATAATTTCAAAATGTATGTTTACAACTGCACTGCAACCCGGGCTCTACAATCACGGGTGCTTTAATACTTGCAAACAATACTGCATACTAGAAAAGTATGGTTCCGCGGAATACCGTACATTGTCATATTAACCGCATTGTATGTAAACTACATATGACAAAACTTGTCATGTTTCTAGCTGAGAATTGGTCCCTCATTTTAGACACATCCCAATGCCAGTTATAAGTTAATTATTAACAACAGACAGATCGTTAAAGTAAATAAAAATATTCCTATAATAAACTCATCTAGTAAATAAGTAGGATATAATAAAAGTTTTGAATATTTTCCTTTATCAAAGCGTCACACGTTTTTTGGTCTCTCCACCAGCATTTTTTACTAAATGATAATTTGTGTTCATGTCATGAAATTATAGCTAGATAGTTTTTATCTCATAGAAATAAGAAACCCGAAACGCAAACAAGAACGTTTCCTAAGGCAAAGTCTGAAAAGCAAATGCTATTTCATTTCCGGTGATATATCTCCCTTAGTACTTGATACAGTGACCAATAAACAATGTTTATGTTAATACGTAATGGTCAATTGGTTATTTCCTTTCTCTTGTGTTCTTTGGGTAAATTACGATCTCCCTTTGGTACGAATTTCCGCTAACATTTACTCATGTTATATAACTAAACTAATAAGTTTCTTGCGCCCGTTCTGTCGGTACAATACACGCAACAAAGAAAAGTTACAGACCCCAGTGACTCGACTACATAAAACGCACAAACAAGGATTTCACCTAAAAATTGACATGTATAATAAACTACCACTTTTCATCACCAAATTGCCACTGACCAAATTTAAGATTGTAATAAAATTATTTTTTGAGTCACACCCTTTTTATAAAATTAATGAGTTCGTGACAAAAACATGGAAGCAAAATAATTTCGATTTGTAATAATATTGTGACCGTAATTGACTTTTCATGACATTGTAATTTTAATTTAATTTATTTTATAAGGCCTTTTGACAATATCATGACATTTTACAACTGCGATAGCTAAACAGAGAAAATAAGAATAAGTACTAAAAGTCTCCTGTAATTAATAGTATTCTAGAATGACTTATTGAATGTATGACTTAAACATAGTATTTAAATAATGTAACGCTATGACATGCCAAATGTAACGTTCTATGTTATAACATGGTCAATAAATAATTGAAATTGAAATTGAAAAAAACTGTCTGTTAAAAAGTCTGAAACGGGTGGTAGGAAAATAAAGTCGATTCAATTTCAATAAAGTCAATTGACTTTGACATGACTGATATGTACCAATGTTTGCTAGTAACGTGTTAATATTATTATACATAAATAAATTACATCTGCCCTTTTATCCTTAGTTATAAGTTATAGGGCATTTACAGCTGAAATTGATGTACTTATCAAGCACCCAGACGAGCATACGAGGCACCGATGGGAAAAAAATATATGGCGTATTGCGCCTATAGAGAATAAAATGCGGACCAAAATGTATATGTTCGATTTCACCCTATATAGGTGAAATCGAAAACATATACATTTTGGTCGAACATTGACGTTTTCTTTGAATCTGTTAATTGACGTTTCAGATATTTAGGAGCGGATATCTCAAAAACTATACAAATTATCGAAAATTTTTACATTATAAATCTTGTCTCAAATTTAATCAACATTCATTTTGTAAAAAAAACTCGCTGGAATGTATGG
Source organism: Agriphila tristella (assembly GCA_928269145.1). Classification (NCBI taxonomy): domain Eukaryota; kingdom Metazoa; phylum Arthropoda; class Insecta; order Lepidoptera; family Crambidae; genus Agriphila; species Agriphila tristella. Next base: position 35,313,346 of record OV743433.1, on the reverse strand, counting down.
TTTTCGAGATATATGTGAAAAACCGAAAAATGGGACCTTCAAACCCCCCCCCACTCCCCCGGCATAGGGGCTACGGGCGGAGACTTTTGATATGTTCACCTCCTAACAGGTCCAAACAAAGTTACGAAGTCAAAAATTGTGTTCCACGCCTTTCCCTCTATAGGTACCTTTTTTGAGCGTTCATTTTCTGAACTATTGTCCCATAGACAAAGTTGTTCAGTTTGAAGGTCGAAACAAATTATCGGACGCGGCTTATGAACGCGGCTTACTGCCGCGGCTGATAAGTGTGCACACTCTAATAACATCCTGCGTGCCAGATAGCTGTCGGACGCCCGATGACGTCATATTAGTCTATGGTTACGTCCGCGACCTACTACATCCGATAGTTTGCACACCTCAGATCAGCCGCGGCAGTAAGCCGCGTCCGATAATTTGTTTCGACCTTGACGGCCTAGCCACACCAGTCGACTGTTAAAAAAATCAGCCTGTAAAAACGCTCAACGCTTTCTATATCAAGTTTTTTATGAGCTATGCGTTACACCATCTAGCTAACAATGTAAGTATTATATTGCATTACCATCCCACGGTAGGTTACTGAAATCAGTAAATATAAACCCAAAATACGTCTCTAATAATCTAACAAGCCAATTCCTTGTTTCTTCGGTCGCCACCAAAACATAACTCATTATTTACTCACATCCGCTGTGATGCCCGTGGGCTTTGGTAGGACGCGGTCATTAACTGAGCGACGAGCGATTTCTGACATCTGTATGGACAGAATTGTTAATTACAGTGTATGTTTATTGTTTTGTATTTTCGTGTGGTCTACTGTAATGAATTAATTGGGAATTTTCAGACACTGTAATTTTGTCACTTCGACTTTCATACTCGTACATTCACTGTATTTTTTAATTTTTTGTATTTTGTAATGGTGACACTGTATTTTGCATTTTTGAATCTGAAAGCACTGCGTCAGTATGGGTTTTAGTTAGGAAATTTAATAATTTATCCATATTATTGTGATCGTTATTATATTAGCGAAAGATAAGTATACCTTAAGAGTATAATCACATAGGTAAAACATGAAATTCTCCAAAACCTCGTAAACGCTTCACAATAGTATGTACGTAACTAATCCAATCCAATCCAACGTGATATCTCAAAACTATGTATTCTCAAAAAAAGAAAAACATACAATTTAAGTCATTAAAATATCATATTGGAAAAAAAGTAAGTAAGTATACTAAGCTTTGCTAACTTAAAGTGGAAATAAGAGAAACTATCAGTGAATTAAAGTCCACTTAATGCGTGAATAAAATTCTATTAATTCTAGAAGCACTAACAATTTATTCAGAATTACAGATGAAAATTCTGCAATTTCATTAAGCAGCATAATTTACTCTAGGAATTTTCTCAAATATTAATGTTTTATAGTTCAGTGAAATTACGGGTTCACAAAACATTAAATGGTAATAAGCTGTATTTTTGCAATCTGACTTTGGTGTGATTATAAAACACTAATATAAACGAATCCAACTAAATTTACGAATACAAAAAAATACAGCGTAGTTGTAACTTTTTTTGTTGGATTTACATTCACAATCAAATTATAGTTCCAAATCAAGCAAAAAATTAAGAAAGTATGTAATTAGCAATTTTGCTAAAGCAATTAAATAAATTAATATTTTGGTCAGTACAGTAAAAAAAAATAGAAAAAAATTAGTTGGATCATTTACAAAATGATACATACATACATACACTCACGCCTGTTTCCCATGGGGGTAGGCAGAGACTATGGATCGCCACCTGCTACGATCCTTGCACACTTCTTTCGCTTCATTCATATCCATCAATCTTTTCATACATGCCCTGCGGTTTTTGTCACTGCGTACACCAGCCTTTTTTATAATAACCTCTATTTGGTCCGCGTAGGTTTTTCTGGGACGCCCTCGTGCAATCGTTCCTTCCACATTCGCACAGTATATCTCTTTCGTGATTCGCCTTTCATTCATCCTCTCTAAGTGACCAAACCAGACAGCTAGCCATTTAATCTAACGATCAAAAGAAGAAAGACCGCTATTGAAAATTATTTCTATTTCGTCATACTAGCTCCCGTAATTTTACTGAACTATTAACATTTAAATTTGAATGTGAATTTCACAATTCTATTTCATATAATAATAAATTTATAATAAGGTCTACTGGAAAAAAAATCGACTCGCCACCTGATCATTTGAGAAAAGGATCCCCTAATGATGTCCTGCTTGAGAAAATGTTTATTTTTTCTAGTATAATAATAATCGATATTAAGTAAATGCTCGGCGTTTCCCTGCGTGATCGAATCAGAAACGAGGAGATCCGCAGGAGAACTAAAGTAACCGACATCGCTCGAAGGACTGCTCTGCTGAAGTGGCAATGGGCGGGACACACAGCGAGAAGAACCGATGGCCGTTGGGGTGGAAAGGTTGACTGAATGGCGACCGCGCACCGGACGACGCTCCGTGGGTAGGCCCCCGACAAGGTGGACCGACGTGAGGGTGAAGATTGCCGGAAGCTAATGGATGCGGGCAGCGCAGGACCGATCGTCGTGGATATCCTTAGGGGAGGCCTATACCCAGCAGTGGGTGTCGTGCGGCTGATATGATGATGATGACAGATGAAAATTCTGCAATTTCATTAAGCAGCATAATTTACTCTAGGAATTTTCTCAAAAATGAATGTTTTAACATTTAATTTGAATGTGTATTTCACAATTCTATTTCTTATAATATTAAATAATATAGGTCTACTTGAAAAAAATCGACTCGCCACCTGATCATTTGAGAAAAGGATCCCCTAATGATGTGCCGCCTGAGAAAATGTTTTTTTTCTAGTTTTCACTACTTTTTACGTAATACACTCGACGTCAGAAAAACCGCACCTCTTTGACACTAAGTTTAGACTTGGCCATCTGCTATTGCTTGATGACAGATGAAAATTCTGCAATTTCATTAAGCAGCATAATTTACTCTAGGAATTTTCTCAAAAATGAATGTTTTAACATTTAATTTGAATGTGTATTTCACAATTCTATTTCTTATAATATTAAATAATATACGGTCTACTTCAAAAAAATCGACTCGCCACCTGATCATTTGAGAAAAGGATCCCCTAATGATGTGCCGCCTGAGAAAATGTTTTTTTTCTAGTTTTCACTACTTTTTACGTAATACACTCGACGTCAGAAAAACCGCACCTCTTTGACACTAAGTTTAGACTTGGCCATCTGCTATTGCTAGCTAACGTTTTATTGTGTAAATGTTGATATCTATTAAAAGTACATTTAATGAGCTTTCTTTTGATAATTGTTTAGTTAACATAACATTTACCATAATTAAACGATTAAAGCGTTATTGCTAGCGCCACCACAAAAGGGAAATAAAAGGAGTCAATTCAGGAAAATGCGGGTAAATTCGCTATCGAGATGATGGAGAAAACACACTTCAACAGTTCAATAAAAAAAAGGAATACCCAAGATGGATACTATTGCCCAAGTTACTCAAATATTGCTAAAAAATTAGGCAATGTAATGTGCTTGGAAACTCAATCTCAGTAATTGATTCCGTTCGACGAGTATTCCAACGGTTTCTAAAGACTGTTGGCTATGTCCGAAGGGGTAGGGGAAGGAAGTATATAATAACACTTATCATTAAATTATATGGGATTAAATTAACTTTGAAGAAAAGGTGCGGTTTTTCTGACGCCGAGTGTATAATCGATATTAAGTAAATAAGTAGTAAAGACGCGTCACAGTGTTCCCAGAGACCTCAGGATCAGAATTTTTATTACTGACCCCGTAGATTGACGATATGGACAACTGTCCATATTTGATCTGGAGTAACTTCCAGTCAATTGATCAGCATAACTAACTAAGTTAATCTGTGGGGTCGGTAAAAAAATTTCTGATCCCGAGGTCTCTGGGAACACTGTGCGCCTACTTAATTAAACTATTTTTGCTGTTGTTAAAGCCTACGTGAGGCCGAACCTTGCCTAGGGACCCTCAAAATTGTGAAAGATTTTGTTCCGGGGCATTTTACCTAGTTGTTGAGGACACATTCAGCATCATGTAGCTGGTTTGTCCCCTAACGTATTTGAGGTAAGGCTTTGCTTAAAACCGCAGCCTTACGGATTCTTCAAACAACGACTTATTGTTTGTTATTGCTATTGTTCAGTTAACCAAGCAAACCAAGTTCTCAGGAAAAGCCAGCTTTAGACAAATTGCAAGCATCATAAGAAGTAATACAGGTATTTCTACATGGCGGATAATAATGTGGGAAATGGAACGTAAGGAGTGTGTGAATGGGACTTAGACATGTGGGAGACAGAGGATGAACGGGCGCTATTTTATATTGCTAGCACATGGCTAGCACTCGCAACGACGTACATGCTGTAAAATTATTTAAATAAATAAAAATAAAGAATTTAATTGTTGAAACTCCTGGTTTTGTTGCTCCCCAGCTACATTTTTGGTTGCTACGTCCGCAATACTTAATTATAAAGACGTAAATACTATGATTTTCACGAAAATTCTGTATAAAAAGGAACCTGCTTACAAAATTTCACGGGAATCGGTTGAGAAATGCGACCTGGGGCCGTACCGGCTAACGAATCGATTTTCATAAAAGTCTGCTGGGTTTCAAATTAAAACAGATAAATCGAGCCCCAATTGGGCCAAAATGACGAACCCAAATTCATGATGTCACACGAACATCGATATCTTCCGAATCACGTCAACAAAAGTACAAAACGAAATTGCTTTCTTTGATTTCTCTGTTTTAAGTTGAAACCCAGCAGACTTTTATGAAAATCGATTCGTTAGCCGGTACGGCCCCTGTAGAGGAGAACAAACGGACAGACATTCGCCGTATGGACATACGAAAGAATTTTTGTCCAAGCCGAAGAGAGTCGCTTCGCTCGCGCTTCGGTCGTTTAATTAATCAAAGTGATAACGTCAATGTACGACAATCAATACCTACATAGTAATATTAAGGTAGCGGTAACGATATCCCGATGCGTAATGTGATGTTCAAACTATAACGGAACTTTAACGGTACTGGCGCGCAACGCGAGCACTGCGGGCGGTCGGCGCGGGGTGCGTCCGCGGGGGAGAGGAAAAGTTTCGGTCGAACACGCGGTATATACGTACCGTGTACCGACCGATCCGGTATGGGGTTCTGGTTTCGCAACAGCTGCGGTAATGCCATACAAAATACCGGTCGAGGTATTGGTGTTTAAAAATGTAAAATAAAATAAAGCTTAAATAAAAAAGGGATCCCTTAACAAGAGTTAGATTACCGACACTCGAAGGACAGAAGCGGCTCTTGTTCGCAAATCAATTAGTCTAGGCCTTCAATAGAAACACAATTAATTCAAAACGAGCCCTGCCCTTTAGAAACTCATTCTGTGGAAAATTCAATTTACGCCTGTACTTGTAAATATAGGGGCAGAGAAGTAAAATTTAGTTCGTTACCTCAGGGAGCCAATCATTGCGGAGCATGTGTAAACATTGTTAAGATAAATTAAAATTTTCAATGAAGTTAAAAAAATGTCCTATATTCATCAAGTCACACTGAAACGAGTCACTCTGTGACTGGTTGAGAAAAAAATTCGGAACGTGTAACAATGTGACTTGACGCGAATTTTTATTCTCATCCAGTAACACTCATGGTTCGTGTATAGTGTGACATGTTCAAAAAAATATTTGCATCGGGTAGCAGTGTGACTCGACGCGAATTTTTATTCTCATCTCGTAACAGTGTTCATGTTCCGAACGTGTCACACTATACACGAACTAGTGTTACTGGATGAGAATAAAAATTCGCATCGAGTCACACTGTTACCCGATGCGATTTTTTTTCCAAACGTGTCACACCATACCTACACGTACCAGTGTTACTGGATGAGAATCTAAATTCGCATCGAGTCACACAGTTACCCGATGCGAATTTTTGTTCCGAACGTGTCACACCATACACATACTTACTTACCAGTGTTACTAGAGTACGAGTAACAGGGGTGACATTGCGATTTTTTTTCTCAACCAATCACAGTGTGACTCGTTTCAGTGTGACTCGATGAGAATATAAGAAAAATGTTAGCTAATGAATTTTCATTATTTTTTTTTTATTAAAATACTCCTGTTAAAATATAATAAATCTTGTCTATGTTACGGTCTGTAAGTAAACGTTTATAGAGAAGAAAAGAAATCTTATGATGGAATGGCATAACTGGGCTGCCAATATTATAATGTTTGAACGGGCAGTGTAAAAATAATAAACAATAATAGAGGTAGGTCAGAGCCGTCTCTAGCCCATGTAGCGCCTGTGTGCAAAAATACCCTGGCGCCCTCTAGTAGGCGTGCGGTCAAAATGGAATACTTACAATGAGCGGTTTTCAAAAGGCAGTTTAAGAAAAAAAAGTAGTTCATAAAATAGAACTAGATGTCGTTGTACTTAGTAGGTAGCTTTTTACGAAAAATATGAAATGTAATTACTTTTTTATTATACGTTTGTTGAGTGAGATATGGTTTGTTGCTTTGTGCGTTGGTTGTCCGATGGCGTGTTACGAAAACTTTTCTATGACTAATATGACCATTAGTGGGAAATAATATTTTAAAAATCGACTTAGTTGAAGTAACGCCATCTGTCGACATAAAATTATACTAAAATTCTCTGCTGTCAGAAAACCGCTCATTCTATTCAAATAGTGCAATTTTAAATGATGTCGGGAAGCGATGGGTACACGAGTAAAAATCAGTTTTTACACTTTATAGTATTCTAATACAGCCGAGTTTGCAATGATTGTTGGCGTTTCATCAAAACAGGTGTCGGTGTCGGCCGGCACGCGCCTTTGATTCGACGCTGCCCCAATCATTATAATCAATCTTTAATTATCGGTTTTAAGGCTGATTTCACGTTGAAATTGAAACAAAAGTCATTGTGTAGTGTCACGTCACAGTGTAAAAATCTTACAGAGATGCAGGGCCGGATTTAAGAACTATGGACCCCTAGGCTCATTCTGTGGTGCGGGCCTCCCGTCTAGTAGTAAAATGCAGTTGTAGAGCGGTGTCAACGCGATTTTTCAGAGAAATGCCTGTCTATAGTTGAAAAAAAAAGCCGAGCAGCTGGATTTTTAGCCAGTTTACCCACTGATCTTATAGTTTTTCCAGTTTATTGTAAAAAGTGGCCGCGCTCAGTTTCATTAATTAAACTTCTAATCTTGCCTATCGATTGTAAAAAAAATGGCCGCGCAGCGCGATTTTTAGTCAGTTTAAGCCACTAATCTTGTAATCATGACTTCCTTTAGGAAAAAAACGGCCGCGCAGCGCAATTTATAGTCAGTTACATCCACTAATATTGTAATCTTGCCTATCGATTGAAAAAACAATTCTGCGCAGCGCGATTTTTAGTGTTCTTCTGCCACTAATCTTGTAATCGTGCCTGTATTTCGATAAAAAATGGCCGCACAGCGCGATTTTTAGTGTGTTTCACTGTTTCAGCCACTAATCTTATAATATTGCCTGTTTTTCGATAAAAAAAATGGCCGCACAGCGCAATTTTTAGTCCGTTTAAGCCACTAATCTTATAATCATGCCTATCTTTAGGAAAAAAACGGCCGCGCAGCGCGATTTATAGTCAAGTTTCATCCAATAATCTTGTAATCTTGCCTGTCTAAAGTGAAAAAACGGCCGCGCAGCGCGATTTTTAGCAAGTTTCATCCACTAGTTTTGTAATCTGTGGTTTCATCCACGTTATCCAAAAATGCAAAAAAAACATGTGATGCGGGCCCCTAGGCTGCAGCCTATGTAGCCTATGCTTAAATCCGGCAGTGCAGAGATGTACCAAACGCTTTGTTTGATGTCCGCGAAAATGGCGACAGCATTTGGACAGTGGCCTTAGTGCTAGGGTAACAGAGACGGTTCGACCATAACACCGGCTTCGGCCATAACACGAACGAGGCGCAGGCAGGGTCTTTGAGAGCGCCCCGTGGCGCCGCGCCGCGAGTAACAACGCTGGGCCCGGGCACAGGCAGGGACTTTGAGAGCGCCCCGGGGCGCCGCGCCGCGAGTGACCACGCCGGGCCCGGGTGCAGGCAGGGTCTTTGAGAGCGCCCCGGGACGCCACGCCGCGAGTGACCACGTTTCGCGTCGCAAGCGCCAGCGCCGCTGGGTCGGCGCGGCGCCCCCTAAGACCCTGCGCCCGTGTGCGCTGCACACCCTGCACAATAGGTAAAGACGCCTCTGAGGTAGGTACTCGTATATACTGGGGTCTTGGACGAATCAACCACTTCGTCCAAGTTCGTCCAAGACTGGGGTACATGCCTTAGTTAATAGTTTTTTTTAAATGATAGATAGAGACACGTACTCCTTACCTTATACTTATGTCTGCCCAAATCAACGAACTAAGATCTTCGTCTTCGTCCTGAACACCTATATAGATTTAATTAAAAACCTCTATGTTAATAACCGCTCCTTTGTTAAAATTGACACCGACTGTTCAGAAGTGTTCCAGACAAAACGAGGAGTGAGGCAAGGTTGCATACTATCACCATTGCTCTTCAATATATATGGGGAGTACATCATGCGGAAAACCCTTGAAGGCTGGAAGAAGGGGTTTGTGATTGGCGGAAAGCGTATCTCTAATCTCCGCTATGCCGATGATACGGTACTGCTCACTACATCTATTGATGACATGAAGGACCTTCTGCACAGACTAGAAATAGAGAGTAATGAACTAGGGCTGGCAGTGAATAAACAGAAAACCAAACTAATGGTGGTAGATCGCGCTGGCAAATTGACAGGTGCCCACGAATGTATCCAGGAAATCGACAAGGTGGACAATTTTATCTATTTGGGAGCTCAAATAAACAGTGATGGCAGCAGTGTTCCAGAGATCAAGCGCCGCATTGCTATGGCCAAAGACGCGATGACACGTCTTCAAGTCATCTGGAAAAACCGTAGCCTAGGTTTTCGTACTAAAATGCGCTTAGTGAGAGCTCTGGTCTTTCCCATCTTTATGTATGGAGTGGAAACATGGACCATACTAGCCAGAGAGAGACATAGAATAGATGCATTCGAGATGTGGTGTTGGAGGCGAATGCTTGGGATACCCTGGACGGCCAAACGCACAAATGTATCTATCCTAACACAATTAAATGTCAAGACTCGGCTGTCCACTATCTGCTTACATCGCGTACTCTCATACTTTGGCCACATAATGCGAAGAGGAGATGAAAGTCTCGAAAAGCTGGTCGTGGTTGGTGGAATAGAAGGCAAGAGAGCCCGAGGTCGTTCGCCAACCAGATGGTCTGACCAAGTAAGAGAAGCAACCTCCTCAAGCAAATTCCATCAAGCAGTGAGAGCAAACATGGACCGAGACCGATGGAGACAAATCATAAAAGCAGCCGGTGATCACGATCCTTAGTTGTGAGGGAACGATTAAGAGAGAGAGAAGATCTTCGTAGGCCCAAATATAAGTTAGGTACTTACACCTAAATTGTTATAGGTAGGTACCTACCTAAGTTTCTACCTTTATGGGATTGGTCTGACATGGGTCAGGTTGTAGCAGCTGTCGATCGGTTGAGGGCGACAGACAGATATCTCACAGTAAAAAAGGATTTCTTTAAATAAGAAAGACCAATTTCTTGAAATATTTGGTTATTCTAAAAATATATTTACTTAGGCTAATGCAATATTTTTAAAACAAAAGTAGTGCTCATCTTTCACTCAGACAATATTTTTCTTAATGAGTAAGAGAAATATTTTTGTTTCAAGGCTTATTTAAACTTATATCAATTAAATTGACTTAATTAAAATCAAGAAATGTCCATCTTCTTGCATCAAATTAAAATCATCTTAAATCAACTACAAGTTACTTGGATTTAGATAAACCTTTTTCAAAAAATCATTTTCTTCGATTAAGAGAAAGTTTATTGTTTATGAAGTGCAGAATATTTAATTTAAGATAAAATGTGTGCTCAGTATAATTTTTTTTCGTTTTAGGTCTAGCATAAGAAATTATACAATCGAGTAAAGATTTACTTCAATCAAAACATTCGGTCTAACTTTTAGACATGCAATTTTGGCCCAAAATAATTTAATAATAAGTTGAAGTACGAATTTAATATATTTAATTTAACAAAAACAAAATTGTATTTCTTGTTCTAAGAAATGATTTTCTTCGGCTTATGGAAATTTTGTTTTAAACAGAGAAACACTAAAATTTTGAAACAATGTAATCATAGTTTTCGATAAACACGATAACATTTTTACTTTGGGAAATTTATCCTTCAACAAAGATTATTATCTTGAAGTCGAGAGTATTTTTTCTTTTCTTCTTAAAAAGATGTAAGAAAGCAATGTATTTAACTTAAGATGACTTAAGTTAGAGTTAAGTTAGTGGGTTTGTTGACATCATGGTCTGACCCGCGGTGTTAAGATTTTTATCTAGTTCTTTAAGTAGTTGGAATTAATTTTGTTGTGTCAATCTCAATCGGGTTTGTTGCCTCTTGGGTGTCGCGTCCTACTTGGAACCGCTTCCCGGACTCCACTCCTCTTTCGAGGATCATCTTCCTTGATTTTTGTCAGGAAGTCAAGGAAAAGGAAGTCATCTGTGTTCTCCAATTATCACCACATAATATACAACAACAACAAAATATACATCTTCGTTCAATACACAAAATCTCCATTTATTTTTTTCATCAAAAATCAGTAATTACTTAGGCCAACTAAACATTTACTTATTATGAGTAAAATTATAATTTACTCTAAGTAAGGTTAATCTATAAGAGATATATAAGATTTTTCGTATCAAGAATACATTTACTTGACTGTACAAAATAACGGTGTCTTGAATGAAACAACTCGTGTCTGGAAATAAATTTATTATTCTTGTAACAACTAAATATTTTTAAGAATATTATTTACTATTACGAAGAAATTATTGTCTAGCGTCTATAGGGAGAGGATAATTTTCTTGATTTAATAAATATGTCTTAAGCCAAAGCAATTTGTCTTTTTATAAGAAATCTGTTTTTACCGTGTATTACTTGAACTATGGATAAATGGGATAACGAAGGGTCAATACTATGGTTTTGACGCAGATCGTCATTTTCGTAAATGGTCATCGCGAAAAATTTGGTCACTTTCGCAGAATGTCATTTTCTGTCACAGGATATCATACCCTGTAAGATTATAATTAGGTTATAAGGGCAATTAAGCATAGAATTATGCTAGGCGAAACATGAATTTACTACGAAATAAGGAATTCAGTCTGTTGTATGACCATCGAAATACGATATAAGTATATCGCGTGATATATCGACACTCAACTGTCAAAATCCATTGCTTTTGACAGTAAAAAGTGATAAATCGCTATAGGTACTTATCGTACTGAGTTTTGGTGGTCATGTCATGTTAGGGGGGCTGGGGAGTGGGGAGTTAAATTGTAGTTAAAATATTATTGATATAGGTATTAAAATCGACTGTGTGATCAATGATGAACACTACTTAGTCATTTATTAATGTACTAATTTCCACCCGCGACTTCGTCCTATGGAACCTTTGAGCAAGATATAAAGTAAGTATAAATAGCAAATGCAAAGACAAAGTAAAAAAAGTGCTTTTGAATTGTTACAAAATATCTGTGCGCCTTTCACGCAAATCCGTATAGCAGTTTTTTGCCGGATTGAGAAAGAAAAGGTAGTAAGTAGGTACCTAGTAGTTTCACAGGAAATTAATTAAAATGCTTAACACAGGCCCTGCCTGCTGTTTCAAGAGCCAAGTTTACAGACATGATGACGTAATCAATCTACCCTTTTTCAAGGGGTGCGATTCGGTTGCCATAAAAACAGTTAATCTAATTTCAATGTCACTAACGTTGACTTCATCTAAATTTTATTTGACCTAAAAATAAATGATATAATTTTTATTTAACCTATTATTCATTTGACATCATTAATATTTGCCATATTTACATTTGCTCTAACGTTTATATCCCATAAGTATCATTCGATATATTGCTTTTTTACCTAACTTACATTTCATAAACATATCATTTGATCTAATTTTACATGTTATAATCAACTTTTACTATAAAATAAAAATAACTAGCTTTTGTTACTATGATGCTTGCTTAATTATCAAATCCACTAATTTTTAATGTCCTAACATCTATTAGCATTCATATATTATAACATTATGGGTTATGCTTGTTTTTTATAGCATTTAAATCATAGGTCAAATAAAATTATTTTAAATGTTGAATAGACTAAATGAATGTTATATGAAATGTGCTTTATATCATCTGTTAATTAGAGCAAATGATTATTGTGCCAAATAATTTTTATTTTACATGTGTTTAGGTCAAGTGAAATTATATTAACCGTATGTTATATTATTTTATCGGTATGTCAAATAAAATTATATGATATGTTATTATATCCACTGATAGTTAGTGCATGTAAATTTAGGTCATACATTACACACCCTTTTTCAAGTTTACCTTTTTTTAAGTTTTGTCAATCATCAAAACCCAGGCAAATCTGCAGGCACCTTAAAGCTGTCTATGTAGAGAATTTGTAACGGAATTGTCAAACCGCAGCAGTAACTTTTACGGCGTCGGCAGATAAGCTTGGAAATTGGCTGTTTGTAGCGTCAGCATCATCATGCTTACTTTTATATGCCGACTCTTCGTTCTGATACGGTAATATCTCATTTTATACTTTAAATTTTGTGATGCTTAAGTTTATGTTAAGGGTAAACATTAGGACGTTACTCGCTATTGTAGGTATATAACGTGGTTTAAGAAATAGAAGAAATTTTTAAGAAATATTTGACAACATCACATACATTGCTCCAATCCCAAAGTAAGTAGCTATAGCACTTGTGTTATGGAAATCAGAAACAACGGTGGTATGACACACACCCAGACCTGAGACAATATTGAAAAGTTCATTTTCTACATTGACCCAGCCGGGGATCGAACCCGGGACCTCAAGAGATGGTGACGCCTTGAAAACCGGCGTGCGAACCACTCGACCACGGAGGTCGTCAGATTTCCCGGGATTTTAGCTTTTAAACAATATATTTTAGCGTGTTCCGACAGCAAACGGCACTTGTTTACTATGAACTATGTTAATAACTTATGACACTACTATGTAAACTGAATTTTTGTTAATTATTGTTTTATCGGTTTCCACCTTCGAGCAGCGACGGCTTGTACAGAAGCCCGTCTTACTCTAAGGTTTCCACGATACAGGCTTGTCCTAGTGTGGTTGCCGCTGCTAACTGTTTTAAGTGTGCGTTTTATGAATAAATATGTATTATTTATATTTCTATTTCTATCAAAGAAAAAATATCTCATAAAGTGCAATATGTTTGTAGTATTTGCCGAATAAACCTTTAGTGTGTACTTATTCACTTATTTATACACGCTAAAGTTGTATTCGGCAAATACTTTAAAAATATTGCATTTAATGAGATAATTTCACTACGATAACACACTTAGTTCATAGTGAACAATTGCCGTCAGTCTAAAATATATTGTGTAACAGAACAGCTAAATCCTGGGAAACCACGTTATGTTCCTACAAAAGCGAGACACGTGCTAATGTTTAACCTTAATAAAAACTTTTAAAAGTAGCGTAGGTAGGTATCCTACTCGTGGAATTTCTTCTTGACTGACTTTAAAACATAATTAACATTTTAAAAGATAACTACTTATAAATGTTGTTTGTCTTGTTGCTTAGGCTCCAGCACACCGGATAACTTGTTATAACGAGATCGAGAGCATTTTTGATAATTTCGAAAAGACCAATAACAAAACTCTGACATCAACAATTACGTTTCTTCTTGCGCCCGTTCTTCTTGTCAGCTAAAAAAGTCTGGAACGGGTGGTAGGAAAATATAGACGATATTCAAAAGTACTTAATAATTAAGTTTATTTGAATAAAGCTTATTTAACTTTGATTTTGACTTTCTTTAGTCAAAAATTAGGTAAAACAATACGAAAATGTTTCAGACGACTACATCGCTATACAGTCAAAGAAAATGACTTTCAGGGTTTACGTGAATCGGGATACAGTATAAAAGTAATACAGTGTAAACACTTTAAAAAAAATAAGCAACTGGTGAAAATTCATAATGATTATAAATTAGGCTTAATACATCTAAGCAATCACTTAATTTTGAGGCAAACACTTAGGTTACTATTTTTGTAAGACCTAAAAAATACTGCTGTCTTCATTAATCATTCTACGTTATCTATGGATTGGAATAAATTTAATAATTTGGTTAGAATTTTCACTTGGTATTGGAAATAACTGATAGGTACACGTGTTCCTAAAATTTGTGTTTTAACATTATAAAAAAAGATGATGACATGGAATAATATCGAGATGACATCTAAAACTAAAATTAACAAAGTTGTAAAAGTATTTTTTATTTCTATACAACTAATTTTGTGTCTTGATTTTGGTTTTATCCGTAACGCTCATAGTAAGCTTTTGAAAGCAATGAGCTTTGTTCAACTTATTTGTTATAACTGTTTAGTATATTATTTATTTCAATCATTTCATGACAATTTTGTAGTAAATCTTTGGTTTAGCTTGGGATTTTTGTATTGGACTTTAGCATGTATGACATTGCTGGCATCTAGCTCAAATGCGACATTTTATTCAATGCTAAAAGATTTAAATATATTGGATTCGAAATTAAAGGCAAATTTACAAAATTCGGCAGTTGTATTATGTATAGTAATGGATGTTTTGTACACTTTCTCAAGTTATTATGTGTCACTCCGTTCTTTTGATTTCTTTAAAGTGATTTTTTACGATTATATCAGAGGGTTATTCGTCAATGCAAATCAAATTTCATACGACACAATAATGATAGTTTTTTCTTTTGTTTTCTACAATATTTATCGAAGGTTACTATTATTGAATCTCTTTGTTAAAAAAAGAGACCGTCCAGTTAATGATTTAATGGCTCTTTATAAAGATATTGCTGACCTTACGGAAAAGTATAAGAGTTCGTTTGAAATTCTGGTAATATTTTTTTTCTTAAAATAGATTCGTTGTTCAGTGCTTTAAAAAATTACATATTTTACATTATAACATTAAATTCAGGCAAATGGATGAACTACTGATCTTCGAATAAATTATGAGTACCTACTTTAAATAAAATAATAAAGTTTTTTTTATTCCAGTACTTGTTTGCGTTGCTTTTTCAAATAACAGAAACGTTAACTGTTATTTACCATAACTTGACTGTGATTGTGAACCTTGGTGAACAGGTGAGAAAAGTCTTCCATAATCTATAGAAGTTTATTGTCAACTAGCTTTTGCTCGTGACTTCGTCCGCGTGGAGAATAAGGAACCTTTGACCTGGATAAAAAGAATGCTGTATTTCAACCCAAACTATCTGTGTGCCATTCCAAATTCGTTCGGCTGAAATTTTTCGTGATTAAGTAACAAACAGACAAACATTAAACTTTCACAGTCTTAATATTAGTAGATCCATATCCCGTTTCTGTTCGTTCCCGTTCCCGTATACGTATCCATTTTCGATTCTATTCCCGTTCCCGTATTTTTTTTTATTTTTTTCTCTTTTGTTTTTGTTTTTTTTATTTTTTTCTCTTTTATCAGAGGCGGCCCAAACCGACTTTTTTCAAAATGGCGAACAGGCAGGTATTGCCAAAAGGGCATGATGCTCTTTCCAAGGTTCGGACATTAATGTATGAAGACTGGTATAGGTACCTACCTGTCCGCCATTTTGAATAAACCCAATTTTTATCGCCTCTGATAAAAGTGATGTTAATCGATAGAATAAGTATTTATAAACAAAAAGTAGTCAGAAAAAAATCCTTATCCTTAATACTTACTCAGATATTTGAGTTTGAAGTTGCATAAAGGCAATACAAAATTATTATTTTTTGCATTGACAAATAAATTGGGATAAGGGTAGGGGGATGATGGATGATTACACAAGGTTATTTGTTAAACACCAACCACCTCGCAGGTGTGGCTTACTAACATTAAAAACAACAATATTTGTTCTATGATATTTCGAAAAAAGACTAAAAATCGACTTTTCATACAACTGTCTCTCCAAACAAGTGTGTTCCATACTCATAACTGGAGCACACATTGTCAGCTAAACCATGAACACTTCCTTTTCACTTCTCATGCTCGTAAAGTTCGTCATTATGTTGGATATAGGCTGCATAAAATCGCTTTTCATGCTCTAGAGCATAAAGTAAAATCTTCGTCTAAGTTCAGACTCAGACAAAGGTCGTCAGCTAAACAGCCAAACAGGCAATTAAACTTCGTTAAATAAAATTGTTATTTTCTTAATTTTTATACATAATCCATGTTATAATACTTTTTTTTTAATTTTGGAATTAAAATTTTTTTTATTTATTTTTTGAATATGGGTATCAAATGAAAGGCCTTGATGAGCACATCCCAAAATTATATAATTTGTCTCTAAAATTTAAGAAAAAAATTTTTTTTTATTCAATTTTTGAATATGGGTTTCAAATGAAAAGCCTTGATGAGCACATTCCAAAATTATATAACTTGTCACTAAAATCTTAAAAAAAAAAATATTTTTTTCAATTTTTCAATATGGGTATCAAATGAAAGGCCTTGATGAGCACAATCCAAAATTATATAATTTGTCAATAAATTTTAAGAAAAAAAATTTTTTTTTTCAATATTTACTAAAATTTTTCAATTTCCAATATTGTTGTTTAATTTCCTGACAATCGAAGTGAAAAGTAGAGTGTATAACTCGTTCATAAAACCCATTTTACCCTCGACTTGACTATATACGTCTCGGGTAAAATGATGCGTTTTATGCACTTGTTGTACAATCTACTATTTCCTACATACATAAATAGCTAAACATCAAAATGTATTGACATGATTTTATGCACTAAATCCGGAAAACTA
Source organism: Agriphila tristella (assembly GCA_928269145.1). Taxonomy (NCBI): domain Eukaryota; kingdom Metazoa; phylum Arthropoda; class Insecta; order Lepidoptera; family Crambidae; genus Agriphila; species Agriphila tristella. Next base: position 35,296,357 of record OV743433.1, on the reverse strand, counting down.
CTTATTTTGTATGTCAACTTCAAACTCAAATATCTCAGAAAGCGTCGTCGCAGACTACAGACTTTTTGTATCGGCCGATAAGCAGTTGGTTTTTATATGAAGAGTCGGCCGATACCAAATCGTTGTAATGTGCGCACTTGCATACTTCTTCATACTGATTAAAGGCCCGACCTATCGGCCGACAGTTTGGTCTGTAGTTTGCGGGGACTCTAAGTATATAAGTATAACTTACGAGATTGTTTGTAATGACTTATTCTATCGATTAACACTACTTTTATCTGAGGTGGCCAAAACCGGTTTTTTTCAAAATGGGGGACAGGTAGGTATGCCAAAAGGGCCTGATCCTTTGAACCCCCATTTCAGCTCCTGAGATGCGCCTAACCAAACTTTATCACCACTTGTAACACCCATTTTTTTCAATGGAGGTTCATACATATATTATACATTTTTCTTATGCCTTTTCCTATTTGATTGACTGGTTTTTTTAATGACTCAATAACTACCTACCTATGCAGCAAGAAGCTTATACCCACAATGGAGATTGCACGCCTAGTATCATAGTGAAGATTGAAAAAAGACTCTTTAGTGACGTCACGGCGTATTGCTATCTCTTTCTTTTCGTTTTACAATACGTTTTCGTTTCTCACGAACGAACGAACGACGAACAACGAACACGTATTGTAACACTAAAGAAAGAGGTCGCAATAAGCCGTCACGTCACTCAAGGACATTTTTTCTATCTTCACTATGACACTGGCCGTGCAATCTCCATTGGAGGGAGGTATAAGCTTCTTGCTATGCAGCAATTTTCAGCAAAGGTATAATCAAGACAGAGAAGCAATAACTACTACGTAAAACTGTAGGTTACTTCTACAAATCTATGGTTCTGTCATGAAACCGAATATAGTACGTTGTCATACGTGTCCAATTTACTTTACCTTAAATAAAGCCTTAAAATAACAAATAGTTTACTTTATTTCAGATGAATATTGTATTTCATACCATAACTACTGTAGATTCTATCCAGAATTTTATACTGCTTGTATCTCCTGCAATATCAGCCGGTCTTTTGGCTTCAGAAGCTAATAAATTAAAAATAATTATACTTGAAAGACTTCTACAAGAAAGAGGTAAGAAAGGATTTGAAATAGTTTTACGCAACTTGTGTTTGCAGAACTCTATTGCTTTTAAGTTACTATAATATGACCTCAATGTCAACTCAACTCACAGTCCGTCCTTGTCATTGTGTTATGATGTGATAAGGATGGACAGTGCATTGGTATCGCTATTGCCATAGCTTTGAGCCCCGGTTTGGTATGAGATTTTCTGTAAGTACGTAATGACTATTATATGAAAAGCACAATTTGTTCCGAGTGGGTCTTCTGCCTGCTTTATTTGTAGCGCTGTCATTACACCAAATGACGGCAGCAGTGGCTTCGTGTCTCACATAGGTGGGATTTGACGGCGAAACGTTTCTTTTCCATTAAAAATGAAATCTATTGCAGATGAACATCATGTTTCGGACTTAGAAATCTTCGCAGAATACGTATCGAAGCGATCGCTACAATGCACAGTGTTCAAGCTGATTCCTCTAGACTGGACACTACCTTTCACGGCCCTGGATTTATGCATCACTTACCAAATCTGTATAGTGCAAATGTTACATTTATTTTAAAATTAAGTGCCTGATTATGATAACAGTTTTCTTATTGATCCTCTCCCTAGTAGCATTTTGTGTTGGCAGCTATTGGCCAATAATGGGGAAGCCGTTGGGATATATAGGTAGTTAGTTAGATTGCCTACATAAAACAAATATTGGCCCAATTTAGAACTACCTATACATGATCATTAAGTCCATCCATTTACCAACGTTGGGTCAATGCTACTACTGCGCTAACCGTTAGTTAAACATTGTTAGCATTTCTGCAGTGTATTTATCGTAAGTCCAATTAGATATCGGTATTTAATTTTATATTTTTAGATTTCTTAATTTCTATTATCTATATTTGCTTGCTATTTTTATATCTAGCAAAACATGTGATCTGCCAATAACTGTAACAACTTTTTACCATGTTTTAAGCGAATAAACTATTGACTACACATATTGACTTTTGTTCGAACCTGGCATAAAAACAATGGCCAACTGTAGGGTCACTGTCAATATTGTGTATGAAGACCCCACAATGAAAAACAACCTATGGCCTTCAGTAGGAAATTCTACAATGTCCCTTTGTTGTGGGCCCTACCACAATAAGATGGCCAAATATAACCGTTGTCCAATGACCGTGGTGCACGTGACCCGACCAAATGCCAACAATAAATGCTATTAGGGTTACACTGCCCTGTAAATTCAAAACACTGTATTCTTGAAACACTTGAGAAAACTGCGTTTAATAGTTTTTTCATATTTTTGTCGATTTATAAGCTATAATTTTCAAATAAAGTATGTAGTGTTAGGTATCAATCGAAAGATATTTCTATGATCGATCTAGTCTAGTCATGTAAATTTTAGACCAATACTGTAAAAATACTTGCAAGAATACTCTTAAACGTGTACTGGCGTAACAAAGTTATAAGAAACTTTGCAAATCACTGTAACTAAGTACATTTACTTGACTTTTATAGGATATTAGGTATATTAAGGCACTTTTATTGCGTGAATCATTATAATAAAACTTGTAATACTTGTCAGTGTTATTAAACTCGACTTTCGTAGTATGGTACTGTTTGATTTTGTCGCTGTAGTAGCGCTACTGGTGGTTGGTTATAATATTGTACATGATTCAATAAAATTAAATCACCGGATGTTTTTTTTACTGCGTTCACTCGCACGCATTTTAGAGCGACGTTACGCGACCCTGCTGGCAAGACCATTTATCGTAGAGCTACTCTTCCAAGGCAAATGGTACTGCACGATTGGTTCGACATAATTGGCTAACCATAACACGGTAACTATTTGTCTCGCGGAATCAGTAAAGCCTATATACACTGTAAATTATGAATGAATGAATGAATGAAAATATATTCATTTAAATGAGCTCACATAATAATCTTTTACGGATGAAAATTTGACGCAACTTATATTGCTATTGTTAGTATTTCAACCCTTATGGGGATGAAATAGGGGTGAAATGATGTAAATAAACCTAAAAATAGCTATGGATGTCGTTATTGGGGTTTTCTGGGATGACGATTGCGAAAATGACATTTATTTTGAAGTCCAACACGGTGGACATAATTCAGCCCCTATAGGGGTGAAATGGGATTCAAATTTTGTATGGATAAAGAATATAAAATAGACATTACAACTTTCAAATTCGTAGGAGCACGTCTTACAATAAATAGGCAAACACGTAATTTGTTATTTTGAAAATCATCTCCTTAGGGGGTAAATGGGTAAGTAAACATAAAAATCGATGTGGATGTCATTCTTGAGGTTTTATGGGATGGTGATTGCAAAAATGACATTTATTTTGAAGTCCAACATGGTTGACATAATTCAGCTTAAAATTCTGCTAAAAGCTATTCTGCGTCTCAAAATTTGTGCCTTTTATACTTATGATGACAAACAATTTTAGCCTAAACTATATTAGTACTAAACTTTTAGATTTTTGCATTCACAATCTTCTTCTTTGTCCTCGCCTTTTCCCGTTACACGGGGTCGGCTTTCTTTATCATGCGACGCCATATAGTCCGCTTGCTGGTATCTTCTTCCTTAAGTCCGAGGCTCTTCATGTCTCTCTGGACATTCGTCAACCAGGTAGTTTGAGGTCTTCCCCTTCCCCTTTTTTTCGTAGCCATAGAAAGGCACTTTTTCACGACATAATCATCAGGTCTTCTCATCACGTGACCGTACCACCTGAGCCTAGATTCACATATTTTGTCACTGATGGGTGCAACCTTAAAGCTTCCTCTAATGTGTTCGTTGCGTAATCTATCCTTAAGTGTCACTCCACCCGCCCATCTCAGCATACGCATTTCGGTTGTGTGCAGCTTCTGCTCGTGTGTCTTTTTGGCTGCCCAAACTTCGCTGCCGTATAGTAAAGCTGGTCTTACTGCCGTTTTATACACCTTGCCTTTAGTTCTTATCGGCATTTTTGTGTCACACAGCACCCCTGTGAGCGTTCGCCACTTCACCCATCCTGATGTTGTTCTCTGAATCACATCTGCGTCTATAAAGCCCTCTTCAGAGAGAACTGAACCTAGGTACTTAAAGGTTTTGGCTCTAGGGAGGGCCGAGCCGCTTTGCGTAATGCCTGGGTTAGCTTGAGCGTTGGAGTTGAAGTTGCAAAACATGTATTCGGTCTTTGTCCTGCTGATACGCAAACCATTTTGCTCCAACGATATTCTCCATTTTTCTAGGTCTTCCTGTAACACTTGTACATTATCGGATATAAGAACCACATCGTCAGCGTACAAGAGATTCCATGGGGTTGGTTTTTGGATTTTTGCGGTCAAATAGTTCATGACAACATTAAAAAGCAGAGGACTCAATGCACTGCCTTGATGTACACCAACCTTTATATCGAAGCTGTCAGATAGATCAGCAGGACTTCTCACAGATGTGTGGACATTGCTGTACATGTCCTTTATAATGCGGATGTAGCATTCTGGTACGCTATGAGATCTGAGCGCCTGCCATATCACGGTCCTAGGTACACGATCAAAAGCTTTCTCCAGGTCAATAAACACCATCCACAGGTTTTGACCGTTTTCTTTAGCTTTTTCCATTACCAGTCTTATGGCGTGAACAGCATCCATGGTTTCCTTCTTTGCTGTAAAACCAAACTGGTTTTCGGTAAGTGAGATTATAGATGTAAGCCTTCCACAGATCACACGCTCCCAGATCTTCAGGGTATGTGAGGTAAGTTTTATGCCCCGAAAGTTTCCACACTCTCTAACGTCACCCTTGTTTTTGTAAAATGGGATGAGTGTACTTTTTCTCCATGCATCTGGCATTTCTTCACTGTTTAGGATGTTGTTAAAAAGATCCGTTAGCCAAACTTCCCCATCCTCTTTAAGAGATTTCCAAAGTTCAGCCGGAATATCGTCAGGACCGCAGGCTTTACGATTTTTCATTTTCAGAATTGCCTGTTTTACTTCCACGGTGGTAATTTGGTCAACGGGTCCTTGCATCCTTGGTTCTTCGACTTCGGCCCGTCTAGGGAACTCCTCGTTTAGCAGTGCACCGTAGTACTCGTACCATCTTTTGCAGATATCTTTATCAGAGGTAAGTAGGGTACCATTGCTGTCCTTGATGTATTTTGTAGTCTTAAAATCCTTGGTGTTGTTGTGTCGTTGTTTCGCTATTTTATATATATCTGTGTCTGAGGCTTGTTCCAGCTGCTGGTATAAATCCAACTCTGCCTTTTCCCTTTCAATCGCAACAGATATTCTTGCGGTCTTTTTTGCTTCTTTGTACTGTGCACGATCTTCTTCTGCACCACTTTCTTGCCATATTTTAAATAGGCGTTTCTTTTCAGATACGGTGTCTTTGGTGTTATCATTCCACCACTTGGCATCTTTCTCGTTATGCAGAGGGCCCTTGGATATGCCTAATATGGAACTTGCTTGCGTAATACAAGTACCTTGAAATTTCGACCAATGTATTGAAGGAGAGTCGTCAGATGCGTTGTTGTTACTTAAATACTCACTGATGTTATCTTTAAGACTGTTTCCTTTTTCGGAATTGAGATCTCGCCACTTTATTCGTTCAACTCTTGGGGTTTTATATTTAATTTTCTGTTTAAGTTTTAAAGCTACTAAAAGAAGTCTATGTTGTGATGTTAGCGGCTCCCCTGGTATTACTTTGCAGTCTTTGATTTGCTTAAGATTCTTTCTATCTGTCATTATATAATCTATTTGTGTTTTGGATTTTCCACTCTTATAAGTAATAAGGTGTTCTTCTTTCTTTTGAAAAAATGTATTAACTATTACTAAATTTAAAGCTGCTGCAAATTCTAATATTGTGGCTCCCTCTTTATTTTGTGTTCCATATCCAAAGCCTCCATGATGACCTTCATAACCGTCTGCATCCTTACCCACATGTCCATTAAGATCTCCACAGATGAGCCTTTGTTCGCTTGCGGGTAGCGCATTTAGGTGTGTATTCAAATCTTCCCAGAAATCTTGCTTATCTGTTTCCGGACATCCTGTTTGCGGGGCGTAGACACATACAATATTAAGGCAGGTTTGGTTCTCTAAGGCTAGTTTTACAGACATGATACGGTCACTCGTTCTATTTATCTCTACCACTTTTTGACTCAGGTGTTGATCTAAAACAATCCCCACCCCATTCTTTCCACTCTCTTCACCATAATATATAAGTTTATAACCCTTCCCAATTTGTCGTGATTTTGCACCCTTCCATTTTGTTTCTTGCACGCAACAGATATTTATGCGACGTCGTTCTAAGATGGTGCTAAGTTCAGCACTGCGTCCAGTCATTGTGCCAATGTTCCAACTTGCAATGCGTAGTTCGGACATTATCACAGTGGCCTGATATTTATTTCTGCCGTCGCTTTTGGGGGACGCCCTAGTATTTTTCGCAGTTCCATCGCCAACGTCGCTTAAGGGGGACGCCCTAGTATTCCTCGTGTTTCTTATATTTTGCCTTTTCATGATAAATATAGTTTATGGCTTATATATTTTACGGTCGGTTGCCACCTGACACCAAGGTCGTGATCTTCCTGGAAGACTTGAGCGCCGCCGTTGACCCTTCACGGGTTCTTCCGCCGCCATCTCTAATGAGCACTCCGACCTGAGCACCCATCGCAACTCTGGACCTCTGCTCCGAATACGTCGAAGAAGCTCCAGTGTCGGGTTTGGTTACGAAGTTGTTTCTCCGGCCTGTTGGTTCGCGGAGGGTATTTTATTTCCCCTCTACCCTTCGCCAGCTGGGGGGCAAGCGACGGGCATTCCCCTATCCACCACCTTGGGGACGCGCTCTCTAGAGGTGAGGCTCCCCCGAGAGATTTTTGCATTCACAATGCTATTTTTATATTAAGATGAATAAATAATGAAAAATCCCGTCTAAGTTGCTACGGGTGAGCCGATTTTTTCTAATATGCAGCAACTTGTAGCAACTTAGACGGGATACGAACCCGCACCCTTAGGAATCCGGCCCAATGCACTACCAATTATGCTACCAAGCCGCTGAGGGATGTGGCGAAATTTTCTAATACTTTCCACGCTTCCGCTGAAGATCAGCGCCATCTCACCAATGTGAAGAGAACTACTTCGACATTCGGTTGTAGCACCTATTGCAGGTGCCAGACAATCAATTAAGGTGAAACAGTACAATTTTAAACTTTTAGATTTTTGCATTCACAATGCTACTTTTATATTAAGATCCCGTCTAAGTTGCTACGGGTGAGCCGATTTTTTCTAATATTTTTCATTATTTATTCATCTTAATATAAAAGTAGCATTGTGAATGCAAAAATCTAAAAGTTCATCTTAATATATTAGTACTTTTAAAATTATGCGTCGGGATAATATTCAACATGATGATTATTGGTATTTAAATTATGGAACATGATATTATGACAATAAATGTTATGCCTAAAATTACGAAGCCATTTTAAATATTAGATAACTGAACCTTAATTTTTTTATCTAGTTGCTTAAAGTTTACATTTTATGAAGAGGCCAAAAACAAAACTCAGGCATCCAAAATAGGCCTCTTCATTTAAAAATAATTAAATCAAGCAAATGTTTTCAAAAACTACATAATTACATTAAAAAAAAGTTCTACTGTTAACGTGAATTGGGATACCGAATACATCAATATTAAATACAGTACGGATACGGATTTCTACTACATAAACGTATTGCTATGGTGGAAATTCATATTAATAAATAATGCGTAATACAGTTAAGCAATCACTTAATTTTGAGGTAAAACACTTAACTTTTTTATAGGTTAATTTATAGGATATTACCGACTGCTGTCTCCATTAATCATTCTGCGTTATCTTTGGAATAAATTCAATAATTTGATTAGAATTTTTTACTATGTATTGGAGATTAGTGAAAGGTACACGTGTTCGTAAAAATTTAAAAGATGATGACATGGAATAGTATCGAGATGACATCAAACACTAAAATTAACAAAGTTGTAAAAGTATTTTTTATTTCTATACAACTAATTTTGTGTCTTGATTTTGGTTTTATCCGTAACGCTCATAGTAAGGTTTTGAAAGCATTATGCTTTGTTCAACTTATTTGTTATAACTGTTTAGCATTTTATTTTTTTAGATTACTTGCAGTTAATTTTGTATTAAATTTATGGCTTAGTTTGGGATTTTTGTATTGGACCTTAGCATGTATAACAATGCTGGTATCTAGCTCAAATGCGACATTTTATTCAATGCTAAAAGAGTTAAATATATTGGATTTTAAATTAAAGGTTGAAAGTTTACAAAATTCGGCAATTGTATTATGTATAGTGACGGATTTTGTTTACAATTTTTCAAGTTATTATATGTTACTTCGTTCTTTTGTTTTCGCCAAAGTGATTTTTTACGATTATGTCAGATCGGTATTCATCATTGCAAATCAAAATTCATACGACACAATAATGATAGTGTTTTCCTTTGTTTTCTACAATATTTACCGAAGGTTGCTATTATTGAATAGCTTTGTTAAGAAAGGAGACCGTCCAGTTATTGATTTAATGTCTGTCTATAAAGATATTGCTGACCTTACTGAAAAGTATAAGAGTACGTTTGAAATTCTGGTAATTATTATTTTTTCTTTATGTAGATAATTTTTTTAGATTAAGCCTTTAACTTTTGAAATAAAAGAGTGAAAAATCTAAAAAAAATGTATGCTGTAGATCCTAATAAATACTTTCACGAAAAATTGGTTTAAACGAGATATATTGATAACTTTTAAAGATATAGCAGATTTTCTAAAACCGCAAATATAACACTCATACAAACACTATGAAAAACAAAGTTATTTTTGACGACGAAAAATGAATGTGGTATTCAATATGGTATGGTATAAGGTAACTACGGAACCCTACTGCGCGTGGCCCGACATGCACTTGGCCGGTTTTTTGATGCAAGCTCCCATTCGGCGTAATTTTTGCCGACACCTTCAACAATAGACAATTTGACAACATTGAAAATATACTACAAATTGTGATCTTCCTATATAACAGATAATTGCGTAAAAAACATATTCAACTATTATTGGACTAAATTAAGTCTATTAATTGATTAATTTCACCTAGAAAAATGCAATAATTATTGATTTCTTTTTCTGTGGCGAAAACGCTCTAAGATGACTGATGACGTCACATGCCTGTAAATAAATATGGCTTCAGGCATAGCCTTCTATATCTTCCAAGCCCTGAAGTTGAGCAGAACGGCAACATCGCATGTGGTCAAGCACATAGTATAAAATTATTTTAAAAATTATTTATTATTTGTTTTTCCTATATTATCTATGTTTAAACTAGTTGTAAATTGTGATGTAAGATTATTTCAATGAAGTTTTATATTTATTATTATTATTTATTTATTAGAACATAAGGTTTGAGTCAAATTATGTGAACTTTTCGGGGGTTCTTTAGTACGATGAGCATTTTGATCTAAGCCTCCTGTAGCAATAAATCTTACATCATTGGAAAGGTATTTAAATTCGAAACACTTTATTGTATTACTATAATCGTGAACTATTAGTACTTTGAGAGTTATAACGCTCTAAACTTGACCAATTTTTTTAACATTAATGACCTAAAACTCCGAAATTACTAACAATTAATAGAAAGTACGTTTACAGCAAATATTTGTCATATAAAAACCTTTTTTATGATATATCATTCATTTCTATAGGTGTGATAGATCAACTCCCATAGACAATAAACCACTTTTATACTTTAATAACCTTTAACTCCAAAAGTATTAACAATTGATATAAAGTATATTAACAGCAAATATTTGTCTTTAAAAGACCTTTCTAATGATATATCATTTATTGCTAGAGGGCGTCTTAATCAACTCCCTGCTTAAGAAAATCAACAAAAAAGATGACATCTTTGACAGTCATTTTTTCCTGGTTAACATTGATATTTTTCTTATTGTTTAATATACAAAGCATTTCAATAAAATAACTAAATTATTTTCATATTTTAAACCTCACACGATTACTATGAAAAAAAATATCGACCTCTTAAAATTGAAATATTCCCATACATTTAGTATGGAGACTGGCGGACGACATGACCACGAACTGACAGTAACAGACGTTGCCAAACTTATGTTCACGGCTTGGAAATGAAGAAGGCTATGCTTCAGGCGATTGACACGACCATAGACTTGGGGTCCGCGAATGATGGCTGTCAAATGGCTAAGGATATTACAATGTTTACAGGCTTGTGACGTCAACAAGTCACGTGTCATGCGCCATAGCGTTTTTGGCGCGCTTTTAAAATTTTAAACTTTAACATTGATTTTTTAATGAAATACATTGATTTTTCCTGAAATATCAATGTGTTGCGCTTATTATATAATAAGGAATAATTTAAAATGGTTTTCCAAAATTGGTCAAAAAGTCTATTATCGTCATATTTCTATCAATGCTGAGGTGCAAGCCGCTGCCACTGGGAGACTTTTTAGTCCTATGTTATTAACATAGACTTAGAATTTTTTTATTAAGTTTATGGTTATAAAAGAAGAAAGTATGGTTATAAAATAAGAAAGTATTTGGTTTTGTATTTGCCCCCTGTGTGTGTTCTCTTTGAACTAAATAAACGGAGATCATTAGAATATATTGTATGCGTTTTAAATAGTAATTATACTCGCCGCACTCAATTTACATAAAACCTTATTATTCACTTAAACCTTCCTCAGGAATAGGCATGATGACTATTTTTTTATTTTACGCTACATAAATATTACCTCTCAGAAAAAAGAAACATTGGTAAAGAATTATTTCGCTAGCATGAAAACTGCTCGAGATATCACAGTTTGAAATGCACAAAATTGGACTCACCCGAAAACGCTCCATACTAACGGCTACTCAGTTATGACGACACGCTTGAGTAGTTTGTATGCAACACGTAGGAAATTTGTTCGGCAGCTATATTAAATATTGTGATTATCAAAATGGTTTCTTAGACAAATTTGCTAGGTATACATTTTATGGACTAATTAAAGGTATTAATTATTTTAATAAATGTTATACTTTTTTAATGGACTTGTCCGCCCAACTTTGAAGGGTCATAAAATAAATAATACGCAATATATAAAACCAAGAGGTATACAAGCTACTCTAAAAGTTTAATATGTTTACGATTTTTATTAGTATTTTGTTATTTTATTCATTAGTCATCATCCCTATATGGTGAATACCGAATGAAAATCCTATCAGTAGTTTTTGAGTTTATCGCGAACAAACAGACAGACTGACGCAGCTAGGAACTTTGTTTTATAATAATGTAGTGATATCATCGGTAACATACCTACCACAACAAGAAAATAAAAAGATTAAAAAAACCGGCCAAGTGTGAGTCGGACTCGCGCACGAATGGTTCCGTGCCAAAAAAAAAACCGGCCAAGTGCGAGTCAACTCGCGCACGAAGGGTGCCGTAATAAAACAGCTAAAAAAATCACGTTTGTTGTATGGGAGCCCCCTTAAATATTTATTTTATTCTGTTTTTAGCATATGTTATTATAGCAGCAATAGAAATACACGATCTGTGAAAATTTCAACTGTCTACCTGTAGTCGTTATCAATATCGAGCAAAAAACGGCAAAAAAAAATCACGTTTGTTGTATGGGAGCCCCCCTAAAATATATATTTAATTCTGTTTTTAGTATTTGTTGTTATAGCGGCAAAAGAAATACATCATCTGTGAAAATTTCAACTGTCTAGCTATCACGGTTCATGACATACAGACAGACAGACAGACAGACGGACAGCGGAGGCTTAGTAATAGGGTCCCGTTTTTACCCTTTGGGTACGGAACCTTAAAAACAGCAAAAAAATCACGTTTGTTGTATGGGAGCCCCCCTTAAATACTTATTTTATTGTGCTTTAGTATTTGTTGTTATAGCGGCAACAGAAATACATCATCTGTGAAAATTTCAACTGTCTAGCTATCACGGTTCATGAGATACAGCCTGGTGACAGACAGACAGACAGACGGACAGCGGAGGCTTAGTAATAGGGTCCCGTTTTTACCCTTTGGTACGGAACCCTAAAAAAGCAAAACCTCCTTCAAAAACCTTTAAAAAGGTTTAAAAAAAAGCAAGAAATAATGTTCGAACCGAGTATTTCAAAAACGTCTAATGAAGTCGGGTGGAGATTTAAGAATATAAACGATATAAGTAAAAAACCCACCCTACTTCAACAGACATTTTGAAATAATCGATTTGAACATAATTTCTTGTTTTTTAGAGTTGTTTTTTAAAGGTTTTTGAAGGGGGTTTTGCTTCTTTGTGATCATGGGGCATATGGACATGGGGAATATATGAGACTCAAAATAAACAGGTAGATGGTGTAAATCCCGACATAGTTTATTGTAATAATAGTAATCATATTTAACATTAAATTCAGGCAAATGGATGAACTAAGTATATTGATTTGCAAACAAACTACGAGTATGTACTTAGATTATAATAATAATTATTGTTCATTCCAGTACTTGTTTGCGTTGTTTTATCAAATAACGGAAATGTTATCTGCTGTTTATAATACCTTGACTGAGATTGTGAATCGCGGTTATCAGGTGAGAAATGTCTTCCTTAATAAGAGTTTGCTGCCCTTAACTACTTTTGCCCACGACATCGTCTACTTGGACAATACCTAAGGATACTTTTGCCGGGATAAAAGTATCATAGGTCTTAACCCAGGCTATAAACTATCTGTGTGCCATTCCAAATTCGTTCAGCCGTTTCTGCGTGATAGAGTAACAAACGGACAAATATTAAACTTTCACTTTTATAGTATTAGTAGATCCATTATATCTCGTTCCAGTTCCCATTCCCGTATTATTTTTTCCATACAAAAATTTAACCCTCATGTCAGCTCTTTAGATTCAGCCAAACTTTATCACGACTTGTATACTATATATAAAGGACCAATAATAGATTTTCCTGTTTGATTTTTTTTATTATACAATATGACTAAGTGACTATGCATAAAGCACCGAATTTTCAGCATAACAGCAGGTTACTTCTACAAATCTATGGTCCTGGCAAGAAACGGGATTCTCCACACGCGTCCAATTTGCTTTACAAAAGCCCTAAAATAATAAAATATTAACTTTATTTCAGATGAATATTGTATTTCATACCATAACTACTTTAAATTCTATCCAGAAGTTAATACTGCTTCTATCTCCTGCAATATCAGCTGGTCTTTTGGCTTCAGAAGCGAATAAATTAAAAATAATTTTGCTTGAAAGACTTCTACAAGAAAGAGGTAAGAAATTTGAAATAGGTTTACTAAATTGGCTGCTCGCCTTATATTTCGATGCTCTGTCGGACCAAAGTGTTTTGATGGTTTTTACAATAATTCTAGAATGTTTACATCTTTATACAATGTTTATTAACATATTTGGTAAAGAAATAAAGCATTATGCTTCAAATTCGTCCGAAGATATTAGTACACATGTAGCGAATCCTTCGCATAATTATGATTGAACTTCACTTACAAGTAAGTTCGTTTAATCATTAATTCTAATATAGTCGGGAATTAATTAAAAATATGAAAAAGGACGGAAAATAGAAGTCAAAAGACAAACGAAATAACCATCGAAATTCGAGTAACTAGAAGGTTCTAAGGGGTATATAAGAAGCGGCGAAACGCACAATCGATGTAGTAGTTAAATAGAAGTGTAACTGGAGAATGAAGAGAGGAACAAGAAGAAGGAAGATGAAGAAGTTGTAAAGTGGCAGAGAAGAAGTACAGTAGTCAGAAGAAGAGGAAGATGAAGAGGTAGTGAAGAAGAGAAGTAAGGAGGTGAGGTACTAGCGATAGTATCTGAGAAAAGGATGTCGTCGAGTTCAGCGCCGAGAGGCTACGTCGTTCGGACGTGACGCTATTTGGCAGGGCGGACCGCGACTTGGAAGAGGAGTAGTGGAGATGTCATCGAGTAACAGTGCTGGGTGGAAGACTACAGTCTTCCAAGTCGCGGTCCGCCCTGCCAAATAGCGTCACGTCCGAACGACGTAGTCTCTCGGCGCTGAACTCGACGACATCCTTTTCTCAGATACTATCGCTAGTACCTCACCTCCTTACTTCTCTTCATCACTATACCACTACTCTGTGTGGTGTACCACACAGAAGGGTGGACCTTGAAATTTGGAGGAACACCACGTCACTCACAGGAAGACGGAAGGACATCGAACGGAAAGACTGCGTCACTCAGAGTGACTGGTTTTTGGTAGTAAAGCGTCGTCTCTGCAACCACAGCGTTTTCCTTCCAATCCCGTACCCTGCGTCCGTTACATTATTTTTATAGTTTTTAATAAAATTATGGCACGTGAGCATGTTGGCGCAATCAAAAGCAAACTAAATCAAGATATCAACCCCGTTTGAAAGTGCGCCGTTATTGGTGGTGCCGCTATTGAGACTGACCGGACATCTAGGGATACTTGATCGAAGGTGTTATTGGAAGGTCGCATTTGGCATAAAAGGAAGAAACCGAAGCGAAGCGAGGGCGGGTCGCTAGTAAAATAGAATACCTCGGTGTCTTCCTTTTATAGTAAGGGAACGCAATATCTTGGTGACCTAGAAGCACAGACCATACAACAATACTATAAGAATAAATTATTTATTCTTATGCTAGAAGCGCTAATCTGGCCGTACCAAAAACACTTCCATCGATATTTTTTGCGCCAGCAATGGAGAATGTCTAAAAAAAACAACTCTTTAATAAAAAATATTCAGCCAATTTGGTTTTTATTTCAAAAAGAACTTCTTGTCAGTTAAAAGAGTCTGGAACGGGTGGTAGGAAAATAAAGACAATTAAAAAGTACTTAATAATTAAGTTTATTTGAATAAAGCAATTTTTGACTTGACTCGACTTTAAACATTAAATCTCTTACAGGTGAACATCATGTTCCTGACTTGGAAAAGTTCGCAGAATACGTATCGAAGCGATCACTACAATGCACAGTGTTCAAGCTGATTCCTCTAGACTCGACATTACCTTTCACGGCCCTGGATTTATGCATCACTTACCAAATCTGTATAGTGCAAATGTTACATGTATTTTAAAATAGATTATCTGATAATTATGCCAGTTTTCTTATTGATTCTCTACATATCTTTGAGAACGTTAGTAAATAAGTAACAATAAAACCTCCTTTAAAAACAAAAACTGGGGCTGGATAGAAGACAACTTTTTTTATTCTATAATCCCCACCCGACTTCATTGTCGTTTTATATTAAAACTAGCGGCCGCCCGCGGTTTCACCCGCGTGGTTACCGTTCTCTTAAGAATATGGGGATAAAAAGTATTCTATGTTTTAATCTAGGCTATCTACTATGTGTGTGCCAAATTTCAACCAAATCTGTTCAGTAGTTTTTGCGTGATTGAGTAACAAACATCCAAACATCTAAACATCCAAACATCCAAACCCACAAACTTTCACATTTATAATATTAGTAGGAAGTAGGATTAGTAGGATTGATATGCGTATTGGTGATTTTAACATCATATCTTGCTTTTTAGAAGGAGGTCTTTTTTTTTTTTTAGTTTTTTTTATTTTCAACCTTTTTGTGGTAAGTATGTATGTAAGCGTGTAATATTTTTTAACTTTATAATAAAGGTATTTTCAAAATGCCCACAACTCAGTTTCCGAATTAACGCTGTTTGTTTTTAAGGAGTTGTTGTGCCTTCGTAGACCAAGTCTATTCCAGAGCGTCGCAGACCATAGCTCGGTTTGTTTTGGATTGTCATAAACCTACCAATATCTCAATCACTATACATATCCTATTTGTTTGAGAAATTCCCTTGGATATCTTCAAAGTCCAAGGTCCAATGTCAATGGAATTAAAAAGACTACACTTAAGGTATCTGTTTTCCAACAAAAAATCATGTGATTCTGTTCATAAATTAACAAAGTCCTCAACCGTTAACCCAATCACAGTATTTTCAGGATTACTTGAAAACTACAATTTTATTACCATAAGATTTGAAGGGCAGAAGTTTACCTAACTGGGAACATATTTCTTGAACATATTCACTTCTCAAGCTTACGCGCTCACTAGACATGAAATAAAACAATTTTTAACGGATACTAGCGCGGTTTTATTGAAAGTTCTTTGGTAATTAGTTGGTATTTGGTTTGATTTTTGGTTTTCCCGACGTTTCGGCACCTTTGCAGCTGCCGTGGTCACGGGGGACTGAAGCCACTCGTGAGCCTACCCTCAAGCGATGATTTTTTTAAGACGTTCAGAAATTAATATTTAACAAAAATTTTTTTATTGGTTTAAGTTAATTTAGAATTTAATTTTGTGATTTAATTAATGCTAATAAGAGAGAATCTAGTGAAACTACCTACCACCATTTCATAAAATTGGGAGGCCCCTCCAAGAAAGAAATGGCGAAAGAAAACTTGGAGAGGAAAGCCGACCTCCGTCTTTTATATATATTAATTTATTTGCAAAAGGAACTAACCGTATCCGTATCTTCGAAATAAATAAATATCCTAATTTCAATAGAGATGATGGTTGGAAAATTCCACCAGCTTGGGATCCCATCATTCACAAGCTAAAGCCCCAAACACACACTGCAAGATCTAATGATACGGTTAGTTCCTTTTGCAAATAAATTAATATATATAAAAGACGGAGGTCGGCTTTCCTCTCCAAGTTTTCTTTCGCCATTTCTTTCTTGGAGGGGCCTCCCAATTTTATGAAATGGTGGTAGTTTCAGTAGATTCTCTCTTATTAGCATTAATTAAATCACAAAATTAAATTATAAATTAACTTAAACCAATTAAAAAAAAATTTGTTAAATATTAATTTCTGAACGTCTTAAAAAATTCATCACTTGAGGGTAGGCTCACGAGTGGCTTCAGTCCCCCGTGACCACGGCAGCTGCAAAGGTGCCGAAACGTTGGGAAAACCAAAAATCAAACCAAATACCAACTAATTACCAAAGAACTTTCAATAAAACCGCGCTAGTATCCGTTAAAAATTGTTTTATTTCATATTTCTTGAACTTTTAACTTTAATAGTGTAAAGTTTATGAGAAAAAGAAATTAGAACTGATAAAAGTTCATTCAAAAGAAAAAATGTAACAAAAAATTTATACGTTAAAATGAAGACAAATGGAAGAAATTTCGGAAATGGTATCTTCGTGCCCTCTAGCATGACCGCCGAAACATGATATACAACGTGTAACAGAATTATTGGCTTGAACAGATATGGTAGATAGAGACCATCAAACTAAACAACTTTTTCACTACTCACAGTTCTAAACATTTTACTATTATTTTCATCAACTAAACTAAATCTAACCAAAATACAGTTTTACAGGTTGCCTTAATTTGTGGGATAAGCGGTGCACGCAGGAGGATAGAACTGGCTTACCACATCCATAATTTTACAAATTGTACATTTAGGTTTTAATAAAATAAACTTCGGTGTTGCTGTGCTAAAACGGCAGTGAAACGTGGCCGCTAACTATGGGTCTCATAAGGAGGCTCAAGGTCATTCAGCGTGCAATGGAGAGAGCCATGCTCGGCGTTTCTCTACGTGATCAAATCAGAAACGAGGAGATCCGCAGGAGAACTAAAGTAACCGACATCGCTCGAAGGATTGCTCAGCTGAAGTGGCAATGGGCGGGACACATAGCGAGAAGAACCGATGGCCGTTGGGGCAGAAAGGTTCTGGAATGGCGACCGCGCACCGGACGACGCTCCGTGGGTAGGCCCCCGACAAGGTGGACCGACGATCTGGTGGAGGTCGCGGAAAGCCAGTGGATGCAGGTAGCGCAGGACCGATCGTCGTGGAGATCCTTAGGGGAGGCCTATACCCAGCAGTGGGTGTCGTGTGGCTGATATGATGAAAATAAACTATTCAATATTGTATTTTATTTTCTCGCAATCGTAGTGAAAAGTAGAGTGTAACACACGACGCTAAAAACCCATTGCAACTCGGTTTCTATTTATTCCCTCGCTAAAGCTCGGGAATAAAACTACCTCGTATGCAATGTGTCATTTTAGCGTCTTGTATAACAATCTACTATTACTATAGAACCAACTCTGAAAACGAACGGTCAAAATCCATTGTCTTTTGACAAGAACGTTATAAATTGTTATAATCATATCGCGTTTCAATAGGCATGCTGTAAGAAGACTGTTCAGCAAAATGGCAAACGTTAATAAATATCATAATAACCCACAATAAATGATCATTGGCTCATTTCTTAATGAATCAATTTTCAGGGTTCAAGTTAAATTCAAAATTTAAAGTCATTATTCAGTTCATACAATGAAGAATCAGTTAATACAATGAAGTTGCGTTTTCAATTTCAATTATTTTTTTCAATGCATCAAGATAGTTAAAATAGTGTAGTTACAATAAAACTAATCAAATGAATTAATTATGTATTCAACGTGAGATCATTTTGAATACCTTCTTTACGTCAAAATTAGGAATAAAATTATAATCTCAATAGGATTAGACACCTACTCAAAGAAAATACTTAATTCATGTTCTGGACAGAAGTGGCGTATGCAATATTTCGTGGAGTAGTACTAATAGGTATCTATTCTATGATTTCGTCTTCGATTCAGAGATATGGACTGGACTAGACCGGACCGCCAATTTTAAAGGAATCTCCTATGACTTTCAAATTTCTATTAACTGAGTTGCCATGCTTAATGTTGCGACCTCTTAATTTATGTCCTGGAGGTTGGAGAAATTCATGAGGTCAATTCGAGTTCCTCTTTCGAAGGGGTGCCCCAGGGTCACCAAGTTACGCCACTGAATTTGGTTCTATTTAGTTCAGCAACTAACTACATGACACCATGGTTGCGCCACCAGTGTGTGATTCGATTGTTGCCCCAAATTGGCTGCGCAACCAACTGGATACGAGGTGAGGTACCCTCCATATAGGTACTGCATGTTTACCGCTAACCACAGCAGTAACTTTTCAACGTCAGCAGATAACATTGAAAATTGGCTGTTAGTAGCGTCAGCATCATCATGCTATGCTGACTCTAAGATGTGCTTCTGGTAAATGCTTTTAAAGTTTATGATGTAGTTAATGAGTTTGTTAATAAAAAGTTAAAAAAAATGGTGTAGGTACTCGTGAAATCAATTTCCTCTTGACTAACTTTAAAACATAACTAACATTCAGCGGTTGGAGCGGTTGGAGTCCCGCCTCAATGTGAACTTCAACTGGTGAGGGTACCGACCGAACATCTGTCGACCTTCATGAAAGAAGGTTTTTGGCCGAAGGGTGTCCTGTTCAGACGCCTTCGCGGTCGGATATCGGACACTGCATTGCGCAACACTTCGCCGCCTTCGATACGTGTAAACAAATAGATTGTATTTTGATATAATAATTATGTATGTTAGTCTGTAAGGTATATATTGTATGGGCCTAGTAGCCTGAAATAAATGGTTAAATAAAATAAAATAAAAATTTAAATATTAGATAACTTTCTAAACCTTTTTTTTTGTCTTGTTGCTTAAAGTTTATTTGTTATGACGAGATCAAGAGAAAATTTAATAGTTTTGAAAAGGCCAAAAACTCTGACGTCAAAAATACGCTTCTTTAGTAAAAAATGTAATTAAATCAATATGCAAAATGTTTTCAACGACTACATTCAAAGAAAATGACTTCTAAGATCTACGTGAATCGGGATTTTGAATACGTCAATATTAAATACAGTGCTGAAACTTCGAAAATAAGCCACGTATTGCTATGGTGGAAACTCAATTAATAAATTATGCTAAATACATCTAAGCAATCACTTAAATTTTGAGGCAAAACACTTAACTTTTTTAGGTTAATTTGTAACAAATTACAGCTGTCTTCATTAATCATTCTACATTAACTTTTGAATAAATTTATTAATTTGATTAGAGTTTTTACTTGGTATTGGAAGTTACTAAAAAGGTACACACGTGTTCGTAAAAATTGAATTTTAACATTATAAAAAAATATGATGACATGGAATAATATCGAGATGACATCAAACACTAAAATTAACAAAGTTGTAAAAGTATTTTTTATTTCTATACAACTAATATTGTGTCTTGATTTTGGTTTTATCCGTAACGCTCATAGTAAGCTTTTCAAAGCATTAAGCTTTGTTCAACTTATTTGTTATAACTGTTTAGTATATTATTTATTTCATTCATTTCAAGAAAAAAATGCAGTAAAATTTTGGATGTACTTGGGGTTCTTGTATTGGACCTTAGCATGTATGACAATGCTGGCATCCAACTCAAATGCGACATTTTATTCAATGCTTAAAGAGTTAGATGTATTGGATTTGAAATTAAAAGCTACATATTTTCAAAATTTGACAGTTGTAATATGTATAGTTATTGATTTTTTGTACTGTTTCTCAAGTTCTTGTGTGTTACTTTGTTATTTTGTTTTTTATAAAGATAAGTTTTACTATTATATCAGAGTGCTATTCATCAATGCAAGTCAATTTTCATACGACACAATAATGATAGTGTTTTCTTTTGTTTTCTACAATATTTATCGAAGGTTGCTATTATTGAATAGCTTTGTTAAAAAAGAAGACCTTCCAGTTATTGATTTAATGGCTCTTTATAAAGATATTGCAGACCTTACGGAAAAGTATAAAAGTTCGTTTGAAATTGTGGTAAGAAAAATAGTAAAAAAAATAAAATATTCTCTTCTTTTCTTTAAATAGCTTGCGTTTTTTAGTAATATGAACAATATTACTCGCTTATTTAATATTAAGTTCTGGCAAATGGATTTTCATACTACGAGTAGGTACTTTGATTATAATAATAATTATTGTTTATTCCAGTACTTGTTTGCGTTGGTTTTTCAAATACCAGAAATGTTATCTGTTATTTATCATACCTTGACTGAGATTGTGGACCGCGGCTATCAGGTGAGAAAAGATTTCCTTCTGAATATAATTGAAAAAAAAAAAAAAAAAAAATCGGCTCACCCGTAGCAGCTCAGTCGGGACTAGAATCCGCACCCTTGGGATTCCGGCCCAATGAACTAACTAATGGCTTACAGCGGAAACGTAAAAAGTATTAGAAATTTCGCCACTCCCGCTGGCGCCACTCGGTAGCATAAATTGGTTAGTGCATTGGGCCGGAATCCTAAGGGTGCGGGTTCGAGTCCCGTCTGAGCTGCTACGGGTGAGTCGATTTTTTCTAATATTTTTTCAATTATATTAATAATCTTAATATAAAATAGCATTGTGAATGCATAAAAAATCTAAAAGTTTAAAAGTTTTCCTTCTGTCATTATTTAGCTTTTTAACGGTCTTCGTCCGAAGAAGAAAGAGCCTTTGACCGGGATTAAAAGTATCCTATGTTTTAACGCAGGCTATAAACTATTTGTATGGCATTCCAAATCCGTTTAGCCATTTTTGCGTGATTGAGTCATAAACAGACAAAGATTAAACTTTTACTTTATAATATAACATACATACATACAGACATACATACACTGACGCCTCTTTCCCATGGGGGTAGGCAGAGACTATGGATCGCCACCTACTACGATCCTTGCACACTTCTTTCGCTTCATTCACATCCATCAATCTTTTCATACATGCCCTGCGGTTTTTGTCACTGCGTATACCAGCCTTTTTTATAATAACCCCTATTTGGTCCGCGTAGGTTTTTCTGGGACGCCCTTGTGCAATCGTTCCTTCCACATTCGCACAATATATCTCTTTCGTGATTCGCCTTTCATTCATCCTCTCTAAGTGACCAAACCACCGGAGCATTCCTTTCTCAATTCTTGTCACTATATCATCTTTCAGACCACACCTTTTACGAATCACCTCATTGCTCACTATATCACTCAGTTTTACTCCGCATATTTTCCTCAACGATCGCATCTCTACCGCATTTATTCTGCTTTCATTCTTCTTCTGCCATACCCAAGATTCACTTCCATACATCAGTGTCGGTACCAGCACTCCGTTATGAATAGCCATTCGCGCCTTTGCAGAAACGGTTTGGCTACTCATAACCGGGTGTATAGCACCACTCACCGAATTTCCTTTCTTCACTCATCTTTCTATGTCTTCCTCACTCTTTCCATCCCTTGTGAACAAAATCCCCAAGTATACAAACTCACGAACTTGTTCCACTTTT
The DNA here is from genome assembly GCA_928269145.1 of Agriphila tristella. Classification (NCBI taxonomy): domain Eukaryota; kingdom Metazoa; phylum Arthropoda; class Insecta; order Lepidoptera; family Crambidae; genus Agriphila; species Agriphila tristella. The sequence goes on along the minus strand of OV743433.1, from coordinate 35,274,052 downwards.
TCGCCACCTAACAAAACCGTACAGTCAGTCATTTCTTCATCTCTCTCAAACACCATCACTTTCGTCTTAGTTACATTCACTTTTATAATATAAGTAGATCCATATTCCGTTCCTGTTCGTTCCCGTTCTCGTATCCGTACCCGTTCTCGTTCCTGTTACCATTCTCGTATTATTTTTCCATACAAAATTTAAACCCCCATTTCAGCCCTGATGCGGCCAAACTTTATCACGACTTATAAACACACATATTTTTTTTATATGGAGGTTCATACCTAGTATACACAGTACCTAGCTTTTTCTATTTGATAGGCTGGTTTATTTTGTTACTAGCAGCCGCCTGCGACTTCGTCTGCGTGGACAGTTTTTTCGCAATCCCTCGGGAACTATACGTTTTTTCTGGATGAAAGGTACTCTATGTCCTTTTTTGTACTCCTGACAACGTGTATGTAAAATTTCATGATGATCGGTTCAGTAGTTAAGACGTGAAGGCGTAACAAACAAACAAACAAACGGACTTTCGCATTTATAATATTAGTAAGGATAAGGATACAGTATAACTTAGTAATTACCTATTGCATTACCTACCTATGCATAAAGCACCGAATTTTCAGCATAGATATAATCAAGACAGAGAAAGAAATAACTACGTAGAACTGCAGGTTACTTTTACAAATCTATGGTTCTGTCAAGAAACACAATTCTCCATCCGTGTCCAATCTGCTTTAATTAGCTTCGAGCTAGGTAAATAAAGCCCTGAAAGAACAACTAATTTACTTCATTTCAGATGAAAATTGTATTTCATACCATAACTACTATGAATTCTATCCAAAAGTTTATACTGCTTGTATCTCCTGCAATATCAGCTGGTCTCTTGGCTTCAGAAGCTAATAAATTGAAAGTAATTTTACTTGAAAGACTTCTACAAGAGAGAGGTAAGAAAGGATTTGAAATAGTTTTACTCTGCTTTTTAACTCGTCGTCTTTGAAGTTTGATGACCCATAAAATATAAAACCTTGGTGTCTTCCTTTATAGTAAGGTAATGCTTGGTGTCCAAGAAGCGCCAATCTAATAAAATAAAAACAGCCCCAGTCGTAGGAGGAAAAAAAACGAAGAATACGGCTATTCATGAACCAAAGATTTCCTTCGGTAGGATTGATCCTTGGGTTCCTAAAATGGGTTTACGAAGTGGTGGCTCCTGGATTTTTCAAGCAGGTGGGGGGGAGGGGGAATTCTGCCTTAACGAAGTCCGAGGTTAATAACTGCCTAAGTTTAGATACTAAGCCAAGTTTGGTATCATTTTCGGATAAATCAATGACGTAGAATTCATTTCTGGTATAAAATGCAATTTATTAAGAAGTTTCCTAAACATTACACAATAACCAATATTTTCAACTACATTTTTTTTACTTTAAGTCACCGTAAATATTAAACTGATGTTCTTATTTGCAAACAAAAAATACGAAAACAAAGCTTATAAAATGAAGAGTTGAAAAAATATAACTTACACATTTCTTTATAAACAATAAATAGCGAAAAAAAATTTCACTGTCGCGTGCCGTCACACCTATGGAAATATTATTATTTTTTATTAAAACAATATGGGTATCAAATGAAAGGTAATAAACAGCCAATTCCAAATATATATACATTATAACACTTTTATTTAACTGTTTTGAAAGAAACTTAAAAAGTATAACGCAGAATTAAAAAATATCAGTAAACTAGCGGCTGCCCGCGGTTTCACCCGCGTGGTTCCCGTTCCCGTGGGAATGTCGGGATAAAAAGTATCCTATGTTTTAATCTAGGCTATCTCCTATCTGTGTGCCAAATTTCAACCAAATCCGTTCAGTAGTTTTTGCGTGATTGAGGAACAAACATCCAAACATCTAAACATCCAAACATCCAAACCCACAAACTTTCACATTTATAATATTAGTAGGATAGTAGGATTATTAGAAAAACAAAAAAATGGCAGTCAATATCGACAAAAAAAAGGCAAATATCACAAGCGCGCATGTAACTACCACTTTTTCAGATGTTGTAAGGTACCTTGAGAGTAGTTCTACCCAAGTTTTAACCCTTGGAAACCCTGTACTGCTGGAAAAACTTGGCACTTGTTTCAGTATTTTCGAAAAAACTACCTTAAGGAATCGTTTTTCAGGTATCTCTACTCTATAGTTTTATAAAGCTAACTAAATTTGCTACAATTTGAGCCTATCACAAACAAGTTTCGAATTGATATTTAAAATTTTAATATTTAATAAAAATAATAATTTCCTTACAACGGTAACGAAGTTATTTTTTTTAATTAGCCAAAACAAGAATATTTTCTTTTATTATTATTTTAAAAATAAAAGGATATAAGAGCTCCTACGATGTATTTTTCTTTTTCAAATATTCCAATTTGTGTATTTAATGGCAATTTTTTTCTTTAATCAAGCGAGTATTTTATTTTTGTTTGAATTTTTTTTAAATAGTTTAACAACTGAATCGTAAATCCAAAAATGAATTCGACACCCTAAATTCATACGAATATGATATCAAACTGGGCATAGCAGCTTAACTAATACATCTATCGAGATTGGGCTGAAAGCCAAAACTTCAAAAAATTTACTACAAAAATCGTGGTGGCTCCACTTCTTATATCCATCCTAGGGTCCTAAGGACCAATCCTACCAAAGGAAATCTCTGGTTCACAAAACGCCGTATTTTTCACCCTACTGACGCCGCACTGACTATGGCGCGCGGTTCAAATTGCTATAGTTTATGACGTCAATGCACTGTCCGTCCTCGTCATTGTGTTATGAAATGACAAGTACAGTAGTGCATTGGTATCGCTCTCGCTATAGCTTTGAGAGGCAGTAGAGCCACGCTTTGGTTTAAAATTCTGCACAGTCAGCAATAAAATTAGCTTAACACTAGTAGTTTGTGAAAGCAACTTTTTTGAATAATGTTTCAAACTGTATGGCACCTGTCAAAAAAGTTGCTTTGACAAAGTTCTAAAGTGTTGAGCAACTTTCATTGCATATTATTAAAATGAATGAAATCTCTTGCAGGTGAACATCATGTTCCTGACTTGGAAATCTTCGCAAAATACGTATCGAAGCGATCGCTACAATGCACAGTTTTCAAGCTGGTTCCTCTAGACTGGACACTACCTTTCACGGCCCTGGATTTATGCATAACTTACCAAATCTGTATAGTGCAAATGTTACATTTATTTTAAAATAAATTATCTGATAATTTATGTCAGATTTTTTATTGATCCTCCACGTATCTTTGATAAAGTTAGTAAATAAGTAACGATAAAACCTCATTTAATAATAAAAAAAAAACAAAATCTGGGGCTGGATGGAGGACAATTTTTTTATTCTAGTTAAAATCCACAACCGCTCATTTGACGTTTTTTATTAAAATTAATATGCTTATTTGTTATTTTGATATTATTTCTTACTTTTTGAGCTATTTGATTTTAAAGCTGGCTTTGTATTTATTTTTAGGTTTTTGAAGGAGGTTTTTTTTAGAAGCTTTTTTAATTTTTCAAATATTTTGTGGTAAGTATTTAAGCGTGTAATATTTTTTAACTTTATAAGATAGGTATTTTCAAAATGCTCATAGCTCAGTTTCCAAATCCACGCTGTTTGTTTTTAAGGAGTTGTTGTGCCTTCGTAGTTCAAGTCTATTCCAGAACGTCGCAGACCATAGCTCGGTTTGTTTTGGATTGTCATAAACCTACAAATATCTCAATTACTATACATATCCTATTTGAGTTTGAGGAGTTGCCTTGGATATCTTTCAAGTGCAAGGTCCAATGTCAATGAAATTAAAAAGACTACACTTAAGTTATCTCTTTTCCAACAATAGTTCCGTAAAATTACGGGAGCTAGTATGACGAAATAGAAATAATTTATCAGATTATACAGAGTTGGTACCTATAGTAAAAGTTATTTAGTTTGATGGTTCCTATCCATATTACTGACTATGGCCTGCATAGTCAGTGCATAGAAATCGATTGCTTTCAAGTTGCTATAGTTTATGACGTTAATGATAAAAGTAATAAAACGAAAAGTAATGATTATCTATCAAAAACTTTATTATGTTCTTATGATGCAATTTGTTTAACGGAGACGTGGCTGAATGATTGTTTTTATAGTGCTGAGTATTTTCCCGAACAATATGTAGTTTTTCGTAACGACAGAGATGTAATCGCAAGCGGACTAAGCCGTGGCGGCGGGGTTGCTGTAGCTGTACTGCGCGAATTCGGGCCGGAGCTGACTCGCGACGCCCCGCTTGCCCCCGCGCTGGCTGACGACATCTGACGAGCTGTGGGTGAGCATCCCGCTCGGCTCGGCGGTGGCCGGCGGCGGCGCGGCGGCGGGCGGTCTGTCGTCGCCTTCCCCCTCGCGCCGCCGCCGCCGCCCCTCCGAGCCGGAGCGGGTTTTCGCCTCCGCTGCTTCGCTGCATATCATTTGTATATATTTCACACGGAGCGGATCACCTAAACCGGTTGATTGGTTTTTTTGATAGGGTTTACAATTACATGGATAGTCATTACGATGATAAATTCTTGATTTTAGGAGATTTCAATGTAACAAATGCTAAATGGCAATTTGATCCAGATGTGGACAGTATGTCACTGTTTACTAATGAATGTGAATTAGCCTTCTCTGTCGCCGACTTTTTGAATACAGCAAACCTTAAGCAATATAACTCCATTCCTAATCGCAATAATAGATTCCTCGATCTCATTTTTTGTAACACTCATTGCAACGTTACCCATTGCACGAGCCCACTAACTTTAGAAGATGCGCACCATCCTGCCATCGACGTTGATCTGTGTATTGTAAATTACAAATCATTTTACTATAATCCAAGTTGTCTTAAACGTTCATTTTACTTAGCCGACTATGACGCAATTAAATCCGAACTAGGACAAATAGATTGGCTTAAGGAATTCGAAAAATGTAAAACATTTGAAAGACTAATTAACTATTTCTATTCTATTTTAAATAAACTAATTGAAACATATGTTCCTTTAAAGCAAATTTCATCTTCTAATCGTTACGATCCTTGGGTATCACGACCTCTCATAAAAATGTTAAATGAAAAACGTAAACATCACCGTAACTGGAAACGATTTGGATGCAGTAGTGCTTATCGCTCCTTTTCTACTCTTAGGTCGCGTCGCGAGCACACAAATTGGAAAGTGAGTGTTATGCTGTCTATGTTAGGGTCACCGAAGATAATATAAAGAAAGACCCAAAATATTTTTGGACTTACGTAAAATCAAAGAAAGTTAAACCTAGTTTACCGGACACTTTGACATATGATGACATCACCAGCCGCGACGGGGTAGAAATTTGTAACTTATTTAATGATTATTTCCATTCTGTTTTTATTCACCCGGAATCGACTGCTTCTCAGTTAGATACCATTGTCGATACCGACTTGACTCCACTGAACGTTAGTCAAATTGACATAAGTGTGGATACCGTTAAAAAAGAAATACTCAGATTAGATATAAAAAAGGGGGCAGGTTATGACGGGATCCACCCATTGTTTCTACTAAAATGTGTCAATGAATTAGCCTATCCTATCGCCTACATATATAATAAATCGTTTGAAACGGGTACTTTTCCGGATATATGGAAGAAATCTTTGATTACACCCTTGCCTAAAAATGATAAAATTAATGATATTACACAGTATAGGCCAATATCTAAGCTAAGTATACTAGGTAAATTACTAGAAAAAAATCGTAACTGAACAATTGTCATTCATTGTTCGTAACTACATAACACCCTCCCAACATGGCTTTTTCCGTGGCAGATCCGTTGAAACTAATCTAATATCTTTTACGAGTGAAATACTGTCAAATATGGATAGAAAATCACAAACAGATGTCATGTATTCTGACTTTTCAAAGGCTTTTGATAAAATTAGTCATTCAATCCTATTAAAGAAGCTTTGGGAGGCCGGAATACATGGCGATCTGTTCCGTTGGGTTAAATCCTACATAAGTAATCGATCCCAGGCGGTTGCAATCAAGGGTTTCATTTCTGACTTCCGGGATGTGCCTTCGGGGGTTCCTCAAGGGTCACATCTCGGTCCTTTATTATTTTCCTTGTATATTAACGATATCAATAGTTGTTTAAAATACAGTAAATTGCTTTTGTACGCAGATGATGCAAAGATCTATAAAGTTATTAGGAATGAAGATGATTGCGCCGCATTACAGCTTGACATTTTGAATCTATCTGATTACTGTTCTCGTAATCAATTATTCATTAACTTAGATAAATGCTTTATTATAACCTATACTCGAAAACTTAAACCTATAATATTTAACTATCATCTAAATAATTATAATCTTACGAGAGTAGACAAGATTCGAGATCTAGGGATACTACTGGATAGGAAGCTAACCTTCAAGGAACATTATGATAACATTGTACAAAAATCTAATAGGCAACTTGGTTTTCTACTCCGAGTATGCAAACCGTTTAGAAATGATACCACATATAAAATTCTTTACTTCAGCCTCGTTCGATCAATTTTGGATTTCGGTTCTGTAGTCTGGTGCCCCTATTACTCTTCTGACATAAATAGATGTCACAAGAGTAGTAGAGAAATGCTTTAATAAACTTTTTCTGTATGGAAAGAATACAGAAAAAGTTTATTAAAGCATTAGAATATAGAACCGGATCTTCTTATGTATCTTATAACGACTCCCTTAAAAAATACAAATTGTTATCATTGAATTCCCGACGTACACAGTTCGATCTCGTATTTCTATATAAAATACTAAATAATTATATCGATTACCCTAACCTACTTACTGAAATAAAGTTTAAGATTCCATCAAAAAGTGTTCGCAGACCTAATAATCTTTTCACAATTCCTAGTTCAACTACTAATTATACATCAAACTCTTACTTTCACCGTTGTTTGACCACACGTAACAAAAAAGTTTCAAACATAGATATTTTTTACTAATTTAAACAAATATAAAAACTGTATTATAGATTATTTCATGTCTGATTGCTGATAGATTGTTACCTATTGACAAAATCACATTGTCTTTAATTATATTATGTAAAACTTTAAAACACCTTAAAGTGTGTTGTTCTTTAATATAGGTACTTATTATTAAATTTAATTTTAGAGTAGGTCCCAAAAATTGGTTTGTGCTTGTGGCCTGTTTCACAAATTCCGATTAAAGTAACTTCATTATTTACTTGACAAGTAATTTGATTTAGTTTCTGTCTCATTTTTGTTATATTGAACCATAATTGAATTAAGTTTTTACATTGTAAAGTCGCTTGATCTCGTTTATCACGAATCGTTCCCGATAAGATTTGTCACATACCTATTACATAATTTTCTTAAAGTAATAATAGGCACTCTAGGTCTATAAGTTTAATAATTATTAGTTTAAACATATTTATGTTGATGTACATGACTGTTTGTTGTCATTAAATAAATGAAAAAAATGAAAAAAAAAATTAATGCACTGTCTTCTTGTTGGTATCGCTATCGCTATAGCTTTGAGTTAGGAAGTAGAGCCCCGGTTTGGTCTGAGATTTTCTGTACGTAATGACTATTACATGAAAGCCCTAATTTGTTTCGAGTGGGTATTCTGTCTACTTTATAATTTGTAGCGCTATCTACAGTAATTAGCGGTAGTGGGTCCGCGTCCCACCTATTGATCTGACGGTTGTAACCGTCCGCTAAGACAAGAGGATCTAGATGATCACGGCCTATGAAAGAGACTAAAGCCTAAGTGGAAACCTAATAACCTACAGGACAGGAGGACAATCAAAATCCACTTACTACTCACCGTTGATTACAACTAAACTATTGGAACCTAATTTTACTGGATTAAATAACCTCCAAAATGCAATTAACTAAGTTTACTTTGTTCAACCCTAACTAACCTACAAAGAACCTTACTAACAAGCTTTGTGTGATCTGAGAGGACCTGTGAATGTCTAATGGAGGAACCCTGGCTGTGATAATTAGTGAACCCAAATTCTTTTAAAAGTGTGATTAGTATTGATTTTCATTTTCCAATAGAAGTATTCGCTTTTATTACTAGATTTTAATTATTCCTGCTATTACATTTATTTCTAAATGAAAATACCACTAAAAGTAAGTTATTGCTCTATTGATACAACCAGAGAAATAGAAATTAAGTCTGTGTTTTTCCTAAGTGAGCCTACTTTAATTTCATATTAATTCTTAATATTTGTCATACTGCCAAGGGAAACCCCATAGCTCTTTAGTGTCAAAAATGGGAATACTATAAATAGAGAGGAAAGCGTTCCCAACTACGTTCCGTTGATGAAGTAAGTATGAGTGAAATAAACCTACGTTGATAGGAAATGATCAAAGTGAATTTATGAGTTAAATGGAGGATTGTTATAAGGTAAAAGAGGGTATGTTCAACCATAATAGACTGTAAGGTAAAAATAGGTAAGTCGGGTTATAGAGAAAAGTTAAATTTGGATAATTCTCTTCCGCTGCCAAGTGTCAAATTATAGGTCATGTATGACGTTATTCTAAATAATGTAAATTATCTATTGTCAACTTAATTCATTAAGATAAGAGAGATTATTTCAGGTAAGTTAAGGAGTTTTAGTCGCCTGAGATCAAAGTATAATAAAATCTTCAGCGCTATTAAATAAGAATTCTTTTACTTTCTTGAGTTATTGTACAAGTAGTGAGTATGCAATTGTGTTTTTGCCAGCTAAGGTACAAGCACCGCCCCGCTTTATACAATGGATCTCGACACCGGAATTGGGCAATCCTCTTCTGGCCAGCCATATTTTGTTCATGATAAATTTACTTAGTAATTTTATTATATTAAAATATTTGGTCTTTGTCAGTCTGTTTCTACAAAAGAGGACGGAGCAAAATGCTCCCAAGCGAACTATCAGTTTTCACAATGAAGAATTCTCCTTCAATTGTGATGGCTGAATTACAATTTTTTTTTGCTTTAATAAATAATTCTAGTATGATTGTTTAACATTATAACAGATGGACACAACATTACTATCCATTTACTTGGGACACTGATAGTTCTCATATTCTGAAGGAAAGACAATTCTAAACAAGGTAATAAAGTTCTATGACGGATTCTTCATACTTTAATCTCGGCTAAATTATAAATATACAACCATAAACCGAATTGACTTCAGTTCATTTCATTTAAAGCTAAAGGCGATATTTCAATTAAATGTTGAGTAGACTAGGCAATATTTGATATCAATAAAATTCTATTTCTTTCATCCTCAAATTGAGTTGGTTGAACCTAGTTGTAATATTTGAACTCAGATAATATGTTGAACTTATTATTTGTGAATTTAATGTATTCACTAAATAATATAATATTTTCATAGTAGGTAGATACTTTTCAAAGTATTATCTCACTGTTAGTCATAACCTTCATTCTGTTAATTTGAAAGGTTTACTCAAACTATGATCTAGTGTTCCATAAACTGTGATTCAACATTAGTTTAATGGTAACACGGGCTTATTCCATACACCCAGATCTTGTTTTAGCACTCCTTCCTCAATCACCAAAACGGATTATCTCAACTGTAAACGACCAATTGAAAACAGGTTCAATTTTACCAATCCAATTCAAAGATGAATAATTATTCTTTATTTATGATTCATCTTTCACTATTAAATCATTATCCAATGTTAACAGAAGAATTTGTCTAGCTCTAATTAATAGTAAATCAAACTGTAGGTACTACTGAAGCTTGCAAAGTCTACTCAATTGAGCACATTATAATGATTATTCACAACACTGAGTCAAAGCATTAATAGATCTTTGTTAAGGCGCCTACCATGGAAGATTGATACTTTTCCTTCGGATCGGTCAACTTGTGGGTACTTACTGGAGCTTGCAAAGTCTACTCAATTGAGCACATCGTAGTAATTATTCACAACACTGAGTCATAGCATTAATAGATCTTTGTTAAGGCGCCTACTATGGAAGATTGATATTTTCAGATCGGTCAACTTGTGGGTACTTACTGAAGCTTGCGAAGTCTACTCAATTGATCACTTCGTAGTAATTATTCACAACACTGAGTCATAGCCTTAATAGATCTTTGTTAAGGCGCCTACTATGGAAGATTGATATTTTCGGATCGGTCAACTTGTGGGTACTTACTGAAGCTTGCGAAGTCTACTCAATTGATCACTTCGTAGTAATTATTCACAACACTGAGTCATAGCCTTAATAGATCTTTGTTAAGGCGCCTACTATGGAAGATTTATATTTTCGGATCGGTCAACTTGTGGGTACTTACTGAAGCTTGCGAAGTCTACTCAATTGATCACTTCGTAGTAATTATTCACAACACTGAGTCATAGCCTTAATAGATCTCTGTTAAGGCGCCTACTATGGAAGATTGATACTTTCCCTTCGGATCCTACCCAGTAGTTTCACATAACCTTTCGTTCACTATATTTAACACTTCTGCGCTTCCTAGATTCCGTTCCTAAATCATCCTACCTCATCACATCCTAGTCAAGTTCTTATGTACCACTGAATGACCTGCGGCAGCCATCTTGTTGGTACCATTCTCGACACCACCTGCCTATGTCTCGCTTCGACAGCCATTTTGTTGTACACCAACCTATTTGCGGCCTACCTAAATCTGATACACTGCGAATTGACCTACCTCTCCTTCGCCTATATAAGAGTTCCTAGCTTATCTAACGTTACTGCTGTTACCTTGCGGACAGCTCGACCTTCTTGAGAACGTCCAATCTTTTACCAGCATCCAAATTTCCCTCCCGTCTTGAGATGCAAACCTATTCTACTGTTCCTACGCGCCTAACAATGAATTTATAAACCTAATGAGTTTACCTGCCTACCAGCGACTAAATTTAGATTTCCTATGCAATATTTGTGATGCTTACCTCATCACCGACGCCCCGAATCTGTACAGCGTGAGCAAGCATGACTCGCCTAACTCTCTCCTAACAGCTTGAACGTGGCCAAATTTGATTGGGAGGGAACAAATAGGCACCTACAGCGGAATAAGTATACCGAATCCTCGGGACACCAACGCTAGCACGGAATTAGATTCTCAACTCCTTTCGGACCGTCGGATTGCTAGAGATGGGACACATTCGGTACACTTATGTGACTAGCTAGGCAATCTAGAAATTTTGATGCCCGTCTGATACGCCACATACCAGACTATTTTACCTAACCCCTTGAGGATTGACCGAACGCCCCTTAGAGACACAAAACTAATGATATTTATTCAAAATCAAACCCCCTTTATCGTTCCCCAACTGCTTATATAAATTTCAAACAAATTTGATTCGGAAAATTCTTAGATTTATTGGGAAATTTACTTTACTTCATGAAAATTCGTAAACAAAATCTACCTACTTTAATTTCAAGCTTACTTATACCATATAAGCCCTAATTAAAGCGTATATGCAAAAGACTCGCACCCGGTTGCGGACCTATACGTCAAAACCTCAATTAAACACTTTCTTCCTGACTTCTTGCTGTTTTCTTGCGTTATAAAAATACTACTTGTTCGAAGCTATCTTACAAAGAGGGTATTGACGGCTTCTACCGAGGTTCCACTTGATGCTACGTTGACGACGAGGAAAGTAAAGAGAGCGATTTCCCTCGAGCCACGTCTTTTATAGCCCCCCCAAAATCATTCACTCACTCCAGGAACCTCACCCCACACGATCTAAGCATCTTTTTTACCTACCTTCATTTCCCTACTTCACATAAATTATTCCTAAAATTTTCCCTTCTCCTTCAAAAATGGGGAGAATTCAGTTTTGTCTTACTCAACTTGTAAGTATAATATTTAAGTTACTAATCTTACAAAATGAACCCCTATACTAATCAATAATTCCAACGTACAATTCAACTAACTAATAACCTTCTATCTTCAAGATTCTTTATACTCAAGCGCACAATGACGCTCCATTTGTAACCAAATTAAAATTAATCTGTTACCTAAATATTTCTCTATACTGACATTTCAGCTACATTTGATTTAAGCAATTCATACAATTGTATGAAATAACGTTTCAATCATAAATAAATCAACAAGTTTTCCCCCTTACATCATTTCTAACAAAATTAACAACTTTGAATAATATTCAGCGTATTTATCCAGAATCATATGAAATTATTGTACTATAATCATAGAACTCTGATCAATACGAATCTTATATTCACAACAAATTGAACCCCCCATATGCTATAATTAGAATCCAACTTTTCAATCTTTTTATCTCGCCTTCCCCAAAATATCATAACCTCTAGAATCAATTTGCTAAAATACGTATTACAACATTTTCCATTAAGTATTCGGTCCAATTAAACCTAAAATTTCCGATCAATTTAACATCACAATGTTGGTACTTTAAAAACCCTAACTGGCAACACTCATCCGACTACTTTTACATTTTCTAAATGCCTACCCTCATTTGAATTATAAACCTGCAGCATAAAATCCCGCTTTCGAAGAAACTTCATATCAATCTCTCTTCGTACAACACCCAACGACAAGACAAACTTTATTAGGCTCCATCCACATTTTCCCATGAAATACTTTCTTATTACACCTTCAATAACTATTGTTTATGTTTTTTTAATAATATTTCTAGATTTATCCTTACAATATTTCTATTAATTAATTATCTCCCTTTTATTTCACAATTCGAGTTTTCAATTTACCACTAAACTGTCAACTAAACTCCGCCCAGAATAAAACATTGTTCCATTTCTTTTCTTTCTCTCTGTATTATCTCTGAACATCAAACCATATTATAAAATCAAATTAAACTTCCATTTTAATTTAAAATCTCCAATTTAAATGTGTCATGAAGCAAAGGCATGGTATAACAAAATACACTAATTTAAGCAAATACCGCCTACGATTAACAAAATGTACTAGATCCACTACAAAATTCTCCAAGCCAACTAAACTTGCATTTATCCCCCAAATCTAACTAATGTCTAATATTTCCTAAAACAAAATTTAAATTTACAACTATGATTAGGCAAAGGATATGGGACTTGCCTTGCGACCCTCAGTTACCATTTGGCGATCGATTTCTCATCGATTGATCCACTGGAACGACCTACTATATTTAATTTCGTTCTTTAGCTAAAACACATCACGTGGTGTGACACTACTGACAACTTACAGAAATAATTAACACCGAATTCAATCCTTTTTTAAGTAATCTTCTAAAATAAACTATTATAATGATATTCGAGAGGCTCTAATAAAATTTGATAAATAAACAATAATAAATATAAATAGATTTTAAGCCTATTAGCGTCGTTACCTAGACAGAGACTAATATTTGAATTTTAGCGCCGTGAAAGATTAAAAGAACTTCCGACATTATTGCTAACTCAAAACCTGAACTACTCTTTATTATAATAACTTGTTCGATAGTTAAATAATATTATGCTCAATATGAAACAAAATTCGAAAAATATTTGAGACAAAATAGCATGTTCAGTTTTGAACCGTTACACGGTGAGTCGTTTCTTTTCTAATGTTTTATTTAACATTAAATCTCTTGCAGGTGAACAACATGTTCCTGACTTAGAAAGCTTCGCAGAATACGTATCGAAACGATCGCTACAATGCACAGTGTTTAAGCTGATTCCTCTAGACTGGACATTTCCTTTCACGGCCCTGGATTTATGCATCACTTACCAAATCTGTATAGTGCAAATGTTACATTTATTTTAGAATTAAGTACCCGATAATGATAACTGTTTTTTATTGATCCTCTACGTGTCTTTAATAATGTTAGCAAACCAGTAGCAATTAATATTATAATAGCTTATGATAAATTTAAAAGAATAAAATCATAATTAAAGAAGACGACGTTTTCGCCTAAAATAACAGAAACCCACTTTACATTTTTGTTTCCTTATTAAGATTTAAAGGGCAAAAGTTTTCCTAACTGAGAACATATTTCTTGAACTTCTAACTTAAGAGAATAGAGCAAATAAATCTTAACATAATTCTGATTTATGCAAGCTTATGAGAAAAATTCAATTAGAACTGAAAAAAGTTGACTTAAAAGAAAAAATGAAACAAAAAAATTAACTCGGCAACAAAGAAGACAAATGGAAGAAATTCCGGAAATGGTGTCTAGTGAAATCATAAACTTTTCTCCTTCTTTACGTGAAATAAAGAATGTAACGTTGGATTTTAACAAAAATATCGTGATATTATATATTTATATAAAAATATGACAATAAATGATCGCAACAAAGCTTGCATTCTGCTGAATCTCTCTGCATGTTTATCAATACATACTTCAATTTAGTGCCCTTCGATATTCCATTGAATATTTTGCCTCACCGCGTCGTTCCCTCATGTCACCGAGTGTCGATCGTTATCCTACCGAGTATTGTGTGCGTGCATGACTGATGATCGGATATTCTATTGTAAAAATATGAGCTACTATATTTAGTTTAAAGATTCGTTTTTCATATTGTTCAATTCCTCGAGATAGTCAAACTAGTGTAGGCACAATAAAACTAATGAAATGAAATAATAATGTATTCAACGATAGACCATTTCGAATACCTTTTAACGTCAAAATGACAAAGAAATGTAAATAAATAGGTGCATTGCATAGGTACATTAGAATATATATACTTTTACTTTTCATGAAGCGACTGGTTGCGCCGCCATTGGTGTTCTAGTGCGATATGGCTCTAAGACACAACGAAAATGACCAAATGAAATTTGCCCAACAGGAGTACACCACAGTAAAGTGTAAGCTAACCAACCAGACGGCAGGCTCTCGATGTTTTTACCGAAAAGGGTTCTTTGTTGTAGTGATTGCATTGTTTTGACTTGGAACAAAGGGGCTTTTGAAGAATTTACGCACTAGAAATAATAATTAAATTCCTTTAATTAAAAAGCGTCCTTATTAAACCATATTTAATGCACAAGTATAAAATTGATATACAGGGTGAAATCGAAGTAATTGGCAATTTAAAACTAAGCATCTAAATTCTAACTGTGATATTGATAACTTTAGGGCAAAATATTTCTTAAATCACAGTGATCAAAATTCAAGGTGAAATAAAAATAAAAAATTACAAAAAGTCATAAGTAAGAGATTATTGATGATGCTAAAAAGCACGAAAGTTACGTTTTCTTATTTATTTTACTATTATTTTAATTTCACGTTTCATTCATTTCATGTTTTAGTAATCTTTTACTTATGACTTCTTGTGATTTTTTAAATGTTTATTTCACCTTGAATTTTGATCACTTATATTTAAGAAATTTTAGTCCTAAAGTTATTTCTTAGACTGCGGTTAGATTCTTAATTTATAAGATTGCCAATGACTTCAATTTTACCCTTTAAGTAAAGATGGTTATGAACTTTGTATTTTTACCATGGTGTAGTAAATAATATTTTATTTTATCAAAGACAGCTAGTACTCGATGGATTAGTTGTCTATGAGAAATTTAATTTCGCTTTTCGACGGTAGATGGCGCTGTACAAATTTCCCATACAAAATTACTCCATCGAATGTTTTTTTGCGCGTTATTTTTTCGATATGTTACGGGTACTGTTTTGTCCTTAAAATAATTGAGTACCTTTTTTATGTAACCATTAACGAGAAGTGCATTATCTATTATAAAATTTGGCCCCATTGTTTTTTTCGTAGTTTGTCAATTATCTTCACTTGAGTGTACAGTTGGGAGAAAAAGTCTTCATCCACCCAAATACCATAACCACTTGCAATTTTACAAATTATTGTATTTAAAATATTGTCGTTGAAAGTTGAAGGATTTGAAACCCAGGTCCAAATTTTCTTGAACGGACTTTCAAATGAACAACTCCTAGCTACCAAAGTACTTACTATAATGTTGGCTGAATTGCGTGCCTAAAGGAACTTGGTAAAGTAGAGCTGTAGGTCTCAGCAACTTAGTTTTGGGTGCCTGCGGCAAAGTACGCTAGGCATAGACATAGCTGTGGTCTCGTAGGGTTTGTTTCGACGTAATTTTAGTTAACGGAGTAGTTTTTGGCCAATGTGTCAATGAGTACTTAATGATACTGAATGATTTTATTTTGTAAAAACATAATAATGGAAAAATATTCAACATTTTAGATTCCGCGCGTACTTAAGTACCTCTATGGCGCAGTAGTTTAGTGCCGGGCCCAGCGATTGCGAAGGTTAAGCAAGCTTCGAAAAAAGCCGATAAGCGCTGGTAATATTAATATAATATAATACGCTGGGATAAGGTCCATTTTAGTATATGGAAATAAGCGCCGGTAGATCGGCGCCGGCTACCAGCTTTCTCTCTGTATACGGGCCTAGTGCATTGGGCCAGAATCCCAAGGGTGCAGGTTCGAATCCCGTCTGAGCTGCTACGGGTGAGTCGATTTTTTCTAGTATTTTGTCTAATTTTAATTATCTTAGTATAATTTTCATTTCCATATTTCCATTTCTTAGAACATTTAAATAGCTCCGGTTATTTGTTCCCGAGATTCCCATTGGGTGCTATTGCACCACCCGTCACGTGCCTACATACTGTTTAAACGAAACATTATATTAATATGCATAATGTATTATCAAAGCAATCACTTAATTTTAAGGAAAATCACTTAATTTTACCATTAACTTAAGTAATGTAAGCGCAAGAAATTACTACTATTTTCAATTGGTATTGGAAGCTTCTAATAAGTACTCGTGTTTGTAAAGAGTTGTGTTTTAACGTAAAAAAGTACATGGAATAATATCAAGATGACATCTAAATCTAAAATTAACAAAGTTGTGAAAGTATTATTTATATTTTTACACGCAATTTTGTGTCTTGATTTTGGTTTTATCCGTAATGCTTATAATAATAAGGTTCTGAAAACATTAAGTTTTGTTCAAATAATATGTTACAACTGTATAGCATATTATTTTTTTCAGTCATTTCAAGAAAATTTTACATTAATAGTTTGGCTTAGCTTGGGATTTATGTATTGGACCTTAGCATGTATGATAATGATGGCATCTAGCTCAAATGCGACGTTTTATTCAATGTTAAAAGAGTTAAATATATTGGATTTCAAACTAAAGGCTGAATCTTTACAAAATTGGGCAGTTGTAATATTTATAGTGCTAGATATTTTGTACAATATCTCAAGTACTTTTATAATTCTTTATTCTTTTGTTTTCCATGAAGTCAATTTTGACGCTTATGCCAGAGCGCTGTTCATCAATGTACATCAAATTTCATACGACACAATAATGATTGTTTTTTATTTTGTTTTCTACAATATTTATCGAAGGTTACTATTATTGAATAGCTTTGTTAAAAATGGGGAGTGTCCAGTTATTGATTCAATGGTTCTCTATAAAGATATTGCTGACCTTACGGAAAAGTATAAGAGTTCGTTTGAAATTCTGGTAGGAAATAAGGGAGTTGTTATTTTTTCTTTAAATAGATTGCGTTGTTCAGTATTTGAAAAAATAGTTTAAAAATAAATATTAAACTCAGGCAAATGAATGAACTACTGATTTTTTAATAAAATGTTAGTAGTTTGATAATTATTATTGTCCATTCCAGTACATGTTTACGTTGTTGTTTCAAATAACTGAATTGTTATCGCTTATTTACCATTCCTTATCTGAGATTGCGCAACTCGGGGATCAGGTGAGAGATGTCTTCCTTATTAGAAGTTTATATTGACTGATTTTTTCACTCATTCCTCACATCATCAGGATCATTATTGTCTTTCAGACTATACTTGGGAAACCAATAGCTATAGAGATATTAAAGGTCAAAGTAATTTTTTTTTCAAAATTTTTAGCACGCACGCATATCTCATGAGCTGAGCACGCACATAAACACTGCCTTTCAACGCGGCCGCACGCAGCTGTATAGCATACACTGGCAGGCGCAGTCTGTTGTACGCGTTACATTGCGTGTTAATTTTTTAACACTAAAAATTACAATTGTTTCCCAGCGCTAATTTTGAACAGAACAGAACAGAGTCCTGATGATGGGCAGTATAAGGTATATTAGATCCATAATTGAAAATGCCTACAATGATAATGCCTAAATATTAAATCACATAATCCATCATTTTAAAATGTTATTATGAATAATGGCGATGGCGACCGCGCACCGGACGACGCCCCGTGGGTAGGCCCCCGACAAGGTGGACCGACGATCTGGTGAAGGTTGCCGGAAGCCACTGGATGTGGGAAGCGCAGGACCGATCGTCGTGGTAATCCTTGGGGGAGGCCTATACCCAGCAGTGGGTGTCGTGCGGCTGATATGATGATGATGATGATTATGAATGCATAACGATTAAAAATACTTATATAATTAACACATAAAATTGTAAAACTCATAATAGTTAAAACCAATCGTTTCGTTACTACAAGAAATATTTTATAACAGAAAAGTGAAAAACAGTTTTTAAACCTTATTATACAAAAAAAAAAATGAGAATTTTTACAAAATGCGCCCCACGTTATTAGGTTTCAAACTTCTGCATTGGGTTTAAATCTTTACGGGAGATTATTTTATACTTTTTAGTCCGTTTTAAAAACGTGTTTATATATAAAAAAATCGGTTATGTTTTTATATTCAGTATGCGAGAATTGTACATTCATATTCTATGACACGAATCATATCATAATTATTGATAGTATGACTTTGCATAGAAGCATAGAACTGGATTACTGATTACCGGATTTTCAGCATAATAATATATCTATAATAATGTATTTTCAGTTTACATATAGGTAATTTTGATATAATAATACACGGTTAATTTTTAAGTATATCTATAAAAGAAATGAGTGTATCTCTTCCCTATTCTAATCGAGTATGTACAGATAAGTATTGGTCAAGTTATTGAGGTTTGTTTATGTCCCAAAATTTTACTGATTTCTGTATTTCGAGCTCAATTACACGCGCGCTTCGAGCAGAAACGGCTTCGTCCCGCACGCGCGTAATCAAAAGAGACTATCCCTACGTAAATAATGAAAAGAATTAATCTATTCACGCGTCTTGCTATTTTTATGAGTTTGCCGATTAATCAAGATTTTTTATCGATATTTTCTAACTATTAATTTAACTTTTAACTGCACGTTCATATTCCGAAACGTGGTCTAATACCCCCATTTGATTTTAAGATATATTAAAAATTCATAGTAAGTATCCGTATTAACGGTGTATAATGACTTCTACAAATAAATTATGCATTTGTTTTATGTTAAGAAACGGATATTCTCCATAGAACTCAATAGTTACTCAATTTACTTTATTTCAGATGAATATTGTTTATAATAGCATAGCTACTATAGGTGTTATCAAGAAATTTATGCTGCTTGTATCTCCTGGAATATCAGCTGGCCTTTTGGTTTCAGAAGCTAATAAATTGAAAATAATTTTACTTGAAAGGCTTTTACAAGAAAGAGGTAAGAAATGATTTGAAATAGTTTGACTCAACTTGTGTTTTTAAATTGTCCGCTATGCTATTCTCTGAAGTTTATTGATCCACAAGACATAATTATCTTATCTTGGTATCCTTTTCAGGGTTCCGTAGTTGACTACGGAACCCTAAAGGAACCCTTATAGTTTTGCCATGTAAGTACGTCTGTTCGTCTGTTTGAACGTCCGCAGCTTAGCTCAGAAGCCCTAATTACTAGAAAGCTGTAATTAAACATGAATGTGTATATTAAATAGGTACGCCGAAAAAGTGGTAGAATAAAATCTTGAAAAATAGCTCCGCTACATGTAAAGAAGGAATGTTTTTTTCCTTATCAACTTGTAAATAAGTATTGTAGTAAGAAAAAAAAGTAAGAAAAGTTTTCAAACAGTGGCCAATAACAGCATCAAGGTTATCGAAAACATCTCGTGGTTTCGTGTTTTTCCAGATCAGATGGCGGGTCGTTTTTTTCTAGTATTATTAGATTTAAAAAATCTCTTGCATTGCAGGTGAACGTCATGTTTCCGACTTAGAAAGCTTCGCAAAATACGTATCGAAGCGATCGCTACAATGCACATTGTTCAAGCTGATTCCTCTAGACTGGACACTACTTTTCACGGCCCTGAACTTATGCATCACTTACCAAATCTGTATAGTGCAAACGCTAAATTTATTTTAAAAATGTTAACTACCTGATTACGGATTACAGCTTTCAGAATAAGATTAAGAATATTTTATTTGCAAGCATTCACCGTACAAAAAGTTGTAAATTGACTTGTGCTCATGTGATGCACCAGATACCCACTGGCATGAAACGGTATAGATAGAATGGCGCTAGATGGCGCTTTGAAGTAAACATAGTCTCCACGTTAAATATTGCCGAATAATTTTAAATCACGATTCTAACATATGAAATCAAGTTAAATCAATAATTCGTATAGTGATTCACCAGTGATATCGTTTGCAGAACTTTACCCATAGTTTGAAAGTGTGTATTTGTGCTCAAAAATAATCAGTGCCTTTTTTTAAACTGTGGAATAATAATAACTGCGGAATTTAGTTTGAGCATTATCCTCGGAAAAGTGCTACAACTGCGCATTAATTTGCGTAAAAAATCTCATCTCCAGAGTTAAAACTAATTATTATCAACAGAAATATTGACAGTGTTGAGGTTGTACTATAATAACTGTTTTCGACTTGACCTCATACTCGAACCAACTCATGCATCAAGTTTCGAACCCAACTTAACTGATCAATACTTTGAACACTTTCAACCAAGCAGCTTTGGCGTGTACTTTTACACACTGAAGTGAATTGCGTAGCCACCGAGAGTGGCCCGAAGATCGATCCTCGCATACAAAGACTTTTTTTTCACCCAAATTTTTTTATGAGACTTTTTATTTATTTTTTTAAGTTTTTTTAAGATTTTTTTGGACATTACTTTTCATCTACCTTTGATTTACTAAAATATCTGCACCCACAAAATCGTAAGGTCTTAAACAAAATGTCGACTAAAGGATCATCTATTCTGAGTGTTCGGGATGCCTTAATATCATGGACGGAGCTATATTCATGCAATGTAAACGTTGCAACGACAATTATCATTTGCAGTGCACTGCATGTTCACTCGCAGATTACAATGTGATGACAGCTGAAACCAAAAGCGCCTGGACTTGTGATTTCTGCCGCAGTCGCGAGTCAAAAAAGGGTAATAATACGATCACACCAATGAGAGCTAAATTACCCACTGCCTCTAAGGATAGCTTCGTTACCCAGCGCTTGAAGTCAAGTTTTCCTGCGCCAACGAGTTGTTCCTGCCCATCGGCTAATGATTTAAGGGACATTATTAGGGAGGAGATTCACAATGCTTTTGAGGGTGTTATTAATCCAAAAATTGTTGCTCTGCAAAATATGATAGTTGGGTTTGAATCATCTCTCTCGGCATTCAGCCAGGATCTGGATAGCATAAAGACGCAACACACTGCCCAGTTGACCACTTTGAAAGATGTCGCCAAAGAAAATGAGTCACTACGTTCAGCTAATCAAAACCTTTCTTCTAGACTGGCACAGCTTGAGTTACAGACACGTGCAACAAATATTGAAATACAATGCGTCCCAGAAAATAAGCAGGAAAATTTGGTCAATACAGTTCTGCAGCTTTCTAAGGTCCTATCAACGAAGGCAACATTCACTTTAGTGCTAGACTTGCTAAAATGGACAACTAAAGTCCACGTCCGCGTTCCATACTCGTAAAGTTCAACAGTCCACGCCTTCGAGACCAGTTTTTGGCAGCTACGATAACGTATAACAAAAACAATTCTAGCGAAAAACTTAACACTAGTCATCTGGGCATCGGCGGCAACAAGAAATCACCAGTTTACGTGACAGAACATCTAACACCAGAAGCAAAACAACTGCATGCAGCGACTCGTCGCATTGTCAGGGAGCTGAAATATAAATTCATCTGGGTACGCGATGGAAAAATCTTTGTACGGAAGAACGAGGAGTCTAACTACGTTTACATACGGAACCATGAAACTCTCAAAGGTTTATCATAAAGAGCGCTAAAGTTGCCTTGTTATATTTTGTTTTACTAATGGGCTCTTTCAATGATATAATTGTATACTACCAGAATGTAAGAGGGTTGCGGACATTTTTAATAACATAGTTTGTAATTCTTATGATGTAATAATCTTGACTGAAACGTGGTTAAATGATGGCGTTTTTGATTCCGAAATCTGTGATGACAGATACAACGTTTATAGACGTGACCGTCAGAGTAGTGGGTTTCATCCTTCAAAAGATGGTGGAGGGGTGTTCATCGCAGTCTCTAAAAGATTGAACTCAGCGCGCCTTTGCTCTTGTGAATCTGACTGTGAGGACTTGTGGGTGCGTGTTGGAGGTGACGGAGTTAATTCTGATAAGCTGAACATTTGTGGTGTTTACCTACCACCTCCTTTAAAAAAACATATTTTATCACACTTTATAGACAACTGTAACCGTGCTCTTGAGTCGCTGGTTGGAGATACATTGATTGTAGGCGATTTCAATCTAAGCAGCATATCCTGGAGAGTGGGCGCGTACAAGGGTCTTATCCCCGATTACTCAAACAGTGAATTACAGGTCACGTTAATCGATTTCCTATCCGTAAACGATTTAAAACAATACAATTACATCACTAATAACAAAGATAATATTTTGGATTTGATTCTGAGCACTAAAGCAGTCGCTAATATTAGAGGATCCTCTGACCCCTTGTCTGTCGTGGACCCACTACACCCTCCAATGAGTTTTTCTATCCCATATAAATTTGATGATGCTCTTAAACCTAATAACGAAACTAAGTTCTGTTTCTACAAGGCTGATATACCAACATCATTAATGATTTGAACGCATTGAATTGGAATGAGTTGTTGAGCGATTGTGAGTCAGTCGATAAGATGCTGGAGGTCTTTTACGGCATTTTAAAAAGTTTGATTGCGAAATATATTCCGAAATCTAAACCACGCAATAGCAAATACCCATGTTGGTTCACACCGTCTTTGCTGAGGGCACTGCGTGAAAAATACAAATATAGGATCAGAATATGTAAGTATAATAATAATCCCCGAGATGTCCTTACATTTAAACGGCTCAGAAAGAGGTGTGATTCACTTATGTCTGCCTCCTATGCTAGGTACTTGTCTCGTTTAGAGGATTCCTTGAAGTCAAATCCGAAGCTGATATGGTCTTTTATCAAAAATAAACATAAAGGGAATAAAACGTCCATTCCCGCATTAGTACGCAATGCTTCCCAAACTGCAACTAATGGGCCAGATATTTGCAATCTGTTCGCCGAGCATTTTGCATCCGTATTCAACAAGTCGGACCCCTTGCCGCATGTTCCGGAGGACGTTCCTAGCTATGACCATCTAGGCTCTTTATCGCTCTCGACGGATGAAGTTTACAAGGCGTTAAAAAGACTTGATTCTACTAAGGGCGCTGGAGCGGATAGCATACCTGCCTCATTCGTTAAAGTCTGCGCAAAAAGTTTAGCTTATCCCTTAACATTAATTTTCAACAAGTCTCTATCGGATGGGGTTTTTCCTATTGCTTGGAAAGAATCACTGGTTTTGCCTCTGTTCAAGAGTGGAGATAGATGCTCCGTTGGAAGTTACAGGCCGATTTCCATTTTATCCGTATTCGCGAAAGTTTTCGAGTCACTTGTTCACCCCGTGTTTACGTCTCTATTTAAACAGACTATTGCTGGACAACAACATGGCTTTGTTAATCGAAAATCCACTGCCACAAATCTGATATCTTTCGTAGAGGACCTTACCGAAGTTCTTGATCATGGCAACTCTGTAGACACAATATATACAGACTTCAGTAAGGCCTTTGACACTGTCAATCACTCGATTCTCATTGGGAAGTTAGAGG
Source organism: Agriphila tristella (assembly GCA_928269145.1). NCBI lineage: Eukaryota > Metazoa > Arthropoda > Insecta > Lepidoptera > Crambidae > Agriphila > Agriphila tristella. Next base: position 35,250,142 of record OV743433.1, on the reverse strand, counting down.
CGGCAGGCGTGTCTGGGGCCCTTTTGCATTGGTGTAAGTCTTATCTTGCGAACCGTAAATCATCGGTCGTGATCAAAGGTTTCACTTCGACTACTTTTACAGTGTCTTCAGGCGTTCCTCAGGGCTCGCATTTGGGACCTTTGTTTTTCAACATCTTCGTCAATGATATCCAGATTCCAGGCATGCTTTCAATCCTCGAAGTGCTACCTATACGCTGACGATCTGAAACTATTCAGACCCGTCAACTCTGGTTCTGACGCTGCCTTATTGCAAGCCGATATTGACAGCTTAGTGACCTGGTGTAGAAGGAACGGCATGGATCTGAATGAAAACAAGTGCTTTGTGGTCAGGTTTACAAGAAAAGCGCTGTCTCTGAATAGGCTCTATACCATTAACCGAACTATTCTCACCGAAGTCAATCAAATACGTGACTTGGGAGTTGTTCTGGACTCTAAGCTTCGTTTTCACGCTCACGTAGACAACGTGGTTAAAAAAAGCCTCAAAATACTTGGTTTTGTACTTAGAAACTGCAAACAATTTAAAAACCCTAAAACCAAGTTAATTATCTACTCTGCCTTGGTTCGCAGTAACTTAGAATACTGCAGTGTTGTGTGGAATCCTTATTACGATATTTATGTAAAAAGAATTGAACGAGTTCAAAAACGATTTTTATGGCATTTGTCGTATGGTTGCAATATGGCCAAAAAGTTACCAAGTTATGCCGACAGACTTCGTCATTTCAACTTACTTTCATTGGAACACCGCAGAAAATTGTTGGATCACGTGTTTTTGTATAAATTGATGAATGGCGTCCTTGACGCTCCTGAACTTTTGTCTAAAATTAATTTTCGGGCCCCATTACACCTTCTCAGATACTCTGCTTATAAACCTTGTGTAGAAAAATCTTATAGGACGCGTCAGGGTCGCTATTCGCCATTGAACAGGATGATGATAGCCTACAATGGCTTGCACGAGAATATTACTCGCAAAGAGTGCGCTAGATCTAAGGGAAAAATGCTGTCGTCTACTTTCGATCCCAATAACAACGACGTCGACATTTTTTCTGATTCTCTAACTAACACTAACTTTAAGAAAAATGTCAAACTATTAGTCGACTCTGTATAATTTGTTATATCGCATAAATTTCAATAGGTAATTCTAACCTGCATATATAAATTTTAATAATAATTTTATAATAACCTATTAATAATTTAATTTTACTATTAATATCACAAAAATACTACTCTTATATAATTTTTGATACCATATTATTTTCTCTGAATGATTTATTTTGATTTTAAAATGTTTCATCAATTCCAATTGTATTGCATGCTATAAAATAAGTTTAAAGTTTTTTTCTTTACTTTGAATTGCTTATGTGTAACATCTTTAATTAAGATAGCATTTAAAGTGTTCTCATTTTCTTTTTAGTATGAATGTTTCAATGTTTATCTTGTTGATGTTAATAAATGAATAAAATAAAATAAAAAGACACTAATTATAAAATATATAAAAAAAATAGTTTATTATTGCATAAGAAAACAATTAGGTACCTACCTATTGATCAAAGAATGTCAAGTCCATAGACATAGAAAAATTTTCGCTGCGCTCAAGAAGACCAACAAAGCGTGGAAAAGAGAAGTTAACATCATACGGACATTGTCTATGTAAAAAAGAGACAGAGGATCAAGTGACATGTGCCAACATTTTTTACAGTAAGAGCCTCTAGCGTCATGAGCAATCACAGTTTGTTTAAAATATTTTTTTATCTTAATTAGAATTTAAAATAAAGGTATTGTGGAGCTATGGTGTCTTGTACTCTAAGTAATTGTGATGTGACAAAAAGAAACAATCCAAGTAATCACACTTTTCAAAGGTAAATAAGATATTGCCACCAAATTTCGCTACATTTATTCGTTTATCGACAAAGAAAATACATATAAAAGACAATATAATGTATGGAACATAGTTTATTAATTTCCTTTGCCATAATATAGTCATATTTTATGTATTTAAGTCATATTTTACATAAAATGTATAAAATGTATTGATTCGTTTTCGGATCACCTGTTTATTGACTTTGTTGTTCTTTGACATTCTATTTCTATGGTCAAGTCAGTAAGCAAAACCTATTCTAAGTCGATGAAATAGAAGCAAACAAGAAATATCTAAAAAAAACAACTCTTGTTTTATTTTTTTTACGTATCACTATCTATAATTATAATAAATCTGTAACTCAGCTAACTCTGTTCATTCAATCATTTTAAGCAATTGAATTCTAATAAGTAAGTAAATAAACGCGAGAAAGTATTACTACTTTTTAGATTCTGCGCGTACTATTCATTGAACTATTACCACTTTTACGGAGAACAACATTAAGTTGTATGTCATAATCATAATATTATTATATCAAGCCATCCAAGAGGAGCGTTTGCTCAAAATGGGACATTTACCTATACCTATCCTTACTATGGTAAAAGTATCTATAACCTTATCAAAAGATACTAATATTATTGATTATGCAATACCTACGTAAAGCAATCACCAATTCTTTAAATATTTTATCTACACTCACAACGTAATGTTCCAAATATGAATTCAAAAAAGGTAATATAAATACGCACTTTATTTTCGTGGATAGGTAAAATTAAAAAATAAACTCATTACGATGCAGTCAACTGCATCATAAAATAACTTTTTTTCTCATTACGATACAGGGCAAATCCAAAAAGAAGCCAGTGCCGTAACATTAAAAAAAAACAACGATATTTTCCCACATATTTTCATTGATTTAAATGCACTCTATGGTAATCGATGACTTAGTGCGATTGCACTGATCTCTTTTTTTTTCTAATAGAATGCGCGCCATTTCTAAAGCATTTCAATTAAAGTTTTTATTTCAATTTTTACATTTTGTTATACTTACTGAAATTTGTAGGTTTTTTATTCTTGCTTTAAAATGTGAAAAAATGGACTCTGCCCAAGGAAACGACTTATTACAAGGTAGGTACCTAGCTAATACAAACAAAGTCTCTCTCTCTCTTTTCTAACGTTGATCTTTTATTTAGTAGGTTCAATCCCAAATGTATGAGTGTAGATAAAGTAGTGTATGAAACTGCACATAACTAGGTATTAAAACACTCGTGTGATACTATTAAAAACCTCGCCTACGGCTCGGTTTTTAAACACACACTCGTGTTTTAATACCCCTCTTTATGTGTCAGTTTCATAAACTACTATTTTTTACCCTTCTTTATAATACGACGCGTTACGACTAGTTAAACATAAAGAGCAAATACTCAAAGATGGAGTGAAAGCTAACACCCACATTCAAATTTCACAGGAATCAAGACAAACTGTTTTTTTTTTAGTTTCTGGTCACGAGACTTATAGTTTGAAGAGTTCGAATTAGGTCCGGAATCCGAACAAAAAAATAATTCAGTGTGAACTTCGGATACACTGAAATATTTTTTTACGCTTTTTCAGCCATAGTTCGATAATACGTCCCGTTTTGTATGATACCTAATTTTGAAAATTATCTGAGGCGGTACCGGCTAACGCATCGAACTTCAAAAAGTCTGCCGGGTTTCAAATTAAAACCGATAAATCGAGCCCTGATGATTAGGCAAAAATGGCGAACCCTAATTCATGAGGTCACACAAACATCAATATCTTCCAAATAACTTCAACAAATAGTACCTACAATATGAAATTCCTTACTTCGATTTATCTGTTTTAATTTGAAACTCGGCAAATTCTCCGAAGTACGATTCGTTAGCCGGTACGGCCCCTGGTTTAGTATGAAAAATGTCCCCTTTTGTTCAGTTTTCCTAATCATCAAGACTACTTATGTACATTGATTTTAGTAAAAATAACCTGTTTTGATTGAAACAGGTCAATTCAAATCCGAATTTGTGTAGAAAATACCTCCTTTTGATGGGTTATCATGAAGTCCATACTAAGATATTAGGGCAAAAAACTGATTTTAAACTTTTAGATTTTATGCATTCACAATGCTATTTTTATATTAAGATTATTAATATATTAGAAAAAATCGACTCACCCGTAGCAGCTCAGACGGGACTCGAACCCGCACCCTTAGGATTCCGGGCTGCCCAATGCACTAACCAAATATACCGAGTCGCCAACGGGATTGGCGAAATTATCTAATATTTTTCACGTTTCCGCTGTAGGCCAGCGCCATCTCATCAATGTGAAGAGAATTAACTTCGACATTCGAAAGCAACATCTTTACAGATGCTAGACAAATCGATTAAGATGAAATAGCCATATAATTTTAAACTTAGATTTTATGCATTAACAATGCCATTTTTATAATAATAATAATAATAATAATAATAAAAAAAAAAGTTTATTTCGGAAAAACATCCATATGTGTTAGTAACATGAGAGCTTATATCTAGTGTAAGTGATTAATCCTAAGTCTTAACTACTTATATTATTTCGCTAGTAATTCGCCACAGGTGCGTGCAGGCGCACCCAGCGCATCAGCAGTGGCGAGTCCCAGCGCTCAGCTAGCGCGCACAGGATACTGTTCGGGCTGGCGCGCACGCGCGATAGCAGCGACCAACTGCGCTTTCGCATTATTGCATTAAAGCAATCCGTGCGCGCTTCGGCAAACATTGTTGATGCGCTACAGTATGGCTCAGTACTCAATTGGTTAGTGCATTGGGCCGGAATCCTAAGGGTGCGGGTTCGAGTCCCGTCTGAGCTGCTACGGGTGAGTCGTTTTTTTCTAATATTTTTCAATTATATTAATAATCTTAAAAAACTGATTTCCGTTGATAACTCAAAAATTGACAAAAGTGTAAATGTCCCCTTTTGAACAGACACTCCTTATGTAGCAATGAGTCGCGATAGTCATCCCGTGACCATGACTCCTGGAAAGGTGGCGAAACGTCGGGAAATTAAAAAAAAAAACCAATGAAACCAAACTAAATAATCACAAAGTTATATACACCGTCATTTTGTAGTCGTTTTAATTAACTTAAGGGTGTGTTGTACCAATGAAACTAAACATTTTTTCCCAAGAAACATGGGTCGAAAAACGACAAAAAATTTTGGTCCTTCCATACTAACTAGACAGCTAAAACATTTTATTAGTATGGGGAAGTCAATTTTTTTTGTCGTTTTTCGACCCATGTTTCTTGGGCAAAAATGTTTAGTTTCATTGGTACAACACACCCTTAAGTTAATTAAAACGACTACAAAATGATATATATAAGCAAGCACAGCTTTACCATGGTTTGTTAAATAAGTATTTCAAGAAATCAATATAGATAACTGCTATTGCCTTTATATTTATTAAACAATACTTACACTGAATTAAATCCCTTAACTATTTAACATATCAACAAATACTTTAGCAATTTTTTTACATTTCAATGGATAAGTTACTATAATCGCTCCAGTTTCGTGTCAATAGTGTTTCAGATACGTATTGGATCAGCTGAAAAGCTTTCACGTATCTAAATAATCTCTCCTATCTTAGCTAGTGCAAGGAAATGTCGTAATCTCTTACTCTAGGTAGACTCTCTGCAGACATGCAACTTAAGTTGAAGAAACTATCAACTTTTTACACGACTGCCCAAATAAGGAGTGTACTATGTTTAGGGCTCATGTATGTATGCGAGTTTCCTTACTCCATCGTAACTTCCAAATGCCTAAACAGATTAAAATCCTTACATCATCCAGACTCAGAGTGACACTGGCTATGGATTTAAAAAAAATAAAAATATAAGGCTGCATAACGGCTTTATTTGTAGTAAAAAATTTTTTTTTCTTCAATTATTATTACACATAAAAATAAAATATTTTTTTAATCACTTTCTTATGACTAAAATAACAAAAATTATTGAGGCCCCCTATTAAGCAAAAAGATGCCTGTGCCAGGAGACTCCGCTCTACTTACTTATTTTCTATACACAGTCAAAGATTATCTAAATATTGTACTTAGTTAATTAAAAAATGAGAAAAAAATACTCTTAATTTTATGGTGCTTTAGGTTTAGAATAAATTAAAGATAAGTAATTACTAATGCTAATTATGTATGTTTATGTATGTATTCTATATTAAATGGTTCTATGTTATATATTATTTATCAATTTTAAACAAAACTTTAAAATATTCACTTCTCAAGCTTACGCGCTCACTAGACATGAAATAAAAGACTTTTTAACGGATACTAGCGCGGTTTTATTGAAAGTACTTTGGTAATTAGTTGGTATTTGGTTTGATTTTTGATTTTTCCGACGTTTCGGCACCTTTGCAGCTGCCGTGGTCACGGGGGACTGAAGCTACTCGTGAGCCTACCCTCAAGCGATGAATTTTTTTAAGACGTTCAGAAATTAATATTTTACAATTTTATTTATCTTTTTAATTGGTTTAAGTTGATTTTGTGATTTAATTAATGCTAAAGAGAGAGAATCTACTGAAACTACCACCATTTCACAAAATTGGGAGGCCCCTCCAAGAAAGAAATGGCGAAATAAAACTTGGAGAGGAAAGCCGACCTCCGTCTTTTATATTTATTAATTTATTTGCAAAAGGAACTAACCGTATCATTAGATCTTGCAGTGTGTGTATGGGGCTTCAGCTTGTGAATGATGGGGTCCCAAGCTGGTGGAATTTTCCAACCATCATCTCTATTGAAATTAGGATATTTATTTATTTCGATAGCCTCGCGGAGCATTCTAGGAATAAATCTACGTTCCTTAGCAAGGATTTGGGGTTTGTCAAATCTAATGTAATGGTTGGGCCCCTCAAAGGCGTGATCACACACTGCAGACTTGTTATCGCGCCTATGTTTCATGTCAGCTACATGCTCTTTAACGCGGGTCCCTATACTTCTCTTTGTTTGCCCGATGTAGGAGAGCCCACAGTCACAATCTAGTTTGTAGACGCCTGCGGCTTGAAGGGGGATGTTACACTTGACAGGTCGTAAGAATTGGTTGATCTTCTTCGGCGGCTTGAAGTAAGTTTTGATTGACGCTCGCTTCAGAATGTTTCCAATCTTGTCAGTGACACCCTTCAAATAAGGTAGGATGGCAGGTTGACGCTCTACTGTGGCTGGTTTGTCGCGTTTTCTGTGACGAAGGCGTGGTACTTGCAACTTGTTTTTACGCAGTACTTGTTTGACGTGCTGAAGCTCAGCCGTCAGGTGTTGTTTGTCACAGATGCCGCGGGCTCTCTGAAACAAAGATTTCCCTACGGTAGCTAACTGTATAGGATGATGGTGAGAGTCACCATTGAGGTATCTGTCTGTATGGGTTGCTTTACGATACACTGTATGGCTCAAGGTTTGGTTCGGATTCCTGATAATGAGAATGTCTAGGAAAGCTAGTTTATTATCTGCCTCTAACTCCATAGTAAATTGTATGTTGGGGTTTATGGAGTTAAGATGGTTAAGAAAAGCAGGGACACTGTCTCTAGGTAGTATTGTGAAAGTGTCATCTACGTACCGTTTGTAGAACCGGGGAGTCACTGGTGCTGTGGCTAGTGCTTTCTCCTCAAAATCCTCCATGAAAATGTCAGCAACAATGGGGGATACAGGAGAGCCCATTGCTACGCCATCCACTTGCACATAGAACTCCTCGTTCCATAACAGATAGCCAGATGTTAGGCATAATTCTAGTAGTTCTGCATATTCAATTGGCATGTTGTTATCAACTAGCTTTTTCCTGATGATATCAATGCAGTCCTGTACTGGTAAGCATGTGAATAAGGACTGAACATCAAAACTAACCATAGTTTCATCATCAGCGAGATGTAGATGTTGTATCTCATTGACAAACTGGTAGGAATCTTTTACAAACGCTGATGTATTACCTCTCAGTGGTGTGAGTGTTTTCGCTACGTGTTTAGCTAATTTGTAGGTTGGTGAGTCAATTTGGCTTACAATGGGACGTAGCGGAGCATTGTCTTTGTGTATTTTCGGTAACCCATACAGTTTCGGCGGTATAGGGCAGGATGGAATAAGATAATCGACGTCAAGATCTAACTGTTCTGAATGTTTTTTGATGAGTTCTTTCGTGTTATTAAGGATCTTGGCGGTTTGATCACATTTAACATGTTTGTAGGTTTTCTCATCACTCAAAAGTTCTTGTATTTTTGCGTTATAATCCGACGTATCCATAACTACCGTTGCGTTACCTTTATCAGCTCGAAGGATAGTTAATTCAGGTCTAGTGCGTAAGTTCTTCAACGCGACGTTTTCATCATAAGGAAGATTTTGCTTGGGCAGTTTACTACGACGTAAAACAGATGAAATATCTTGACGTATAGCTTCACTGTCCTCTTTTTTGATCTGATTTTTAACTAGACAATCCTCTACGCTGCAGATAATATCCTCATACGGTATTCTGCGAGGTGTTACCGCGAAATTCAGACCCTTATTTAATACTTTTAAAGTAGCTTCATCCAATATTTGTTTTGATAAATTGACAACTGCACGGGTTTGACATTGACGGGTGTCATCTTCTACTCTATGGTTCGTATCGTACGGAAATGCATGATGACGTTTGTGCAACTTCTCATATTTAGAAATTTGTCTATGCTTACATTCGTTGTATACGGCTGTTTCGCGTTTATTTAGCACCAGAATGTAATGGTTAAAGTCCTCCGTGGCAAGTTTTATCTTCAAGTCATTGGACAAGCGATCTATTTGTTGATTTAATGCTACCAAATCGGAACGATGTTCACGGATAAGGCTCACGAGTAACTTTTTGCTTGCCTGTTGTAGGATCTTGGCGCTCCCTCGTATGTCATGTTTTGGAGAAATCCTGACACAGTGCGGGATGAGATCTTGATCACGACATCTCTTCAAGAAGTTTAATGATGTTATTCTTCTTGCGCGCTTCGTCTTAAGATCTTCCAACCGACGGAATTTGTTTGCAACATCCAGTCCGTACTGGTTGACATATTCACTTCTCAAGCTTACGCGCTCACTAGACATGAAATAAAAGACTTTTTAACGGATACTAGCGCGGTTTTATTGAAAGTACTTTGGTAATTAGTTGGTATTTGGTTTGATTTTTGATTTTTCCGACGTTTCGGCACCTTTGCAGCTGCCGTGGTCACGGGGGACTGAAGCTACTCGTGAGCCTACCCTCAAGCGATGAATTTTTTTAAGACGTTCAGAAATTAATATTTTACAATTTTATTTATCTTTTTAATTGGTTTAAGTTGATTTTGTGATTTAATTAATGCTAAAGAGAGAGAATCTACTGAAACTACCACCATTTCACAAAATTGGGAGGCCCCTCCAAGAAAGAAATGGCGAAATAAAACTTGGACAGGAAAGCCGACCTCCGTCTTTTATATTTATTAATTTATTTGCAAAAGGAACTAACCGTATCATTAGATCTTGCAGTGTGTGTATGGGGCTTCAGCTTGTGAATGATGGGGTCCCAAGCTGGTGGAATTTTCCAACCATCATCTCTATTGAAATTAGGATATTTATTTATTTCGATAGCCTCGCGGAGCATTCTAGGAATAAATCTACGTTCCTTAGCAAGGATTTGGGGTTTGTCAAATCTAATGTAATGGTTGGGCCCCTCAAAGGCGTGATCACACACTGCAGACTTGTTATCGCGCCTATGTTTCATGTCAGCTACATGCTCTTTAACGCGGGTCCCTATACTTCTCTTTGTTTGCCCGATGTAGGTTGTTCAACTAGCTTTTTCCTGATGATATCATCAGGAAAAAGCTAGTTGATAACAACATGCCAATTGAATATGCAGAACTACTAGAATTATGCCTAACATCTGGCTATCTGTTATGGAACGAGGAGTTCTATGTGCAAGTGGATGGCGTAGCAATGGGCTCTCCTGTATCCCCCATTGTTGCTGACATTTTCATGGAGGATTTTGAGGAGAAAGCACTAGCCACAGCACCAGTGACTCCCCGGTTCTACAAACGGTACGTAGATGACACTTTCACAATACTACCTAGAGACAGTGTCCCTGCTTTTCTTAACCATCTTAACTCCATAAACCCCAACATACAATTTACTATGGAGTTAGAGGCAGATAATAAACTAGCTTTCCTAGACATTCTCATTATCAGGAATCCGAACCAAACCTTGAGCCATACAGTGTATCGTAAAGCAACCCATACAGACAGATACCTCAATGGTGACTCTCACCATCATCCTATACAGTTAGCTACCGTAGGGAAATCTTTGTTTCAGAGAGCCCGCGGCATCTGTGACAAACAACACCTGACGGCTGAGCTTCAGCACGTCAAACAAGTACTGCGTAAAAACAAGTTGCAAGTACCACGCCTTCGTCACAGAAAACGCGACAAACCAGCCACAGTAGAGCGTCAACCTGCCATCCTACCTTATTTGAAGGGTGTCACTGACAAGATTGGAAACATTCTGAAGCGAGCGTCAATCAAAACTTACTTCAAGCCGCCGAAGAAGATCAACCAATTCTTACGACCTGTCAAGTGTAACATCCCCCTTCAAGCCGCAGGCGTCTACAAACTAGATTGTGACTGTGGGCTCTCCTACATCGGGCAAACAAAGAGAAGTATAGGGACCCGCGTTAAAGAGCATGTAGCTGACATGAAACATAGGCGCGATAACAAGTCTGCAGTGTGTGATCACGCCTTTGAGGGGCCCAACCATTACATTAGATTTGACAAACCCCAAATCCTTGCTAAGGAACGTAGATTTATTCCTAGAATGCTCCGCGAGGCTATCGAAATAAATAAATATCCTAATTTCAATAGAGATGATGGTTGGAAAATTCCACCAGCTTGGGACCCCATCATTCACAAGCTGAAGCCCCATACACACACTGCAAGATCTAATGATACGGTTAGTTCCTTTTGCAAATAAATTAATAAATATAAAAGACGGAGGTCGGCTTTCCTCTCCAAGTTTTATTTCGCCATTTCTTTCTTGGAGGGGCCTCCCAATTTTGTGAAATGGTGGTAGTTTCAGTAGATTCTCTCTCTTTAGCATTAATTAAATCACAAAATCAACTTAAACCAATTAAAAAGATAAATAAAATTGTAAAATATTAATTTCTGAACGTCTTAAAAAAATTCATCGCTTGAGGGTAGGCTCACGAGTAGCTTCAGTCCCCCGTGACCACGGCAGCTGCAAAGGTGCCGAAACGTCGGAAAAATCAAAAATCAAACCAAATACCAACTAATTACCAAAGTACTTTCAATAAAACCGCGCTAGTATCCGTTAAAAAGTATTTTATTTCATGTCTAGTGAGCGCGTAAGCTTGAGAAGTGAATATGTCAACCAGTACGGACTGGATGTTGCAAACAAATTCCGTCGGTTGGAAGATCTTAAGACGAAGCGCGCAAGAAGAATAACATCATTAAACTTCTTGAAGAGATGTCGTGATCAAGATCTCATCCCGCACTGTGTCAGGATTTCTCCAAAACATGACATACGAGGGAGCGCCAAGATCCTACAACAGGCAAGCAAAAAGTTACTCGTGAGCCATATCCGTGAACATCGTTCCGATTTGGTAGCATTAAATCAACAAATAGATCGCTTGTCCAATGACTTGAAGATAAAACTTGCCACGGAGGACTTTAACCATTACATTCTGGTGCTAAATAAACGCGAAACAGCCGTATACAACGAATGTAAGCATAGACAAATTTCTAAATATGAGAAGTTGCACAAACGTCATCATGCATTTCCGTACGATACGAACCATAGAGTAGAAGATGACACCCGTCAATGTCAAACCCGTGCAGTTGTCAATTTATCAAAACAAATATTGGATGAAGCTACTTTAAAAGTATTAAATAAGGGTCTGAATTTCGCGGTAACACCTCGCAGAATACCGTATGAGGATATTATCTGCAGCGTAGAGGATTGTCTAGTTAAAAATCAGATCAAAAAAGAGGACAGTGAAGCTATACGTCAAGATATTTCATCTGTTTTACGTCGTAGTAAACTGCCCAAGCAAAATCTTCCTTATGATGAAAACGTCGCGTTGAAGAACTTACGCACTAGACCTGAATTAACTATCCTTCGAGCTGATAAAGGTAACGCAACGGTAGTTATGGATACGTCGGATTATAACGCAAAAATACAAGAACTTTTGAGTGATGAGAAAACCTACAAACATGTTAAATGTGATCAAACCGCCAAGATCCTTAATAACACGAAAGAACTCATCAAAAAACATTCAGAACAGTTAGATCTTGACGTCGATTATCTTATTCCATCCTGCCCTATACCGCCGAAACTGTATGGGTTACCAAAAATACACAAAGACAATGCTCCGCTACGTCCAATTGTAAGCCAAATTGACTCACCAACCTACAAATTAGCTAAACACGTAGCGAAAACACTCACACCACTGAGAGGTAATACATCAGCGTTTGTAAAAGATTCCTACCAGTTTGTCAATGAGATACAACATCTACATCTCGCTGATGATGAAACTATGGTTAGTTTTGATGTTCAGTCCTTATTCACATGCTTACCAGTACAGGACTGCATTGATATCATCAGGAAAAAGCTAGTTGATAACAACATGCCAATTGAATATGCAGAACTACTAGAATTATGCCTAACATCTGGCTATCTGTTATGGAACGAGGAGTTCTATGTGCAAGTGGATGGCGTAGCAATGGGCTCTCCTGTATCCCCCATTGTTGCTGACATTTTCATGGAGGATTTTGAGGAGAAAGCACTAGCCACAGCACCAGTGACTCCCCGGTTCTACAAACGGTACGTAGATGACACTTTCACAATACTACCTAGAGACAGTGTCCCTGCTTTTCTTAACCATCTTAACTCCATAAACCCCAACATACAATTTACTATGGAGTTAGAGGCAGATAATAAACTAGCTTTCCTAGACATTCTCATTATCAGGAATCCGAACCAAACCTTGAGCCATACAGTGTATCGTAAAGCAACCCATACAGACAGATACCTCAATGGTGACTCTCACCATCATCCTATACAGTTAGCTACCGTAGGGAAATCTTTGTTTCAGAGAGCCCGCGGCATCTGTGACAAACAACACCTGACGGCTGAGCTTCAGCACGTCAAACAAGTACTGCGTAAAAACAAGTTGCAAGTACCACGCCTTCGTCACAGAAAACGCGACAAACCAGCCACAGTAGAGCGTCAACCTGCCATCCTACCTTATTTGAAGGGTGTCACTGACAAGATTGGAAACATTCTGAAGCGAGCGTCAATCAAAACTTACTTCAAGCCGCCGAAGAAGATCAACTAATTCTTACGACCTGTCAAGTGTAACATCCCCCTTCAAGCCGCAGGCGTCTACAAACTAGATTGTGACTGTGGGCTCTCCTACATCGGGCAAACAAAGAGAAGTATAGGGACCCGCGTTAAAGAGCATGTAGCTGACATGAAACATAGGCGCGATAACAAGTCTGCAGTGTGTGATCACGCCTTTGAGGGGCCCAACCATTACATTAGATTTGACAAACCCCAAATCCTTGCTAAGGAACGTAGATTTATTCCTAGAATGCTCCGCGAGGCTATCGAAATAAATAAATATCCTAATTTCAATAGAGATGATGGTTGGAAAATTCCACCAGCTTGGGACCCCATCATTCACAAGCTGAAGCCCCATACACACACTGCAAGATCTAATGATACGGTTAGTTCCTTTTGCAAATAAATTAATAAATATAAAAGACGGAGGTCGGCTTTCCTCTCCAAGTTTTATTTCGCCATTTCTTTCTTGGAGGGGCCTCCCAATTTTGTGAAATGGTGGTAGTTTCAGTAGATTCTCTCTCTTTAGCATTAATTAAATCACAAAATCAACTTAAACCAATTAAAAAGATAAATAAAATTGTAAAATATTAATTTCTGAACGTCTTAAAAAAATTCATCGCTTGAGGGTAGGCTCACGAGTAGCTTCAGTCCCCCGTGACCACGGCAGCTGCAAAGGTGCCGAAACGTCGGAAAAATCAAAAATCAAACCAAATACCAACTAATTACCAAAGTACTTTCAATAAAACCGCGCTAGTATCCGTTAAAAAGTCTTTTATTTCAAAACTTTAAAAGATTTAAATAAGGTTATATATAAGTAGTATATTAATTTACTTTGATTTACTTTATATATTCCAATAAACTTTCTATCTCAATATAGGTTAAATTTTGTATCCAATTTGTTAATATTGATTTACACTCGTAAATAGGTTTATTATATATATATATGTCTCTTTATTTACACATGCATTTATTCAATTCATTAAATTTCAATTATTCATTAATTATTATTATTATAATATACCGGGTGTAACAAGACACTCAACGAAGCCGAGGTCTACGTATTCTGCCCATCATCAGGACCGTTTCTGTTCGAAATTATTGCTGGGAAACGATTTTAATTTTTGGTGTTAAAAAAGTACATTGTACGCAATGTAATGTGCGTACAAAAGACCGCGCCTGCGAGTGAATGCTCTACGTAGCTGTGTGCGGCCGAGTTGAAAGGTAACGTTTATGTGCGTGTTCACGAGTGATGACGTTTTGAAGCCATTATTAGTTACGAAATACATAAAATTTTGATAATGTTTCTATAGCCAAAAAATAGGAAATAACGAATAAAATAAGATTTCATAAAAAAAAATTACTTTGACCTTCAATAACTTCGTAGTCTATTGGTTTACCAGGTATATAAGACAAAAATGAGCCTGACGATGGGTGGATCGCGTGGATTTCGGCTTCGTTGAGTGTCTTGTTACACCCGTTATTCTTTATAGTACATTACGATATTAGTGCGTTAAGATGGTTATAACATGCGAGGCGGAATTTCAGCCCGAGCCGAAGGCGAGGGCGTAATTGAGCCGGGCATGTTATAACCAATACGCACGTATATCGTACGACGTTTTTTAACACCCTTGCGAGGAAAAAGAAAAAAATACGCCAAAAGTACATTTTCGGAAAATGACTTGGCATTTTTCATGTTTTTCCACTTCAAGAAATTTTCATACGTGGTTATATATCTATTCTGTCCTTGGATATTGACGGCAGCAAGCTATCGCATGCGGTTCGCGCTTCTGTTAGTATGTCCGGTGGAGTTGAAGTAATATATTGCTCATCTTCATTATTGAAAGTTGTCATGTTTAGATATTCACAATACAAGTACAAAGAAAAGAAAATTTGAGAAAAATGGCGCGAGGATTATTTTCTGCCGTGGCTGCGTGAAAATGTTGGCAAAGACGCTAGAGCATCCAAGTTTTTAAATTACCGAATAAACTATTTTATTTTTATTTTAAATAAACTCAATCTGTGAATGCACACTGTCTACTGAATGGCGCGGCGCGGCGATTAGTTCGAAATTTGAATAGGAACAGCGCGCTGCTCACTAGCTCCAGCTAGTCGTGCGGCGGCGATCAGTTCCATATTTGAAATGGCAAATAATACTGTTATGGAATTTGTATGGACAATAACTTAACTATTTGCTTTGATAACACACGCGTTTTTTATGACCCGCTTTACATATTTAAAACCGGTGGAATTACATCAGCTTTACGAGCAAGGGTGTTAATAGTAGATTGTTATATAAGACGCTAAAATGACCCATTGCATACGAGGTAGTTTTATTCCCGAGCTTTAGCGAGGGAATAAATAGAAACCGAGTTACAATGGGTTTTAGCGTCGTGTGTTACACTCTACTTTTCACTACGATTGCGAAAAAATAAAATCCAATATTAAATACCTATAGTTTATACTTCCGTAAATGAATCCACTGGTTTTTCTATCCTCCACTTCATAAACTTTTCATACAGTATTTAAATAAATGATTTGTGCTTGACGGCAAAAGATTAAAATTATTTCTATCCTATTACTTACTTACAGTCACACAATTCAATCAGTTTGGAATTAGAGAAAAATTCTAAAGATTTCGCGCCAGTTCCTTTTTTAATTTCTACTGTAGCAGCTAAGAAACACAATGCACGCATTTTAAACTAAAAGATTCGTCCAAGACTAAAAGTCACAGAGTATAAATAAGTCTATGATTTCACCGAAGAGATCGCTGCTTTTAGTTCCATTTTCAAAAATCGAGCGAGTTTTTATTCGTAATAGGGTATTTTCCTCATTTTTGAAAACTGCTTATATTTAAGGATTGGGACGAACAATTTAACAGAAAAATAAAAATTAATTAATTAATGTCTTTTTTTCTCCATTAAACCAATTAAAATCAAATTTATTTTTAATTGTTTTAAATTTACCGCCAAAACGCTCGGTTCACTGACATCTACTGAGTGACGTCAACTTTGTGTAAACTATAGAGTAAATTGTAACACAGACTACACAAAGTTGACGTCACGCAGTAGACGTCATCGAACCGAGCGTTTTGGCGGTAAATTCAAAAGCATTAAAAATACATTTGATTTTAATTAGTATAATGGAGAAAAAAGACATTATTTAATTTATTTTTATTTTTCTGTTAAATTGTTCGTCCCAATCTTTAAATATAAGCATTTTTCATAAATTTGGAAAATACCCTATTATGAATAAAGACTTTTTCGTTTTAGTAGGTTCATTGGTAATAGACAAACATTAAAAAAGAAAAAACTTTATCCCCTAGGGGTATTTATGCTATTTTATCCTGACTCTTGTACCTTACAATGACGGACTTTTTGAGCAAGAGGAGTGAAAAAATTATTATTATATTTTTGTAGGTATTTAAAACTGATTTTGCCATAGATTGCCTGTTGTGTCATCGAAACTCGCAACTGGAGTTGCTCTGTCTCCGCAAGCTATGTAGTTGCGAGTTTTCTGTTACCACAACACTTAGTTGCCTGTCTGCGCAGCCCCTTAGAACGACTTCTTCCTGGGAATTATTCAAGAGTCAACGTATTTTCTTCGAAGCTATCAAAGGCGTACACCGGCATCGTTGCATCGAATCTTAAGGAGTTGAAAGATAAGATTGAGTCCATTAATATAAAATGGTTCTATCAGGATGAAATGCATACAATTTGAAAGTATAAATATTAGCTTTTTTTATTTTGTTTATAAAAATATTCAAGTTACATCAATGATTATCTCCTTTAGTTTCTCCATGAAGGTTTATCGAAATTGTTATACTTAAAGCAAGAAGCTTATACCCACAATGGAGATTGCACGCCTAGTATCATAGTGAAGACTGAAAAAAGACTCTTTGGTGACGTCATGGCGTATTGCTATCTCTTTCTTTTCGTTTTACAATACGTTTTCGATTCTCACGTACGAACGAACGACGAACAACGAACACGTATTGCAACACTAAAGAAAGAGGTTGCAATAAGCCGTCACGTCACTCAAGGACATTTTTTCTATCTTCACTATGACACTGGCCGTGCAATGTCCATTCGAGGGAGGTATAAGCTTCTTGACTTAAAGGCTTTTAATCAAAACCTGTAAGTTCTTGGTGACAAAACTTTACTGAATCACTCAACTTGTTTTTTTTAAATCCAAAACGGGATAGTGCTTGTTCTTCACCCCACCTGATGTTAAGTGACGATAAAATAGTAGAGATATAGATAAAAAGTAAGCTCACTACACTCGGAATCCTCACCACTAAGGAACTGGCTATGTTACCTCTAACTTGACTGGAACACAAAAAGTTTGAAATTGTTTTATGGCACCAGACTTAGGTAAAATGGTGGTAGCTAGCCAGGCGGACTTGAAATAAGCCCTTACCCACAATTTTGTGACTAGTTTCGATTTATTTAAACTTACCGTAAAAAAAGGATTTTTATTGTTCTAACTTAGGCTCTCCGCTGTGTTAAGCGGGACACGCGCGCGGGGCGACATAGATTAAAGCTTACTCATGCACTGCGCAAGCATCTGTCCGTCAAAAACCAGCAATCTATATTCCCGCGCCGTGTACCCGCGGCGGGAATCCCGCTCAAGGCAGCGGACGGCCTAACACAATAACCGGTAGATTTTTAATAATTGATCCAGTATTCCAAAAATCAATTAAAATTGACTAAGTTTACTAAAATTAAAAGTTTTGCAATAATCAACCATATTGTAAAGGGATAATGAAAGAGTAGCTTTCGTGAATTGCCTAGTTTTAAATGTAACCGCTCTCTCCGCCAGCAAACACAATTAACGGCGGCCGCTTCCTACACACGGTCGGGAAACGTTTTTGTGAAACGGAACGTCACCGTTGAATTTTCCGCTCTCCAAAATAGATTGAACACACTTCCCTTTTGTTTCTGTTAAAATTGATGGAGGAGTAAAAGTAGTATACAGGGTGACATGGAAATTCGACCTATTCCTTGAAAGGGGTTATACTAGAGGTCATTTGCAACAAATTAAGTCCAGTGAACCAGGGGTCAAAACTTGATGGTTACCGAGCTGCAGCAGTTCTTCGATATTTAAGAAATTTTCCGACTTGTTACCAAAAACCATTAATTATGAATAAATTACTTCACTCTAAATATTGAATTGATACTTTTCTGAAAGCTGAAAAATAAGTGATCAATTTAAAAAAAAAACGTTGGCCCAAAACATACATAATAACAGAAATAAAAGGTCCTAAGTAGCAATAACTTTTATTTTCTGTATTTTTTCCCGAACAACGTCGTAAGTTATTGAAAAAAAACTGTATGAAAGTGCGCGTACAAATTAGTAGAATAACTAACTAGTTTCATTAGCTTTCCAAAAAGGTACAAATGTCATTAACTTTCCCAGCTGTTTTAAAAAAAATCGGCAAAAGAGCGCCGTAGGTCAAAGTTTTTATTTTGAATTGTTAATTGAATTCAGCTCGAAAGTCAACAGTGTTACTCTAACTACACTGTGAATAAAAAATAAATGTAAGTTGATAAAGTATAGTAAAAAAAAACAGTTAACAAAAATTACAAATCCCGTTCAAACTGCCTACCATTGTTGCGTATGCAAGCACGAAGCCTACGACGTCGTACTTCACTCACTGTTACTCGCGTTGAAAGTGAGGTTTTTATTTGTTCGGCAACTGCCAAAATTCTCTCCCGCAACTCTTCAATGGATGTCGCTGGTCGAATCGCAGGGGGTACACTTAGTCCTTCATGTGACCCTAAAGATACATCTGGGCTCCCATCGTACACCATATCTGTTCTTATAGCACATCTTCCAAAAGCGTGTTCAGTTCACTACCTCTCTTAAAAAATCGTACGATGTACCATTTGGGGCAAAAAGAAAGGCCCGATCAACTTATCATGGACAGTCCCCATCCAAACGTTTAAAGTAAATCTTCTGTGGTGGGCCCTTTCTTAAATTTTTCTTGGGTTTGTGCAAATAGTGGTACCAGAGAAGATTTTTCATAAAAAGTTTTCGTACGTTGTACCATTTCTTCTTCCACCACAGCTTCCGAAAACGTGTTCACTCGCTTTTAGAAGATGTGCCACTAGCTACAAGAAGAGATATGGTGTACCAGCACGATGGGTGCCCAGATGTAACTTTGGAGTCACATGAAGGACTAAGTGTACCCCCTGCAATTCGACCAGCGACATCCATTGAAGAGTTGCGGGAGAGAATTTTGGCAGTTGCCGAAAAAATAAAAACCTCATTTTCAACGCGAGTAACAGTGACTGAAGTACGACGCGTCGTAGGCTTCGTGCTTGCATACGCAACAATGGTAGGCAGTTTGAACGGGATTTGTAATTTTTGTTTACTGTTTGTTTTTTACTAAACTTTATCAACTTACATTTATTTTTTATTCACAGTGTAGTTAGAGTAACACTGTTGACTTTCGAGCTGAATTCAATTAACAATTCAAAATAAAAACTTTGACCTACGGCGCTCTTTTGCCGATTTTTTTTAAAACAGCTGGGAAAGTTAATGACATTTGTACCTTTTTGGAAAGCTAATGAAACTAGTTAGTTATTCTACTAATTTGTACGCGAACTTTCATACAGTTTTTTTCAATAACTTACGACGATGTTCGGGAAAAAATACAGAAAATAAAAGTTATTGCTACTTAGGACCTTTTATTTCTGTGATTATGTATGTTTTGGGCCAACGTTTTTTTTTAAATTGATCGCTTATTTTTCAGCTTTCAGAAAAGTATCAATTCAATGTTTAGAGTGAAGTAGTTTATTCATAATTAATGGTTTTTGGTAACAAGTCGGAAAATTTCTTAAATATCGAAGAACTGCTGCAGCTCGGTAACCATCAAGTTTTGACCCCTGGTTCACTGGACTTAATTTGTTGCTAATGACCTCTAGTATAACCCCTTTCAAGGAATAGGTCGAATTTCCATGTCACCCTGTATACACCTATTTTATAAGTTAAAATGAAAAGGTAAGGAAGTGCCATTTAAGGAAAATTTATAAAAAATAAACAATCAATGATTTTAATTGACCACTTTGTTTCTTACTGACTATACTGACAATTGATAATATAATACTCCTAGTTACCCGATTGGTTTTTTTTTAATTTATCCTTCAAAAAATACTTATGTTTAATAATATTATAATGTCCTTATGAACCAACAATCATAAATTAACATAGCTGGCGGCATTGTGGCCACTGCGATCTTCTCACCGGAAAGTGCTGGACTTTTTGCTTTCGTGAAACAGAACGCAAAGCCCGCCATTGTGAACGTTCGCGCCTCGGTACTGCATACTTGTAATTTTAAACTACCTACATACATAATTAGAAGAAGAAGAAGAAGAAAATAAATTTATTTGACACAGACATGAGAAAAATAAGATACATGCAGCAGGTACATAAGTGAAGCAAAAAAAAATTGATTTTAAGATAAATCTAAAACATAACATAAGTAAAAACGGATCTCACGGCTGCACCAAACTCGGAAGCCAATTCAGCATGTGTCGGGTTGATGAGACCCGACGCTGATTTTCAATTGGCACCTATTTGTTTTTGACAGCTGAATGTCTCAAACGATAAGTTAAGAGAAAAAAAAAATGTGCAAATCATAAAATTATTGTTAAAATAATAAGTATAAAGGTGTGTAAGTATGGTGTAAGTAGGTATATAAAATCCGAATATATGTATGTTTAATGTAAATATAAGTATATATGTACTATTATATATAAAAGATATTAAGGCCAACCAAGAAACTATTATCACTTATATAAACGAAATGTTGATGTTGTATAATTCCATATCACGCTGTGCATTAAAAAGAAAATGTTTCATGCGCAGTTTAAAAGTGTGGATCGAATTGATTTGTCTCAGGGGAGGTGGGATATTGTTCCATATTTTAGAGGCAGCATAACGAAATGCGCCCCTAAACGATGCAGAGTTATGCGCAGGCGTGGCCAACTGCCGTGAGCACTGCCTTCTCTCACAATTCCTCCCGATCCAGCCAAGCTTAAGATATAGGTATGATGGCTCCTGATACTTTATTACCCCAAAAAGCAGACATGCCAGGTGTAGCTTTCGCCTCGACTTCATTTTTAGTATATTATTATCATTTAAGAATGGCGTGACGTGAGCTCTAGCAGGTACGGAGAAACAAAATCGAGCACATGCATTTTGTACCCGTTGAATGAGCCGCTCAGTTCTACCCAGTAAACGCGGGCCATATACAGCATCTGCGTAATTTAACTTGGATAGGACCAGCGACTCAGTCAACTGCACACGTAACTCCTCTGACAAGAATGGTCGTATCTTGTATAAAATCTTGAGACGATAAAAGCAATTTTTTACTGACCCCGCAATATGTTCTTCAAACCTCAAGTTTTCATCAAGATTTAGACCTAAATTACGAGCTGACGTAACACGCTCTATTGTTTCTCCCTTCAAAGTTACATTTAAATCTTTTGGTAGTTGGCTTAGTTGTTTTTTTGTGCCAAACAGCATATATTTTGTTTTCAGAGGATTTAACAACAAGCTATTTGTATTTAACCAGGCAGCGATTCTGTCTAGGTCTTCGTTTAGTTCCTTAATGGCAGCTATGTAATCACTTGGTTTAAAGGATATATAAATTTGAGTGTCGTCAGCATAAATGTGATATTTGCATTTCTGTATGCATTGAACAATGTCCGCACAGTAAAGGTTAAAAAGAATCGGCCCCAAAATGGAGCCCTGAGGCACTCCTCGTGTAATTGGTAATGGCGTAGAAACACTCTTAGACCCGTTCGCAAGTTGTACGCTTACTGATTGACGTCGATTGCTAAGGTAACTATGAAACCAAAAAAGCGCACAGCGATCAAAACCATAAGCGGACATCTTGGAGAGAAGCAGATCCACATTTATTGCGTCAAAGGCGCGGGAGTAATCGAGCAGCACCAACAATGTGCACATACCTGCATCCTGAGCAGACAAAATATTGTCTGTCACATCAATTAGAGCGGTAGTTGTGCTCCGCTTCTTCCTAAATCCAGATTGTAATGATGGGAGAATGTCATTTTTTTCTAAATAGTTCGTCAACTGGTCGCAAACAATTCTTTCCAGAACTTTGGAGAGACAAGGCAGTATACTTATAGGGCGGAGATCTTTCAAGCTAACAGGATTATTTATTTTTGGGAGCGGCCGCACCACTGCAGTCTTCCATAAACCAGGAAATTTCGATGTTAGTAATGAGCAATTAATAACACCACAAATACACTCCAGAGACTGTGGCAAGGTCATAACCAACATTTTTAAAGATATCTCATCACAGCCCACAGCATTTGATTTAAGTTTAAGTATTGTGCGCAATATCTCATCCTCACCTACCGGAATAAGAGTAAACGTACTCGCACACAACCTATGAAACTCAAAAAAAGTCAAGCAAGAGATAGACGTGTTCGGATTACCCGGGACATTAATGAAATGATTATTTATTTTATCTGCATCATTTAGATAAGATGGAAGTTCGATATCTTGTTTTTTTGGCAAAATTGTATTTTTCAAGTTTTTCCATAAAAGTTTGGGATTATTTATTTTATTATTTATATTGTGTTTAAAGAAAGCTACTTTTTCATTAAATAAAGATGAAATTACTTGAGATTTCAATTGTTTATAATATTCTTTTTTTGATTCTTTTTTTGACACTGACTTACTTTTTCTACATTGTGCCAAGGCCTCGTCACGTAAGCCCATCATAAACCTAATATTTTCGGTTATCCAAGGCGGAGATGGATCTCTTATTACGCAGCTCTTGACAGGTGCATGAGTGTCAAACACTAATAATAAATACTCACTAAGAGCAGCTACCATTTCGTCCACTGTGGACAACTCAGCCAAGGCCTTCCAACTCAACCTTTTTAAATCAGAATTAAAATGATTTAGACTTATTTCCTTAAGCGGCCTGTACTGCAATATGTAGGGTTGAGTTTTCTCTTTTTTTATATTAAATTCGCTTATTATTACCGAATGACCGTATAAGTTGCTACCTAACGCCTCGACAGTAAGCCGCTTCGAATTAAGATCGGAGCATACAAGATCGATCAAGGTCTCAGAAGTTTTTGTAAAATGAGTGGGAGATATAACCAATTGCTTCAGTCCTAGAAAAGATAAAGCGTCACTTATTATTTTTGCTTTATTGTCCCATGCCAGAAGATTCACATTAAAATCTCCCATTAAAATACAATGGTCGATATCACCTAAGGAAGTAACTGAACAAGTAACTGCGTCCAAGAATATTTGTATATCCAACCACTGTGGTCTATAGGCTTGGACGAATTAACCACTGGACACGTAACGTAAGAAAAATGTATGAAATCACGTTCAACCAATTTTTGCGGGGCGAGGGGGGATTACAGTTGTCAAATAATGACAATGTTATAGGGTGATTTAGCCGGTTTTCGGCCATAATTGCCGGCCAAATATTATGGATTGTGAAACTCGTACATTAATTCTCGGCCAGGCGGCCGAAAAGCAAATGACCTCCCAGAAATGCATTTCGTCACCCGGCCATCAAATTTAAATGTATCACACTGAATACTTTACGCGTTTAAGTCAAAATAACAGTACTAAAACTAATTTACCATACTCACACTCAATTGCAAGAAGCTTCACTTTATATCTTCTTTAGCTAATGCCACTTTATGGCTAATGAAATCATTAACATAATGATTTCATTAGTTTGTTGCATCAAACTACTTTAGGCTAAAAACTTAATCATTTAACTAATGAGAGCCTAAAACATTGTTGCCAATAATAAAGTTAAAAAATGCATGCGATCATTGAAATGTATGTATAGAATCGACCTCGCGGCCCCGATTTTTGCTCCACGCGTTGAGGTCAATTGACCTCAACTCATTTAGTCACTCGCCAACGCTCACCGCGAACGCACGGTGTAATTGTGCCGATAAAAATGCCAACCTGTGTGTTCAAGACGTGCAAAAATCGTGCCACTACGAAGCAAAAAAATTGTGTAGTGACTTATCATCGGTAAGTAAACAAAACATCAACATAAACCAACCAAAACTAATTTTTATACATTATTTCTACTGAGCCGACATTTTGTATGAAAATCATAGATTATGAAAAGTGAACTATACAGATTGTATACGTAGGTACTAAACTAGGATAGGTGAACTAATAGCACAGTTTTACAATATAAGTATATTATTATATTCCGTTAAGAACTGCCTATGATGTAGGACAACACCGCCGCGCGCCGCCACAGTGTAGGTACTTAACTTACGCTGTCAGGCGAAAAATATGTCCAGGGGCTTGTCAATAAAGAAAAATTAATTAAAAGTGATTATTAATCTTAAATCCCTACTGTATTTTGTTGTCGAGGCACATCCGTGCACAGAACAACTGTGCTCCATTGCCGCAATTACTCATCCCGCTCGAGTGGCAAGGCAAATAGTGAGTTCGAATGTGTACCTACGTTACCCCTAGCACGAATATCTATCTTGAAAAAAAAACGCGCGTAAAAGTGCTCAATAGAGTAATTGTCTATGAGAAAGGAGAATGGGAAAATTTGTATAGGAAGTGGTCCATGAACCAATAGCGACACTGTTGTTGTATTTATGTAGGGATACCTCAACTACACCCTTATGCAAAGCGGCATCAAAATCTGACTCGGTAGTTTAGAGAAAAAATAAATCAACACAATATGTTTTTGTTACATTTTTTGTTTTGACTATTTTAGACTGAATTATACCTACATCAGTTTTGGCATCGTCGATAGTATAGTGGTTAATGTGTTTTCTCTTAACATATATTTTATATTTTTAATATATTTATGGGTCCAGCTGAAAACCAGCGATGTGGAATAGACTCCACAACACAAGCTGAGCCTGGTCAGACCTTTCGGTCGTCTAATTCTAATTTTTAAGATCTGTATTGTATTGAAATCGCCAAATAAATGCTTATTTTACTAATGCCGTTGACTACCATTTGGATAGGCGCTGTGCCGGCCGGTTCGATCCCCAGTACGTTTCAAGTGTTTTTGAATTATAGAATTAATTGGTACGATTATTCAACGCTTTAATTTTGAGGGCGCATTTTTAGACGCTAGCTAGTGCATTATCTTCCCTTTTTAATTTCAATTTTATAAGATTTAATTGAAATTATAGATTTTTATTTCAATTCGTTTATTTCTTTAATGCTATGACAGAGTAGTTATTATAAGCAGCAGATAAAGCAGAGTATATGTAAAATCGTATTTGCAATTCTTTTTATAATAATATCGTATATGCGATTATTATGATATCAACTAGAACTAGCACTTTGTGAGCTTTTCGCGGTTTCCGGACAAGGATCTGGGTTAGTAAATATTTTTCCATGTTGCAATAGAAATATTTTTCCTAATAAAAAAATCTATTCGACGACATCAAATACGGGTACTAAATGCCCATCCTCCTTTTTCGAGTAAGTATTTACATGTACCAATCACCTAATTAAATTGCATTCTTATTAAATTTTATGCAATTTTATTAAACAATTAGGTATATCCTAATCATTATTATTATTATTACAATGGATACATGGAAAAATATTTTTCCATGTTTCCTTCCATAGAGTACCTTATATTTTCCTAATAAAAAATCTATTCGACGACACCAAATAATTGTTTTGAGTGCGGATACTCAATGCCCATCCTCTTTTTTTTATTTTTCGAGTAAGTATTAACATGTACCTATTACCTAATTAAATTGCGTTCTTACTA
This sequence comes from Agriphila tristella, assembly GCA_928269145.1. Taxonomy (NCBI): domain Eukaryota; kingdom Metazoa; phylum Arthropoda; class Insecta; order Lepidoptera; family Crambidae; genus Agriphila; species Agriphila tristella. Next base: position 35,224,109 of record OV743433.1, on the reverse strand, counting down.
TAATTTTATGCAATATTATTAAACAAGTAGGTATATCCTAATCATTATGAAGAATGTGTCGCATCTGTGTGCATGCTACTTTTTCTTTGGCAACTCACGCTCGCACTGTCCATGCGTAGCCGCCATCTTTGCAATCGCTGCGGCAATTTGTGCCATAGATCTGTCCATTCTAGTTTACATACAGTTCAATGCATGCGATGACCGAATGGTTGAGATTTGTTTTGAAAAGTATTCGAAGTTTGTATATAAAATGGCCAAAAAAACGCGTTTGACACATAGTATGGTTTGACAACTTATTTACCTAACCTTTGAATAAAAACTCAATATTTAAAACTGAATGTTTTTTTATTTCTTAGTATACCTACATATAAGAGAAAAATCAACATCTACATACTAGGAGAATATTGTCACGATATTGTGTTTACAAGGGCTGATCGCACAGATGTGTCATTTTGATGTGATGTACCAGGGGCAGTAGAACTGTCTTTGTTCGCCAAATTAGCTAGTCCCATCTGGAAGGACCCTGTCGCGAAGAACCGCAAAGCGATCAGAAGCTGGATAAGACCACAAACAGCCTTACTCCTCAGGGTTTGTGGCTCCAAATTGAGGCGGTCTCAATTCGGGAGCGCAGCCGGAATTTTTCTCCGTCGTGTTTTTCGAATAAATTTATTGGTGGCGACAAGGAACATCTTCTGGATCCGATAATGACGATAGGCTGGTCGGTCAACGACGTATTTAGCGAAAATACAAAGTAAACACGATGTGAAATTGGTTAAGTGGCCCGTCATCGACCCATTAAAAATTATTCCTCTTTTCTTTCCTACAATACTTTAATGAAACATTAGGATTTAAAGTGGCACTAAAAAGATAAAAATCTTTCTTGCAATTGAGTGTCAGTAATAAAAATTATATGTATCAAACCGTAAACAATATTGTAACTTACCTTCCAAACCTTCCTTTTGCTACTTTAACGACACACCTACCGTTCAATTTTCGCCCTTCTTACCCACGACACTACCAAGGCGCACTACTGGTAGTGTCGTGGGTAAATTTTTTTCCCTTCTACACTACCGGCCCAGTAGTATCGTAGGTAAATAAATATATGCATTCCCCACGACACACTACCATTATAAACTTTAACTTCTTTAAATCACATTATCAAAGTACCAGGGTAGCATAGATTTAGAGGAGGTCAACATTTTTAAACATACTAAATTGTTGAAGTCCTTATCCGCGCGACCTTGAGCAAGTGAAGGAGGCCTGGTTATGTTTCCGAAATGGCCGAAAACCAAAGGGGGCCGGCAAACCGGCTAAGTCACCCTACTTTGTTTGTATACCAAATTTTATTTATTTTACGGAAAATATCTACTATAATAGGTTGAAATTGTGCTTATGCGTGAAAAGAAAGATTTCTTGATTGCCCGCTATTTTTTTGCTGAACAAGACGGAGCATTTTGCCCATTTTTGTACCAATGTTTCGCCACGAGCTCTAGCATCACACTGACAACGCAATATCGTTTACTGAGGCTATCGGTCACAGTAAGTGGCTAAGGGGTAAAGGCGAATATGGCTGTCATTTCGCGTCCAGTGGTTAATTCGTCCAAGTCTATAGGCCGTGCCGATAGCAATTTTTTTCCCATTAATATTTAATATAAGCCACATTTGCTCAACCATGTCAAATTTCGGATCTGCAGGCGCACTCCAATTACGCGCGCTAATACCCCGTTTGAGGTAAAAGCCAACACCCCCTCCACGTCCCGAGCACACATTGCGCGGGCGCGGAGTGTGGCGCAGCCGATAGCCGGGCACATCGGGAGCGCGCCCCTCCTCTCCTGGTCGCAGCCACGTCTCATTCACAGCCATTATGTCGATATTATGCCTGTTAAATACATCTATGAAATCGTCATGATTTGTACCTAAGGAGCCTGCATTGTGAAAAGCCAACATTAAATTTTTCGACTTAGTCATTGTTACCATGTAAACTACACATATTATGTTGCCATAAATTAAAACTGATGACAATGAATGTACTTAAAATTAATGTAATATATTTCGAGAAGAAGTTATGAATTTTCGATTTCAAAGTCAACAAAATAAATTTTAAAATTATAATGTCCATAATCTGCTGGTGGCAATTTTTTAATTCAAATAGGTAAGTCGAATTGTATGTATAAAAACTCATGTAAATAATAATTTTGTAGAATTGATTATTAATTAATTAATTACCTAAAATTGTACCTATCGTTGCTTTTAAAATGTGGGTGTTGGACAACAAACGGTCATTTACAAAACTCTGAAAATTGTCCCCATATCCGTGAACAACAATCAAGTAAACGAACCCGTAGTTCGTGAATGGACCTTCCCCGCCGTAAATCGAATTTGCGACCATCAAACGCCACGGGCCGGAATATGAGAGCGTTATAAAATACCGACCAAATTGGCTATTACAGAAAAAATGTTTTACCGGTTCAGCAGTGGTCTAATATCCTCGGCTTCTGTCCCTTATGTAATGGCACTGTGTCAAACAGTGAACTAAAATCAATGGAAGTGTAATAACAAACAAATATTGCTTAAAAAGAACTACACAGATATCCCTCTTCCAACAAAAAAATAATTATCTTATTCAGTTCATAAACAAAGAAGTAATACGACCATTATCATCGAGGTAATTCACACAAAATCATACTATTTTCGTGTTTTTTTCAAGATTAGGTACTTAGAAAGAACTGAACCGATTTCCAAATTTTAAAAAATGGAACCGACCTAGATGTTTACCTAATGTAAATTACGTTTTGAATCATTTCAATCGGTTCAGCCGTTTTCGAGTAATCGGTGGACATACACAAAAAAAAAAAACAAATATACAGACGAACAGAGAACCTCTTCCTTTTTGGAAGTCGGTTAAAAATGGCACCACTGGGCTGATCTTCGTCCGGCAAGTTGAATTTTTTTACTCGTATTTTTCAAAATTCCTCAAAAACTATCAGACTGATATTTAAAATTCAAACGCCATTACGATAGATCTTAAAGCTTTCATAATTAACACTACCTCTCTTATAGAGATATTTCCAATTTTGACTAATCTACGGCCATGTCGCACTTTTGGCTGAACATCGGACACATAGACTCAACTGGTGATCACATAAACATTTACTTACAGTTTAAAAATTCTCTCTCTCTTTGTCAAACCTAGATCGATAGATCGAGTGATAACATTACATCGATCAATAGCACAGTAGCCCGTAGTACATTTAAATTACCAAATAGGTTACCGTTCGCCGTTGTGATATAGTTATTTATTACGAAATTATAGATACTTTAACCCAAGTTTTACAGATCGCAACCCGCCGTAACCTATATTTGTATATCTTCAAAGGCTAAAGGTATTTTTGAGGCTTACCACATGGTTTAGCTATTGTCGTGTTCTAAAGCTTTCTTTGATTGCCACTGATAATAGAAAGACTATAAAAAGTAGCCATACACAGATTTAAGACCAGATAAAAATAGATGGACTTTATCTAGTCTTAAATCTGTGTATGGACACTTTTCATAGTCTTACTATTATTAGTGGCAATCAAAGAAAGCTGTAGAACACGACAATAGCTAAACTATGTGGTAAACCTCGAAAAATAAAAAATAAATCATTTTTGGAGATATACAAATATAGGTTACGGCGGGTTGCGATCTTTAAAACTTGGGTTAAAGTATCTATAATTTCGTAATAAATAACTATATCACAACGGCAAACGGTAACCTTTTTGGTAATTTAAATGTACTACCGGCTACTGTACTACAATAAGATAATACCTGCTATTTGACATGATTTAACAGTACCCGTAGCACGATCAGCTATCGAAAAAAAAATTGTATGGGAAACTTGTAGAGCGCCACCTACCACCGAAAAGCGAAATGAGATGAAAGTGATGAGTCCGCTCTCCTCAGTGATGAGGATTCCGGGTGTAGTGCGCTTCCACCTTCGGCATTATTCTTACTTAACATCACGTATGGTAAAGGCCAAGCATTATCCCGTTTTGTGCATAAAAAAAGAGTAATTAAAAAAAAAGACTTCTCAAGAACACACAAGTTATATTAAATGAGAAAATTGGACAATTAAGATTTGTTGAGTGATACAAAAGTTGATGACGAGTAGAGGTAGTTTCCAGTCCAGAGGGATAATTTTCAATATCGACAACTCCAAGGGCCGCGCTGATACACTCTCCAAGAACTGTTCTATGATCAGCACGTCATTTTCATCTGAATAAAAAAACAGTTTATATTAATATTCAAAGATACTTTTTCAAATCTGCGAAAACTAAAGAACCGTGCCACGCATAAGCAAACCTACTGATGAAAGGTGATGTCCCAGCGTTGCCCCAGTTTAATGTTATTTAATTACTTTCATAATTAAAAAAATGCTAATTACATTTTATTTAGGTAATTAGTATCAGTCAAGAATTGTTTTATAATTAGAAAAACAATTACAAAAACATTAAGTTGTTTTCTGAAGTATTTTGTGAAAAAAATGTAAGTAAATAGTACTCCAATGACAAAAAAAAGTGATTTAAAAGCGTTTTAACATAAAAATCCCACTTTTTAATGCAGGAAATAATTATCAATCTGATTCTAGAGTAAAATACCTACTCTGACATACTAATTTGATTAAGACGCGATAGACTTTCATTTTTTGAGAATGGTGAGGCAAATGACATAGGCGCGATGGGACATGTCCTTTGGACATAAATATTTACAAACTTTCTAAGTGCTCATTAGACGTAATCAAACAGGTTTTAACAAGCAAATAATTAATTCATTAAAATATATATTGAAAATATGTTTGTATAGGTCACACTAAAATCTGAAGTATGATGTCATTATTTTTGAATAAGATTGCAGATGGCTTCTAAATACTAGACATGTATGTACTATGGGCAACAGCGTCGCTTAACCAGTTTGCAACAAAATTCTTGTGCGCGCGTATCGCCCCTGCACGAACTAAACGTATGTGACAGCGGGCGCGGCGTGCAAGCGATTTTAACCTTAGCAGTGGTTAAGCGACGCTGTTGCCTATGGTACATGGTATATGGTAAACATCAACTTACCCTTTTCTTGAAGAAGTCTTTCGTGTAAGACTAATTTTAGTTTACTTACTTCTGACTTCAAAAAGCCAGCCAGAATTGCAGGACATACAATGATCAAAATGTTTTGAAATACGGCTGCAGTTTTGATCGAAAAGAAGATAATATTGTTTATATCAACCTGATAAAGAACAAAAATTAAGTATTCAATATTAAAGCTCACTGGTTAGGTTGAGTGGAATCCTATCAGCAAATAAACAGTTTTTTTTTTCTTAATTTCTAGTTAAGTTAGTATAATAATAAAGTCATCCTACTAGTTACTGGTGTCGCCCCTGATGAATCCTGTGAACCTTTATTCAGGGAGCTGGGTTTACTACCACTACCATCGTTGTACATTTACGAAATATGTTGTTTTGTTAAAAAATATAAGTCTTTATTTGAAACAGCTAGTGAATCTAATTCGAGACTAAAAAGAAACCCTCATAGACTCATTCTGAAAGTTGTGCCTGCGAAATATAGTAAAAGCAGCTTGACTATGTGCGTACGTATATTTAATAAAATACCTTGTGACATAAAAAATTTACATGAAAAATTATTTAAAAAACAATTATTTAAATGGTTGCATGATAAAAACTTTTATAGTATTAAGGAATTTTTTGACATGATCTAATTTTGTAATAATAATAATTTTAATATTCAATTAAATAATGTAATTCAATATAGTAATTAAGTTTATATTTTACTGGAAATCCTGGAAATCTTATATGATTTTAATAATTTTGCATGCTACTTTAAGTTAGCTTAACATGTTGTCCTAATTAATGTATGTAACATCCTTTATACCATGTTAAACAGCAAATAAATGATTATCTTATCTTATCTTATCTTATCCTAATCCTTACTAATATTCTAAATGCGAAAATCAGTTTGTTTGTTTGTTGCGCCTCCACGTCTTATCTACTCAACCGCTCATCGTGTTTGCATACATATTGTCAGGGCTGCAGCAAGGGATGTCCTTTCATCCCGAAAAGAAACAGTTTCCGAGGGATGGACTAAATACTATCCACGCAGACAAAGTCACGGGTGGTCAATAGTCCTTACTATATACAAGGGGTTTGGTAAAAGCCTTATAAAGCCGAATATGGTAGATAGGGACCATCAAATTGAACAACTTTAACTATGGGACCAACTCTGAAATCGCGAAAAATAAATCAGCTGTTTCATACAAAAATTAATAAGAAAAATATCAAAATGTATGTGCTACGCAAACGTGCTAAAAGAGTCGGTATGAGTATGAACGTCTGTACAAAAAAAAAGTTAGGAGTTACAAGTCGTGATAAAGTTTGACAGCATGATGGAAACTGATCTGTAGCTGTTCTTAACTAAGTATGGGCCAAACTATCCTTACAAACCGTATGGCATGCCATACCTCTTCCCGGCTTCATTATAAAACTTATAACTGTCCAGGTTTAGCTAATAGGTCAAATGTGGTATCATTTTCGGATAGATCAATAATGTTGAATTTATATTTGGTATTAAAAAAATGCAATTTATTAAGCAGTGTCTGTAAAATTACACAGATATTATTATATTTAGAATGAAGTCGGGAAAAAAGCGCTATTTAAACCGCTGCCGTATGGAATGGTTTGTAGGAACAGTTTGGCCCAGCTCAATATTACTTAGGAACAGCCTACAGATCAGTTTCCATCATGCGGTCAAAATTTATCACGACTTGTAACTCTTTTTGAATAGACGTTCTACCATGTATTCTGTGGTTCTACTAAAAAGGTTATCATCTCAGCATAAGAAAGATTTGCGATTGATAAAAGATGGATGCAAATCAGATTTCACATGCCCACAATCCACTGTTTTAATAACTTAGCAGACTAATTACATAAAAAAACTTACCTGAACATCGCTGACCATAAATTGAATACAATTTGATAAGACAAAGGAAGTGGCTATCAGCAAAGCTGGTATTTTTAAAAACAGTGACACTGCAAACTGAAATAGATATTAGGCTTCTGAAGGTTCAGTCCACGTTGCTAAAGAAATCCCGCAGACGCGGTGCTGATATCATTTTGGAAAAAAACTTTATCCCAATAGGAATAATTTCAGTTCCATCTAAATTCAGGGAGAATTCTTTCGTGGCGCTGACTCTAATATGCACATATTATTTAATATCAAACTTTAATCACACAATTAGTAAGATGGCAATTGCTGGGCCAGTTGCCATCTTGTTACTTTACAGTATTAGGTAGGTACAATATTGTTAAATAAAACAGAAAGCGTTATTAAAGCAAATTTACCAAAGCCTCGAAGTTTTTTTGGGTTAACTCGGTAAGATAAGCTATATTTTTATAAGCAGACAAAAACTCGAATAAGCATTTATCACTATTTATAATAATGGTTTTCAATGTCTGTAATTGGCGATAAAGATAATGTAGAACAAATATAAATACGGTCATTGCAACATCGGAAGCGAGTTGAAGAAATAAATTTGTAACTGATAGGACAACCGTTGTTACTTGTAAAAGTATATATAAATATATCAAATGATGTACACAGATTCCGACAAGTAAAATTGAATCAATTGTAAGACAAATGCATATTTTTTTAATTTGTATAGGTTTGCTGCACAATAATGAATTCATCGAATTCAATTTCATAAACATTGCTAAAAACGATTCACTCTTTGCCATGAGAATTAATGACTGGCAAAACCAAAGCATGAACGTTAACCAAAACCAAAGTATTACAAAAAGGGATCCATCAACAAAATGATTTAAATAACATGATAAGCCAGCGTAACATAATAATTTCATTAAGTGAATTATTTTAAATAAGTAATTGTATTTAATATCACGCATAAATCCAAAATCAAGACAAAAAACGATTTGTAGAATTATGAAAAAAGTTTTGAACTGCTTGCTAAATTTAATATCGGAACTCATTGCACTTGATATTAGACGTAATAAATTTATAGGAATTCCTAATAAACTGATAGCCGGCAATTGAAAACGCGTTGCTGGTTCCTTTGACATAAAATAATCAATTGGATAAGTAATGAAAAAAAATATCATCAATCAAAACGATAACTTCGACTTGTTGATATAAGAAGTAGTCATTATTTTAATGTTTTTTTTATTATTTAAAGACCTACTTAATTTTTCCAGTACTTTTTGCTTTTGTAGTAACCCAGCGGCAATAAGAGTGTACAGCCTTTCCAACAACATATCCAGAAATATAACCCATATCCATAAAATAAAGTTTGTATGATTGGATGTTTGTTACTTAATCACGCAAAAACGGCTTAACGGATTTGCATTAATGAAACATAACGCACTTTAGATCCTGGTCAAAAGTTCCCTAGAGATTTTCCACTATCAACGTGAGTCTCGGGCGGAAGCTAGTGTTACACATAGATTGTTTATAATAATATGTTTCATTTGGTAAATATTTAAATGTTTTTTTTTAAATCAAAACAAACTTACTTTCGCATTTTGAAAGTAAAGTTTGTTTGTTACGCTTTCACGTCTAAACTATTCAACCGATGATCATAAAATTTTGCATACACCTTGTCAGGGGTACAGAAATGAAAATAAGACCTATCATCAGACACACAGTACTGTTTTATTTTAGCACACATTAGAATAGATGAAGCAGTTGTACAAGCACTATCTGGTAACTGATACAAAGGTCCATGACGATTAGGGGTAGCTTCCAGTCCAGAGGGACCACTTTTAACACCGACAACTGCAAAGGTCGCGCTAACACGTATTCCAGGAATTCTTCTATTACAAGAACTTCGCTTTCATCTGTGAAAAAATCAAATCTTACATTTCTTCGTCAACCCTGATCATCATCACATCAGCTATTCAAAATATTGCACTGCAAGAGCACAGGCCTTCCTTGAGGAGGAATGACGAGTATTTTTGCACCACGGACACTCAATGTGGATTATGGTGGGCAGCCTCTGGGTGTATATATATAGGCCTCTTCCATGGCAGGATATTGCCACAATTTTCACACTTAGTAGGCGTTTTAGTTCGCAGTGATGGACTGTTTTCATCGGCACATGACACATTTTTCGGTTTACGGAGGGTGTTAGATGTCTCTACTACTTTTTTTATCAGTAGTCGCCTTTTACGACACCCATGGAGAGCGGCCCCACACGCACAGGCGCGGCTGGAGAGATTTGGAAGAAAGACCCGGCTTTCCGGTGGGATCACATGTGTGTAGCATGACGCGCGGCCTTTTCAGTTCGCGAATGTGCGGTAAAGGCTCCACACGAAAAGGCGTAGACTGAAAAGGCCGTGTCTCATGCTACAGACATGTGCTCCGGCTGAAAGGCCGCACCTTTCGCCCACATTTATGAGAGTGAATTAAAAGTTTGTGCTATTCTACTATGCGCGTTAACAGTTTTACCATGTTTTACTTACCTCTTGCTTGGTAAAGCTTTTCATACAAAATCTTCTTCAGTTCATAGCTTTCCGATGTTAAAAGTCCTGCTGGGATCGCGGGAGACATAAGCAAGAGGAGGTTTGCGATGGTGAAACAAATTTTAATTGTTTCATCGATAAAAAAGCTATTGATATTATGCTGAAAATATAAGTTGATTCCTTTTCAATAAGAGAAAGTGGGATTTTATTCAGCTTATTAATAAGAAATGATTGAAATCTAAAACGAATGCTTTATTATAAGGTGCTCCTAAACTGGCAACGTTGCTCTAAGGCGGCGAGTGCTCTTTATTACTTATTTAAATTGCATACTGTTTATTGTCACTATTGACAACACGCACTCGAAAAATACAAACTTACCTGATTGTCGATTCTGTAACCATACTCACAACTCACTTCGAACCTCACTTCACTTCGCGGGAATTTAAAATCATAAATAACATTATGAGAGGCTATTTTTTAATCACAAAATATTTTGAATAGGTACGGTAGCTACATACGACGCAAGCTACCTAAAGTGCACCGGACGACGCTCCGTGGGTAGGCCCCCGACAAGGTAGACCGACGATCTAGTGAAGGTCGCGGTGCGCCGCTTGATGCGGGCAGCGCAGGACCGACCGTCGTGGAGATCCGTGGGGAGGCCATACCCAGCAGTGGGTGTTGTGCGACTGATATGATGATGATGACGGTAGCTACCTAAATGCTTTTGCAATTGGTAAAATAGCTTATATTCAGCTGATTTTTAATAACAAATTCACGCGAAGTGACGTGAGGGTCGAAGTGAGATGCGAGTTTGGTTACAGAATCAACAGGCTGACCCAGAAATATGACGAAACGACATTATTTTGTAACTAGCTTCTAAAATAGGATGCTTATTCATCATTTACAGGAATTAATTTTAAATCGAAAGACTTACCTGCCAACAGTACGCCGCAAATTCATCAATTTCTGACAGGATAAAGTAAGTCCCTGCTATCACGTCGGGTATTTTCAATAGCAACAAGACTGCGTACTGAAATGGAAGAAATATAAAAAAATATATATAAATGTTATTATATAAAATAATTTTATAAAAGTTCTAAATTGCGATATATACAATGATCTCAAATTTTTCCTGGAATGACGTGGCAACATCAGCGATATTTTTGTATACAGTCAATAAATCAAGCACATGATTATCACCATCTCCAATGTAGTTTTTCAATATTTGTAATCGGCGATAAAGACAGTACAAGATAAAGACGAATATTGACATCGTAAAATCATATGTGATTTGTTGTATAAACAAGAAAATAATCCTGATAATCCATTCATTTGATTTGAGAGAAATATCGAATCTAAAAACTTGTTGCAAAGCTATTACGGTGTTGAGAATAAAACAAGCTATGAAAATTATCCAAATCCCTTTGTTTTCTAATGATCTGTTACTCAATATGTAACTTATAGAATTTATTTCTTTGAACGTAGCATAAAACGAGCCATTGCTAGCCACCAACATTATTGATATTAAGAACCATGGTGATAGCCCCATTAATAACCAAACTTTCAAATTGCTAGAGCCTTCCAGTAATTGAATGTAATAACAAGATAAAACAGTAAAGCACATAATTTGAATTATGGTAATTATTCTCATTTTGAGTTCACGTTTTATATTAAGAAATCCGAAATCAAGGCACATTACAATTTGTAGAAGTATGAAAAATACTTTGAGTTCTATGTCAATTTCACTGTCTAGCTTCATCGCAGTAATTTTAGTCGAATTTACTGGTAGTGAATACACTGAAATACTAGAACGATGGAATAATATTGAATTGAGGCTAATTTATAATATATGTGACCTACCTAATCCATTACTAGCCGTAGAAAAAAAATAGAGTTGAGGCTAATTTATATTTGTGACTTAAACCTAATCCATTACGTATTTCGATGAGATAAGTACTGTTGATTGATATCATGTGGCGTTAGTTAAAAGCAGGTAAGTATATCCATATTGATACCTACTATAAGTAGTTTAAACAAAAAAGTGTACAACCACATGCATTTATTTCAAAAACTGGCGTTTAAGAAAAAAACATTTTAAACAAGTTGTTTTTTTTTCAATACTGGACATGTTTTTATTGTTTGTTATTAATTTACTTATTTGCATTAAAATAACTTTAGAAAAATAAACTATGTCTTTTCTGCTTATTTGCATCCATTAAAACATTTGAAAAGGAATGTGAAAAGGCTTCCTCGTGTTTCTCTTTCCTAAAGAATACAACTCGGTTGAAACGGGCAATTTTTATTAAAATTCGTTCCGTGATTACGTGAAAAGGCAACAGATAGACATAGTTTCACACAAAATTTAATAAAAATAACTATTGCTTTTGTTTCATTTTTAATTCACCATGGAAGACAACTTGTTGTATTCGAACAATATACACAATTATAATATCTATATTAACCTGACGTATAAAATTGAAAACTAATCGTATTAAAAGGACCAAAAGAATAGCGATGCCTCTACTTTCCGATGTCGATATGTGTCAGCAATTGCATCTATGCGTGTGCCTGTCAATTTTATTTTCTTTCCAACATCGTCCTCTGTTTCAAAAAAGCTTCCGTCTAAAATTGGAACAAACAGTAAAAGAGGGCTGGACTCAATATCGACCCTAGAGGGAAGCTTCGGCAAAGCTCTATGCAACGTCATAATTGAAATGTCTGGTTAATTTCAAATACGTATGTAATAGAATATCGATTTGACGCTCATAAATAAACACATCGGAATTTTGTTAACAAAATATTATGTAAAATGTCAATGGTTGTCTGGAAAAGATCGCTCTTGGTGATAAGACTGTGCCCACCGTAGCCTTAAGTTTTTTGTGTTTGTATTTTCTGGAATGTGTGTGCAATAAAGTTTTTATATATCGAAAATTATTTTCTACATATTGTGTTCATCAGACTTACATCTTGGTCAGTTTTTTTTTAATTTCTGTGGAGAATTTTTAATTGTCGTCTAAAAAAAACACAGATACTTATATATGGCGGCATCTTTACTACAACTTTTATGTTCTAAAAAACTTAGACTTGACTAAGATTGTGCGAACTGCGAAGAGATACGTATCTCGAAGATTGAGTACCGACAAATTAAAGGAGTCGTTTGTCAGGATTTCCACATCGAGGAAATTTCTCTTTCGCAGCTTAAGGTTTTTACGATAATACTAAAGTAAAACAAATATTACTACATGGAATGAGTGGTTAGTTTAGTTGTTTTTAAAACTTGTGATAGGTACTAGTTATCTACCTATTACTTAGAAATAACTTGCATATCTGTGAATATATTCTATAATATTTAATCGATTCTATTATCCATCTACATTAATGAAATTGTAACTGGTCAATGTCTATATCATATACAGAGGGTATCTAAGGATCATAGAAGCCAAAATAATGATTTTAAGATTTTTTGTCTGTTTGTCTGTCTATACGTTTGTATGCGCATCACACAAAATGTACTTCACCAAATTGGATATCATTTCACATTTGTAATATACCAAAGTTGCTGAAAGTCTAAAATGATATCTGGCTGGCCCGCATGACCACCGAAACGCGATATGACATAGCAATTTATCACGTTTAACTGTTAAAAGACAATGGAGTTTGACAGTTGAGAGTCTATAAAAGGCCATATCACGCGATATATCGTGTCTCGGTGGTGCTAGGTGGGCAGGACAGGTGAACGAGATGTTTCATCTCAAAACGATGCCTACAAACCCAGTTATTAACAATTAGCTGTAAGTAATAAGAACGTTCTAATAACGCCAATAACAAGATAAATAAAACGTAAATCCAAGCTTGTTTAAGTACCAAGTACAATATTAATTTTCTTAGAAACACAAACAATCTAGTAAAGCAAACTGTACGTTTGGGAACTACGAACTTGTGAACTCGAAACAATTACAGTAAACAATATCAAAACGCGTACTATTGTTGTTATACTGTACTGTACAAATATGTTCCTTCATAACATAACAATACAAGGATAAAATGAGTACCTACGGGCTTCATTTTACACGAAATCATCAAAGACACAATAAATAAATTAAAAACATTAAAAACATGACTGCCCTGCTAAAAACGAACTAAAAAGTAAAATAACAAGTGTCATTGCAGTTGGGAGACCGTTTCATTGAACAATTTTTTATCAAAGAGGTCCCCCAACTGCAATGGCATTTGTTATTGAACTTTTTTTCGCAGAGTCGTATTTTTGATATTTTTTTAATTTATTTACTTTTATTTCACATATTTTAGTGACAAATTATATAGTTTTGGAATGTACTCATCAAGGCCTTTTATTTGATGGCCATGTGTTATATTAATAGAAGATTTTTTATCACATTTGAATGTGGCGTGCCAAGTGTCACTTGGGATGATGTAAGGATTCTAACGATACCACATTACATCGAAATCTGTTGGCATTTAGAAGTTATGGTGGAATAAAGAAATCAACATACAAGAACCCTAAACACACTCCTTTTTGGGCAGTCATGTAAAAATAATCCATATTATTTGTACTCACACTGCACTGGCGAAAAAGCTTAAAATTATTTCAGAAAATGATGTAAATTTTAAGATGTCGTCTGGCGTCTATAACACTTTTTTTAAGATTTTAGACAATATCACAAACATTGCACTGATTCTAAAGTGAGTAGCTAAAGCACTTGTCTCATGGAAATCAGTGAGAACGGTGTCGCTACAAACACCCAAACCTGAGCCAATGTAGAAAAGTTCATTTTCTAAATTGATCCAGCCGGGGATCGAATCCGGGACCTCAAAGATGTTGACACCTTTTAAACTATTGTACAGACCACTCGACCATGGAGGTCCATTTATCTATATATTTATCTAAGTATACGAATATATCGTCATCAACGTCACGTACAGAAAATAACGTAACTTAAAATTTTACGTTTCCCTTTCAATCCTAAATAAACATACGGCAAAGTCGAATCGTGAGTTCCAACAAATCCCATAATAGGTATTATTATTTTTATTGAAATTACCAAAAAGGTTTATTTTATCCTCATTTCAGTTTCGGAACAGCAGGTTATTCACAGGTTTCTTCGTAAAACCTACTTCTAAAAGAAGGTTCAGTCACCGAATTAATAATAGTACGCTCAGTGTCAGCAAAACGCCGGCCCTTAGTATGCTAGCCAAAAATACGCCAAGTAAAAGTTGATGACGTGAGACTTGCAGGTTGGCTGCGAACGGTGGAATTTAGCAAATCTGAAATAGCGGATTTAAACGAAGACTAAATTTGGGTAAGTAGCTAAATCTCGCCTTGCCAACGCCGTGGGATTAAACCTACTTAAACACTACAATGAAACTAAAATGTTTGTCCAACATAAATTATGTGGATTTATTACGAAACCCTTTAAGGTGACACCCTGAGCGAAAGTGGCGTCGCGCGCCGCGGTGAATTTTATTTAATATTATAATTTATAATGCACAATTTTAATAATGTTTTACGTAGAATTTTTAGGGCCCACAGTCTTGTATTTTTAGGCAGTATCGTAACATTCCCTCGTAGTCACTGCTAGAAGTAGATAGCAAAACTGCTAAAAGTGGCCGTTTTTTGACACATTTGCTATATTCTTCTACGAATGACTACGAGGGCATGTAGTGATACCTTCTAAAAATACTAGACCATGGGCCCTAAAAACTCCACGTAAAACATTATTAAATTGTTTTTCAATTAATAACTTATTAAATAATAACCTCTGAGGGTGCCACTTTCGGTCATACAACCACCTTAATTTACACGGCGATGCATGTATAACACATTGTTAAAATGTGAAAATGTGTGTTAAACTATTGACAATCGTAATTCAATTAAAACCAAATAACATAATAAGATATCTTTGCTTAGTTTGCTATTTATCCGAAATGTGTTAGGGCCATTACTATTTTTTTTTACATCAATGATCTTCCTAATGTCACTGAATAAAAATGTATTTTATTCGCGGATGATACAACTTTGATAGTTAAATGTAAAACTGAAAACGAAATGCAATTAACTGCCAAGACAGAATTTGATAAAATCATGACATGGTTAGAAAATAACAATTTAAATATAAATTTGGAAAAAACTAAATACTTACATACAATTTAAAACAATTAATAGTTTTAATAATAAAATTGACATTAATTAATTAATTGAAATTTGAATTTGAAATTAATTGAAATTAATTAATTGACATTAAACAAACGCGAAAGCAACCTAATAAAAACGTGTTAAAAATACGACTGAGACAATAAAAAATATATACTTTTTGATTATCTGATACCGCTGATAGTCACACTTTCGCGCGAGTGGCGAGGCCCGAGGCGATCAAGCGAATAGCGATTTCGCATGTGTAGACATAGGCTTGCTATTAAATAGTACCTACAGTTTTACCATTGAAAATGGTTATCAGATGCAAATCGCCTGAGACGTATTTTTGGCCATATCTCCGAGGATTTTGAGAGGATCGAGATAGGAATAGTACCAAAAGTTGAGGAATTTATCGAGACACCTGTGAACGTTTGAACTTTGAAAATCTACTGGTGACTTTTTTTGTGATTGTGTAAAATTCCGAAAATTCCGGGTTTTTTGGGGGGTGTTTGTTTACTAAATTGTAAATATTTCGGAAAAAACCGAATTAAGAAAAAATGAAAAAAAAAGTCCTAGGGTATTAGTTTAGCTACCAAATGGAGAAATAATTTTGAAAATCGGTCAATAATTGTGACCTGTAGGTGGTCCCTTTAGATTTGGAATTGTAGAAAAACGGCTGTTTCCGTACATAAAAAGTGATGTAGCTTCTATGACTATTGACCGATCGTCATGGTAATAGTGTTAAAAGATGCAGAAGCAGACGAGAAGTGCATTCGTTGGAATTTTGAAAATCGGTTAATAATATTTCAGCTGCGTCGAGGCAGTCAGCGTGCGCTTTTGTGACACGAGGCGGAGCCGAGTGTCACAATCGTAAAAGTAAATAGGGACTACCTAGGTAACTTTAAAAATATAATATGTAGGACTGCATTTGATTTGATTTTGGTTTTTCGTAAATTTTGGTGTTCATTTTCAATGCTCCGATTCTTGCGGGGACTGTAAAATATGTGATTTTTTTTGTATTTTTATCATAGATGCATGGAACGACTCGTTGTCCAGGGGCAGGTAGAGGGCATGCGGTCACGCGGTCGATCACCTACGCGTTGGACAGACCTCGTTAAAGCTGCGACAGAAACCTCCATAGTCCTGAGTTCCTAAAACCGCAACACGTGGAGACGCATCGCAGGGGCTGCTTTATCCAATGGAAATGCAGCGTCATCAACCATGACCACTCTGTCAAGAGTGAACGACTAAGGAGGAGGACCATAGATGCATATAAAAATGTTCAGGCACTGATCATTGGTCAGGCAATAATTATTATAGCATTGTTTTCAGACAGACAGCCAGTGGAGCCTTAGTAATAGGGTCCCGTTTTTATCCTTTAGGTACGGAACCCTAAAAACAATAGAAGATGTGTTTCGAATTATGTCTAGCTAAAATATATTATGTTTTTGGCAATAGCAATTTTTTATCAATTTAATTTAAGTCATCCAGAACTGAAGAAGACAAGTGTCCGGAAAATTCATAGTGTAGGTACATCACATACTTACCTGGCACCTTAGAGCAACACGTGCTTCCACAGAAGTTGCTCTAAGCCTGGCATATATTGCACACACGTGACACCTTTAAATGACAATGACAATTTAGTATCCATGGTGTCAGTCAATTTAAAACTTTAATAATAAAAATCTTTATTTGTGCTATAAATGTTTAAAGAACATAATTAAGTTTAATAACTGCATCAGTCTAAGACTGTGTCGCAGTCATTAGCAACCTCGAACTTATCTAACATGAAAAACAGTGTCAAATGTATTCTCATAAAAGCACATCAAAAGTCATTACTCCATTAAAAAGTATTACGCATTCATAACGGCCTCCTTTCTTGGAACTATTTTTGAGCGACTACGAGTGTAGTCGTGTAGCAGCCCGTAGCAGTCGTAGTCGTAGCATAAACGATTATCCAAGGAGTCTTTACTACGGCAGTACCAAAGTCGCTTGCATTATTTAACAAATATCTCAGTGTGTGCTACGGTTTACTACACAATGCTCGATGAATTATAGTGCATTTTTATGTCTAATAAATAATTAAAAATGAGTACAATGTTTCACTCACAAAATGCTACCAGTTTATATTTTTTTTAAGGATAGAAATGTATGGAAGAATATTATACTGCGTCTTTCTCAAATAAATTGGGATAGGTGAACGAAGATGATGATCAGATTTAATTAGAGCTTCCGTCTCTTTCATGTCGTAGTCAAAAAATAAAAAATAAAATAAAATTTCGAAACAAAGAAAATTTGCATAATCAATGTATGTTGCGCCTTTAACATGTTCTGGGCCCTATTTCTGAATCTGCACTGGAACAGCACAAACTTATCTGACTCGATGATGGCGTCGCTGTCGTAAACTTGGAAACGATATAATAATAAATAATAACAATTATGACATAACCATCCTAGGATTTTCCGCCTCCTTCCCCCCGCTGGGGAGGGTGGCTCCGAACCCCTAAGGTTGAGAGCCCAAAAAAAAGTGCTAGTTTTGGCCACCGGATCAGATAAGTGTGTAAAGATCGATTCGAAAATACGGATCTTGAAAAGAGCGCTCGACGAAGCATTTAAAAATAGGGCCCATGTTCATATTTTTTACAATATTGTAGTCTATTTGAGTTAACATCAGTTATTAAGAATACCTAAGTGCTGTTGTTAAATATTACAATGTCACCTTGAATACACGAGACTGTTTTTACAAAATGCTGAGTTAAAATGATAATAAAACCACCGGTAAGCAAAATGGTTGTTTACTGAATGTGTCTGCAGTTCCCTTAATGTATTCAACAGCATTTTTTCTTTACTTGAACATCATTCAGGTTTATTGTCGCACATTAACTCGCCGCATGGTCTGTAGTCGTTGCTTGGACGCTTATGCGAAGGAAATGGATTTTAAAATGAGTTGGTGGAAACATTTGCTTGTAGCTCCGACTCCGAATGTGTATGCAAAATGTAAATAAATATCAATTTAAGTTTACTTGAGTGGGTGTTGTTAATATCTTTTTTTTAAATTATTGAATTTCCTTGTTCGATTGTTATTTTTTATTCGAAAAAACAATAGTTTACTGATTATCCGCACCTATTGTATTTTTGATTGCATAAATTTAGTTGATTTGAAGTTTGACCAACTTTAGTTGATGTGATATTATTGTTGTTTTTAATACTAATGATTTAAGTTAAGAATAACAACAGTGAAAGAAAAATTAAACTGTTTTAGTTGAATTTCAAGCATTCATTTTCTATTTTAGAAATGAAAAGTAAGTTTATTATCACACACCCTTTGTTTTAATTTTTAATATCTAAGCAACTTTTTTTCGGTTTCAGTGTAATTTTACATGATGTGTGCAACCAAAAACCGTCTCGCTGAACATTCGTGTTCTCTTATCTAACAAAATGGCGGCCATAACCCATAACAGTCATAACAGTCTAACGGCAAAAGGTTTAAAAGTCGTGTGCAGGGAGGCATTATTGCACCTTCCACTATCGCAATACCCGCTGTTGCATTAAATAATATTTTAAAAAGATAAGTTCAAATGGGTTTTAACAGCTTTAGACTTAAAATTCTTGATGTAAATAAGTTGTCAGTTTTAACGCACTACACCCGGAACTGTCACCACTGAGGAACTGGCTATCTTACCTGTAACTGCCAGAACACAACAATTTTTAATTTGTTGTTATGGCGTCAGACTTAGGTAAGATGGTGGTAGCTAGCCAGGCGGACTTGAAATAAGCCCTACCACCAACCAAACCGAGTATAAATGTATCCCCTCCTGGAAATCGAACCCCGGGACCCTGCGTCTTACACGAACCACTAGACCATAGAGATTAGAGGCGGACGGTAGATTATTTTTCAAGCAATGAGAGATGTATGGTGTATGTTGTTGGAAATCATTTATTTAAGTACATTATTCCTACAGTATGTTTAGCACATTCAATTTACATGTAATATTTTACATTAACTTAACTAAAATCCGACCTAGTTAGAATGATAAATACAAGTTGTCCCCATTCAAATACTAAGTACGTAAAGTCGATTCGTCAATAACAGCCATGTTTAAGTAGGTACTACGTTAAGAACTACCTATACACGTAAAGTATAAATTAAATGGATGTGCTTTTGCATTGAGTTTAAAAGTTGTATGTTTGTTTGATTAGGTTTGTTATTTCTCTAATCTAACATTAGATAAAATAATTTAATTTTGTTACCATCCAAATCTTCAGGTTTTTTCTGATAAAACTTAGTAATTGTATGCAGTCGCTACCTATTCTTATTAGTTTTGGAATAACTCTACGTGCTCAAAAGAAAACAGGGCCCACTTAATGGTTTTTCATACAAAAGAGCTTTTGAATATATGAAAGAACTTTTGAATATATATTAATTCAACCTGTTTTTATTTCAATTTGATATCGTTAGAAAGCTGTAATAGTTAACTTGCCGACTTTACTATCAATACCCAGGGCCTATTACATAAAATCATAGCGATAATCTCACGATGTTCGTTCCACTCCGTAGCACTATTGACTCACGAATAAGCTTCAATATCAAGTAAATTGAATGACGAGTTTCGTCCAACTATCGTGATTCTTTTTGTAATAGACCCTCTGTATAATTCTTCTCAGATTGATTTTATATCAAAAAAGCATTTCAAAAATTAGCTCGTTTGTATGGAAAACCATATAGTGGCCCCTATTTTCTTTTGAGTATTATATAAAGCTTAGATAAAGTATCGATTAAGGCAAACGAGAGAAAAATTACACCTTTTCTACTTATATAAATTTAGTTGCAACAAATATCTTCTAATACAGTACCTATCAGAAAGTGATTAAACGGTTTATGATTATATGATAGTCGTATTAAAAATAATTAAGCTGAATAAGTACGTAATCTGTTTACAACTTACGATAACTATCAAACTAATCATATTTTTTCCTAAAAGCTGTGGAATTGCCACATCTACTTTATTTTCTGTTCCCGTCTCATTGAGCTTAAGCCCTATGCAGCAGTGACTGTTTACTGTACGAGCCTCTCTGAACAAGACATACGCCATATGGAAGGCGAGGATTTACTTATATAAAAACTGTTACGAATATACCTAATGCTCACTTTAGTCTAATAACGTAAAAAAAATAGATTGATTTATGCTTATAACATATTTGAGCTTATGCTACAAAACAATTATGTTCGTACATGTTGACTGGTCTTAGAAACTTTATTTTAATAATGTTTGACTCTAAATAAATTCTATGTACAGGGCGTTTCTTTTAAGGTGTCAAGCCAATGCGAGGCGATAGCTGAGTACTATACCTATCGATTGAACCCCTATGTATGTTCCGCGATTTTTTGTAGTTTAGGAGTTATAATTTTTTTCCATTATTTTTTATGATTTAAGGTCTGAACGGCTTTAAAAAAATATATCTTTTTTTGGGTGAGCTTTTCTCGGTTTTTTTTTTGCAACACAATGCCCATTAATTGTAGTTTTATAAGTAAAATAATCACCTTCCTTACTTTGACACTAGTAGCAAAAAATTTGATCGATAGTAAAAAAATTGAGAACAAACAAAACAGAATGGAATCTTCAACTGTAAAGTTTCTTAGTTAGTTGCAGGCTCGAAGTTGTTTCCGATATGAAGATAAAGAAAGTAAATTCGTCACTTTAGAATTTTATTACGTTAAAGTTAGTTAGTTGCTAGTTAAGTTTTAGTTTAAAGTAGATGGGTCTTATCTCGACCATAGCCGATAATAATCTCGTAAATTAAATAATTACATCAAAAAGGTAAATTTAAAGTGCTGACGCGCGACCTAAATTATACGTACCGATGCTCACTCGGTCAGTAAGATCGGTGGTAAAATGTGCGGTGTAAGCCCGTACAACGTAATTACAAAAAAAAACAATATTTTGGAAATATTATTAAAAAAACATTATTTGCTCAGACAATCACCTTTTGCGCGTCATACATATCGGTCGCGCGGTGTGAAATGTGACGTCACTGTGATGCTACTTACCCATGATACTAGGTCAACCATGTATCTTGACATGAACGCTTTACCATTTCTCCTGCGCTTTCAACAGAGACATGGCTCATTGCATTCAATAGAGCATGCCCTATTTTAAAAAAATATCAAAGTTGAAAGGGAAAGAGCACGGTTTGGAGGCAATACTGCAATCGTCAAGGTTAGGTTAGGTTAATGGCAGAAAGTTGAATAAGAAGGCGAATGGTTCGGAAACAATATTGCTTGCGTTCGACGCAAGTTCAATTTAAAGGAGAAGCGACTCTGTGAAGACACACCATATAGCAAGGGCGGCCCAGAGATTTTCCAAATGGGCAATTTTTTTTAGACTGTGGTGGCGCCGCGCGCCGGGTCACTACCTTTAAAACAGGGTGGCCGGCATGCAGTGGCTTGATAGGCCACTTTGTATTTGATTGAATCAGGCGTCACTTGGTGGAAGTCCCAAACCATTTTGAAAAAACAAATATATGTAGCTTACTTCCGCAAACAATATATGCAAGATGCACCGCCCGCCCGCCCGCAAAAATATGCACATCAGTGGCGAAGGGTCCATATAAGCCGATTCCCATCGGCTTACCTTTGGAAATCCCACCCCAATGATCCACTATGGAAATCATAACATTTTTCATCATTTTTGTAGAGCGGCTTCGTCATAATTTCACCTCTCGCCACTGATGCACATGCACGCACACCACAAAGTATCAGTGCACAATACCTGCATTTAGCAAGACGGCAACACAACTTGCACCCTCACCAATAACGCCATATTGACATTTAATGACAGATTGTTTTATTTTTGCGGTTTTTTATTAAACTGACTGATATCAATTTTTTTTTATTAAAATTTCGATATCAGTCAGTATATTTGCCTGTTTTGTCTATGGATTTGTCAGAACGACCACAATAACGCTAAAGTAGCTTTTTCTTAGAAATGTTTATGAATTATGAATGTCAATATAACTCTATTTATAGGTTTTATATGAATAAGATGGTTATTGGATACTTAGTAGTAGTGATAAAATTACTGTCTTTACCATAAACTGAGCTCAATTTAAACTTAAATGGATAATTAATCTTTGGAATGACAAAAATATGCGAAAATAATAACAAATCATAAAATATGAAAATTACAAAATTTCCGATTCACCACCTTCAGGGCCCGATTTCAGCAAATAATACCCCATAAAGTACATATTTTTTGTACTATTATGAAAGCTTAGGCTGTCGCACAGTTTTTAAAGCTAGTCAGAAGCTATGGAATAATCTTTAATTAATTTATTTTTACAGTTGAAGATTCCATTCTGTTTTGTTTGTTCTCAATTTTTTTACTATCGATCAAATTTTTTGCAGCTAATGTCAAAGTAAGGAAGGTGATTATTTTACTTATAAAACTACAATTAATGGGCATTGTGTTGCAAAAAAAAACACCGAGAAAAGCTCACCCAAAAAAAAAGATATCATTTTTTAAAGCCGTTCAGAACTTAAATCATAAAAAATAATGAAAAAAAATTATAACTCCTAAACTACAAAAAATCGCGGAACATACATAGGGGTTCAATCGATAGGTATAGTACTCAGCTATCGCCTCGCATTGGCTTGACACCTTAAAAGAAACACCCTGTATAAAATCTATATAGGCTGGCCAAAGCCAGGCACGCGAACGCGAGCCACAAAGTGAGCCACAAAGTGAACCAACACCGAATGAGCATTCGGTGTTGGTTTACGCACGATCTAACTCCTGAGGATTTAGATCGTGCGAAGCCGCTCCGGGTTGGGGCGAAACACGTGTAGATTAGCCTTATTGGTGAGGGTGCAAGGTGTGTTGCCGTCTTGCTAAATGCAGGTATTGTGCACTGATATTTTGTGGTGTGCGTGCATGTGCATATTTTTGCGGGCGGGCGGGCGGTGCATCTTGCATATATTGTTTGCGGAAGTAAGCTACATATATTTGTTTTTTCAAAATGGTTTGGGACTTCCACCAAGTGACGCCTGATTCAATCAAATACAAAGTGGCCTATCAAGCCACTGCATGCCGGCCACCCTGTTTTAAAGGTAGTGACCCGGCGCGCGGCGCCACCACAGTCTAAAAAAAATTGCCCATTTGGAAAATCTCTGGGCCGCCCTTGCTATATGGTGTGTCTTCACAGAGTCGCTTCTCCTTTAAATTCAACTTGCGTCGAACGCAAGCAATATTGTTTCCGAACCATTCGCCTTCTTATTCAACTTTCTGCCATTAACCTAACCTAACCTTGACGATTGCAGTATTGCCTCCAAACCGTGCTCTTTCCCTTTCAACTTTGATATTTTTTTAAAATAGGGCATGCTCTATTGAATGCAATGAGCCATGTCTCTGTTGAAAGCGCAGGAGAAATGGTAAAGCGTTCATGTCAAGATACATGGTTGACCTAGTATCATGGGTAAGTAGCATCACAGTGACGTCACATTTCACACCGCGCGACCGATATGTATGACGCGCAAAAGGTGATTGTCTGAGCAAATAATGTTTTTTTAATAATATTTCCAAAATATTGTTTTTTTGTAATTACGTTGTACGGGCTTACACCGCACATTTTTACCACCGATCTTACTGACCGAGTGAGCATCGGTACGTCTAATTTAGGTCGCGCGTCAGCACTTTAAATTTACCTTTTAGATGTAATTATTTAATTTACGAGATTATTATCCGCTACGGTCGAGATAAGACCCATCTACTTTAAACTAAAACTTAACTAGCAACTAACTAACTTTAACGTAATAAAATTCTAAAGTGACGAATTTACTTTCTTTATCTTCATATCGGAAACAACTTCGAGCCTGCAACTAACTAAGAAACTTTACAACTACAACTTTCAACATCATCCTGTAAGAAGTCCGTGGTCAACTAAGCGGACCTCCTACATACGTATTGATTCTAAAAATCAACACTATTTTGTCACTGGATCATTTTGATTTCTTACCAACTTTGGAGTCTTAGAAATCATAGTGAAATTAGTCAAATATAACCATTTGCGTAGGCGTTTGTTTTGCTTCCCTTTCTGGTCTATTATACTTTAAAAGTAGAATCTATTCTCAAATCAAATACCCAAGTTTGTGAGATTTGGAGCTTGCATCTTTTTTTACCAGCATATAAAAAAATCGACGCTGTTTGAAATGTTAGGTTAGCTTGTTATTAACTACTAACACAGTTGATATAATTTGATATAGTTAATTCTGAATATAAGCTGATATTTCGTGCTACTCACTGAATATCTGCTTAGTTTATTTTCGAAATGCACTAAATTAATTTTAGTTTAATTTGGACGCTCACTGTAGTTTCAGTTTTCAATTTACGTCTAAAATATTGTTACTAAATTATTCGCCGAAAACGAATTTTCTATTCTCAGAACTTATTTTAGGTTGTTTTGTTGAATACTTTTAAAAGTAGTTAAGCCTGTTATACAAGTTTCAAGTTTATTATGTGCTTTTCCAACTATGACAAATATTTGAAGAGTTTTCATTCTTAATGTTAGTGTAAACCAACCTTCAGACATTTTAATATTTCTGAGATAAAGTGTTAAAATTAATGAACACTTGTAATTGCGACGAAAATTTACAATGAAAGTTTTATTTAATGACTGAGATTTGTGAAAGCTATTTCAATTTGTTATTCAGAAAATCGCATTAGAAAACATACTTTATAGAAGTATTTCGATCATTATTTAGATATTTGAAGTTTGAATGGCTTAAATGAGTCTAGAAATTAAGCGCTTGTGAATATTTCAGAGGTTTATTTACTTCGTTCTATGAAGTATTTAAAGTACTAGTCAACACCAAAAGAATTTTAAAATATTGTAATTCTTTGTCGAAGAATGTTTTCAACTGTGTGCGTTATTTACGAGTTATACTGGATAATTCTCATTTAACGACGATTCTGACGCAAAGGAGTATTCATTCTCCCATTACATTTCCTTTGCCCTTTCTTAAGGTTATTGTAAATTAGTAAAGAAAGGAGACACTGCCGAAAACGAAATTAATAATGAAGACGGATTCCCTAAAAACTGAGACGAAGTTGAACATTGGGGAGTTATCGACTCGATAAAAAACGTCGCAGAAGTGACATAGTTATTGTAAGGCAGTATGATACACGCTTAGAATAATTACACCTAGAAGCCATGTCCTTGTATGCAAAGTGAGACAACTTATACTTAGCCAAAATGGCTCAGTTCTCAGATTTATATCCTTCATGTGTTACCTAATCGTAACTAAAATCCAATAATATAATAATTTGTCTCTTTAAGGTAGGGAAATTGAAATTGTTTTGTACTTATTAGGAATGATTATGTAATAATGGACAATAAATATCTGAAAACGGCGCCATTTTGGCTGTTTTTGTTGCCTCACTTTTGACAGCGCGCTTTGTAGGGAATTATCGTTCTAGGTGTAATTATTCTAAGGATACACGATTATTTGAACAGTATTTTGTCTCTTAGATGTTAACGATAAACTTAATTAGTCACCGGATAGCCTTATAGAAGATGAGGCTATTCCAACAGGGGACCCTCAGGGCATAAGGCGATTTCCACAACAAGGGATCCTCAAGGCCAACCAGCGGCGCACGAGGGTAAGTACAGGGTTATTAGTGGTCTCCTCCCCAGGTCCCATCGAGCTACGGCTGTGTGGAACCACGGGAGGCGGTCGTGGAGGGATCCGTAGCGTTGAATGTAGCGGTCCTCTCCTGGCAAGCCCCACATATAAGAACCCCCCTGTTCACATGTGGGAGGGGATGCGTAAATGCATTTTTTTCGGTGAAAAAAAAGGTGACCTGACACAAGCGCCGAAACAATAATGTTTTACCCTATCCATATTCGGTTTTATAAGGTTTTTACCAAACACGCTGTAGATATATTGCGTGATCGACCTTTTAGTGTCAAAATCCATTGTTTTATGACAGTTAAAAGCGACAAATCGCTGTAGAAATATCAAAGCACGTTTCGGTGGTCATGGTAAGAGGGCAGAGATAATTTTCTGCTAAAGCAAAAACTTTATTATATTTTATGACACTACTGAATATGTTTGTACTGTGGTTTGATTGATTCCTCAGTAAGTATTAACGAAATGAAATTTATATACTTGCCCCAGTGTTTTTCTTGAAGGGAAGTTGTTTTTTCTAATTATCTTCAAGGCGGCTTAGCAAAATTGGAGCGAGACGTTAATTTAATTTTGCCAGTTGTCATTTTGTTCTGTTTTTCTATTTGGCTATATTTACTTACAGCTAAAGTAAATTCAATTAAAAATGTATATGAAATCCAACTGTAGGTGCAATTCAATTATTTAAAGGACACTTACCAACCGTGTGAAAAAAAAATTACACATTTTTGGTCACCCATCCCATGCCATGATTGACTCTTGCGGAAATTGCACTCCCTCTCTTTATTAGGTATTTCTTCATATACAGGGTGTCCCAAAACTTTGCAACAAAAAGGAAAAGTACCTTAAAATTAAAGGTAAGAAATTTTACTGAAAGAAGACTTCAATTTGACTTTAAAAATAATAAGAAGATGAATATTTGGAAGAGTTTTGTAAAATGGAAGCCACCAAAGCTGAAAAAAAATTTATTACGAAACCAATCGAAAGGGTTAAGTGCTCGTTAGGATTACTTTTTCTTTTAAAACACGAAAGATGAAATTTAACATTTACGGATTGTATGGTATGGTATCGTATGCGATTTTTTAATTAAATTAAATCTTTGAATGCAGTTCCGATTTTTTTGAAGAAATAAAATAAAGTCTGTTCTCAATACCTATCTTCAATATTTAATTTAGGTAGGTACTTTCCCTCGTGTGGCAATTTTGGGACACTCTGTATATTAATTATTTAATAATGATGATGTAGTTTCTATTTATGACCAAGACATTTTTTTCCGTCAACCAACCCTTTCATTGCATAACCAGAGTAATATGACCCTCGCTCGTTTTTAATTACACAACTTCCTCTGTGAATATTTAAAAAGGATGTTTTAATGGACTGAGGTCATTTTACATTTGCTCCGCCAAGTATTAAATTAAACAGACACTTTCTGATTTTAATCCGACCTGGAGAGCACCGTAAAAACAGTGGTCAACATCAGAAATAGCTGAACAATTTAGTACTTTGTCACACTAACTAATTGCGTTTGTTCAGTAATTGCATTGCAACCCTACTATTCAGACAAAATATTTGGCGTGACATGGTATGAAAATATTCACCTAATAATCAGAACAGATGTCCTAAATATAACAAAATGAACTCTTGAAAAATGAGTATTTAGTTGATGAACATATACTTAGACTGAAAAAAATTTTAGTCAGATTCGGCGATTTCACTGACCATTTAAAATTCTCAGTTTTTTTAAAGATATTTGCGTTTGTAAATAGATCAGCTAAATAATATGTGTTCACTGAAACGAAACTGAGTTAATATTACTCTATTAGTTTTATTTTGCCAAAAATTTGCAAATTTTTTTTAGCTCTTTTTTCACTTGCACAACGAAGAATTTATTTTTACTTGCTGATCTTGGAATTAAGATAGATAAAGAGAAACCAACTCAAACCATTAGTATAAGTCTACTGAATTTACATGTTTAGTATGGGTGACCTTTGTGTGTAGGCAACCGACATATTGCTTTAGTGCAATTCACGTATTATTACACATTTGCGGACCAAGTTACAAAAAAAGGTAATCAATGACTCAGCCATTTGCCGCTACTTAACCCAAGTGGTATGAATGTGTCCTTATACGCTACATTTTTGTTGTTTTTTCCATAGAAATGTTTCAATTAACAAGATTAAATATGACATAAAAACCTTAATAATTCAGCCAAACATCAAAAAAACCCTTTTTGGCGTTTCAATTGTCCTGCCTCAAAGTGCCACTTATACTGTGACATTTAGGTAAAATATCTCGTAAGCGAATGTACCGTATCTTACAAAAGATGATGCGTCACCATTTCACTAATGTATGCCCTGAAATTTATCTCGGCCAAGGGTTTTGAAGTAATATGCGTCATTAGGACATTTATCAAAGTTATTGTTTCGGCGGAAATTTATTTTTGCGCTTGATATCCTTGAAATTACACAATTTAGTTAATGAATGATTTAAAAACAGAAACTTTATTTTTAAAATATATCATTTCTTCTTTTTTTACATACACAACTAAATGTATTTTTAACAGCAGTCATTGTTTTGCATTGGTATTGGTTGACTGATTTTAATAGAAAAATTCAAAAAAATTGACACAATAAAGAAGTCTTAAACGATCTGATAATTAATTTCCTCTGACTAAATTGAAAATCATCTTTAGAAGCTTGAAAACATACGTTCGCCTTCTTAGAAATTAGTAGATATAATAATGATTTCAAACGCAAAGCAATAATTGGGACATTCCAAAAGCTTGCGTTTATTCAAAAGGAAGAAAAAAGACTACCAAGCGAAACATTCGTCGAAAAAACGTCATTAATTTTAGGGACACGCGAAAATTGAACAATTTTGTCATATTTATAAGGCCTTTTTATGACGGAGGGACGAAATAAACACGTTTTAGAAAGGCCGATAAAATATGTTGAAAAGGTAACCTTGATAAAAGCTGCCTGGGAAATTGTGTTTGATTTGGATTGCGTTTTTTATAAGCTTTCCGCTGCCGTAAGTACGGTAAATACGAAGATATTTGATTTAAATCTGGCTTATTTGCCCGAGTGAATCATGTTAATACAAGATTAAATTCTTTTAAAGTAATTCGTTTTCGAAATACTTTTGGGTAATTTGTTTAATTTTGTTTCGGAATACTTGTAGATTTCTTTGGGATCTTTGTACAGTGTTTTGTACAGACATTGAGAAGATCAAACAGGATTAGTGTTCGTTCATCCGCACTTGATTATAGGATTTATAAGCAATCAATCCAATATTGCTTCTTACTAGATTACAGAAATTAATTTTGATAGATATAAAATTGCTTGTATAAAATGTTGGTATTGAGGAATATACAAAGTATTTATTTAAAAAGATTTAAGGTATTTTTTTAAATATAAAATAAGGTTGTAAATTTTTTCATCATCATCATCATCATCATTTTGATCGTCGCTCGCTGTAATGACGTAAAGTAAGAATCGCAGTACAAAACTTTATTAACTTGCCATCCAAAAAAAAATTAAGTCAATGACATAATGTAGAATTTAAAAATGAAGCGTTTTACAGTCATCATTATGTTCCTACTACCCATTTAAGTTCAAAAGTTTTTTAACAGAGATAAAGTTGTGAATTCCATTATTACTCGAAAATATGCTAACTATTTGAAGTTATTAATTAATAGTAGATTAGTAGCCAAGGGCTGTAAGCTTGGACGAATAAGGCATCAATTGCAGTCCGAGATATTTAGGCGCACGAGCGCCTATAGTTCGAGGGTGTAATTGATGCTTACACCCGAGTTAACTACTCTGCTTTACATCTCGATGGTGAGATAAGTAGAAAAAAACCGGCATTACAAGAATAAAACATTTTATTCTTGTAATGCCGGTTTTTTTCTCTATATATATATTTTGTATGGAATCTTCAATGTAACCTTCAGTCACCTTGCTGGATTTTTTTAATTACTTACCGCCCTAGGGCTTTTCTAGCTACATTGTTACCTTAGAGCGCTAATTGGTTAGCGAATATGAGAGATGTAAAAACTTTTAGATGAATAAAGTATGTTTTTGTAACCTTAACCCATAATAATTACTACACACTGTTTTAATAGACAATTCCATGTTGATTGTCCCAAGCATAAACAGTGATTCCAAAGAGCAAACGCGTAGAGTATTTGTTTAGGAGGGTTTCTTTGCTGCGGCTCGCTTGACAAACTTCTAATTTAGTTGGGTATTTTGAGGACCTCAGTGGAATGTCTCATCAACGCTGTGCCGCCGCCCCTGAATTTCTATTGAAAAATCTTTGAAACTTTTAGTGTAGTTATAGCTGCCGCCCGTGACCTCGTCTAAGAGGACAGTTATTTTACCTTTTATTCTCATAAAGACAAAATAGATTCTCATAAGGACAGATACTCAAAAAGACAGATTCTAAAAAGGACAGATTCTCAAAAAACCGAAACGGTACACACAAATTAATAGATTCTCAAAAAGACAGATTCTCAATATTTTTATAAGCCGTGTTAATTACTAGGTCTCGATAAAAGTACCTTTTTTCTGGATTAAAGATTACGTCCTTTCTGTATCTATGACAACGTCAAAATTTCATGATGAACGGTTGAGTAAAGACGTGAACAATTTACTTCCTAATAAATATAATTATTAGTAAGGAAGTAAGGATAATATACAGTTTGTTACATAACTTGATTTAACTTTTTAAAATTTGCACAGTAACTTTGCAAAAAACTTGGCGCATCAGCGAGAAAACCTTTAAGAAAAAAGTTCTAATAATTTATTATTATATAATTTAATAAAGTTCAATGATAAAAAAATCGGCCAAGTGCGAGTTGGACTCGCGCACGATGGGTTCCGTACCAAAAAACGGCAAATAATCACGTTTGTTGTATGGGAGCCCCCCTCAAATATTTATTTTATTCTGTTTTTAGTATTTGTTGTTATAGTGGCAACAGAAATACATCATCTGTGAAAATTTCAACTGTCTACCTGTTCTCGTTACTAATATCGAGCAAAAAACGGCAAAAAAATCACGTTTGTTGTATGGGAGCCCCCCTTAAATATTTATTTTATTCTGTTTTTAGTATTTGTTGTTATAGCGGCAATAGTAATACATCATCTGTGAAAATTTAAACTTTCTAGCTATCACGGTTCATGAGATACAGCCTGGTGACAGACAGACAGACTGACAGCGGAGTCTTAGTAATAGGGTTCCTTTTTTTACCCTTTGGGTACAGAACCCTAAAAAACAGACGGGGGGTTAAAAAGGTAAGGTTGTATGAAATCTCTACTGATTTGTAGCAAAAATCATTTGAAAATAATATATTTTGCTTACAATTAATTTCATTTTAAAACAAATAATGATTTTTTGTTAGTTTTATGATTCATAAAATTATTTTAAGATTTCAAAATGATTTATATTTTGAAATATACGATTTTGCATTTTTTAGATTCCTTTTTTTAGATTCGGTTTTCCTAGAAGTCAGAAGTTTTTAATTGATTCAGTTATGCAGTAAAGCAGCTCTTTGCAACTTTCTCCTTGTTAGCATCGAACACAGCACTGCAGTTAAAAGACAAACGATATTTCTCAAGAAACTTCTTCGTTTATTCCAAGAAAAATGCTATAAACAAGTTCGTTTTCAAAGTTTTCATTTTGTCTATCAGGTTAAATGACTTGGAAAACCCTTAGAATTGTTTAGATAAGTTTAAAATGAGATATGTAGCAGGTGTAAGTGAAAGTGAAATAGTAGATTGTATTACAAGGGAGCAAAATAATATTTTTAAGGCGAGGGCGCTTTTTTGAATCCAGAGCGAAGTGAGGGATTCTAGAGTAGAATCCCGAGCGTAGCGAGGGATTCTTCAGTAGAATCCTGAACGTAGCGAGGGATTCAAAGTATGTCGCCCTCGCCAAAAATATTTTGCGCCCGAGTCATATACTCTACTTTTCATCCCCTTCTATGAGAAAATAAATAGGAGACTGTGTTTATGTAATTAATGAAAATGTTCTTTATTTAAAAAAGACACGTGAAAAGTAAAAATAATTACAAATTTATAGTTACGTTTGATACACTAGCGCAATTTTCAAAACTTATTGTACTAAGTACGTAAGTATGTAGGTACTAATTACAAGAACACAGACTTAATTCGCGCGCTTATGTTTTTTTTTAGTCTCCGCGCCGTCTATACAGCCAGTCAATACATACCAGCAGGCGGTGGTGTTCGAATTCTTTGAAAGATACATGTTCTAAATTCAAATCTCTTTTCCTCCCACTAAAAAGTTCTTACCAGAAAAGAGCTATTTTGGTCCCACTTATATAGGAACAAATCATCATTTTTCGAATAGAAGGGATGAAAAATACTGGCTGTATAGACGGCGCGGAGACTAAAAAAAAACATAAGCGCGCGAATTAAGTCTGTGTTCTTGTAATTAGTACCTACATACTTACGTACTTAGTACAATAAGTTTTGAAAATTGCGCTAGTGTATCAAACGTAACTATAAATTTGTAATTATTTTTACTTTTCACGTGTCTTTTTTAAATAAAGAACATTTTCATTAATTACATAAACACAGTCTCCTATTTATTTTCTCATAGAAGGGGATGAAAAGTAGAGTATATGACTCGGGCGCAAAATATTTTTGGCGAGGGCGACATACTTTGAATCCCTCGCTACGTTCAGGATTCTACTGAAGAATCCCTCGCTACGCTCGGGATTCTACTCTAGAATCCCTCACTTCGCTCTGGATTCAAAAAAGCGCCCTCGCCTTAAAAATATTATTTTGCTCCCTTGTAATACAATCTACTATTTCATCCCTTCTATTCGAAAAATTATGATTTGTTCCTATATAAGTGGGACCAAAATAGCTCTTTTCTGGTAAGAACTTTTTAGTGGGAGGAAAAGAGATTTGAATTTAGAACATGTATCTTTCAAAGAATTCGAACACCGCCGCCGGCTGGTATGTATTGACTGGCTGTATAGACGGCGCGGAGACTAAAAAAAAACATAAGCGCGCGAATTAAGTCTGTGTTCTTGTAATTAGTACATACTTACGTACTTAGTACAATAACTTTTGAAAATTGCGCTAGTGTATCAAACGTAACTATAAATTTGTAATTATTTTTACTGTTCACGTGTCTTTTTTAAATAAAGAACATTTTCATTAATTACATAAACACAGGCTCCTATTTATTTTCTCATAGAAAGGGGATGAAAAGTAGAGTATATGACTCGGGCGCAAAATATTTTTGGCGAGGGCGACATACTTTGAATCCCTCGCTACGTTCAGGATTCTACTGAAGAATCCCTCGCTACGCTCGGGATTCTACTCTAGAATCCCTCACTTCGCTCTGGATTCAAAAAAGCGCCCTCGCCTTAAAAATATTATTTTGCTCCCTTGTAATACAATCTACTATTATTCACATAAGCTCACATAATAAGCATTTTATAACTATTTTTTTTTTATCAAACGAGAATAGTTTATAAAATACGTCATTATCATAGACATAGAAAAATTTTCGTTGCGCTCAAGAAGACCAACAAAGCGTGGAAAAGAGAAGTTAACATCATACGGATGCGGTCTATGTAAAAAAGAGACAAAGGATCAAGTGACATGTGCCAACATTTTTTACGGTAAGAGCCCCTAGCGTCCCGCCTAGCAAAAGAGCAATCACAGTTTGTTTAAAATATTTGTTAATCTTAATTAAAAATTAAAATAAAGGTATCGTGGAGCCATGGTGTCCTGTGCTCTAAGTAATTGTGATGTGACAAAAAGAAATAATCCAAGTAATCACACTTTTCACAGGTAAATAAGATATTGCTACACATTTCTCTAAAACCAAATTTCGCTACATTTATTCGTTTATCGACGAAGAAAACAGTATGGAACATAGTTTATTAATTTCCTTTGCCCTATAAAGTCATATTTTATGAATCTAAGTCATATTTTACGTATCTCATATAAAATGTATGCATTCGTTTTCGGATCACCTATTTATTGAAATTGTTGTTCTTTGACATTCTATTTCTATGGTCATTATAGTTTGAGAACCCAGGCCCCAATAGACGTTACAAAATTGTGTAGGTAGGTATAATAGGGTTAGTATGTACTTTAGTTATAAAATATTGGCTAGCTTGGACAGACGGCCAATTTTCAGATATCAGTGTCTTAAAGGTACTTTTTCTCACATTGTGCTAAAAGTTAATGATGTTACCTGATATTAATGAATTATTTTATCAATGTTAATACTGCAAGAATATTCCCGTTAATCGAATTTCAGCAAGAGTTTTACTGTTTCTGTTTTTTATTGTTGTATGATTGACTTTGTAGTGTTTTTTTCAGTATTGTTTAAGATTTCAACAACCTTTTTATCGCCTTTGAAATAAACACGAGCTGAAGTTATATATCGGGTCCTTCCGAACTTACCATCCAAATTTCAAGGATGTGTCCAGTCCAAGAAAATAAACAACTTTCTCTAAGAAAAATGTGTCGAATTTTGCCACAAAATTTTGGTCATCCCATACTAAATTGATCACGTGATCTCTTTGATTTGTATTGATAGTCGATTTTTTTTTTACATATTTGACCATGTGTTCCTTAGAGAATGTTGTTTAGTTTCATGGACTGAACACATCCTCAGAATTTGGATGTTGAATACAAAATGACCCTGTATGTGTGTAGTATTTCGTTGAAAGTCCAGTACCCCAGTGAGTTTGCATAAGTTTTCCGCTCGAATCAACGGCGACGCCGCGCAAACACGCTGCGCCCGCAGGCCTCGCGCTCACTTTTGCCGCACTAGAATTATTTAAATCGACTTTCCGTGGTAGTACAAAATATTTAGTCGGTAGGTATGCTCTACACAGAAGGGCCTCTCTATCCTCGTAGCATGACCATCGAAATCCTTACTAATATTATAAATGCGAAAGTCCGTTTGTTTGTTTGTTACGCCTTAACGTCTTAACTACTGAACCGATCGTCATGAGATTTTGCATACACGTTGTCATGGGTTCAGAAAAGGACATAGAGTACTTTTCATCCCGAAAAACGGGACTATTCCCGAGGGATAGTAAAAAAACTTTCCGCGCAGACGGCAGCTAGTATGTTATAAAGTTAGGCATAGGGTTCTGAACCCGTCGGTGTTGTCGTCAGAATGAAGACACTCGCTGAACTGTTAGGCGGCCCCCAGACCTACAATAACATTGTACAATATAACGTACGTATTGCATTATTTTATTGACCGTTAAGGGTTAATATTACATACATACATACATACACTCACGCCTGTTTCCCATGGGGGTAGGCAGAGACTAATGGATCGCCACCTGCTACGATCCTTGCACACTTCTTTCGCTTTATTCATATTCTATTCAGGGTTAATATTGAAGATCTTTTCATCGAAGAAAATACAAAGTGTATTTCAATCTTAATGTGCAATGATTGTACAATGTTATTGTAGGTCTAGGGGCCGCCGCCTTAAACTTAACTACATTAATTTTGTCGATAATTCATGATACCGTGTTTTGGTGGTCATGCTAGGGATGAATCGCTCGTTGGTCAGCCAATTGTCAGTCATGTCTTTGGGTCAGCAGTTTTGAGTGACATTTAGTTGTCAGTTGTGAGATCACGCCGCATACGACTTTAGTCACAAGAACGATTTCAAACGAATGATTTAAAATTAGAACCCCTTTAAAATACTAAGTCTGGATTGACCTGAGATTGCCTGTAAGAAAATGTCTATGTGTGCGTGCGTAAAATCCGCACTTTGTTCCGAGTCTCTTTTCTGTCAACTTTTTATTTTGTTTTGTGCTGTAGCGTTTAATGAAAACTTAACATTCACTATGCACATTGACTCAGTGAAATGTTAACGAAGTTACACTAGTATTGTGTTAATTTGTATATTATTGTCTTACAGAAGCTACACTTAAATAGAATACAAATGTTGTCGAAAGTTTACAGAGCTTATCAGTTTACACACGTCATGTTCTGATGGAAAATCCGTTTTAAAACTTATTACAAAAAACTTATCTGCTTTTAATGTCCTTTTCCTATTTGTACAAGTGAACACTAACACCCGTATTCATAAACATTACTATGAGGTCTCACAGTGGCCGCGGACACAAACGTTCCAACTACCAATCACTCGTAATACTAACGTAAAACAAACGAACCAATCATAGAGCTTTATTTCAATGCATTGCGTTCGCATATTATTATGCAAGAATCTTTTGTATATTTTCATATAGGTATATAAAACGCCTTGCATTTAATAAGGGCTTTTCAAAATAGTAACTATGTGCTTCACTAGATGGCGTTGATGGAAAGAGATGAGTCAAAATTGGCTTTTAAAAATAAACGGCCTGTACCAAAGAGCATAGTAAGCGCTCGCTGGCTGACATCTGCCCAAAGAGAAACATTTTAGGGTTACATCTACCTGCCTACTCTCTATCGAGCCCACAGCATTTTGTCATCTTGAAAAGCCGTCATTTGTTTTTAATAAAGCGCAGTGTGCGATGTGCTTTAAGTAAATGAGCATCTCATTCTCGATAATTAGTTTCACTTCCGTATTTTGATGAGTGCTATTTACAAATGAGAATGGAAACATGCTAAACTTCCTCATATTGTCGCTAACGACTTTATTAAAATTTTGTTTTAAGAAAATTATGAACGTTTGTTTTAAATTTTCATACAAGTAATATATACCTACAAGAAATATGGAGATGTCCATATCCGGTGCTAGGTCTTCAACTCCCTGATGGTAAGTGACGATAAGGCCGAAGGTGGAAGCGCACTCACCCGAAATCCTCATCATTGAGAAACTGGCAATCTTACCTCTAACTGTCGGAACACAACAGTTTTTAATTGTTGTTATGGCGTCACACTTAGGTAAGATGGTGGTAGCTAGCCAGGCGGACTTGAAATAAACCAACAAACTCAACCGAGTACAAATTGTGCTCCCCGGGAATCGAACCCGGAATCCCCACGTCTTACACGGGTGGGTGAACCACTTGACCACCATAGATTTATGCATATGTTATTGTCAAACCCCGAAGTCCAGGCGCTCCTAGGTTTGCCAAGTCAAACCTCAGGTTTGACAAGAAGGCTTAGTCAAAGTACAAAACTAAAGCGTATTTCGGGCTTTGACTAACGAATTTATGGCCAAACCTAGGAGAGACCAACTTGGATAGTCAAACCCCGAAACTCAATACGATCAAATCGGGGTTTGACCAGTCAAGACTTAAATTAGGTTCAGAATGTGTTATTTTGTATGTAAATATATAAAAATACATTCTTCAGAGTGAAAATGTAACTAAATTAACAATGTTCATGTGAAACAAAGATTTATGTTGTCTGTTAAAAAAAATAACCACGAAATTTAAGAAGATCGCTCCGCTGCGCTTCGCGATCGTCTTAAATTTCTAACCTAAACGTGACCTACAGGAGTAAGGCAGCTTTGACTACATTTAACATCGGAAATGAATGCTGTTTCTCATACATATTTAGATAAATATAAATAAATTCTTAAATTTCGTGGTTATTTTTTTTCAACAGACAACACAAATCTTTGTTTCACAGGAAGACTGTTAATTTAGTTACATTTTCACTCTAAAGAATGTGTTTTTCATACTTTTAAATACAAAAAAAACATATTCTGTACCTAATTTAAGTCTGACTGGTCGAACCCCGATTCAATCAAATTGCGTTTCGGTGTTTGACTGTCCAAGTTAGTCTCTCCTAGGTTTGGCTATAATTGCGTTAGTCAAAGCCCGAAACACGCTATTAGTTTTGGACTTTGACTAAGCCTTCTTGTCAAACCTGATGTTTGACTAGGCAAACCTAGGAGCGCCTGGACTTCGGGGTTTGACTATAACATATATACTTCTTAACTTCAGCTGCATCAAGCTGAAGTTTAGAAGTATATATACAGAAATCTATGAATTATTTTTGTTTTCCGACATCCGCAAATATGTGGTGAGGTAAGAAGATAACAAACGGTGGTACAAAACCTGATTATAACATTTTACTTCAGTAATTCAGTTTCTTTTTTAGGAAAAATCGCTTTATAAATTAGAACTACTTATAGTAAAGTACAAATGATATTGCATGTATTACATGAAGGATAGTAGAATGAACTATGGACAAGGAGGGAGCAGAATAGCCGTCGTAAAGCTATAGATTATGTCACATAATAACAAGATATATGACCAAGGAAGTAGGACAAGGAAGTGCAGTGTTTTGCCAAAGAAAAATATATTTTATATTCCTATTACGTATAACGTGATGTGCCTATAAAATGGTATGTTTATTGAGCTTGGCTTAGCTAGATAGACTATATTATAACAGTTGGATCAAGTGACGGTACATTCTTTAACTGGATTAAACCATATATTGTA
The DNA here is from genome assembly GCA_928269145.1 of Agriphila tristella. Taxonomy (NCBI): domain Eukaryota; kingdom Metazoa; phylum Arthropoda; class Insecta; order Lepidoptera; family Crambidae; genus Agriphila; species Agriphila tristella. The sequence goes on along the minus strand of OV743433.1, from coordinate 35,185,348 downwards.
CCTACACTCGGCATTTTCGCGATAGAAAACTGCAAAAAAACAAAAACTGTTAAGTATTATCGGTCGCCTGTGATTTTGTCTGCGTGAATTATTTTGTCTACGTGACGAAACCCCTCTTGATAGTAATGATATAGGGCAAGAGCCCCGGTTTTGGCCACTTTAAGAGAATTTCTATGTTCAAAAATTTGCTACTATTTCAAGAATGTGTAATGAGACGGTTTGAAATAACCAAAGTGAAGGGCATACATTTATCTTTCAAAGTTTTTATACGATGTTTGATTCGAGTAAGTATATATTTTTTTATATGGTTTTAAATATAAAAGGTATGATTTCACCAGTTCTGGCCACTTTTCCCCCAGTTCTGGCCATACCATTGCACCAGTTGTGGCCATTAAATTTGTAAGGGAATTTTCCATTTTTTTTTAAAGAAAATAAAACAAATAATTATAAAGAAGTTGATATTTAGTTAGGTAGGTAATTAATAGTTAACAAATTCCCAATATTTTGTCATTTCAGGCACATAGAAAAAGCTTCCTCTTGGCAATATCAATTTTTATTATTTAGCTTTTTTATTATCTTTGAAGCTTTTTTACCCAACCTAAGTGCAAAAGAAATAAAAACTTGTAATGTCAAACCAGTTAGTATATTGTGAGGCAACAAACGCAAAATAAAAACAAAGTGGCCAAAACTGATGTTGTATGGGTATCATTTCTGGCCACAAGCATGGCCAAAACCCAAGCAAAGCACAAATTAGTGTATTAGTTGTGGCCACCCCCTTTTTTCCAACACTAAGAATTTAACAAGTAACAAAATAACCTCAAATCCAGGTTGCTAGACATTCTGTTAGTAGGCTTCAATCAAATCCAAAACAAAAAGTAAAAAAATATCGTAGATATTAATTAATGATTACTCTAACCGTGTCTCTTAAGGTTTTCCTTAAGAAAGTACCAATTTTTTTTCGATAAAACTTACTAAGCTCACAAAAAATTGTCTTGAAGCATAAGACGTCACAACTATGACTTGTCAGAACGGATCATAGACAAAGGATTTTTTACCATATACTATGAAGCAAATCCGTTTTCTATGCCTTATTTATTGGCCACTAAAGTTGCAAGTGGCCAAAAACGGGGTAGTGGCCAAAACCGGGGCTCTTGCCCTACTATCATTATTACCAGATAGGATATATTAGACAGATAACTGTAATTTGTATACCTTCAATCGGTTTTTCAGCCCCTTTGTTGCCCAACTACAACTACTCCCACTGAAAATCTGCCAGGTGTCCGGATCTATCAAAAATAAATAGTATGGCACATTAACAAGAGGGGTTTCGTCGATCTGTAAATTGTCCACCTATTTCCGGGGCTAGCTCTTCTTAGTCAATCTGTTTCAGGTTTCTATACGAACTTTTATTCCCTATTTCACGAACTTCGATATTTGTCTTCGCGACAGAACGTAACCGCTATGTCCTTCCCCACGATCCAATCGATGTCTATACTAAAATTCATCAAAATTAGTTCAGTGGTTCATGCATTAAAAGGTTACAGATGTTTATTTTTCTATATGGATTCCTCTTACTACCTCCAGCATTCCCGTGAAATCTACTAACAAAAGGTACGCAAACACAAGCTCATCTTAGATTATCCTTGAATGCCACCAGAAAACTGGCAGCTTTGTAAGGCTCCTCAATAGGTAGCGCTGTCACCTGCTCGAGAAAGCAAGATGGATGACGTTCGCAGCCGAGATAACCGTATTAATGTGCTCGCACCTTTATATAGTTTACCAAAACTAAACCTTATGATGAAAGTGCGAGATATCAGATAGGATTTAGATTTAGCACGTATAATCAGTCATGTTGTAAGATAGAATTAGGTTTCATCAAACGATAAATATGGATTTAACGCGAAAGTTTTGTTTCATTGTGATGTTTGTGTATGAAATGAAATGTAGGAAGTAAACAATTCGAGTGTCGAGTATCAAGTGTGTTGAATGTCGAGTGTTGATGTGACGTGTCGAGTGTCGAGGGACGTGTGTCAAATGTCGAGTACCGTGTGTTGAATGTCAAGTGTTGTTGAGTGTCACGTGTCGAGTGTCATATGGCAAGTGTCAGACGTTGTCTAATGTTAAGCGGCGAGTGACGAAGAGTATCTATTAGTTACACTGTTATTAACCTGTCACGAGTTTTCCAACCTATAGTATAAAGATCCGTATTGCGTGTGTGGCTTCAGAAATTTGTGATTCCTACTCAAACCCCGATTTGCCTCTACTACTTAACAGTAGTTACGAAGTTAGTAGTAGTTCTAACGAATTTGATGATTAAACAAGGATACACTCTGCATTATTCTCTTTAAATTAAAACCAGCGTTCAGTCGAATTTAAATAACACAAATAAGCCGTCGGCAGTCGTTATTTTAAATTGTAAAGTAAACGCAAACAAATCAATTTGGAACATGTTTGCTTACGCTCGTTTCGGTGGGCCTATGGGTTTTTTGAATAATATTTGCATCAAGTTGTTCTTGATATAACAATTACTTCAGATGATTAACATAATTAAGTTAGGTATCTGTCAAGTATTCGTAAGTTATCTGACATTAACAAATGCAAAAATAATGTAAGTATTTTGTCAATTGTCAATTTTATTATTAATATTATTTTCGTAGTCAATACCGACATTACTTATCATTAATATTTAAATACATAACTAATTTCACGTATATTTTTATTCATAAGAAACTAAATAAAAATGTTAGTTTTTGTCCTGTCTTCGAAGAAACAAAGTTCTAAGAGATGTTAATTTAATACTTTGTACTCAATAAACCAAAAAGGGAACGTGAAATTTCATCACAAACTACTTAAATTCAACTCCGACAAGTCATTAACTGAATTCTGTAACTCGTAATCAAAATATTTAGCTGGCCAAAACTTTAGGTGAATATTTTAAGGTACTCAAAAAGCTTAGGCTCAAAGATAAATTAATCGAATTTACGCTACGAGAAACTTGTAAATTGCCGAAACATTTGAGTGACAATGAAGTTGGCGATCTCAGTTGTAAATCGATTATGGATTTGTTAACTCGATAAAACAGTAATTGTTTACTCCGAATACGCCTAACGACGGGACGAGATGCTCACGAAGCTGACACAGCCCGACCTTAAAATTTTGGGATTCAATTACCTATATTTTAATATTCAATCAAATTTATCTGTTTGTCGGCAAATCTTTAGAGCGATCATCTCGGAAAAAAACTATTGTGTGTGTGTGTGTACAGCAGCACTCAAATTACCTCCACCCACACAGTAACGTACAAATTTAAAGTTTTCGTATATGAAAATGGACCAAATGTATTAAGAATAAGAAAGGGTAAGTGCTAAAAATAATTGATGGAGCGAATGTGTGTATAGCGTCTCCGTTCAGCTTGCGCAAAAATGCTTTCGATGTCCAGCTGTCTGTCTGTCCAGCTGTTCTCCACATTTCTCAACCGATTCTTTTAAAATTTTGTGAGAAGGTTCGATAATTATTGAATTTTTGTCGATTTAGTTTTCGTAATTTTCCAAAATGCAAAATTTCGATAAACTAAAAATGTGTCTGAGGAGGACATTTTTCTAATTTAAAGATTTAGGTAGACGCCTCCGACCTTTGAAGAATGATTATTAAATCGAGAGAGTCAAGAATTGCAAGTGTTTGTTTGCTTTAGATACCTTTGAATCGTACACTTTGGACCTCAATTGTATGGAAGAATGGTATGTCTGGTTTGATGTTTTATTGTAGTCAGTTTATGTCAAGGGTTGTTACTTTGAAAATATATCAAAGATACCTTTGATGAAAGTTTCCTCATTGTTTAAAACAACTGGAGGTGCGACTTACGGGCACATCTTCAACGTAGGGCCTCTTCTCTCAAGACCTCTTATGCAAAGGCTCTCCGCCACGCCTGACATAAAACTGTCTCAAGACCAACTGAAAAAGAATCTTCTTTTGAAAAGGAAAAAGACACTCACTACAACATAGGAATAAAAAATAACCGCACGTAAATTGTTTCAAAATACATAAAACACTATATCTCTTAGAACGCTGACCGGGTGGCTGATTATGTAAGTTTGTTGCTATCAATTCTCGATTGAATTTGCAGTTACATTGCTGCTTTAAGCAAGACTATTGTCACATTGGTTCTTACTAAAGCAGTAATGTAACTGTTTCTGTCAGAGTATGTTTATGCGTATGTTTCATAAAAAATATTTAGTGGTTTTCTTCCTGCAAGAGCCCAAACTTAGTATGTTTGGAAAATTATTTTCCGTTTTTTTAAGCCAGTAGCTACAATGTAATAATATTATATATATTTGGAAACAGCTCAAAAATCCCTTTCATCCGATATCCCACACGATGGGATTTGAAAAAAAAAAAATACAAATTCCATACAAAATAAGATTGTATTTTATCTCCCTCCCTTACAAAAATCCAAGATGGCTGCCCTTCTTAAAGTGATCTAAGGGTTCAGAAGGTGCAACCTGCCAAAGGATATCCCTCGATCACCAAACGCCGTATTTTTTTCTGAGCACACGGGACTATCTATGCACCATTATAAGTTTTCGCATATTGCTGATTAATATGAAAAAAAAACAGGCATTTACACAACAATAACAAAGTAAAGCAATGCCCCTATTTAGCAGTTAAGTTTATAAATAACCTAGTTTCAATTCAAGTTTTGTTGGATCCCAACTCAAAACCATTTAAGCAGCCGTGATACATCACGTATCCCGAGGGACGGCGGGAGGAAGACGGATCGGGACACGCCTGGCGATCTTTCGGGTTAAACAACGTATAAACTTAATTTAAACGCTCCTGTTTTAATTTGTCTTTTAAGGGTTCCGTACCCAAAGGGTAAAAACGGAACCCTATTACTAAGACTCCGCTGTCCGTCTGTCTGTCACTAGGCTGTATCTCATGAACTGTGATAGTTAGACAGTTGAAATGTTCACAGATTATGTATTTCTGTTGCTGCTTAATAGCAACAATTAATTAGTAATCAACAAAATACTAAAAACTTAATAAAATAATACGGAACCCTTTGCATGCGAGTCCGACTCGCACTTGGCTGGTTTTTTATTGGATATTCGTTACTTCAGGAACAAAGAATCGATAAAAGACCACTAGCTCATCATCATCATCAGCCTATCATCGTCCACTGCTGAACATAGGCCTCTCCGAGTGCACGCCGAGCACGATCCGCGGCTATACATTATATTCATCCAGTTTATGCCAGCCACCTTGCGAAGATCGTCGCTCCATCCACCTTGTTTGAGGGAGTCCCACACTACGTTTGCCGATACGCGGTCTCCACGCAAGAACTCGTCTGCCCCAGCGGCCAGCGGTTCTACGGCTAATATGGCCGGCCCACTGCCACTTCAGCTTGCTAATCCAGTGGGCTATGTCGATGACTTTAGTCCTCTGTCGGATCACCTCGTTCCGGACCCGATCTCTCAGAGAAACTCCGAGAATAGCCCTTTCCATAGCTCACTGCGCGTCTTTAAAATTGTGAACCAGCCCTACAGTGCGTGTCCACGTTTCGGCTCCGTACTATGTCATGACAGGTAGGACGCACTGGTTGAAGACTTTCGTCTTTAGACTCTGTGGAATAGGCGACTCAAAGACTCGACGAAGTTTCCCATATGATGCTCAGCCCAGCTGTATCCTTCTGTTGGCCTCTCCCTGGAAGTTGTTTCTACCCATTACTTAATAATACGGTTGATTATAAATTGAATAAAAATTGCGGTAATAAGTTACCAACGTTACCAAATAAATAATTCAGAAGTTAAATAATTATTTTTCCTTTTGTCACCAGAAACAAGAAAAAACGCAATAAGGAAGTTTAATTTTTTTAGATTTTTTTTTTTTTAAATTTAAGCATTGTGCAATGAAGCCTTATTTGTGGTTGTGGTGGTGGTGAACCAGCGGTGTTGGTCTCACAATTAATTAGTAAATTAAATTTGTGTATAGGTACTTATTGATGTACTAAACATTGTGAAACCGTTTATGGACCTAATAAATGAAAAAAAAAAATCTAATTTGTAGTTATGACGAAACTAAATATTACTTTTTCCTGCTTTTGCACCTTAATGTGTTCATTATTACTTTACTCTCCAGTGAAAGTAAGCACGAGCGAGCCATCAATACCTTGAAAAGGCTCGACAGTTTATCTCTAAGACCCTTTTAGTCCAGCGAGTTAAGACTATCTGAAAAGGTAAATCGAAGAAAAAACTTATTTGATTCCCATGAATGCCCGAGGAAATCATGTGTGCGGCGATAATCCATTAAGCTTAGTGGAGCCCTTGGAGCGACGATTACATTGAAATATCTTCTAACATCGTGTAGAAAGGGTGCGGCACGGATTCTTTTAGGAGAAGTTTATTCGACAGTCAGGGAACTTGGAAAATACTCTGGCTGAAATACCTGTACTAAAACTGAGATTTTGCAAAGGAGACCCGTCACATTAAATTTAAATTTTTGAATTTGGGATCCAGAATCTACGAGTATATAGCCTATGTTCAGCAGTGGACGATGATAGACTGATGATGATGATGATCCAGCATCTGCTTGTACTTGTTCAATTTGTGAGTTGCACCAAAACGCTGTCTAAGTTAAAGTTATCGTTTATCGTCAAATTTGTCACGTCAAACTTGTCAAAGGACATCATGCTGGCTGGCAACCTCTTTTTTTTGGATAACTTGTCAGTGGCGTAGCGTGTGTTTGTGCCGCCCGGGGCGGACCCGAATTTTGCCGCCCCCCTATTTTCATTATAAGTCAAGAAAATCAATATTTTCTTTAAAAAAATAATCATTACCTACCTTATTTATTTACTAAAAATTAACTCTTCGGGTTTTTTCGGTGCATAATCTTTTATGTAGCCGCGCGCTCCGGGCCATACGGTGATGATAGTTTGGTCAAAATCATTTCAATCAATGATAATGTAGCCTAGTCGCGGCGTGCGTAGCGCGCCGCGCGCTCCGGGCCATACGGTGATGATGGTTTGGTCAAAATCATTACAATCAATCATAGTGTAGCCCAGTGGGCCCATGGGCCATACGGTGATGATGGTTTGGTCAAAATCGTTACAATCAATGATAGTGTAGTAATCATATTTTTTAAATTATTTTTTGTGAAATTTTGCCGCCCCCCAAAAAGTGCCGCCCGGGGCGGTCCGCCCCTCCGCCCCCCCCTCTCGCTACGCCACTGTAACTTGTGCTTAACCGGTATACTTTAACAAGTTATCGTTATAGTTAGGTGGTGCAACTCAGCCTGTAATCTGTGGTTATTGTCTACCAAATGATACTATATCTATGACCAAATGTCATTTGCCAATGCTAAATTGAAGTTAAGTTGATATTTCGCTTTTTTAATTTCGAAAGAGTAAAGACAATTATGGTTTATGCAGCCATGTTTTTTACATTTCATAGTGACTTTTCTTCCTTTTATTAGGTGTATTAATGAGGACAACGGAACGTTTTTCGATGACATGTTGTTCTAGTAGTGTTTCCATATAAAAAAAACTCATCAAATAATAAATATTTTTCTACATGCCCTAAAAATAAAAGAATAAAAGAATAAAAAGAACTTGATTCATGTAGCAGATGTTATTGACTATATTTTGAGACCAAATTCAATCATATAAAAGTTTAGCATTTTTTCTATGGGATGTGTCGGTTCTCTTTGGTATAACGAAAATTTAGATAATTAGTTTGTATGGATTCATGGCAAGTGTTATGATTAGAAATGATTGGAAACGTAAGGTATCTATCATTAGTTTTTTTAAAAGCGGTCGATTTTTGATTTTGCGGATGAGTTGAGAGTCGAATCTTTTCTCTGTTCAATTGATACTTCAATAGTAAAGGCGAGTTTACATGTGTAGCGAATTAGAGTAGTTATCTAAAGTGAAGAAAGTGCTTAAATGGCCAGTTACTGTGTGTTTCGCCCTACGTATTTTTTTTTTATAATTTATATGTCTCTTTTCTTTTATCCAATTATTTCTGTGCAGTAACGCCTAGGGCTCAAAGTAGATGTCCCAGCGTTGCCTCAGTTTTATTTTATTTAATTACTTTCATAATAAAAAAATGCTAATTACATTGTATTTAGGTATCAAGAATTGTTTTACATTTAGAAAAACAATTACAAAAACAATAAGTTGTTTTCTGAAGTATTTTGTGAAAAAATGTAAGTAAATAGTACTCTAGTGATAAAAAATTGTGACGTAAAAGCGTTTTAACTTAAAAATCCCACTTTTAATGCAGAAAATAATTATCAATCTGATTCTAGAGTAAAATACCTACTCTGACATACAACTTTGATTAAGACGCGATAGACTTTCATTTTTTGAGTATGGTGGGGCAAATGACATAGGCGCGATGGGACATGTCTTTTGCGATAATCATCGGTCTCCCAGACACTATTCTGCCGTCCTTACGATAAGTGCAATAACTCGGGTTTTTAGGCTAACTGACTTAAGTACATATTCGTAATCAGGAAAATGAGCTCTATATTTTCTCCTTAGATGTTTTTTTTGTATTGTCAGTAAATTCGGTTATTTTGTTAAGCATAAATGCAATATCTAATATTACCATTTGTAAGTTGCATATCATAAACGAAATAACTTGAGTTATGGCATGGTTAGCTATCATATTTTTCGATATTACTAAAGATAACCACAATAAGTCTAGTTATTGTACTTAAGGTTAGCGCATTTATTCAACAATTTAGGGCACATTTACTAGTCATTAGCGCAACAAGTAAGAGTTCATTAAACTATTTTGCTAATGAAAACCGCAATAACTAAGACATTTATTGCACTTATGGTTAGAAGAAAACTACATAACATACAGTTTTTGCAACTCAAAAGTGCAATAAATCGGTTAACTAATGATAACTGCAATAAGTAATCTACTTATTGCGGTTATGATTAGTCACGCTTTATCAAAACAATAATTAGTCCTAAAGATAAACACATTATTGTATTTTTAATGACTATATAACTATATAAACAAATATAATGTATTATATAAAATTCTCTATTATTTTATCTGTCGTATATTAAAAGTTTCAAGTTAATATTTATAATAGTTACGAAGATATACACAAAACAAAATTTTAAATATTTAATTGCGATTATCTCGAAAGTAGCCAAAACCAAGTTATTGCACTCTTAATAAGAACGGCAGTATTGAATATCGTGTTTACCAACATTAGCCAAACCTAATAGAGCATCAGTCACGTTATCTGTGCTCGCAGGGTAGCAGTGATGATAGTTGTTCCTGTCATACTCGGATGTTACGAGCAAGTTGCTCGTGAATTGTTTATCGATTATCGTTTAGTGGCTTCTCACTATTAGACATGACAAGATATGGATACGTTCGATGTTAAACACTTGTTAATATTAATGTTGATAGATAAATACATCGTTATTATCAAGACAGATACATAATTACGTACAAAAAGTTATTTATCTCTAGAGCTTACGCGCTCACTAGACATGAAATAAAACACTTTTAAAGGATCCAACGCGGTTTTATTGAAAAGTACTTTGATAATTAGTTGGTATTTAGTTTGATTTTCCCGACGTTTCGGCACCTTTGCAGCTGCCGTGGTCACGGGGGGCTGAAGCTACTCGTGAGCCTACCCTCAAGCGATGAATTTTTTAAGCCATTCAGAAATTAAAATTCAAAAATTCATCGCTTGAGGGTAGGCTCACGAGTGGCTTCAGTCCCCCGTGACCACGGCAGCTCCAAAGGTGCCGAAACGTCGGGAAAATAAAAAATCAAACCAAATACCAACTAATTACCAAAGTACTTTCAATAAAACCACCCTAGTATCCGTTAAAAAGTCTTTTATTTCATGTCTAGTGAGCGCGTAAGCTTGAGAAGTGAATATAACAAAGGTCATATAAATCTAGAGGAGGTTAACTTAGGGGTCCAAGTGTAATAAAACAACAAGTATTCTTGAACACCCAAGGGGGTTCAAGTGTAATGTGACTTTCCATAGACACCCCAGGGGGTTTAAATGGAGGTATCGAGTGGAAAGCACGAATTTGAAACGTCCTTTTTATTTTATCTATGCCTCGACACCTTTATAGAATTACATAATGTCGGCCCGTTCTAATTTCATTAAGCTATTTATACATGTAATTGTAAAGATTTCGCAAGAAAGGCAGTAAGGTATTTCTAATCATCAAGAGTCATTAATGAAAGATTATTCATACCATCAACTTCTTATACATGAGAGTGATAGCAATTTAGTCGGTATCATGTTATAGTAGGTGAATACTGAATAGGTTATTGATTAACGTTTAGTGTCGACTAATGTTAATGTAGGGAGATACATCTTGTTAATTTACACCGATTTATTACGCCTATTTACGGAACACATGTTGGCTAACCGAACATTTGCGGTGGATACAGATTCGAGGTTATAGTCAGTGATCGTTTGGGTTTGTAATTAGTTTTATGTCGCAAACCTTTCTATGAGAGCAGCGCTATACTAGTGCTGGAAATTGGCTTTATAAACCAGCAGGCCTATTACATAAAAATTATCGCGATAATCGAACACAATTCGTCATTCAATTTAGTTGATATTTAACGTGACCTTAGAATAATTAATGATTAAACGAACTTACCTGTAAGTGAAGTTCTATCATAATTATACGAAGGATTCATCCGAAGATATTAGTATATTAACAAATGTAGTATCGCTTGCATGTATCACCACTTAGCACGTTATTTTAAAGCAATAACCTAAAAAACCTAAAAAGAGAAGGTTTTTGACTTAAAATTGACAGATATTTTGACAGTTCCGGTCCGAGCTCTCCTCGTCACTACTAGAAGCCAACCACTTCATTTAGTTTAAAGTCGAAATCTTATGATATTTCCTCATTTTCTTCAGTGGGTAGATAGTTATTGTAATTTACAATAATGAGAAGGGAGGGTGGGATTCTATACTAATATCTTCGGATGAATCCTTCGTATAATTATGATAGAACTTCACTTACAGGAAGTTCGTTTAATCATTAATTATACTTCAGATTCATCCGAAGATATTAGTATTTTAACAAATGTAGATGTTTAAAGCATTATAATAAGAAAATGGAAATATCATTTCTTGCGTATTAGTCTTTTAAAAAAGAAAAGAAAGTTATTTAACATAATTCTGAACGTTTGACATGATTACTACTAAAATCGGTACCTACAGATGGTTGGTACAAAAAAAAATATGCAAGGTTGGTTTGGAAAACTCAGTTTGATTTATCGATGATAATATATTTTAAGTGCAAGGTTGGTTTGGAAATCTCAGTTTGATTATTGATGATATTATGTTTTGATATTTTGCTATTATAGTGGAGTAATTTACCATCCCGCCGTGTTACCTGGAACATCTATAATATCGTTTTTTGTTAGGGCTATAAAGGTATTGGCGTACGTCGAGTGTTAAAACTGGTTGGACACGAGTCTACTCCACTATCATTAAATGTTTTATTTCAGCAATCTATTATTTACAATACATATAGGAATTTAATTTCTTTCTAAATAAGAATTGATTATGAACTGTTTATTATACTTAATATAACTGTGTATACTAATACAATCTTGATTTTTTTTTGTCTTGTTTGCATTCTTTGTGCAATAGGCAGGGTAATCAAAGTTAAATTTTTAAGATAAAAAAGTTGAAAAAAAAGAACAAAAGTGAAAAATATTTAAAGTTTTCCAATTTGAAAAAATATTTAAATAAAGTTTTAAGTAATCTAATATATCCATTGTATTTGAATAATGGAGTCTACGCAAAGGCGTAGGTAGTTAAATTATTTACCAAACTTGAGATTAGTTCAATTTTGTCTATTCAATAATGAACGCAATATTGTCTAATACTGATATTTAAATTGTATATACACTTCTGTAAAGGAAAATGTGTTTATTCTGTCTATATTATTATTTGTTAAATAATCGAACCGTTACCAAACTCTGTTCTTCCTGATAGTATTAGTAGACAGCAGCTTCAATAATAACATAAATAATATACCTGTAAAATCATACCACCTTGATAATGTTGTGAAAACCAATTTATTTGTGCGTTTAATTTCCGTCCCTGAAATTGAAAGTTATAGGATGTGAATACTTTATATTAGAATAAAAGATACGAAGAAGTACCTTACATGTGAATAAGAGGTACCAAACTAAGGCTCAAAATTGTGACGATCAGGATGGCACAATCGTTATCACCTCTAGTTTAAGAAACTGGTGGAACAGAAATAAAATAGTAGGTAGCTTAGTGTCATAATAGTCTTTCTACAATACTAAACCAAAATAGCATTGTGAATGCTTAAATCTCAAATTATAAAATAAAATGTTTTTGGGCTAAAAATGCTAGAAATAGAAAAAAGTCTACTTCATTTGATTTCTACTGCCTAATTCGACTTGCATTCGAATTTACTCACTCTCGGTCTGAAAAAAAAAACAAAACAAAACTGGTGATTAGTTTTTGAAATTTTAATGAATTGAATAATTTCTGTTTAGCATCAGAATAATAACATCTAGAATACTTAACACCCCGCACCTATTGCAATTAGAAAAAAGGCAATGAAAATATCATAAGCTGCCTGTTCTAGATAATTGATATGCAATTATTATTTTACAATTTGTGATTCCTGATATGATCACTAGTGTCCCCTAGTCTACCCCATTGTTTAAAGGCACAAAAGAGACGTCTCTAATTCGGTGTAAGTATCGATGATATTCAACTAAGTAAAATAATATGATGACATACCGGTATCTACCAGTTTAATCAATTCATAAAAGAAAGGTAATAAAATAAGTGTTTTTTGCAGTTATGTGAACGTTTGTCTTGTGAAGACCATAATTGCCATTACATTTGTAATAGAATGGAAAGTTGCGACGGTAGCTGTATATATAAAAAAAAAATTGAATATAAAAAGGATGAACTTCAATAAAAAAAAAATATAGGTTTTGAGACCCTTATAGTAAATATCGTCCAATAACAGGAAAATCATGCTGTTTAAAAAACATCATAGCCAGGCAGCGGCGGTAGTTTTGTAATAAAAATGTGGGCACTACAATGCCCAAAAGTTACGATTTTAAATTCGTGTATTTCTATCATTTTCCTTATCAAAATTAAAACCTTATAGGTGATGGGATCTCTAGACTGTGTTTTTTAAAAACAATAAGCGTTTTTTAATTGTGATATTATTATTTTTAGGTGCTTGTAGTTTTACTTAAGTACGAAATTTTTTCTAAAAGCTAAGTTAACTTTTAAACAGTTATTAACTAAATCTGATATGACAACCTGTTATTTTTTTTTTGAACAGAGATCACTTTCTATTGAACCTTCAACAAAATGTAACAAAACTATTATTCATATTATGTAATATAATATAACTGTTATGCATTCTGCCCGAATTTAAGTTATATTAATGGTAAACTATAATATATCTCTGGAGATGTTACAAAAGTGAATCATTAAAGAGATAACACTCATATAGTCTGCCAAAGAAAAAAAAATGAAATAATGTCAAAGTCAAAGTCAAAGTCAAATAAGCTTTATTCAAATAAACTTAATTATTAAGTACTTTTGAATCGTCTATATTTTCCTACCACCCGTTCCAGACTTTTTTAGCTGACAAGAAGAACGGGCGCAAGAAACTTATCAGCTGTAACAGCCATAAGTAACGATATTTACAAACTTGAATATATCGTTACCAGATAATTACAATACAATAGGGTGACAGGATTATTGGCAACAACATAGACTTATTATATAACTTCAACAAAGTACTTATTAGCAAGTTATGTGTTACATCATTTCCACGCATTTAGATCTTTAAGATAATCATCTACTTTATAATAACCTTTACCCATGAGCGTTTTTTTAACATGGTTTTTAAATTCATGCAAAGGAAGATCAATCACTTGTTGTGGAACTTTATTAATAAAGGCTATGCCTTTCCCCATAAATGAACCTCTAGTTTTTGCAAGCCTAAATCTTGGAACGGCAAGTTTATCTTTATTTCTTGTATTGAACTGGTGAATATTGCTGTTCTTAGCAAATGAATCATAGTGTTTCCTTACATAAACTAAATTATCATAAATATATTGGCCTGCCAAAGTTAAAATATTTATTTCTTTGAACATTTCTCTCAAGGTATCTCTCCGCCGTAGATTGTATATGGCGCGAACAGCTCTTTTTTGGAGTACAAAAATATTTTCAATACTGGCAGCTGAGCCCCACAATAGCAGTCCATACGACATAACGCTATGAAAATAACTAAAGTATACTAACCTTGCCGTTTCAATATCAGTTAAAAGCCTTATTTTCTTAACAGCGAATGCCGCTGAACTAAGTCTACTTGACAAGGCTTCAATATGTGGATCCCATTGCAGTCGAGAATCTAGTGTGATACCTAGAAATTTTGTGCTCTCGATAAACTCGACTTCATCGTTATTCAAATTAATATTTAATTTTGTCTGCTCAACATTAGTTAGTAGTTTATTAGTTAAGTGCTAAATTATTACTATTAAACCAGTATGAAACTTTAGAGAGGGCACTATTTACTTCGTCCGAACAGTTATTACCTCTGTTTACTTTAAAAACTAAAGAAGTATCATCCGCAAATAGTACTGTTTCACATAAATTATTTGCGTAGTTGGGAAGGTCATTTATATAAATTAGAAACAGCAATGGGCCCAATATTGATCCCTGTGGCACACCCATATTGATGGGGGCTCCAGTAGATTCAGTTCTATTAATCACTACTTTCTGAGTTCTATTGTACAAATACGATTTCATAAGACTAACTGATTTATCAGAGACACCATAATGTTCTAGCTTCTTTAATAGTGTTTGATGATCAACGCAATCGAATGCCTTAGAAAGGTCACAGAAAATGCCAATTACATCTTGCTTTTCTTCCCAAGCATCAAGAATATGTTTGAGAAGTGCAATTCCAGCATCAGTAGTACTTTTACCCTTGGAAAAACCAAACTGATTTTTATGAAGTATATTATTGTATGTGAAGTAATCTAATAATTGGGAATATATAATTTTTTCAAATATTTTACTAAGTGCTGGTAGTATAGATATTGGCCTAAAGTTAGCTGGGTCACTTTTATCCCCAGATTTAAAAAGAGGAATCAATTTACTATTTTTCATTAGATCAGGAAAGACCCCTTCGTCAATACATTTGTTAAAAATAAAAGCCAAGTAAGGGGCTAGTATATCAATTATTGATTTAATTATGCTTGTTGACATGCCCCAAAGATCTTCTGTTTTTTTAACATTAATTGTTTTAAAAGCTTTAATGATATCTGCACTATTTATATATTTAAAGGAAAAACTTTCATTGCACTTATCAACACTAGACTCCAGAAGGGAGACAGCGATGTTGGGACAAGCACTAAGGGTACTGGTAGTTTCTACAGGTATTCTAGCAAAGAAATCTTCAAAAACTTTAGCGACCTCATTGTCAGATTCAAAAGTTTGATCACCAGTTTTTAAACAGAAGGAATTTATATTGGATTTTGATTTGCCCGTTTCTTTGTTAATAATATTCCAAGTAGCCTTAATTTTATTGTCAGCTAATTTAATTTTATTTGCAAAGTACTTGGACTTTGCTAAGATACAGACTTCTCTGAATGTTTGTGAATACTTCTTGACAAATTCAATGAAGTTAGGATCACTAGAAGTAGCTTTCTCTGCATAAAGTTCGTATAATTTCCTTCTGCTCTTATATATGCCGGGTGTGGCCCAGTCACTAAATTTCGTACTATCATTACATTTGATGACTTTTTGTTTAAAAGTTTTATACTAAATTCAGTTTGAACTATGCTAAATAAATGATTATATAGGTTATTGGCTTCAAAATTTGGTTCTGGTAATGTTTCAATTTTACTTGTGACATTGGTTCTGAATTTTTCAATACAGTGTTTTTTTACTGGCCTACACATTATTTCCCGTTTAGGCGGAACATGATGGTGCTCAATGGAGGCTAATTGTCCACTATGGTCGGATTTAATACAGTTTAAAATTGATTTTTCAATGACATTACAGTTACAGAAAATATTATCTAAGCAGGTTGCCGATGTGGGTGTGATACGCGTTGGTTCATTAAAAATATGTAGCAAATTAAATGATTTAAATAGGTTTATGAACCTACTCGACAGTTTGGCTATTTTAGGGTCTAAGATGTCGACATTAAAATCTCCGCAAATTGCGACTTTTTTATTCTTCCTACAAGTTATTTTTAAAACTTCCTCCATAGTGGACTCAAACTCAGAGTAATTCGCTTTGGGGGGTCTATATACGCATACTATAATTATTTGATCAAGTTCCACGCACGATAACTCAACGGTTCGTTCAATTGAGAGGGATACTACATCTCTACGCTCTTTACATTGTAAACTATTGTGTAGAATAATAAGTGAACCCCCTCTTATAGTAGATTTCCTACTAAGCGAGCTAACAACTTTATAATTATCTAAACTTAAAAGTAATTCGTGCTTTTTCAACCAATGCTCAGTAACACATAACACATCAATATCTTCAGAGTTTAAGAATAAGCTTATTTCTAAATCTTTGCCAGAAAAGCCTTGCATATTTTGGTGTACAATTCTTAAACACTTTGGCTTTTCTATTGTTAAGTCAGGGCTAGAGGACGCCTCTATTGTCCTAGATGGTAATTTAAATGTGAAAAATTATTATTACTTGAACTAAGTAAAATGTTATAATTATTTTTATTTGGAACAGATTCCAAAGTTGAATGACTAATGTCAATAGTTGACTGCTCAATAAAAGCAGTTGTTTTACTAGCCAGATTATTGGCTAAATTATTAAAATAAAAAGATAGCGATAATGCTATTTGTCTCCTAAAAGAACTAGGCAGATAGAACTTATCTTTTGTCAAGTAAAAACTATTATTAAATAATTTATTGATGTCAATTATGTGTAGCTGTTCACTATTATGAAATGCTACCGTATTCAATGTTACGTTCAACTGATACCTAAAGTTATTTTCCATTTGTGACACACTTTTGCAATAAGGGAATGTGAACAAAATCACTTTTTTTACTTTTAAAGACAATAAGGAATTACAATAAGCTATCAGTTGGTGTTTGTTCACATTACCCCTATTTCCTATCAAAATTATCAAATTAGTGTTTTTATTAAATGTTTTTTTAACAATAATTCTCATCAAGTCATCCAAAGTTGACCCAGGCATACAATAATTAATTATGTTTTCCTTGGTGTGTTTTTGAATTAATTGGCCTAAATTCTTACCCATCTCATCGCAGAACATAATTGTTTCACAACAGTTTTTATCAGAAGATGGATTATTTTTTGTTGAGTTTTCCAAATCGTTACAAGTGTATGAGACCTCTGGTTCTGGTTCACATACTGAGTGGGTAGTTAAGTTAGTTGGGTTATTATCAGAAACTTTAAGCTCACACACTGAGTGGGTAGGTAAGTGCTCTGGGGCATCCTGGACAACTGCATCACACTGCTGTCTTACAGCAACAGTATTTTGGTTAAAACAGCTACAATTCTGTTTTTTGCCAAGGGATTCGAACCGGTCTGTATTATAGTTACACATGTCAATCATGTCATTTGCAGCTAGCTTTTGGTAATTTAGCTGTTTGCGAGAAAAATCACTTAAATTATTGTACATTTCCCTGAGTGAAAGTTCCAAATTATCAATTTTTTCACTTAATTGATTATTTACCTTTTCACATTCTTTACTGTTATTACATGATGCCCTATTAATTACATCTAATTGCCCTAATAATTGCTTACGCTCTTTCCTCAGCTTTGAAAATTGGCTATAATAATTTTGTCTTTTTATCAACCTTTGAGTTTTCTTAATATATCTATTTAAGCGGATATATTTTTTGATTTTCTTTCCACTATTAAGTTGACAATTATTTCTAATGACAACAGATTTGTCATTATAGTTATTACATGCCAAGGTTGAATTGTCATAATATATTGCAGAATCACATTGATGTAACTCGCTAAACAGGCTCTGAGAATGCTTCTCTTCTACAAAAGTTTTATTTTCTTTTTCTAACTCTAAAATGGTCTTTTGAGCAAGAGACAAACTAATTTCAAGGTCGGTAATGCGACTCAATGCCTGTTCATGAGTGTAGTGACATTCTCTAAATTTTTCTATATACAATTGCATCTGGTTGTATTTATCTACAATCTCAGAATACTTTGTATGAACTTCAGCAAGCTCATTCTTGAGGTCAGTGTTCCGGGATATGGTCTTAAGAATCTCGCGTTCACTGTCTTCACGTTCCAGCAATAAGGTGTCATTTAGCTCTTTGGCTGCCTTCAAATCCTCTAGTGCCATTTTGAGTTTGATCTCCACATCCTTTGCAGTTGCCTTACGGGTCATCATGTTGTTATTGAGCTAGATGGAACTTGCAATCCGCAATCACTGCAAGTATACAATAAGTGATCAATAATCAAATTTTATTACAAGTTGTCAGTGTGATTCCTATGTTACAAAAAAAGAAATACAAAAATAAAATAAAATAAAACTAAGTTAAGCAAAGTGAGGTCAGTAAATTATAACATATGTTTATTATTTATAATAGATTTGATGTGCAATTGTAGCAAAGGTTTATCTATTACTAGGTATCAACCTTTCTTTTTAATGTATAAGTCAGTCAGTTCCTATGAATTTAGTAAACAAATGTAGGTGCCTATCTATACTTAAACTATACTTAAATGAAGTTAAAACTGAGTGACTGATAGTCTAGAATGAAAATTAATTAATACCTGAACAATATTATACCTATATAACTAAGTTATATTGTAAGAAAAGGAGCAGAATGGTTGCCCAAAATTATTGTTTAAAAGTGAAGTAGATCTGACGTGTTTATGTACAAATATAATGCTTGTGAAGTGTAACAGTATATCGAATGTCTGTGACAATAGTAGCCACCGTCTACATTACTTCCACGAATTGTCAAGTAAAGAGAGGTTATAACTGTGCCAGATTGTATTGAGTTGTGACGTTACTCACTATTAGTGAGTTTTGTACAAGTGGAATGGTCAATGTATTAGTTTAAATTGGGAAACAATCCGCCACTGTGGTTTTAGGTAGGTATAAGCAAATTCAATTCAGTCACAAAGTTTTGACTTGATATTTTCCCATATAACCTATACCTATGGGTACCTATTAATAACTAAAATTAAGGAATAAAAGTACTCCCCCGGTTTAATATGCAGCAGATCACAAATTGTCGTTTCTTCTACGAAGTTTATTCGCTTTTTATATCTTCTCCAGTGACATTTGGATGCCGCCCCGCCGTTACGAATTTGAGATCACTTGTTTTTCAATTTATACCACACCGATTGAACTTATAACACTTTTCACGACTATTTATACAGTAAAGAACAATTTAAGCACTACTTATTAAAGAAATTGCTAAGTTTAAACAATTTAATTTAATTAAAATATCAGCTGGTTTATTTGACAAGTGTATCGGTCAGGGTTGCCAGACCTAATAATCTAGGTGCCCTGCTAGCCGGCTAAATGGTACTTCCATACATAGAAGATTACCGGCGCCAGCGATTGAGTGGACCTTTGCACCTGTAGTTGGCGACCACTGCCTGTATTCGCTGAATACAGACAAATGCCACACCAGCATGCACCCTCATGAATACATTATCCTAATGAGAGTCCTTACCCCACGTACGATGATCGAAGGCAAACATCGATGAATGCATCATCGGCAACCATTTGGATGGACCTTAACGCCCGTCTGCGAGTCTGCTATGTGTAAATCGGCCTTCCTGACGAAACAAATCGCTGATGGGGCCTCCTCGCCGTGCCCCACTGTTTGTTTGCCGTCGGAAATGAAGCATGTGGTGATGTGGCACACCTACCTACGTCTTTTGTTTGTCGTTTTTAAGGCAAATAAATATATAAATCAATTTTAAAAATGTTTTATTGAGTACTGCGCCCGATTTACTTACAGTTTTTTCGATCGTTCACATCAGGCCTGTGGCCAATGGATCATTCATATTTGACTGAACTGTCGGTGGTCTTTTAGGCAAACAGCCTTAGCTACACTATAGTTGACCGTGTACGGTATAACCGAACGTCGTAATGCCCCACATAATGTAAAAAATGTGAAATACTGTCACACAAAAGGTGTATAAAGTTTTGTATTGGAAAGCTGCCTTAAACCACAGATTACAAAATACTATACATTAAACATAACTGGTACTTGTAGCTGGTATATTGTAACTTGTATATTTTTTCACATCAGAAACATTATTTTGTACAAATTCACACAAATTAAATTTGAAAAGTAATAGAGATAATTTTGGACAAAGGGCATAGCTAGTAGAACCATACTAAATAGTTAGTGATTAACAAGTTTCTCAACATGTTAGGTCTACCCGCCTGAAATACAAGGTTTCCTAGTTTAGGCAAATGTTTTTTATTTTTTATTTTTTTACTATGTAGGTAATATAATATAATAATATAATGACCAACAAACATTATGGATGAATATGAATAAAATGTATGGATTCTGTTATTCCATTTTTCATTGAAATTTCCATCAGCATGCCAGCAGCTAGCTATTTCAGCGGCTAAGCTATTTCACATAAAAGGTTTGAAGTATCAGGTATTAGCTAGTTGCTGTATAACTCAATATTTGGTTCCATTAAGTTCTTAAGTTTTAGCATTTATAGCTAGTTCTGTCAGTTTTAAACTATCTTAGTACCGATGGTATTCTATTACACCGTTGGTCAACTCAACACTAAGAATATCATGATAACATGATATCAAAACTCATACCTGATGAGCAACGCTGTTGTCAGGGCTGCTGTTGCAGTTCCAGCACGGCGGTCGCCTGCCTGGAAGGTGGATGGCGGTGGATCCAGCGGACGGCAGAGTCACCCGATCGGTGCTCGGCAGCGGTTTCAACGTGGCAACCTTTGAGGGTAGTCTGCTTTTTACAATATCGCGTCGTCAGCGGCACTTTGAGTTGGTGTAGTTAGTGCAGTTGCGTTGTCTGACCTATCTATGCGGTGAAATAGTCCAGTATGACTATCTCGAGTGCAATAGATATTTAGTTGATGTCTTTTGAGACACAATACCTTGACAGAAAGTACCCAGTATGGTAAATTCGCATCAAACAAATAAATAAACTGACAGAAAGTACCCAGTATGGTAAATTCGCATCAGACAAATACATAAACTGACAGAAAGTACCCAGTATGGTAAGTTCGCATCAGATAAATAAATAAATTGACAGAAAATACCCAGTATGGTAAAAAACAAACAAAAATTAAAATAAGGTAAAAGACCAGTGTGGCAGTTACGCCATCATAAAGGTAAGCAGACAATTATGCTGTTTAACCAAATGAATGGCATTTAATAGTGTACCTTCGTCTTGACTTCTTCTTCTTGTCCTCTTCCGTCTTGAAAACTTTTTCCTTTTTTCACGAAGCATTTTATGTATAGTTTAATTTTCACTGTAAAAATATAATTTTAAAGAAGTCGAACTTTGAGACTGTATACGTGCGTCCGTGGCGAAGCACGAAAAACGAATGAAGTGGTTGGCGTCTAGTAGTGACGAGGAGAGCTCGGACCGGAACTGTCAAAATATCTGTCAATTTTAAGTCAAAAACCTTCTCTTTTTAGGTTTTTTAGGTTATTGCTTTAAAATAACGTGCTAAGTGGTGATACATGCAAGCGATACAACATTTGTTAATATACTAATATCTTCGGATGAATCTGAAGTATAATAACACTAGAACGATAGTTCTCTACAAAGCGCACTGTCAAAAGTGAGGCAACTAAAACAGAATAAATGGCTCCGTTTTCAGATTTTTAGTCTCTATTATTACCTAATCATACCGAATAAATACAAAACAGTTTCAATTTTCCTACATTTATTCGATTAGTTACTATACAAGGTGTTTGGTAAAAGCCTTATAAAGCCGAATATGGTAGATAGGGACCATCAAACTGAACAACTTTTACTATAGGACAAACTCTGAAATCGCGAAAAAAAAAATCAGCTGTTTCATACAAAAATTAATAACTAAAATATCAAAATGTATGAAACAGCTGATTTTTTTTTCTCGATTTCAGAGTTGGTCCCATAATAAAAGTTGTTCAGTTTGATGGTCCCTATCCACCATATTCGGCTTTATAAGGCTTTTACCAAACACCTTGTGTTATTGGATTTAAATTACGATTAGGTAACGTATGAAGGATATAAATCTGAAAACTTAGCCATTTTAGCTTAGCATTAGTTGCCTCACTTTGCAGACGAGGACACGGCTTCTAGGTGTTATTTTTCTTAGAACGTGAGTTAATGGTGCTCACGGAGTGTGGCGAACATCGTCCGCTTATTGCAATTGTTTTTAAGTAATTAACTTTGATAATCCTACTTATATTATAACTGTGAAAGTTTGTAGGTTTTATGTTTGTTCCTCAATCACGAAAAAACGGCTGAATTTATAACCTGGATTAAAACATAGGACACTTTTTATCCCGGTCAAAAGTTCCCTTGGGATTTTCCGAATGCCCACGCAGACGAAGTCGCGGGCGGAAGCTAATATCATAAAATATTTGGACGTCGACAAACTCGACAGGTCATACTGTACTTTATACACGGTTATTTTTAAAGTATATCTAAAAGTGAAAAGGGGTGTTCAGACCACGTTAATGAACAACTTTTACTATGGGGCCAACCACGAAATCGCGAAAAAAAATATCTGCTGTTCCATAGAAAAGTACAACATCGACTCGACTATAATGTATGGAACAGCTGATTTTTTTTTCGCGATTTCGTGGTTGGCCCCATATTAAAATTTGTTCATTTACGTGGTCTAAACACCCCTTTTAATTTTTAGATATACTCTAAAAATAACGGTATATAATATGTATCAAACCTGTATTCACCATGTCTTGGCAAATAAATATTTAAAATTTATAATGTTTGTTTAATAACTTGATAATATCTTTTCCTGGCGACTTTTCCAGAAAAAAAATCCACGCTCTCTGTGAGAGGTAGATTTCTACCTAACATAACAGTTAAAATAGAACATTATTTGTAGACTGTTAGTGGCAAAATTGTGGTTTAAAAAAGATTTCAAATGGGTAGTTTCACCTGAATTCAGGCTGCAGTCATTGTTGCACTCGGAATAAGTCATGCAGCTAACTTGCAGTTAAAAGCAGGAGCTGCCTAAATTCAGTTTTATTCATACGAATTTAAATAGTAACAAAAGAGCTTCCCTTTTCATTTCAATATGAATGTAGAAAGGAGCATTTTAGATTGTTTAATGTTTGAAATAATGCTGTTTCAACTAAAATTTTAATTGAAGTTTGGTTTTAATTTATTTTATTTGCTTTCAATACTGTGCCCTGTTTATCAAAACTTACAAGCTACAAGTAAAATGTACATGAAAAATTTTACAAGTTCAAGTAAATTATATCTTTTTAACCGACTTCAAAAAAAGGAGGAGGTTCTCAAGTCGACGGTTTTTTTTTATTTTTTTTTTATGTATGTTTTAACATAGCTTCGTCAGTTGTTACCCGATTTGTACAATTCTTTTTTTAACCGACTTCAAAAAAAGGAGGAGGTTCTCAAGTCGACGGTATTTTTTTTTTATTTTTTTTTTATGTATGTTTTAACATAGCTTCGTCAGTTGTTACCCGATTTGTACAATTCTTTTTTTATCTCAAAGAACATAGTTCGTGTGTGGTCCCATAAAATTTTTTCAGAGATCTGGCCAGTAGTTTTCTCATAATCCTGAAAAATATCAATTTTTTAGCTCGCCATCGTACGAGTTTTTATGGAATTTCGGACATAACATCTTTGTTTATGAACCGATTTAGATGATTCTTTTTTTATTTAAAAGGGTATACTTCAAGAGTGGTCAAAATTTAATTTCATCGTTATTGGACTTCGAACTTTGAAGATACACAAGGGAACTCCTCAAAGTCAAATAGTATATGTAAAGTGATTTAGGTTTTGGTAAGTTTATGGCAATCCAAAACAAACCAAATCATGGTTTGCGATGCAACGTTCTGGACTAGATTTGGACTACGAAAACACAACGGAACTCCTCAAAAACAAACAGCGTGAATTTGGAAATTGAGTTCTGGGCATTTTACCATTGAAAATGTTATAATATAAAGTTAAAAAATATTTACACGCTGCGCTTACATACCTACCACTAAAAAGTTGAAAATAAAAAAGCTTTTAAAAAAAAAAGAAAAACCGCCTTCAAAAAACCTGAAAACAAAAACAGCTTAAAAATTAAATACCTCTAAAAAGCAAGAAATAATATTCGAATCATTCGTTACACATATCAATATTAATAAAACACGTCTAATGAAGTCGGGTGGGGCTTTTAGAAAATAATGAAGTTGTCCTCCAGCCCCACCCGACTTCAATAGACGTGTTTTATTAATATTGATATGTGTAACGAATGATTCGAATATTATTTCTTGCTTTTTAGAGGTATTTAATTTTTAAGCTGTTTTTGTTTTCAGGTTTTTTGAAGGCGGTTTTTCTTTTTTTTAACTCAAAGAACATAGTTCGTGTGTGGTCTCATAATTTTTTTACAGAGATCTGGCCAGTAGTTTTTTCATAATCCTGAAAAATATCAATTATTTAGCGCCCCATCGCACGAGTTTTTATGGAATTTCGGACATAACTTCTTTGTTTATGAACCGATTTAGATGATTCTTTTTTTATTTGAAAGGGTATACTTTAAGAGTGGTCACAATATAATTTCATTGTTATTGGACTTCGAATTTCGAAGATACATAAAGGAACTCTTCAAAATCAAATAGTATAAGTAAAGTGATTTAGGTTTTGGTAAGTTTATGACAATCCAAAACAAACCAAATCATGGTTTGCGATGCAACGTTCTGGACTAGACTTGGACTACGATGACACAACGGAACTCCTCAAAAACAAACAGCGTAAATTTGGAAATTGAGTTCTGGGCATTTTACCATTGAAAATATTATAATATAAAGTTAAAAAATATTTACACGCTGCGCTTACATACCTACCACTAAAAAGTTGAAAATAAAAAAGCTTTTTAAAAAAAAGAAAAACCGCCTTCAAAAAACTGGCTTTAAGAAAAAAATTAAGTTGTCCTCCAGCCCCACCCGACTTCAATAGACGTGTTTTATTAATATTGATATGTGTAACGAATGATTCGAATATTATTTCTTGCTTTTTAGAGGTATTTAATTTTTAAGCTGTTTTTGTTTTCAGTTTTTTGAAGGCGGTTTTTGTCAAATATTTTATGCAAGACTCTTGTAAAATTGTCAGAGGGAATAGAGACTCGCCGGACATCCTCAGAAATACTCAGGATTTTCCTTTGAGTTTTTTACAAGTTGTAAGTTTTTTTACAAGTTTTTTTTATTAACGAAATTACTAATATAAGGGTGAAAACATATTAGTTAAATTAACAAAAATATATGTAGCGTTTAATTTAACGTGTTTTGATAAACGGATTTGTGGAATAAATATTTTCACAAGGAAAATGTTTGTTTTTTAAAAGTACAAGACTTGTAAGTTTTGATAAACAGAGCATGTGATCTTATGTAAGTGATGTGATATCCCATCTGTTTTTAGCATTATAAGCTTATAGCTGCATTGGACCGTGTCTTTGTATATATACAGACATTTCTATAAATATCAGAATTCAGAATCTGTGCCTTAGTGCCATCTCTTACTAGGACACCGGTGGTAGCGCAATCAGTAACGCTACCAAGAAAATGTATTCAGATGTATAAAGGGTACCTACCTCAAAGGCGTCCACCTGGTTGTGCAACCGATGAGTGATTTTCAAAATGTCAAAAAACTGTAGGCTCAAGCGGCTTCGTGAGGCCGCACAACAGTGGAAAATCTATTGTGTCTCATTTTCCTGTGCTTGACGAGTTCTTGCAGAGGCTGTTTATTTTTTTAAGCCAATTTTGTCACTTCACTTGTCCATCAAAGCAACATAGTGAGGCAAATAGTTTCATTTTTTTAAATGACACTTTGAGCAAGCCCTTATTGGGGGTGGCAAACGAATCACCCACTGGTAGCACAACCACACCCCGGACACTTCATACAACCGCGCCATTATAAACAGATGACGTCAGATGACGTTTTTGTACACGTGCAACTGTGTGTGTAAGTCTAGGGCTACTGTGCAGCTTCGACTGTATGAGCGAAGTTCAATTCATATTTTGAACTTTTAGTTAAATAAAGTTACGATGCATTGCTTTGAATATCAACATAAGTTGACAGTTGACAAACACGACTAAAAAGTTACGACGTACTGCTTTGAATATCAAAATAAATTGACGTTGACAAACACGACTAAACGAGCACACGATTCGGTACACGAACTCACGGGGTGGGGTGAGGTAATTGACTCTAGGGCGGGGCGGAGAGTGTCCTTTCTGTACGGTAGTACTTTATGTCTATTCTGTGGCACAACTACGGTGTCCTAGTGAGATAAGGCCCTAAGACCCCAAATCAAGGTCGCTTCCAAACGGTTAGATCTCGGATGGGGCTTGAAGAGAAATCGCTCGTGCTGCCCTTCAGATTTACGATCAGTCAGCAATTCTTTCTATTTGGCAATTTAACATCCCTTTTTCGAGTAGTCACAATTTTCTTAACTCGTCACCGATTCATTCCATTTTCTCAATTCGTCACATATTTCTTAACACGACCCTTTTTGTAAGTTTTAATATATTTTCCTGACTCGGACCATAGTCTCAAATTGATAATATTTTTTTAACTCATTCTAATTTATCTTGTTTTTCCTAACTCATCCTACCTCATATTTTTCTATTTTTTTATTTAAAATTTTCCAATATATCAACAGAATATTGAATTGAATGGATCTGAAAAAAATACCAAACGTGAAGGCGTGAAACCACATTAAAATATTTTTTTTAGCAAAGAATTTAAGTCATATAGTTATAATTGATTTGATTGAATTTTTATGTTTCGTCTATTGATGTAATTGCAAATTCACACACATTTACACAAGGCTACGCGTTCACTCGTCTCTCTTGTAAAAATGAGAATGTGTGTTTGAGTAAGAGAGAGTGTGAGAGAGAAAAGAGATAACAAGACCACAATAAAACTTTTTTCTAACTCCACCCCTATTCTGGACTCATTCGACTCGTACAACACAGAATAGTCAAATAAGCCATACTTGGTAAAGAAGCAGTCAACGGTACGCTGGGCCACTATGACAAAGTAATAAAAATTAATCCATTTTCAACAGTTTTGTATAACCCGACGTGCTGCTGACTGTACCTAGACAGGTCTGATCGAACATATCTTACTTCATCGCCAATAAATTGATCAGAACCTTCGTTGTTTTTCTTCAAGAACATCAACATTACCCTAACATTACCATATTAAAACACGATTACTATCCAAACTGGAAGCCTATTGGACCTCGATTCGTTAACAATCACGAATTCACCGAACCTACCTTCGTCTCCTGCTACCGATTCGAGTTGTAAATGCTAATTCTGCCTGTTCTGAATTAATCGTCTCGCAATGGATTTGATTCAAACTCTGCCTACCGTGTAATGGTAGGTAAATTCATTATGGTAAAACTTTGCACTAGTCGGGCCATTGACGGAGTTGGTAACACAGAATATCCTTCAAAGCCTGCATATTTGATAGTTGAAGCTAAAGACCATTTGAATATTTAAATTCAGCTTTTCGTTTGTTTCTTTGAAGTTCAATATTGAGTGTGAAGGCTCGCCTAATAGGCCCTGAGCCCACGACAGTATTACCTACGTCATATTGTAACATATCATTTTTGATAGGTTACATTCATATTATACTTTAATCATACCAACCTTTATTTATGTTTTCTTTATCCACTATTTCACATCATTACACAACATTTTTCATACATCCCATATTGCAAGGTACATACATATTCATTAACCCTATTCCACGCAATAATTTCTAGTTTCTTTTTACACTTTATGTAGATTTAAATTCATCAACAAACAATACTGCGATCTGATGATTGACATTTTAATTTTATTAACATAAAAATCATAATTCTCGGACCATTGGCTCAATCTTGCGAGGAATAGCGGAACTAATGCCACGAGCAAACAGCCAAATGGATATACTCCTTTTCATTCTGGCAGGGAGGTCTAGCTATTTGCATCTCTTCTTTTCATAAAGCCACCTAGTGTTGGGATTCCACACTTCATCATAACTTTAGCGCTATCTAGTGTCAAGAAGTGGCAGTCAGTCGCATGTATATTACCGTCCCTCTCACACCCAAGTGCATAGCCGCCCTGTCGTCTCATTCATACAATAGCACTCAAAACTGACATCTAGCGTGAAGTAGCTTCCTGCTTTCACAATCTGTTCCACATAAAAACAATTTCAATTATCTATGATTCCTAAAAACTTTTATCAATAACTAAACAAATATCTGTCGTACAGTGGAAGTAATTAGTTATTAATAATCTACGAATCTTCCTTTATTTGATTTCATAGAATTCTTTATTTTTCTTTAACCAATTTTTTAACCATAGACAAAAATCTGCTCATTCTAGAAGTATGCCAGTCTTTGTGATTTTTTCTCACTGTCTCTGGAATGTGGTAGATGATTCGCGAAATTGTACGGCTAAAACGAAAAAGATATAAATAGAACCCGATTTCTTTGAGTGGGGACATTCGCTCTCTCTGAATTTCTACCTAACTTGCTGTGTGTGCGCCCGAGTGTATTGTGATTGAGAATACTTCTCATACGCTGTGTGTGTGTCATCTATCCCTCGCAAACCACAAAATTGCGTCCTAGCTGCATCACCGCAACTTATTACATTTGTCCTCAAATCATCAGTGTCCGGGTAAGCTTATCTGCTAAACGGCAATCATGTCTACTGACATTTATTTTATGTCACTGTTTTGTCATAACGCTGTGTTTTCTATTTCCTCTACAGTTCTTTTAAATTCTGACGGAATCACCCATCCGAGACGAGTGCTGCTGAGCAGACGGCAACATCGCCAAGCCCTCACTATCTGACCTTCGACCTTGAGTGACCGGTGATCGAGAAACCCCATCAGAAGACGAACATCAGGTGTAAACGTTCCTATACTTCTATTTTTACTATACCCTTTACTATTATTCACGTTTGTGAGCCATCCACAAGCGTGTGGCGCCCATACTCATCTCTTCTCTTCTCTTCTGTCATCTGTCCAACCTAGTCATATTTGATTTGTAATTTATTACCTTAATCTAGGGAGCGTTTGTCTATTTATCATATGATTTCCTATTGTTTAATGATCTATGACTGTTCTAATATATTGTAAACCCATTTTGAAAGATAGCAATATTCAGATCTCTTTTAAATACCTTGTTTTGTTTAACTTCTGTTTTATAACTTATGTATGTAAACTCTCAACTCAGTGAGAATACTGTGATTTAAGGCCTTCAAAAAAAAAAAAAAAAGGAAAAGGTTTTGTAGAGAAAGAAGATGGATAGCACGGTATAGTAGAGTAGGAAAGTAAAGAAAGTTGTGGGTTGGGAATTAAGTAAGGAAAGGAAAGGGCAAAAGGAAACAAAAACAAAAATACATAGACTACATGCCAGCTGTTGGCGTAAACAAATAAGTTATTTGAATTAACGGAATACATAAACAATATAGATAATTGATATCGACGGTGGGTCTTACTTCTGGCCTATATGCCATGCGCCCTTGCCGAAAATTTTAAAGTGTGCGTATACTAGATAAATATGGATATGCATAAATAAATGGAGTGCCGATGGCCTATTTTAAGAGTCGCAGCCGCTCTGATATATAGATGAGTATAATATACTAGTGTGATAAAAATAATCTGTTGTCGTTAGGGCTTATTTTTACAGAGTTACAATCCGCTCTGAGCAGTAAGGCTTTTGATTTTTCAATTATGGGATTACCAGCCGTCCCATAGAATACACTAGATACCATAAACTTAATATATATATAATAAAAACATACAGAAAAATAGAGTACATAAAAGAATATATAATAGGGTTAGGTAATGGGTATGGTAATGGCGAGGGGATGATGAGGGGAAATGTGGGATGTGGAGATGGGACTTTTAGTCGGCTCTTACGACACGCAAGGGGATAACGATGGCACTATTCTTTCTCCGGCAACCATACGGATAAGGATATATAATAGGGTTGGGTAATGGGTATGGTGATGGCGAGGTGATGATGAGGGAAAATGTGGGATATGGAGATGGGACTTTTAGTCGGCTCTTACGACACGCAAGGGGATAACGATGGCACTATTCTTTCTCCGGCAACCATAAGGATAAGGATATATAATAGGGTTGGGTAATGGGTATGGTGATGGCGAGGTGATGATGAGGGAAAATGTGGGATATGGAGATGGGACTTTTAGTCGGCTCTTACGACACGCAAGGGGATAACGATGGTACTATTCTTTCTCCGGCAACCATACGGATAACCCAACCCTATTATATATCCTTATCCGTATGGTTGCCGGAGAAAGAATAGTGCCATCGTTATCCCCTTGCGTGTCGTAAGAGCCGACTAAAAGTCCCATCTCCATATCCCACATTTTCCCTCATCATCACCTCGCCATCACCATACCCATTACCCAACCCTATTATATATCCTTATCCGTATGGTTGCCGGAGAAAGAATAGTACCATCGTTATCCCCTTGCGTGTCGTAAGAGCCGACTAAAAGTCCCATCTCCACATCCCACATTTCCCCTCATCATCCCCTCGCCATTACCATACCCATTACCTAACCCTATTATATATTCTTTTATGTACTCTATTTTTCTGTATGTTTTTATTATATATATATTAAGTTTATGGTATCTAGTGTATTCTATGGGACGGCTGGTAATCCCATAATTGAAAAATCAAAAGCCTTACTGCTCAGAGCGGATTGTAACTCTGTAAAAATAAGCCCTAACGACAACAGATTATTTTTATCACACTAGTATATTATACTCATCTATATATCAGAGCGGCTGCGACTCTTAAAATAGGCCATCGGCACTCCATTTATTTATGCATATCCATATTTATCTAGTATACGCACACTTTAAAATTTTCGGCAAGGGCGCATGGCATATAGGCCAGAAGTAAGACCCACCGTCGATATCAATTATCTATATTGTTTATGTATTCCGTTAATTCAAATAACTTATTTGTTTACGCCAACAGCTGGCATGTAGTCTATGTATTTTTGTTTTTGTTTCCTTTTGCCCTTTCCTTTCCTTACTTAATTCCCAACCCACAACTTTCTTTACTTTCCTACTCTACTATACCGTGCTATCCATCTTCTTTCTCTACAAAACCTTTTCCTTTTTTTTTTTTTTTTGAAGGCCTTAAATCACAGTATTCTCACTGAGTTGAGAGTTTACATACATAAGTTATAAAACAGAAGTTAAACAAAACAAGGTATTTAAAAGAGATCTGAATATTGCTATCTTTCAAAATGGGTTTACAATATATTAGAACAGTCATAGATCATTAAACAATAGGAAATCATATGATAAATAGACAAACGCTCCCTAGATTAAGGTAATAAATTACAAATCAAATATGACTAGGTTGGACAGATGACAGAAGAGAAGAGAAGAGATGAGTATGGGCGCCACACGCTTGTGGATGGCTCACAAACGTGAATAATAGTAAAGGGTATAGTAAAAATAGAAGTATAGGAACGTTTACACCTGATGTTCGTCTTCTGATGGGGTTTCTCGATCACCGGTCACTCAAGGTCGAAGGTCAGATAGTGAGGGCTTGGCGATGTTGCCGTCTGCTCAGCAGCACTCGTCTCGGATGGGTGATTCCGTCAGAATTTAAAAGAACTGTAGAGGAAATAGAAAACACAGCGTTATGACAAAACAGTGACATAAAATAAATGTCAGTAGACATGATTGCCGTTTAGCAGATAAGCTTACCCGGACACTGATGATTTGAGGACAAATGTAATAAGTTGCGGTGATGCAGCTAGGACGCAATTTTGTGGTTTGCGAGGGATAGATGACACACACACAGCGTATGAGAAGTATTCTCAATCACAATACACTCGGGCGCACACACAGCAAGTTAGGTAGAAATTCAGAGAGAGCGAATGTC
The DNA here is from genome assembly GCA_928269145.1 of Agriphila tristella. Lineage (NCBI taxonomy): Eukaryota > Metazoa > Arthropoda > Insecta > Lepidoptera > Crambidae > Agriphila > Agriphila tristella. The sequence continues at coordinate 35,153,165 of OV743433.1, read as the reverse complement.
CCCACTCAAAGAAATCGGGTTCTATTTATATCTTTTTCGTTTTAGCCGTACAATTTCGCGAATCATCTACCACATTCCAGAGACAGTGAGAAAAAATCACAAAGACTGGCATACTTCTAGAATGAGCAGATTTTTGTCTATGGTTAAAAAATTGGTTAAAGAAAAATAAAGAATTCTATGAAATCAAATAAAGGAAGATTCGTAGATTATTAATAACTAATTACTTCCACTGTACGACAGATATTTGTTTAGTTATTGATAAAAGTTTTTAGGAATCATAGATAATTGAAATTGTTTTTATGTGGAACAGATTGTGAAAGCAGGAAGCTACTTCACGCTAGATGTCAGTTTTGAGTGCTATTGTATGAATGAGACGACAGGGCGGCTATGCACTTGGGTGTGAGAGGGACGGTAATATACATGCGACTGACTGCCACTTCTTGACACTAGATAGCGCTAAAGTTATGATGAAGTGTGGAATCCCAACACTAGGTGGCTTTATGAAAAGAAGAGATGCAAATAGCTAGACCTCCCTGCCAGAATGAAAAGGAGTATATCCATTTGGCTGTTTGCTCGTGGCATTAGTTCCGCTATTCCTCGCAAGATTGAGCCAATGGTCCGAGAATTATGATTTTTATGTTAATAAAATTAAAATGTCAATCATCAGATCGCAGTATTGTTTGTTGATGAATTTAAATCTACATAAAGTGTAAAAAGAAACTAGAAATTATTGCGTGGAATAGGGTTAATGAATATGTATGTACCTTGCAATATGGGATGTATGAAAAATGTTGTGTAATGATGTGAAATAGTGGATAAAGAAAACATAAATAAAGGTTGGTATGATTAAAGTATAATATGAATGTAACCTATCAAAAATGATATGTTACAATATGACATCACGATAAAGGTTTTATTGACATCCTATGTGTATTTTTTGCTGTTAAAGATGTTGGTATTTCATTTTTAGTTGTTAAAAAAAGTTCTTCTGCATATTGTTTTCTTTTGTAAATTGAGCAAAGACTTTTTAATAAACTGAAGCACAGGAGTTCACTGAATAGTTTTGTTTTCAAACAGTTTCTTAATTATGATTTGATAGTGACGACGAATGTTGATGTTACTGCCACTATAATAAACGTACAAAATAAATTTACGCACAACATAAATATAAAAGAGAATCCAACTACATAATAAGTGTTGCATTAGTAAAGTATCAAAGGGATATTTTCTCGTGATAAATAACGCAATGAGGCGAACTAACAGTCCAGTGTGGCATTACGCATTCTGGACACTGCCTGTGGCATGTACCCAGCCATAAATCGAAGCTAACAAAAACAACCCGAAAGTTCTGTACAAAAACCCAACACGTGTGACTTCATTCCGATCCCGGGGTATACTTTGATTTAACTCAGTATACGTAGTTACAGCTTACTCGTGCTACAAAAACTGATGAAGTCGTTGTATGGTCTAATACTCTGCTTTTTATACCTCATCGGGTTATATTATATTGGAGCACCATTTCCATTGCTCTAAATCTTTTCAACGCTAAATAAAATCATTCGCTTGATCACGCGGCCGAGTGTAAGTTAAAGCAAATAAGTAACTATTATGGCCCGCCCAAAGGGTTACGGTAATCAGAGTCGTAACATCGTGACATCATGTCAAGATCTGGTAGGAATGTACAAGACCTTCATGTCACTGACATGTAGGTCTTATACATACCAGCCCCCCTACTCAAATGGCCAATTTTCTATTCGTTCACTAACTTAAAAATAAGCCATAAACTATAAAATTAAGTGTCGCAGGCTTGTCAATTCCACACAATACAACAATGCAGGTGATTTACATAAGCTTCCGACACGTGACACATCTAATTGTTTATTTTCAAGCTATAAGTTAGCGAACGAATAGAAAATTGGCCATTTGAGTATGGGAGCAGATTTGCATAGCTGCAGCGGACTTTGATAAAACTTAAAGACCCAGTACAAAATAGATTATGGAATATACTAAGGAATAAATCCTTAAATGTTACCCTTAAAGAGGCAAAAATCAAAGGCATAATAAGTGTTAAGGATACTTATAATATGCCTTTGATTTTTCAGATTTTATTTACCTATTGCAGAAATCTTTTTTTCCCTAAACACAAGGTGAAGATGTTCAGAACGTTTCACCAAGGAATCAACAATCTTATTTGCATTAGTCCACGCAACTCGAAGGTTTCTTGACCTCCTTTCTTTGACATCCAATTAAACGCCAACCAAGGGCCAATCTGAAAGTTGGACATTAAACTAAAGTCAAGTAGGTTGCGCACCGTATCTGGATCCACCTCGTCCCAGGACCATTTATCTCAATAAAAGTCTACACCTGTGTACGGCTTACCGCTTGATAAATGGGGGAGACACGACATTTTTGCGAGTTGCCTACCTACAAGAGACTTGGGGATTAGGTGCTCACTAGATGGTAGTTACCGAGAATGGCTTGAACTTTATTTAAATTTGTAATGACTATGATTTACTTCTTAGTGCCTGCAAATGGGGGATCCATTTCATTGCATAGAAATGGGAATAAGGTAAAGTGACTAATTTTTTCCCAACTTTATGACTTACGGTGCATTTTCGAATCCTGTGCATTTCAGGTAAAATTATACATCATGTATCATAAAACTAGTGATGTACAAGACTCGAGTTCTCCAAGTCCTTTTGTCTAGAGCTCGGAGACGTTTTACAGGGCTCGCCTCGTTTGTATGAAGCTCGACGACTAGGGAGTCGACGACTCGGGAGTCGACGACTCGGACGCTTTCGAGCCATTTTCACGGCTCGAGCCTTTTTGAGAGCTCGGTCGATCTCGAGGTTTTTCACGGCTCGAGGCTTTTTCGGCGCACTAGTTGTGATGGGCTGCTGATGAATGAGGATAAATAGAGCTAAAGCACAATAGATTAAGCATCTACGGTGCTCTTTATAACATAAGACATTAATATTTTTGAGTTCTAATTTTGGAGACTAGAGTCAGATTTTCAGGGCTCTGTGAGCTCGATAAGCTCGGCTTTAATATCTCCATAAATAATAAAATTGTAAATATTATTATTTACGGAGATATTAATAAACGTAAACATAAACTCTAAGCTTTTTATGAGGCTCGCGTTCATTTTAAGGCTCGAGCTCTTTTGAAAGGCTCGAGCTCTTTTGAAGGCTTGAACTCTTTTGAAGCCTTGAGGCGTGGCTTAAGAGCTCGTTTCTCGGCTAGGCTCGGGCTTACGAGCCTACCGAGCTCACCGAGTCCTGCCAATCCAACTCGAGTCTTCAAAAGTAGAACTCGACGACTCGAGTTTTGTACATCACTACAAAAAACCCTGTCAGATCCTGAAACAGGTGATAATGTTGCTGAAACTGAACAACTGTCTCCAAGGAACATAGATCGAAAAACGAAAAAAAACATGCTCCCATACAAAATGTATTGGTCAGCTGACCGACTTACTATAAAAAGGCGAAAAAAAAATGTTTTTCGACCTATATTCCTTGGAGAATGATGTTCAATTTTAGCAACACTATCACTTGTTTCAGGATCTGACAGGGTTTTTTGATACATGATGTAATTGATAGTAATTTTAGACGATTATTATTTCCAAGTCCATTTTTTTAACAAGTTTAAACGTTACTAGTGGTAAGCACATCCTGCCGACCTGCGGGATCACAAAAACCTTTACTTTTAGTTTTACCCAATGTTCAACAAAATCTACCTGTGTAATTTTGGAGCGTGGGTGGCGTCGCGTTAAAGGGTTATTTTATTTCAGGCTGGTAACACTAAAATGTATTACATTTACTGAGGTAAGTTGTGATCTGTGTGCGTTTTTACTAATTTTTACATTAGAATTTAATTTTAATTAGGCATAGAAAAAAGCTGAACTATTCCCTTTATTTTTGATGCCCTTACCGTCTATGCTCAGTTTCCTTATAATAAAAAGGGAATTTTCGTAGTATCGTTCCACAAAACAAACACAATTTGTTCAACGGGCAAAGGACGGAAAACTTACGCTGTTGAACTAAAACCAAGGTACACAAGAGGGAAATTGATAAAAAGGGTCAAAACTCCAAGTAGTCAAGAGGCCATCGGTTCAGTAACTTTGTAATGTTTGCGTCTTTTATTTGTATTTCAATGTATTAAACAGGGGTTGTATTGTGCAGACGAGAAAAAAATATTAAAGCGTGATATAAATGTAAGGATTCTCTTGAAATCAATTCCGATCGATATTGAAACTGTAACGTTATATACTCTTCATTTCGACTTCATTGGCCTCACCTCATTGATGACTTTCTGAGTCCAGGATAAACATCATGCTTCTGTGTGCCCACATTTCGAAAGCTTCTATACGTTTCCGTGCGGTCATTGAGTGAACTAAATCGTCTCATCTTTTCTTTTTAGGGTTCCGTACCCAAAGGGTAAAAACGGGACCCTATTACTAAGACTCCGCTGTCCGTCTGTCTGTCTGTCTGTCTGTATGTCTGTCTGTCTGTCACCAGGCTGTATCTCATGAACCGTGATAGCTATAAAGTTGAAAATTTCACAGATGATGTATTTCTATTGCCGCTATAACAACAAATACTAAAAACAGAATAAAATAAATATTTAAGGGAGGCTCCCATACAACAAACGTGTTTTTTTTGCCGTTTTTTGCTTTATATTAATAATGACAATAGGTAGACAGTTGAAATTTTCACAGATGATGTATTTCTGTTGCCGCTGTAATAACAAATACTAAAGACAGAATAAAATAATCATTTAAGGGGGGCTCCCATACAACAAACGTGATTTTTTTGCCGTATTTTGGTACGGAACCCTTAGTGCGTGAGTCCGACTCGCACTTGGCCGGTTTTTATATTTTAGGTCTTTCGTAGGTCTGGTTGATAAAAAGTGCTTTGAGCGAAAAAGGTCTTGCCCACTATTATATGGTTTTTAATTTTTTGCCCATTGTAATACTTTTAAAATTTATTGTTTCTTTACAATGAAGTGTGTGAGTGAGGGTTTATTATTGTCATTTGAATCTCCCACTCTCCAAAGGGATGCAGCTTTACCGACTACCGAGTATTATCAAGTTTGCCAACTGCCAGTTACTTAGCTCGATTGCCGTAATCAACTCAGCATGGTGATACGTACTGGCCTTAAGCCAATTTTGTACCTACTGTTTAGCTGTGCTGGATTAACCCTTAAATAAATTAAGCAATGCTTAGGGCATCACGTCTGGGGGGCACCATAATTAAAGTTAAATAGGTACCTTACTGCAAGTTATATGCGAGTAAACAGAGCATTCCCAATTTAACCGGGTAATACAGTTATTTTTTTAGTAACAATAACGAGGTTTTATGCCGCTGAAAATTCATATACATTTTTGTAATAGATAAACGTGTAAGTCCTTTAAGTTCATTAAGTCAAACAAATATTTATTATTATCAAATTATTCATAATTCACAATATTTTGTTATAAAATATTTGCATTGTATCACTTAAAATTATATGTTGAGGTAGGCTGTATGCTCACTAGCCCTGTTTTTTGCAAAAAATTCTTGCGGGCGCGTGAAAAAAAAACCTAAGCGCCTTTTCCCATCATAATTTTCATATTTAGTTTTTGTCGTATTTGTTGCTGTGTGGTAAATTACTTTGTTTTTTCCTCGCAAGTGTGTTAAAAAACGTCGTATGAAATCGTGAGCTCTTGCTTATTGCACACTCGGCTAAGTTACGCCCTCGCCTACAGCTTGGGCTGCAACCCACAGCCTTGTGTGCAATGAGTAACCTAAGCTAACTTGTCTCATAATGTACTATTGGAGACTTTGCTTGTGGCGCCATTGGTTCCTCAGTATCACACCCCATTTACATTATATTGAGCCTTTTTCGAGAGTCACGGAGTGGGATGAAACGAACACTGTCCTTTTATCGAGATTGTTTTTATGTAATAGGCCTGCTGAACTGAAATCATTTCAGTTAGAGCCTACATATAAATGTATTTTAATAAACATGGAATTTATATCCACTTGCATGTTATAATTGGCATCCACATCCACTGACTAATAAATAGAGTCACTGTCGGTACTGCATACTTGCCTGTACTATGACGTATTTTATTGGCTTGACCGCCTCAGGCTAAATTTAAAGGAGCGCGTACACAATGATTGCAAACTATTTTTGAGGGATACTAAACAACATATTATTGTTGATGTAAACAAAATTTGACAAATTGTGTGGATTTCACCAGTTATCATGTTTAACGCCAAATCCTGCTATATTAATTAACAATTATAAATGTGAAAGTTTGGATATTTGATAACCTAATCACGCAAAAACCGATGAAAGGATTTGGATGTTTTTATCCCGGTCAAAGATTCCTAGGGATTTTCCGGATGTTCACGTGGACGAAGTCGCAGGCGGAAGCTATAATTTATTATAACCGCCGAGCCACGCGAAGCGGAGTACAGTGAAGTGACGATCAGATTCTTCACTCTTTGCTTGACTAGCTCATCTCTGTTGTGGCACAACGTCAATTTTCACGTCAATGATGAGGGCTTTTCAAAATGACTGTAGGCTCGATAGATGGCGTTGATAAAAAGGTAAGTGCAAACCGAAGGGAAACTGTCAACTGTAGAAAACGTAGCGAGGCCATTTATTTTTCCGAGCTCATTTTGACACTTCACTTGACTAATGAGGCAAATAGTAACAATAATTTCTCACTTTGAAAAGCCCTCAATACGTGTAAAAGACCAATTTTCGCTGAGCAATCAATGAGGATCAATTACGTATAAATTGACAATCGCAAATGAACGATCATTTGTGACCGGCGGGCTGATTATCTAATTAAAAACCACCTAGCGACTGGTTGCAGTTCACAGATGATCGTGATCCATTGCTACTTCTTTTTGGGTTAAAAAAAAACACATACCAAAGAAAAGTGGCAATGTATGTGAAATGCAACCGGTCTCTAAATAGTTTCTTTTTAGATAATCAGGGTGCGGAGCGTTTAACGAATTCGCTGCTTGTCGTGGCCAGGCCGTTAGCCGTCCAATTTGTGACTGAAATCTGAGCCCGAAAGGTAATTTCCTATGCAAAATATATCCTATTGGGCCATAAATAACGTAGCGAGAGACCTTAGCGGTACTAAGTCAACGATAGTCTGACCTGGACTGGAGCCAAGTAAGCTGTGCCAGTTGCAGGAGATGTGGTGCTGCCCTCTACCAGGCCCTGAGGGATTCGGGATATGTGTTTTGAACAAAGTAATTTACAGTTAGTGCTAAATAGGTTTAAAACTTTCGGAACTATACAGGATGTTACAAAACAACTCGTAATGCCGAATACTTATGGTAGATAGGGATCATCATGGTCATCATGATGAGGTATTTCAATGTTGGTCCCATAGTAAAAGCTGTTCAGTTTGATAGCTATCTACCATATTGCGTGTTATTTTGTAACACTCTGTATAAGGTTTTCTTTAATTCTATTACAATTTTAAGCTGTTAGACCTCTAGATACTGTGAAATTAACTGAATTTTAGGATACCAGTGGATACGTATACGCTTTTTTCATCATGATTCAAACGATAGTTTTATTTTACAAGTTGTTTGGCACTTTAGAATAATAATTATGTATAAGCTGTCACTTTTGTTTACTAAAATGACGACAAAAACAGCATTCATTGTAATAACCAGGTTTAACATTAGTTCATTAAGAGGTTTTAAAGAAGAATAATAAAATCTCTGAAATCTGCATAAAAAATAATTCCTTACATATTAAAAACTTTGTGTGTACCATTCTTTATAGTTGAAATGGATCAGAAATAGTTAGAGTCATGTCGTTGGACTCGCTTCCACTGGGAATTTTCGGTACCATGTTGAACTATCGAAACATCGGAAAAAGTCACCAAGTTCGGAACAATCGGTAATTTCATATGTTAAAACGAGAGTTTGGGTTCGTAACTAGCTACTAATATGTTATTCAGAACGACATTTGTAGAAATATTCGGAAATGTGACTTACTAAGTATATAGTATTCGATTGATATTGAAACGTTAAACCAAAAATGTTTTTTGTTGATTTCCTAGTAGCATTATTTTATAGAAGCGTTTTTAAGTCGATATAAAAGGAAATTAAAATAATCAACATTGAATTCAGGATGTTCGATAGGAAATTAAGTAATTGGTTGAGTTTTTGGGGACATGAAGGAAGAAGCAATAACTCATGTGGAAATTTTGATCTTGAACTATCTGTAAAAATTAAACTTATTTTTATAAATCTAAATTTATGCGGAGTTGGAAACAAGTTCAAAAATAAATCGTAAGGCGTGCTTATTTAAGAAACTTAGGTAAGGTTTGATGTTCAAGTTTTCAACACAATTCTGTAGATAAGAATTGTAGACACTCGAAAACTTCTCGAAAGTTTGTCGAGACGGGCTACCAACTTGTATCATTATTGGAAATCACGGAGTTACACAATTTATTGTTATCATAAAAAGGACTAGTTATGCTCGTTAAATTATATTTTGAAATAGCTAGAGGTCGCATCAAAGGCATGTATTGATACTATTGACTTAAAAACGCACTTTGACACTTGCAAACAACTTAAAAAATGACATGGTATACAGTGGAGTTCAACAAAAGGTAGTAGTACCTACGCACCTTTAACAGTTCATTTACCTTTATGCCTTTGTAACAAAAGTCAATATCCTGTCAAAGCCAAGCCAAGCCAACATATTAATGAACTCGACGGTACAATCTATACATAGTTATTTTTAGTATATACGAAACCTTCCTTCCGGACGACTTCGTCATTTTCTTAAACTTGACGCTTTCCTAACTTGTCTAATGCACACCCTACTAACGGGACAACAGAAAAAGCATGTATCTTCGTGAGTTTTTAAGGTATTATTATAATTTAATTTTTATACTGATTCTGAAAATGAAAATATGTGACCCGTGTTTCGGCTTTCGTATTATATGATAAATAATGTTGTATATTGTGTAAACAACAAAAGACAGTGACAGATTATTAAAAGGTTCCACGGACAGGACCACTGAACAAAGTTTTTTTACAAGGACCGTCAAAACGCTGATGTCCATTTTCTGGTCTATAGAGTGCTAGGTACCCCCTCCAAGCCATTAGCCGCCTTTGTGACGGCATGCGGCACCACTAAAGCTAGGGTTTCCTAGGATGACTGTGCCGTCATAACTCAACTCTAGATGCGCAGCATCTTCAGGAGGACCTGACAAGGTTTGAACATTACTGCCAGATCAACAAACTCGACCTTAACGTTTCCAAATGCTATGTCTGCACTTTCTCTCGGAAACCGGAACCCATTTTATCATCCTACAAGCTTTTAGAAGTTGATATCACTAGAGTTTCTACAATACGCGACCTAGGAGTAACCTTTGAAAGCAAACTGCTCTTTGATAGTCACATAAATGAAATTGTTGCTAAAGCATCTAAGGCACTCGGTTTTGTGATGCGGATGTCACACGATTTCAATTCTGTAAAAACATTAAAAATACTATACTGTGCTTATGTACGCAGTCATTAAGAATACGCTTCTCAAATATGGAACCCCTGTTACAATTTATACGACACGCGGATTGAAATGATCCAGAGAAGGTTCTTACGATACCTGCAATTTAAATCCAAGACTTACATTCATAATTACGATAAGCGATGCCGTAGGTTCCACTTTCTACCGCTTGTAGAGAGAAGACGCATCGCCGATGTATCGTACTTACCTGGCATAGCGAGCGGCGTCGTTGACTGTCCTGAACTCCTAAGTAGCATTGGTTTGCGAGTTCCAGTAGCCTCCTTCCGTAAGCCTAATATACTTCACGTTCCCCCAAGCAAAACTAATTATAGGCAAAATTCATTTCTTATAAGAACGAGCAAATGTTTTAAAACTGTGGCAAAGCAATTTGACATAGATCTTTTTAACACTCCTTGTAACAAGCTCAAGCGACTATTAAGTAATGTATACTTCTCGAACAACTAACTGTAATTAGTGTAGTGCTACGCTATCTGGCATTATTTCACTAACAAACACTAAACTAAGAATTAACAATTGGTTTATATCGTATTTTTTTTTCTATCCTTTCGTAGGCAATCTTTGTATTTACTATATGTTATATGTGGAAACTTGTAATTGGCTTTCAATAACTATTTGAATGACCTACTTTATTTTAACCTAGCTGTAAGTTTTCCGAAGATTTGTAAAATAAAATAAAATAAAATAATACGGCCGTAATATAGCGGTGTTGAATGTGGTCTATGTAAAAAATATGGCGACACCGTAACGTCAGAAACCGCGCCGTATTGTTTACATAGACAACGTTCTACGCCGCTAAATGACGGCCGCAATATGACGGCACTGTCGTCCTAGAAAACCTTAGCTTAAGCATGAAAGGTATATGCTATTATACTCCTGTTGGACGCCAGACGCCACTCGGCTTTCAAGTATCAAGCAATCAGGATATCAAGTAAGCCAATAGTATTCGATCAGAGCCTATAAGAATGTGAATTGACCTGTATTAATACACAACAATTGTATATGCCATAAGGATAAATTGCCAAGCCGATGCCTCATTGTCTATTCAAGTAGACGATGTACGGAATACAAGTAATGCGGGACGTAATCTCACATTTTATGATCCGTTCCTACCAGACGATGTCCGTATTATCATATTGGGAATAGCGTTGTACTAAAAGTGGGGCTACAGTACAGAAATTGAGCAAATCATATTTGCATTTTTGTCAACCGCGAGGCAAACATAGATGTACGAGTATAATACTAAATAATATACCACAAAAAATACGACTCGCACCAGATCAATTCTCGGACGGGAATCGAAACCGTGACCTTTGGATGTATGTATCCATCGAAATCAGCCATTTTTATGTCCTCACTGCTGGGGCCTGTCTTATGGTTTGGTAAGAAGGATGAATCATAACCCACCACGTAGGCCCAATGCGGACTGCAAAAGCCAAGACCGACGGTTTAACAGTGGTCAGTGCAGTGCGATGCGCGCTCGGAAACGGTCGTGCACATTGCATTAGTGAGAGTTATTAAATTCACGTTTCGCGCGGCAGTAGCCGCTGCGTGCAATACACTATGGGCTCCCAGCAAATAATAGTGAACGAAGTTTTGGCGTTCATTCAGAATGCCATCGACACCATGGACGAAGTCAGCATCGTGCAGATCTGCAAATCCAACTTCATGGAAGCTGAGGTTTGCAGTAGCAAGGCGCTGCTGTTCCAGAGTATCGGGAAGGCCGATGAGATGCCATCTCGCCGGAGGGATGGAGGTGAGAAGAGTCTCCAGGACATCATCACCTGTCTGAAGGAGAACGACCCAGACGACGTGCCAACATTCGTGGCGAAGGAGCTGCACAAGCTGCCCCCCGTCACATTCGACCACGTCGACGTCACCAGGCTGCTTAAGGACATCATCTCCCTAAAAGCGAGCCTGGCTGAAGTACAAAATAAGCTAGAGGCTTCGGATAATACCATCAGTGAGTTACGAGCCCAAGTTGTGTTGTTAAGCAATACCGCTTCGGTAAGTAGGTCACCCGAGGCCTGCAACGTGAACACTCGTCGTGGGGCGCAAAATGCATCCATCGGCAGTTTTGAATCGGCGCACATGGATTCGTCACCGGTCGCCGGCGCCGCCGAGTGCGATGCTCCGCGCCCTGCCGCGCGCGATCCACCGCGCCCCGCCGCCAGCTCTTCCGCCCCGGCGGAGACGTCACGCGTGTGCACGTCGACCCCTCAACGTGCGTACGCCGCAGTCACCGCTGCAAACCGACCCGCTGTCCAACAACTCCAGCGGGATACAAATGAGGGAGAAAAACAACGCCAGCCGGTCTCTAAACCTGTGCAGGCAGTTCCAAGGAGACTGGATGAAGAGTGCGACAAGGACGGCTTCAAGAAGGTGGAAAGGAGGAGGAAGCCCACTCGCCGTAACCTATGTGGCACCGCCCCGACCGGACACAACCACCTACTTCGTCCGGCCATCCCGACAACACTGCTGTATGTGTCCCGCCTGCACTACAGTACGAAACCTGATGATATTGTAGAGTACATCAGAGTGAAGACCAAATTCTGTCTGAGGGTCGAGCGGTTGGAGTCCCGCCACAATGTAAACTTCAATTCATTTGTGGTGAGGGCACCGACCGAACATCTGTCGACCTTCCTGAAAGAAGATTTTTGGCCGAAAGGTGTTTTGTTCCGACGGTTTCGCGGTCGGACGTTGCGCAACACGTCGCCGCCATCAATACGTGGAAAATAGTTTTATAAAATGTAATTTTAATATAAATATGTATGTTAGTCTGTAAGGTATATATTGTATGGGCCTAGTTGCCTGAATTAAATTAAATAAAATAAATAAAAAAATAAATTAACGTGCTTTCCGAAGCTTTAGAAGATGATTGATAACAGTTATTGAACGAGCGAGCTAAGCGACTCAGTTTCGAGATTGGCCAAAAAATTCTTTGATCTGTTCTCGCCTACAAGCAGCAAACTAAAATCTATCGAAGTGTAATTGCAAACAAATATTGCTTAAACATGGCACCACGGGGCCGAAAAAGTACAACCCGCTCAGCTTTAGTCGGGCCAGCCACGCACCTGGTGACTGAAGTTAGTGTTCTTTTCAATAAATTGCAGTTTGAATTGAAGAGAAAAGATAGAAAGAGAGGTTTATTAGAAATGACGTCTTTTATAGTCAAATGGTATAAAAGATGCAAAGAAGGCAGTAAAAAGGTGCAGAAAAAAACGTATCTTATTTTTTCGTTTAAGTATAGAAAATATCTATGAGTATACAAATTATTATGGTCGCTAATAAACAACCAGTGTTCAGACGCTTTGTGCTGCATAATTAAATGCCAGCATTTTTAGCTCTATCCACTTAGTTGTACTTTTCATGTGGTGCCATTTTTTCAGCAGAATGCGTATTCCATAGATTTTAGTTCGGTGCCTACAACACATTTTCAACGATTTTGACGCACAAGCTCCTTTATTTATTTAATTAGCCATTTCGAAAAATGTCACAAACGCTTATTTTACAAGTGGTTCTATAAGCTGTACACCTAGCTACAGCGTATAGAGGCACTAAAAAAATAGCTTCTTAGCTCACGATCAGAGATACTAAAATGTGATACGCTCAGATATTTGAGGTGTATCGCCAGATGTAACGAACGTATCCGAATATCCCATTTTATGAGTCGAGTCGCGCTACTACAAGGGTTGTTACAAACAGAACTAAGTTTATAGCAATTTTTAGGCCTTGGCTTTTACTTTGCCTTTCTAGACAAGTTCAACATTTTCCAATTTTGTTTTTAAAACCATAAGAATGTAATTATAATCAGTTTTCATCAATATTTCAATGGAAATGGTATCATGGTTATTTTAATTGGAAAAGCGGATAGAAATACAATGAGGATCAGTAACGATTTTTTTAATGGCTAATTAGAAAGCTAATGCCACCATATGATTAACTGTGTAAATTTTTTTACGATATCTTTTAAACCTGAGAAGTTATAAGAGCTAAAACACTGATTTTTCGGGGGTCCCTATGACGTCATCGCGACGGACGCGAACCTTATGTCGTACGTGATAAAGCACATATTGCATTGACCTTGGCATTTCCTTTAAACCCTTTTAACTCAATCATATTTTCTAAACGGATTTCAAAAATTCTTTCACTAGGTTTCATAGCTATCAAAATGTGTTTATATTATATCAATAAAACTATAGGATTCAAACCTGTTACTGATCCTCATTATCGTTTTAATAAAAAGACTAGCCTAGTGTATTATATTTTAATGATCAAACGAACTTACCCTAAGTGAAGTTCGATCTTAATTATCCCGTCTTCATCGAAGAGATTTAATTTGTTACAAAGTAGTAGCTCTGCTATACGCTCGCACTCTATCGCACGCCTTCAGCGCTATAGGAAGGAAAGAGAAAGCAATAGCCACCCCCTCTCTGCCTTCGACCAGCGCTGCCCGCCGCCGCGTCAACCTCATTCAGTTTGGAGTAGTAAGTAAATACATTGATATCTCCATCTATTATAGGGATACGGTTGTTGAACAAACAACTAGCAAGGGAGGGTTGGGACTTTAAATCTCTTCGATGAAGACGGGATAATTAAGATCGAACTTCACTTAGGGTAAGTTCGTTTGATCATTAAATTATCCCGTCTTCATCTTTTAATTTGTTACAAAGTAGGATGTTTAGAGAAGATATCAATGTTATTAGAGGAACCCTTGTTTGTTTATATAAATAAACAAGGGTAAGTGAACACACATTAAATTATTTTAAGGATTAGTTAAATAAGATAAAAATGCACTGCAACTGCAACATAATAAAAAATTGTTTTATTACAATGTCGGTTCTGCAAAATTAGAGCCCGAATCCTGGAAACTCGCAAATATTGTCGATTGTCCAGTCCAAACAGCAGATTACGAATAGCATCCACAGAAAATTCGACACACAGACTAGTAAGTGAACAAATTTTTAGTCACGAATGGCAGCAACTTGGCCGCCGCGCCGATGTAACCACATGTTACACAACATGATAAACAGGTAATGAGATAAAAAAAAAAATCGGTGTAACATTCCTCCATTATAAATTTTATCAATCGGCCGAATGTTTGTGACGAGGCAGCATTGATAAGTTTTTTTTTTGGGGTTTGTATTAGTTCATAAGGGCGATAATATTTAAGATATTTATATAAATAAACACAAATAATTTTATTACAGAAATAAAAACTCAAAGAATGGAAAGTTCAACAAGTTGAGACTTACAGAAGATGTGATTAAACATCTGTCATTTAAATTTTAAATAATAAATTATTTCGCCAAATCTTACTGTGTTACCTCAGATAATATAATACAATACTGAGTTGCTTAATTGAATTAAGTACATGATCTGTATTCATTCACTTGTATCCAAGGCTAACAAGGTGACCAATGTGTGCTTAATTGTTCAAAATGTAAGTTATTTGGGGTAATCTTAAACTATTGTAAGATCCAACGGTATCTAACGGTAATGTAATGTAACGGTAATGTAACGGTAGTGTAACAAACATATCACAAAAAAATCTAAATTGCCGCTGATATAAATTTAAACGAATTAGGAGATATCTGAGCAATGATTGTTTAGTGTGATTCGTTTAGAAATCAGTTATTTAGAAAACCTATTAAATCATTAATTTATATAAAATAAGATATTCTTTCTTGGCACTATTTCCAATAAAAATATAGATTTCCCTGCATTATTATTCAAATACTGAGGCAAGCTATCAATAAACACTTCTAACGCTTGACTAAGGAACTTGTTTTCTAAGGAACGTTTGCCTTATAATATGCAGCCAGAGAAAAGTGACAGCGAGGATGATGTTTCTTTCTGCGAACAGATAAAATAAATTAACGTTTGTTGTGACTATTACTATCGCTATTTCTTTAACAGCAAGTTGATTAAGGTTTCAACGAGGGAATGGAGTTGCCTGTCACAAGTATATTATTATGTTTACTAGGTAGCTTTAATAATATAAGTTTATTTAATGTATTGTGTAATTGCAGAAAATAAAAAACTTTTATTTTTTATTTTATTTCATTGAGAAACCATGGCTGTGATAGCTATTATGTCATTTGGCTTTGTCATGTAAAATAAAATAAGTTTTTTTTTTTAAATAAGTAAAGAAAAAGAAAGCTGGGGAGGCGTTACTACGCCTATTGTTAATCATAACACTGCCATTTCTCGCGAGCAATTTAGCAATTTGATTTAATTGCAAGCAATGAACACCACTAATTCGATTCATTTATGAAATGGCAGTGGTGTTATTAATTGCAACAAAAACTTCAGTATAGGCACCTGCAGACAGACGGCGTGGTGCGCGTCCCAGCTATATCCAGCACAGCCGCAGTGGTAGGCACCGCCCATCGGGTAGCAGCCCATCGGTGCTAGTATACGCATGCGAAGAATTTCATAACAAAAAAGCAGATCCAGGTCATTAATGAGCAGCAATTATTCCTCGTTTGTGCAAAATCTTATATTGTCTCACTTTGACTGGCTGCTGCGCAGTCCATTGTCAAAGCAACGGAGAAAGTATTGAAAACTATTCGTTTATCATATTGATTTAAACGTATCAGGAAACAAATATTATTTTTCCACCATACAATACAAAGTTGACAAGGTACATAGTACGATATAATACGTAATTATTATTTTAATTATATTAAATACTTAAACATTAATGCTCAATATGTACAAGCCTTAAGCTTGTCCAATATTAAAATTTTAAGTGTTGAAGTAGTAATGCTACCGCAGTACAAACTGCTGTAATAGTTCCCAAGTATCTGACAAAGTCACTAAAATGTATTTTATTTGATTTTAATAACTTCTTCTAAAAATATTTTGTTTGTACTTATTTGTCAATATACTACTAATTTTAGAAATTCAATACAAGGCCAAAGAATTTACATGTTTGGCTGGGAGTAATGGGACTTTCTTGATAGTTAATGAGGATCTTAAATATTAGAATCATTGTTTTTATAGTTTCTAATACTTAAAAATTTGAGAAATTTTGGTAATTGATACCCAGACATAAGTATCATCTTAATAGGGCATTGAAGCCTGTAATTAATGGGTAAAAATTATTGGTTTAAAAATCTAGTAAAGATGATGATTCTGTGTAGTGCTGTGAAAAAGCCAAAGAATAAGACCCAAAACTCATGAAGATTATTGTCTTAATAACATCCTTACTAATATTAAAAATGCAAAAGTCCTTTTGTTTGTTTGTTTGTTACACCCTCACGTCTCAACCACTGAACAGATCATCATGAAATTTTTATACACGTTGTCTGGGTTACAGAGAAAGATATACGGTACCTTTAATCCCGAAAGGAAAATATTGTTCCTGAGGGATAGAAAGAAACATTTCCTTGGCGAAGCCGCGGGCGGCCGCTAGTCTTAAATTCTTTTTGCGCTGTGCGTGAAAGCAACCGTTCTCAAGGACTAATAGTTGTGCCATGACATTATCAGGACACATGTTATGAGTTAAGTCGTTCTAGCATCCTCCGTAAAATTTTCAGAAAGTACCCACATGTTCTATTCTCTTTTGTAAAGAAAATAAAATATATTTGTTTATTTTTTAATTTAAGTAACTGAATACTTAGGATTAGTATTGGAAAATAACCTCAAGCACATAACGGTCGTTTGATAGTTTTTACTCGAATCGAGAACGTATTTTAGCTGACCAGCTAAAAATACAGACAAGGTACAGACCTTTTGTTCTAATCCGGTAGCGCGACGGTGCCGACGGTGGTGATCACGGGTAGCCCTTGGAGCTGGAAGCTGCAGGTAGGTGCCGCAAGGCTGATGAAACAAGTTAAACTGGCCCTGCTGATTGTTGTCCGTCACTTCGGCTCAACTGCTTGTGTTCCAAGATATGGTTGTGGTTGTTGTGGCAGACTCCAAGTTTAGAGAGAACTGAGCAGGTAGGTGTCGTCGCGCTGACGGTCTTTAAAGACACTGTTCGAACGATTTTCAGTAGTGGTATTATACATGATAATAGCATGATTCATTTTCAACGAATCGGAGATGAATTTGCCGGTAATGTTGTTTTTTTTTTAATTTTACTGACCATAGGGCACCTTTAACACTTGTGGGAGTGTATTTTGATGTTCAACATCATTGCTGATTTTTCTCGAAGAAAAAATAAGAAGGAATCAGAATTTTGTTTTATAATGTTGTTCGAGAAAACCGAAACATTTAAAGGTACTTGTACATACATGTATCAGTGACAACAATTTTGATGTTTCACGAAAAATATTATTAGGCCTTCATTTTTGAAAGCAAATATCTTATTAATATTTGTAAAATAACGGTTAATATCTCGTATTAACACATACTTAGAAGTATCTCGTATTGACTTAAAGTAAATAATCTGCACTTTACGTCAGCAAATCTAGGTTTATATTTTTATAAAATTACGGCTAATATCTCGTATTAGCTCATAATAGTACTTATCACTGGTCAATATTACGTATTGACTCGGGAAAAAATATCTCATAAAAGCAAGTATGTCGTATTGACTCGAAGCAAATATTTTGCAGTTAACACCAGCAAATCTATTCATATTTTGTAAAATATGAAGCGGTTAATAATGATTAAACAAACTTACCTGTAAGTTGAGTTCAATCATAATATACGAAGGATTCGTCCGAAGACATTAACTCACAAAAGCAGGTCGTATCGACTCGAGGCAAGTATTCGGCAGTTAATTGTAAAATGATGGTTAATCTCTCGTATTAACGCATAAAAGTATCACTGGTCAATATCTCGTATTGACTCGGGAAAAAAAATTCACTGGCCAATATCACGTATTGGCTCGGGAAAAATGTACCATTGGTCAATATCTCGTATTGACTCGAGGCAAATATAAGGCAGTTTGCCTTTGTGAATAACTTGCGTACTTTTCATCACTAAGAGAAAAGATAAATTGTGAGTCTACCTTCAACATTCGTATCACTTGCATAGTGACGGTATTTTACCGTTTTTCACGAATTAATTCACGTTTATAATTTCACTGATTTTAAGACTATAGTTAAACAAAAAAGTAATATTTTTGTGATGACCGACGTGCGTCTTGCGCGCGCGCGCAACAAAGAATGAGGTTGACCGGTTGACGCGGCGGCGGGCAGCGCTGGTCGAAGGCAGAGAGGGGGTGGCTATTGCTTTCTCTTTCCTTCCTATAGCGCTGAAGGCGTGCGATAGAGTGCGAGCGTATAGCAGAGCTACTACTTTGTAACAAATTAAATCTCGAAGATGAAGACGGGATAATTAGAATTATTTTAGTCTCTGTTACTACTATAATGATATTGCGTTTTATTTCATACTTTATTGTTTGATGGTTGTCATAACATAATAATTGTTGTCTATAGTATGTTTTTCTTCTGTAGTTTTCTAACAATGTTTCTATGTTCAACCCTACTCCTACTGCATATTGGTAACACATTTTGTTAAGCAAATATCCATTGCTGCGGCGCCTGGAGTTTATGTATTCTCATAGCTGGAGATTTCTTTGTTTGCCGTACATTACTGGGGATGTATGCTTATTCAGTCCTGATACGAGATTCGGGTCTTTCGTAATTTATACTTGCATATCTAATTTAGGTAGGATCTGTTCGTTTCATGTATTGGGTTGTTGTAGCGTAACATGGATTTGGAGGATTTTTGTGTTACGTACGAGTGGGGTTAAGGTAGATTTTATATTTTTACGTGTGTTAAAATCGTTAACTTTGTGAGGTTGTTTTGAAAAGATATTTCGTGTATAATAAAAGATAAATACTGTCTTGTACATGTAAAGTATTGGGTGTAGTCAATCAGATATAACTAAGAGTAAAATATACGAAAGACATTGAAGGTGGATGGGAAATGTCGGAAAAAATCAAATTGGTAGAATATTTTTTTTAGATAAATAAGCTCTATGATTAATAGAAAAAAGTTTTAGAATTTTGGGATGCGTGGGAAAATTCAGAAATTAAAAGTTAGGTACTTCGATTTTGCAAAGTTATAGAAGTACTTAACATTAGAATAAAGATGATTCCCTTGCTATTCCCTAATCACTGTATTAAAAAAGTCAACTGACAGTGACTTTTCTGCATAACCAATTAATATTTTTTCATGTCAAAGTGCACTTGATTTTTTTTTTATGTGTGGTGATTAGGGAATAGCAAGGGAGTACCTAATCCAATCTAATGTTACTTCTGTAACGATTTCAAATACGAAGTAACTTTTTTATATTAATAAGGGAGCTTATACCTATAAAAATATTCAGCCAATTTGATTTTTTGAGACATTCCCCATTTGTACAGATACTAACCATCTCAGATTATCATCAAGTTATAAATATCTTAACAAACTCATTGTAATAAATGATTTCTCTAGCACAGCTCATAACTAGATAAAAACAAAAATCTGTGATTTTCTATAGCATCAACGTGTTGGACCCGATATTTACAAAACTGATAATGTATGAAAGTCAATTCAGTCAGTGAAAACCCATATCTTCAATGAAAATCGTTCAATTAGAATTTTCAAAAGGATTCATTAAAACTGACAAAGAATCTCCAACATTTTTCTTAAGAAACTTCTCCCATTGTTTAATAAATTCTAGGAAAATACGGAAGGAAAGTTAGATGGAATGTTATTGTTGAAAAATCCCGAGGCAAACGTCGCTAGTGGCTAACCGAGCTGAGCAAAAAGCAACGAACCACTGCAAAAGTTTACAGTGAAAGGTGCTAATTAGTACAAGACTGGGGAAACCACGATAAAATTGGACGCAGATGGATTGATTGAGGAAATGTAAAGATGAATTTAAGATTTAAGTAAGATTTTCTTCTCACGACGGCGCTCAATGGATAGGCCCCTTACAAAAGTCCGCCTGGATAGCTACCACAATCTTACCTACGTCTGGCGCCATAAACAATTTTTTTTTGTGTTTAGGCAGTTACAGGTAAGATAGCCAGTTCCTCGGTGATGAGGATTCCGGGTTTAGTGCGCTTACTTTTTCGGCCTTATCGTCACTTAACATCAGACGAGGTGAAAGCCAATCACTATTCCGTTGTGGATAAAAAAAATGGACGGATGATGTGAAGGTCCCGGGAAGCCATCGTACGTGGGCAGCGCAGGACTATTGCCGTGTTCGTCGCCCTTGGGACTACAGCGGGCGTTATGCAGCTGGAGTGATGATGAATAGAGGGAGTAAGGGGAACACATTTCGCAAAAAGGGCAGGTAGTAGAGTGGCTAAAACTGTACAATTTTCTCCAAGAAACTTAGGTCGAAAAACGATTAAAAAATTTCGTACTCCCATACAAAATGTATTGCTCAGCTGCTGACCACCTTTGGAAAAGCGAAAAAAGAAATCGTTTTTCGTCCAATGTTCCTTGGAAAAAGTTGATCAGTTTTAGCAACTCTACCATCTGCCTTTTTCGAAAGTGTTTCATAATTAGTGAAATCACGAGTTTGCTATTAGACTCCATGTAAAAATTTCCACTAAACTGATTCCCTCTAAATTTTTCAATCCATAGGTTGATTTCATTATATTAAAACAACAAAAGCAGTATCTAGTACCGGTTTGTCGCAATGCTTTCCTTATCTTTACTATCAAGTTAGAAATATAGAATATACAAGCTCACTTTTATATTTGATGTACAATGGAGCCTTCAGAAGTGGGGTATTTTTCCGTATTTTTATTTCCTTTAATAGCCGAGTCCAAGTAAGCGGATAGGAGCCAACATCAAGTTAGCTTTGATATACCATGAAAGTTGGTTGAGCACACAGAGCTTGACAGGTATGCATTTTTTTCTATATATAGGTGAGCCCCGTCTAGCTAACTTTATATACCTACGTAATGTAGCTAACTTTTATAAAATGTGTTTACAATGCTACTAATGAAATATTTGAATTATCGAAAAATATTAATCTTTTATTTATACATATTGCTTTGTGTAGGTAGAAATATTTAGACAAACAAAGCTAGATTACGTGTTTTTAAAACTTGGAACCAGCTTAAAATTTATCAATACTTCTACTAAGATTAATTTTCTATGAAATCAAACAATGAATGTAGGCTAGATGTTTGACTAATTTCAAACAATTGAGCGTCTAACAATGAAACTTTTGAGTGCACAATAGGAAACGGAAGTGAATGTACTTGTAAGTCAATTAAGGCACCGTGTTCTTAGAGCTGAACATTCTAGGAAGGCCAATTAGACAGGAAACAGACGCTGTCCAATTATCTTATTTTTCAACATACGGCATTAAAAATCTCAGTTTAGTAAGAAGTACACTTTTACGAATTACAAAGTATTTTTTATACATTTTAGTTTTTAGGCATTCAAAATTCACAATTCAATTTCAATATAAAGATAATTAATATATAGAAAAAATCGACACACCCATTACACATTACATATTTGTGGAGTTATTCTTATTTTTGTTTTATGACTGTCTTGTTTCTTTTTTCTACAGCGGGGTGGTGTTCACGGGATAAATAGTAGTAGTTTTGTAATGCCAAGGTGATTCACATGTTATATAATTATGTTATGGGTCTCATAAGGAGGCTCAAGATCATCCAGCGTGCAATGGAGAGAGCCATGCTCGGCGTTTCCCTGCGTGATCTAATCAGAAACGGGGAGATCCGCAGGAGAACTAAAGTAACCAACATCGCTCAAAGAATTGCTCAGCTGAAGTGGCAATGGGCGGGACACAGCGAGAAGAACCGATGGCCGTTGGGGCGGAAAGGTTCTGGAATGGCGAACGCGCACCGGACGACGCTCCGTGGGTAGGCCCCCGACAAGGTGGACCGACGATCTGGTGAAGGTTGCGGGAAGCCACTGGATGCGAGCAGCGCAGGACCGATCGTCGTGGAGATCCTTAAGGGAGGCCTATACCCAGCAGTGGGTGTCGTGCGGCTGATATGATAATGATATCATCATGATGATGATGATATATGTTACGGCTAATACCCGATTTCCCTGCCGCCATCTCTGTTTCTGAGCGCATACAACCTGATTATTTTCAAGGCCAGAGTGAATAGGCACCTCCTGGGCAAGCTCGCTCCATTGTAGACCCTGTCTTTGCTTTTGGACTAAAAAGTTCACGCTCCGCTGCGCTTTACGCTCGCCTTAAATTTCTAACCTTTCGGGACCTACAGGAGTAAAGCACATCGGTTACACCTAGTTTCAACCCTATCGGCTACACCTAGTTTTAGTCGGCTAAAATTAGGATTAGCCGCACTTCAGGTTTAAGCCGTAACATTATATATTTAAAATACTAACAAATGTATTAGTAGGATAGGATGACAATTATAACAAAAGTTACGTCAGTTCGCTTTGTGTTTTCATACATCAAACAAAATAGCCTGCTACTTTACAAAAACTATTAGCACAATTAATACATACATACATACACTCACGCCTGTTTCCCATGGGGGTAGGCAGAGACTATGGATCGCCACCTGCTACGATCCTTGCACACTTCTTTCGCTTCATTCATATCCATCAATCTTTTCATACATGCCCTGCGGTTTTTGTCACTGCGTACACCAGCCTTTTTTATAATAACCTCTATTTGGTCTGCGTAGGTTTTTCTGGGACGCCCTCGTGCAATCGTTCCTTCCACATTCGCACAGTATATCTCTTTCGTGATTCGCCTTTCATTCATCCTCTCTAAGTGACCAAACCACTGGAGCATTCCTTTCTCAATTCTTGTCACTATATCATCTTTCAGACCACACCTTTTGCGAATCACCTCATTGCTCACTCTATCACTCAGTTTTACTCCGCATATTTTCCTCAACGATCGCATCTCTACCGCATTTATTCTGCTTTCATTCTTCTTCTGCCATACCCAAGATTCACTTCCATACATCAGTGTCGGTACCAGCACTCCGTTATGAATAGCCATTCGCGCCTTTGCAGAAACGGTTTGGCTACTCATAACCGAGTGTATAGCACCACTCACCGAATTTCCTTTCTTCACTTGTCTTTCTATATCTTCCTCACTCTTTCCGTCCCTTGTGAACAAACTCCCCAAGTATACAAACTCACGGACTTGTTCCACTTTTTCGCCACCTAACATTACCGTACAGTCAGTCATTTCTTCATCTCTCTCAAACACCATCACTTTAGTCTTAGTTACATTCACTTTCATCCCTTTTCTCACAAAATCTTCATTCATAACCGACATCATTTCCTGCAACTCTTGCGCAGAAGACGCAAGTATAACTTGGTCGTCAGCGTAGAGAAGACAATTAATGCACCGGCTTAATACAAGATTACACGGAAGCAGTTGGTAAACTAGCTAGATTCGAAGGTAAATTACATTCTAGTAATTTCCCTTCGAATCTCATTGGACAATGTAATTAAACGATGCACCACCAATGCTAGTCTTTGCCTCAGGATCATTTAACCAAGCTATCTTAAGATATCATTAAGCTAAGCTATAAAAAAAAACACATAATAGCATACGCACAGCGATGTTCTGACATTGTTCCTAAAATTCCTGTAAATTTTTTGTAGCTACGAAAGCTCGTGAAATTATTTTTCACTCCATTGTTTTAGTGAATCGAATAAACAGGTTCCTAAAATTGGATGGCGCGACCAACGTCACAAATAGAATTGAAGAGAGCTCCCGAATAGATTCTCAACATTTCGAGAGCTTTATGAAAACTGGCTACGAAAATTTTAATCATAATCTTTAATAAAATTGTTTGTCATCTCTAACGGAATGCTTATAATTTTATACTGGATACTGAATAGTAGATATTGGAATTTAATATAAGCAAAACATTATTGGTAACGGTAAGTTAGTTTATGGAACTACTAGCTTCCGCTTTTTTTTTGCATAACGGGATAGTTGTAGGCCTTCACCTGGCCTGCCTTCCAGGTCAGGTGGCGCAAATTGCGGGACAAAAAATGATGTTTGTTCTTTTTACCGCCTCTGTGGTCTAGTAGTTCCCACCCATGTAAGACGCGGGGGTCTCGAGGGCAGTGGCGAAGGGTCCATACAAGCTGATTCCCATCGGCTTACCTTTTAGAAATCCCACCCCATCAATCGACTATGCAGATCACAGCATTTTTCTAGATCGGCTTACCTTCGAAATAATTTCACCCCTCGCCACTGCTCGAGGGTACAATTTGTACTCGTCTTGGTTGGTGGTAGGGCTTATTTCAAGTCCGCCTGGCTAGCCACCATTGGTAGCTAGCAGTGACGAGGGGTGAAATTATGGCAAAGGTAAGCCGTTCTACAAAAATGTTATGATCTGCATAGTGGATCGGTGGGGTGGGATTTCTAAAAGGCAAGCCGATGGGAATCGGCTTGTATGGACCCTTCGCCACTGGTAGCTAGCCAGGCGGACTTGAAATAAGGCTTAGACTTAGGTAGGATAGTGGTAGCCTACCACCATCTTACCTAAGTCTGACGCCATAACATCAATTTTTAAATTGTTCTGTTCCGGCAGTTAGAGGTAAGATAGCCAGTTTCTCAGTGATTAGGATTCCGGGTGTAGTGCGTTTCCACCTTCGGCCTTATCGTCACTTAACATCAGGTGAGGTGAAAGCCAAGCACTATCCCGTTTTGCATAAAAAAGTCAAATAACTCATTGCGCCATCGAGCTCTTCAGATGTGTCTTGACCATAGAAAAAGAATGTCAAAGAACAACAATGTCAATAAACAGGTGATCCGAAAACGAATGCATACATTTTATATGAGATTCGTAAAATATGACTTAGATTCATAAAATATGACTATTTATGGCAAAGGGAATTAATAAACTATGTTCCATACTGTTTTCTTTGTCGATAAACGAATAAATGCAGCGAAATTTGGTTTTAGAGAAATGAGTGGCAATATCTTATTTACCTGTGAAAAGTTTGATTACTTGGATTATTTCTTTTTGTCACATCACAACTACTTAGAGCACAAGACACCATGGCTCCACGATACCTTTATTTTAAATTCTAATTAAGATTAACAAATATTTTAAACAAACTGTGATTGCTCATTTGCTAGGCGGGACGCTAGGGGCTCTTACTGTAAAAAATGTTGGCACATGTCACTTGATCCTTTGTCTCCTTTTTACATAGACCGTGTCCGTATGATGTTAACTTCTCTTTTCCACGCTTTGTTGGTCTTCTTGAGCGCAGCGAAAATTTTTCTATGTCTATGGTCTTGACACAGTCGATTTCTCTTTCCTCGTGCACTTTCAACAGAGGCATGCCTCATTGCATTCAATAGGGCATGCCCTCATCATCTATCTCTACCCTTATCCCAATTTATTTGGGATCGGTGCAGTGCGTCCTTCTCTTCCATTCCTTCCTGTCACTCGTCATATCCTTATCCACTCCCATCACATTCATATCAATCCGCCTACAATCCAACCATCTTTTCTGCGGTCTCCTTCTCACTTTCAAGCCCTCAACAGGATGTTGAATATGGATACCCATTACTCGTCTAGTAATATGCTTTTCAACCCGCCTTATCACATGACCATACCACGCATGCCCTATCTTCTATAAAAACAACAAATTTACATATCAGAATGTTGAAAGAAAAAGCACACGGCTTAGAGGCAATACTGAAAACATCTTTGTATGGCAGAAAGTTGAACTTTGAATGGCGACCGCGCACCGGACGAACGCCACGTGGGTAGCCCCCCGACAAAGTGGAGCGACGATCTGGTGAAAGTCGTGGGAAGGCGCTGGATGCGGGCAGCGCAGGATCGATCGTCATGGAGATCCTTGGGCTTCCTTCTACCCAGCAGTGGGTGTCGTGCTGCTGATATGATGATGATGATGGCAGAAAGTTGAAAAGGAAAAAGCATGGTTTGGAGGAAATATTGCATGCGTTTGACGTAATTTGAATTGAAATTTGAAGCGACTCGTTGAAGACCCGCAGCTTTAATTACATCATGTTTTTAAATTTAATCACATCAGGGGGCCTATTCTCGCGCACTGCGACATTTCTCGAATTCGAGATTATCTCTAATCACAAATCTCTATTGAAAATGTCACTAAAATCTCTATTGCAGCCAAAAAACTTATTCTCAGCAATTTTCGACATTACAAGTCGAAAGTCTTTGGAATCTCTTCAATTTCTTGACTTTTTAGAGATATTTCGAATTATGCTATATCACTATGGCACGCGCCCGATGGCGATGTCTGCCTGCAAGAAACGCAACGCTGTTTAACATTGATTACTGTTGGCTTAGTCGGTCACCCATCCCGAATCTTACCTTTTTACAAAATTGTTTAACATTCGTTATCGAAGTCTCAATCGGTCACCCATCTCATAACCAGTCTTTGTAAACGTTGTTTAACATTGATTACTTCTGGCATCGTCGGTCACCCATCCCAAACCCGACCTTTTTTCAAAGTGGTAACCAGATGGTCACCCATCTCACACCCAGTGTTATTTTTTTTTACTTTCGTCGCATCGCGTCATAAACGGTCACCAATCCCACACCCGGCCATTTCCTAAAATTGCTTAACATTTGTCATCACAATCCCAAATGGTCACCCATCTAGTAACTGGCAACCGGCCTCTTCAAAAGTAGCTTCGTTATTGCTGTTCCAAACGGTCACCCATCTGAGATGGGTGACCATTTACAAAGTGGTTACCAGATGGTCACCCATCTCACACCCGGCCTTATTAAAGCTTTTTACTTTCATCGCATTAACGCACAGTCACAAACGGTCACCCATCCCACACCCGGCTATTTCTTAAATTGCTGAACAGTTGTCATCGCAGTCCCAAATGGTCACCCATCTAGTAACCGGCCTCTTCAAAAGTAGCTTAATATTCGTTATTGCTGTTCAAAACGGTCACCCATCTCGTACTCGGCCTCTTCAAAAGTAGCTTAACATTCGTTATTGCTGTTCCAAATGGTCACCCATCTGAGATGGGTGACCATTTTCAAAGTGATTACCAGATGATCACCCATTTCACACCTCACACCCGGCCTTATTTAAAGCTTTTTTACTTTCGTCGCATCGCAGTCACAAACGGTCACCCATCCCACACCCGACCATTTCCTAAAATTGCTTAACATTCGTCACTCATCACAGTCCCAAATGGTCACCCATCTAGTAACTGGCAATCGGCCTTTTCAAAAGTAGCTTAACATTCGTTATTGCTGTTCCAAACGGTCACCCATCTGAGATGGGTGACCATTTTCAAAGTGGTTACCAGATGGTCACCCATGTCACACCCGGCCTTATTTAAAGATTTTTTACTTTCGTCGTATCGCAGTCACAAACGGTCACCCATCCCACACCCGGCCATTTCTTAAAATTGCTTAACATTTGTCATCGCAGTCTCAAATGATCACCCATGTAGTAACCGGCCTCTTCAAAAGTAGCTTAATGTTCGTTATTGCTGTTCCAAACGGTCACCCATCTCGTACTCGGCCTCTTCAAAAGTAGCTTAACATTCATTATTGTAGTCCCAAATGGCCACCCATCTCATAAGAAAGAGACAATTCGACACTTCAACTAACTTAATGTTCGAGATATTCAATCTCTACCGCTATCGACCACACGTTGCATGTCGAGGGCTAGCCATCGACATATCTCTATGGTGACATTTCGAGAATAACAAAAACTGGTTTGAATAGACAAAATGGCGGATCCGCCATTTTATTTCGACATATCTCTATTTCGACATTTTGTCTATCGCGTGAGAATCGGCCCCCAGGGGGGCTACTCAAATGGCCCCTTTTCTATTCGTTCGCTAACTTAAAAATTAAAAATAAGCCATAAAATCTAAAATTACGTGTCGTAGGCTTGTCATTACCATACAATACAACAATGTCTGTAATTTACATAAACTTGCGACGTGTGACTTGATCGTCTAATTACTTATTTTTAAGCTTTAAGTTAGCGAACGAATAGAAAAGTGGCCATTTGAGTAGGGGGGGCAGAACCCCATAATATATCCTTCACCTACTTGTCCGCAGGGGTCCTTCACCATCTGACCTTGAGCCACACTCAATTAGGAAGACAGCAAGTCAACTTAAATTAAATTACCTTAGGAAATTAATATCATAATTAATTTCTCATAAATAATCTGTGACTTTGGCAAACAACCGCTAAATGAAATCTACAGAGTCGGTGTGTTGAAAATAGTAAAAAGAATATTTTTATAGGGTGTACTTAGTACGCTTGATATTTTTATGATTGATTGGCGGCCCCGTTTAGTCCGACGATGGCAGCAACCCTTGCGAAGCTTATCTTAGTAGCTTACCCTATGTGGCTTACATCAAAGTCAAAGTGTCTTTATTCAAATAAACTTAATAATTTATTAAGCATTTTTGAATCGTTTATATTGGCCTACCACCCGGTCCAGACTTTTTTAACTGACAAGAACAGGTGCAAAAAAAAATATCAACTTTTAACTGAAATAAGTAGCGATATTTACAATTCCAATATATCGTTACCAAATACAGTACAAATTGATTATTGGCAAAAAAGTTACTTATACTAGCAAGTTATGTGTTATGTGTTCATTTCCAGACATTTTGATCTTTCAGATAATCGTCTACTTTATATTTTTTTTATATAATTCGAAAGGAATCTGCACTTTTCGATTTGTAAAAAAACACAAGACCTGCCAAACAGAATTTCTACGGTTTATTTAGTACACCCATTTTACGACAACTTACTGATTATAAAAATACACTGTGGACCTTAAATCGATACACTATCAATCAGGCTATATTGGTAAATTTCCTAACTACGAAATCTGTCTGAGGTTATGTCTAGATTTTGATTAATTAGACTTACAATTGTTGTACAAGGCTATTTTAGTTTGATGTATGAAAGCGGCTGTTGATAAAAAAAAGAATTGTCTATTTTTTTATTACAGAGACAAAAATAACGATTCACATTTTTTTTATGACTCATTTCGTTCGTTTGCATATTAATATTATAAACAGTACTTCAATATAAAGAATGAGCATCGGAAAACATCGGAAACAATCGTTTACAATCATATAAAAGACAATTAACAAAAAGGAGTTTGGCCCTAAAAGTCATTTACAATTTCAACTTCAATCTTCAATAATTCGTTAGGTACTCGTAGTTTGATTTTGAAACTCAACCATAACAATTTTATTTTTGTCTCTCTAATAAAAAAAAACAAACTTTTAATCAGTATTTTATTTACTAGCTGCTTAAATTTTGTTTAAACCGGACCATTTTTCTTTATAATACTTGAAATTGAATGCTAACATTTTAAGAATACGAAATAGGATTAAAATTTTGACTAACGAAATCACTAATATAAGGATGAAAACATAATATTAGTTAAATAAACAAAACATTTGTAGAGTTTAATTTAACGTGTTTTGATAAACGGATTTGTGAAATAATTATTTTCATAAGGAAAATGCTTGTTTTTTAAAAGTACAAGACTTGTAAGTTTTGATAAACAGGGCAATGGTCTGGTTGATCACATTCTGAAATGCAATGCGGAAATTTTCAATACTTATTTCCCGCACTAGTACGGAAAATATATAGTACTTAATCTAAATCAAAACGGTCTCATCAGAACTCATCAGCTAGCATTATTTTTTTAAATCTTTATGGTTGCATGACTGGCCGTTTAACAGAGCCACACGACACGAACCAATTAAAAACTACATTTTATTAAGAAACTGTTATTTCCGCGTTACTTGAGATACAAGCCTTGTACAGGAAGTAATTTACATTGCCTCGAATGATTAAAACCCTTTGTGCGCAGTAAGACACTTTCTCGATTCGTCACATGAGATATTGGCTACTTTATCAAATAGCAACATTAGGTTTAGGACACTTTCAGAATTGGTCATAATATCTCGTAGTCGCATTATACATATGTCACAATATGAATTTGGCAAATTAGTATCTAGACACACACCCCCACTTTACCTACTTATCTATTAAGTATTCTAGCCTGCCTAGCATGACCGATTTATATCGCGTGATATAGCGTTTTATCACGTTTAACTGTCAAAAAGACAAAGGAATTTGACAGTTGAGTGTCGATAAAATGCTCTATCACGCCATATAAATCGGTCATGCTAGGCAGGCTGGTGTAAAAAAATAACCAATAATATTAAAGGAACTTATTCTACCAACGAGTCTGCAAAGTTTTGCAGTTTCATGGGTAGAATCACTTTCGGATCAATAATATTATCCTTCTTACTTATATTCTTAATTATATTATAATGTTACAGTGGGAATAAAAATAGAAGGTTAAATAAAATAAAATATTTTAATAACCAAAAATCTATTTTTTTTATTTTATCTCGCTACAATTTGCGATAAAAAATATTAAATAATAATCCACAACACTTAATAGATGAGTAGGTATAAGTGGGGGTGTGTGCCTAGATACTTATTTGCCAAATTCATATTGTGACATATGTATAATGCGACTACGAGATATTATGACCAATTCTGAAAGTGTCCTAAACCTAATGTTGCTATTTGATAAAGTGGCCAATATCTCATGTGACGAATCGAGAAAGTGTCTTACTGCGCACAAAGGATTAAAACCCGAGCCGACAATGTGCTAAATGCTAATTTACCACGCTTGCCTAAAATACATCGTATACCGTCGTTATTTAATTTAATCGTCGTCGGTACTTGAAGGAAGATTATATAACTGTTCTTAAATAACAGGTTTAACCTAAAAAAGTTTCAAGTTTCAGTTTCACAGAATAGTGTTTCTGAGTTTCTCATAAGAAGGTATTATCTGTTATAAAATATTATCTAACAAATAAAATATTTCTTAAGCTCTCTAAGAAGAGGTATTATGAATATCTCAAAGAGAAGCAACCAACAATATTTCACTACTTGAAACTATAACAGACTCTTGCCTACTATTCAGTGTACCTGAATAATAAAATTTCCTGTCTTATCCAATGCTCCGAAGATGTTTCTCCAGTTGAAGTAAAAAAAGAAGTGAAACTTTCCATTATTTTATAGTATTTTTATTGTAAGCTATTCTTGAATGATTCTTTCACAAAAGATGTTTTATATTATAAATATTATCTTCACCTTTGAATTCATGCTTCAAAATTGATCTGTATTAAGAAATAAGAATCTTCTACTAGTAACTCTTAACGTATGATTTTATTGTTATTTTCGTTACTTTTACTAAAGTATTTTTTTTAATACTAAATAAGTGAATTTTGTTTACACTTTCTCACAAAACCTAGTAAGACGAACTGATGGTCATCGCCACGGAATGGCGATGGCGAACCGACTGAAACGTTTTAAGACAGGCTCTCTGGAGGACCAATGATCTGTTGAAGGTAGCTGGAAGATACTGCATGCGTACGCCACAAATCTGATCGCTGTAAAGATCTATGGGGGAGATCTATACGCAGCAATGGTACTTTCCCAGCAAATACTTAAAATATTTCAAAATAAGTATGGGCTGTCAGACCTTTATCTTTATAAGTAGGTATCTCTATCTACAACGTCTTAATGAATGAACCCAAAATGGGAAAACCGTTTCTTCGGACCATCAAACTGAACAACTTTTACTATGGGGCCAAATCTGAAATCGCGAAAAAAAATGAGCTGCTTCATACAAAAATTAATAACGAAAATATCAAAGTGTATATAAAAGTATTTTTTTCGTGATTTCAAAGTTAGTCCCATGGTAAAAGTTGTTTAGTTTGATGGTCCCTATCTGCCATATTCGACATTGCGGGTTGTTTTGTAAATAGGAAACGTATGTAAAATATGGAGTCACAACGTTGAATGTTGTGGTCCCCTCCTGGCGAGCCCCACATACGAACCCCCTGCTCACCTGCGGGGGGGATGCCTAAATGCATTTTCTCCGGTATAAAAAAAAAGGTACTTGCCACTAGGCTAGTATATTTTAGTTGTCTATTTCAATAATTCTTCAAGTCACATTATTTACTATAATTATATACAATTTTATTACTTTTTGCGAATACTTAAAAAAATTTTAAACTGCTGTGGGCTTTTTATCTCTACATCATTGTTTTGGATGTAAAATATACTAAAAAATATGTTTAAAAGACACGTTACTTACTTACACTATGCCCGTTTACTGCACAGTCATCAATCACTCGGATTGAACTCCCACATCCTGCGAAACCTGAAAGTCGGTTAGCAAAAACCTTAGCGGCTTGGAGATAAAGGGATATTTTTTGCCTTACCCGATATATTTTTTGGGTACTTACTCTAAGAAGAAAATGGTAATTATATGTGATTTTTTGGCTTGAGAGAGATTTTAAAAGGTACTATAGAAAGGTATTTTTGTGCAGGTAATTTAATATCTGGATTGAATTTTTTGGAAATCTATGATACAACTTAATTTCACTTCAGAATGGACATTATCTAGATTCTCGCATGGAGGTATTTTTGTTATAAATGTGAAATTATTGTATTTATTATACACCTATTACTTAATTGATTCCAAAAGCAAGTAAAGGAAGATATTATACAAAAAATATAGTGTAGTGTAGATAGACCATTATGTTATGGTTTGTCAACCATATTTTGGAAGCATTTCAAGGAGTGGGCTGCGATTGACTTGAGTTCGGGTTGAGCTCGGGTCATGTGTTATCGTCGGAACGCAGCCTAACTGTATTCTGTGGCCTAACCGCCTCTGTGGTCTAATGGTTCGCCCACCCATGTAAGAGGCAGGGGTACTGGGTTCGATTCCCAGGGGGGTACATTTTGTACTCGGTTTGGTTGGTGATAGGGCTTTTTTCAAGTCCGCCTGGCTAGCTAGCATCATCTTACCTAAGTCTGACGCCATAACAACAATTTAAAAACTGTTGTGTCCCGGCAGTTAGAGGTAAGATGGCCAGTTCCTCAGTGATGACGATTTCGGAGTAATGCGCTTCCACCTTTGGCCTTATCATCACTTAACATCAGGTGAGATGAAAAGCACCATCCCGTGTGCATAAAAAACCCTACCAAGAGAGAGTTGGTTCTCCATAATCACTTCTTGATGATTGCAGTGATCCCAAGATTCCAGGAGACGCTGCTGTCT
This sequence comes from Agriphila tristella, assembly GCA_928269145.1. Classification (NCBI taxonomy): domain Eukaryota; kingdom Metazoa; phylum Arthropoda; class Insecta; order Lepidoptera; family Crambidae; genus Agriphila; species Agriphila tristella. Next base: position 35,119,573 of record OV743433.1, on the reverse strand, counting down.
GTCTTTTAGTGATGACACCGAACGGTGTCATGTTCGGTTTCATGTGTCCGATGAGATGAGGTAGTGCCATTCTAGGCCGGCCTGAAACAGCAAAATCAATTCCATGTTACCCTAAAATACAACCATTATCTCCAAATAATGTTTGTATTTCCTTGTACTTTGATCCATCTGAATATTTTCCAAGACTGTTATTATAATGAAAATCAACACTGAACAAAATCATAAGGTAATTTCCAATGTTTTTGCATTCCCCTGTACGCCTTTGGCCATTTTTCTCCGAGCTAAACTCAATTTCTTTTGTCTTTACAAACCAATAGAACCTCACGTTCCATTTCACAACATTATATTTCAATACAATACCTTTTTTCTCCTATTTTAACGAAATATATCACGTCTTCCCTCAGGGAATACACCGTTTTATCTGTTAAAGATAAAAATTCCCGTCATAATGTGAAATACCATTTGTCATTCCTTTCTCTCTTCGTACGTGAGTGAGAGACGGAATGATGTTTTGCAGGTTATTGCAACCATTTTTGTTTCGTGTGCGGAATTCAGTAAAGAGGTTTTTTTTCATTGAGGATTTATGGATATTACGAATTCATGGCATATTTGATATAAGGATTTAATAGCCCTGCGGCCAAGAATGATTTTTGTTTCGTGTTTTTTTATCTAGATGAAGAGACAAGAGACCGGGGTATAATTAGGAAGGTATAATTTTAATGTAACATTAAGAGGATTCTTTTGTGTGTGCGTTTTTTACACGACTGCCCAAAGCAAAAAGAGTGTATATGTGTTCAGGGTTCATGTATGTTTGTGGGTATGTGAGTTTCTTTATTCCAACATAACTTCTAAATGCCTGAACTGATTTTGATAAATGGGGTATCGTTAGAATCCTTACAGCATTCCGAGTGATACTGGCTATATTTTTTTTAGGTAAAATCAATATGGCGACAGCACGACGCAATTTTCAAACTTGAAAAAAACTTTTTTTGCTTCTATTATTACAATATGGGCATCAAATGAAAGGCCTTGATGAGCACATTCCAAAACTATATAATATGACACTAAAATGTGTGAAATAAAAATAAATAAATTAAAAAAATATTAAATACACGACTGCCCTGCCAAAAACGAACTAAAAAGTTAAACAACAAGTGTCATTGCAGTCGGGGGACCTTATTATGGAACAATTTTTGATCAAAAAGGTCCCCCGACTGCAATGACACTTGTTGTTTAACTTTTTAGTTCGTTTTTGGCAGGGCAGTCGTGTTGTTAATATTTTTTTAATTTATTTATTTTTATGATCCAATTACTACTTAGATTGCAAACATGTTGCACAAGCTTTCTTGAGAGATAATATGAGAATAAGTAATCTTTAATCTTTAGTAATACTTACACGACCTCATCTTCAAGTAAAATAAGTGATTTTATCATACTAAATCCAGGAATATTTAGGGTTCCCTCTTTGATAATGCCACTACAAGCTCCGTCGGAGCATTTTATCGTTTCATCATATGGTTATTACGCCACTTTCTGTCATAGACCTCAAGGGTCTAGGATATTTTTCATAAAAAACCCTCTTTTGATTTTATGTTACATCACAGCCTAACCTTGAGTCAATGAGATCTCTTCAATGTGCTCATAATACTATTTTTATACACAGTTTGAGACAAACGATTTTTGTTGTATGATACAGGATTTCTGCTTCTACTGGCTCTGTAGAGCTGTGGTTAATAAAGTTTCGAGTACCTAATTTGAGAAAGGAAGATGTAAACTTCATGACCATTTTAGTACATCCATTGTAATCTAGCTGGCTGAACGCAGCTGGATGAATGTGAAATCACACATTTGCATGTCACATGAATTCTTCGTATAGATCCCATTTCTACCCATTTCCAGGCGTAGCTTTTCTCCATTAAGAAAGCTTTAGGATTTCTGATCCATAAGTCTTTGGTTGAGCTAAGGCTGTCATTTTAAAAATAACCAGTCGTCATTAAATTCATTGCTGTGGTGACGCTGTCTGCTATGCTATTCTCTAAAGTTATCAGCGGGGCTACTCAAATGGCCACATTTCTATTCGTTCGCTAACTTAAAAATTAAAAATAAGCCATAAAACACCAAAATAACGTGTCGTAGGCTTGTCAATTCTGTACAATACAACAATGTCTGTGATTTACATAAATTTGCGAACGTCTGACTTGATCATTAATTGCTTATTTTTAAGATTTAAGTTAGCGAACGAATAGAAAAGTGGCCATTTGAGTAGACCCCCAGAGCGTTGAGGTCGTCATGCGATAGCGTTCTATGACAAGTGTCATATAGCTATTACTGGGTCAACTCTTTGGAATCTATGGCATTTTGCCTAGTGACAGTGAAATTGCGTGTTAGAGAATAGCATTGTCTTTCCATAACTAAATAAAAAAACTAAATTACTAACATAGTTTTTAAAGTAAATTGTTACTTACACTATTTATGGACATCACTGGTTAATCTTTGGAATATAGGTGGTACATTTTGCGTTATTTCTCAGTAACGGGTATGCCATCTGTCAGAAACTCGATTGAGCATAAAATTGCAATTTTTGGAGAGTCGCACTGCAGGTTTATATTTGTCACTGTATTTTCGTAAAGATCCGATCTCACAGAGTTACCTTGCTAAATGTAGCAAGGTAACTCTGTAAGAACCCTTTCATTAGTCATGTTAATAATTCTGTTTGTCAGCAGTATCAATGACTATAGCTATACTGAGCCACAACTTCAGCATGCAGTATTAGGAAAGACTGAGGTAGCTGCAAACTATGAAAAGCATCTTAGCTCTTAGATTTAAGTTTCGAAGCACAAAATAGTAAGTCGTGGTACTATAAGTACGATTTACGGGTAATTTGATGATTTTATTTTATTTATGAGTATGATGGTAATAAAATAATATTGGTTATAAAAAATGATTCATTTGTATATTTGAGTAACAAATTCCCTAAGTTTGCCTAAGCTTGCACCTATACATAAAAAAAAAAATTATAAAATAAGTATGAAAAAAATCTCATTGAAACCTCACAGAAAAAAAGACTATAAACCTGATTTATACATTACTTTATTTTTTTATGTACCTATAAAAAACCTTACATCGTCCAAAACCATAACCCTAAAATAGCAGCGATAAATATTTCGAACAAGAAACTTAGTCGTGATTGACGCAAAGATCGCTTCGATTTGTCGTAATTCGAAGTACTCGTAGTTAGTACCTCTCAATAGCACTCGGCCGAAAATCAAACAATGGAAGGGCAGAACAATTACCTACAAAATAATTACGTCAGTCCTTCAAATGTCTCGGGCAGATAATACCTTTGGAAGGATTTAGTCTTCATAGTTTGCAAATCAAATAGATATTGATGAATTGACAGAATATTATAGTTGAAAGTTAACTTTGATTAATCAACACTGCGCAGCAATGAATCGAACCAAAAATTAAGTCAATATTTTTGCATCATGATTTGTATAATCGACATGATTTTTCAAAAGAAATTGCTTATATTCAGCCAGTTTCTTTTATTTCATAGCATCTTTGTCACTTAACTTTTTAATCTGAAAACCGCTTCAAAGTCAAGTTTCTTCGTGTTTAACCTCATTAGCTAAATCTGCACTAATAACAAAGTTGAAACATTTCTGTCTGCACCAAGAAGAACAGCTATTTGCATGGAAAAACAACTTAAGAAGGTATAAAACATGAATTATCAACTATGCGTGTTATGCTAGGTAAGGTAGCATAATGCTATGCATTTATGCATACATTTTCATGATATTATCAGAATTTATTAAGGGTTAAGTTATCTGATGAAATTTATTAGTATAATTTCTGCCCCAAAAATGTCGTACGATGGCTGTTCGGTGTCTTGTTATGACGAATTACTGATTTTACAGAGTTTGGTGGCGCCATGGCATACTGCATTGGCCATACTATTATGGCGGTTACGTGATAGGGACGGTGGTTAGTTATAAGGGTTCGGCGATAGAGAGGTTATTGGATGGGTGACGAAAAAAATATTATCTCGAGCTCATCATGCGTGAATCCCGCCTGCATTTGCAGTCGCTAACACTCACCAATTGGGTCTGCGTGGTGGGTTATGGCCAAGGGCGTAGCCAGGATTGTATATGAGGGGGGGCAGACACAGAAAATCCTAAATGATATTGTTGTGATCGTTGTTTTGTTGGATTTCAAAAGCCAGCCTTCAAGCCTGCTTAATTTCTTAAGTCTTATAAGGAGCGTCGCAAGCTACGAATCTCGTCAGAATGACAGTTTACCAGTGAACGACCGTTCTTCTGGGGAGGGGGGGGGGATTGGGCAGCTGCCCCCCTTGTCCGTACTTCGCTACGACCAGACCATGGTTATGGCCCATCTTTTTTATCCATCCATTAGAAAGAAGGGCTGGATACATTAGAAAGAGATTATATTACACGATTATGCAGACTGATAAAGGTGTAACGAACCCCCCCCTTCATTAGCTATCTAACTATGTAACTAAGTACCTATATACCTAGCTACCTATCGGGGACATAAATCCAGGTCTCAGACAATAGGAGTGTACAAGCACCATACGGGTTATCCGTACCATGACACCGAGTGTATTAGTAGGGATAAATACACCCAACTAATCTTGGTCATCAAAACCAAATAAAAGCTTTATCTATTAAAGATAAAATAAACTTAATTAAATATATGGCCATAAAGTGATCGTTAAATGATAGAACCTCTACATTGTGTAAAATTAATTCAGTAATCCAAAGTCTTTTAAAGGTAAGTTTAAAAGAAAATAAATTAGTGATTTCAGAGACTCTTGCATAGAATTTACATCTTATAACTAACAATTATAAATAAATATACATATAAATAATAAATAAATAGTATAACAAGTAATTTTGTATGAGTATTGTTTAGTGTAGATAAGTAGGAAAGGATATTAGGAAAATTATAACCAACATCAAAAACCAAGCCAAATCAGTCTTTGATTTTGGTAGCCCATCCTCCACCAAACCCCAAGGGCTCTCCAATCCACACCAGTGCGATTAAGCACAAAAGTTATTTTTTTAGCATTAACCATGATGCATCAAATACAAAATGGAATAGGTTAGATGGAATGAGAAAATCTGATTTCTCAAATAAATATGTTTGGATGAAAACATTTCCAATCCAAAAGATGTTGTCTCATCTTACTGCCACTATGTAGTCATACAGATAACAATTATGTAGCCCTTAGATAGAACTATACAGAACGTATCCAAGAACTACGAGTGTTGGTGTACCAGCTGCGAACAGACGAGGTTTTAGTGATATCTCATCTGAACAGAAAGGAGTCTGCGCTACCAAGATTGTTCAAAATGTAATCTTCAGGTCAATTTCATCGTTAGTGATGAAAGACAAGAATACAATCTACTTAATCGTAGTGCACTCAACCGTCAGTCAGAATAAGATTTGTATTGTGTAACTTCTCGGTTAAACATAAGCATGCAGTCACTGCGAAGCATTCATTAAATTCCTCCACCGAGATTTCTCGATATCCAAAGAATTTAACTACTGGCTAAGACTCAACATACATCAAGCTAATGCCCAACAGAGAATGATAAAATAAATTAAAGTGATTTGACTCAAACCACTGTTGTAAGTGTTGATGTATTTATGTGAAGAATTAATCTGTATGACACACAGCAATTGCAGTACATGAGAAAGCATACAGTCAAACTGGAAACGTTGTTCAAACCATTATTGAACAAAATAAATATTTATATTATATTTCAAATACAAATCAGGCATTCTCAAAGGAACGGTAGGAATAAGAATAGACAAGGTTTTGTCAGAGATAAATAATACTCTATGAGTAATATTCACTTTTACTCAAACCAATACCGCTGTTATGAGCTTAGCCATCACTAATAAAATTAGTCATAGGAATATTAATCCAAATATGGTTTCAATATAAAATTGACACGGGGTGGGGATGAGTTACTTTGTTTGTCTCTGATCCCAAGGAACTTGGCTTGATTAAAGGCAACGCAAAGCAAAACTATAACTGAACGGTTTCTAAAGCCTAGAAATTCAACAGAATATCTTGGCCTAGTCCTTTGTTTAGTAACAGTCCTAGAATAGAATATGATTATGTCAGTTTACACAGGTATTCTGGTGGTCGGTCAACCTAACCCAGAATTATACCTTTAGGTAAACCTCCACATCTCATAAATATTAGACTCTTACTAATCAAATTGTTGAGAACACCAAAACCCTTGACAAACAATCAAATTGATTATCGTTCAATGGCCCTAGTATTAACTGATACTATGTACCTCATAACTAAAATAAACACAAAAGATTTACTTAGCGATGAGATAAGCACACATCGTAACTGAACTAGGAAACCATTCAAGGAACCCTAAAATAAAACAACTGATGCATTAAAATCATATTTGGACCATAGACCCAGATAGACTTCAATAAGTTAAATATTATTATTATAATTTATGGCAGCTCAGCATTACCTCATTTCTGTAATTAAGTGCCAACCAGCAGGTCCAATAGTACCTGATTACAGAAACTACACAACAATTCATTACCTCAACTTGAGATTTCATCAGCTTCAGTCGAATGACCAAATACTGAATCCACTCAAGTCTACACTATATGTATTGTTAGGAGTGTATATGAATAGTGTGATATGTGTAATAAAATATCTGCACAAATATTATAATAATAAAAGCAAAATAAATCATATTTTATAAAAATATGAATTTAAAGCGATGAAATCCGTCAATCTCAAAGTTAGCCGTTTTAACTTTCTGATAATTAATATAGTAAATACTATATAAAAGAAAGCTAATCATATGAGTTTAACAGTATTACACCCTCCAATCAACTCAGAAAAATGAAATTCAAGATGTAATTCCTGAACTTCTTCGACCAAGTCGATCGACCAAACTTGAATCCATTAATGTCCACAAAATATATTACTTTATGTGTGCATGAGTAATGTATGATGTATGAGACTATATTTGCATAAATATTTCAATAATAAAAGCAAAATATATCACATTTTAAGAAAATAAGTCTTGTATGAACGGTTATCGCTTATTCTCAAATTTGATTATTTCAAATTACTGGCAATTATTCTAGCAAATACTAGACATAAAGAAGTTATTCGCATGAAAACAGCGACAACAAATTCATACAAAGCTCCAATAAAATAGATTTTAAGAAGTAAAATAGCACAGCGGAAACTCACATTATGAAACTTTTAAAATTTGTAGTGATTGAGAAGTGGATCTTCCGAAATAGCACTATTTCAGTTTAATGATGACTATTTAAATATTTTAAACATGGAATAACTCTCTCTAGTTAAAATTTTCTCCAGCACAAATTTTAATTTATGAAATTTAAAGAGTCTGAAAAAATTAGTCGCAAAGCATAAAACATAACACACACAACTTTAAATAAGCCCTAAAAATTTCCCTAGTATTATATGAATAGATTTCAGGACAATCAGTACCAAGATTAATATCATACTGTAAAATTATATTTATTGCGTTGCAATAAAATTTTAAAGAGAAAATGAACAGAGATTTTGTCCAAAAATCGATCATATCCTAATCTTACATACTACACTTACCCCAAATTATTTATTGGTAAATAAATAATTTCCCAGCTGCTGAAAACCACTGAAATTCACTTTTGCCATTATCTAGAAACAGCCTGAATAAATCTCATTTCTTCAAAAAATAAATTAACCAAGCATTAGGTAATTTTTTAATGATTTTCTTTCGTTTTTTTTTACAGCAACATGTAATAAATGCTATTTTAATATTGAATATGCAAGATTTATTCTTTTAGGCAATTTTCTAGAAAATTGGCTAGATTTCACAATACACACGCGACGCGAATATTCAGGCTTTATTTGGAGATGCTACGAACGGAATCATCGCGATCCAAATTTCCGTCACCTGAATTGATTACAAAATAAAAACCAAAACACTTTTCTATTCGCGAACCGCACAAACTAAAATAGAAAACACTTTTCGCGACACGCAGAGCTCAAGACTTTGTCTACGAGAACAAAATATCGACGGCATTTTATTCAAGACCGCGTAGTCAAGCTCTCTCTCTACCTACTTTATAATAAGCAATTTCTAGCTTTATGAGAAACAAAAATTAATTCAAACAAAAGTTACTCGAAGTTTTGATTTTAACTGAATCTGCTCGGTATTTTGACATTAAAACCTTGTACAGAAAATTCACCTCTAACGTCAAGGAAAACGTCATTTTTTCAAAAGAGAGACATTTCCAGACCAGCACAGAGCAGTTCTTCTGCACAAACTTCAGGAACCATCCAAGGCATCATGATAATCTGGCCAGAATTGCCAATCACCCCCAGACACTCCATCAAAACACAGACCAGCATACAATTTCAAAACAAAATTTTGAACAAATATAATAATAAATTGCTTACCATAAAATCAATGAATTTACCTACCTACAAAATACGAGTTAATTTTATACGTAAAATATTTAAAAACAACAATTAAAACTTATGGACAAGGGCTGTCCTTAAAACGCGACTTTTTAACATTAATTTCACTAATTAAATAATATTACTTCAAAGTATGCTCGAGCAGAATTTCACCATTATTACTCCTCGAAGGATAAAATTAAACTGACCTAGAGCAACGGACAGTAGTCCTATAAATACTCAAACCCACCGAATCTTCTAGAACATAAAAACCGTTATTTCTCTATCGTACTCCCAGGGGATTCCCCCATTGTTCTCACGATTTTTCCCAACAATGCTCAGTGTTCCCATACTTTTACCCTACAGTGAATTATTTATTTTATAATAAATAAATTCCTAGTGGCTAAATTATTGCATTTTAAATCCAGGAACTAAGACAAAAATACAACAAAAATGCTTTTAAACTAGATCCCGAACAATGTCCGACAATTTCAAAGCTCTATCTAATAGAAAAGGCAAAATAAAAGATTACAAATATAAAAAAAACTTAAATATATGAATAAATATTAAAATAATATATGGATAAATACATAAATAATAGAGTGACACTACACAACTTTTGAAAACCCTTATTTTTTATTTCATTTTCCCTATTTCCGTTATTTTGTAAATAAGTAATTTAATCTTTACTCGACAAACCTCTTTCATTATACAATGTGTTCATTAGGACAATATTAACTATAATTATCCTTTTTTTTATCAATTTACACCCAATTTTTAAAATTTATCATCATTTGAACTTTCAACAATATTAGTACCAAAGTTCATAAATTTCCCCAAATCGTTGTAATCAGTAAAAAGCGAGCAACATTTACATATTCTAGGCAGATGTGAGTGAATGGCAAGGCTAATTTGCTGGTCTCTAAAAAAAAACAGAACAAATACTTTGACACGTAGGGTTGCCAATCATATTCTTAAAATAATTATTATATTATTTTTTTCACTACATTATACTTTTTACTTATTGAAACAATAAAAAAACATAAAATATTGTTTTCAACGTACTTTACTAGTATCCATAGATTGGAGATTGCTATTTTGCAAAGCATTCGCTTCCATTCGACAGTCCAAATCGTTTTCCATCAGTTGCAATTTGTATGAGATGACTTATATTATGATACAATATCAATTGTATGCATTTAAAACAAAGTATTGGTAATTTTCTTTAAAATATTATTTACGTAACGTATTTCATAGATACCATATCAAATTTTGACAGCCTTAATTCGAATGGTAAGACCGAAATTTTGTCTATTGTCAATACTGACCTCCATTAAATACTGGACAGGGTTCAATGTCGACTTGGCTTTTCTAACTCAATACGTATTTTACCTATAATATTTTATTTTAACATAAACCTTTACAAATTGGAGCATCGATTAAATAAATAAAACATATCTTTCACCCTAAAAGTAAGTTCTCTATACAACAAACTTTTACCATATGTTCTGTGATAATACAAAGTAATAACAAAATACATTTAATTGACTAAGTTACGTAAATTCTTTAATAAAGTGTATCATTTTAACGTTTGTTTGTTGGTTTTATGTACTAAAGCAAGGTTTCTATACGTTTCAGGAAAAATATGCAAGTGTTTTGTGAAAACTACAGTTTGAAAATATTTACCTACAAGGATTTGATACTCCATAACAGAATTAATCACATTTATGATGCTTCAACAATAAAACAGGTAATAAATTAGTATTTTGTACTGTAATTTCTTATCCATTCAAAAGTGTCTTTGTTAAAAAATGACAATTTTTAGTCATTTTTCTAACCTATTTTTAATAATATTTTCATGCATTTTAAGAAATAATTTACACATCAATATAATAAAGACACTTTGAATAGATCAGATTTGCTTCAACATTAGAAATTGATTATCAGTTAGAAAAGTTCTAAGCATTTCTAAGATGACTTAAATTTTCAATGTTTTTATCATCAAAAATTTTATTTTTGAGAAATACTCAAAAACTAAAGAATCTTTTAAGACAATTCTTATGTTGATTTAATGTATTAATGTAGTATATATAAATAACATAAGCTTTCAACATTTAAAACATAATAACAATTAACTTTTTGAAAAATAGTAATATTGATCGTCGGTGAAAATCTCAAAACTTGATTTTTGTTATTGTGAACTGATTAAGTAACAGATTCTGCTCAAACCAGTTTACTTATCATTAGTACCATTAGTGTGTTAAAATAGGACCAAAACATACTCAGATTTAAGTAGTATTTTAAAGAAAAATTTAAAATTGAAATAATTGTCAATTTCTATACTCCTTCATTTTGATGTTTCAGAGTACCATTCCCTTTATGGCTTGTAATGATGGTTTGGAAACATCAATGCTATCCACACATCATCAACAATGAGGAGAGTCACTCCTGATCAGAAAACCATATGAAAATGACAGAAAGGACTGAAGAAAAATGAAGAAAACAGATTACTAGTTTCCATTGTTTGAAAAATCATATTACTATGATTTTCCAAGTAACTCTTTGTCTGTAAATTATTGTAGTTTTTTTTTTAAGTGTATTATTTTACTCGTTCCTGATGCATTTGTAATACAAGAGGATAATAAATTGATTCAACCAAACCAATTGTATAATTTTTATTGGGTTTTCATCAAAGCGCCATCTATACAATATCCAACGTACTCCCATTCTGTAAATCTTTGTAACAAAAAAGTAAGCAAGAAAATAGTTCCAAATAATTCCTTAAGTGGCTCTGATTGCTATACAAACTACCGCCATCTCTATATCACGAACACAACCTATAACCGCCACCTGGTGACGAGTAGCACACATTTCTAAATAATCTAGGTATGGTTTTAATAAAGTTTAATCCTTTTATAATATGTTAACTAAAAATTAAAGAAGCATTGAATTTTATTATGCATAATTTTATTGTGATAGACACAAAATTACAAGGTATTTTCGAATTATTCGGTAGTACAAATTACTTATACTCTCTCTGGTGGTAAGTAGAAACACTTTAAGTACCTTTTATTTTTACGTTTTCGATAAAATGTTAATTGTTTATAAATAACCAAATATAAATAATTAAAATATTTAGTTTTAGTATATATTATTTTATTGTGATAAATATGAGTTTATAATCCGTTGTTTTAGTTATTTCTCGAGCGTGGAATCATACATGCGCCACCTAGCGGAACAAGCGAGTAACAGCTGGAGAGATCAGTGGAATTCAATATAGTTTACAACATGAATATTATTATTTATTCATTAAATCAATGAATAAATCAAATCTACATTAGTAATAGGTTATTAAACTATTAAAATTAAAGCTGTTTAGTCAAAATTGTTTGAAGAAGAAGTTTAAATTTCATACTAAATTTTAATTGCAACGTTCCTACATTACAGTTGTTTTAGAATATTAAAAGCAGATTTATAGTAGTAAATCTAAGAAATAATAGTAATAAACAAAAAAAAACGTCACTAGGTGAAGGTATACTGTCATATACTATATTTCTATCAGTACTATATAGAAGTGCCTGATAAAAATTATACGGCAAACCTTCTTTCCGTTGAAATAAAATGACATAATTTTGAGGCAATCGAGGATTGGATTGTCACAATCGCCCCTTATTTATATAACGAAATTAACTGGAGTTATAAATTACATATCTTAAACAATACAAAATATATTAATTGCCGCAAAATTTAGTAAAATATAAAAAGGATAAAGGAACGAAGGTATATTGGAAAAATGAAAAAAAATTTTTTTTTTTTATATTTTTATTATTATTATTTATTAATATTATATATATATATATGCTGAGTATCCCCCCTACCCCCAGAAATGACCACCCTACGCCCCACCGACCACATCTGTCGAAATTGTGTTTAACAGATTATAAGTGAGTGAGAGCGTAAAATAATAATGAAGTTATAGACCACATAAAGTCTGATCAAAGTGTAATATGTTTAATAAAGGTTGATAAAACCTTTTAAACACTCCGACAGATGTGATCGAGTCATTTCCCTGACCCTTCATTCCCCAGCTTTTTTTTTTTTTTTTTTTTAAATATAAATTATAACTATTTGTCTTAATTTTAAACTAGTTACATCAATAGTGATTGAATCTCAATTTTGATTATAATTCTTTCTTGGACAACCTTCAATTTTTCACTGATATCTAGTTTACTTTATATTTACCATATGAGATTCTAATATATGTACTTTTGTACTTTTCTTACATGAGACATTATTTCCAACAAGAACCAACAATTAACATTTACCAATAACAGTAAAATAATCATATACCTATATATAGAACAAAGTTTAATCACTAATAGTAATTAAGATTTAAAATACAAAATTAAATAATAAGGATTGAAACTTTGAAATTAAGTTACTAACGATATAACCTTTGAAATTAAATAGTAAAAATATAAACTACAAAGTTAAATAGTTTAGTAATAAAGATTTACATACAAATTAAGTAATTGAAATATAACTAACAAAATTAAGTTAATAAAACAAAACCTACTAAATTAAGTAATAAAAACATAACCTAAAGAATTAAGAAAAAAAAAGAACAACCTACAGAATTAAGAAAACCTACAGAATTAAGTATAACTAGCAATATTATAAATCAAAATTTCCTTAATCCTACACAAAACTAACAGAAAGTGAACATTATTGATAATATTTATTTAAATGAATAGTATTAAAATTACCTCTTATCTGTTTAGTTTTAGGGTCCATCAAAGTATAGACATTGGTGAACGGAATAGCACTAACTACATAAGGCCCTTCATAAAGTAATTGAAACTTTTTAGTAAGATTCTTTTGTGCTTCCGATTTGTTAACTTTACGAATTTTTACATAGTCTCCTATGTGGAATTCAATTAAACGATGAGATCTATTAAATCTTACTTGTCTTTTGACACTATTATTTTTCAAATTTTGTCTCACTTGTTCTCTAACATCATCAATGTTCTTTGTGTTACTTAATTGTGGCAGACAATTGTCAAATGACATACTGTTGCTTGTACCATAAACTACTTCATTAGGGGTATACCCAGTACTTTCATGAAATGTATTGTTATACAAAGATTCTATTCTGCTTAAGATTGTTGCCCAACTTTTATGGTTTTTATGACAATATGTTCTAAATAAACGTCCTAATTCCTTATTAACTCGTTCTGTGGTATTAGGCCGTGGGTTTCTAACTGTAGTGTAAATAGACTTTATATTTATGTCCTTTAAAGCTTGTTTCCAGCCATCAGATGAGAATTGACTGCCATTATCTGTCATAACAACTTTAGGCTTGATTATACTAGCAAATTGTTTTAGTTTAGAAATTACAGCTCGTGAAGTAGCCTTTTTTAAATCATACAATTTAACAAACTTGCTAAATGAGTCCTGGATTACAAGTATATACGCAGCTCCAAATCTACCTTTAGGCAGAGGCCCATACAAATCTGCCATTACTATGTCTCCTACTTGTTCTGTTACAATCGACTTACATTCTCCTACATATTTTATATTGTCACTTTTGGAGACCTGGCAAATGTGACAAGTTCTTAGTAAAGTTTTCACAGTTTTGTTCATTCCAATCCAATAAAATCTATCTTTAAGGTATTTAAGTACCTTATAAGCCCCTTGATGACCCATTTCTTTGTGAATTTGAAGAATTGTTTCTTCCCTCAAATTTGTTGGCAAATAAATAACATGTTTATCTGAATCAATCTTAAAATATAAAACATTATCCTTAATATAACATCGTTGAGCAATTTTACCTAATTTACCATTTGAACTATTACTACAGGTATTATTTACAATATTCATAATCAACTGAACTTCACTATCACTAGCTTGAAAATTAGATATATTTTTTAAATCAGCTATTAAAGTCTTATTTTTATTAGTTTCCATATAATGAATCTCTGGACAATATACCCTATCTTCTTGTATCATAGCTGAATCAGATGGAAACCTAGACAGAACATCGACAGCGACGTTGTCTTTACCTTTTACATGTTCAATGCTATAGTCAAATTGTTCAAGGAAAAGTATCCACCTAATTATACGACTATTGTATAATTTCCACGATCTAACAAAGGTCAATGCTTTGTGATCCGTCCTAATTATCAATTTGGCGCCCCTCAAATAAGTCTCAAACTTTCTTAAACAATATATTATTGCCCAGAACTCTTGTTCAGTAACCGTCCATCTTAATTCAGCGCCCCTCAAAGCTCTACTACAGTATCCTAATATTTTCATTCCTCCTTCATCATCATATTGAAATAAGACTCCTGCTAAACCTACTCCAGAACTATCAGTTTGTAAATAGAAAGGCCTAGACATATCTGGATGATGCAACATTATCGTTTTCAAAAATCTATTTTTCAATTCTTCAAAGGCTACCTGTGCTTCTGAAATCCAGGACCAGCCTTTGTCTTTTTTCAAAAGTTTACATAAAGGTTGAATTATGCTATTATAATCAGGAATGAATCGTCTATAATAATTACAGAGTCCTAAAAATGCTCTTAAATGTTTTATTTTCTTAGGAACTGGAAAATTCTTTATAGATTCTATTTTCTCAGGATCTGTTTTAATTCCTTCTGTGGAAATAATGTGTCCTAGCATTTTTACTTCTTTACAAATGAATTTTCATTTTTCAAGATTGCAAGTAAGCCCTGCTAACTTTAATTTGTTCAATATGATGTCAATATGCTCTAAATGTTCCTCTAAAGTCCCCTGAGTCAAAATAGCGAGGTCATCTAAGTAGTTAACGCAGAAATGTCTAACTTCCGGCCCTAGTATCTGGTCCATGGCTCTGCTGAAGCTCCCCACTGACGTTTTAAGCCCTTGCGGAAGAACATTGTACATATAGGACTTCCCATTGAATGTAAACCCAGTATACTTCCTACTTTCTTCAGAAATTTTAATTTGAAAGTATGCATTATTAAGATCAATTATACTAATGTAATTAACACCATGAAATGAATTCAAAACGTCTATTTGCATCGGCGGGGCTTCTGATTCTGCCACCATATATTTGTTAATTTCACGTGCATCTAGTAAAACTCTAATTGAACCGTCTGGCTTTAATGTAAAAGTTAATGGACTGCAATAAGGTGTTGAACCTCTTGAAATTATCCCCATATCTACCATTTCAGCTAATTTTTCTTCCATACGTGACCTATAAGCATATGGGACAGGATAGGAACGTCTTATAACTGGACTATGATCTGTCATTTTTATGACATGCTCATAACAGTTTGCACGACCTAATCGTTTAGTAAATACATCACCATGTTTACTTAAAACTTGTCTCAATTTATTGACTTGATTTCCTTTAAGAGGTATACCTGTTTTAATGTCTTGTAAATATTTATTGAAGTCAAAATCACTATCTACTTTTGCAATTTCTGAAACTTCTTGTCCCTCAAATACGTATTCAATAAATGGAATTAATACTCTTTGCCCTTTGTGATTAATGATTAACCCAACTGGAGGTGTTTGCAATCTTATGTTGGTATTGTTTGCTATAAGCCAATCGAAACCTAATATTACTGAATGGACTAATTTAGGTACAATTAAAAATCTAATTTCCTTTTCAATTTCCCCAAATTTTACTGGTAATAAAACCATTTGCTGAATTTTGGCACTCTTTTGACCAACAGCCCCGCGAATTTGTATTGGCTTAACAGGTAACATATTCAATTTATTTCCTATTTGTGACTTTAATGTTTCCCAAAATGATTCTGAAATACACGTTATATCGCTTCCCGTATCAACAAGACATATTACTCGTTTATCAAAAATCTCTACTTCAACCTCAGATTTAACCATTTCTAGTTTGTCCGCAGTAATATTGTCTTCTTCATCAAATAGTGAAGAAACTATTTCAGTTTGAATTGATGATTCTTTATTCAAATCTGATTGAGTTTTTAAGGTTTTTACTATCTGTAATTCAAAATTGCTTAAATTATCATCATTATTATCAGACCCTAAACCTGCTTTACCACATTGACCTTTGGTAACTATAGGTTTAAGCAATCCATCTCCACGTGTGCCTAACGTCTGTCCAGGTTCCCATCCGAGACCTAGCATAATTTTTAAAGCAACAGGAGTTAAATCTGCCTCATTATTAGAAAATGTTGATGCATCGAGGCGTGTTACATCAACCCCTACTCGTTTAAATTTGTTGATTCAGTATTTACATTTATATCATTATTAGGGACATCTACAACATTAACTACGTTTGTATTCGCCGTTTTGTTTGTTGCTACTTGACGCGCTGGCCTTTCGTTGAACTGCCTCTTCCGATTTAAATTGTTTCTATTGTCTTGATGATGTTGGTTGGCTGTTGTGGGCTTTTGCACAACATTTGATTGAGTATTACTTCCGTATTTGAAGTCTGTTTGTTTATTCACATTGTCTAACTTGCGAAGAAACTCAGTGGCTTGAAGTATGGAGCTATAATTAGATGTGGACCACGCGTACTGAACATTTTTGGGATAATGACACATGATGTCGCTTATTAGTTGTCTCTCCTGTATAGGATAAGTTAACATTTTCGCTTGTCCACACAGTGTAATGAAATGGCTCAACATGGACTGTTTTCCATCCCAAGAGTTTTGAACTATTCTCCTTCTTAAATCACTTTGCTCTGCTTCACCCCAAAAATTTTCCAAAAAATCCTTCTTAAAATCTTCAAAAGTTATCCACCTCTCTCTATATAAACGTCCCCAATTTCTAGCGTCACCTTCAAGACATTCGATAATTGTATCAATGACATCATTTGCTCCTGGTACAGATTTTCTTAGGTATGCAGTTAAATCCTCAATAAAAGTCACGGGGTGTTTGTTTTTCGATGGAAATTTAGGTTTCTCAGAAGGCATCTGTGCTACAGGATAATATAGAGTAGAAGGTCCTGGCTGCACTAAGGCTGGTGTGCTTGTAGCGCCCCCTTGTATGGAAATATCTTCAGATTCCACGGGTGTAGAAGTAACAGCAATTCTATTTTCAATTTCAGCAATTTTGCTGTTAATTGTGCTTACTGCACGTTGAACCACGCGATTCATATATTGTAACGGGTTGATTTTCTTCAAAACCGGAGAAGAGTCTGATGTGGAAGCCCCACGGGTCGTCATTCTGGACTTCCTGGCCTCCACTGTCTTGGATTTAGATTTTTGTTTAGGCATTTTTGATAAAATTTGTAATCACTTTCACTTTAAAATAATAACGTTCACTTTCACCATAAATTTTCACTGTCTAAACTCACTTATAGTTATTTAAAATCCAAATAACCGAAATAAAAGAATAGTAAGAAGTAAAAGTCAGAAGATAAAAAAAAAAAGAATTACAAATACAAATCACTTAATTGTTGCATAATCGCTTAATTATCAATGTTTAATCATATTCACTTAAAATTTATTTTTTGGAAGTCACTGTCTTCACTATATTAACCAAATTCAATAAATTCACTAAATTATCTTCACTAAATTAAGTCACTATCTTCACTAAACTGAGTCACTTTCTCTTATTTATCTAACTTATCAAGCTAGATTATTCGTACATTCAACTCGATGCACTTTAGATTACTCCTGAAACAAAACCGCAACACTAAAATATCTATATTGAAATAGAGAGAAAAAAAAAATTTTTTTTTTAGTCTTATAATATGAACGCGTTTGTGCCTCAAGATTTTAAAAGAAAAATCTTATTAAAAAAATCCGTTTAAATAAACAATACCAATAACTGTTAATTAATTTTATAAAATTCTAATATTTCTTTTCACTAATAATATGTAAGATATGAGAGAGAAAGAAAATAAATTAAAGTACAAATATTTTTTTTCTACATTTTTATTTTATTTATACCAATTTTTTTATTTTTTTTTATTTACATATTTTTTTTAATTATTATTTTTAACTATCTACATTTTATTTTTATTTTATTTTTGTATTATTATTATTATTAATATTTTTATCTACCATTTAAAGTGATATTACTATATTTTTTTTTCTTTTTTTTTTCAAATTAATTAGCTGTTTATTTTTTATTTTTATTATTATTATTTATCTACATTTTATTTTTATTTTATTTTATTATTTTTCTTTAATACCTTTTTTTTAATTTATTATTTACATTTTTATTATTTTCTTTTTTTTTTATAATTATCTGTATTATTTTTATATATTTTTTTATATTTATATATTTTTTTTATTAAACAATTATTATAATTTTTTTCTTATTAACATTTTATTTATTTATTTTTTATTCTTATTTAACCCAAAATTTTATTATTGAATATTTTTTTTTTATTAAAAATATTTTTTTCATTATTTATTATTATTATTTTCCTATTTAATTTTATTTTTTATAAAACATTTTATTTATTTATTTTAAAAATAATAATTATTTTTCTATTTTATTTTATATATATATTTTTTTTATTTTTATATAAACATTTTGTTTCAGAACCATAACACACTCAAATACCTTCTCAACTTAGTTCCAACTAAATCCGCCAGGTGGCGCTTTTGATATCTATACGTATTCACGCCCTCTATCTACCTAATAATGAACTAAACAAGTTCACAACCACTATGTAACCAAATCTTCCTACAACATAGTTCTAATAAAATCCGCTAGGTGACGTCTATTTTTTTTTTATGTAACATTAACCTCTTGAAAATAAATAAAAAAATTAAGAATAAGTAACGAGTATAAACCCATAAACTAAAATAATTTGGCTATATTAACCGACTAAGGCGAACAAAAGAAAACATAACAGAGGGTATATGAGATATTTTATTTTTTATTTTTATCGGTGAAATATCTGTAAAAATGCTATTCAGTTTGTATCACTATTTTATATCGTATAAAAAAAAAATTGAACAAGAATCGAACCCGTAATTTCCGGACATCCCGTTCAATGCTCCTACCACTGAACCATCGAGTCACTAGGACATTTTTATTCTATAATTTTTATAAACTAAATTGATAAATAAAGACTAGTTGAACAATACGAAACTGACCTCGTTCGTCTACACAGTAAAATTCTCAAATACTAAGAAAATCCGCATAATGGCGGCGCTACGAATAATAAGTCAACAAAATATATTCATTTTCATATAATGTAATCATAACAGCTAAGTAAGACCGAGTTAAATTTGTACTAGAATTTGAAGAGAGAGAAAAAGAAAGAAAAGAAATATCCGCAAGAAGGCGCTATTGTCCTACGCAAACTATTCATTACTTAAAATAGTAATTTTAGCATTATTACTAACATAAACAAAGTAATCCCTCGTCAGTATATTTCAATGAGTAAGTTGAATGCTCTTCAGAGCTACAATCAACGGCTTGCTACTCTGGTTTCCAAGAAAGAACAATGATATTCAATCAATTTTATTCTTAAATGCAAGACTATTAAAGTTTAAATAAATTACATATTCATGACAGTCTTGTGCAACCTTATGTGCTGTTAACTGTACATAAATTCTTATCAAATGTTCACAACACAATATTTTTTTTCTAAGATATTTGTGTCAGTAAATAAAAAAAAATCTTTTACTATTATGTCAGCGTGAACTTATACAGACTGCACTTAAACCCACTCTCCAAACCTCAAAGGATACTCGGTTCGCGACTCCAAACAACCTTTTCATAGTTCAGAGAGTGAACAAAAGACAACCGTATAAATTCTAACTCCTATCCGAGAAAGATACATAAAAATAACAAACATTTTAACTGGGAATCTATGTACAACATGAACCCCAAATACTTGGACAATTTTACAAAGCGTCGTCGAGCCAATACTCCATACACCTAAGTACCTCTCAATTAAATTCTTACTTAACTCATTTATACCTTATCCTGATTGCAAAACTAAAACTTATCATTCCAAAACTTTCTTCACTCAGGAATCGAACCCGTCACTATCCTCAAGATAACCACTACACTACTCAGGTCATGCAATGTTTACAAGTCTAAACTAAGCTAAACCGTGCTTTTATTATGGTACTTGATTATGGTCGATGTAACTCATTCTATCACCGTTCCAAAAATATTAACAAAGAGAATTATGCCGCTAAGAAAAACACTGTTATTGTTACCGTTAAGTTATATTTATTTAGTCTGCTTCAATACTTTAATATCAATTTATTAAGACTTCTTTTAGCAGGTAAGCATTCCAAATTCAATGTTTCAAAGTTATAAGTTGCTTTTCTCTACCTAAGTACTATGTCAAGTTAGTTGAAATACAATAAAACTAATGGAATCATAACAACTTTTGTAGTGGCATATTGTTAACTTAAAGACAAAATCTGTAGTTTAATTGGTGTTGATCAAAATTGTTAATTCATCTCATTGAAATAATGATCAAGTATTGTATAAACCTTGGTGTGCTAGCTTCTTCTTTATCAACTGAAGACCATTGATAAGATAAAAATTGACTGTTATAAAACCTTAAGGTTTTAAACCATCTTCACATCAAAATACAATTGTATTTAGTTATAATAAGTCATTTTCATACCTGTAAACAACAGCTGTTTTTCTTGAAAGTTGAGATAACAAAAACATCTCCTAGCTTCAGTTAAACCCACAAAATTTGTTGTTTCTATGCTAAAACTTTTGGCACTTATCATACACACCCATACAACGCACTAGTTAGCACAATATTTAGATTATTCCTACTTTAAAACCATTTATTTTTATAAACGAAGCAATGAAAATTATCACTATGTTTACTCCAAAGAAATCACAAAAAAAACTTTTTGATTACGAACAACTATAAGTCTATGATCAATTTTTCGCTTATTTTTCATATAAACACAACACCTAATGTACCTTTTTAGTTTAATTTTAACGTAAAGAAAACTTTTCTTTCAAAACAAAACAACGGAAATTGCAACCTTTTTATGAAACTTTCATCTGTCATATGTCAAGTCAATACGGGTGCATTCCAGCAGATCAATCGCTAAGTCATCGGATTTATTACGTAAAATCGATGTCATCACAGTATATATTTCAACAAAATATCGCTTTCGATACCTAGTTATTGAATTAATAATTCTATCCTCTTTTGTTTTTATGGTTAAAACGTACTAATGTTAAAATGACTAAAAGTATTAGTTAACACCCCGGGCTGTATTCAAACTACTATTTGTTTATTTCAAGCATAAAATTTAGTAGTTAAAAAATATTTATTTAAGCTTCTTTCACACCAAGATTTAAGCTTCATTTACACTCGTGAAAATCTAATATGACGCATAGTTGCTAAAACCGAAGATTAAATATTACGCATAACTAACGTTCACTAATTAGCGCCCCTAAATTCCCAACAGTAATCTGCAGTTTAACATAATACTATCAGTAATATTGTCAGTAGTTATTGTCAATAAATTTAAGAAATTACATTTATGCTGCTAAATATTTTACAGAAACGCCCCCTCCATAACATTTAACCAAATAATCGTTAGCGCTATTTAGTTTTAATAAAGCTCTTTCAATAACCGTTAACACCATAGCTATTACCGAATAAATGATCAGAACTTCTAACTTAATAAAGGAAACAGCCGTCAATTTATATCATGTAGTAGTCCCTTAACTATTGCTGCAAAAGCATACATATGAAGCCCTAATACGCCGTGACTAGACTCTGCGTGCACACACGTGTGTCACGTGGACATAAAATTTGCATACAAATTAATTAATTTGAAACCTATAAAATTGTCTATGAGCAAATAAGTAATTAATCTGTGGTTCATTTTATTTATGAAATAGGGCCCGACTGAGTTCTCGCCAACAAACAAGAAATCATTCCGTTCAAAAGCAGGTCCCAAACATGACCGCTTAAGGCCTATTTTCATACTATCCGTTGAGGTCATAGTACGAAAAATCAAGGCAGCTCAATACAATATTTTAATAAACGATTCACAAGCCCTGCTATAAGAGCTCATAGCAAAGCCCTCGGTCTTGATCTCGGTTATTGGCGAAAAAGTGGGTTCAGTCAAAACCTTAGTATGAAAACCTATTAAAATAATTTAATGATAATGCAGTATGACCTATAACCTTTGCTTTCTTCTGTAAAAGAATAAAATCGTACATTGTGAATTGACATTTCAAAGTTCCGATTTATGTTTATCGAATAGGGTTGCTAACCGAATAATCGATAGTCAAAATATTCAATGAAAACAACTAATCGATTCTAATTTTGTCTGATCTTTTAATGGAATTATTCTTATCTGTATTTTTCAATTTAAATTTTTAGAAAGCAATAAAATTAGTCACTAGAAAACAAGAAAGTCTTGTTTCATTAATTCTTAAATATCGATAAAAAAGTGCTAAAACTAACTAAAAAGCTATCGTTTTCGTTAAGAAAACAGTTATTTGGTATTTTTTTGTAATTTATCGTTAATGTCATCGTGAATAAAGTATTCCTTGCATTTCAATACAATATTTCGTATACTTAAAATGAAATCGAATAAAGTCGATAATCGAATCGATAAAGTTTACGATAAAGTGAATGCAACCCTATCTGTCAACACCTTTATCTGTCACAATCTCACAATACTTTTTCGTAACCTAAAAGTTAATGTTTATTTTATTAATTATTTAAAAATTATGTAAATAACTACGTACTACAACGTAGTACAAATAATAAAACAAATTTCAGGTTTTCAGCAGTAAGTTTCTAGTCCGTTTTAATTATTATTCGAATGCTATCTGTACTAAACTTTTCTTATCAAATCGCCGCAAATTTCTTGTAAAATTAAAGCTATTTTGTTTTTATTTTCAGCCTATTCTATACGCATTATTGCTACCTAACTTTCTGCAAACTAACAAGGAGGAAAATTGATAAATGGCACAAAATAACAAGAAGATAAATATGAAGATTGAAGAAACATAACAGTGCTAAGTGATTTGTGAACACAAAAACAGTGAAAGCTAAATACACAAGAAAGAAACAAAACACGAAATAAAACAAACAAAATAACTGTAAAGAAATGAAAGAAATAGAAATAAATGTTTCATTAGTATTACTATTGAAATGCTAAATGTAATAAAGAAAAGGAACTATTAAACGCACAGCTGTTAAAGAAATGACTAAACTTTTCATTTAAATGCTTCCCATTAAACAATGCAAGCAAAACGATGAAAATAGGGTGCGGCTACATATTAGGTAATTAAACTTTCTACTTTATTATCTATTTTTTCACATAAAAGTGTAAAATCTGAACGCTCATGTGTAGTAAAAAAGTTCTACATCTGCACCACTATTTCACAGTTCTGTTTTAGCAACACAAAATAAAAAATAACTTTTGTTCGTTATCATAACAAGCGTCTCTGAAACACCAGTTCCTTCAAACTTTTGAAACCTTTTATCCTGGTCACGGCACCAATTGTAACGAACCCCCCCCTTCATTAGCTATCTAACTATGTAACTAAGTACCTATATACCTAGCTACCTATCGGGGACATAAATCCAGGTCTCAGACAATAGGAGTGTACAAGCACCATACGGGTTATCCGTACCATGACACCGAGTGTATTAGTAGGGATAAATACACCCAACTAATCTTGGTCATCAAAACCAAATAAAAGCTTTATCTATTAAAGATAAAATAAACTTAATTAAATATATGGCCATAAAGTGATCGTTAAATGATAGAACCTCTACATTGTGTAAAATTAATTCAGTAATCCAAAGTCTTTTAAAGGTAAGTTTAAAAGAAAATAAATTAGTGATTTCAGAGACTCTTGCATAGAATTTACATCTTATAACTAACAATTATAAATAAATATACATATAAATAATAAATAAATAGTATAACAAGTAATTTTGTATGAGTATTGTTTAGTGTAGATAAGTAGGAAAGGATATTAGGAAAATTATAACCAACATCAAAAACCAAGCCAAATCAGTCTTTGATTTTGGTAGCTCATCCTCCACCAAACCCCAAGGGCTCTCCAATCCACACCAGTGCGATTAAGCACAAAAGTTATTTTTTTAGCATTAACCATGATGCATCAAATACAAAATGGAATAGGTTAGATGGAATGAGAAAATCTGATTTCTCAAATAAATATGTTTGGATGAAAACATTTCCAATCCAAAAGATGTTGTCTCATCTTACTGCCACTATGTAGTCATACAGATAACAATTATGTAGCCCTTAGATAGAACTATACAGAACGTATCCAAGAACTACGAGTGTTGGTGTACCAGCTGCGAACAGACGAGGTTTTAGTGATATCTCATCTGAACAGAAAGGAGTCTGCGCTACCAAGATTGTTCAAAATGTAATCTTCAGGTCAATTTCATCGTTAGTGATGAAAGACAAGAATACAATCTACTTAATCGTAGTGCACTCAACCGTCAGTCAGAATAAGATTTGTATTGTGTAACTTCTCGGTTAAACATAAGCATGCAGTCACTGCGAAGCATTCATTAAATTCCTCCACCGAGATTTCTCGATATCCAAAGAATTTAACTACTGGCTAAGACTCAACATACATCAAGCTAATGCCCAACAGAGAATGATAAAATAAATTAAAGTGATTTGACTCAAACCACTGTTGTAAGTGTTGATGTATTTATGTGAAGAATTAATCTGTATGACACACAGCAATTGCAGTACATGAGAAAGCATACAGTCAAACTGGAAACGTTGTTCAAACCATTATTGAACAAAATAAATATTTATATTATATTTCAAATACAAATCAGGCATTCTCAAAGGAACGGTAGGAATAAGAATAGACAAGGTTTTGTCAGAGATAAATAATACTCTATGAGTAATATTCACTTTTACTCAAACCAATACCGCTGTTATGAGCTTAGCCATCACTAATAAAATTAGTCATAGGAATATTAATCCAAATATAGTTTCAATATAAAATTGACACGGGGTGGGGATGAGTTACTTTGTTTGTCTCTGATCCCAAGGAACTTGGCTTGATTAAAGGCAACGCAAAGCAAAACTATAACTGAACGGTTTCTAAAGCCTAGAAATTCAACAGAATATCTTGGCCTAGTCCTTTGTTTAGTAACAGTCCTAGAATAGAATATGATTATGTCAGTTTACACAGGTATTCTGGTGGTCGGTCAACCTAACCCAGAATTATACCTTTAGGTAAACCTCCACATCTCATAAATATTAGACTCTTACTAATCAAATTGTTGAGAACACCAAAACCCTTGACAAACAATCAAATTGATTATCGTTCAATGGCCCTAGTATTAACTGATACTATGTACCTCATAACTAAAATAAACACAAAAGATTTACTTAGCGATGAGATAAGCACACATCGTAACTGAACTAGGAAACCATTCAAGGAACCCTAAAATAAAACAACTGATGCATTAAAATCATATTTGGACCATAGACCCAGATAGACTTCAATAAGTTAAATATTATTATTATAATTTATGGCAGCTCAGCATTACCTCATTTCTGTAATTAAGTGCCAACCAGCAGGTCCAATAGTACCTGATTACAGAAACTACACAACAATTCATTACCTCAACTTGAGATTTCATCAGCTTCAGTCGAATGACCAAATACTGAATCCACTCAAGTCTACACTATATGTATTGTTAGGAGTGTATATGAATAGTGTGATATGTGTAATAAAATATCTGCACAAATATTATAATAATAAAAGCAAAATAAATCATATTTTATAAAAATATGAATTTAAAGCGATGAAATCCGTCAATCTCAAAGTTAGCCGTTTTAACTTTCTGATAATTAATATAGTAAATACTATATAAAAGAAAGCTAATCATATGAGTTTAACAGTATTACACCCTCCAATCAACTCAGAAAAATGAAATTCAAGATGTAATTCCTGAACTTCTTCGACCAAGTCGATCGACCAAACTTGAATCCATTAATGTCCACAAAATATATTACTTTATGTGTGCATGAGTAATGTATGATGTATGAGACTATATTTGCATAAATATTTCAATAATAAAAGCAAAATATATCACATTTTAAGAAAATAAGTCTTGTATGAACGGTTATCGCTTATTCTCAAATTTGATTATTTCAAATTACTGGCAATTATTCTAGCAAATACTAGACATAAAGAAGTTATTCGCATGAAAACAGCGACAACAAATTCATACAAAGCTCCAATAAAATAGATTTTAAGAAGTAAAATAGCACAGCGGAAACTCACATTATGAAACTTTTAAAATTTGTAGTGATTGAGAAGTGGATCTTCCGAAATAGCACTATTTCAGTTTAATGATGACTATTTAAATATTTTAAACATGGAATAACTCTCTCTAGTTAAAATTTTCTCCAGCACAAATTTTAATTTATGAAATTTAAAGAGTCTGAAAAAATTAGTCGCAAAGCATAAAACATAACACACACAACTTTAAATAAGCCCTAAAAATTTCCCTAGTATTATATGAATAGATTTCAGGACAATCAGTACCAAGATTAATATCATACTGTAAAATTATATTTATTGCGTTGCAATAAAATTTTAAAGAGAAAATGAACAGAGATTTTGTCCAAAAATCGATCATATCCTAATCTTACATACTACACTTACCCCAAATTATTTATTGGTAAATAAATAATTTCCCAGCTGCTGAAAACCACTGAAATTCACTTTTGCCATTATCTAGAAACAGCCTGAATAAATCTCATTTCTTCAAAAAATAAATTAACCAAGCATTAGGTAATTTTTTAATGATTTTCTTTCGTTTTTTTTTACAGCAACATGTAATAAATGCTATTTTAATATTGAATATGCAAGATTTATTCTTTTAGGCAATTTTCTAGAAAATTGGCTAGATTTCACAATACACACGCGACGCGAATATTCAGGCTTTATTTGGAGATGCTACGAACGGAATCATCGCGATCCAAATTTCCGTCACCTGAATTGATTACAAAATAAAAACCAAAACACTTTTCTATTCGCGAACCGCACAAACTAAAATAGAAAACACTTTTCGCGACACGCAGAGCTCAAGACTTTGTCTACGAGAACAAAATATCGACGGCATTTTATTCAAGACCGCGTAGTCAAGCTCTCTCTCTACCTACTTTATAATAAGCAATTTCTAGCTTTATGAGAAACAAAAATTAATTCAAACAAAAGTTACTCGAAGTTTTGATTTTAACTGAATCTGCTCGGTATTTTGACATTAAAACCTTGTACAGAAAATTCACCTCTAACGTCAAGGAAAACGTCATTTTTTCAAAAGAGAGACATTTCCAGACCAGCACAGAGCAGTTCTTCTGCACAAACTTCAGGAACCATCCAAGGCATCATGATAATCTGGCCAGAATTGCCAATCACCCCCAGACACTCCATCAAAACACAGACCAGCATACAATTTCAAAACAAAATTTTGAACAAATATAATAATAAATTGCTTACCATAAAATCAATGAATTTACCTACCTACAAAATACGAGTTAATTTTATACGTAAAATATTTAAAAACAACAATTAAAACTTATGGACAAGGGCTGTCCTTAAAACGCGACTTTTTAACATTAATTTCACTAATTAAATAATATTACTTCAAAGTATGCTCGAGCAGAATTTCACCATTATTACTCCTCGAAGGATAAAATTAAACTGACCTAGAGCAACGGACAGTAGTCCTATAAATACTCAAACCCACCGAATCTTCTAGAACATAAAAACCGTTATTTCTCTATCGTACTCCCAGGGGATTCCCCCATTGTTCTCACGATTTTTCCCAACAATGCTCAGTGTTCCCATACTTTTACCCTACAGTGAATTATTTATTTTATAATAAATAAATTCCTAGTGGCTAAATTATTGCATTTTAAATCCAGGAACTAAGACAAAAATACAACAAAAATGCTTTTAAACTAGATCCCGAACAATGTCCGACAATTTCAAAGCTCTATCTAATAGAAAAGGCAAAATAAAAGATTACAAATATAAAAAAAACTTAAATATATGAATAAATATTAAAATAATATATGGATAAATACATAAATAATAGAGTGACACTACACAACTTTTGAAAACCCTTATTTTTTATTTCATTTTCCCTATTTCCGTTATTTTGTAAATAAGTAATTTAATCTTTACTCGACAAACCTCTTTCATTATACAATGTGTTCATTAGGACAATATTAACTATAATTATCCTTTTTTTTATCAATTTACACCCAATTTTTAAAATTTATCATCATTTGAACTTTCAACAATATTAGTACCAAAGTTCATAAATTTCCCCAAATCGTTGTAATCAGTAAAAAGCGAGCAACATTTACATATTCTAGGCAGATGTGAGTGAATGGCAAGGCTAATTTGCTGGTCTCTAAAAAAAAACAGAACAAATACTTTGACACGTAGGGTTGCCAATCATATTCTTAAAATAATTATTATATTATTTTTTTCACTACATTATACTTTTTACTTATTGAAACAATAAAAAAACATAAAATATTGTTTTCAACGTACTTTACTAGTATCCATAGATTGGAGATTGCTATTTTGCAAAGCATTCGCTTCCATTCGACAGTCCAAATCGTTTTCCATCAGTTGCAATTTGTATGAGATGACTTATATTATGATACAATATCAATTGTATGCATTTAAAACAAAGTATTGGTAATTTTCTTTAAAATATTATTTACGTAACGTATTTCATAGATACCATATCAAATTTTGACAGCCTTAATTCGAATGGTAAGACCGAAATTTTGTCTATTGTCAATACTGACCTCCATTAAATACTGGACAGGGTTCAATGTCGACTTGGCTTTTCTAACTCAATACGTATTTTACCTATAATATTTTATTTTAACATAAACCTTTACAAATTGGAGCATCGATTAAATAAATAAAACATATCTTTCACCCTAAAAGTAAGTTCTCTATACAACAAACTTTTACCATATGTTCTGTGATAATACAAAGTAATAACAAAATACATTTAATTGACTAAGTTACGTAAATTCTTTAATAAAGTGTATCATTTTAACGTTTGTTTGTTGGTTTTATGTACTAAAGCAAGGTTTCTATACGTTTCAGGAAAAATATGCAAGTGTTTTGTGAAAACTACAGTTTGAAAATATTTACCTACAAGGATTTGATACTCCATAACAGAATTAATCACATTTATGATGCTTCAACAATAAAACAGGTAATAAATTAGTATTTTGTACTGTAATTTCTTATCCATTCAAAAGTGTCTTTGTTAAAAAATGACAATTTTTAGTCATTTTTCTAACCTATTTTTAATAATATTTTCATGCATTTTAAGAAATAATTTACACATCAATATAATAAAGACACTTTGAATAGATCAGATTTGCTTCAACATTAGAAATTGATTATCAGTTAGAAAAGTTCTAAGCATTTCTAAGATGACTTAAATTTTCAATGTTTTTATCATCAAAAATTTTATTTTTGAGAAATACTCAAAAACTAAAGAATCTTTTAAGACAATTCTTATGTTGATTTAATGTATTAATGTAGTATATATAAATAACATAAGCTTTCAACATTTAAAACATAATAACAATTAACTTTTTGAAAAATAGTAATATTGATCGTCGGTGAAAATCTCAAAACTTGATTTTTGTTATTGTGAACTGATTAAGTAACAGATTCTGCTCAAACCAGTTTACTTATCATTAGTACCATTAGTGTGTTAAAATAGGACCAAAACATACTCAGATTTAAGTAGTATTTTAAAGAAAAATTTAAAATTGAAATAATTGTCAATTTCTATACTCCTTCATTTTGATGTTTCAGAGTACCATTCCCTTTATGGCTTGTAATGATGGTTTGGAAACATCAATGCTATCCACACATCATCAACAATGAGGAGAGTCACTCCTGATCAGAAAACCATATGAAAATGACAGAAAGGACTGAAGAAAAATGAAGAAAACAGATTACTAGTTTCCATTGTTTGAAAAATCATATTACTATGATTTTCCAAGTAACTCTTTGTCTGTAAATTATTGTAGTTTTTTTTTTTAAGTGTATTATTTTACTCGTTCCTGATGCATTTGTAATACAAGAGGATAATAAATTGATTCAACCAAACCAATTGTATAATTTTTATTGGGTTTTCATCAAAGCGCCATCTATACAATATCCAACGTACTCCCATTCTGTAAATCTTTGTAACAAAAAAGTAAGCAAGAAAATAGTTCCAAATAATTCCTTAAGTGGCTCTGATTGCTATACAAACTACCGCCATCTCTATATCACGAACACAACCTATAACCGCCACCTGGTGACGAGTAGCACACATTTCTAAATAATCTAGGTATGGTTTTAATAAAGTTTAATCCTTTTATAATATGTTAACTAAAAATTAAAGAAGCATTGAATTTTATTATGCATAATTTTATTGTGATAGACACAAAATTACAAGGTATTTTCGAATTATTCGGTAGTACAAATTACTTATACTCCCTCTGGTGGTAAGTAGAAACACTTTAAGTACCTTTTATTTTTACGTTTTCGATAAAATGTTAATTGTTTATAAATAACCAAATATAAATAATTAAAATATTTAGTTTTAGTATATATTATTTTATTGTGATAAATATGAGTTTATAATCCGTTGTTTTAGTTATTTCTCGAGCGTGGAATCATACATGCGCCACCTAGCGGAACAAGCGAGTAACAGCTGGAGAGATCAGTGGAATTCAATATAGTTTACAACATGAATATTATTATTTATTCATTAAATCAATGAATAAATCAAATCTACATTAGTAATAGGTTATTAAACTATTAAAATTAAAGCTGTTTAGTCAAAATTGTTTGAAGAAGAAGTTTAAATTTCATACTAAATTTTAATTGCAACGTTCCTACATTACAGTTGTTTTAGAATATTAAAAGCAGATTTATAGTAGTAAATCTAAGAAATAATAGTAATAAACAAAAAAAAACGTCACTAGGTGAAGGTATACTGTCATATACTATATTTCTATCAGTACTATATAGAAGTGCCTGATAAAAATTATACGGCAAACCTTCTTTCCGTTGAAATAAAATGACATAATTTTGAGGCAATCGAGGATTGGATTGTCACAAAGGGCTGCCATTTTGTACAATTTCTTAGAAAAAAATAGTACAAATAGCAACCCTGCATCAGTCTTATGCCAGTTTGCATGTGTTAATTCTCCCTTTTATTTATTAATTTATTAAAAATGATGGCTGAATGTTAATGACTCTATAATTGTTCACACTATCATTTTGTAGTCGTTTTGATCGCCTCAAGGGAGTGTTCTACCAAGGAACTAAACATTATTGCCAAAGAAACATGAGTCGAAAAACGACAATAAATGTTGTCCTCCCATTGAAGTTAACTACGATCAGTAACTAGACAGCTATCAAATTATATTAGTATGGAAATAAAAAAAATCGTAATTTTTCGACCCATGTTTATTTAGCAAAAATGTTTAGTTTCATTAGTAGAATACTCCGTACAAAATGACGGTGTAGGTATAATTCACGAGGTTTCTTTTTTTCCATATTATAAACTTTAATTTTATATCGAGTTTTATAAATATACGTTGAGGTATTTTTATATTAAACGATTTTCCTTTGAAAAAGTAATCGTTATTTCCTTACCAAAATACCAGCGAAAGAAGATCAAACAACAAAAGAAAACGGGAACTACACAACTTTATCATAATAAGGGAGCAATAAAATTATCCAATGGAGCATATCAGAGGAGCATAACAGCCGATTCTATCAGGCCCATATATCACCCGCGCGGAACACCTGTGACTGAATGTAAATAGCAGTGATAAATACACAGTTCTGGAATAATATCGGTGGGAAAAGTGACGTGATTTAGTATTTCGTTGGAGCAAGTAATGAGTTACATACCCTTTGTAAATTGCCTTTCACGTCGTTTTTCATTATGAAACGTGTGTCACATTAAAAGTATCATTTTCGTTGGCAGCTGGCTCAACTTCACTGTTTTTATTATTATTTTACTTTGTAGCTTCATTGTCTGACTCAATAAGAGTGATAATAGATTAGTTGCTTATTCTAGCTTTACTTATAATTTACTAATTGCAAAGATTATTACTTTTTACACGACTCCCCAAAAAGGAGTGTATGTGTTCAGTGTTCATGATGTTTATGGGTTGGGTATGTTCTAAATGGCTTAACGGATTTGGATGTATGTAGTAAGTATTTTTAGAATCCTTACATAATTCCGCAATTTTTTTTAAGTGTATATGGCAACTGTACGACGCCATTTTCAAATGTGAAAGATAAAATATTTCTTCAATTATTACAATATGGACATCAAATTACATTCTAAAACTATATAATTATCACTAAAATGTGTGAAATAAAAATAAATTAAATTAAAAACACGACTGCCCAACCAAAAAAGAAATAATTTGTTATGTAACAAGTATCATTGCAGTCGGGGGACCTCTTTGATTAAAAATTGTTACGGTGCCCCGACTGAGCGGTTTTCAAATTGACATTTAAAAAAAGGAAAAGTAACTATTTGCCTCACTAGATGGCGTTGATGGTAAGAGGGAAGTCAAAATTGGCTTTTAAAAATAAACGGCCAACCAACCGGCCAGTAAGCATGTACTGCACTGACCTCTATTATACAAGGAGGTCAGTTACATCTGCCTGCCTGCCTGAGTACTCTTCGAAAAAAAAAACACTTTGAATCCCCTATTTTTTTCAACGCCATCTATCGAGCCTACAGCTTTTTGTCATTTTGAAAAGCCCTCATTTTTATTAATTTAAATTCATTTTATTAATTTTTTCGTACGTAAAGTGTCTTGACGCACGGAGACGTAAATTTCAAAAACATACCAACGGTTTATTACATGTAATACGACTCATCGTGAATTTAATTAGATGGCGTATCTATTGATCGAATCAGTCCACAAATCCGTTCGGGTTCACCTGTACACAGAATACATTCCCTCCCGCAATCCTATTTCGGGCCATGGAATAAATGATGGATTAAACCGTAATTGACGCAGCTATTTCCCGGTCCCCATCAATCGATGGATGTCCCTGTGCGAGAAAATTGATTTTTCTTTACGTTTTTTATGCTTTCAGAGTATTGGAGCAAATTGAACGTGTGATATTTCAATATTTGCCGTCGTTTTTTGGTACAAAATATTTCAAAAGAAAACTAATTAACAATTTAGTTAATAATTCAACAAGATTTTGTAGTAAGTACCTAATGCACCACAAAATCTTGTTGAAATTGTTAATTCGTTTGGAAAAATCGGCACGGTGTACAGAAAAAAGATTTTAAACAAACTAATTGACAATTCCAAAAAAATTGTTAGTAAAAAGAAAAAGAAAACACTTTCTTATGACTTAACAATAATTATTGGAGCCCCCTTTTAAGCAAAAAAATTCTTGTGCCTGGAGACTCCGCTTATTCTTACTTATTTTGGTAATGGTAAGTAAGTAATGTAATGCAAAAAACAATGATTATTCGGACATCATAATCCTTGGTTATTTTTCAATTATATCTTTATTTAATTTTAGTTCTGACTATAAATAATGATGAAACAATTAATACCTTACACATGCAAAGGTCTAAACAATACAAAGTAAACGGTATTCTCATAATTTAATGCTTATAATAAGGGTCTATTATCACACCCAACCAGGGTTGTCAAAAACTAAATTAATTATTAAAAAGGTACTAAATTATTCAGTTTCATTTAACGTAGACCATACAAAACACCTTACTAATTTTATTTATAAATGCGAATGTCTGTTTGTTTGTTTGTTTGTTACGCCTTCACGTCTTAACTACTAAACCGATCATCATGAAATTATGTATATACACGTTGTCAGGGGTACAGAGAAGGACATAGGGTACCTTTCATCCCGTAAAAAAGTAGTGTTAAGCCCGAGGAATAGCAAAAAACCTTTTAACGCAGACGAAGTCGCGGGCGGCCGCTAATAAATACATATTTCATACCAACATTAATACTCAATTTTAAAGATTTCGACACCCGTAGTAAGAGTACTACACGTTCATACAAAGTTGACGATATGGAAGATCGGATATTCTGTTCGCATCGGTAAAACAGTCGATCCAAGTAAAAAAAACAGAGCGGACCATAGAATTCCTAGCGCAACAAAGTCAAGCGCAAGGCCGCCAGCTAGCACCCGGTCCGCAGCCGTTGTATGAAAATAATAAGCGGGCCGCAATTTTTAATGAGTTGATGAACCCTGATTAACTCTTTATGAACGGACTTTAGGTGGTACGCATTACAGCGTTTTTTTTAATAGTAGGAGGAATGCATTTATCCCGAAGGTATGTGTGAGGAGCTACGTAGTGCAGTGGTTTAGCGCCTGGCGCTGAGATTGCGGAGGTTAAGCAACTTTCGCAAGGGTCGGTCATGGGATGGGTGACCAAATATTTACTATCTCGAGTTCCTCCATGCTTCGGAATTCCGGCAGTATTTGTAGTCGTTAATACCCAACAATCCGCGTTAGGCTCGCATGGTGGGTTATGTTATGGCCCATCCTCATTATCCAAGACCTGTGCCCCAGCAGTAGGGACATTAAAAATGGCTGATGCCGATGTGGCTCAAGCCCAACCCACCCACTAAATCCAACTACATCTCGCTAGTTGCCTGCTAGTACAAGCAGAACCTACGGAACCGTGACGTCACGCACCGTGTGGTCCTGCGGTTGGTATTGATGCCCCATCGGACACGGCACTTGGGAGATGACTGGGTAAGGCTGGCCACACACAGACAGAATCCCGTTACGGAATTCCGTACATACCTACGTGATTCCGAACGCAGCAACTGCATACAAAATCTATGGGCCTGCCACACACATGCGGGATTTTTCCGTACGGAATCTTCATACATTGTCGAAATTCTGTTCGGAATTCCGTAACGGGATTACGTCTGTGTGTGGCCAGCCTATCAGTACGAACGTCAATCGAGACAAAAACGCGCGTAAAGAAACTCGATAAGTACCTACAGTAATTTTTATTGGAAAATTTATACAGCGCCATCTATCGCCGAAAAGCGAATTTAAATGTCCTATAGATAATTTAATCTCTGGAGTACATGTACGCGCGTTTTTTTCTCTAGATGTTTGTACTAAGGATACAGATAGCAGCCCTACCCAACTCAAAGAGATTAGTGCCTATTAATAACTGTACGTTACAAGGGGCTAGGTATCTCCTAAGTCGGTCCGTAAGCTCATTACACATCTAATATTCACTACCTACGATATTACTATCAATTGTCTTGTGGTGCTTCGTCGAAGGGTATTTATTCTGTAAAGGTCTTAGTGAAGCCTTTATCTTTTGAACAAAAAATCTTTACTCGCTATTTACGGTTCATCATATTTTTTTATAGTGTGTACGAGCAGCGTTCAGTTGACTACGTTTTCTACTACTGCGTCCGGCCAGGAGTCGGATGGGTGACCGTTAAGTGGCATTACAAATGAGCGCTTCCGTGCTTCGGAGGGCACGTTAAACCGTCGGTCCAAGTTAGAGGCCTTACAGGCGGCTTGATAAACTCTAACAGCAAAGGTGGCCAGGCCACTAATCTGCATTCAATTAGAAGAACATAATTCTTAAGATCTGCTTCATCAGCCATTTTAAATGTCCCCACTACTGAGGCGCAGGCCTTCCTTATGGGTGGATAAGGAGGATGGACCATAACTCACCACGCAGGCCCAAAGCGGATTGGTAGGTCTAATTGACTGCAAATGCAGCCGGAACCAGCGGCTTAACTTGCCTTCGGAAGCACGGAGGAACTCGAGATAATAAATGTTTGGTCACCCATCCTATGACTGACCCTTGCGAAAGTTGCTTAACCTTCGCTACCGCAGGGCCAGGCGCTAAATCACTACGCCACCGAGCTTCTCAAATAAAAGAATATCTTAATTGCCTTTAAATAATTACCTATTGAGTTTTTTTTAATAAGTACCTACTTAATTATTTTTGTAAACTCAACATCATAAATATACTGGCTGTTTTTATCGTCATTAAATAATTATAGATTATCCATAATAAATCACTTATCATAAATTGTAAGGTACTTTGCAATCCCTTCTCAACACTTTCTCCTACTTTTATTTTATTTCTGGTAATGGAACAGAAAAGTTTCTTAACAACCCAAAACTTCGTCGCAATATTTTTTCCCGAATACACAGTTATTGTGCAACAAATATACATATATTACTTGGATTTATTTGGGGAAGTTGTTACATTTGGCGAATATTAAGTACCATACCATAAAGGGAATTGATTTGTGTTAGTGATCAACCGAAGTTACGGTTTCGGTTTCAGTTTCGGCCAGTTTTAGCCAAAAATTCAAAGATTTCGCAGTTCCCGCAAGAATCGGAGCATTGAAAATGAATACAAAAATTTACGAAAAAACTAAATCAAATCAAAAGCAAAATCCTATAATTTTTCTAAGGTATACTAGGTACCTTTTTATTTTTACGATCGATTGTGACACGAGGCGCAGCCGAAAAAACAAAAGTGCCCCTGACTGCTTCGACGCGGCTGAAATATTATTAACCGATTCACAAAAATCAACTAATGCACTTCTCGTCTGCTTCCGCATCTTTCAATACCTTTACCATGACGATCGGTCAATAATCATAGAAACTACATCACTTTTTATATACCGAAATACCCGTTTTTCTACAATTCCAAATCTAAAGGGACCACCTACAGGTCACAATTATAAACCGATTTTCGAAAAAATAATCGCTATTTTGTAGCTAAACTAATACCCTAGGACCTTTTTTTTCACTTTTTCTTAAGTCGCTTTTTTTCTTGAAATATTTACAATTTAGTAAACAAACACTACCCGACACCCCCAATAAAACCCGAATTTTTCGAAATTTCAAAAAAAGTTACCAGCCGATTTTCAAAATTCAAACGTTCACACATGTCTCAATAAATTTCTCAACTTTTGGTACTATTCCCATCTCGATCCTCTTAAAATCCTCGGAACTATGACCAAAAATACGTCTCAGGCGATTTGCATTTGATAACCATTTGCAATGGTAAAAAACTAGTTTCAGCCACAGTTTCGGTTTCGGCCAAATAAATACGTTTAAGACCCTTCTTACATGGCGCTACTCAAAATAAACTAGTTTCAAACTCTAATCACCAACTAGTTACTAAAACGTCACAGCACTAGTATTTGAATGGCGGTTCGTACACGACGCTACCAATCACAAACTGGTTTGGAACGCGTCAGTAACTAACCACCCAGCGACCGGTCATGCAGTCGCGCGTCGACTGATTACTAATGGAAACTGGAAACTATGCTGCGGTTCAGTGAAAATTAATGACCATTAGTAAATATACAATTTGTCCAAGAAGTGGAAAAGCATATGTGTCTGTGAATTACACATTAAAAGAGTATTCGTGTTGGGATGTGACCGAGAAAGCTTGGAGTAAAGTGGGATGCAGTCTGATGTAGTATAGAAGTGATAATTCCTCATCGCTCGAATTGCTAGCCATTTCAATAATATCCCGAAACAACACACACACCGCGTTTCGTGTAGGTTTCAAATAAATTTGGTAGTGCCGTGTACGAATCTTTGTCACAAACTAGTTTGTAACTATAATTACTAACCGGTTTCGTCAGGTTTCAGTAGCGCCGTGTAAGAAGGGGCTTAGCCGAAACTTTCGGCTCGGCCGAAACTCGGTTTTCGTCATTTGTCGCGCGTCGATCGGAGTTCGGAGTTCGCCAGCTGGCGTGAACCGTCGTCGCGATCGTGTTGAATTGAGGTTACGTGGTTTAATATCCAGTTACTTGATTGATTTTAATTTTTTTAAGAAAAATCATCTACCCTACTACCAACTATGTACCTATAAGTAAAAAAACCACGTCAATTTAATGTGTGAGAACAGATTTCGGTTTCGGCTGAAACTGGAACCACGGCCGAAAGTTCTGTTTCGGTTTCGGCCGGAATTCCAGTTTCGGTCGGACACTATTTTGTGTCTCAATAATCTTAGATAATTTTTAATTAGTGCAAGCTCTTGTGTCTGTAAGAAAATTATACAGACACAACAGCAAATTATCTGAATGTACACAATAATCAAGTAAAACATCTTTTTTCTCCTGGTTTTAATCATGTGGACGATTCAAGCAAGAAATGTGTCGATATTTAGCAAGCATTAAACATTTCACCAGATAAAGGTTTCACCATAGCGTCCGCAAAACAAGAGCATAACTTTCACGTCCGAGTTGTAGCCGCATTGCATCTGCGCGAACGATTGAATTCTAAAATCTCGTTTTTCACAGCTATTTCTGGGTGCGAAACTTAACGCCAATTTAAGTTTTATGTGAAAACAGGTGAAGATCACTTTGAGCAGTTTAATTTTAGGATTAATATTCACTTTACCTACTTTGTCTTTGGCAAATACAGTAGAAACTTGACGTTCTTTTGAGTAAAAACCAGAAAGTTGGCACTTTTGCTTCTTTTTTCAAATTATTAAGTAATAATGGTGTTAGAAATGTACTAAATAGTAATATAATGCCAAAGAACAACAATGTCAATAAACAGGTGATCCGAAAAACGAATGTATATGTCACCGGCAATGTATGAAATACAGGCATTGTATACAATGCCTGGCCCTTTTAGGCAACGTATGAAAAATGACCAAGGAGGGCTCGAGGGGGACTCGAGAGAGTTCGAGGGGGCTCTTATTTTACATATATATATAATATACTTATTTTACACATTGCCGATGGACCAGCAGGCATTGTATACAATGCTGAGGCAATGTATAAAATGAATCATATTTCATACATTGCCTGATCGTTTCAGGCATTGTATACCTACAATGCCGGATTATACACATTGCCGGTAACATATACATTATATATGAGAAATGTAAAATATATGTATGTAAATACCTAAAATATGACTATATTATGGCAAAGGAAATTAATAAACTATGTTCCTAGTGTTTTCTTCGTCGATAAACGAATAAATGTAGCGAAATTTGGTTTTAAAGAAATGTGTGGCAAAATCTTATTTACCTTTGAAAAGTGTGATTACTTGGATTGTTTCTTTTTATCACATCACAATTACTTAGAGCACAAGACACCATGGCTTCACGATACCTTTATTTGAAATTCTAATAAGGATTAACAAATATTTTAAACAAACTGTGATGCTCATTTGCAAGGCGGGACGCTAGAGAAAACTTGCTTGCTTCAGATGTTTGTTTTACCTAGTGATGTACGAAACTCGAGTCGTCGAGTTCTACTTTTGAAGACTCGTCTCGGATTGGCAGGACTCGGTGAGCTCAGTAGGCTCGTAAGCCCGAGCCTAGCCGAAAAACGAGCTCTCTGAGCCACGCCTCGAGGCTTCAAAAGAGTTTCAAGCCTTCAAAAGAGCTCGAACCTATTAAAAGAGCTCGAGCCTTCAAAAAGCTCGAGTCTTAAAATGAACGCGAGCCTCATAAAAAGCTTAGAGTTCATGTTTATGACTGTTATATCTCCGTAAATAATAATATTTACAATATCTCCATAAATAATAATAATATCTCCGTAAATAATAATAATATCTCCGTAAATAATAATATTTACAATATTATTAATTACGGAGATATTAAAGCCGAGCCTATCGAGCTCACAGAGCCCTGAAAATCTGACTGGTCTTCAAAATTAGAACTCAAAAAGATGAATGTCTTATGTTATAAAGAGCACCGTAGATGCTTAATCTATAGTGCTTTAGCTCTACTTACACTCATTCATTAGCAGCCCATCACAACTAGTGCGCCGAAAAAGACTCGAGTCGTGAAAAAGCCTCGAGATCGACTGAGCTCTCCAAAAAGGCTCGAGCCATGAAAAAGGCTCGAGCGTTAAAAAAGACTCCCGAGTCGTCGAGCTTCATACAAACGAGGCGAGCCCTGTAAAACGACTCCGAGCTCTGGACAAAAGGACTCGGAGGACTCGAGTCTTGTACATCACTAGTTTTACCCAAAATTTCAAACTCCGCCATTGTGTGACACACTTCCACGGACGATTAAATAATATTCTTCATAAGACTTATGGTAGTTTATCTTGACATTAGCAGTAGTACAAATAATTTATAGAATGAAACGAAATATTACTAAAAACCTTACAAAAATGCTGTTTCTCAAGTTAACATTATTGTAAATTTTTCGACAAAGAGCTAAAAAGCTGAAACCAGTATAAATCACAAATGAGAACCCACTCACAAATCAAAGGATTAATGCTGAAATTTGCCTGAACAACGATGAATTTACGTCAGGATTCAATCTGTTACCAGACGTGTGATTCCGTTTTCCATTTCAAACGAAAAATGGGAGTTCGCTGTCTCATTTTCCGGTGGGCGGAACAAGCTCGACAATTCTTATTGTCTAAGAAATATGGTTCTTAAAAAGTCTTGAGCTAAAAACATAGATGTAGCTAATCCTTTGCTAAAAACTTTCTGCACAAAATATAATGACAGAATTAGCTACTCAAAACAAGATGCGAGATTTCTATACACTCACACATAGATATTACGTACAAGCAATCTCAAGCCAAACCGGCCCATTTTCAATAATGTAGTAAGTAACAGAGCTCCTCATATCCTAGCGTAGAGTTTTTCAACCTTTTGAAATACGCGACTCTTTACAAGTTATAAAAATATTGCTACCTGCAGGGCCAAAAATGATAGTGATTTGAAAGACTATACCATGACAATATCTATAACAATTTGTCAATACCTGACGTGATACGTTTGTAAATTGTTAGAAAATAAACATGTCCTGCCCCCTACTCAAATGGCCAATTTTCAATTAGTTCACTAACTTAAAAATTAAAAATAAGCCGTAAACTCTGAAATTACGTGTCGGAGGCTTGTTACTACAGTAGCCCGTAATACATTTAAATTATCAAAAAGGTTACCGCTCGCCGTTGTGATATAGTTATTTATTACGAAATTATAGATCCTTTAACCCAAGTTTTACAGATCGCAACCCGCCGTAACCTATATTTGTATATCTCCAAAAATTATATTTTTTTAGTTTCGAGGTTTACCACATGGTTTAGCTATTGTCGTGTTCTACAGCTTTGTTTGATTGCCACTAATAATAGTAAGCCTATGGAAAGTGACCATACACAGATTTAAGACCAGATAAAGTCCATCCATTTTCATCTGGTCTTAAATCTGTCTATGGCTGCTTTT
The DNA here is from genome assembly GCA_928269145.1 of Agriphila tristella. Taxonomy (NCBI): domain Eukaryota; kingdom Metazoa; phylum Arthropoda; class Insecta; order Lepidoptera; family Crambidae; genus Agriphila; species Agriphila tristella. Next base: position 35,077,851 of record OV743433.1, on the reverse strand, counting down.
CATAGTCTTACTATTATCAGTGGCAATCAAACAAAGCTGTAGAACACGACAATAGCTAAACCATGTGGTGAACCTCGAAAACTAAAAAAATATCATTTTTGGAGATATACAAATATAGGTTACGGCGGGTTGCGATCTGTAAAACTTAGTTTAAAAGATCTATAATTTCGTAATAAATAACTATATCACAACGGCGAGCGGTAACCTTTTTGGTAATTTAAATGTATTACGGGCTACTGTACTATGTGAATTCCATACGATTCAACAATATCTGTGATTTACAGAAACTTGCGATGTGGTTTTTGATCGTTTTATTGTTTGTTTTTTTTTTAAGCTTTCAGTTAGCGAACGAATTGAAAAGTGGCCGTTTGAGTATAGGAGGGCTGGTCCAGTCTCTCATTTTTTTGTGGAGGTTTTCGAACGTAGAATTTGCCTTCTTCTTTTACCTGCGACCCCCGAGAAAGGTGTCGTGACCACCCTGGAGGTTGAAAAACACTGTCCTAGCGCAACAAAACAAAATGTCGGGAGGGTTTTTAAATACAGTCAGCGCGGCGCTTCTACACATAGATTTCATATTCTATTCCTTGCAGTTTGAACTATTTCTCACGAGTTCTTAAGCTTTGTACAGCCTTGAAAGTGGGCGAATTGCCTACAAGGTTAAAGTGGCATACAAAACCAGAAATTAGTTGTAATCTTACAAAAGAAAAGACATTTTTGACGACCTCAGTGGTCGTGTGGTTTTCTATAGTTCGTATTATACACCGGTTTTCAAGGTGTCGCGATCTCTGAGCTCCTGGAACTTGTCTATTTGGCTCAGGTCTGGGCACAGAATAACTAATCTGGGTATTTGTAGTTTCACTTGTCTCGAATTTCCATAACACAAGAACTTAAGCTATTTAAGTACTTTGGAATTAGAGCAATATTTGTTATATTGTCCAATATATATTAATTTTACATTTATTTAATAACATTCCGCTGCGTTACTCACTTTACGTTACAATTGTAATAGATGGTTCTGCCAACAGAACTGACCATTTTCCCGTACAAATATGGGTCGAGAAACGGCAATAACATTTGAACCTCCTATACTTACCGCGCCGCGTCGTTTTTAACCAACTTCAAAAATTTGAAAAGGAGGAGGTTGTCTATTCGTCGCGTATATATTTTTACTATGTATGTGCACCGATTACACGAAGACGGCTGAACCGATTGAAATGATTCAAACGTTATAACATGAGGTTTGTACCCAAATTGATCACATTTTTTGAAATTTTGAAATCGGTTCAGTAGTTTTTGAGTAATCTTGAAAATACTGTCGTCTTCGTTACCATTTTTATATGAATTCAAACGGATTTTCAACCATTACTTTTTTGTTTATGAACCGATTTAGATTTTTCTTTTTTGTTTGAAAGAAGACACCTTAAAAATGATACCATATTAATTTCATTGGTATTTGACTTTGAATTTTAAAGATACACGAGGGAACTCCTCAAAATCAAATAGGAACTGTACAGTGATTGAAATATTGGTAGGTTTATGACAATAAAAAATAAGTTAAGGACCTATCTATTGTCAAGGACGTTCTGGACTACAGTTGAACTGCGAAGGCCCAACGGAACTCCTGTGGAAATTTAGGTACTCGGGGTATTTGAAAAATGCGAAACATTTTAACGTTTTATTTTATAAAATATTCGCTTATCTACCACAAAAAAGTTTAAAATAAAAATGCTTTTTAATAAAAGCAAAACCTCCTTCAAAAATCTTAAAAAAAACAGCTCTATAAAAAGCAAGAAATAATGTTCAAATCGAATAATTAAAACACGTCTATTGAAGTCGGGTGGGGCTTTTAGAATATTAACAATACAATAAGTAAAAATATTACTTTCAGCTCCACCCGACTTCAATAGACGTGTTTTAATTAATCGATTCGAACATTATTTCTTGCTTTTTATAGAGCTGTTTTTTATGATTTTTGAAGGAGCTTTTGTTTTTTTTTTAAAGCTTTTTAAGTGGTGTGAACATTTTTGCCATTGATATCATCTTGAGATTAATATCTCAAGATGATATTTGACACGAATATTAAAAAGTTCTAGTATTTATTTAGATTGCTCGGATTTTTTTTATGCACAGCTAGGATAGTGATTGGCCTTCACCTCACCTGATGTTAAGTGATTATAAGGCCGAAGATTAAGGCGCACCACACCTGGAATCCTCATCACTGAGGAATATGCTTCTGGATCCTATACCTATCTTAACGCATATTGAATTGTAAGAATTGCGTTTTTTATATCTTGTATCAAACGATTATGGTAAATATTGCATACTTAGGTGCACTTTCGAGTAGCAGACTAGTGATTTCTCAACTAGTTGAAAGTTATTTATTCTCACAATTACCTATCCGATTACTTACCCATTGTGTGTAAACTTTTGTAAATAATTGTGATGTAAAATTCAGAGGTCTTTTTAATGCTGGCGATCAGTATGAACATATATAGGTACAGGAAGAAAAAAGCAGCCCGGAGTTTCTTGCCGGTTCTTCTCGTTACAAGCTAGGTCTCCCGCTTAGGGTTTGCGAACCGATGGCGTAGCTTTTATGACATTCGCAAGTGCTTGTAACAGCCTAGACTGCATGAATTATTGGAGTTTTAGTTTGAGATCCCAAGAAAATAAAGCAAGACGCTTTTTGCTTTCTGCAAAAGACTGTTGAAGATTACATTTGTCAGCAAGACGTCCCAGATGGGTAATAGAGTAAAAATTAGACGCTTGATAAAAATCGTTCCAACAAACCTGTGCCTCAGGGATATCTCCTGACTCATCATGTTAATCATTCCGTCTTTCGTTGTCAAATATAATACAAATAACTACCTTCCTACATAATAAATGATCTATTGTGCACAGCAATTTGAATATCATGAATCACTCAGATTATAGGATTCCACCAACGATATGTTATTCAAAGTTGAGTAAACTCATCATGACATAGTGGATTTACGACAAGATATAGCCCGCGTATGTCGGAAGCGATGCGAGTACGACATCGCACCACTTCAATAGGGCTAAGAATTCGCGTGCGGCACGCCAAACGTTCTTCTCTATTAACATACGGTTGATTATTTGGTTGACAAACGCTACAACTTTTACCCCCGTATCTATAGACGAGTAAGTAATGACTTGAGTAAAACTTGAAATTTTCTAATGCTTCTCATATCATATTCACATGCAATTTATAGTAAAACTCATCTTAAATGACTTCTTAGTGCAGTTTTGGTGAATTTAAGGTTAATTGATACTATAAAATGCGTATGAATATAATATTAGAAGCATTTGAAAATTGCAAGTTTTACTCAAGTCATTACTTACTCGTCTATAGATACGGGGGTTTCCGCCTTTATGGGCTTGAGGTTCGTCCACCAGTTTAAGATAAGACGCAGGGGTACCTGATTTGATTTCCAGGGGAGGGTAAATATTGTACTTTGTTGGTTTAGTTGGTGGTGCGGCGTTTCTGAAGCCTGCCTGATGATTGAGTGACTTGAACGTAGAGTGCCCCTCAATGTGGGGGGTAAATGTATGGAAACGATGACTGACTGGAGTAGGATTTATTTTAAGTCCGCCTGGCTAGCTACCACCATCTTACCTAAGTCTGACGCCATAACAACAATTTAAAAATTGTTGTGTTCTGGCAGTTAGAGGTAAGATAGCCAGTTCCTCAGTGATGAGGATTCCGGGTGTAGTGCGCTTCCACCTTCGGCCTTATCGTCACTTAACATCAGGTATGGTGAAGGCCAATCACTATCGCGTTGTGCATAACTAAAACTGATTCTGCGTTACGTACAAACGTAAAACCGTATACTTAAACTGTCGACTTTTGGCTTAATAGTTTTAATACTTTTATCGAGTTTGTACAACAGAAGTGACCAAATTCAGAGCGCTCGTAGTATACGATGTATTTTGATCTGTTGCAATCTGTGGGCACCATTCATTCTCAAGTGTCAATTTAACCGCATTGTAGGTAAGTATGTATACTTTGCTCAATTAATGTTCAATATTTTTTCATTGTGGTAGCCGCCGCGGTTGGGATAAAACCCCGTGTATTTCAACAAAGCGTGCATGTGAAAGGAATTCGACAAAGTAAACTTCACTCATAGGGTTTTGTAAGAGAGCTTTTGTGTTCCTGCGTGGGTCGCGTCATGAAATTTCTCGGAATATTTATACGTGCGATTGCTAGGAAGCAATTGACAGTTATGACTGACAGTATAATAATAGAGTATTTGATTGAATCAGGCGGAAGTCCCAAACCATTTTGAAAAAAAAATGTAGCTTACTTCCGCAAACAATATATGCAATATGCATCGCCCGCCCGCCCGCAAAAAATGCACATGCACACCACAAAATATCAGTGCACAATACCTGCATTTAGCAAGACAGCAACACACCTTGCACCTTCACCAATTAGGCTCTACACGTGTTTCGCCCCAACCCGGAGCATCCTCAGGATCGTGCGTAAACCAAAACCAAAAATTTGGTTTTGCAGGCATTGTGCACTGATATTTTGTGATGTGCATGTGAATTTTTGCGGGCGGACGGACGGTTCTTCTTGCATATATTGTTTGCGGAAGTAAGCTAAAATATATATATTTTTTAAATAATAATAGAGTATTTTATCTCAATTTTGTCAAAAAAAGACCACAAAAGAAGAAAAACCTTAAAATCATTTGTCCATTCCATTTTTTACTTGATACATACCTGTAACGTTCCGATATTTTTATATTCAGTGTAGAAAATGGAGCTTTAACAAAATGAAATGAAAACACCAGCGTTTAGCGTTGGCGTAATTAATTCCCATATAATAATATGATAAGATTAGTTGAAAATGTAAAAAAAAATTGTAAAGACCAAACTTGTTTTTCATAATAATTTGGTTTTTCCACCGATATCAATTTCAATTTGGTCGAGGTAAAGCAAAGGAAAGAAAAAAAAACTGACCCTAAGTTAGAAGGAGTTTTAGATGTGACTCCGAAAGGTAGCCGGGATCTTATTAGCCGAGAAATTATTTGACACATGTGCGACATTTTATTCGTAATGTAATAATGGCGAAGGTAAAGAATTTCTGGTTCTTGATTTCTTACGTTACAGAGATTTTTTACCAAGTTATTTATTCGTTCTTTTGTTATTTTTAGATGAAAAGAAATCCCATATACTTACCTTTTGTTTTTGAGAGTATTCTTTACCTCACGTGTTCATTGTATTTAAAAATCTATACCTATTTCATTTGATTTTTAAAATAATAAAGAACATATTTGGTAGGAATTGGTTTTGATTCGGTTTCTGTAAATAAACTTAGGTAATTGATGAAAAAAAGTTAGCGCCATCGCACACGGGCAACTTTTGTCTCCTCAAATATTTTGTCTGTCACATGGTTTGTATGAATAGTTGGCGACGATCGCGTCGCTTTGTGTGCGCGCTTTCATATAAACCCGTGGACTTGATGTGAGAGATAAATAAAATACTTGCGTAGACAAAAGTTGCTCGCTTACTGTTCAGTTTTTGTTTTAATTCTCATTATCTTGGGACATACTTTATCTGCGTAACTTACAATCAATAAAAAAGTATACTAACCTGTACTAGGCTAAATAACTCAATAAATAACAACAGCCACAACAGTTCAGTCTCTGACAATAGAGTAAATTCGGTCCAGATATTTAATGAATGAGCCTCAATAAATAGACTGGGGCTTTCAAGTGAACATAATATGTGCTGTCACGTACGGATCGGTTATGCACTCCTATGCTAGTTCAAGCACGATTTACTTTTAGTACACAAATCTGCAGGGTGATTTTAAAGTAATGGGATATTTACATTGGTGACTAAAGCCACACAACTTTCGCCGCACGGCTAAAATCGACCGTGTAAATGGCGATTCGGCCTAGGCCGCAGGTGACTGAACAAAATTTATCGGATCCGGTGGCCAAAACTGGAACTACCTTAGTACATATTGATACCTAGGTAACGCCATCAACTACATAGACGACAGCGACTCGATCCCTACAATTCAATTTTGGAAGCGACTTGCTAAGTGACTAGGTCGACTATCACAGGTGACTAAAGTCGACCCATGTGAATAGCCCTTAACGTGACAATCTTAGTCTATTTATTGTGCTCCTAAACGAGCAACATTTCCCGGCAAAGGCTGCAACACAGTGTCCGGCCCATAGACATAGAAAAATTTTCGCTGCGCTCAAGAAGACCAACAAAGCGTGGAAAAGAGACGTTAACATCATACGGACACGGTCTATGTAAAAAAGAGAAGGATCAAGTGACATGTGCCAACATTTTTTACAGTAAGAGCCCCTAGCGTCCCGCCTAGCAAATGAGCAATCACAGTTTGTTTAAAATATTTTGTTAATCTTAATTAGAAGTTAAAATAAAGGTATCGTGGCGCCATGGTGTCTTGTGCTCTAAGTAATTGTGATATTGTGACAAAAAAAAACAATCCAAGTAATCACATATTGCCACAAATTTCTCTAAAACCAAATTTCTCTACATTTATTCGTTTATCGACGAAGAAAACAGCATGGAACATAGTTTATTAATTTCCTTTGCCATATATAGTCATATTTTATGAATCTAAGTATTTTTTACGTATCTCATATAAAATGTATGCATTCGTTTTCGGATCACCTGCTTATTGACATTGTTGTTCTTTGACATTCTATTTCTATGGTCCGGCCAAATTTTCATCAATTGCCGTAATATCCCGGCCACGGGCCATATTATATCCGAACATGTTTGGTATGGCTGACATTGTTTTGATAGGTTTTTGTAATGGCCGAGAAATTAAGTGCCAATGATGCAGTCACATATGGCCGGGAAATGTATAGGAGCACAGCGTTTAGGAGCACTAAAATAAAGGATTTCATTACCCAAAATCATAGAATATGAATATAAGATTCTTGACCCAAAATAAGTAACCTGTTTTAATTTGAATAGAAAAGAGGTTTCCAATTTAAAAAGCAATATAATCCATTAACTTCATCACATCGGTAATTTAATAACAAAAGAATTTGGACTCTACGCTCACCCAGTTAAAGTTATAAACAGATTAATTGTTTCATTAAAGGCCTCTCTTTGTACGCAATAATTAGATTTGGGCCTAAACGGGATTATCGTGACCGTTCCAATTTGTTCTATCGCCGCCGCTGAAAGTCCCAATGCCGTTTTATAACTTCTTTAAAAAGGTTATTTAGTGTTGCCTTAATCGAGTTTATTGCTTGAATTTATTGCTTTCGGATTTTACATGTAAAATTGTTTAAAAGTCATCCTCTTTTGCTAAATAGGTTTATCCGGTTTCTTAGTAACATTAAGGTAATACACAATAGTAGATTGTTATACAAGACGCTAAAATGACCCATTGCATACGAGGTAGTTTTATTCCCGAGCTTTAGCGAGGGAATAAATAGAAACCGAGTTACAATGGGTTTTAGCGTCGTGTGTTACACTCTACTTTTCACTACGAAGGTGAGAAAAAAAAATACAATATTAAATAGGTACCTAGTTTATACTTACGTAAACGAATCCACTCATTTTTCTATCCTCCACTTCATAAACTTTTCATACAGTATTTAAATAAATGATTTGTGCTTGACGGCAAAAGATTAAAATTATTTCTTTCCTATTACTTACTTACAGTCACACAATTCAATCAGTTTGGTATTAGAGAAAAATTCTAAAGATTTCGCGCCTTTTTTAATTTCTACTGTAGCAGCTAAGAAACACAAACACAATGCACGCATTCTACGATCAAACTTAAAGTCACAGAGTATAAATAAGTCTATGATTTCACCGAAGAGATCGCTGCTTTTAGTTCCATTTTCAAAAATATAAATGAGAAACAGTATTAAGTCGAGCGAGTCTTTATTCGTGATTATGAATAAAGACTTTTTTGTTTTAGTAGGCTCATTGGTAATAGACAAACATTAAAAAAGAAAAAACTTTATCCCCTAGGGGAAATTTTGCTATTTTATCCTGGCTCTTGTACCTTACAATGACGTACTTTTAGAGCAAGAGGAGTGAAAACCTATTTACTTGTTGTATGGTCTGTGTTCCTAATAAACAGACATTCGAGTTTCTTTGCAGATTGTTTTTTTCCCTGACTTAGTCAGGACTTAATAATTATAATCTGAAAATTCTTATTAATTTATAATACGTAAATCCATAATAATGATATTTAATACGCTTAATAATTAACTCAACAATTATTTCGCCGTTGTTCTTTTGTTCTAATTCGAATATTTAACCAGACATTTTGATTGACCAACTTGAAAAATTAATAAGTAAATTAGAATATTACCTACAGATAGCAGTGGCCCCTACCATGGGTTGATGCAAACTGTTTTCGCTACCGTAAACTACTTATTGTTTTCTCTCTTTCACTCGTATTGACAGTGAGCAGTATATCCGATAGTTTTCGGTTTCTGTACATCAACTCGTGGTATGATAGAGCTACTGTTCAAATTTACTACATTACAAAGATTTTACATAAAATAAAATTAGTTCTGTTAACTACCTACTGGTTTTTATTTAATTTTATGCTTACTTTTGTCTATCAGCCATTTTTTTTTAATGTCCCCACTGCTGGGGCACAGGCCTTCCTTATGGGTAGTAAGGAGGATAGGCCATAACCCACCACGCGGGCCCAATGCAGATTAGTGGGTTTTAACGACTACAAATGCAGCCGGGACCAACGAACGGCTTTACGTGCCTTCCGAAGCACGGAGGAGCTCGAGATAATAAATTTTTGATCACCACTGTGTCACCGAGCTCCTCTCTTAAAATAGCAATATCAGAAATTAGTTCGATAGTTCTTTATTCATAACCATTTAATGATTTACTCGAACATAAAAACTTTTAAGTTCTCGATCGCAATTAAGTCAAAGAAAAACTTGGGAAAGTAAAAGATAATTTTATAAGTAATTGAACGAAACATCTGTCGTTCCTTCGGGACCAAAGTTACGGGAACAGATGTGGGTCCTTCGGGATTCTCGGTAATAGCATTTTAATATTCTGTGACAAAATTACTGCTCAGCACGTAATGCTGTTGAGATACAAGGGTGACTTTTGATTTTTGTCTGTGTAATATAGGCTTGTTGATGTTTTTAACTAAGCTTTGATTTGCTGAAACAATGATTATTTTAATAGAGTGAAGTGAAAACAGGAATGAATTGACAATATTGTAAGTACTTATCTAGAACGTAACAAGCATTTTGAGCTCAGCTGTACTATCACAACGATGGTAGTGAATAATGTTAATTAATAATTCGGCCTCTTAGATTTTTAGCCCGTCTATTCAATTAATAAAAATGTTTAATAAAAAAGTCAACTACAATAAAATTTCAGGAGCTGGGTGGCGCAGTGTTTTAGAGCCTGGCCAAGCGATTGCGGAGGTTAAGCAACTTTCGCAAGGCTCGGTCATGGGATGGGTGACCAAAATTTATTATCTTGAGCACCTCCGTGCTTCGGAAGGCAAGTTAAGCCGATGGTCCCGAGTGCATTTGCAGTAGTTAAAACCCACCAATCCGCATTGGGCCCGCGTGGTGGGTTATGGCCCGTCCTCCTTCCTCACCCACCCATAAGGAAGGCCTGTGCCCCAGCAGTGGGGACATTAAAAATGGCTGATGGACAGTAAAATTTCAATGAAATTATCTGTGACGATCTCCGTGGTCGAGTGGTTTGTACGCTGGTTTTCAATGTGTCGCCATTTCTGAGGTCCCTGGTTTGATATCCTTAGTTCTTTGTCGGATTACCCCGTTCCGGACTCGATCTCTTAGAGAAACTCCGAGCATAGCCCTTTCCATAGCTCGCTGCGCGTCTTTGAATTTGTGAACCAGCTCTACAGTGAGTGTCCACGTTTCGGCACCGTATGTCATGACAGGCAGGACGCACTGGTTGAAGACTTTCGTTTTTAGACTTTGTTGAATAGGCGACTCAAAGACTCGATAAAGTTTTCCATATACTGCCCAGCCCAGCTGTATCCTTCTGCGGGCCTCTTTCTCAAAGATGATTCCCGGTATATACTCGTACTGAATATTAACCAGGGTATAACAAATGCTTCAACAAATTAAGCTCATCCATGTTCATAAGAGATAATTTAGTCTGCACGACTCAGTTGGTACAGTACAGTCCCAGTGAAACATTAACATAATCTCCAAACTAAGTAAGTCGAATCAGTTCTTACGGAGTCGTTAGTTTAGCTAACTCGCACAGATTACGTTAAATTGAATACGCCGCTTTGAAACTAAGCAAATAGCTAAGAGGCCTGCGAGGCATCTCGCTTATGAACTGTGTGTGGTACAAGTGACAAAAGAAGAGTATATATCAATCTAAAGTCCATTCGGTTAGATAGTGTCACCCTTTCATCGCACCGCCTTTGCACGTGCCGCTTCTTGTCAAAGGATGCCGCCGCATAAATAAAGGATACCGCGTGCGGCGTACACCCGCAAGTCAATTTGGATTTTGGCAGTTTACATAGAAATGCCGTTGTGAAAGGTTGTGTTTGTTACCGGTATTCCTGTCTCTGAACACAAGTGCTTGCGGGTGTACCGACACTATCTAAACGAATGGACTTTATATTTTAAATTTATATTTATTTATCATAATTAAACGGGCTTATGCCCAATTACATAATTATGCTTACTAATCAAAATTAACAATATCATATTGAGATAGAAATAATTTCGCATCGTCAACAAATACATCGAAATCAGGATAAGCTGACAAGAGTGTGTTAAGTGCGTTTTGCATACGACAAAGCGGGGACTGTGCCCGAGCCACTGTGCGACATTGGGGTGTTGCAAAAAGCCGGTGTCTGCGATTAGAGCGAATACGCAAATACTTTATCTGGTACATACAAACAGGACAACTGCTCGACACACTCAGGTGAATCCATACATCCACGCAATATCATTGTAGCTGTAATAACTTCTGATCGCGCCCTTCTGACCTCCAACGAGTTCATCCCCAACATTCCTAGTAAGAATTTTGTAGGGTATAGAAAGGGATAATAGCCATAAATTCTTTTGTAATAATATCTAAGAAAAGCCTTCTGTATCTTTTCCAACATTAGCCTGTACTTGGCTTCATGAGGATTCCATATGCAAGAGCTAGACTCCAGTGAACTTCTTACAAGACTCAAGAACATTTAAAGTCAGTTTCTCATACGGTATTTATACGGGTGCTGTCGTTGTCGTCGGCAAGTGAATCGTGGTCGATTTTAGTTGACTAACGCTTAATCAAATCACTACCTCATTGAAATTAAGTTTGTGGTTAGATTTTACTAGCGATTGTAAATAAAAAGCATTAATTGACTAAAATCTACCAGCAACTCGCCTGCCAAGTCGAACCGTGTAAATACCGCATAACAGCTTATAAATTCCAGACAATACAGCTTTAGATTAACTATACATCTTATTCCGTTATAAAAATAAATTCTGGACCGAAACCTCACGTTAGTACGGTTTTTTAGAGCGGCAGAAAAAAAACTCACACATTGTTAAGTTTTCGATGCTTAAAATAAAGCTTAGTAAAATTCTTAATTGATGTAAGCTAATAGACGGATGAGAGTTATTGAAATGTAAATCGCTCATATCTTACAACATGGATTAATATTTTCTCTACTAAATTATATTCATAGCCCGTTTCATACGGCAAACTCTGAGACTATTTTGATTACAAATAAATACGTACAGTAAATACATTCTCATGTTGGTCTGATTGCTAACATACGTGGTCGAAGCTCATTATGGCATCAATTTAGTTTGGGTCCGATTGGCCGTTAAATTAATGTAGAAAAAAACGAAGTTACGGAGAGACAAGTTTTTTTAAGTCTTCTTCTTAGTCGGGGACTCTTGACAGAGTGGTCGTGGCCGACGATGGACAGGGTTGCGGCTCGCCGTCGCCACTCGCTCCCAGGGCGGCCGCACGACGTGCGATGTCTCTCCATCTTTGCCGATTTTCGGCGTTGCGAAAACGCTGTACCGCGGTCGACTGCGTAGTTTTCTTAATGAGGTCGATCCAACGAGTCGGAGAGCGGCCTCGTGGTCTCTTCCCCTCTGTGTGGCCTTGTACTACCAGCCTCTCCATCGATTTCTCGTTTCTGGAGATATGCCCAAAGAACTTAAGGATTCGTAACTGCACAATCGACGATAACCTGTCACGTATGTGAAGTTCTTTGAGGATGGATAAGTTGGTGCGGAACGCTGTCCAGGGTATTTTTAGCAGTCGTCTCCAACACCACATCTCCAGTGCATCGATTTTGCGGCGGTCCTGGAGTCTTAGCGACCAAGTTTCGGCTCCGTATAGAAAGATTGGAAAAACAAGGCTCTTCATTAGGCGGACCTTTGTGCTCTTGGTTATCCTCCTGTCTTTCCAAATCTTTCCTAATCGCTCCACTGCCGATCTGGTGATAGCGCAACGTCGCTTAATCTCGTCTTTGCATCCTCCTACTTTTTTAAGTATATGTTCATAAAAATAGCATTGTAAGTGACAAAAACTGTTTTCATTAAACAGGGTATCAGCTCAAAGCAACGTGGAGGGTAGAGCAGCCATGTCAAACTGAAAATCATTGCCGCATCAGGAGGATGTTCTTAAAATTGGACAAGCTCGCTACAAAATGTTACAAAATGAACATTTGTTATAAAAATAACGTTAAATATTACCGCTGTGTGGAAGCACCCTAAACGTATAATGCTAAACTATATAGCAAAATATTATAGTCTAATATGAAATACGCTTTACGCCTATGTTGTTTGTTAATGATTATGCTAAGCAACACGTTATCTTATCGTAATTGTTAACAACATAGGTACCTTTCGTTTGTTGAAAATTACTTACTTTTCTAGTTTGTCTTGAACTCCAAGTAACTCTTACCTCGTTCATGTTATAAATTTTATGACGCAAGCCTTTATAGCCAAAATAACGTCCCTATACAAAGGTTGCACGACCTCTGAAATGTCACGTAGTTGACATCATTGACGTTTGTTGATCCATGGTTGGAATTTTAATGAACCACCCTGTAAAATACTTTACAATGCTAAACATGCGTGTAGGCGTTAGCTCACCCTGTGAACGTGAACGATTTATCGCACAACTTTGTTATTCTGTTATGTAAATCGAGTTTATGTCACCTCTTTAACCTGTAGAGTTGTAAAGTTTTTTTATTTATTTCAATAATTATTGCTGTAGTAGGTACAGGTTTTTGCTGATGGGAGGATGGGCCATTATCCACCACGCGGGCCCAATGTGTTTAAGATAAAAAAAATACAAAAACATTGATTTTATTTTATGCTACCCACTAATTTATCAACCCAGAGAATAAATTATTACATTTTCATAATTCGTGCATATTATTGTATAATTATAAAAGCAAAAGTGTAGCAAACTAGTTCTTCGAAAAAAGTAATAATTTGCATGATAATAATTTACGGTATTTCATTGCGTGAAGTGAACAGTTAAAGGCACAGAATAAATAATACAACGTATTATACAATGAAATTTTATTTCACAGTAACTATTAATAATTTATTCTTTTATAACCAATGTTATTATTTACATAATCTAAACTCTTATATCACGTGGGTAACAGTACAATAAAACGCTCGCTTAAAATTGCTTCGGCCATGAGAATGTGTATTAGAGCTGCGTAAATAATCACAGTCGGGAAAAACGGTTTTTCTGATATAACTGTTAAAATTGTTATTAACGTTATAATTGTCGTTATTGGTGCTGGTTGAATCGAGTTTGCGCCAGCGTGAAGTTCGGCCAAGCTCTCTGTAACAAATTAACGTCATGATTAAAACTATCTACCAGTGATTTCCCTATAATTTACTTAATTAATTCACTTCTTAAGTTTACGCGCTCACTAGACATGAAATAAAACACTTTTTAACGGATACTAGCGCGGTTTTATTTAAAGTACTTTGGTAATTAGTTGGTATTTGGTTTGATTTTTGATTTTCCCGACGTTTCGTGACGTGGTCACGGGGGACTGACCAAATACCAACTAATTACCAAAGTACTTTCAATAAAACCGCGCTAGTATCCGTTAAGAAATGTTTTATTTCTAACTTAATTAAGTTCAATTTTGTTCTAAATACTTGGTTTAAGAACATTGTATGCCACCATCTACCCACCGAAAAGCATTTTTTTCATCTCGAAAAATAACGCTCGTAATAGTATTTAAGATAAATAATTTAAAAAAAAATTGCCGAAGAACTGAAATATATCAAACGTACACCCTATGAATTATTTCAGGCACCTATCCAAAATCTTTCACAAATGGGGGTTAGAAAGTTGGCAAACTTCCCTTTGTGCTAATGACATTGGAACTCGATTTTTTTTCCTTTATTCCATCAAATTAAGACGGAAAGATGAATTTCTTTTGTGTAACAAAAGGAGCTTCCGGAATATCGAAAACTGAGCTAATATAAAAGAATAATCTAATTAATTATTGAAAATTCTGTAAAAACGAACAACGTTACTGAAGGATTAATTAATTTTATAATAATAGCTTCCTTTTTGTTCGTTATTTAATAACGTTTTTCTTGCTTTGTTTCAAATGCGTACACAAATTCAAATTACTACAACAGTCATTATTTTTAGTTACTTATATATTATTTTTTACTTGGACTTGTTATCATAATGTTGGATACGTTACTTTAAATTTTAAAGTTTTAAACTTTAAATTTTAAAGTAACGTATCCAACATTATGATAACAAGTCCAAGTAAAAAATAATATATAAGTAACTAAAAATAATGAAAATACTGTATTAACCAATAATATAAGTAATGAAAAAAAATGTATTCATTGCATTGTCTTATAAAATGATATTGACTTAGAAGGAATCGGGAAATAGAAATAACATGAAAAAAATAAGAAGTCCCATTGTAATCGCGTTTGATTTTTTTTCAAATTCACGAATCGTATTTTCTTTAGCCATCACAGATTTTGCTAAACGAAAACAGATTCGATGAAGCGAGTAATTGCGTATTTGTTCTTTATTGTATTTCCTGTCTTATTTCAAATTGGACGTGCCTGTATTAAAATAATTGGAAAACACATCTTTTCTTCGCTCAATTAAACATTCATTTCCTCGTAGTAACACGAAGGAATCGCTTCAAATTTCTATTTGGATGTAGCAGTTATTTTTGCTGGAGATTGATAATGCAAACTTGTAAATCTAAAATGTAAAATAAGGAGACTTGAAAACATGATAAACATAACCGCTTAAGGGCCCTAAAATGTGGTAAACATAAACTTCGAAAAGAAAGTCAACTTTTTTTTATGAATAAGGAGTTTTGAAAACTTGGGATGCAATAGTTGCTTTCTAGTTCATACTAAGCACCCTTAGCAAGATCATTTTACGAGAAAAAAATGCGCATTATTACTCGATACAGTAAATTACTATCTATGGAAAATCTCATTTTCGCTTTTCAGCGGCAGATGGTGTTGTACAAATTTTCTGTACAGAATTACCTACATTTTTTTTCGATAGCAGTTCGTATGGGTCCGAGTAATTGAAATTTGTAGTTCTCAGTCATACTAGGCAAGGCTTTATGCATCATCACCATAATCTCACCGAGAGGTATTCTCACTTTTGCGAACGATGTTTCAAAGTGGCGAAAAGAGATGGAGCGAGAAAATGCTTAACCCTAAAAAAGGAGAGATTTAATTACCATTGAGCACATGAACGGATACCGTGTGCGACCGAGCCCCTCGTACTGCGCACGTGTAGTTCCCAGCATCACTGCTGTTCACCCTCGCTAGTCTGAGTAGACTGTCAGCTCCACCTGGGACTTGTTCTGTCTTCACACTGCACAGGAAATAAAGGTATGTTAATTAAGGGTTACTTATCAAACCACAACATTGAGAGTCTGTGTAGTTAAACTTATAGTACCTACTACGTGCGCTCGAAAACATTACAGGAATCTCTAACGAATCTCAAACGAGTTCGAGTGCGTGACGCAGTGTCTGACTGTACTTTGGCTATTTGAGAATCGGTTATTATAAGAATCTCATGTTTTGCGAATCGGCTATTTTGCGTTTCTGATATTATGCGCCTAAAGGGTGTCGACGGTCAGTGAGAGTCTATGTATATGTGCGTTGCTCTAGCTTGCGTTATACTAAGCTTAACTTCTGTAGTCTATTTTGCGTCGAAATACCATTCTGCAAATGTTGTTATTACGGCGACTTTCTAGATATTGCGAAGAGTTGATTCTTCTCGTTTAACGTTCAAAAATTATTGGATAAAGATTTTTGATACGAGGCAGTGATGAAATATTAGCTTGTTCCACTTTTTGCTCAATAATAATAATTTTAAATTTATCACAAGATTTTCATCATTTTATCAAGTATATAAATAAATGAATTTTATTAGATAGAACTGTTGAATAACTCATAAAATTTCATAGTACCACTATAATTTCGCCCACAGAAACCGGCTGTGGTAATTTTTATATTAACTCATAACCTTTTTACATATCACATTACGAAGCTAAAATTTTAGAGATAACGCGAACTTGATGTAGGAAAACGTTAACGTCAGACCCAGACGGTAAGCCAACACGCGAATAAGTTACAGACTACCATGAAAACTCACGAAAACTCTAAAACCAGAGCTGGGATAACAGAAATTTCGTTGGAATACACGGTTATGAAAAACTGGCACAAATGTGATAGAATTTATATTGAGTGTGAAAAACAATCACGCTTGAAGCTTCTTTTTTTCTGTTATCAAAAACTAGCGGCCGCCCGCGACTTCGTCTGCGTGGAAAGTGTTTTTGCTATCCCTCGAGAACAGTACTTTTATTCTGGATAGCCTCCGCCCGCGAAATCGTGCGCGTGGATACGGTAGAGAAATTTCTCTACCGTGGCGCAGACAATAGAAAAATCCCCAGATAGGTAGGTATCCCTGTTGCCCGCGATTTAACAGATCTCCTTAGTGTATGAAATCTAGTACTACGGAGAGTTCAAACTGTCTCCCAGGTTCTACCCACCTGAATTAGATGAAACATGGCTTAGGTTTTAAGTTGGACCCTATGCCACCAAACTATGAAAATCCCATCAAAATCTGTTCAGTGGTTTTTGAGTTATTTGCGCACAAACATATAGAATCTTCTGTATTACGCTTTGTAACTTAGTTGAGACCTATAATTATTTTCAACAAACAAGTGTTAATAAATATTTTCATAATTCATTCACCTCTCAAGCTTACATGAAATAAAACGGTAATTAGTTGGTATTTGGTTTGATTTTCCCGACGTTTCGGCACCTTTTCAGCTGCCGTGGTCACGGAGGACTGAAGCTGCTCGTGAGCCTACCCTCAAGCGATGAATTTATAAAGACGTTCAGAAATTAATATTAAACAAAAACTTTAATTGTTTTAATAAAAGTACCTGGGTGACCGAGATTTGCTCAGTTATTTATATTTTTTATAATATGGTGGTGTTTAGGTGATAATCTACATTGTTATTTCAAACATTAACTAGAATTTTTAAACTTACCTAAAAACAATAAAAAATTAAATACATTTACATTTATTCATTTACATAAATTAAAATCAAAAAGAAAGTCACCGAGCGGGATTCGAACCCGTAACACTCGTTTCTTGCCGTCCGTGTCTTAACCCGCTGGACGAGACGGACAGTGGCTGGCAGAGCGAAATTAGCGACCATATTCTGCATTTTCATGCGTAAAAGAAAAACGCATGAAAACTCGAAAACACGCGTTTTCCCAAACATAAGACTAATCTAAATCAATTGTTTACCTCCGAAAACCCCCATTTACCAAATTTCAGCGAAATCGTTAGAGCTGTTTCCGAGATCACAGAAATAAATATACAAGAATTGCTCGTTTAAAGGTATAAGATTAATGTTATAGTTTAATTTTGTGAATTTATTAATGCTGAAAAGAGATAATTTATTTTCAAAAGTTAAATTATTGTAAGTATATAAGTAAATGAAACTTTTGTAAATATTCATTTAAAACAGAACTAAGATTAGGAATATTAAAATTTAACTTCTCCCAAAGTTAATCAAAACAAGACTTGATATCATAATCAAATATGAACTTTTGTAAATTATGTAGATTTCAGGTACTAATGAAATATAATTATGTAAATTCGGAAACGTACCTATAAAAATATTTTGTTCATTTCAATTTTCACCAATTAATAATTTAAAAAAGTTGCTTTGAGTTAGCATTTTTTAAATTATAAATTCTTTTAGACGTTTCGCTTATCTATGAGGTACTTATATGTATAAATTAAAGTTTACTCACTGGATATAGAGACATACAATTTTCACCGTACAATATACCTCTGGATTTATTATCATTATATTTTTTATTTCAGGCAGAGCCCAGAGAGTGATAATAACAATTATCATTAAAGACTAGGTTAGTATATTACAATAAATTATAAGACGGTACCAGATATGAAAGTGGTTAAAAATTCCACGTAAAGTATTGACCATCAGCCATTTTAATGTCCCCACTGCTGGGGCGCAGGCCTTCCTTATGGGCGGATAAGAAGGATGGGCTACGCGGGCCTAATGCGGATTGGTAGGTGTTAATAAAAAAATTCACAGATTTTACAGTCCCCGCAAGAATCGGAGCATTGAAAATGAACACCAAAATTTACGAAAAACCAAAATCAAATCAAAGGCAAAGTCCTATTATATGTTTAAAGTTACCTAGGTAGTACCTATTTATTTTTACGATTGTGACACTCGGCTCCGCCTCGTGTCACAAAAGCGCCCGCTGACTGCCTCGACGCAGCCGAAATATTATTAACCTATTTTCAAAATTCCAACGAATGCACTTCTCGTCTACTTTTGCATCTTTTAACACTATTACCATGACGATCGGCCAATAATCATAAAAGCTACATCACTTTTTATGTACGGAAACACCCGTTTTTCAACAATTCCAAATCTAAAGGGACCACCTACAGGTCACAATTATTAACCGATTTTCAAAATTATTTCGCCATTTGGTAGCTAAACTAATACCCTAGGACCTTTTTTTTATTTTTTCTTAAGTCGGTTTTTGTTTCGAAATATTTACAATTTAGTAAACAAACACCCCCCTAAAAACCCGGAATTTTTGGAATTTTGCAAAATTCCAAAAAAAGTTACCAGTAGATTTTCAAAATTCAAAAGTTCACACGTGTCTCGATAATTTCCTCAACTTATAGTACTATTTTCATCTCGATCCTCCCAAAATCTTCGGAAATATGTCCAAAAATACGTCTCAGGCGATTTGCATCTGATAACCATTTTCAATGGTAAAAATGCAAATGCAGCCGCGTCTTTTTAGCTGTGGTAATCATATACGAGTACTATAACGGTAAGCTTTTAATGTTACTTTGCAGCTAAACAATGACAAAGCGACGTAAAAGTGGTATAATTACGATCCATCATCGTTTGAGTTCGGCTGGCGTCACTTAGTCCGCGTATCCGAAGCGTCCGTTTGCCAAATCGTTTAAGGCTCGGTTGTGCGGAAATATTTGTCTTTGTCTTTTTCTGCACGTGTAAAGAGTATGGAAAATAACCTCACTTCTGCACTTTTTAGATGTTTTTCGTTCTTTTTTCATAATAATTATATTTAACACAATTATCTTTCTTGAAAAAAAGTTATTGGAGCTGCTTCACAGTACGTTAAGGTATATTTTGATGAAGAATTCAATACGTTTCCGCTATTATTTATGCCAAATATATGACCCTACGCAAGCGCCTTTGATGATATTCTGTTTATTTTTTACTATCATCTGTGAGGTTTATACACAATTTAATAATTGTAGCTAGATAATTTCTTTAGCTTGTCATATGTATTTTTTGGGACACAACTTTACGTTTTCTTTAAAAATATATGACCCCCGATACCATGTTTTCCTATCATGGACCCATAAGCAAGTATGCCAGACGCCATGCGGTCTGGATCAAATATAGTAAACACTATAGTAAAATTACATAATCCGAATGCCTATGGCGACTTTGGTAAATTTATATTTGTAGTGACGCTCTTTTTAAGGGTTGAACACTGGATAAAACTAGGTTACTAAAGCTTATCCATATGTATAAACATTTTCTGCTTAATATAATTCTTCAAGTACTTATAGTGAACTTATCTGACCCGGTGAGGGGGTCACCACGTCACTGTTGGTGAATATACAAAACGACATCAATAAGTATCTACTTATTATTTAGTTTTAGCCATCTAGGTCAGTAGAACTAAACAAAAAATTCACAGATTTTACAGTCCCCGCAAGAATCGGAGCATTGAAAATGAATACAAAAATTTACGAAAAACCAAAATCAAATCAAATGCAAAATCCCATTATATTTTTAAAGTTACCTAGGTAGTACCTATTTATTTTTACGATTGTGACACTCGGCTCCGCCTCGTGTCACAAAAGCGCCCCTGACTGCCTCGACGCAGCCGAAATATTATTAACCAATTTTCAAAATTTCAACGAATGCACTTCTCGTCTGCTTCTGCATCTTTTAACACTATTACCATGACGATCGGTCAATAATCATAGAAGCTACATAACTCTTTATGTACGGAAACACCCGTTTTTCTAGAATTCCAAATCTAAAGGGACCACCTACACTACAGGTCACAATTATTTACCGATTTTCAAAATTATTTCGCTATTTGGTAGCTAAACTAATACCCTAGGACCTTTTTTTTCATTTTTTCTTAAGTCAATATTTTTTCCGAAATATTTACAATTTAGTTAACAAGCACCCCCCAAAAAACCCGGAATTTTTGGAATTTTGCAAAATTTCAAAAAAAGTTACCAGTAGATTTTCAAAATTCAAACGTTAACACGTGTTTCGATAAATTCCTCAACTTTTGGTACTATTTTTATCATGATCCTCTCAAAATCCTCGGAGATATGGTTAAAAATACGTCTCAGGCAATTTGCATCTGATAACCATTTTCAATGGTAAAAAACTCCCAATCGGATTTAATTCCTACAAAAGGTTTTATTGTTTTAATAGCTTCATTTGTTGCTAAATATGACTGTCCTAGGTCCCCCGGCTGAGTTGTGCTTAAGTGGTGGTAAAAATGTACCCCAAAAGGGGTATTTTCGCGGTGTTTTGGTTATATCTCGTTTTTCATCAAGATTGTGTAAGAAGATTTTAAAGTTGGGTAAATTTAAAACAATATGAAGGTGAATGGTTTTGATACGAATAATAGTTTCGGAGACACAAAGCATACTATATTTAATACCACTAACACATGTTTCGTTTGCAAAATAACTTTGTTTTCTATAGTGTTTGTATAAATAACAAAGTTCTATTAGCGGTTTTGGAAAATGTGCTATATCTCTAAAACTGCTAACTATATCTCGTTCAAACTAATTTTCGTTGAAAACGTTTATTAGGGTTTACAGCATATAAATTTTATAGATTTTTCCCTCTCTTATTTCAAAAGTTACACGTGGGGGACACACAGGGGAAATTTTAGTAATAATCGTGTAATTTAAAAAATTGGCCTAAATTCGAAAAGCTGTGTCTCCAAAACTTTCGCTCGTATCAAAACCGTTCTACCCTCAAATTGTTTCAAATTTAACCAAGTTCAAAACCTTCTTAGACAATCTTGATGAACAACCAGTCCTTCCAGGTCAAATCCCCTATCGGGGTACATTTTTACCCTCCACTTAAACTTAGGATTGTCATATTGGGCACCAAAAGATGCCATTAAAACAATAAAACCTTTTGCAGGAATTAAATCCAAATTAAATTCTAACGGTACTGAACTAATCGGGTCAACTTTACTTAAGATGGAGGCCAATATTAAACACTATTTTGTTATTCTAAACTCAATTTCGTTATTCATGAAGTTTTAATTTTTATTTTAACATTTGGCTCATCTATCGAATGGCTAAATGTAAAGTAAGTATTTATTAAAGGGATTGAACACTGATTTACGGCGAAAGTTAACGAAATAAATAAAACTGACCTCAAAGAGGGTTTATTGTGCTATAAAAACCAATTTAGGTATCAATATGGCCAAGGGATAGATGGAATACGATCGAAGCCTGCGATATCTGCGAGAAAAGGGTTCATGAATTATTCACGACTGTTTTGGTTGGTATGTTAGTAAACCACATCAGACTGCCAATGGGTTAATGTCCTAAGCCCACATTTTGTTTCTTCGTAATAATCCCTAGCTGCGTTCGTATTATTCTTTCTCTCTCATCTTAATACACAAGACATGTTATGCCTTTATTGTGTTTGATCATTAAATAAATTCATGATTGTGATTGTACACTCTACTTCTTATTAAAAATACCAACAACTCTATTACATCAAATTCTTCCCATATAATAACTTTCACTAGTAAACATTATCTTTCACATAATATATTTTACTTCATAATTATATAGGTTCATTTTATCTACACAGCCGTCAAGAGAGAAAGTAAATAAAGAAAATGTAATGAAAAATTCGTTCAAACCCAGCCCTGGCAAAACAGCCCAGCTTTTAACATATTCCCTAACTTTCATGTTACTCAAAAGTTATCAAACTGATAACGAGGGTAGGTTAACATGTCGAACATTTAATCGTGCCTAACCCAAAAAGCCTTATTTTGTTTTACCTACCTCCTGCCTCCACAGTACAGCCAGTTGTAGGCCAAGAATTAAGCTACGTAAGTTTGGCCTAACTCGCATAGCGGGGGTAATTTTTCATACTTAGTTTGCAGTCAGCACATTATGTATGAAAATTAATCCAGTTTCAGTAGAAGAAAGAATATTGCTTGAAGATTTTTTGTGTTTTTGGTTTCGTGACTGGAGTCACTACCTTGTTGAGCAGAATACCAGTGCAGCAGACTCCGCTTGCTGTTTATACTGAGCTCAGCACAGTTTTGGCACCGCACGGTGGCGACGACGGTACGCAATATACTATGGGCAACAGCGTCGCTTAACCAGTTAGCAACAAAATTCGTGTGCGCGTGTCAGAAATGGTCAGAAACATGGAGAGAATTAAAACAAAATAAATCAATTTAAGTAAAGTAATGTTTATTAAATTGAATCGTCCAATTTCTTTTAACCTACCACCTGTTCGGACGTCTTTTTTTTAGCTGAGAGAAGAACAGGCGGAAGAAACTCGTCAGCTTTATCAAATCAGATATTTACAATTAAATCATTACAAACTACAACAATATAAACTTAAAGTTATCAGTTAATCTCTTTATTAAACTATAATACTAGCTACCAAGCAAATGCAAAAGAAATCTGTATATAATGTACTTTACTTATTATAACTACAAATAATCGGAATAATCATAAAATTGGGAATGAAAATTAACAGCGGATAGCCTTTGAAAAACAATCAACTCACACACAAAACAATTAATTCAAAATAACACAATACAATGAAGAATTTACTTAACTTAAATCCCGTAGTGCTCCAAACTTAAAAGTGAAACGTATGCTCCATTTTCCATTCCTTAAATACCCACTAAATTCAACACAAAAGGTTTACCCCTCACACCATTTTTTTAACCAATCATAATCGACCATACTATTTGTACGAAAAAGTAATATCAGAGATAATATTTTATAAAACAATTACGTTGTAATCTTTTTGAAACTAAATCCCAATGAATTACAATAATTGTTATATTCATTACTGTAGTCTTACTTGCTTAAATTCTTGAAAATACGTTCAGCCAATGATAGGCGTTACGACTAACTATCGTGAAATTATCAAATATAATAAATGGTAACTTATTTAAAACTTGCTAAGATATGTATTAGATATTTACATTATTTTTATAAGAACTGAATCAAAATTAAATGTTAAACAATACATGATTTGATCATACTATTACCAAACATTATTTATCTGAACGTGTAAGGCAAAGGCAAATGTTCATACAGCCAAAAATACAATTATTGGAAAAAAGCTTTACTTAAAATCCGTCACGGCCATTCTGACAAGTACTTCGCTCTCGAAGTACAATTTTAAACTTAAGTTAGATATATTAATAACAATCATAATGGTCTTTAAAAGTTACAAGACAGTCACTGTTAAAACCACTACTGCCAACAATGGGCATTAGTCTTAAAAATAGTCACAGTCAAATATGGCTCGCAAGCTTCTCAATCATGGCTCGCAAGCCTCTTAACATGGCTCGCAAGCCTCTGCCCGCAGGCACATCTCAAGTCATCAGTCATAAGGCAATAGACCATCATAATTATTATCAATATAATCTCCCACTTGTCTCATTTGATAAACAATCTTCACGCATCTCTTTATTGATGTAAAACTATTAACCTATTATAAGTAACAATTTTGATTTAATAAGACACAATATACAAATATTATATATATAAATCGACGAAGACAACTGTCAGAAGCTGTTTACTAAATAGGACAAGCAGCAAGATAAATTCACTGTATCAATATAACTCCTCATAATGATATTTTTTTTATCAATCAATATGATCAGAAAACAAACTTACTAAAACAAATTATCAAAACCATTATCATCATCATTATCTTCAATCATGATAATTATAATCATCACCATCTTAATAATCCTCATTGCAAACAAATTATCATAACAATTATCATCATCATCATCATCTTCAACCATCATCATTATAATCATCACTATCTTAATAATCCTCATTAGCACAATTATCATCATTATTATAATTTTCATATTATCATTACATAATCTAAATAGAAATCAAACTGTAAATCGAAATCATGTTCAAAATCTAAATCGAAGTCATAATCTAAATCGAAGTTATAATCAAAATCGAAGTCAGTCTAAATCGAATTCATAATCCAAATCAAAATCAGAATCTAAATTGAAATCAGAATCGAAATCGAAATCAGAATCGAAATCGAAATCAGACTAAATCAAAATCTCAATCGAAATCAGAGTCATAATAAATCAGAATCGAAATCCAAAACAAAATGGAAATCGAAAACAGAATCGAAATCTAAACCAGAATCGAAATCGAAATCAGAAATATCATAAATCGATAATAAGTGTAAATTGAAACTCAAATATTATAAATCGAAACTCAAAATCGAAACTAAAATGTAAAACGTAAACGGATATCAAAATGGAAATTGAGATCAAAATTTAAATCAAAGTCAAAATGTAAATCAAAATCAAAATGTAAATCAAAATGTAAATTAAAATCAAAATGTAAATTAAAATCAAAATGTAAATCAAAATCAAAATCTAAATCTAAATGTAAACCAAAATTAAAATGTAAACCAAAATCAAAATGTAAATCAAAATCAAAATCAAAATGTAAATCAAAATCAAAATGTAAATCAAAATCAAAATATGAATCAAAATCAAAATTAAAATTAAAATCAAAATCAAAATGTAAATCCAAATCAACATGCTAATCCAAATCAACATGTTAATCCAAATCAACATGTAAATCCAAATCAACATGCAAATCCAAATCAAAATGCAAATCCAAACCAACAAAATGTAAATCGAATTTAGTAAAATGTAAATTTAGATCGAAACCTAAAAATCGAACACTTAATCGAAATCTATACCTTAATCAAAATCTAAATCAAAATTGAAAAAAAACTAAAATCTAAATCTATTTTTTAATCTAAACCTAAACCTAGATTTAAATCTAAGTTGAAATCTAACCCGAAATCTAATTCAAGATAAACACCGAAATCTAAATCTATCAAAATCTAAATTTAAAAACGAAATCGAAAATTGAAACTGAAAATCGAAACCGAAAATCAAATCCGAAAATCAAATCATAGAAATCAAATTCGAAAATCAAATCCGAAAATCAAGTCCTATAATCAAATCCGAAACCAAAAATCATAATTATAAAAACAAAACCAAAAATAAAATAAATAATCAAAACCGAAAGTATAAAATCTAAAGTCAAAACCTAAATCAAAAATCAAAACCGAAAATCAAAATCTAAAATCAACATAAAAAAATATAAACCGAAAATCTAAACCAAAAATCAAAATATAATATTATCATGAACTTGGGTACAAACAAAAGTCTCTGAATAAATTACTCAAAACATACGCGTCTGTTGCAATTTAAACCCACCCAATCGTAAATAATAAATCCGAATGACATCGAATCATACATTTTAAACTTTTAACTTCTTGGCGTAGCAAGATTAATTACTTAGGAGACAACATAATCAAATCTAAACTATTTAATTAAATCTATATTTAGATACACCTGAATAGGTTGCCTACCTGTCGTGTAATCAATAACAAAATTATTGAAAATTTACCAATTTTTTACCAAAATTATAACTATAAAGCACTTATATAAAGTACAATTATAATTACAATTATTAAGTAATTATGATTAATAATTGTGTTAATGTGTGAACATTAGTTTAGCATGTGAGCTTATTTCTTATCAGAAAAAAGCACAAATTAAAAAGAAACAATATCAGCCTTTTTAGTCACACATAAATTGCTTATCATTATTTTGAATTTTCAATAATGCTAGGATTACTCTGCGCAAACATTACTGAGCGGGATTCTATTTTATAGCTAACTTTTTTAAGTAAAAGAAATATTGGTCAGCATCATATTATTATACATTGCTCCGATTCTAAATAAAGAAACTAAAAGCATTTGTGTCGCTGTCGCCCAAGACAGCGCCTACAAAAATATTCGTTGTCTTAGTTGAGACAGCCAGGAATCGAACCCGGGGATCTCGAGAGACAGACACCATGAAAACTAGTGTACTACCCACTCGACATTGTTGGTCGACAAAATACATAATAGAACAAAATAAAAACTTTCAATATATTTAAATTGAGAATGAGAATGCTAAATACTGTGGCAGGGTAAGTAAATAAAGGACAAAAGTAAAGACACTCTGCTTTAAATAAGGGAAACAAAATAAACCCTCAAATGAAAAACATTAAATTCTTACTTAAATGTTACTATCTACTTTGCGATTCGAAACATACGTAGAAATTAAAAATTAAGAAATGATTAACTATAAAAAATTTGGTAGCAATGAATAATAATAGGTACTAGTGCAGAAGTAAATTGGCTGTGCTTCAATAAAATTTAAATTTTCTAAGGCTTAAGTATCTACAAACCCAAATATTTCATTGTAAACTTTAAACAGACTTAGTAAAAAAGATCTACCTACTTATTACGTACCTACAAATGAACAATTTAAACTCGTTTTAATCCCATTTACTTAGACGCGAGACCAATTACTCAGGCTTTTGATAAACCACATCAGTATCACAAATACCGTCACAAATTAATTTTATAAACATCTTTAGTTAATATTAATTTCTCAATGTATTTGATGTTAATTTCGTCGCAACAAATTTTATTCTTTTTCCACATCAAAACAATAAATAAGTATTAAACTAACAAAGTAGCAATCTCGTAAAATAAATTATTAAAACACAGCCACTAATGGCCTTACCGGCTAGCGGACTTTGAAGGAGGATCTCTGAAGACTTCTCCTTTACTTCTCATTCTTCTTTCACTGACACCAGCTGGCTGCTACTCAGGTCTCAGGATCGCAACGGCAGCGGAGCGAGGTCTCGTCAGCATCCACCCTGAAAATCATCAGGAATTGGTGTTAATATTTTGTAAATGGACCGAGTCGATACCCACTTCTGATGTCAGAAATGGTCAGAAACATGGAGAGAATTAAAACAAAATAAATCAATTTAAGTAAAGTAATGTTTATTAAATTGAATCGTCCAATTTCTTTTAACCTACCACCTGTTCGGACGTCTTTTTTTTAGCTGAGAGAAGAACAGGCGGAAGAAACTCGTCAGCTTTATCAAATCAGATATTTACAATTAAATCATTACAAACTACAACAATATAAACTTAAAGTTATCAGTTAATCTCTTTATTAAACTATAATACTAGCTACCAAGCAAATGCAAAAGAAATCTGTATATAATGTACTTTACTTATTATAACTACAAATAATCGGAATAATCATAAAATTGGGAATGAAAATTAACAGCGGATAGCCTTTGAAAAACAATCAACTCACACACAAAACAATTACCTAATTCAAAATAACACAATACAATGAAGAATTTACTTAACTTAAATCCCGTAGTGCTCCAAACTTAAAAGTGAAACGTATGCTCCATTTTCCATTCCTTAAATACCCACTAAATTCAACACAAAAGGTTTACCCCTCACACCATTTTTTTAACCAATCATAATCGACCATACTATTTGTACGAAAAAGTAATATCAGAGATAATATTTTATAAAACAATTACGTTGTAATCTTTTTGAAACTAAATCCCAATGAATTACAATAATTGTTATATTCATTACTGTAGTCTTACTTGCTTAAATTCTTGAAAATACGTTCAGCCAATGATAGGCGTTACGACTAACTATCGTGAAATTATCAAATATAATAAATGGTAACTTATTTAAAACTTGCTAAGATATGTATTAGATATTTACATTATTTTTATAAGAACTGAATCAAAATTAAATGTTAAACAATACATGATTTGATCATACTATTACCAAACATTATTTATCTGAACGTGTAAGGCAAAGGCAAATGTTCATACAGCCAAAAATACAATTATTGGAAAAAAGCTTTACTTAAAATCCGTCACGCGCGTATCGCCTCTGTACGAACCAAAGGTATGTTGTAACGGTGCGGCGCGGCGTGCAAGCGATTTAAACCATAGGAGTGGTTAAGCGCCGCTGTTGCCCATGATACGTCCATATATAGGTATTTAAAATGTTAAGTTTAAATTATTTTTGTTATTTTTATATATTTACGCATTCACTACATTATAATTATGTTATCTTAACTTGACTCTTTTTCGGAGTCAGATTTGAAAAGATTACGGGTTCTGTAATGTTGTAATACTAACAAATTTGTCTGTAATAGCTTAGAAACAGTCGGCTAAAAGCTTCTAAAGTTAATAGAGCAACAAAAATACGGTCCGAAAATCCGATTAAAAACATTAATTAAGGTAAACTCATACCGTACAATTTGAGCAGGGCCTTTAAAAGGTACCGGTTCACTTTGTTGGCTATTTAAATTTTCAGAAGTGTCTCGCTGGCTTTTAAAACTTTCTTGAATAAGTGCTTGTGTGGGCGTCCCAATGTAGCGTAGGTATCATTGTTTATTTATAAGTAATCCGCTTCTTTCGGCACAGAGTAAGGTTATCGTGCACGTAACAGTTGAAGGCCGATATTAAAGTCAGGAAATCTCTTACTAATACATTGTAATCCTTTCGAAATTGCTCCGAAATTTGTAAATAATATTGGATGGTAATAAATGGACTGAAATACTATATTAATTTTAGACACCTTTTCGGTGAAGCTCTGTTTTGTTACAAATGCTAAGTAACTAAGTACTAAGTAGAGTAATAAACTTTGTCACGATCAATAACAAAGAAGTTATTTCTATAGAGGGAATAGAGATGAAAGATTTTGAAATGGGATTTTGTCTATACTTATTCAAATTCATGTAAATTCGTAACTTAGTGTTTCTATGAGTAATATGGATTATAGTGGCTGGCGTATCCAGGATAAGTCTAGGTTCACAGATGATATTGTCGACTCCTTTGTCATAGTATTTTACGTGATGCTGCCCTTGAACACTCGAATCTCGTATAGCTACGCTAACACAAAGTGTTTAGTGCTGAGCTATACACCAGTGTGAAGGAAAACCCCTTTTGTACTTCCACTTCCTGATACCGCCTGTAGTACCGTCTTAGTGTTCAATGCCCGACCCTCGTGTATCAACTCCAGCAGAATTCAGAACAGTGCGAGAGATAATTCCTGCTGTTGCTGCCCCTAATCATTTTACGCAGTATGAATATATTCACGCATAGGCTACAGATCAGACCAAAGGTTAGCCTCGAAGTTCTTCTATTACCTGTTGCTCATGAAGTAGTGAGGAGCTCGGTGGCGCAGTGGTTTAGCGCCTGGCCCAGCGATTGTGGAGGTTAAACAACTTTCGCAAGAGTCGGTTATGGGATGGGTGACCAAAAAATTATTATCTCGAGCTCCTCCGAGCTTCGGAAGGCGCGTTAAGCCGTTGGCCCCGGCTGCATTTTGCAGTCGTTAAAACCCATTAATCTGCATTAGGCCGACGTAGTGGGTTATGGCCCGTCCTCTTTATCCACGTATAAGGAAGGCCTGTGCCCCAGCAGTAGGGACATGAAAATGGTTGATGGACATGGAGTAGTGACAGCACTCAACGTCAGATCGTCGTGTAGCCACCCCAGCAAAGTTTGCCCGTGCGTCAAGCCCTGAAAGTAGAAGTAGGATTGCCAGATGCTCCGTATTTTACTGCTTACTCCGTTTTTCAGGCTAAGATGATACAGAAACCCGTAATTTCAAAAATAAAATACGGGGTAAGAGAATCTGTGGTAAATAGAAGAAATAAATTATCTTCACAAAGACAGCTGTTTTGATAGACTCCCGTAAAAAAACTGAAACCAGTATTTTGTGCTGGTAACCCTTAAATAAAGTAGTGGCAAGTGGCTACCGCTACCTGCAGGTCAGTACGAAGGTCACCTTCTTTTATAGCAATAAATTCTTTTACTAACTGATGATACCCCTAGACAGAACAGTGCGTCTGCAGAACTTCATGGGTCTTCTATTACCTGATGCCACCTCTAGTAGTGTCGGCATTCAGCGCCCGACCCTCGTGGAGCCACGTCAGCACCGCTGGCGTGTCCACGTGACGAGCTCTGCAGACCAGCGCGAGAGTTGAATCCGCTTCGTAGTACTTCTCTTGAAGAGGAGCACCGGCTTCATCCACCACCCAAACTTGAGGTGCTTGGGGGAAAATATTATACAGGATGTTAATGAATGAAGCGAAAATGTAAAAAAAACCGTTTCTTCGGAACTGAACAACTTCTACTATAGGAGCAATACTGAAGTCGCGAAAAAAAACCAGCCCCCCTACTCAAATGGCCAACTTTCTATTCGTTTGAACGCTACGCTTACTATTAAAACTTTATAATAAGCACTAAACTATAAAATTAGGTGCCGTAAGCTTGACAATTCCATCCGTTACATCGAAGTCTGTGATTTACATAAGTTTGCGACATGTGATTTAATCATCTTAGCTCATATATAAGCTTTAAAAGTAAGCGTAGCGTTCAACTGAATAGAAAGTTGGCCATTTGAGTAGGGGGGCAGTTGCTTCATACATTTTTAAATTTTCGTTTTTGTATGACACAGCTGATTTGTTTTTCGCAAGATTAAAATTTATTAACATTGCTAGTATGTGTGTAATGATAGTAGTCAAATAAAAAAAGCACACTGCAATCTCAGAGACTAACGCCCGTTTTCACCAAATGTCGCCCGAATCTTTTCCTTACTACAACTCATCCAAGATAGTAAGGCGCATGAAAGCTGCATGATAGCTAAGTTTATGACAACGTTTTAAAGACATAGGCGATTCCTACGTTTGGCGAAAACGGGCTTAAAACTATTAAACGTATAGGTTGAAATAATGTTATAACTAGCAAGTCAGTTGTTCGATTGGGAAATCAGGTCAATTTTATATCCTCAGCTAATTCAGTTATCAAAATAATCGATGGCATAGAAACTCACTACGCTGCTAAATCGAAAAGTATTTTTTTTTTTCCAAAAATAAAGTTTTTTGGAAAGACCCATAACTACAAATCCGACAGAGAGCTGGAAAACAAACTTACTATTGACATGCAGATAAGTCCTGCTGACCCTCGGAGGGTGAGTGGATATCTGGCACTCGTAGACCCCCTCGTCTTCAGGTTTCACCTCCCTGATGAGCAGCTTCCAGTTGCCAGGGTATCTCCTGGCTACCGAAACTCGGTTGTCAGCTGCGTACGTCGCTGCTCCAAAGGTGAGCAGTTCTGGCATTTCGTCTCTACCTTTTCGACGGACCCATGATACCTGAGACAAAAAAAGAAGAAAATAAACATATTATTTATTCAAATAAGCATATTCACGAATCCTTATTAATATTTTACCTATAATATTTGGTTTGTTACATACGCCTTCACGTCTTTACTACTCAACTGATCATGAAATTTTGCATGCACGTTCTCAGGGGTACCTTTCGTTCAGAAAAAAGTACTGTTCTCGAGGGATAGAAAAGAAAACATTCCACGCAGATGAAGTGGCGGGCGGTCGCTAGTCGCCAATATTTTCCTACCACCTAACCTGTTCAAAACTTTATAGGTGAATTGATGAAAGAAGAATGGTCACAAAGAAACTTATTATTTTCATTAAGCAGTAACTGTATTAAAAAATAATTGAAAAAATTCAAACAGTAATTCTTTAATAAGTGATGGAATGCGAAATGTGACGGTTTTAAATGAATAAGGTAAGGTATTGACTGCAAAAACGCTTTTACTTTTAATTAAATTGATGTCCTTAAAACCAGAATATGAGTCAATCCGTAAAAGTATTTTTATTCGACCCATATAAATAGCCTATGTTAATAATAATATTTTATTCAAGTATATAGTATAATAATTGGCCCTTGATTTCCTTCATTAACTCCAGCAAGTTAAACTTCAGTAGTATGTTTAACGGTACATTTAGCCTTCCAAGTTATACAAGAAACTCTAATTTAACTGCAGATTGTGGAAGTTCCTTCACTTAAGTTATAAAAGATCAAGATAAGTAAATTATTCAAGAAAAACCGGTTATCTCGACTGGAAATGCATTCGAGAGAGATATTGTAACAGTTTGAAAAGTAAGTGAATTATAAGTAGAGAGAGATGCAATTACGGTTGAAAAGTTACACTTTTCTTATAAAATAATTGGATATCTTTTACCGTGAAAATACATGTCTAAGAACTTAGACCTTTTATTAAGTTTCGATTATCGAGTACTAATGTTGTCGCTATCGAGTAAAGTAAACGTAACTGTACGAACTAAATGCACAAGGCATAATATAAATCAAGCCAAACCTTTTTTGAGTATCTTCCTTTTTAAGGAAAATTGCAGTGGCCGACAAAACAGGCCATGAACGAATATCTGGTTGTTGCAGTGGCGTTATGGTACTACCAAATTTTCTAAAATAATGTTAGAAAATTTAAAATATTTTCAATATTTCTTCGTTATTATTTTCATTAGTATTCTAATTGTTTTTTTTTTTTCAAGGTAACAAAACCAACCAAAAAGCTAATTCCTTTTTTTTTACTTTAAACAGCTTTTTAATGTGCATGCTAGTTCAGAATTTAAATAAAAAATATGAGTTACCTTCTTGGTGAAAAAGTTCCATTCCGTTTTTAAATACCATAAATTCTTTAGAGCATTCAACATAAATTCATATGGTTAGGAAATGTGGGCTTTTCAAAGTGACATTTAAAAAATAAAATAATAGTAACTATTTGCCTTACTAGATGGCCTTGATGGAAGGAGCCTGTACCAGAAGGTCGCGCGATAAGCACCTACCGCTAGCCGGTCCGCCGGCGGAACAAGTGAGCAAAGGGCCGCCACACGCCCGCCTGTGTAGTCGCGCGGCATCTTACTGCCTGCGTAGGTATTGTCTCTTTATAATAGTAACAATGTCGAGTCGACATTACTGTGCCGTGTACGGATGTCAAAATCAAAAAACCAATAAACAATTGTCGTTTTTCAAATTATGATACATGCTACGCAGTTCATTTATAAGAAGACAACCATAACGTTGCGTCATTAGAAAAGGTAAGAGCACGCGATAGAAAGAGAGGCAACTACTAGGTGAATATAAACTGTACTGCAGGCAATTGCGCGACCTGAATTGCACTTTATTGTGTCGGAGCAAAAGTCGCTATTTATTTAAATTAATATGCAGCGTGCTGCTTCTGTACCTTGTACTATTATTTATTCTGTGCCTGTACCAAAGAGGAAAGTAAGCGCTCGCTGGCTGAAGAGAAACATTTTAGGGTTACATCTGCCTGCCTACCTGGGTACTCTTTGAAGCTTAGTAAAAAAAAAACACATTGACACATACATTTTTATCAACGCCATCTATCGAGCCTAGTGTTTTTTGTCATTTTGAAAAGCCCGCATTGTTGTAGCCAAAATACTACGAGTCACCCACGAGTATGAAACTCATTATTATTTTATAAATCATCGAAATTCATTTAATATTTACAAAACATATTAGGAACATTATAATGTCCATAGTCAATGGCCCAAAGAGATGTATATTAATGAACTATCATAGTACCTATTCAATTACCGATCTGGTTCAATCGTGAATAAATTAAAGAAGCAAAGTTTCTGAAGGCAATACCTACCAGACCTACCTACCTTAAATTATTACTCTGAATTAATTTGCTAGGACTTTGATCCGACGCTACAGAAATAAGTTGGGAAAAAAGTTGATTAAAAATTTCTGGACAGGATAGGACTAATTAATTACTTATAAAATTGTGGATCAGCGGAAAATAATTGTTGCAATTAAGAAGTATTGTATTCTTCAAAGCATTTCGCGAAATAATTTACTTCATGAAATGTTATACTTTTGCCGCTACAGTTCGGTTATATTTTAGAAGAATAAAATACGTTGTGTGTAAGTGGCCGTAAAACTGTGAAGGTTTTTTAAAGAGAGAGAACTAAAGAAAGAAAGATTTGTAAAAAAGAATGTTATGAAAATTGATCGATTTCATGAAAGGATTGTGTCGAAGTATTATTGAGTAGTAAAACTTTTGTAGATAGTTAAACTTGTTTTTTAGATCTGTAGAAAACGGATGCCATTCAATCAAATTTTAAGTTTAGCGGCGCTTCGCAAAGATCAAGTTATCAAAATCTTTAATATTGATACTGTGTTATTTTCAATGACCGGTGCAATTGCGTGTGAATGGTCTGTTCAAAATCGAATTTGATTTTGTGTGGTTTTTAGCCACCCGGTGGACTATTACTACGCATATCAAAAGAAGAGGATGTATTGGTTTGACAAATGACATCGATTTGACTATCGATTGAAATCATAAAATTTTTCTATGTCTATGGTTGGAATATTCTATTTTGTCAACTTTTCGGAAGAGCGACGAGTCTGGTACACGGCAAATCTGAAATACGACGAATCTGGAATACGCCGAATCAGGAACATGACGAATCCGGAACAAATCGAGTGTCGCACATATTGTTCACGACATTTTGAAATTAAACAATGGAATGATTACGATTAGGTTCATAATGTGTGAGTGATTTGTTTACAACTGAATTTCTAATATCACCGAACTCTTAGAGCAACGCCGGAAGCCCGTGTTGCTCTAACACCGAACTGAAATTCTCATTGATAGACCGAAATGAACCAAATTACGAAATCTCCTACGGGTGGAACACCAAACTAGGTATATTGTGATAGCTGTGAATTACGTTAAGCACCTGTTAGGCCTTTGTGCGGGTTTCGTAAAAAACGTAGTTTAATTACGCACCTAACTGATAGTCGGAAATTGTCATTAGCATGATTGTTTGATCTCAACGGAGACGTAAATTAAAAATGTAGCTCCTTTACAACGTATTATCGCGAAAATGACAATTTATTTTTATTTTATTTACTTAAGGCACAATTACAGACAACAGATAGAAAAACATACAAAAATATAAGTTAAGATTATCAAGGTTATAATCTGTGCGCAATTACAAAAGTGCACAGCATTTGCAATAATTTTACCAAATAATAATTAATAATTAATTAATAATTATAATTTATTAAAATAATTAATTAATAATCATTAATGAACACATTAGTCCGTTTTCTAAACTGACCCAGGTTGGGTTCGAACACTTTGGACCCGGGACCTCGACATGGCGACACAATGATAACCGGTGTGCAAACTACTCAACTAAAGAGTGCGTCAATATTGAATTTGTCTACCCAACGATAATATTCATATCAGTACTAATAGCTGAGAAGTTGACTTAAATATTATAAGGGCTTTCGTTCGTATCCTGCCTCCCTAGCATGACCTCGAACACGATATTATATCGCGTTATAGCGTTTTATCAATACTCAACTGTCAAAATCTATTATCTTTTGACAGTTAGAGGTGATAAATCACTATCCCCGCGTTCCAAATCACGCCAACAGCGCAGTTAGCGTATAATCCATTAAATTAGGTAGGTACACAAATACCCTATTTGTGTAATATTTTGTGACTTTTTAATTTGGTCGGATTCGCGCTCACAGCGCTGTGAGCGTGATTCGGAACGCGGCCTATGTCATATCGCGTTACGGTGGTTATAACTATGGCTGCGTTCCGAATCACGCTCACAGCGCTGTTAGCGCGAATCCGACCAAATTAAATAGTCACAAAATATTACACAAATAGGGTATTTGTGTACCTACTTAATTTAATCGATTATACGCTAACAGTGCTGTTGGCGTGATTTGGAAATAGGCATATAAGGGATCGGAGATGCCTCCCTAGCAGCATGACTACCGAAACACGATAATACACGGTTAATTTTAAAGTATATATAAAAATTAAATAAATGTATCTCTTCCCTATTCTAATCGAGTATGTGCAGTTAAAAGTTTCAATGTGTAATAATTGGTCAAGACATTGAGGTTTGTTTATGTCCCAAAATTTAACTGATTTATGAATTTAGATCTTATTCATAGAATTACACGAGCGTAATCGAAATAGACTATCTTCTTTACCTACGTAAATAATGAAAAGAATGAATCTACGCACGAACGCATCTTGCTATTTTTGTGAGTTTGCCGATTAATCAACATTTTTTTTGGATATTTTGAAACTATTAATTTTTAACTTTTAACTGCACGTTCATATCAGAAACGTGGTTTGATACCCCTATTTGATTTTTAGATAATATACTTAAAAATTAACGGTGTTTATCGCGTGATATAACGTTTTATTGACACTAAGCTGTCAAAATCCATAGTCTGTCTAAAAAGTCTGTTTACATGAGAAATTATTACATTATTTATAAAAACTTATACTGGTAACCCTGTTGGTGCTGTCAAAATTCTAATTGTAAACATAGCTTTACTAAATTTTATTTAGATTGGTATTGGTGGGGTGGTTGGGGATTTAGGTGGGTAATAAAATTACCTTTGAAATTACCCATGTAAACAGACTTTTAAGCAGGGAATGATAACGTTATTTTTAAATATAACGTTACTTCTTACTCTTTTTAACGTTAATTTTAAAATTAACGTTATGTCAATAAATAACGTTAGTTTATGTAACGTTACATTGAAATTAACGTTATTTCAATAAATAACGCTAATTTTAACGATATTTCTTACTTTTTTTACCGTTAAACTTTAAAATTAACGTTATTCCAATTAATAACGTTATTTTTTAGCGATAATTTTACCGGTATATTGTACCGGTAAAGTTTAACGCTATATTTAACGCTAATTTTGCCGGTAAAATATTTTTAACGTTATTTTTACCGGTAAATTTACCGATAAAATGTTTTAACGATATTTTTAACGTTATTTTTTATTTATCGTTATATTTTTTTAACGGTATTTCAATCCCTGCTTTTAAGACACACTTTAGTCTACGTGATGAATCGCTGTATCGTGTTCAGTTTGATGATCCGAAGAAACTGTTTTTCCATTTTTGGTTCATTTATTAACGCTGCAATTTGTATAAGATAATTGCTACTACCAAAAATGAACTGTAATTAGTCTGATAAAAATGTATTATTAAGTATTTATTGTACATAACGAGAAAGCTTTGAATGTAAACAAAACAGTTCTCAAGCATTCTGTTCTGTGATGGCTAAGCTTTAAGCTTCCGGTTACTAGAGAAGCAAATGGCATAATTAACGGCAATCTCAACAATGAAAGCTTTCAGTGCTATTAACATAATTGGAGAAACACTTAGTAAATTTAAGATATTTGCCTCATTTACTTCTGCACTAGTTTAGGATTCGCGTTTTAGTAGAAGTGTAAAGAGAAAAAAGAAAAAAGTCGGAGATTTAAGCGAGGTTTTCGTATTAACAGTATTTAACCAAAATTGAATCAAACGTACCATCTTTTTTAATTGTAGGTACTGCGATTTTTTATTTTTATTTTTTTATTATGCTCGTTTTTTAAATAACACCCCAACAGAATCAGTATTATACTTACTTACCTTAATATTTTTAAATAGTAATGCAATTTTTTGATAATCCTAATTACTTACTGAATTTTTGAGTCATATCAAATGTAAATTAAAAATACCTCATAATCTTTTTTTAATGGCAGTACAAAGCGTAATTTTTGCTCAATTTACATAAACCTTTTCGTTTCTCGTTTCGCTTATGTTTCGAGTAATTACAGTTAGCAGAGTAATTGGTGGGATGATTTTATCTGTAACCGCGGGTTTCCGAGCTTTTAACTAACTGGAGATTTTCTTATCTTGATCATGGTATTAGAGCTTAAAAAAAACAGACGACGTGATTGTTTTTGTAAAAATGTTGATCTGTGAAGTGATTCTTTTTAATCCTTTTATTCGAAAATTCCTTTTAGCGTGGAAATGATTGTAACACAACTTTTTAGTATAAATAGGTACTTTGTTGTCGTACTGTATTTGGTTACGATAAATTTAAATTAGTATAGGTAAATATCGTTACTTATTTCTGTTAAGCTGATAAGTTTCTTGCGCCCGCTCTTCTTGTCAGTAAAAATAGTCTGGAACGGGTGGTAGGAAAATATGGACGATTCAAAAGTTATTATAAAATGTAGGTATTGCTTTTCTTTTGTTTCCTGATCTGTTCGAGGTAGACGGTCAAATATAAAGTCTGATCAAGATAATAGAAGGAGATTGGCAGTCATGTAACGAAAAGATAAAATCCATCATCTTTCTTTAACAATTACAGACTGTTAAATTAAAAATAACAGAAGACGACTGGCAGTGAAGTAACGAAAAGATAAGTTCCATATATTTCTTTAACAATTACAAGCCCTTAAATTATTTACGGTACTTTAATGTACGTCTTATACATAACGTACCGTCAAGTAAAAAAAAAATGTTCCACCATTTCACGATATCCAAAAATGACGTCATAACTTTAACCGCCCAAAGCTGGACTGTACCGTTTTGTTAATGTTTAATTGATAGACACTTAACAATATTTCTCAAAACACATAAATTTACCCAAAGTTATTTCTATAGATCTAAAAACCTAGAATGTCAATTACATTAATCACCACTTTAAAAAAATCAATCCTAATTTGTACAGATGTTGGTAATATCCAAATTCTACTTTGTTAATCAATTATTACATGACTTTAACGCAATTTCGGTTGCAAACGAGGTAATTGCACGAACAGGGTTTCAAACAATCGGCTTTCAATGCTATTAGCAAATTTTAAGCCACTCTTATCTTGATTGCTTTCATAATTGAGGTGTAAGCAGTTAAAGTAGAACTTTGCCTTCTCAACTCAATGACTTTCAGTTTTGGGACAGCTGGTTCGTACCGAAACTTTATTAGCATCGAAACATCTTAAGTAATGGTCTTACAAAGATAATGGATCATAGAAGCAGAAATACTTATCATCTTGAGTATCTTGACAAGGCTATACAAAAGGTTTTTTGTGATTTTTACTTGTTTATCGTTTTAAAACTCTACTTTTACGAAAACAGAAAACTTTCTGAGCTTAGAATCAATCATTTAATCAACTTTGCGTTATAAAAGTACAGGAATTAATTTATAGAAAATACATTTAAGGCGATTTTATATGCAAACTAACGTAAATTCACGTTTTATTAAATATTCATGCATAATGGTGCCCTTGCAACAAATCAAAGTTATTTATAAACACACAAACTCAGTGACAAATAATTGTTTGCAGTTTTGGTGGTAAAAAAAGGTAAAAAGTCGTCGTCGTTATTTTTGTAGAGAAAAGCTACTATAAATTATAAAGTTTGTGTGTGTGTCTAATAAATATGGAACTATAATGTATTGCAAGGGGACCTTAAGCTTGAATTTTTAATAAATTGTTTATTTACCCGGTAATTTTTTTTTTGCGTGAATGACGCTAGTGTCATGGATGCACTGCAAACAATTATTTGTCACTGAGTTTGTATGTATATAAATAACTTTGACCATATGCTTGGATTTTTAATAAATTGTGTTTTTACCTGGCAATTCTTTTTTTGCGGGTAAGGCGTTTGTTTGCATATAAAGTCGCCTTAAATGTATTTTCCATTAATTAATTCCTATACTTTTATAACGCAAAGTTGATTTAATGGTTGATTCTGAACTCAGAAAGTTTTCTGTTTGTTTCTGCTGCATAAAGTTTTCTGAGGAAAGGAAAGGAATTCGCAAGCCACGCCGCTTTTCGCATTTTCGTCTGGCCGCCGCAATGCATAGCAGTGTGTGATCCGCCTTATTAAACCCCCATCAAAATCCATCCACCACCGTCATAAACCTATCTAAAACTATCGGCGGCTCATACAAAAAGAGTCGAACTATAATTTATCACGTCTTATACGTTATCAATATCCTAAAAAGTAGGGCCACTTTAATAGGCCACATTTGACATATGTCAGTCCATAGTGTGATTTGTCAAAATAAATCGTAAATTAGCTTTATTTCCTGATTATTACAATAAATATGTATTATGAACTGAAAAAAGTTAAGCAATTATGCCTTTGAATAAATAAATATTGTGTTCCCACCGTTAAAAGGTTATGTTGTTGAGATTTCATGAACTGTCAAATGTGACCTATTAAAGTGGCCCTGCTTTAGTACCGTTTGACAAATGGCACAGAAAGATTACGGCCATTCTCGAGAAAACTAACGACATCTACCGATTTGTCGCTCAACCGAATGACTCAGCTTTCCATGGGGGTTATTTTTGTGTCAACACTCCATCATTATTAAGCCAACATGTGTCATGGTTTCCACGGGTATGTTGATTTATTATTCGATTTTAATTTGTGATAAACGAACGACTATGAAATGGATTTTTATTGACGTAATTGCTTTGCTAATAGTGGGCTGATGTCAGATTTATTTTATTTTGAGGCATATAATTTATTAGTGATTAATCACTAAGCGTTTTAGGGTGAGGGCTAATTAGTTGGTGATTGACCCTGGACCCCTATTTTACAAAGGCGGCGAGCGTTCTTTACTACTCATTTTATTTGGACAGCCATGCTGTCGAATGAAAATTATTAGTAAAGAGTGCTCACCGCTTTTTAAGAATTGAAGTCGGGTAGGGCTTTTAGAGTAAAAAAAGGAAGTTGTACGTTGTACCTACTCCAGCCCCACCCGACTTCAATAGACGTGTTGTTATTATAACAATGATAATGCGTAGGTCAAATCACTTAAATATTATTTCTTGCTTTTTATAGGCAGGTTTATTGAAGTCGGTTTTTTGTTTTTTAAACATTTTTTTTAAGAAAAGGACTTAAAAAAATGGCCCTGACTTACGAGACGACCTACAGTCACAGGAATACTTACGATTTTTTGTCTACCCTGTGGTACGTACAGTTATTTACATAGCCATCCGCTAGGAAAGGGCTTAACGAAATTTTCTAGGGCAACGAATATCCACACGAACATAATCGCGAGTGGAGTCTTGTTTTACTATAAACAAATTGCCAATGATGTACAGTCAGCAGCATATCAAGCTATACTAAACTGACAAAAATCTATAATGAATTCTGAACCTTAAACTGCTCGACTTAGTATAAAAATTATTTAAGAAATTTGCCACGTTGTGGAAGTCCGTTGAAAGTGCCGTTGACCGTACATTTTAAAAAGACACACAATTCATCTACTCACTGTTTTATCCAATAAAAGACTGATCCTACAATTTAAATGTGCATCTTCCCCAAGCTGCACCGTGATCTTCGTGATATTCCCATCAGGGGTATCCTCAAAGGTGGGACCATACTTTCTATCATGGTCAAAGTACGTATTCTTCACAGAAACCACATGTGGCACCATTTCTGGTCGTTTTATATTCGGTTGGATAGTTAAGGTCCCTTGTGTGGGCTCTTGTGAAGGTTGTGGTACTTTAAAGGCCTTTGTGCTATCTATTGTGGAGTTTCCTAGTCGGAGAAAGATTGGTGCTGGAGCAATGCCCGTGCTGAGAGCGTAGAATGACGTCACCGTTTGGTCTTCTTCCGTCGTTGATGATGTGGGCTTATCTGAAAAAGAGCATCTTTATTATCTAATGTCGTTATTGAAAACTATATTCGTACATTGGATGTTTTAGAGCAACGTGGCTTCCGTGTATGGAAGCCGCGTTTCTCTAAGTTTAATGTAATAGATACTAACATGGATGTTAATGATTGTTTTTTTTAAAGGTGCTATTGTTATATTTATGGCAGGATCTTTTTACCGACTGTTCAACTGTTGCTTTTTAATGATTTTTTATTGATAAATAATGCAAAATAGCACCAAGTAACTACGAATATTTTTTAACTAAAACGATAATGGTTTATCAGAAAACAATTATATTTTAATGCCTAACTATGGAATGGACTAAGACTGTTTTAATAAAAATATGTTTGTATTGTACATATTAAGTGCTGTCATGAATTACTTCGGAACTTCCTTCGATAGAAGAAAACAAGTTTCAAACTGATAGACCTTTCCTTCTAAGGGCAACTTATTCCTTCGGGAGGAAAGTCTATGCAATGAGCTAAATGAAACAATAAAGCATGGGTAGACATATGTGTCAAGACTTTATTTTCAATATTATTTGTTTGTATAACAAATTATTAGATGAACAACTTTTACCATGAAACCAATTCTGAAATCACGAAAAAAAATCAGCTGCTTCATACATTTTTTATATTTTCGTTATTAATTTTTGTATGAAACAGCAGTTTTTTTTTTCGCGACTTCAGAGTTGGTCCCATAGTTAAAAGTTGTTCAGTTTGATGGTACAAAGAAACAGTTTTCTCATGTTGTGTTAATTCATTTACACGTTGTATAAAATCTTGTTAATTCTATTATCACCCAGCTGTGGGTGTTGTGTGGCTGATATGTCCATCAGCCATTTTTAATGTCCCCAACTCCCCATTGCTGGGGCACAGGCCTTCTTTATGGGTGGTAAGGAGGCTGATATGATAAAACCTTATTGCGTGTCTCATTTTCAGAAAGGTCGCTGGCCACATTTTGCAACTCCATTGCCAGATTAATTTTTGAGCTCCAATTGCATCGCATTGCCCATTGACCGTCGAGTGGCACGTTTAATCTACTAACGACGCAATGAATACAGAATTGCTTTAATGCAGAATGTGGACAATTTTGAGAATAGTTTGCAGATTTGCACTGAACAGGCAACCTCATGTGTTGTTTAGTATGATGATAAGTTGATTTTAGGAACACACTGTGAGGCTATTTTGAACGGCGTGCATTGGAGGCGTCTCGTTGGGTAAGTAGAAGAAGCACTTCTATATAATTGCTTGGGGCTTATGGTTCGAAAGATCCTGAAAGGAGACAGTTTGGCATCCGACAGAGTAGAAAAGCACCAAGCCTTCACATTTGACCTTCACATCGATGAAAATGGTTCAACATTGCGATCTCCAAACAGCCCATAAAACTTGAAGATTATTGCAATATCCTTCTGCATGAGAAGAAGTTCAGCCCACGAATCTTGAAGATTATTGCAATATCCTCCCGAGAGAGACGTCTACATTCGTCCTGCGTCGTCCTGCAATGGACATAATGGCCTGGTATGATGTTGATGACTAAAGTAATAGGTATTTAAGCAGTGATATACTTAAAAAGGATGGTGCGAATAGTGGC
The DNA here is from genome assembly GCA_928269145.1 of Agriphila tristella. NCBI lineage: Eukaryota > Metazoa > Arthropoda > Insecta > Lepidoptera > Crambidae > Agriphila > Agriphila tristella. Next base: position 35,034,110 of record OV743433.1, on the reverse strand, counting down.
GTCTCAAATTAAATCAAACTACTTTAGAAGCTTAAGGCAGTTTCTAGTCACTGATGACCTTTACCTTCGTATTTCGGATGGCGGGCTTGATTAATCCTTTGGGATGGTAAGCCGTGAATAGCAAGAAACTATAGTGTTTTAAGCGATGAGCATACCCCTGAGGCTGTCTCCACACCGTGACTACCATTTTCCAGACGGTAAAATCAAGAATTCCTTATGCATAGTTGAGAATATACGTATAAAGTATTAACTCGAACTAAAGCTACCTGAAGTGGAAGAAATCTTCACTTAACGGCAGACTAAAGTGGTTCCATTTGCCATTGTTACATAATAGTAGCTGTATCCAGCATTTTTTTTTCACAACGAGATAATGCTTGGCCCTCATCTCACCTGGATGTTAAGTGACGATAAGGCCGAAGGTGGAAGCGTACTCCCGGAATCCTCATCACTGAGGAACTGGCTATCTTACCTGTAACTGCCGGAACACGTAAATTTTAAAATTGTTGTTATGACGTCACGCTTAGGTAAGATAGTGGTAGCTAGCCATGCCGACTTGAAATAAGCCCTACCACATATCAAACCGAGTAAAAAAACAACACCATGCAGGCCAAAAGTGAAAACATATTAAATTTTTAAAGATATTTTTATAGCCAGTAAAATCATCACTATCGTATAAATTATTTGGAAAAGCATAGATGTTTTATCCTTTACAAGTTTTATATAGAACATAGAACTAGCGGTCGCCCGTGACTTCGTCTGCGTGGACATTTTTTTTGCTATTCCTCGGGAACTGTACGTTTTTTCTGGATGAAAAGGTACCCTAGGTCCTTTTCTGCACCCCTGACAACGTGTATGCAAGATTAAATGGTGATCGGTTCAGTAGTCACGACGTGAAGGCGTAATAAACAAACAAACGGACTTTCGCATTTATATATTAGTAAGGACTCGGCCGCCCGCGACCTCATCCGCGTAAGCTTTGTATAGTTGGCGTATCAAGATGATATACACCAGATTTTTAGTTAGACTTTCAGAAATACAGCTTTGGAAACCGCATTTAATTTCGTGCAATACTTTTGCGTGATGCGCGTACAAACACACAGACAGACAAATAATCTAAAATAGTTGTTTTGGCTTCCATTACTTTTATTATAGACTCCCTAATTTTTTTCTTAAATATCTTCAATGTACAAACATCGGCCAGTTAAAATATCATTATATGTAAGTAAAAAGATAGATGATCAGTGATTGCGTACTTGATTTTGAAAAAAAGAAAACCCAGATTTAAACCCCTTGCAACTGTCTGTTGTTAAATTAAAATCCCTTTCACACTTAAATCATTTCTGTTCACAAAGAACCACTTAACTGTTCTTCCAATCAAGACTCTTGTAGCTAAAACTAAAGAACTGAAAAATGAGGGAATTGTGAAAATAAAAGAATGCCGGCTTCCCCTCTTCATTTAGTACTGTCGAACGCCTTTGTGTAAAATGCATTAAAAGCCTGAGACCTACTTTGGCACTGCGAAGTCGTTAGCGTGTAAGTGTTTTCAATCAATTTGAACCTTATTGACAACTTACTTCGTGTAATTACGTACAAAGGGTTTCCGGTAGGGATACGTTGTTAATTGTTCAAAGACAGAAAAGTTTTTTGGCAAAGTCTACTTAATAATAATATACAGGCTGTATTTTTTATTCACTCTGCAAATTTTAAGGATGTGTTCAGTCCATGAAACTTAGAGCCAATTTCACCATTGATTTTGAACGCGATTAAGATCACGTTTTACTTAATGTAGTTTAAGTGTCGAATTTGATACCCTGTTCCCCGTTTATTCCAAAAATCAATCTCACCAGGTCATTAAAAAAATTGAATCAAGATTTAACAAGGCATTGTTTATAACATAATTGTACATTTTTGTAACAAATTTTACTTTGTTGTTATGACAGTGACAGCCTTAAACTTGTTTTTTGACAAAGCGCGTTTAAAATCAATGGTGAAATTGGCTCTTAACTCTTCAAGAAAAATACGCCACCAAATTTTGGTCATTAAACTGATCACGTGATTTTTCTGATTTATATGGGATAGTCATTTTTAGGGTTCCGTACCCAAAGGGTAAAAACGAACGTGAAGGGTAAGACTCCACTGTCCGTCTGTCTGTCTGTCACCAGGCTGTATTTCATGAACCGTGATAGCTAGACAGCTGAAATTTTCACAGATGATGTATTTCTATTGCCGCTAGAACAACTAACACTAAAAACAGAATAAAAAAATATTTGAGGGGGGCTCCCATACAACAAACGCGATTTTTTTGTCATTGTTTGCTCGGTATTAATAACGACAACAGGTAGACATGAAATTTTCACAGATTATGTATTTCTTGTAGCCACTTTAACAACAAATACTATAAACAGAATAAAATAAATATTAAGGGGGGCTCCCATACAACAACGTGATTTTTTTGCCGTTATTTGGTACGGAACCCTTCGTACGCGAGTCCGATTCGCACTTGGCCGGTTTTTTTACATTTTTGGTCCTATGTTTCTTAGGATAAGTTATTCAGTTTCATGGACTGAACATATCCTTAAAATTTGGAGAATGAATAAAAATACATCCTGTATAATTACTAGATTAAGTAGAAAATGATTTACCAACATGAAGGAACTAAAAGAATAAGGTTGTTAAGAAATAAAACCAGCCAAGTGCGAGTTGGGCTCGCACACGAAGGGTTCCATTCCAAAAACGGCAAAAAATCACGCTTGTTCTATGGGAGCCCTTCTTAAATATTTATTTTATTCTGTTTTTAGTATTTGTTGTTATAGCGGCAACAGAAATACATTATCCGTGAAATTTTCAACTCTCTCGCTATCACGGTTCATGAGATACAGCCAGGAGACAGACAGACAGATAAACGGACAGCGGAGTCTTAGTAATAGGGTCCCGTTTTTACCCTTTGGGTACGGAACCTTAACAAGATATGGAAGTCTGGATCTGGTTGTCGTAATACCATTATCGTTTTTTATCCATAACTAAATATCTCAAAAATATTTCCTAATGCTCAGAGCAAATTTATTAGGTCTTTACCCATGAAATTGCCTATATTTTGTCACATAGGCACAGAGAAAATAATAACATCTATCATTTAAAATTTTAATAATATCTTGATATTATATCGAATGACCATGATAGTTAATTATCTATCAGTAAAAATAATTCTCATCAGTCCTCATTTTAGCTTTCATAACATAAAAAATAACTTGAAAGTGACTCTTTTTTGTGTGAGCAAAAAAAGGGTGAGGAGGAGTTGTAGTCGTAACTTAGCCAAAACTTTTTTTTTCGCTTATCGTAAATGGAATAAGTTAGCTTAGTGTTCAAACATTACATAAAAGTTTTGTTACATGAGTGTTCACGGTTGTTAAATGAACAAAGGAAATGCTACTGAAAAATGCAATTCTTGAAAATTCTCCATACAAATCCGCAATTTCATTAGATACCCCTATTATCAACAAAAAATTATTAAAAAACAAAAAACCGACTTCAAAAAATCTGCCTATAAGAAGCATGAAATAATATTCAAATCATTAGATATGCATTATCATTGTTATAATAAAAACACGTCTATTGAAGTCGGGTGGGGCTGCAGTACAACTTTCTTTTCTTATTCTAAAAGCCCCACTCGATTATTATAACAATGATAATGCAAATCTAATGATTTGAATATTATTTCTTGCTTTTTATAGGCAGGTTTTTTGAAGTCGGTTTTTTGCTTTTTAAAGAATTTTTTATATTTTTATTTTTAGTGTAGGTACCTTCTGTATTAGGTACTTATATTATTTAAGTAGAAAAATTTACTCAGCCAAACGTGAGATAATCGCGGAGAAACATACATACATACATACGGGTCAAACTGAGAACCTCTTTTTTTAATGTCGGTTAAAAATACTACACTAAAGTATCCCTTTTCCAACAAAAAATCATCTGATTCGGTTCATAAATAAGAAAGTCGTCAAGGTAGTTGATGCAAAATCATAGTATTTTCAGGATTACTTGAAAACTACTCAACCGATTTAAAAAAAAATGGGACCATCTCGCAAGTAAACTCAATCGAACAAAAAAAGAATCATCAAAATCGGTCCATAAATATCGAAGATACGCGCGAACAAAAAAAACATACAATCGAATTGAGAACCTCCTCCTTTTGTTGAAGTCGGTTAAAAAAAGAAGACATTTCCTCTAACATGAAGAAGGGTTTATAATGCTCATCACAACGTCTTACTCTAAATTTGCTCCAGTGCACTGTCGATAAAACATCCAGCTCTAATCTCTTTGCACTCCATTCGGATGTAGGTCGGGGCTCTTAGCACTGATCTCGTAAATACCAACCAAACGAACTGGCACATACTATGTGCTTCTGGAGAAACATATACGGTACATAAAATCGAATGGAGTATTGCGTCTACTGTTCCGCAGTAAGCAATAGTTTCGAATTGTGTGTTTTTGTTTATACAAAATCTGATTACTATTTTGGATTTGATGCCATTGATGCTCAAGTTTTTTAATCCGAGAAATAAAACTGATAGGTACCTTTATCAGTAAATCTTTCAGTAAATAAATATGTATGTTTTAGGTATGAAGCTATAAGTACGTGGCGGGCCCGTTTAACTGGGCCAAAGTTAGAGGGCTGCTCTTGTATAATAATGTACTCTATGGGGCTGCTGCGCGTCGGTCGAGTCACACGTTAGTTCTAACTAGTTATTTAGAACGGGCGACCAAATTACTATTAGGGCGACAACCTTAGGGCACACAAAACATAAAAAATGCATATATTTTATTTAAAAACGATGACTATTATCCTAATCGAGATGACTAAAAACAAACAAACAAACAAACGAGAAAGCACCCTAATAAAAAGTCGTGTTAAAAATACCATGTTGGGCAGCTTAAATCAGTTATATAGTTACCTACTTGGTATAATAGTTGCCCACTCAGTATTTTTGTCACCTATTTAGAGTTGTCACTGCTAACTTAAATTATTTGTCACCCATAAGTAAATAGTCGCCAGGTTTGAGTATTTTTGTAATCCACTGTTAGACGCCCGTTTAGATATTTTGTCGCCCAAAAAATAAACTGCTGCCCAGTTTAGTATTTAAGTATGCTATTAACAGTCGCCTTTAATTATTTCCAGTCACCCAATTATTTAATTAATTTCCATATTATTCTAAGCTTTTCATTAACGAATAGTGCGTACAACCGCTTTCCTTTTAAACCTACTTCAAAAAATTTAAAAGGAGGAGGTTATCTATTCGTCGCGTATATTTTTTTTTATTTTACTATGTATGTACACCGATTACTCGAAGACGGCTGAACCGATTGAAATGATTCAAACGTTATAACATGAGGTTTGTACCCAGATTGGTCCCATTTTTTGAAAATTTGAAATCGGTTCAGTAATTTTTGAGTAATCTTGAAAATACTGTCGTTTTCGTTACCATTTTATATGAATTCAAACGGATTTTCAACCTTTACTTTTTTGTTTATGAACTGATTTAGATGATTCTTTTTTTGTTTGAATAAGACACCTTAAAGATGATACCATATTAATTTCATTGGTATTGGATTTTGAATTTTAAAGATACACGAGGGAACTCCTCAAAATCAAAAATTCACAGATTTTGCAGACCCCGCAAGAATCGGAGCTTTGAAAATGAATACAAAAATTTACGAAAAACCAAAATCAAATCAAATGCAAAATCCTATTACATTTTTAAAGTTACCTAGGTCGTACTTATTTATTTTTACGATTGTGAGAGTGACGAGGCGGAGCTGAGTGTCACAAAAGCGCCCGCTGACTGCCTCAAAGTGGCCGAAATATTATTAACCGATTTTCAAAATTCCAACGAATGCACTTCTCGTTTACTTCTGCATCTTTTAACACTATTACCATGACGATCGGTCAATAATCATAGAAGCTACATAACTCTTTATGTACGGAAATACCCGTTTTTCTAGAATTCCATATCTAAAGGGACCACCTACAGGTCACAATTATTTACCGATTATATTATATATATATTTAATATAATTATTTAAAATATTATATATATTTCGCTATTTGGTAGCTAAACTAATACCCTATAGGACCTTCTTTTTCATTTTTTCTTAAGTCAGTTTTTTTCTGAAATATTTACAATTTAGTAAACAAACACCACCCAAAAAACCCGTTTTTTTTTTGCAAAATTACAAAAAAAATTACCAGTAGATATTCAAAATTCAAACGTTCACATGTGTCTCGATAAATTCCTCAACTTTTGGTACTATTTTCATCACGATCTTCTCAAAATCCTTGGAGATATGGTCAAAAATACGTCTCAGGCGATTTGCATCTGATAACCATTTTCAATGGTAAAAGGAACTGTACAGTGATTAAATATTAGTAGGTTTATGACAATCAAAAATATGTTAAGGACCTATCTGTTGTCAAGGACGTTCTGGACTAGAGTTGAACTGCGAAAGCCCAACGAAACTCCTGTGGAAATTGAGTTACTCGGGGTATACCTACCATTGAAAAATGTGAAACATTATAACGTTTTATTTTATAAAATATTCGCTTACATACCTACCGCAAAAAAGTTTAAAATAAAAAAGAGTTTTAAAAAAAGCAAAACCTCCTTCAAAAATCTTTAAAAAAACAGCTCTGAGCATATAAACAATTCAATAAGTAATAACATTACTTTCAGCTCCACCCGACTTCAATAGACGTGTTTTAATTAATCGATTTGAATATTATTTCTTGCTTTTTATAGAGCTGTTTTTTAAGATTTTTGAAGGAGGTTTTGCTTTTTTTAAAAAGCTTTTTATGATATGCTAAGCAGTTCATTTGATAGAAGGCAACCCTAACGTCGTCAGAAAAGATGTTAATACGTAATAGAAAGAGAGGCAACTTCTATTTGAATATAACTGTACGGAAGGGAGCGCCGCCGTGCGATCTGAATTGCACTTTATTGTTTCGGAGCAAGTGTCGCTATTTATTTAAATGATCTTGCGGTGCGGAGTGTCCCTTCTGTACTTGTACTAATATGTATTCTGTGGTTGTACGATTAGTGCCTTTGAACCACTAGTAATAACATTTTCTATGTTAGTTTCGAAAACTATATTTTAAATGAAGAGATCACAGCCAGACAAAGGTGAGGTCGGTACTAATTTTAGAGGCGATGAAATTCAAAGCAAAATATAATTACTGCCAAACCACATAGCGTAGGTATATTTTAAATTGGGAGAGAATTCCAGCAAGATTATGTTGCCAGTGAGGTCACATTTTAGAGAAGAGCAAAGGAATTACTCGTGCCACTGTATAATCTTATCTATTGCTAATGGCATAAAGTGAAAAATTACATCGTTATAGCTTCCCGCTACTTGGTGTTTTGCTGGATTAAAATATTGTAACTAAGATCAAAATATTCAGATAAACCTTTCTCTCTTTTATAATTTCTCATGTCATGACATTTCTTATGATAGCTATAGTTTCAAACTAAATACCCTATTTGAATTAATAACAAGAAGTAAAAGAAGATAGTAACATTTAATAACATTGTCATCATCATCATCATCATCAGTTGCACGACACCCTTTCCTGGGTATAATTTATCTTCATCTCCCCCTTTATCTTCATTACAACTGGTTCTGCGCTGCCCGCAACCAGCGGTTTCCCGAGACTTACACCAGAGGTCTACCTTGTAGATCAATATTGATAGGTATATTTTGTAGATATATTGATAGGCCTACCTTGTAGATATATTATATTGATAGGGCTATCTTGTAGGTCGTTCGGAGTACGGTCGCTATTTCAAAACTATTTCGCCCTAATGACAATGTTCCTTGGTATGTTCCACCTCCCGCTGCTACTTCAGCCGAGCAATCTTTTGAGCTCTATTGTTTACATTAGTTCTCTTACAGAACTACGATTGGATCACGCAGGTAAATATTAGATTTGTGCTTTGTAATGCTATAATTCTATTTCTACTTATTTGTCAACTTACCAGTAGCAATTTGACATACCACTATCTGTGTGAGGAGAAATGCGTCCACTCTCCACATAGAGCTATGGTGTTCACATTAGTTCTCCTATAGATCTACGATTGTATCACGCAAGGTAACATTAGATTTGTGCTTTGAAATGCTAAAACACTAAACTACTTGTATTGTAAATTTACCCGTTAGCAATTTGACACACCACTATCTGTGTGAGGAGAAACGCGCCCGCTCTTTGCATAGAGCTATGTTGTTCCCATTATTTCTCCTACGGATCTATGATTGTATCACGCAGGGTAACATTAGATTTGTGCCTTGAAACGCTTACACTAAAGTACTTGTAAACTTACCAGTAGCAATTGGACACACCACTATCTGTGTGAGGAGAAACACGCCCGCTCTCTGCATAGAGCTATGTTGTTCCCATTAGTTCTCCTACGGATCTATGATTGTATCACGCAGGGTAACATTTGAATTGTGCCTTGAAACGCTTACAATAAAGTACTTGTAAGCTTACCAGTAGCAATTTGACACACCACTATCTGTGTGAGGAGAAACACGCCCGCTCTCTGCATAGAGCTATGTTGTTCCCAATGTTCCCATTAGATCTCCTACAGATCTACGATTGTTTCACGCAGGGTAACATTAGATTTGTGCCTTGAAACGCTTACAATAAAGTACTTGTAAGCTTACCAGTAGCAATTTGACACACCACTATCTGTGTGAGGAGAAATACGCCCGCTCTCTGCATAGAACTATGTTGTTCCCAATGTTCCCATTAGATCTCCTACAGATCTACGATTGTTTCACGCAGGGTAACATTAGATTTGTGCCTTGAAACGCTTACAATAAAGTACTTGTAAGCTTACCAGTAGCAATTTGACACACCACTATCTGTGTGAGGAGAAACACGCCCGCTCTCTGCATAGAGCTATGTTGTTCCCAATGTTCCCATTAGATCTCCTACAGATCTACGATTGTTTCACGCAGGGTAACATTAGATTTGTGCCTTGAAACGCTTACACTAAAGTACTTGTAAACTTACCCGTAGCAATTTGACACACCACTATCTGTGTGAGGAGAAACACGCCCGCTCTCCACATAGAGCTATGGTGTTCACATTAGTTCTCCTACAGATCTACGATTGTTTCACGCAGGGTAACATTAGATTTGTGCCTTGAAACGCTTACACTAAAGTACTTGTAAACTTACCAGAAGCAATTTGACACACCACTATCTGTGTGAGGAGAAACACGCCTGCTCTCCACATAGATAATGTTCCCATTAGTTCTCCTACGGATCTATGATTATATCACGCAGGGTAACATTAGAATTGTGCTTTGAAATGCTAAACTACTTGTACACTTACCCGTAGCAATTTGATACAGCACTATCTGTGTGAAGAGAAACACGCCTGCTCTCCGCATAGAGCTAAGTATGTTGTTCCTATTAGTTTTCCTACGGATCTACGATTGTATCACACAAAGTTACATTAGATTTGTGCCTTGAAACGCTTACACTAAACTACTTGTAAACTTACCCGTAGCAATTTGACACACCACTATCTGTGTGAGGAGAAACACGCCCGCTCTCCACATAGCGCCTGGACGAGGCCTCGCCCCACTCGGGGCTTCATAATCTGCAACAAACAAATAATTATTATTAAAAAACCGGCCAAGTGTGAGTCGGACTTGCGCACGAAGGGTTCCGTACCAAAAAACAGCAAAAAATCACGTTTGTTGTATGGGAGCCCCCCTTTGTCTGTTTTTAGCATATGTTGTTATAGCAGCAATAGAAATACACGATCTGTGAAAATTTTAACTGTCTACCTGTAGTGGTTATCAATATGGAGCAAAAGACGGCAAAATAATCACGTTTGTTGTATGGGAGCCCACCTTAAATATTTATTTTATTCTGTTTTTAGTATTTGTTGTTATAGCGACAACAGAAATACATCATCTGTGAAAATTTCAACTGTCTAGCTATCACGGTTCATAAGATACATCCTGGTGACAATGAGACAGACAGACAGACGGACAGCGGAGGCTTTAGTAATAGGGTCCCGTGTTTACCCTTTGGGTACGGAATCCTAAAAATACAACCTATAATTAAAGTAAAGGTCATGGGCAGCCTCGAAATCGTTACCTCACCTGATGTTAAGTGACGATCAGGCCGAAAGGTGGAAACGCACTACACCCGGAGTTCTCATCACTGAGGAACTGGCTATATCAGTACCTCTAACTGCCGGAACACAACATTTTTAAATTGTTGTTATGGCGTCTGTCTTAGGTGGTGACTACAAACGGACTACAAATAAGCCCTACCATACCGTAATAACCAAACCGAGTACAAATATATCTCCCTCCTGGGAATCGAACCCTGAACCCTTGCGTCTTATACGGGTGGGCGAACCACAAGTTCACAGAAGCGGTTAAATGTAAGTATCTGGAAAGAAATTATCTCATGATTGTAGAACTGGAATGAAAATGATCTCTGCCTACCTCTATGCCGTGACCTTTATGTACGATGTATTTACGAAGGCTTCATTTTCCTTATGGTGTTTTTATCCAAACATATAAAACTTATGCCAAAGTCGCTAGGTACCGACTTTATTAGACTGATGATGACGGTAACAACGTACGTACATGGAAACAACTCTAAAATTTGTTTATCTGTAGGGTAAACTTCATCGGTACTCGTGGTTCCGCTATTTTTCGCAATTTTTTCTATCTCATTCCGCCGCCCGAAAATATTGTTGGCAATTAAGCGAGAATATCAAAGAAACAAGACTCGACAAAAATACAATACTGTTAGTTCTTAGAAAGTTAAAGTGTTGCCAAAATTCTTAAGAGACGGCAAAAAGTAAATGGTAGTTAATGCAAGGTGTCGGTTTTGGATTCTTTGAGGGCTTTCTGCCCACAGTGAATTTTCGAATTACATTTTCCTTTCTTTAAAAATATGGAATTCATGCTTTCAACTGTGACAGATTCGTTCGGATAGTAAAAAAGTTTTATTTTAACTAGACAGTTTGTTTTTAGTCCAATAAGCAATATGAGGCAATATGTCACAGTATACGGTTGCCAAGCCAAATAGGTCACGGATGTAAATATTCAAAAATATAAAACAATTTCATTTGACAAAAGTGCAACTCATGTTTTTCAAAAAGTGCAAAATAATAAAAATATTTTTATGACTTGAACCAGGACACATTCTGATCCTATGTCAAGCCCTTGGGCCCAATCACGATAATTTTCAACTATAGAACCGAAACTAAATCGTTACCGCTTCCGTTTTGTTTGTAGAAATATACTCGCGTTAGTTTTGTTGAAATTGTTGAAAGCTATGCCTAAGGAGCCTAGGATGCCAATCTTGGACAATTTATATGAGATTTCTAAAGCTAAAGCAAAGATTTTTAGGTAAATATAATCTGAATGATAACGTAACGACGTTTTAGCTTTATTATTCAGAATTAGTGCGATTGGGCTCATTGACTGTATAGATTTAAACGGTATCTTTGAACGTAAGAAAAAAACTATCTATTTAAATCGTTTCTATGACTATGGACTTCATTTCTTTTGGATTAAAGCCAAACTGCATTGGCCTGATTTTTCTTAAAGCTAGCACCAAAATATTTCTTGCACTTATCATTTCCACCCTGTTTCATTAATGTCTACATTTCATTCTTTGCGACATAGAAGCGATGGATTTGGCAGGGGTTCAAAATTGTATGAAATATTGGATCAATGTATATATTTTTTCAAAAGAAAATATGGGCCACGCACTATATGTTTTTCCATACAATAGAGTTAAGTTTTTAAATGTATTTTTCTGATAAATTCAATATGATTTTATTTGAATTTGATATTGTTCGAAAGATAGTCAATTTGCCAACTTTATAGACATATTTACTGTAAAATAAAAAGCAATTGGGGTTTCATACAAAAATTACGCAAAAGTTATCATTTTTCAATTCTAAATGACACCGGCGAATAGGAAAACGTACAAAGTAAATTTGTCAGTTAAATGTAAAGCAAACTATCGAAAAATATCAAAAAGAAATAAAATCAGAAAAATACTTTTAAAATTTTGGTCCTTCTGATAAAACTGATAAGTTTATTGTGCCCTGCGCCCATGCGAGGGTAGCTCGCAAAGGGCGCTAATGGATCGAGTGCACCCGAGATATTTAGACGCCTGAGCGAGCGAAGCGAGCGAGAGCGAATATAGTTCGAGGGTGTAATAGCATAGCTACTTACAACCGAGGTAAGCATACTAGTTTACATCATTCATGCGAGGTAAATAAATCATTTATATTGGTATAACAAAATGAATTGCTCATTACAGAGAAAATATTTATAAAAAACTATTTAATAAAATTAATAGTAACATTGTTACAATTATTAAAAGGCAGTGATACTGGTTGGCCAGGCATGTGCACTGTTTAGATAGAACGTTCCATTTTCAAATCACTTTACAATTCAAGCATAGGGTGAATGCTTTAATTGTAAAGTACACTTTACCCTTCAAGATATGCAAAACTCCTTAGTGAACCAAATTTTCTTTTCTTATTAACATGACGAAACTTTTTACTGAAAAAAAAAACAATGCACTGAACACAGTGTGAACACAGTGTGTGCAACAGCACATGCCAATTTACACAGCTTCTTACCATACTAGTAAATCCTAGTTTCCGAGCAGTATGATGTAAAGAAATTTGACGTTTCGAAAGTACTTATTGATTGAGATTTATTGAATTAAGAATAATATTATGAGTTTAAGTTTAAATCATTCCATCAGTACGATACCCTCTGCTGGGCACATGTCTCCCTCCTTAATCTCCTTATACTTAGGTCGGCGACTATCGCAAGCACGGTTTTGCAACAGTCGTCGCTTACCTGTTGTTACGAGCTTTGTCGCTAAGAAACTCTCTCGTCTGTAAGCTTCCTAATAATATTCTATTATTATAAACAAGCGACTACGATAAATACCTTCGTAGCAGCTATGAACTATTTAGTCATGCTACGATATTATTTTGAATTAGTTAGACTTTACACTAAGTAGTAATTTACACTCCCATTATTCTTAAGGTATTGGTGATAATGTAACGTAAAGACTTGTAGTTATATCCATCCTTTGTAGAACTAATTATACTAGCAGTCAAGTACAATTACGCAAAAATAACAAGTCACAATACGAACTCAGCGAAACAAAGCAGAATATTAAATTGCCGAGTGAATTAGACGAAGAACGAAAATCCACAATTATCAAGGTACTAATTACTACAATTACTACAGAGGTTCTTCCAAATTTGATACTCAGCCAGATGTGCTTTAAACTAGTGAAATTTATGAAGAAATTCGACAGGTTACGGCGGGGTTCCAATTAGGAATTTCGGTTAATTACTCGGATATCAGGAACCTCCTTAGTAATAAAATCCCGATCCCTCAGGAGCCGTTTGTGGGATTCTACCTTTGTTACATTGAATTGTATACCTTCGGAAACATTATGAACCGTAAATGCAAACGAGGAATAAAGGACTAAGGTTTGATTAGATTGATGTCATTTGGAATTTGAATGAACAGACTCTACCTAATTTATGTTGCGACACTTGTTATTATGTGACTTTGGAATCATCAGGACAATTTTGATACAATTATAGTTTTAGCTACTAGATTGGTAAAAGAAGAAGAGTATTCAAAAATAAAAAAGTTTTTCGCAAATAATAATTTTAAATGTAGACAATTTGCATACAATATTATCCTTGCTTGTAATCCTTACTAATATTATAAATGCGAAAGTCCGTTTGTTTGTTTATTTGTTTGTTACGCCTTCACGTCTTAACTACTGAACCGATCATCATGAAATTTTGCATAGATGTTGTTAGGGGTACAGAAAAGGACATAGCCACTCACATGATCAGCGGTCAATTTTTGCCAAAACGCTGCAATCGAGACGTGATTCACGGATATAATTTAGCCAAAACGACAGACCGTCAAAAAGTGTTGTCTCGTTCAAACGCATTAAACTGTGCGCTTAGTTTAATGTTCCTGTCTCTTTCTTACTATCTGATGGTCATTTCGTTCATATATCACTTCTTTGTGGAGCCATTCGTGTACGAGGTACTGACAGTTGAAAGTGGACTTTGTTGACTACTAGATACGGGTCTCCTTTGGTCAAATTTTTTTTGTTATTTAGTGATATTTACCATGTTTTTTTAATAAAATACCTTTGTGCTCGTCAATTGAACTAATAAATATAGTGCAGATGGTGTAATTTTGCAAAAATCTAAGCATTTACGTGTTTTTTCAGTTATCAAAATTGAAGTGCCCGTCTGTGCCCCACTAGCCACGTCCGAAAACTAGTTTTGTTCGTAGTTTATGGACAATAAACTACAAGAAATTAAGTTTTAAATGTTGTTTTGTTATCTTAAGAACCCATCCCAAGCATAAAATCTGCAAAATTGCGGACGATTTTAAAATGATTGCAGTTTTAAAAGTGTGCGAGGTTTGAATTGTAATGGTCGGATAAATTTATACCAGGTGTCAAGGTGTGTTTTTCTTAAGGGTATGTCGTCTCACGGATCACGGGGAGCGATTTGTTTTGTATAGAAGTAAATGGACATCGTGTTTTTTATTCGCAATTTGTAACAGGCTGATTTTGAAGAGGTAAAATTTGCTAAATGGCGGCTGTTTGTATTAATTACCCCAAAATAATCACTTTTTTATTTTTTTAATACTTTATAATTAGCTAGAAGTGTAAAAGACCAAAATGATTTTTTAAATAATAAACGTTTCTTAAATTACTTACTCATTTTTGTTTTCATTCAAATAGGGCAAGACTCGTTACAAACGATATTACGACCCTTAAAAAAATCGCTTCTTGATCATCGTTTAAAAAATATCCGAAAATATTAAAGTGACTTTCGGATAAGATTTATCCGAGAGTGAATAGGGTTAAGAATTTTATGATATTTTAACCTATAATCCTTACATTTAAGGTACATAATCGTATGAAATGGCTTGGCTAGATATTAAATGTACCGCATTCGTGACTATCTGTTCCCTAAAGGTTGACTGGGAGAGAATGCTTTTAGCATTAAGTCCGCCTCTTGTACATTATTTTATTGTAGTACAATAAAGAGATTAAATAAATAAATAAATAAATATTCTTCACAAAAGCATACATAACCAGACACCCACACATACAAACAACACTGGTAAAAACGAAGTGAAGTATGACTACGCACATTGTCAAAAATTGGTGCTGGTTTCCAGATCCTATTTTAAAGTGCTATTTTACTTAAATGTAATAAATCTCATGTCAGAACATTCATTATATAGTGTAGTTTTAGTGTAAAGGTCTATTTTTGATATAAAATAGAAACAGTCAACATAGTAAGCTATTAAATCAAAATTTTACCTAGATTTTTTTAAAGAATTCTCCAACAATTTTCAATTGACGATATTTTTTGTTTTTGCTATGGACCAATGTTTAAATAATCTTTTAATAATATTAAGCAACTATTTTTCATTCTAAAGAGTATAAAATATCCATATGTTACCGATTTAGATTTTGTAATAACCTTAATATTCTGAACAAAGATTTAAAAATTTCCCATGCCTACGGTTTGAACGCTCAAAACAAAGAAACTATCGTATTTATTAACACTCACCAAATAGAAAAACATTCTTGTGAATAGGCCTAAGAACTTATCAGAACAGTCGGAATATAATTAAACATTCCACGGTGGTGAAAAAAGTGCTCAAATGTAACCTGGGGCCCTATTTTTGAATCGCTCGTCTGGCGTCGAGCGCTCGTTTCTATGATTTTCGTTCGACAGCTCATACATTTGAGTTGATTTGTCGAACGAAAATCAGTAGAAACGAGCGCTCAACGCCATCCGAGCGATTCAAAAATAGGGTCCCTGACGCAAAGCGCGCGCTCGCGGCGCAGAGGCGGATCAGATGACCATCCCCGGATATTTTTTGCAGAACAGGTGAGTGGATAGGGTACTTTTCATCCAGAAAAAACGTACAGTTCCCGAGGGATAGCAAAAAACTGTCCACGCAGACGAAGTCGCGGGCGGAAGCTAGTATTTTATATGCGAAATTAAGTTTGTTTGTTACGCTACTTAACTGATCATCTTAAAATTTTGCAAATACGTTGTCAGAGTAGCAGAAAAGGACATAAGGTACCTTTTACCCCAAAAGGCACTATTCCCGAGGGATAGAGAAATTACTGTCCATGCAGACGAAGTCGCGGGCGGCTGCTAGTATCCCTATATTTTTTACTGCTTTAAGTATCCCAAGTTCCAGATTATTATGAAAAGTGTAAGATTATAAACGCTTTACTCGTGTATGGTGTCAAACTAAAACCTTTGATATTAATAGGTATACCTACGTATGACCGAGCTTTGCTCGGTTATTACTGTTTATTGTAATACTAGCGGCCGCCTGCGGTTTCACCCGCGTGCTTCCCGTTCCCGTGGGAACATCGGGATAAAAAGTATTCTTTGTTTTAATCTAGGCTATCTACTATCTGTGTGCCAAATTCCAACCAAATCCGTTAAGTAGTTTTTGCGTGATTGAGGAACAAACATCCAAACATCTAAACATCCAAACCCACAAACTTTCACATTTATAATATTAGTAGGATAGTTATCAAACATTAACTACATTTTTTTAAACTTGAAAACAAAAGACTAATCTAAATTGATTGACTAATCTAAATTTTAGCGAAATCGTTTGAGCCGTTTCCGAGATCACAGAAATAAATTTACATACATACATATAAATAAATATACAATAATTGCTTGTTTAAAGGCATAAGATTAAGCCTAGTATCTGAAATGCTAGAGATTATGCATGAGAATACTGCTATTAAATAAAGATTAACTTGCCGTTCCAAGTTTTAGACTTGAAAAAAACTAGAAGCTCATTTATGGCGAAAGAGGCGATTCGCCTTTTTAATAAAGTTTCACAACATGTAATGGAATTGCCTTTGCATAAATTTAAAATACATGTTAAGACGCTCATGAACAAAGGTTATATTACAAAGTAGAAGATTATTAAAAGACTGAAAATCTTTATTCAAATTACTATTTTCTTTATTATGTTGTTATTTTGAACTTATTTGGTTTCTTTGACGCCGACCCGCAGCTCGACCGCCGAAAACTATCGCTTTGACTCTGGCTTTCATTTTCGACGCCATCTTGTCTTTTGCGACCGCCGAGGAAAGCTTGAGCAAGAAATAACCTTACTTTTTCTGAAAGCCAGAGTCAAAGCGATGAACGAATGGAAATGTATGGATCTGACAGATAATCGGCACCGCCGAGTTTTTTAAGATGGCGGCATAGCTGTCATGAAAGCTTTTCCTTATGTCATGAAAGCGATACCTTATGTCATGAAAGCAGTTGCTGTTTTCTCAAAGCTTTCACTAATAATTCAGTTTTTTCTCATTTGTGAGTTGTATTTATTGCAGAAATTGATTTTTTTAAGGTTTTTAGTGTTATTTTGTGGATACTAAGTGGATACTGCATAAGGTTTGCTATTTTTAACATATTTATATTATGTCGACTTCTCGTTTAGTATTTTTGTTTATTTGTTTGTTTTTCTGTTTTAGGTAAGAAAGTCCGACCCAAATTTGTTGCTAGTTGAAGCCGATGAAGAAAGAATGAGGGAAATACTGATGCTGTGTAGGAGACAGCTTCGGGAAGACAGCATTCCCATACTATGATGATTCCTATCCCAGCAGCTGTCGGAGTGGACGTTTGTCGACACCTTTCGCTTGGGAAAGGTCCATTTTATGACGCTTTGCGAAAATTTGATGCCTCTTTTGCAACCAACTCAAAGAACAACAGCTATTAAGCTAGAGATCAAGGTGTTTATCATTCCAACACTAAATACAAAGGTGATATTTTATAAACAACTAAACTTTATCATCATTATTACCTGTCATTGCACTGTTGTTACAGATCCTCGCTGCATCTCAATTTTATGCCGGTTCCTACCAAAGGTGTGTAGGCAATGATTTTAGCCTTGGTGTATAACAGAGGTTACAGAGGTCTATATCTGATCATCTAGCGCAGATAACTGATGCATGAAATCAACTACAGATCCTGAGGCTATATCACTTTCATAAGAACAGTATATGAACGCAAAGCAGTTGCAATAAGGTAACCATGTTTTAGTTAGCTTTCTTAAGCCACGTTGACATGATCAAAGTATACTTGGACCAAGTAAATTGGACAAAGTAGCTTTGATGAAAGTATACTTGGATACAGGTTGACACCATCCAAGTGTACTTGGACAAAGTAGCTTTTTGTATACGGCGACGTACAAGTGAACTTGGATTGCACGTTTACATGATCCAAGTAGTGTCCAAGTAGTAGTCAAAACCACTTGGTCCAAGTTTACTTAGATCATGTCAATGCAGCTTTACCAAATACCAACCTACTTGCTTCTAACCAGAGGTCCAGAATTTACAACCTCTGGTATTGTTGTAGGTTCAATTATCATTTTGGATTTCTTCAACAGAAAGATGCACAACTCTCTGAATGTCTCTGTGATAAGAAATAATTATTTTTAAAATGTACCTATAGTTATTTATTATTAAGTAGTTTAAAATAAGTTTGTTTTCAGATGTATGATGCAGATTTACGCATCTTGCATGTAGATGCATTATTTGGTGGTGCAAGCCATGACTCACACATTGGGAACCTATACCATGTGAAAGCTGGAATGCAAAGAGTCCATGAGATGGGACAGTTCTTCTGGTTCTTGGGTAAGTGCCATCATAAAACAATTATTAAACTAATGTTAGGCGGGGATTAGGACTGATCACCGACAAGCCATTCAGCTGAAACTTATTTCACCGATAGTACATTTATTCAAACGCAATTTTATCGAAAGGGAAATAAAATCATGCATGTAAGTAAATCAATTTGTCAAACCAAATCAAAATAATTTGTCATAATTATTAATCAATAAGATTCAGGTACACTCATTAGGCTAAATAAAAATAAAGGTAAAGCCATTATTTTGCTAAATAGGTAATTTGCTTAAATATATTCTTTGTTTTATAGTTATATTTATTATAAATAAAACTTTAATTGAAATTACTTTATTTCCCTTTCGATAAAGTGGCATTTGAAGAAATGTACTTGCAGAAGGGCACACAGGGAATTACCAAAAGACTTAATTAACCCTTTAACCGCCGGTCAGATTTATCCAACAAATATTTTTAAGTAATATATACTAATTAAAAATATTTGTCAGATAAATCCATTCCTATATCTGATAATAATTGAACAAAAAAAGAATACTACAATTTCTTATTATTTACAGACGAAAATCAAGAATGCCAGGCCCAGCGCGGAGAGAATAGGAGAAGCAAGACTGCAATATGGATTAGTCCAAGTCATCATCATCATCAGCCTACCATCGTACACTGCTGAACATAGGCCTCTCCGAGTCCACGCCCCTGAGTACGATCCGCGGCTGTACTCATCCAGTTTACGCCAGCCAGCTTGCGAAGATCGTCGCTCCACCTCGTCCGAGGGCGTCCCACACTTTTGCCGATACGCGGTCTCCACTCCAGAACTCGTCTGCCCCAGCGGGCATCGGTTCTACGGCTTAGTCCAAGTATCTTAAGTCATTTGTTTATTGTAAATATTGTTAATTGATTAGTGTCTTAAGCCATTTGTTATTGGATTTATATGATTAAGCACACTAGCTTCGCCATTGGATCGAGAATCATAGTTCTTAAATAAACACGAAATTGTGAATTATCTTTGTAGCTCCGAAAAAGCTTTGTGGTACTTTTCACTTAAACAATATTTTCTGGCCTGCCTTTTAGTTTATTTATTTATACTTTTAACAATAAAACTCCATTAAACTAAACGACAGGCTAGAAAATATTGTTTAAGCGATAAAAAGTACCACAGCCTTTATGGAGTGCACTGCACTACAGACAGAGAGATAATTCACAATTTCGTATTTATTTAAGCACGTTCTAAAGACGGCGCTAGTTTGCAGACTGCGCGCCCTTAAGGCCATCCGCACATGGCTCGTAAGCGTACTCGTCTCTTAAAGACGCGACGAGTACGATACGAGTAGAGTTCTACACACGAATCGTAGCGTAGGCGTAGATATTGTTCCAAAATATAAACTACAGCTTCACGTTGACGGAATTTCATCACCAAACATATAGAAAGTATTTTCTACGTCTGATTTTTTACGCCAGTACGCTACGACTATCGTATTGACAATACAACCTCATACGATACGCTTACGCTACGACGCCGTGTTCGGACTTCTTTGGACATGTTCGTGCTCGTATTGCTCTCGTACGACGCGCGTATTACGATACGCTTACGCTACGACGCCATGTGCGGAGGGGCTAAGTAATTTGTTATTATATTTATACAATATGTAGCAAAAACCGTCAGATACTGAAGCAGGTGACGGTGATCCATGGAACATAGGTCACAACACGAAAATAATCACACTCCCATACAAAATGTATTGGTCAGCTGACCAATTACAATGGAAAGGCGAAAAAAAATTCGAAAATGAATTTTCCGAACGACAGCATTCTCTCCTTCTCCTTGGAGAACCGAGGAACATTTTCCTTGGAGAATGTTGTTCAGTTTTAGCAACACTATCACCTGTTTCAGTATCTGACAGGGTTTTTGTTACACCCCCGTATTAGTATCTGAACTAAGTCATTTATTATTTTTATGTAATTCATAGATTTTTTTTGTATGGTTGTATGATTGATTAGTTTCACTTCGTATTCAGAAGTTTTGAGAACGCACGGAGTCTCCACTAGCGCCGCCAATTAATAAAAAAAAACATTACAACGAAATAACTATGTTTAATACAATTCTAAAACGTATACAAACTAGGTGTAGTAGTAAATTTTTTTTGTATGCTTTAATTCTTAGTATAAATGTTTTCGCTTGTAGTTACAATCAAGATTAACTACACAAACACATTTAAACCAAGAAAAAACGCATACAAAAATAGTTTACAACTTTCCTAGTTTTTATACGTTTCGGAATTTTATTAAACATAAATAGATATTTCGTTAAAATGATTTTTCTTGATTGGCAGCGCCAGTGGTCAAGCTATAATAAGGCCGCGCAGTCTGCACAATAGCGCTGCCATTGGAACGAGAAGAATAGTGCTTAAATATTAGACGAAATTGTGAATTATCTCTCTGTAGTGTGCTCCGTAGAAGTTTTTTGGTACTTTTTATCGCTTAAACAATATTTTCTAGTCTATCGTTGAAAATACAAAATTGTATTAGGAAATCCTGTAAGGATAGCTGTATTGTGTTAAAAAAAATTAATAAAAAATAAAATTACATTTTGTTTCTGTAGTTATAATTTCTGTACCTTTTTAGGGATCCGTAGTCAAGCCAACAAGGAACCCTTATAGTTTCGCTATGCTACCTAGGTAAACAGTTTGCTTTTGGATACATGAAAAAAATTGAGGACTACTGTCAAATGAAAAAAACTCAATTTTTTTCATGTATCCAAAACATAATAGCACAGAATACATAATAGTATAAGTACAGTACTTAGTAAGTACATAATAATAATAATTGATTTAAACTGCTACATAGGCTTACAAGTTTTTGTTGACGAGTATAAGAGGAGTACCTACTACACTTAATTGTAGACGTAAGTTTATAGCCAGTAAGGTATGGTATGAGGTTACTACGGAACCTATATACCACCACACTGCACATGGCCCGACATGCACTTGGCCGGCTTTTTTTATTAAACAACTACTCTATGATTAAGAAGTAACGTTACGCAATTGCCGCGATTCTTTTGCATTATATTTATTATTTATAGCTTTTACGCCTGCCTTATTGTGAAGAGCAACGCTTATAGTAGAATTTTGCGCTTAGAATTGGAGGTAGGCGTTTTTGCTTATTTTAAAGATTAATATTTTTACATTAAATCAATATTAGATTTATAAGGGGGGTTTTTTGTGTAGGTACTGTGGAGATTCTATCCCTTAAGGCGATTCTCACACTGTTCCGCGATCCTTCGCGGGATAAATATTAGTCTCCTCAAGTGGCGCCCTCATTTTAATTATATTTATTGCTCGCTAAGTACGTTATGTACCTATTGAAAATTCAAACGTTGAGATTGATGGAAAGGTTTTATAGTTTATTTACAAACAATAACTTCTGTAAAATATAGTTCGTTGTAGTAGTAGTAGGCAAAAGTGCCAAAAGTGGCCACTTTTTGCTTTTTTGCCTACTACTACTACAACGAACTATATTTTACAGAGGTTGTTTGTAAATAAACTATAGAAGCTTAGCTTTAATCTCAACGTTTGAATTTTAGATAAATTATGTATTTAGGGAGCAATAATTTTAATTAAGGTGAGGGCGCCACGGTAAGAATACTACGATTAGTATTAGGGCGACGAACATTAAAGCGATCTTTAATGTTCGTCGCCCCGTCGTCGCGGAGCCAGTCACCGAATAATTTCTGAAAGTATTACAACTATAATAAAACTAGCGACCGCCCGCGACTTCGTCCGCGTGGACAGTTTTTCCTCTATCCCTTGGAAACAGTTCTTCTTTCGGGATAATAGGTAGGTCCCTTATGAATATTAACATAAGGGACCTACCTACCCACGAGGGTACAGATAAAAACAGGGTTAAATACCCTCTTTCTCTGTACCCCTGACAAAGTGTATGCATGATGATCAGTGGCGTAACTTCCATCCCGCAAAATAGTACCTACTGTACTGTACCCGAGGGATAACAAAAAACTTTCTACGCTGAGGAAGTCGCAGGCGGCCGCTAAGGATGTTAGGTATTATGTTATAAATAAAATGTTTGTCTGGAGAAAAGTGAAAAAAAGTTAAAGGAAATGATTGTTTTTATTAAAGTAACAAGTAATTAAATTAATGTGGATAAACATTGCTTGATTTCATTTATTCCCCTAATTTTGTACGTATAATACTCGACATCGTTTAATTCTCATTACATTACAAAAACGTAGTCTGTTCGGAAAGAGAACCGACTTGGGATTTGTGCTTGATCACCGTTTTTGTCATGTTGACGGCACTGTTATACCTACGTAATTAATTATGGTGCGTGCGACTATCTTGTCTTGATAGATACTTGATATTACAGTCGCACTAAAACGTTAAAGTGCTGTCAACATGACAAAAACGGTAATCAAGCACAAATCCCAAGTCGGTTTTCTTTACGAACAGACTATGTACATATTGTGATAGAAATTAAAAAAAAAACGTCAACAAAACACGCACGGGCGGCGGCGGCGTGCCTTAAAATCAACTTTCCGCACGCTGCTGTACTGTCATCGAAAACACACATTTTTGAGCAACTGTATTGAAAACAATTATGAAATTAGATGAATCTGATGCAAGCTAGAGGTTTAGAAATTAAATTTCTTCTTTGCTCTCAAATCTCTCGCCTTTCAATTTTTCTTTGATTTTGGGAAAGAAGTAACAACTCTGATTATGGCGGAGAGTATATAATATTTCCGCCACGTTCGATCTTCTTCTAGCCGCCGCTCCCCTAGTCCGCGTCGGGCTCCTCCTCGCGGACGCGCCGCTCCGCTCCATCCAGCGCCCCCCGCGCCGCAGCGGAGCCGCTCCTGTAACGATTACATATCTCTTAGTAACTGCATGTGGCAATGGCAGGATCATTTCATACATACAGCCAATAAGGTACTACCCTATTTGACTGATTTTTTAGTAGTGTGGTTTAAGCGAGATTATATTTTGTCATCCTGCTGTTGAATGGTAGGTATCAAAGAAAGGTTACAAAAATACCGAGACAACTAAATAACGTAGACAAGTTGCCGGAACAGATAGTCTCAGTCAACAAGTTAAACCAATTTAAGAATAGATTGGACAAACATCTACTAAACAAAAGTTAAAATAAAGCAGAGATTGCAGGATACAGGCACTATCAGTTGCAACAACTGCTCGCCTGTTTAATAATAATAATATTCCTCTAAGATACACTTTCCTTGGATGAATGGATAATATAGTTCAAAAGACTCACTTTGTGGTCGGGATCTCTCGGCGGGAGAAGCGTCGGCATCCACACTTGTCCTGATAAGATTGTGCCTCCTCTTCGCTGAAACAAACACACAATGTCTTAATGTCCTCTGTCTGCCAGTGAAAGTCGGTTAAAATTGGTTCAACTATTTCGGAGATAAGACCCAGACAAACATCAACTTACTTAATTTGTAGATAATGATTTTTTGTTTAGAAATTCCTTTTAGAAAACTATGTGAACGGGCGCTGGATGGGCCTGCAGATGCAGCCTGCGACAGGCCTATAAATGCAGCCTCATCAACTGAAAATGAAAATGTATAGATTAAACAATAGCTTATAATATTAGCAGTTTTGGCTGAGTGATGATGAGTCAATCAGTCAGACAGAACTTTGTCTCTCATAATTAAATTAATGAGTTCTCCTAACTAATGTAATCAAATGTGAAAGTTAAGAATATAAATGTGTAGTGGACAGATTACAAAGTACACAACAAGAAATAAATATGTAGTGTACAAATTTGTAACATCTTTGTATTTATCTACATTCACAAATAAATGAAATTTAAAATACAGGTAAGTAAGTACTCTACTAAAACGCAAGAATGAAATTGAAACTGTATCATATTAAAATTTCTTTATTCCCATCTGGATCTGCCCCCGCTACCATGGTGGCAAAGCTTGAAGGAGG
This sequence comes from Agriphila tristella, assembly GCA_928269145.1. Taxonomy (NCBI): domain Eukaryota; kingdom Metazoa; phylum Arthropoda; class Insecta; order Lepidoptera; family Crambidae; genus Agriphila; species Agriphila tristella. The sequence continues at coordinate 35,009,346 of OV743433.1, read as the reverse complement.
CAGATAAAATTGATGCATTTGCTGCAGCAACAAATAGGTATCGACTCAGCTTGTATATTAATATTGCTTTGCCCAAGGACAGAGCGTAGATATTTTATCAGAAACAGACATTTATTTAAGTATTTACAAAGATACGTTGTGGGAAATACAAATTAAGAATATCCATATACATAATATATTATTAAGCGAGTGAGGTGCATTTTGCTGAGCTTTCAAACTTTTGACACACTAAATAGTAAAGGAACACTTACTTGTTTCCACTCCTTGACACTTCTAATATTATTTACTGCATTTAAACTTGAGGCCAATGCCTCCCTCATGGCTAAGCTAAGCATTTGTTGCTCAGCCTGCGAGCCACCCAGTTGCGTGGCTCTGGCTGCACTCCATCCATGCCACCAATACCTCCACCTGCGCCTCTGACACTTAACGTGTTGCAGGCATCTGAAATGCGTTAAAAGAAACTAAAAACCTATAAAGACAAGCAAAATGCAAGTGGTTAACCATCGGCAGAAAAGCTTTACCCTTTTGTTATAAAAGCACCATATACAAAGAAGTAACTTTTGTGCGTAAATCTACGCTTCGATTAGTTCGATTAAATTCTATTCTTTAAAGATAATAATATGAGATCACCTCGAACCCAGTCCTAAAACAAACTATTCGCTAACAATAACAATGATATTAAAAGTCGCTAACTTTCAGTTTAGTATTCATTTCAATTTACTGTTTGCCATGATGCTTCTTAAAAAAGTAAGTAAGTACGTACCTTAGTTAGTAAAACTGAATCCAATTAATTATAATCACAAACAAAAATATTTATTTTACTATAAATGTTTTTTAGGTAAAAGTAATAAATGTCAACATAACGCGTTTTATTATGCTTATGCAATTTATAACATTTTATTAATGTATCGAGAAATTTACCTAACAGAGCTAAAAAATGATACATATAATAACCGTTTTCGTTAATTATAGTAATTTTAAAATAAATCCGGCATTCTATTTAGTCGAAAACTGAAATTGATTCAATTGATTCACTATGATTTTGAATCATAAATGCGCAAACGAAACGCACACTCTCGTCATTCAATAAGGTTCATTCGCGATTGCTTTAGCAAAGCTTTAGCGTTAGCCAGACCCAGAGCACGGGAAATCTCGGCGGTCGCTGAAAGCGATAGCTTTAGCCAGAGCATTGCTTTGGCTCTGGGTCTGGCTAACGCTATCGCTTTGATCTCGGCGGTCGCACTGCAGCAGGTCGACCGCCGTTCTCTATTGCTTTGACTATTGCTTTGGTTTATGACGTCATCTTGTCATTTGCGACCGCCGCCGTTGAAAGCTTTAGCAAGAAATAACCTCACTTTTTTTGAAAGCTTTATTCAAAGCAATGAACGAATGGAAATGTATGGATCTGACAGTTAACAGCGACCGCCTAAGGTTTTCAAGATGGCGGTATTGCTTTCATGAAAGCTTTTGCATCTGTCATGAAAGCAGTAGCTATTTTCTCAATGTTTTCAATATTAATTCCGATTTTATTAGTTTTTGGCATGTTTTGTGCCTTCACTTAGTGCGAAATTGTGTTTTTTTCATTTTTCAGTGTATTATATTGTGGATGCTGCATAAGGTTTGCTATTTTTAACACGTTTTTATTTGTGTTTATGTCGCTTTCACGTTTAATTATTTATTTGTTTGTTTTTCTGTTTTAGACAAGAAACGGCGCAAATTTGTTGCTGGTTGAAGCGGAGGAAGAAAGAATGAGATAAATACTGATGCAGCGTAGGATACAGACAGCTGAAGATGATGATGCCCATGCAGCTGTCGGAGCAAACCTTTGTTGACACCTTTCGCTTGGGATAGGTTTCATTTTATGACAATTTGCGAAGATTTGTTGCCTCTTTAGCATCCGACTCAAAGAACAACAGCTATTAAGCTAGAGATCAAGGTATTTATTATTCAAATATTGAACAATGATTTATAAACGACTAAACTTTGTCATTATTATTACCTAAGTCATTGCATTGTTGTTACAGATCCTTGCTGCATTTCAATATAATGCCAGTTATCAGTGGTTCCTACCAAAAGTGTGTAGGCAATGATTTGAACCTCGGTCTGTCGTAGAGGTCTAAATCTTATTGTTTTGCGGAGGTCACTAATGCACAAAATGCCATGCCAAGCCATGACCCACACATTCGAAACCTATGCCCTGTAAAAGCAAACACTATGAGATGGGATCTATAGATCTTCTGGTTCTTAGGTAAGTGCCATCATAAAACAATTATTATAATAAAGCACCCTGTTGCGGAGTGCAGAGCGACAGATTTAACGTTGCATGCAAGTACGTCAGTTTGTATTGTAAAAACATGCACCATTCCTTCAGCACGGTGTGTGCCTGTTGCCTGTGCACACACCGCGCTGGAGGAATGGTGCATCACCAGTGTGAAAATTTCCTTAGCCTTTGCCGGAGGGCCCACAGGGAATTACCAAAATACATTTATAAGTACCTATTAAATAAACAAAAAAGATATTACAACCTCATATTATTTACAGACAAGAATCAAGAATGTGAGACCCAACAAGGAGGGAATAAGAAAAGCAAGACTGGAATATGGCGAACCAATGGCATGCATGCCTTATTGCATTGCATGCGACACAATATTTTGGGCATGTCACCGATCACAAAATTCATTATGTGACGATTTGATAGTCAATGTCAAAAATTAATTTGAATTAATGTTAGTTTTAAGTAGGTAACTATAATTAATAATTTATTAGCTTCGTCTGCAAGAACGTTTAGTTTCTTGAAGAAACTTAAGTACCTAATGACTTTAGTTTCTTCAAGAAACTAAACATTCTCCTCAGGGAATATATAGGTACTATGGTTCCGAACATATGGTAGATTTATACAAAAGCTTCTAAATAAAATATTTTTTCTATACTATAAAATTACTTCATTTCAAATAACCTCGTACGTCTTGTATAACGTCTTGCTTGGCACGGCCACTACAGGTACCGATGGTGGAAAGCCAAAAAATGGCATTTGTGGGAAATGAATTTCAAAGTGTTTTTCATTTAAGTTTCATTTTTACAATCCCACAAAATGCCATTTTGCCATGAATGTCAACAAGACAGTTTTTTTAAAAAGACTCCCATTTATTTTTAGTACCTAGGTACTACATATGTCAAGGGTGAGTCGGTGTGACTACTGTCACTCCGACTCACCCTTGACATAGTACCAGTAAAAAAATCCCCATAGTCACACTGGTGTAGTAAAACGGTGTGACACGGGTCGGTCTGGCTCACTCATCATTTTGGGGCTATCCATAAATAAGGTCACACGAATTTCATGATTTTCGACCCCCTCCCCCCGCCCTTGTCACAGAGACCCCCTCCCTAGTGTGACGTCACATATTATTTAACATCTAGAAATAATTATTGAATTAAAACAACAGTTCCGAAATTTGTTTTATTTCAATTTGATTGATTTGAAATGTGACGTCACGAAATTTAGGTCACCCCCTTGTCTACGTAATTTATGGATAACTCTTTTAGGGTTACGTAGTCAAGCCAACAAGGAACCCTTATAGTTTCGAATGAATGAATGAAAAATCCTTTTTATTACTAGAGGTCGCCCGCGACTTCGTCCGCGTGAACAGTTTTTTTTCTATCCCTCGGGAACAGTACTTTTTTCGGGATAATAGGTAGGTACCCTAAGTCTTTCTCTGTACCCCTGACAACGTGTATGCATGATGATCGGTTGAGTAGTTAAAGACGTGAAGGCGTAACAAACAACAGACTTTAATATTAGTAAGGATGTTATTATAATCCTTACTTATAAATGCGAAAGTCCGTTTGTTTGTTACGCCTTAACGTCTCACAGTGTTTTATAAACCCTTGTAGGTGGACATATTGTCTCAACTAATTCGGTAAATCAATAGAGAATTTGTCAAAAATGATAACAGCAGCAGACCTACTACATGTCCAAAAGTTTTAGTTTATTTAAAAAAAAATTCAAAGTTGAGCCTTTTTTATTTTACAAAACTGAAAAAAAAATCCTACTTTCATCCTAGAGGTACTGAAGACGTTTTTTATGGCTAATTTGATTGTTGGCGGAACTCATCTTGTTCGTCTGAAAAAAAATTAAAAGTTTCACATCATCTTATATGATGACCTTATGATTACGATGGCGACAACGATGAATCCAATGACAGCACTGATAATACCGATCACTGCACTGAGCATGAAGTCATTGACTATATAAATGACACAATATGCTTGGCACGAGTAAGCCACAGTGACTGAAAATGGGTAGTAATAAAATTTTCATAGCAGTCTTGTGAAAAAGACTTTGCTAAGAAATTTTAGTAGGAGATGATGTGAAATCAATGTGAAATTTTTTTTTTTTCTGACGAACACGTTGAGTTCCGCAAACAATATTTTTTCAGTAGCAAGATAACTTGTTAAGGTATACTCTAGATAGTTTAGTGTTTGTAGCTACTGCTACAAACACTAAACTCCGCGCATCTTCTTTTTTATCTTACTCTATGTCTGTCAGTATCTTCTGCGTAGTAGCGCATCTTTTGTCTCAATTTTCTCTTGCCAATTTATATGCCGGTATCTGTACAAAGAAGGACACAGGGTTCCTTACATCCCGAAAAAAATGGATTATTCCCGAGGGATAACAAAATAACTTTCCACGCAGACGAAATCACGGGCGACCGCTAGTTATGTTATAAAAACAAATCCTTGGGTCTGCATCTTGTAGCTCGGACCATCCACCTGTCGATTGGGTGCTTAGTAAATTCAGAAGAATAAATTAAACCATATACCTACGTCTTTATGGTCTACTCACTTGCTTAAGATTTTTTAAAACATTCTTAATAATCTGATAACTTTGATCATCAGAATTCATAAGCGTTGTTTTAACTAATTTGTGTAGGGTGTAGTATCACAGAATAAATAGTAGTATGTATGTCATTTATTTTTAAGTAAAATGTTTGTCTGGAGAATAGTAAAAGAAAATTGAAGGAAATGAATCAAGTATTTATTAAAGTTTACAAGTACATTACATTAAGGTGGATAGCCCACCGAAAGTGGCGCCCTCCGAGGTTTTCGCGGCTAGATTATTCTAGCAGTTTCCAGTAGCGATGCAACCTCAACCATTCAGGGATAATCTGGGAGATTATCAGCTCCCAGATTATTCCCTATTTTGGTGTTCTTCTAGCCGCCGGCCGCTCCTCCGCGCGCCTCCGCCTCGCGGATGCGCACCTCCTCTAAATCCAGCCGGAGTCGCCGCGCCGCTGCAACAATTACATATCTCTTAGTAATTGCATGTTGCAATGGCAGGATCATTTGAAAGATAATAGGGTAGTGTACATACTACCCTATTTGACTGATAACTTTTGAGTAGCGTGATTTGAAGCGGCGCTCCGTGAGGCCTAGCCGCGCGGCGGAGCCTCGCGAGTGTGTACTTGTAAAAGCACGCAAGGTTCAGCCGCGCGGCCCCTGTGGGGACGCCGCTTAAGGTTAAACATTAGCACGTGACTCGCTATTGTAGGCAAATAACGTGATTTCCCAGAATTGTTCACGTTAGTTGTCGGAACACGCTAAAATATATTGTGTAAAAGCTAAAATCCTGGGAAACCATATTATGTGTCTACCTTAAGCGAGATCAATTTTCTGCCATCCTGCCATTGAATGGTATATTTCTCTAAGATACACTTTTCTTGTATAAATGGATAATGTAGCTCAAAGGACTTACTATTCGGTCGGGATCTCTCAGCGGGAGGATGGACGGCATCCGCGCATGTTCTGATAACATTGTGCCTCCTCTTCGCTGAAACAACATACACACTCATTAACATACAGTCATCCTTACTTTAATATTATAAATGCGTAAGTCCGTTTGTTTGTTTGTGTTTGTTACACATATCGGTACCTTCTGAAACGATCATCATGAAATTTTGCATACACATTGGCAGGGTTACAGAGAAGGACATAGGGTACCTCTCATCCCGAAAAAAAGGACAGTTCCCGAGGGATAGCAAAAAAAATTTCACACAGACGAAGTCACGTTCGGCCACTAGTTTGTCTAAAAGTCCTTTAGCTGCCAGTGAAAGTCCGTCAAAATCTGTTCAACTATTTGGGAGATTGGACCCAGACGAACAGACAGAAAAAACATAATTATGAGCTAACCTTTTTATCAAACTTGCAGTCCGACACTTTAATTTTCTTAATTTGTAGATAGGTAAGGATTTTTGGTTTTGTGTTAAGAAATCCTTTTTGGAAATCACGTAGATGGGCGATGGATGTGCCTGCAGCATATGCAGCCTGCGACAGCCCTGCAGATGTAGTTTCATCAAATGAAAATGTAAACATACAGATTAAGCAATGCCAACAAAATACTTTCAAGTTTATATTGTTAGCCGTTTTGGCTGAGCGATGATGAGTCAATCAGTCAGAACTTTGTCTCTTATAAATTTTATTAAAAGGTTATCCTAACTTATGTAATCAAATATGTGAAAACTTAACAACAAATATATAGTGGACAGATTCATTTTAAATTTGTAACATCTTTGACAATCTTTGTATTTACCTACATTCAGAAATATATTAAATTCAAAATACATGTACACTACTATAACACAAACATTAAATTGAATCAGTATCATATCAAATTAATGCAATAGTCCCTACTCAGCATATTTCTTTGCCAAGGACAGAGCACTGATATTTTATCGGAACCATTTCAGAAACAAACACTAATGATGGTGATTTAAGTAAAATTATAAAGATAAACCAAACTATTGTGGAAAATACAAATTAAGAATATATACCTATACATATTATAGATATAATAGGTACCTAAGCATAGGTAACAACAAAACATGATATGATATGACATACATACAGGCTTCGAGCAACAAAAGGCTTCGTTTGTCACGAAGGGAGAAGCCTTAGCGATATTACTCTATTCAAATTATTCTGGCATTTTTTGCGGGGGGGGAAAATGCACACAAGTGCAGTTCCGCATACCCACATACAAAAACTACACTGTAATGACGCCACTCACACATAAAAAATAAAACAAAACAGCAAAAATTTGTGTACGGATGAGTCACACATCAAAATATGACACGTTTTTGACATAAAGGGCTGGGCTCAACTGTCGATGCAGCAATATCGATACGGAAAAAGGAATAAAGGTTACAAACTCAATCATTTTACGATGGGGTGAATAACAACAAAGAGGTCATTTTTATACGCTTGAGCTTTATACAAAAAGCTCAAGAGTGTAGGTGGTTGGGTTGGGACTAATGTGTACCCAGGGAAGTTGGGCTCAGGCTGCTGACACTGAACATCGCTCCATGACAGTACTGCCATCAAGGGCGTATCCAGCTTTGGCACCAGGAGGGGGTCACATAGTCGTGGTCAAGTCAAGAACTTATAATTTAATTTTGATAATAATAGAAGTAAAAAGTACGTATTTTATTAATGTACGTAAGTAAAAAAACTGGTAAACTGGGCATTTAGGGCATTGGCAACTTGCGTGGTGAGTAACAACAGCTACATTTTCGATAGAAAAATTTAAAAAAATGAAAATGAACTTATTGGGCCTGTTCTTAGAACACTTTTCTATAAAACTAATAAGGTCATTTTGATTTTAGTTACCTATTTTTTCTATCAAAAATGTCGCCGTTGTTGTTAATTAGCACATGGGAGTTCTCGTCGTGAGTTACAAATAACTAGAACTAACAGATTTTGGAATTATCTCGACGATGTCACTTTTTCGGGTTCCAAAATCCACTGTGCGTTAGTCCCTCGAACTAAATTCCCTTTTTATTCACTTGTTGTATAATCTAGTATTTCGACATTTATTTCGCGATATCTGTCGATTTCACATCAGTGCAGAGCAAATCATGCAAAAATCTCGCAAATGAATTTGGGGCAGAATCAGGGCCAGATTGACCAACACTTTATCGACAAACATTATTTAACGGTAACATCACTAAGTTGCCCATCGGCGAGAACTCGGATTTATCTAGCGACAGATCTGAAATTTGTACGGACGAGCCATGGACTAGCAGACCCGATGTCACTGAACAAATTTGACAACTAATCAAGAATAAAATATACGAATTTAATGTTTAAATGTAAACAAATAGCAATAATACAATAAAAAATTACTTTTATGTGAAATGTAAAACCGTCTTTTTGTATACTTGATGTTCAAGATCTCTTTTAACAGCAAAAAACTCATCAATTCGACATTTTAAACAGAGCAGCGTTCACATGCGCGACTGGACTCGGTCTAGAAAGAAATCCGGGCGCAACTGGTTTTACTAACGCGTATGCCCATTTGGGCTTGTACTTCGGCAGAGGGGAAACGCTTCGTATGGCTTCTCTTTCTGTAGAAGCCCGTCTTACTCTAAGCATACAGGTATACATAAAAAAGCATGTGAAGTTTCTGAGCCTACGAATAGCTTTATACATCACAGAAGCTTCAGTCAAACCCATCTTAGTAAAGGATCACTTACTTGTCTCCACTTTTTGGCACTTGTACTAATTATTTATTCTATGCTTGGACGAATTGCAACCACTGGTGATGCCACCACCCACTGTATTTAATTTTGTTGCTTAGCCTGTGAGCCACCCAGTTGCGTTGCTGCTTTGGCTTGCAGTGTGTTGTGTCAGGGACTCCATCCACCAAGACCTCCAGCGCCCAAGGCACTTTACGTGTTGCCGGCATCTGAAATGCGTAAGAAGAAACTGATAACCTACAAAGACAAGCAAAATGCTAGTGGTTGGCCATGGCAGACAAGCTTATTCCCTTTTGTTTTGCTTTTGTTACTTACTTACTCGAACTCAGCCCCAAAACAAACTCTTTGATTACAATTTTTCACAAACTTTCAGTTATTCAATTCAAGTTATTATTGCTTGCCAATGCTTAATAAACAAGTAAGTTCTTACCTTAGTTAAACTGAATCCAATTATAATAAAAATCAAACTGAGCACACAGCACCTTTTATTTAATTTTATTTTTAATAAGTTTAAAAATAATTTGAAATGCTATTTTTTTATCTTTGGAATGTCAACTCAATGCGTTTTATTTACCTATGCATTTGAGACAATTTTTTTTTCTGAATTGACAAATTTACATAACTGAGCTAAAACAACAAAATGAATAAGGCTTTTTCGTTAATTAATGTAGTTTTAAAATAAATGCGGCATTTTATGTAGTCAAGCAAACAAAATCATTACAAAGGCCGTGAAGGCCACAGTGGCCTTTAACAATGCAAATGCGTGAACAAAACGCAGCCTTTCGTCATTCAAAGTCATTCATTCGCGATTGCTTTACCAAAGCAATACCAAAGCCAAAGCAATAGCTGAGAACGGCGGTCGCGGAAAGCGATAGCTTTAGCAAGAGTATTGCTTTGGCTATGGCTATGGCTATAGCTATCGCTTTGAGAACGGCGGTCGAGCTGCCGGCCGCATTCAAGGCCGCATGAAGCCGGCTACTTGTTCCTTAGAGCATTAAACCAATAAACCAATTAAGAGGATACCTCGTGGATTTTCATGGTTTTCAATTTAGATTTAGTCCTATTGATCCTACTACTATTGTTCTAATTTTGGAATATGTTAAAATAGACTAATAACTAAATTTTTTGATTAAGCTCAAAACATGAATGGAAACAATTTTCTCGATAGAAAAAAAATCCAAAGTTGATGCCTCTCATATCATTTTTGCAGTACTGTAAGCAAACGGACTCATAGTTTGAACTGAAATTAGGTTAATAAGATAAGTAATAAATAGTTCCAACTTTTGATAAAACCAATTTTTTCAAAAATAATTTAGTTTTTTAATAAATCAACTATTTTCATAATGTCGCTTACGTTATTTTATTTTGGAATGCGTGCGCTATTGTTGTCCCTTTCTTTGCGCTGGGAAGCTATATTACTTTACCTCTTTGCACCGAAATTTCAGACGGCCGCGAGCCTTCCTTGAGGACAGACCTGTGCTTGAGCGCTCCAAAAATTTACCAGCCAAAACACGTAAAATGACAGTATACTGACAATGACAGTTTTAATTTCTCCCACATTTCAAAGACAAAGAGTCTCTAATACTTATCCAACCTATTTTTAGGAGATGAAAATTATCAACAGAACAAACCTTCCAAGAGTCGCCATTGCGTAACAAAACAATAAACTAATAAATATTGTAAAATAAAATTTCTTTCCCGACCCGTGGTACAACTTTTAACTTTTACAAGTTTCGATCGTGAACAAATATTATTATTTTGCAGAATCATTAGTCTCTTTACGCGACAACGGCAAAGCAAAAAGAATAGCAATAATAATAAATAATCTCAAAACGAATACTTACGTCTCGCATTATTACGTTATTTATTTAGGCACGCATCATGCGCACGCTATAATAAGTAGGTATCTAACAAAGTGACATAAGCTGTTTTATAGATGAATAAATAATGAAAAATATTAGAAAAAATCGGCTCACCCGTAGCAACTTAGACGGGACCTAGATGACCATAAAACAATATTCTAGAGCCCATACCTACGTTTTATTTTAGCTTCAAATCTACCCAGTGGTGTCGCCACCAGTTCAACTTTAATAGCTTACAACTTGAAAACGTGACGTTTTAGGCGATTATGTCGTTAACAATTCTTGTTCGTATTGGTACTATAGGCCGACCGGTTAAATGGAGTGCGTTACCCCAGCAAAAAGTTGTGCTTTAGAGAGATGAGACCTTATCAGATAATTAGTGTGTCATGAGGAGAAATTTGTTTACTAATAGCAAAATTTGTGTGAATTGTAGTTTTTAAGATATTTAAGAAAAACAGATTTTGCTGGGGTCACGTTCTAAACATTACCCTGGCAAAAAAAGCTGTTTCAGCCTGGAACCAAATACATGAATAGATAGCTTTTGTTGCATGGTAAATGTTAGCAAATAGCAAAAATTGTGTGTGTTATGGTTCTTGAGTTATTTAAGTTTTTGCTGGGGTAACGTTTTGGGATTTCCCAGATCTCGAAAACGGTTCAACGCAGAAGTTTGAAAAAAATACCACTAAGAGACCTTAATTTGTTTAAATTTGTTTAAACGTTAGTTTTTGATTTGGTTGTCGCAAACCAACGTAATTAAATAGTTTCTAAAAACAGAAAAAACGAATTTGCAAGTAAACTAGTATACTTATAATTAAATAAACAGCTATAAAAAATAGCCGTGGTAGACACTTATTACGTCAAGAATTTTAGGTTTTGTAACTTTACAGGATATAAAGATATAAACAAATGTGATAAAGGTGATGTCCAAAAATGTATGAGGTCTGGGCCACGTCTTTGTACAGTATACCAAAAAATAGATAAAGACACGATAAACAGTTTCTAATCATTCAATTTCTTTAAAATCGCTTTGTTTTCTGGAAGGAACATAAAACAAAATGCAAAAACGCATAAAAAAAGCATCATGGCGGAAGATGTTAACAACTTCTTATACGTCTGTGTTAGGAGAGTAGGTAGAACTCAATGACAATGGGCGCATTCTGCCAGTTAAATCTTTGAGTCATCGATCGCCATAGAGAGTACATTTTAACCATGCAAAGTAAAATATTGAACAATACCGGCAGCTAGACCGCCTATCTCAAAGCGAAAGCAATGCTCTATCCGTCCTTGTCATATCATAACACGATGACAAGGATGGACAGTGCACTGACGTCATAAACCAAAAAATAGACAAAGCAATCAAGCCGCAGGCCTCCTACACTCGCTCGTCGGTCGCGCGATAAGAGTGCTGCACGGTGCATGTATCTTGCGCACGTTGAGGCACGGGTTACTTGCGCGGGTGTACAATGCTATGGAGCTAGACCCGCTTTACGTGTTTCCACGCGGGGCATGTAACTTGCGCAAGTGCTCAACTTGCGCGGGCTACTTGCACCGTGTAGAAACACTCACTACCGCTATACTTTCCATGGTTAAAAATGGCAATCGATGACTCCACGATTTGTCTGGCAGAATGCGCCCACTGACGGCTTTTTAACGGAGAGTTGCCATATTTGACGCTTTATTTCAAGTAAAAAATATTGATCTGTTTTTATTAATAACCATTTAACCATGCATTCTATAAAATTATTTGTATTTTTCTCAGAATCAGCATATTTTTCTCCATCTTTGAGGGTGGTGTACATAGACGTGGCCCAAATTAGGACATGTCCTTTTAGACCGGTCGTGCTTTAGCGATCGAATACACAGTTTCCATAACATTAAGACACATGGCATACATTAAACAAATTTAAGTAATTAAAATAATTAACAGGTAGTTTTTATTTTTATTATTTTTTAAATGCGTTAGCATTGCTTAGGTTACGTTCACTGTTTCACTGATGTGAAGCTGGGCGGGATAGAGCGGTGATCATAAACTGAATTGTGTGAAGCTTAAATTGTAATTACTTATATCTCATCATTTCTAAAGCTTTCACTTGTTTAATTATTAAATAGGCTCCTAGTCCCCCTTAATAGCAGTTTTGACTAAAATTCGTGGTCAAAACCACTTTTAACCGACATAATTTGGTCAAAATCGATACTACCCATTATTTTTGCAGTTAAAAGTGGTTTTGACCAACGTCATTAGTTAAAACCAATTTTGACTGCAAAAATCAGTTAAAAGTGGTTTTGACCAACGTCCTTAGTCAAAACCTCTTTTGCCTGATTTTTGCAGTCAAAAGTGGTTTTGACCGGATATGAGTTTTGACTGTAACATATACAACTACCAACCATCAACGGTTGGACCGCGGTCCCCGAGCACAGTCACCTAGCTCGGTGGAAGTACTTCCCTTTTCACTGAATACCTGGCGAAGCGATAATGCATCTACATACAATAATACAACACACGCGCAGAAAAAGAATGGGATTGAAAATGGCGGCTCACCACGCTTACCACAACAAGTGTGAATGAGAGAGCGATAGGTGTGGCGTATAGTGTGCGAGCGGGATGTGTTTATGAACGACGTCAAGTGCGTTGTACAATGTTGTATTTTCAGCCAACTATGTTTGAAACAAAACTCGACAATAATGGATTCTCAAAGGAAATTGCTGGTGGCTAAAACTCGACAATAATGATATCCCATACAACTTTGCTGCGTCACCATCGGAGGAGCACGGCAACCTCGACTTTGTTCAAAGAAGGTTGTCAAAATAATTACCATATTACAAGCTTTTTTGAGTAAATTCAATAATCTTCATTTTAAACACAACATATTGCATAAAATCTGTTTAATTAAATTTAGCTCCTACGGGGGGGAGGGGAGGGGGGAATTATGTGTTTAAACCCAATGGTCGGGCTTAAACGCGTCTTTTGCCCATTTTTCTTTATGTGACATTTTGAATGGCCTATTTCTTTTATGTGGGTAGGCCAGATAAAAAAATGTGAGCAAAGGTGTGTGTTTCGCCGTGCCGAGCTGTGACGTCACATTCTCCATTTCTCCATAAATATTGCTTTAAAAATTCTAAAACTATTTTTCTCGCACTTCTGAAGGGCAAAACTAGAAACGATGGCGTCACATATTTTACGATTTATATCTAGTAATAATTATTGAATTGGAACTGACGAATTTAGGACCCCTCCACACGTCATCGACCCCCTTAACGTGTGACGTAATTTATGGATGGCCCCAAATGGACCTCTGTCGCAAAAGTTACAAATCTGTTTTTCGCAAATGTATTGAAAAACGCCGAATGGTACAACTTTATTAATAATAATAGTATTTTTTTACAATTAATAAACTATTGTTAGGTATTTGTATTCATTTTCATTTTTCATTCAATTTGAAGATACCTAAATTATCAAAGAAAATGTTCTAAATACAATGTATTGCGACTCCATCGTTTCTCTATTCTTCTTCTTTAAACTTTCGATGAAACCTCACAGGCATTTGGCGCGAAAATCAAACTTTACGATTGAAGGCAGAATGTCACTATGGGATACGAGGGGTGAGTGGGCGGAGCCTGTAAAAAAATTTTTTCACGAGGCGTCGTCTACGCCACTGTCAGGCATACCCCTCTGCCAAAGGTATGAGAGCGCCGAGCATACTCTTTATATAAAACTAGTTGACACGAGTTCCCCGCCATTCATCTGATCATCGTACACGCGAAACGACGGGAGCTAAAAATGCCGAATTGCAGTGTTTTTTCATGTAAAAAAAACATCGGAAACATCTAGTGTGCAAAAGAATAACGTTATTTTCCATCTGTTAGTAATATTTTGTCCAATTGTTATCAAATAATGCACTAAAAATTTAAAAAACCAAAATATATTTTCAATCAAACAGTGTTGCCACTAAACTATACAAGATCTCTTTTAGCCTAATTTGTAAAGTTGAATGTACACTTAAAACATCACGCTATTTACCAAAGACTTCTATGTTGTTTGTTACAAAATTTTTGGCTAAATCTTTCAAAATTTTGCGAAAATAAGCACTCGCTTGGTAGCAATATAATCACCGATTCACGGCGATCCTTATTATGTACCTACCTACTTATTTAGTTTTGCTAGGTATCTCTCATACAATATATTCGATGTACGTGTGGTATGAGTGTTCGCTATAAATTGATGTAACCATACGAAGAATTTAAGAAAGAAATAATAATTGTGCAAATATCATGGTAAACTCGAAAAAAATTGTAAAACCTATGTATTTATAGAGTACAGTACGAGGCACGTATCTTGAAATTTTTTCGACAGAGTGGGGATAAGTTCGCGCATGTGCTCTTGTGAGCAACCAATAGCGCACGCCTCTCTCCCGCCGCCCGCGCCCCTCACCGCTACGCATACCCAAAATACGCGTTTTGCGCAATCCCCACCCGATTTCAAGATACGTGCCTCGCACTGTAAGTTATGGTCGTTCATACGAAATTTATATTTCATAGAAAAGTGAGGTTATAATTTTGTATTTATTTTGACGTCTGTTTGTTTTTCATGACATTTTATTTTATCTGCTTTTCTTCACATTTCACGTAAGTTTTTAACCGACTTCAGAAAAAGAGGAGGTTATCAATTTGACTGTTTTTTTTTGTATGGATGTATGTTCCTCGATATCTCCTCGAAATTATTTTTTCATTCGAACGGATATATTATGCTCACTTCCTATTAGATACAATTCTCCTTAGGCAGGTTCTACTACACTTTTCTTTCTTTAACCTCCTTACGTTACAGAATACATTTTTTTTTCTATTTATTGGGGTCGACAAACAGTATCACAATTAGTAGTGTTAAGCTAATCTTATATATTAGATTTAATAATTGTGAGACCAACACCGTCAACCACAGTTAAATTCCATTACTTTATACTTTATTATTATAAAATTATAAAATATTTACGAATGTCACTTATTCCCAAAATAGGCCGTTTTAATTTAAAAACGGTGGCCACACTGGAGCAAAGCTATTGTTGGGACAGCTCAGATACAAATGTCGATATCGACTTTATCAGTACCTACCTATGTTATTCTGGCTATAAAATATTGAAAAAAATACCATTGTTTTTTCTGTCAAAGAGGAATTTGGTTTTCTTAAAAAAAAAACAGCCTATTATTTATTCTGACGGAAGCGAAATCTGAGGAAAGTGACAAAAATCTTTATATTTCTGATTTTTCAAAAGACGCAATGATACGAGATGCCTCGATCCAAGCTTGTGCAAAACAGGTTTCGTGGAAACCTCAACGACTGAAGGTAATTTGGAAACGGTAAGGTTTTAATAGGGACAGGGCTGGCTAAAAGATTTTATTTTAAAATATTAGAAATAATGGTATTTTTATAGGTAAAATTAAGAAAACGAAATAAACTATTTGAATTTTTTGATTTTAAAAATTTACAATGTTATTTTTATATTAAGATAATTAATATATTATTTTTATTAAAAAAAAACTTGTTTTAGTTAGTTTAAACCTATTTTACCTGCTGTGAAAAGTTTATATTTTAATAAAAAGTATATTTTTTATAATAGATTTATTTCCTCTAAAGATATAAAAACCCAGTAAAATATATGAGACATAAAAATGACATAATTTTTGTAGATATTATTTAATATCAAAAAAATAAATATTATTTTCAAGAAAGTGACAGCCTTGACCAAATATCCATATTGTCACATATGGAGTTTCTATTGACCCCGGATGCAGGGGAAATAGGGACAAGGTATATTTTTAAATATTCTCACAACCTGGCTACACTAAGTTCAATAATGCCATTTACTAAATTAAAGAGGAGCATAAGACCTGGATTTCTTTTATAACACAAATCACCCTAAAACCTAGGCAAATAGGTCTAAATTGTAGTCAAAGTTCTTCTTTTTGTTTTATTCGTTAACGACATAAGCCAATGCTTTAGAAATAGTAAATACTTACTGTACGCCGACGATCTTAAAATATACCGCAGAATTGCATCGCCAGCTGACTGTCAAAAGCTACAGGATGATTTAGACCGTTTAGCAAATTACTGTAGGGTAAACAAGCTACAACTAAGTTTGACCAAATGTAAATCCATAACGTTCACAAAAAAAATCGACACTATTAAACATACTTATACACTATCGGGCACCCCCTTAGAAAAAATATCAATTATAAAGGATTTAGGTTTATTCATGGATAGTAAACTTCACTTTGATGTTCACGTCAATCACATCGTCGATAAGGCTTTCAAAATGTATGGGTATGTAATGAGAATGTCTACTCATTTTAGAAGACCCGCATTGTACCTTCTCCTTTACAAGTCCTTAGTTAGGTCTCAACTTGAGTATGCGTCGTGTGTTTGGAATCCACACTACACCAAATATAAAAGTCAGATTGAGAGAGTACAGTCTAAATTTTTAAAGACCATGCACTATCGATGTTTTCGTTCTAAGTCAAACTACGTTTTGCTTAAAAACAAATACATGATTCCCGCCCTTGACTTGAGAAGAGCTCTATTAGACCAAATGCTTCTGTATAAAATATGTCACAACAAATTTGATTGTAACCAGTTGGTCAACCAAATATACATTCGTATTCCGTATAGATCACATCCAACACGAGAGGCTCGCAAACGCTACTTATTTGCACCAGCTCCTTGTAAGACTAACGCTGGTAAGCGCGCACCTTTGCGCAGACTAATGGAACAATATAATAAACACTTTGTCAATGTCGAGATCTTCGCAACTTCGCTCGCGACTTAGAAACAGCATTAAGTGTATCTACGAGAAAAATACTCTAGATGAATAATTATTAATTACAACCTACTTAGTTAATACACTGCCTTGATTTATTGATCGTTTGCTTAACATTCTGTATAAGTAAATAACTTAAACAAATAGTAAAATTCATTAAATCTCTTTTAAAATAATTATGTTACCTTACTAATTTATACTTAGTATTCGTTTTAACGAAAGAATAAATAATCTAAATTGTTACAATTCGTTCTTATCTTTAATTTCGAAATTTAAATTATATCTGTATAAAAAAAAATCTCTCGTTGAAACGATTAGAGTGTAGTTTCTGTTTTAATTATTATTATCACTGCCCCCCCTATATGTTTTCATACTCAATCTGCGCACAACGGGGTTGGCTACATTTATAGTAATATGTTACTTTTAAAATGTTAAAACTATTTGTGAATGTAGTTGTTTGTTGTGCCAAATAAATAAAAAAAAAAGTGTCTCTATTCACCCCGTTTTACGGTATCGACAGAAAAAATATCGATGGTGTCAGCACTATCACCGTTTACTTGTAAATGACGTCATCTCGTGTACTGACAGGTTATTTCTGTGTGTGTATATGTATTTGTGTGCGTAAAGTTTAAGCTAGTGTTGGATAATTTTGTCGTGTGCGTGGGTAGTGACGTGATCAAAAATGCATTAGTGTTTAACACTATTTGTGTGTGCGTTACCTCGTCCCCCGCGGAAATTGACAGACTTTTTCGTAAAGAAATGAGTGCTCCTGGCGCCTCAGACTTGTTCACGTGTTCTTCTTTTGTCTCTTTTCTTCTCTGGTGCTAAATATTTTTAGGGGGGTATACGGCAGGTGTGTATTTTGTTAATATCGTTATTTCCGAATTGTGATAAAGTTGATATTATTAAGTTTCTTGCGCCTATTCTTCTTGTCAGCTAAAAAAGTCTCGAATGGGCGGTAGTAAGATATATTATAGACAATTCAAAAGCACTTAATTTGTAAGTGTATTTGAACATAAAATTTTCAATATCAATATAGAATTTAAGTTTTCTGCCCTACCAATACAGAGGGGTAAACTCTTGACGGCATAGAGGAAATAATCACTACGTTTTAAGTAACATTTTGACGTTTATTAGATTGAAATTCTATCCATCAAAAGTTTCCCGTGATCTTGATTTTAATCATTTATTTTAAAACATTTGTGCCAAAGACAGTACCTAATTTGTTTTTACTAACTTTGTAAACCGCACCTGCAAACATTCTTCGAAGAGAATCTCTCGCAAGTTCTTCATTGAAACAATTAAGAAGACCACATATTTCGCCATACTCCAAAAGTTGAAATAACTCTGCTCGCGTCTCTGAAACAACTCTGTTCGCGTCGAATTGTTTCATTTGGCGTTTAAAAGTCAAAAGTATTTTGCACAATGTACTTGTGTATAATTTCAAAAGTTCGTTAAGATGCGAGTATACTGTTAGGATAACACGCGCTAAGCCGACTGCGTAATTGTGTTATACGTCGGAGGTACGTATATGCAAATGTGTTCGTAACTTTGTGCTTGTCATAAAGGGTTTTGGGATCCGAAGGGTTATATGTTATATCATATCAGTTTTACAAGGTCGTGGTAGGATAACATTTTGTAAGTTGTTCGGTTCTCTTGTTTTAACTGTAGTGTATTTTTACACGAATGTCCAAAAAACAGAGAGTTTAATGTGTTCACGGTTAAGTTATGTTATTGGTACGTGAGTTAAGTTTTCATTATGTTTGTTTGATGATATCAGTGGTCGAGTAACTTTTATTCCTTTAAATTCGTTCAAACTGACATCTTCAATCAACAATAGGTTGTAATGTTATATTAAAATAATATAAATTATCAATTCAACCTTAAAAAATGCAATGGAAAATTATCTTACATGCTCGGAAGCGACAACCAAGAATGCCACCTAATAAGTTCGAAACTAACCCACTTAAGCATAAGGTCTTGCAAAAAATGCTAACTTTAAAAGTAAATTTTGTCTCATATTTCAAGAATTCGTTTCACTGATTGTGCCTATTTCAAAAGGTTTTGCTTTGTTACAATCGTCTTAGTATTTATGACCCTGTGGATATAAAAATTGGGTACGAAGCGAAATAAGTCCATGAGGTTTTATTTATTCAGCCGAGAAGATGCCGAACCAGAGTAAATCCAAAAGCATCTTATTGAGCGGATAAATTGCGCTTTATCGGGTAGTGTGTTGAGCCTCTAATATTCATACATCACTCAATACAAACACTATCCTATTTTGACGAATGTTCGCGAAAGATATCATATTTTTTATTACATAAGTATATTTGATGTCTGAATTTGATTTATAAAGTTTGGCTTGAGGTTTTTATTTACTGAGTACCTAATACAAGATTTTTTTTACAAAATTATGATATTGATATACAGAAATAAGATTATTGTGTAACATGTACACACGACGACGGCACCTCAGACTACATGTTGACCTTGATACCGCCTTTATGCCCTACGTAACACAAACTGTTTTCGCAGTTTAACCGCATAACCTGATGTGCTGTCGTGTGTACATTACACAATTTGCCTAAACCTAAGGGTATATATTCTGCAAAACGGTGGATAACACAATTTAACCGCAAGACATACGTCGATACTCCATTAATCACGTTATTTTCACATATAAATCACATAACAGTGAAAAAATGTATTCTGAATTCAGCTTTTTTCGCAGACTCATACATTTCTATCGGCAAGTTTCATAAATCAAATTCAAAGCCTCTAAGAGTTACGAGAAATATAAATAACCATTTGTTAAAAAACATATTTTTCTTATATTTTCTTTTGTCAACTCACATAGTTACTTTTCCGTCTCAGAAAAGAGCAAGAGTTTTTTCAAATTTTTCATGAAAAATCATAACTTAATTGTGATATACAAGGCTGCAATCGGATTTTATTTTTTCATCGACTCTAAATAATTGTTTATTGCAAACTCGTTATTATAATAAAAATGCCATGCTTGATCCTTTTAGTATCAATATTACAAAATATCACAACGTTAGCAATAACATTTTAACGAGAAATATTTTTAACTAGCGGCCGCCCGCGGTTTCACCCGCGTAGTTCCCGTTCCCGTGGGAATATCGGGATAAAAAGTATTCTATGTTTTAATCTAGGCTATCTACTATCTGTGTGCCAAGTTTCAATCAAATCCGTTTAGTAGTTTTTGCGTGACTGAGGAACAAACATCGAAACATCCAAACCCACAAACTTTCACATTTATAATATTAGTAGGATTGGTAAATTGTAATCAATTTTTAAATATTTTTTAGAATACTTAACGCCATTTTAACATCATAAGCTGACTGAAGGCTAACTTTTATTTATGCTCAACGGGATAGTGAGTGCTAGGCCTTAAGCTCACCAGATGTTAAGTGACGATAAGGTCGAAGGAGGATTTTTTGTGTTTCGGGCTTTTACTGGCACTCAATGCAAGAAAATCCGTTGAAAAAGTAGCTGAAATCACCTAACCATTAATTATGTACTGTTTTTTTATTTATTTACACGACTGACCAAAGGAGTGTATAAGTGTTCAGGGTTCATGTATGTTTGTGAGTATGTGAGTTTCTTTATTCCACCATAACTTCTAAATGGCTCAACGGATTTTGATGTCTGTATGTATGTTAGAATCCTTACATCATTTCCAGTAACACTGGCTATATTTTTTTTTTGAAAAAAGTCAACCACAGCGACTGAACGACGCCATTTTCAAATGTGAAAGAAAATTTTTCTTCTTCAATTATTAAAATAAAATAAATAAAATATGGGCATCAAATGAAAGGCCTTAATGAGCACATTACAAAACTATATAATTTGTCACTAAAATGTATGAAATAAAAATAAATAAATAGAAAAATATCAAAAACACGACAGCCCTGCCATAAACGAACTAAAATAACAAATGTCATTGCAGTCGGAGGACCGTTGCAATGACCCTTGTTATTTAACTTTTTAGTTCGATTTTGGCAGGGCAGTCGTGTTTTTAATATTATTTTAAATTTATTTATTTTTTTATAATTTAATAATTTCTTTATTGCACAGTCACATGGTATAAAGTTGTTAATATTTAAGTTAATTAGTACATGTGACACCCTGCAAGGGTGTTGGCAGAATGAGTGACTTAAATTCTATAATATTATATTATTAATATTAGTATTTCATACATTTATTTACTTAATTACCTATTTAAAATTATCATTATTTTACTTGTAAAAAGATTTATACAGTTAGTAGTTTATATTATATGGATTATATTAATTCATCATTATTGTTAGATATTTCATTTCATAATAATAACATACGATGGATTCTAATTAAATTTATCATTAAAAAAATCTGACATACAATAATAACATTTACTAACTAAAAAGGTCTTAAGTTGCATTTCAAATTTTTTTGTTTCTTTTATACATTTCAGTTCATTGGGTAAGTGGTCATATATTTTTATTAACATTGAATGGGGAGCGGACGAGTGCAATCTTAAATTTGAGAATGGTAGTTTTAGTATGTTCTGATATCTGTTATTTCTTCTTATCTCTTTTCGCGGCGAATATAGATCAGAATGCTTAGTTATAAATTTACAAGCTTCAAAAATGTATAAGCAAGTGAGAGTAAGTACCTTGAGTTTGCAAAAATAAGGTCTACATGACTGCATTTGGTCTATATTGCATATTATTCTTATACACTTCTTTTGAAGGACGAAGATTTCCTGGATATCTGTGCAGTTTCCCCATAGGATGATTCCGTAGGACAGTATCGAGTGTGCATAAGCGTAACAAGCTGCAAGTGCAATATCTTGGTTAGTAGCTCGTTTCAATTGACTAAGTGCGTAAATTAAGGATGATAATTTCTTAGCTAACTTTTGAATATGCTGTTTCCATGTTATATGAGTATCGATCTCTATTCCCAATAGGGTGGCAGAATCTACAGTCTCTATAGATGTTGAGTTGTAGTCGTACTTTAGTTCCAGAGGGGCTTTTTGGTATGGTTTAAATTGGAGCAATTTAGTTTTTTTAAGGTTTAATTGTAGGTTATTTTTATCTAGCCAATTAGTTATATTTTCAAATATTAAGTTTAAATCAATTTTTAATGTGTAAGTATCTGAACAAGTCAACATTACCGAAACGTCATCCGCAAATGAAACACTATAGAACCCAATTTGTGACGGCAAGTCATTAATGTATACTAGAAACAAAATACAACCCAAAACACTCCCCTGAGGAATGGAACCCAACACTGCAGCTTGTTCTGATCTTTCACGTTCAATTCTTCCAGTATTAAAGTTAGTATACTCTATTTCAACGTATTGTGAACGATTTTTAAGGTAGGAACTAAACCAATCATGAGCAACTCCTCTTATTCCTAGCCCGTATAATTTTTCCAATAAAAACTTATGATTTACCCTGTCGTACGCCTTGCTCATGTCTAGTAGTACACCGATCGCAAATATTTTTAATATTTATTGCATCTAAAATTTTCTGTATATATTTATATATAGCTAAAGTAGTTGATTTGTTTTTCCGGAACCCATGTTGGCTTTCGTGTAATATTTTATATTTTTCAAAGAAAGCGTAAAGTCTATTTGCCATTGCAGTTTCAAAGATTTTAGCAAACGTGGACAATAAAGCTATGGGACGATAATTAACTGGGTCTGTCTTGTCACCCTTCTTATGGATGGGTCTTACTAATGATATTTTTAGGGCGTCTGGGAAGCGACCCTCTCGGAATGACTGATTTATTAGTTGGGTGACCGGTACGATTAACTCTTCAATGCATAATTTAATCATGCTTGAAGGGATTTCATCTATCCCATAACTACTTTTAACTTTGAGTTTTTTTTATTATTTCACGTATTTCTTTGGTATCAACCTCTCTCAGATAAAGGGAGTTAGGAGCATAGTTTGATGCACCAATGTTTTTATCGCCGGTTTCATTGCTTGTATTATTTATTTCTGTGAAGTAAGTATTGAATATATTTGCTATTTGTTTTGCGTTACTTATTAGTGTTTTGTTATGTTTCAAAACTAAATTTTGATTGATATCGGGACGCTTTTGATTAGTTTCTTTTTTAATTTTTAAATTTACATAAATAATTGCGGAAGTATGATATCTAACTTTTTTTATACTTATGTTGAAGGAAAACGCATTAACGCGCTTCCCCTGCCGCAGGTGAGCGATAGCGTGGCGGCCGCAACATTAAGCGTTGCGGCTCCCTCCACGACTGCCTCCCGTGAAGTATGAGATCTAGCTAGTATAGTCTAAATTTCGTTCCATTTTACACACATTACGTGTTTCCTAACAGTAAAGATAATGAAGTGTCACGTATAAGAGATCTCAAAAGGGTATCATTTGTTTAGAAACACTTTACGTGTACTCCGCTATCTTAATTGTTGGTTAAGGGGCAGAACAACGTCAAGTACCTACATATAATTGAGCAAAGATTTCAAACGACATGTTCAAAATGTCACAATTAAATATATTATATATAAAGAGCAGACCCGTCTGGTACAAGACAGTATTTCTATGCTTAAAAGGAGACTCTAGTCACTCGCTACTGTAAAATGATATTTGAAGGTTTTTTTTTTCACATAGTATTACTTGGTTTATTGGAATTTTGTAGTTTTTCAATGCAGTGCAAACAAATAATAAACTTATAATCTTGAAATTTGGAGCTCGGTGGCGCAGTGGCTTAGCGCCTGGCCCAGCGATTGCGGAGGTAAAGCAACGTCCGCAAGAGTCAGTCATGGGATGGGTGACAAACAAAATATTATCTCGAGCTCCTCCGTGCTTCGGACGGCACGTTAAGCTTTTGGTCCCGGCTGCATTTGCAGTCGTTAACACCCACCAATCCGCATTGGGCGGCCCGCGTGGTGGGTTATGTCCCGTCCTCCTTATCCACCCATAAGGAAGGCCTGTGCCTCAGCAGTGGGACATTAAAAATGGCTGATGGACAATCTTGAAATTATAATAAAAAACCTAAGATAGCGCTCTATTTTTGCAATTGACAGTTTTCCAAAAGTAATAATAAAAACGACAATGTTTTCAATACAAATTCGATTTTTTTTACGCTGAAAATTTCTTTCAGCGATGTTTACTGTGAAAATTTCTTTCAGCGATGTACTTCTCCTTAACGTTTGTAGATCCCAACACCGTGGAATCTTAATGCGCGACGAACAATTAGTTAAGCCGCCTCTAGAGAATTCTCGTGTTACTACGATTACGTGCTACGATCTTTTCGTAAGGTTTTTGATTGTGTAGTCTGTGTATAAATAAGTAATGTATTCTAAAACAAATCAAACTAAACATTTAAAGCAAAATTAACTTAAGATTCTGCTATAGTAACTAAAATAACGGAGAGAAATGCATTGACATCAGCTATTTTTGATGTCCCCACTGTTGGGGCACAGGCCTTCGTTATAGGTGGGTACGAAGGATAGGCTATAATCCACCACCCAGACCCAATGCGGATTGGAGGGTTTTAACGGCTCCAAATGCAGCTAGAACCAGCGGATTGGCGTGCTTTCTGAAGCATGAAGGATTTTGAGGTAGTAAAATTTTAGTCACCTATCCCATGACCGACCCTTGTGAAAGTTGCTTAACTATAAATAAAATAAACGTCCCTGAGTAAAACAAACATGCATACTTATTAAATAAACATTACAAACGTACAAACTTAGATAACTTTTTAAGTATTAAAATGATGAAAAAAAACCTATTACAAATGAATATTTCATGTGTAATTCTTAAAAAAATCTACTCAAATAATTTTATTTCATAAAAATTTTGTTAGTAGTGTGTGCGAAAATGATTAGATAGACGATGCAAAAGTAATTTTGCTTGAAATAAAGTTTTTCTTTTATTACGAGAATGCTAAATACAATCAGTTTCTGTACTTATTCACATTTGTATTACTGAAATGAGATAGCAATGAAACATTTTGAACATTATTTTCAGATTTGAAGAAAGAAAGTTGTTTTTACAACGTCATCAAATGAAATGTTTTTGTGTGTAATTGCAGTGGACTCGTATAATATACAAGTTTACGTTTCCATTTCGTGAAATCAGTCAGGTTTAAAGCAGTAACACATCGCGAGAGGAACTCAAACGTAGAAGCAAGCAATTACAAAAGCCTTATAAATCACGAGGCAACACCACTAAATCTTAGCTTAGAAAATTAAACATGAAAACGTAACTACATGTAGGGTGCTTACAATGGTAGTTATACTGGTGTCCAATTAGGGTAAAATTACTCTTTTAATAAATGAAAATCCAGGAGAGCCTTAATTTTAACCTCGCACCGCCGCACGATTGCGGTGGTTGCGTAAATAATTTAAACGTGTACGCTGTGAAGTGAGTACGGAATACGCGATTTGAGGAAGAAACTCGGTGACCTGAGAAAAATACACACGATCGCAATCAAAATGCAAAGGTACAGCAACAAAACAAATGAAAATAAGTATAGCTGCAAAGAATTAACAATCTCATTTGACGTCACTTCATACTTCGTCGTATCCTATGAATCACGGGCGTAATTGCAATTAGCATAAACTTTTCAGCAGAACTTTGTCAAAAATCATAGCCACGCAGACATACCAGTAAAGGTACTGTAACCTCCGCGCAAGTAACTATCCTTAAAGCATAATCCTATGATCGTCAATTATTGTTTGACGACTTTCTCAGCTCTCGATTTTTAGGCACTAAAATGAAAAAAAATATTATCTTATACCTTTTAACGAGCAATTCTTGTTTATTTATTTATTTATTTGTATAAATTATATGTATAATTTAATTATATGTATAAACAATTTCTGTAATCTCGGGAATGGCTCTAACGATTTCACTGAAATTTGGTATATGGGGGTTTTCGGGGGTAAACAATCGTGTTTTCAAGTTTTCATGCGTTTTTCTTTCAACGCAGAATATATTCGCTAATTTCGTATGGCCAGCCACTGTTCGTCTGGTCCAGCAAGTTACGTATTTGTATCCCGCTTGGTGACTTACTTTCGTTTTTTTAATGTTATTTTTTATTGTTTTTAGACAAGTTTAAAAAAACGTAGTTAATGTTTGAGATAAATAGTAATAACCGAGCAAAGCTCGGTCGCCCAGATATTGTATTTTAAAATTACATCAACATACATTTTTACTGCAAATTGTGAGTTTTTCTTAATTGTACAGCAAGCTGTAGCAAAGGCAGTACATTTTTTTTTCAGAAATAAATCAAAATATTCATGATTTATATTGGACTGTACATGAGCTGTTAAACCATTTTATTAACCGAGCGAGCGCGAAGCGTCTCTACATTAGCTTGGGCAAAAAATCTTAAGGATATGAAAATAAAACATATTTCAGCCATTTCGAAAAATGATCAAAAATGTAATAAAACTTTTTGTTAGCGGGGCAAAACTATTTTTATTTTTTATATTTTTAGAAAAAAGTTTATCAATCAAAACATTTCGTGCCTATATTTGAAATTTGAAAATAAATAAGGTTGTGATTTTTGACAGAACCTAGGACTTCAAATATATATTATGCACAGTATAGATGCTTATTAGTTGAAAAACTAATATCGATTCTGGTTTTTAAAAACAATACCATACCGATAAGTAATAAAACAAGAAGATGCTTATAGATGCTTTAAGGTAACGTAAATCTAATACATTTTCCTTCCCGCACTCGGGTCACGTAGAGCTGTCAATGCGCGCTTATATCGCTCCATCTGATGGCGTTATGTACCCTTTTCACTTTTTATCTGTCGGCTAGTTGACTCGAAAAAACAATCGGCAAGCGCAGATGTTATTTTTCGGAGGATTATTTTAGAATTCTGTATTTAGATAAATTTGAAATTAGAATATAAAAAATATATAAATCTTGTAATATATAAATCACCTTTGGCCTTAACGTCACTTAACATCAGGTGAGGTGAAGACATTATCCATTATCCCGTTTTGCATTAAAAAAGGCTCTTTGAAGGCAAAGAAATTGTAGCAATGGGCGGTACTAATTTATCAGCAAGATTTATTCAAGTTGCAGACCAAGCTTAGTTTGTTTAAGTTAGTTTACATAGCTGGAGTAATTTTTAACCGATAAAGGAGGAGGTTATCTATTCGTCGCGTATATTTCTTTTTTTATATGTATGTACACCTATTACTCGAAGACGGCTGAACCGATTGAAATGATTTAAACGTTATAACATGAGGATTGTTCCCAAGTTGGTCCCATTTTTTGAACAACACGTCTATTGAAGTCGGGTGGGACTTTTAGAATATAAACAAAACAATAAGTAAAAAATTACTTCCAGCTCCACCCGACTTCAATAGACGTGTTGTAATTAATCGATGTGAACATTATTTCTTGCTTTTTATAGAGCTGTTTTTTAAGGTTTTTGAAGGAGGTTTTTTCTTTTTTAAAAAGCTTTCTTCAAACATAATATGTGCACACTACAAACTATTTTCACAAAGTATGAACAACAACCCCATGCAACTACTCGTAAGCTAAGTTCTTAGTTTGCTTACTTACGTTTGTAAACTTACGATAGCTAAGTTCTTGGTTTGCTACCGACTGAAACATCAACTGTTGAAGTAAAATGTATAATAACCAAGAACTTTATATTCATTAAATTCTTCATAATAACACTTTCTATTGAAGATCTAAAACCTGCCATAGTAAACTATACAACGTGTTATTTATATCCCATAACTTTAAGGTATTATTGAGATCATGAATTATTAGAATCGAATAGCATTGGAATAGTACATTATGATATAAGTTATAAAGGTTGCTTATTGCACACAAGGCTGTGGGTTGCAGCCCGAGCCGCAGGCGAGGGCGTAACTCAGCCGAGTGTCCAATAAGCAACCTTTATCTACACTCACAACGTAATGTTCCAAATATGAATTCAAAAAAGGTAATATAAATACGTACTTTATTTTCGTGGATAGGTAAAATTAAAAAATAAACTCATTACGATGCAGTCAACTGCATCATAAAATAACTTTTTTTCTCATTACGATACAGGGCAAATCCAAAAAGAAGGCAGTGCCGTAACATTAAAAAAAAACAACGATATTTTCCCACATATTTTCATTGATTAAAATGCACTCTATGGTAATCGATGACTTAGTGCGATTAAATTGTTGGAATGCACTCATCTCTTTTTTTTCTAATGGAATGCGCGCCATTTCTAAAGCATTTCAAATAAAGTTTTGATTTCAATTTTTACATTTTGTTATACTTACTGAGTTTTGTAGGTTTTTTTTATTCGTGCTTTAAATTGTGAAAAAAAAATGGACTCTGCCCGATATTTTAGATGCAGCTAAGGAAATGACTTATTACAAGGTAGGTACCTAGCTGATACAAACAAAGTCTCTCTCTCTCTTTTCTAACGTTGATCTTTTATTGAGTAGGTTCAATCCCAAATGTATGAGTGTAGATAAAGTAGTGTATGAAACTGCACATAACTAGGTATTAAAACACTCGTGTGATACTATTAAAAACCTCGCCTGCGGCTCGGTTTTTAAACACATACTCGTGTTTTAATACCCCTCTTTATGTGTCAGTTTCATAAACTACTATTATAACTTGTATCATAATGTACGTATCATAATGCTCACGAGTTTCATACAACGTTTTTCAACACATTTGCGAGGAAAAAACAAAGTAATTTACCACACAGCAACAAATACGACAAAAACAAAATGATAATCATGATGATTTTTTGTTTTATATTCATATTTTGCGAACAAAGGGGTAAGTGAGCATACAGCCACTTCAAAATTATAAATTTAAGTGATAAAATGCATATATTTTAATATTTTATAACAAAATATTGTAAATTAGGAATAATTTTGATAATAATAAATATTTGTTTGACTTAATTAAAGACCTACACATTTATTTATTCCATAAATGCAAATGAATTTTCAGTGGCATCAAACCTCTTTGTCGTTACTAAAAAAATTACTGTATTACCCATTTAAATTGAAAATGCTCTGTTTACTCGCATAGAACTTGCAGTAAGGTACCTATTTAACTTTGTAGGGATAATTCTATAACCAACTAGTGTTTTATATGTCGGAGCGCGAGCACCGTGCTGCCCATGATTATTGGAACTCCTAGTGCCATCTATTGAGTTTAGTCGTAACTATCAAGTCGGAAACGTCAAGTGGCTTACTTGGGTAAGGTCGACACAGCGAGTGTATAATCTGTGCAGCGAGCGATGTCATTGTCAATGACATAGTTTGACAGTTGACAGTTTAACGTGTGACAGTTGACAGATTTGATGTTTGTCAGTTTGGCAGTTGACAGTCTTGACGTTTCCGGAGGCGGGAAAATGTGAAGAGCGCGATCTGTGGGTAGTCTGTAAAAACATTCTGTGACTGGCAGCCGTAGTGAACGGTCGTGAGTTGAATTCGCCTCGCTGTGTCGAACTTGCCGCGTTTACCGACTTGAATCCGTGTGAATCTGTTCGATCATCCGTTATTTTGAGCTAACTTGATGTTGATTGTAAGAATAGAGGTTGTGCATTGTAAAGAAACTATTATTTTGTGCTTGGCGGTGAATAACCTTATCTTGACGACACCCGCTCGCCTCCTGACTCCGTCATCAGAAGCGGGATGCAATCCAAACGTCCATCGTGGTGAGAAAAATGAATCAAGTGAATCAAACGATATGAGGTGTGATAATGAGGCACGTGCAAAGGAAAATCAATGTGATCGACGAAAAGTGGCGTCTATTGACCGAATCGCAATATTATTGCTTTGTTACAAGCGATGCGTGTGCCTACTTCGAGTGCCAGTGTTTCTTCCTGACTTTGACCCCGAGAAAAAGATGTCGACGTGCGTGCCTGGATCATAAAGACGTAATGAAGCTATGGTGATGGATGACCTGGGGTGATTTCAAGCAGCTGTTCATACAAAGGTGTAGCATTCCAGGACATCGCACAGTACCGACTGATTCCAAGGATAACAGGTCATGTAATCGTTCCACTTTTTCTAGTGCTTGTTCTCATGTCAAACAACAAGCAAATGCGTTGTGACTATCTGCTTCAGGTGCTTCACCAGACAACAGTGGTGCAACTGCAGCGGCAACAGTGGTGGAGCTGAGAAAAGCAACTAGCAGCGCAAGCGGCAGCGGTGCAATGGCGGCAGCTATGGTGGCAGTGATGCAATGGCGGCAGCGATGCAATGGCGGCAGCGATGCAATGGCGGTGGCGATGCAGTGGCGGGTGTGAACCTGAGAGCATCCTGTTACTCAGCTCAGCGTGGCGAATCTACAAGGTCACTTTAAAATGGTCAGTCGTAACGATTTTATTTTGATTTTATTTTAAAACTGAAAAGTAACTCAGTTTTTCTATTGGTTGTGATTATTATGAAAAATTAATTGATTGGTGTAGAAATAAGGAAAATTACAAAGAAAACGGTTCAGATTGAATTCTCATTAGGTTTCAAAGGTATTCATGGGAGTGAATTAAACTAAAATTAAAAGGGGCTAGATAATTTGTTGTTGGTGACTTCATTCATTAGAAATTGTTGTTATGCAAAAATAAGGAAATAGAATGAAATCTTTCTTAGTAATGTCATATTCTGTGGTAATGTAATGTTAGCACTTTTCTGTTCGAATTCACTGCTAACAGTTGGTAGATGCATCAATGTTTATGAATATGTTTACTGTTGGTGCAATGTTACTGCAGAGTTGGTACAGTGTTGGTACAGTGTTAGTACACTGTTAGTGCACTGTTGGTGCACTGTTAGTTCACTGTTGGTGCGCTGTTGGTGCGCTGTTAGTACACTGTTAGTACACTGTTAGTACACTGTTAGTACACTGTTAGTACACTGTTAGTACACTGTTAGTACACTGTTAGTACACTTTTAGTACACTGTTAGTACACTGTTAGTACACTGTTAGTACACTGTTAGTACACTGTTAGTACACTGTTAGTACACTGTTAGTACACTGTTAGTACACTGTTAGTACACTGTTAGTACACTGTTAGTACACTGTTAGTACACTGTTAGTACACTGTTCGTACACTGTTAGTACACTGTTAGTACACTGTTAGTACACCGTTAGTACACCGTTAGTACACCGATAGTACACCGTTAGTACACCGTTAGTACACCGTTAGTACACCGTTAGTACACCGTTAGTACACCGTTAGTACACCGTTAGTACACTGTTAGTACACTGTTAGTACACTGTTAGTACACTGTTAGTACACTGTTAGTACACTGTTAGTACACTGTTAGTACACTGTTAGTACACTGTTAGTACACTGTTAGTACACTGTTAGTACACTGTTAGTACACTGTTAGTACACTGTTAGTACACTGTTAGTACACTGTTAGTACACTGTTAGTACACTGTTAGTACACTGTTAGTACACTGTTAGTACACTGTTAGTACACTGTTAGTACACTGTTAGTACACTGTTAGTACACTGTTAGTACACTGTTAGTACACTGTTAGTACACTGTTAGTACACTGTTAGTACACTGTTAGTACACCGTTAGTACACTGTTAGTACACTGTTAGTACACCATTAGTACACTGTCAGTACACTTTTAGTCATAGTGTGGTGAATTTGAGTAAGCAGCTGTTGCTATGTAGGAATATGAATTCAGTTTAGTCACTTGTGTTCATAATTATGAAATTAATTAGTTTCTGACTTAACAAAGTTTATGTTTGACTATCTGGAAAGTGTTTGGATCTTCAAAAATGTGAGTGAACAAGGTTTTGGAGCGCATACTGTGTGTTTTCTTCTCCGTTTCAGCTGATGTACCAGAGGCATAGAGTGCTGACAGCGATGGTGGTATCAAAAAAAGTGACTTCATCACCAAGCGGCGTGAAGCGGCACATCTCTGCGACTCGTGTTTTCGACGGCGTGCGAGACGAGGAGGTAGAAGTAGGCGACGACGTCACTATATCTCGAGGATCTCTGCTTCCATCAGGTGATCAGATCAAAGTTTTGCTTTTTTGTTACTGTAAAGTTATAATGCAATCACGACTGAGTGGCAAGCGTTGATGATGATGAAGGTGATGCTGATGAAGGTGATGGTGATAGTGACAGTGATCATGATGGTGATAGTGATGATGATGGTGATGAATGTGATCGCGTTGATGATGAATGTGATGATGATGATTAGGATGATGATGGCGATGATAATGTTGATAATGATGATGATAGTATAGAAGGTGATGGTGATAATAGTGGTGATGATGACTGACTGATGCTCACTGTGTTAATGATTCTTAGCTGTCTGAAGTATAGGTTAAGGATAGTACACCAAATTAAGTGTTGTGATGCCTGTCAGACGCCTGATGCCTTCAGGTTGTCTTGAAGGGTTAATTGAATATCAGACCCCGGATAGAGGTTGTCTTGAGTCACTGTCAGACGCCGGATGGAGGTTGTCTTGAAGTGCTAGTTGACTATCAGACGCCGGATAGAGGTTGTCTTGAGTCACTGTCAGACGCCGGATGGAGGTTGTCTTGAAGTGCTAGTTGACTATCAGACGCCGCATAGAGGTTGTCTTGAGTCGTTGTCAGACGTCGGATGGCGGTTGTCTTTTCTTGCAGAAATTGACTATCAGACGCCGGATAGCGGTTGTCTTGAGTCACTATTAGGTACAGGTTATCTTGTGTTTGATAGAATTGATGGCTTCATAAGCCAGATGCACAAATTGACAAGGTAAAACTTGTCAATTTTGATAATACTTGGTGCTGTTTGACATAATATCATTTCTCTATGTGCAAACGTTGTTTATTGACTGGTTTGTTAATTTATTGTGAATGTCGAGTTGGAGTACTTGTGAAAGATTTAAAGCTACCTACTTAGAAAATTTTAAAATTGATCAGAGCATTTTCTGATAGAAGATAAGTTAACATTTTGATTAAATTGTAATCATTGAGCAAAGGAATAAGAAAGAGACTAGTTTCCTAAACTTTGGTCAGGAAGGCCGAGTGGTTAAACGTTGTGTACTGTCTTGTGCCGTTTGTTTCCAGGTATTCCACCGATTGCTTCACACGAGGACGTGTGAAATGTCAAGATGGCCGTGTCGGAGCGCGAGCACCGTGCTGCCCATGATTATTGGAACTCCTAGTGCCATCTATTGAGTTTAGTCGTAACTATCAAGTCGGAAACGTCAAGTGGCTTACTTGGGTAAGGTCGACACAGCGAGTGTATAATCTGTGCAGCGAGCGATGTCATTGTCAATGACATAGTTTGACAGTTGACAGTTTAACGTGTGACAGTTGACAGATTTGATGTTTGTCAGTTTGGCAGTTGACAGTCTTGACGTTTCCGGAGGCGGGAAAATGTGAAGAGCGCGATCTGTGGGTAGTCTGTAAAAACATTCTGTGACTGGCAGCCGTAGTGAACGGTCGTGAGTTGAATTCGCCTCGCTGTGTCGAACTTGCCGCGTTTACCGACTTGAATCCGTGTGAATCTGTTCGATCATCCGTTATTTTGAGCTAACTTGATGTTGATTGTAAGAATAGAGGTTGTGCATTGTAAAGAAACTATTATTTTGTGCTTGGCGGTGAATAACCTTATCTTGACGACACCCGCTCGCCTCCTGACTCCGTCATATATATTATTGTACGCGTTTGTTATAGTTCGGTTTATGGCCCTAAAAGCGATGTATTAGGGCTCACTTTACGAGCAAGTGTGTTGAAAATATTTTTCAATTGCTTTTTTTACATTTTCATACAAAATAATTACTTATACAAAGTGAAATAACGCAACCTCGCGCATCGCACTTCCGTACTTCTAAATATGAA
This sequence comes from Agriphila tristella, assembly GCA_928269145.1. Lineage (NCBI taxonomy): Eukaryota > Metazoa > Arthropoda > Insecta > Lepidoptera > Crambidae > Agriphila > Agriphila tristella. The sequence continues at coordinate 34,975,314 of OV743433.1, read as the reverse complement.
TTTAGTCATCAATGAAAATCTTACACCCATTTGCACTAAACTTAAGAATCGCCTAAGGCTTTTCTTAAGTAACTTAAGACATTCTTAGCAAAAAATTGCATTGCACTAACCTTAAGACGTTCTTAAATCCACTTTAGGCTATTCTTAACTTACGGGCGCAATATCGAGCGCCCAAGGCTTAAGAAATTCCTATGTCATGAATTGTAAATCTGTGGTTATAGCCTGTGGCCGTCAATTGTGACAAAAAACAGAAATATTTGCTGAAAAATGGAAGATTCAGGGAACATTCATTGAAATAATTGAATTACTAAGCGACTCGGTGGAAAATCGCAAAAATTGCCGTGTGTTGTAGACTTCTGGAATAGGCTGCCATGTCAAGGTTAATTTTTTACCCCAATTACCGTATAATACGGCAATTACCGTACCATTGGCAACACTGCCGCGATTTGATTTCCATTTTCTAAATTGACAGTTGATGACTTAACTTTTTCGGTCATCCTACCAAAAAAATTAACCAAAGCCTTATCTTTCGTCTCCTTTTAACTCACGAATGAATCCATGTGATGTTATAACCAAAAAAGTATTCTGTGACCTATATTACTTCGCCGGTTTAAAAATCCATAAACAACTAATATTTACATTCGTTCATTGATTATCTAAGCAAGGCGATGCCCAAGTTACGACGTAGTCTGTTAGTGCAAACAAAAATTTCAGCTCGGCATTTTAGGCTGTTCCTAAGCTAAGAAATATCTTAACTAGGACACGCTTAACTTGAGTTTAGTGCAAACGGCTGTCAGTAGTACCTAGTATTTGTCAATGAAAGCTAAACGTCCTCTTTACGTTGTCATTGATAATAGTAAAAACTTATGTGTTTGCAGAAATGAAGAATCGCCTTAAGGATATTTAAGTAATTTAATTGAGATTGATAATATCTCTAAAACTATGCAATTTTTAGACCACGTATTAGGAGTTTTATTATTATTTTGACCTATAGAATATAACCTCAGAGTTAAGGGATATATAAAAAAAACAGGTTGTATCACTTTTTTTGGGCATTTCGTTTTTACACATGTCGTGATATCACGACAAAAATGTTTATTCCTGTGGTGTAATCGCGATATGTCCAAAATATATTTCATCGTTGTCCTCCCATGATATATGTTTTCCTTATTTACACGTTTTTTATGGGCATCCATTGTTTATGTATTTGACCTATGTCATAATTTTGGAAGGGAAAAATATTTCATAGTTGGACGCATGCCATAATTTCATCAGATTCAGAATAGCATTCTGTCGGCGGAATCGTTTTATGTTTTTGGTAAATCTCTTTGTTTCTTATCTGTAGCATAACTGAAGCAAAACACCAATTGTCTTTTTAATTTGTATACTTACATATTATTAATTGTTAAAGACTAAAAAAAATGTTTTTAAATGTCAGAAGAAAACAAGACAGTGATTTTATTGAATACCTACATTTAAGTAATTATTAAAAAATAGTTTTATTACAACTCAGCCCCAAATGAATAAAAAACTACTTACCTATTTTACATTATAAATTGTCAAAGAGTAACTTTCAAAGGAGTAAATTCAGAAACGTTAACATTTTCAGTGTCCCACCTGTCCGTAACGTTATGCCTTCCTTGATGTTGCGAAAGAGACTAATCTCCATTAGCGACACGTCACAGGCTGTGTTGCGAGTGCTCGCTCTGCTCGCTACGCTCGAATGCAACATAGCTGTTTTAGAGAGAAAGTAGCTATGAATTTTATATTTTAACTTAGTGGAGATGCTTCGAAATGTTGATTATGCTATATCATTCGTAAAAAATCATGTCATAGTAACGAAAATGACATGATATTTTCGTGATTTCCTGAAAACTACTGAATTTTTTTTCAAATTTCAAAAATGGGACTGATCTGAAATTACTTTAAATTAAAAAAATATTTTTCCATATAGCAATAAATACTTATTAAAGTCGTAGATAGGCATAGTTTAATGGAGATTAAATGTAATAAAGATGTGATAATAAACTACTGTGTAATAATGTTAAGTGCAATAAAATAATTAGGTGAAACAGAAAAAATAAACGGGATGTGAAGAAGGGAGAAATATTTAGTAAATTTTAAAATATTTCATTAATTAAATAAACTTAAGTACCTATAACATAATTATTAAGAACAAACAAGCGTTGCTGCAAATATCCTACACAATTTTAACATTGCATCTCCAACAAACGAGCGTTTATTAATGTAAGATACCTATTGAAGATTGCTTAAAAAAGTTTTTTATGAAAATAAAGAGAAGGAATTATTATTTTTAATATTATCAGCTTATCGTGTAATACTATGACAATATAATATTGTTACACTATGGTATTATCTAATATCATTCAATAAGGATTCAAAAGAACACTCATAGGGCTTTAATACCTAATCAAATGACCTCCGAGAAGCCATTATCGGTAACACAAATTACATTCGCATTCACAGATGTCCAATAAACGAATGTCTCGATTCCCAATCAATATAGTATAGAATTCGGTAGTTTATCTAAAGTTCCCAGCAAATGTCACTTGGATATATTGTAATGGCCACACAAAACAGCTGAGCCCCACTGCACTCCCAAAAGTTTATTAATCAATGCGGCGAATGTAGTTGCATGTGATAATAACGCATTTATGCCACGCTAAAATGTATTTTATGTAGGTATTTGAAAGCGTTATGTCCGTAATACGAAGATATTTGTTTACTCTGTATTAGTACAGTCGCTTTGGCAAATCTAAACTCTACAGCCCAGACCAGACAACTATTTATTATGTCACTATGACGTAATATTATACACATTGAGCTATTTCTTTCTTTTTACATCCAAACCTACGTGACGTGAGCTAAGCTATTCAGGACGTCCAGGCCAAGGGCCCTATTTTTTTTTAAAAGCGTCGAGCGCTCTTTTCAATTATTCGACTGCCATGGCTGTCCAATGAAAAAGCCTTTCAAATGAAAATGAAATGAAATCAAATGAAATGAAATTATATATTTCATAAACAAATAAATAATTTCATTTCATTTCAAAAATAGGGCCCTTGAGCGGTTTTACATATTTTTTTATACGACTACCCAAAAAAGGAGTGTATATGTTTAGGGTTCATGTACGTTTGTGGGTATTCCACCATAACTTTTAAATGCCTTAACTAATTTGGATGTATGTATCGTAAGAATCCTTTCATCATTCCGAGTGACACTGGCTATTGTTTTTTGAAAAAATCAATATGGCGACGGTACCAATTTCAAATGTGTTTTTTTTCTTTTATAATTAAATAAAATATGGGTATCAAAATGAAAGGCTTTGAATTTCAAAAACTAAGTGTTTAATTTGTGACTAAAATGTGTGAAATATATTATATTAAAATACGACTGCCCTGCCAAACACGAACTAAAAAGTTAAATAACACCCTGTTTCCACATTCGCCAACTTCCTTTTTCGCCAATTCCTGATTGTGTGTTGAAGTGACATTGCAGTCGGGGGACCTCTTTGATCAAAAATTGTTCAATAAAACGGTCCCCGGACTACAATGACACTTGTTATTTAACTTTTTTAAACATGACGATACCTAACGGAAACATAATGATAGAAATATTGTTGATGAATATTTTTGTTAATCTAAAGAGCACATAAAGCTAATCAATAAATGTTATCCTTAAAAAATGAGCATTATAGAAAATAGCACAAGAAACAATAAATTTTAACCTTAAGAAATGAGCATTTATTTTAATGGCAAGTTCGCAGAATCGCACGAAAGTCGTCGACAAACAAGGGATTACACCGAGTTAGAAATTGAATCTCGCAATTGTTTGATTTAATTTGCAGCGGTTTACTTATGGGAAACACTCTCATCACCAATTCCAAGAAATTACACTTGGTTGCTCAAGGAAGATTAGATTTTAAGGCAGCAATTTCATTTAGCCTGTTTTATTAATTCATTCGAGTTGCTGACGATTCGAATTTGGACACTTTGTACGAATTAAACTTTTTAATTTTTTTTTTTTTAGTGACGATCATATTATGCCTCTTTTTCATCGAATCTTTATAACTTTTTTATGTGACTGTACAGTACCGCTTTAATTGTTATGACTGTGGAAACCTAAAATTGGTTTATTCTTAATATAGCTGCTAGTTTTCTGAATAAATCATACATAAATAAATAATTAACTTACTACTAAACTAGTGGCTCCGTGAGCTGTAGACCTCGCGTTAAAAAGTAGCTCAAATTGTATGTTGTTTAAAAATAATCTAAAAGATGTCGCCACCTCTTTCTCCCACACTGTTCACGAGCTTTTCAAAGCACGTAGTAGGTACGTGCTGTTTGTTATTATTTGGTAGGTATATTCGCAGCTAGATGGCGCTTCTAAATTTAATCATTTTTCGAAATGGTGATTTTTGGTAAATTTAGAAAAACTGGCTAAATTAAAAAATTCTATATTTATCGAACCTGCTCACAAAATTTAACGAGAATCTGTTGAGAAATGCGACCTGTAGAGGGAAATGGACAGCTGGAAAGTCGGACTGAAATATGTTTTTTTTACATTTCTCCGTCATTATGTAAAATTTCAAAAAACTGGCGTGACAAAAAATTCTATGTAATTTTCGAACCTGCTCACAAAATTTGACGAGAATCGGTTGAGAAATACGACCTGTAGAGGAGAACATCCAACGCCAGAAATCCGGACTGAAATAAATTTTTCTTGCATATCTCCGCCATTACGAAAAATTTAGAAAAATTGTCTCAACTTAAAAAAATCTATATGATTTTCGAACATGCCCACAAAATTTCACGAAATTCGGTTAAGAAATGCGACCTGTAGAGGAGAAAAGACAGAGCCGGAAAGCTGGACTGCAATATGTTTTTTTTTTATATATCTCCGCCATTTTGAAAAAAATCGAAAAAGTGGCGTGACAAAAGAATTTTATATCATTTTCAAACCTGCTCACAAAATTTCACGATAATCGGTTGAGAAATGCGACCTGTAGAGGAGAACATCCAGCGCCAGAAAGCCGGACTGAAATAAATTTTTCTTACATATCTCCGCCATTACGAAAAATTTAGAAAAACTGACTCAACTTAAATAAATCTATATGATTTTCAAACCTGCCCACAAAATTTCACGAAATTCGGTTGAGAAATGCGACCTGTAGAGGAGAAAAGAAAGAGCCGGAAAGCTGGACTGCAATATGTTTTTTTTACATATCTCCGCCATTTTGAAAAAAATCGAAAAAGTGGCGTGACAAAAAAAATCTATATCATTTTCAAACCTGCTCACAAAATTTCACGATAATCGGTTGAGAAATGCGACCTGTAGAGGAGAAGATCCAGCGCCAGAAAGCCGGACTGAAATAAATTTTTCTTACATATCTCCGCCATTACGAAAAATTTAGAAAAACTGACTCAACTTAAAAAAATCTATATGATTTTCGAACATGCCCACAAAATTTCACGAAATTCGGTTGAGAAATGCGACCTGTAGAGGAGAAAAGACAGAGCCGGATAGCTGGACTGCAATATGTTTTTTTTACAAATCTCCGCCATTTTGAAAAAAATCGAAAATGTGGCGTGACGAAAAAATTCTATATCATTTTCAAACCTGCTCACAAAATTTCACGAGAATCGGTTGAGAAATGCGACTTGTAGAGGAGAACAGACAGCGCTGGAAAGCCGTAAAACCTGTTTTTTTAACATATTTCCGCCAATTTGAAAAATTAAAAAAATCTGGCTCGACGAAAAAATTCTATACAATTTTCGAACCTGCTCACAAATTTTCACGAGAATCGGTTGAGAAATGCGACCTGTAGAAGAGAACATACAGACATACGAAAGAATTTTTGCCCAAGCTGAAGCAGAGACGCTTCGCTCGCACTTCGTGCTCGCTCGGTCAATAAAATACTAGAAAAAGCATTTTGCAACTTATTATTACTATATATTAACGTGACGTTATTTTAATCGTTTTTTAGTATCTATTCTGTGTTTTTTAGTCTAAGATTCTAAGAGATACGTTCACCCATGAAAATTGGAACATTTTAAATTTTACAGGTAAAATCATAATATTACGCCGGTTTCCGCGACGTCACATTTCAATAGTCTTATTGTCTATTGAAATGTGGTCTTTTACTATGAGTAAAAAGCAAATTAATATTTTTTCACACCACATGCTCGACAATGCCGAATTATATGTCATGTAAACCTTACCGAAAGCAAGACATTATTTCTCTTGGCTTTAGCCGGGTTATAATGTTCTATTATGACCCGCTGGTCAATAATGTGATTTTCACTTTCATAATTCCTATTGCTATGTCCATAAAGTCTAATTTCACTAAACAGTATGTGTCCTCAGCGGGCGCGGCCAACTCGATTTTCGAAGACCGAGGCCATGGCCCACTAGATTCGCACTGAGACGAACTTCATTTGTTTGTCAAATCGAGTAGGCCACGCCAGCTGAAAGAAGTTGCTATAGCCGTAGCTAGTAGTACTACTAGCTTTAGAAGATTCTATATTTTTTTATTGTCTCGCATAAAGTGAGAAAAGTAGAGTAAACACCACCGGGATAAAACTGTTTTTTTTCTTGGGCGCTTGAATCCCTCACTGCACTCAGGACTCAATCTTAATTCCCTCGCATTGCTCGGGAATTAACTTATAACACCCTCGCTGCGCTCGGGAGTTAAATTTGGAGTCCTTCGTTACGTTCAGGATTCAATGTAGCGCCCGTGACATAAAACAGTGCTTTATCCCCTTGGTGTATAATCTACTATAAAATATGGTAAGATACACAATATACAAATAAGTAAATCGACTATAGTTACTCGGGAAATTATTACTAATGCATCAGGGGTGATAATAAAGAAATCAGGTATATTTTGCCATAATAATACCACAGTCTTATTAATTTTTAATAGTAGACTGAACTGAGATATTCAATTTTTTAATTTACAAAGATTTTTCAAACAAAAGACGATGCCTACATCTCTTTTTAAAAGAGTTAATGGTCTTTATGAAAAACGCTAGATATGTTTTATGCAAATGGAATCTAGCTACTTTATTGTCATAAAATAAATGAGTTTTCTGCCTTCGGGCGCTCGGGAGCTGTTTCTCCAGCGGCTGATAAGCAGTTATCTAGAAAATAATATTAATAATGCCTCTTTAGCATAAAATGTAATACTTGTCTATTTAATGCTAACTTTGTGGTGTGGAATAGAATAATGAAAAGGCGTTAGTTGCGATTATTTAAAACTGTTATTATAATGAGGCTTTGTTACTTTAAATATTTATATAGATATTTGAAGTACAATGACTTATCCATTGTTTTACTTAATAAAAAATATAAGATGTTTATTATTATTTCAAAAAGTTTGTTATTCATTAAATATTCAAATAGTCGTGACAAGTACCTATGTTATTTCCATAAGTAGCTACGCGCTTGAGTCTCAACAGTGAATGACCGTCCGGCAGTTTTAATGTCCCCACTCTGGGGCACAAGCCTTATGGGTGGATAAGGAGGATGGGCCACCAAGCGGATTCAATGCGGATTGGTGGGTTTTAACGACTGCATGGAACCAACAAACAACCAACCAACCCGGAACCAACGGCTTAACGTGCCTTCCGAAGCACGGAGGTGCTCGAGATAATAAATGTATGGTCACCCATCCCATGACCAACTGCTTAACCTCCGCAATGGTCCAGGCGCTAAATTACTGCGCTATCGAGCTCCTCAGTTGTATGATTTAACTCTATTTTCAATTGATTGGTCCTTATAATCAAAATTTATACAACGTGTTAAAAAAGCCGTAATGCCGAATATGGTAGATAGGTACCATCAAACTGAACAAATCAGCTGTTTCATACAAAAAATAATAACGAAAATCTCAAAATGTATGAAACAGCTGATTTCTTTCTCGCTATTTCGGAGTTGGTCCCATAATAAAAGTTGTTCAGTTTGATGGTCCCTATCTACCATATTCGGCTTTATAAGGCTTTTACCAAACACCCTGTATTATTAGTTTTTTTCAGAATTGTATTACTATCGTGTAATACTCCTAATGATAGAGCTAACTCCATAGAATTACTTAAGTAAAAGGCAAAAACAAATTATTCGCGTAGCAATCGTGTCGGCTCAATCTGACTCGATTGACTGAGGCTCGTACTAATCTAAGGTCAGATTCATCCTCTGTAAGCTCACTACACGTCTAGCGAATGATGAGACAAAACACAAAGATAGTAAATAAATCAAAAAGCCCCCTTTATCACAAGTAGTTTAACAGATTTTAAACAACAATATAACTATTAATACTTAAAATAACTTAGAGAAAATAGAGTCTCCCTTACGCGAAATCATTTGTCTCTGTCTTTTTCTTTACTTGTAAAGAGAATGGAAGATAACCTCACTTCTGCACTTTTTCGATATTTTTCGTTGTTTTTTCATCATAATCTTTAGCACAATTATCTTTCTTGAAAAAAAAGTTATTGGAGCAACTGCACAGTACGTTAAAGTGTGTTTTGATGTAGAATTCAATACGTTTCCGCTATTATTTACGCCAAAAATTTGGCCCGCGACAATCGGTTTTGATGATATTCTGAGTTTTTTTACAATCTTCTGTGAGGTTTATACGCAATTTAATACTTGTAGCTACTAGGTAATCTCTTTATCTTATCGTATGTTTTTTTTGTGGCTACAACTTTACGTTTTCTATATATAAAAATGGCCCGCGCAAACCATGTTTTCCTATTACGGCCCCTTAAAGCAGATTGGTGGGTGTGCAGCAAATGTAGCTGGACATTCGGTTTATGTGGCATTTACATGGGCGACCGTTTAAATGGCAATTCGTCCTATGTCTCAGGTGACTGAACAAAATTATATGATCCGAGGACCAAAACTGGATTTACGTTATTTCAGAATGTTATCTAGGTTACGCCATCAACTACATAGACGACAGCGACGCCATCACTTGCGATTCAGTTTTGGAAGTGACTTGCTAGGTGACTAAAGTTGACCGTCACAGGTGACTAAAATCGACCCATTTAAATAGCCCATTATAGGGCAAGAAGGATCCTTGAATGGAGACCATGGGCAGACAAAAGACCACGAGGCCGCCCTCCAAAATGATGGGTTGACGATATCAGAGGACAAGCAGGACACAACTGGATGACGGAGGCGCAAAACCTGACACAGTGGAAGAATTTGGGAGAGGCCTATGTCCAGAAATGGACCCAAAGAGGCTAATGATGATGATGATGATGAAATAGCCTATTTGCGAGCTATTTGGAGGACGATGGAGCTCGGGATACAATTTTTTTTTGTCCCCCACCCCATGTCCATCCACGACCCTTGCGAAAGTTGCTTAGTTGCCGCAATTTCAGAGTCAAACACTGCAATTTTTCTAATGATTTTTTTTTCGTTGTTTTTACAGTGATAGCCTTAAACGCATTTAGTGACTTAACCGCGTTTAAAATCGCGTAAAATTGGTCATAAACCGCCAAAATTAAATAGGCTTATCCCATCAAAATTTCGAACACCCCAATTTCTCTGGCGTTGATCTACAATCCGCAGCGTAAAGGAATAATCGTTTAAGACGACGCCTCGTGAAAAAAATTTTCTACAGGCTCCGCCCACTCACCCCTCGTATCCCATAGTGACATTCTGCCTTCAATCGTAAAGTTTGATTTTCGCGCCAAATGCCTGTGAGGTTTCATCGAAAGTTTAAAGAAGAAGAATAGAGAAACGATGGAGTCGCAATACATTGTATTTAGAACATTTTCTTTGATAATTTAGGTATCTTCAAATTGAATGAAAAATGAAAATGAATACAAATACCTAACAATAGTTTATTAATTGTAAAAAAAATACTATTATTATTAATAAAGTTGTACCATTCGGCGTTTTTCAATACATTTGCGAAAAACAGATTTGTAACTTTTGCGACAGAGGTCCATTTGGGGCCATCCATAAATTACGTCACACTTTAAGGGGGTCGACGACGTGTGGAGGGGTCCTAAATTTGTCAGTTCCAATTCAATAATTATTACTAGATATAAATCGTAAAATATGTGACGCCATCGTTTCTAGTTTTGCCCTTCAGAAGGGCGAGAAAAATAGTTTTAGAATTTTTAAAGCAATATTTATGGAGAAATGGAGAATGTGACGTCACTAAGGGTTTTTTACATTTCATTTAAATGTAAAAAACCCTTAGTGACGTCACAGCTCGGCACGGCGAAACACACACCTTTGCTCACATTTTTTTATCTGGCCTACCCACATAAAAGAAATAGGCCATTCAAAATGTCACATAAAGAGAAATGGGCAAAAGACGCGTTTAAGCCCGACCATTGGGTTTAAACACATAATTCCCCCCCTCCCCTCCCCCCCGTAGGAGCTAAATTTAATTAAACAGATTTTATGCAATATGTTGTGTTTAAAATGAAGATTATTGAATTTACTCAAAAAAGCTTGTAATATGGTAATTATTTTGACAACCTTCTTTGAACAAAGTCGAGGTTGCCGCGCTCCTCCGATGGTGACGCAGCAAAGTTGTATGGGATATCATTATTGTCGAGTTTTAGCCACCAGCAATTTCCTTTGAGAATCCATTATTGTCGAGTTTTGTTTCAAACATAGTTGGCTGAAAATACAACATTGTACAACGCACTTGACGTCGTTCATAAACACATCCCGCTCGCACACTATACGCCACACCTATCGCTCTCTCATTCACACTTGTTGTGGTAAGCGTGGTGAGCCGCCATTTTCAATCCCATTCTTTTTCTGCGCGTGTGTTGTATTATTGTATGTAGATGCATTATCGCTTCGCCAGGTATTCAGTGAAAAGGGAAGTACTTCCACTGAGCTAGGTGACTGTGCGCGGGGACCGCGGTCCAACCGTTGATGGTTGGTAGTTGTATATATGCAAAGTCGCTAAGAAAACTCCGATAGCGAGATAACTTATACTTATGGTACTGGCTTCAAAAGCATACTTTTTCGAGCAACAGTATTGAAAATATGATTTGATTTTTGAATATCTACAACTACTACTACTACAACACACACAATTTTTGCTATTTGCTAACATTTACCATGCAACAAAAGCTATCTATTCATGTATTTGGTTCCAGGCTGAAACAGCTTTCTTTGCCAGGGTAATGTTTAGAACGTGACCCCAACAAAATCTGTTTTTCTTAAATATCTTAAAAACTACAATTCACACAAATTTTGCTATTAGTAAACAAATTTCTCCTCATGACACACTAATTATCTGATAAGGTCTCATCTCTCTAAAGCACAACTTTTTGCTGGGGTAACGCACACCATTTAACCGGTCGGCCTATAGTACTAATACGAACAAGAATTGTTAACGACATAATCGCCTAAAACGTCACGTTTTCGAGTTGTAAGCTATTAAAGTTGAGCTGGTGGCGACACCACTGGGTAGATTTGAAGCTAAAATAAAACGTAGGTATGGGCTCTAGAATATTGTTTTATGGTCATCTAGGTCCCGTCTAAGTTGCTACGGGTGAGCCGATTTTTTCTAATATTTTTCATTATTTATTCATCTATAAAACAGCTTATGTCACTTTGTTAGATACCTACTTATTATAGCGTGCGCATGATGCGTGCCTAAATAAATAACGTAATAATGCGAGACGTAAGTATTCGTTTTGAGATTATTTATTATTATTGCTATTCTTTTTGCTTTGCCGTTGTCGCGTAAAGAGACTAATGATTCTGCAAAATAATAATATTTGTTCACGATCGAAACTTGTAAAAGTTAAAAGTTGTACCACGGGTCGGGAAAGAAATTTTATTTTACAATATTTATTGTTTTGTTACGCAATGGCGACTCTTGGAAGGTTTGTTCTGTTGATAATTTTCATCTCCTAAAAATAGGTTGGATAAGTATTAGAGACTCTTTGTCTTTGAAATGTGGGAGAAATTAAAACTGTCATTGTCAGTATACTGTCATTTTACGTGTTTTGGCTGGTGAATTTTTGGAGCGCTCAAGCACAGGTCTGTCCTCAAGGAAGGCTCGCGGCCGTCTGAAATTTCGGTGCAAAGAGGTAAAGTAATATAGCTTCCCAGCGCAAAGAAAGGGACAACAATAGCGCACGCATTCCGAAATAAAATAACGTAAGCGACATTATGAAAATAGTTGATTTATTAAAAAACTAAATTATTTTTGAAAAAATTGGTTTTATCAAAAGTTGGAACTATTTATTACTTATCTTATTAACCTAATTTCAGTTTAAACTATGAGTCCGTTTGCTTACAGTACTGCAAAAATGATATGAGAGGCATCAACTTTGGATTTTTTTTCTATCGAGAAAATTGTTTCCATTCATGTTTTGAGCTTGATCAAAAAATTTAGCTATTAGTCTATTTTAACATATTCCAAAATTAGAACAATAGTAGTAGGATCAATAGGACTAAATCTAAATTGAAAACCATGAAAATCCACGAGGTATCCTCTTAAACGCTGTCCGAGCTCAGACGTTCTTACGCAATTCATGAGGGTAGCTAATCGATACACAACAATGTTCTGAATAAATTGTTTAGTATTCATGCGAATACTTGCCCCATATTCTTTGACAGCTTGCGACGCTGTGAAGAAAATATTATGGGAAGAGTTTAGGAATGCGGGAAAGAAAATTACTGAGTTTTTAAACTTTTAGATTTTATGCATTCACAATGCTATTTTTCAATTATATGAAACTTATTGTAATTTAAAATAATTTATTATACCTAATAATAAATAGAACCATTTTAATCATTATTACCTACTAGCGGCCGCCCGCGACTTCGTCTGCGTGGAAAGTTTTTTTGCTACCCCTAGGGAACAATACCTTTTTCGGGATGAAAGGTACCCTATGTCCTTCTCTGGACCCCTGACAACATGTATGCAAAATTTCATGATGATCGGTTCAGTAGTTAAGACGTGAAGGCGTTACAAACAAACAAACAAACGGACTTTCGCATTTATAATATTAAAAAGTAAAGGATAAATTTGCTTGCTGCTATTGTTGGCTGAATGGGAGGAGATGTTACTTAATTAAGACCTATAAATGTACCCCAATCATAAGCAAATAAAATTATTTCTATTTCTATTATTGCATGGTTACCATGAAGAAGATAAACGCTGAAATTTTTCAGCGTAAATATTTTATTTTACGACATGTTTACATATAACGATTCCTATTACTAACAAATACAAATTTACAAAGGTGTTATCTACACGGGTCGATTTGGCAGGTAGCTTGCTAGTCAATTTTATTCAACTTGCGCTCTTTATTTTATTTTATGTAGTTAGGCACAGTAACAATCAATTGGTAATTATCTTAATGAGCAAAGAGACTTATGATTATAATACATTGCAAACCAACTAATCTTATACACTATGCATAAGATTACAATATTTATTACAGTTATGAAGGTGCTGCTATTAAAAGTGAAGCTGACATTACAGTTTTAATACTTACTTACAAATAAAATTAACAAACAAAAGGATAATAATGAATTTGTGAACTGCTGATAATTTTGGTTAAATAAATCAATCTAAGATCGTGATAGGCATGACACAGTCTATAAATGGGATTATAGTGAGAGACACACTGATGGTATACTAAAGAGGCGTGCATTACGTGTGGAGCGATTTTTTACTTTGAAGGTAAGATCCCCGCCTAAGCTTCAATTGGCGATCTTATGAAGGAGTAATTATCAACAATAGTTTGTAAAATTGAATCGCCACCTCATTGAAATTAGGTTTGCAAGGTTTTACCAGAGATTGACAAGCAAGCAAGTCTCCTGCCAAATCGACTCATGTAAATTGGTACTACATTATGATCTAATTTATGAAAAAAGTCATACATTAAGTGACAGTGCCTCTGCCTTTAACTTAATTTATGATAATTTGTTACTAGAGCACTTTGAGTCCTTAAGAATAAGGATCTTTCTAAAGTGAAAATATTAAAAAAGCTCATGAAAAATGGGTTAAAACAGTTAAAACGTAATTTTCTTGGTGACAGCTGTGGCTCAAACAGCTGTCAAGGAGAATTGAGTTAAAAATAATTGAATTAGGGGCACCATGATGAAAATTCATTTCTAAATTAATATTAAGGCGACCTTTTGTGATCAGACATGCTTGATGAATGGAGTTATAGAATACTAGCGGCCGCCCGCGACTTCGTCTGCGTGGACAGTTTTTTTGTTATCTCTCGGGAACTATACGTTTTTTCAGGATGAAAGGGTACCATATGTCCTTTTCTGCACCCCTGTCAACGTGTATACAAAATTTCATGATGATCGGTTCAGTAGTTACGACGTGAAGGCGTAACAAACAAACAAATTAATAAACAAACAAACGGACTTTCGCATTTATAATATTAGATTCAGGATGAAAGGTACCATATGTCCTTTTCTGCACCCCTGACAACGTGAATACAAAATTTCATGATGATCGGTTCAGTAGTTACGACGTGAAGGCGTAACAAACAAACAAATTAATAAACAAACAAACGGACTTTCGCATTTATAATATTAGAAGGATTAGACGAACCGGCTTTAGCCACTTTCCACTTTTCAATATAATCTTCAGCTACGTAATTGTTTAATTATCGAAAATATACTGTAAAATATACTGTAAAATATACTGTAAAATGTACTTACTTATATTTTCAATATTATTACTTACATCATATTCAAAAACTGGTTATAGATTATTTTTTATTATAATTTAACAAAAGGGTTCAATAAGGGTCCAACATACTGTTTCTAGCAATTTTTACATCAACCCTTGGCTAGACTTGACTAATTAATTTATTTATTGAAATAATAAAATAATTGATTTTCTTAAAAAACAGAACCCTTCTACTTAATATGGTTTTCTACAAGAAATTGCTATAGTGCACGCAGTATACAATGATAGTGATACAATAAAATATGACTATGTAAGTACTGTTTTTTTAATGCACAAAGGGATAGTGCTGGCCTTCACATCACATCACTGATGTTAAGTGACGATAAGGCCGAAGGTGGAAGCGCACTACACACTGAATCCTCATCACTAAAGAACTATATCTATCTTACTCTATCAGCTAAAATGGTGGTAGCTAGCCATAAGCCCTGCCACCAACCAATTAATACGCAAAAGACATCATTCTTTGATTTTATCTCAAAAAATTATATAACCTTTATTTAAACAACTCTTCAGATAACGTGACGTTTTTGCACACGCGCAACTGTGTGCGAGCTATTGAATTGAATGAGCACACGGATCGACACACGGATGGGCGCCGGTAGGGTGAGGTACCTAATGAGCGGTTTTCAAAAGGCAGTTTAAAAAAAGTAGTACTTACCTAAAAGATGGCTAGATGTCGTTGTTCAACTAAGTACGTAACTTTTTAAGAAAAAAGTAAAGGATTTTGTCAATTTGACAGTTAATTTTTCTTGGCAATGGCAATCTACTCCCCTTCAGGGAGTAATTTTTGCCAGTGTCGAGTGTTAAATAATTCAGTCGTATACTCAGCTTAAAAAATAACTACCTAGTTGAATAGCGCCATCCATCGACATAAAAATAAACTAAAATTCTCAGCTGTCTGGAAACCGCTCATAGATTGTGGGGCGGGGCGGAGAGTTTCCTTTCTGTACAGTAGTACTTATATCTATTCTGTGTCAGTGGCCACAATATACGTCTATAACGTATAACGTCTATAATAAAGTTACTACTAATATCCTTCCTCTGGTATAGTTATTCTATCTCACAATTCACGAAGTTTGGTGGCTACGAATGTTGTTAGGTGTGCACATGCAATTGTTTTAGTGCGTCTGAAAGCTCTCGTATTACGCACACTAAAATAATATGCATGTGCGCGCCTAACAAAATTTTCATTGCCGAAAGGACTTTGTGAGATAGAACAAGTTATAATTCTAATGTCTTAAGAGAATTATGTTAGTAATTATTGGAAACTGCTCGGGGAGATGATAAATTAGGACAGATTTTTGTCGACGTAAATAAACAGACTTCTTTTATAATGAAGGTGATTGAGTATGATACGAATGTAGACGGTTATTGATGACCCCTGGTGGAAATGTAAATTAATGTAACAAAGCCATTTTTGGTGATGTTTACTATAACAAATGAAACGGAGACAGAATAGGTAGGTATTTGCTGTTGTTATTTTTTTTGGAAACAAACAAAAAAAAGAAGTTAATTAGTGGTAAAATGATAAAGAAGACATTCAAACTAGAAAATATGTCACAGTCTTTTATTTTTTAGCAACTGCGTTAAAAAATAAACAGGTACATGGTGTAAATCCCGACATAGTTAATTAAAATAAGCATGGAAATTTAATACAATATAAAATAAACAGATATTATTAGTAATTTAAATTCAATGTAGCCCCTGTTTTCTATATAGGTAGTTCGTTTGTTGCCGGAACAATATAAATATTCTCTGACACCATTTTATTACTGGGAGAGAATGCCTAATTGTATATATTTTTATCCTTGCAGTAAAGATTAAGTAAATTAATAAATATTAAAGTGGTATCTACAATTACTTAAACTACATTGGCTTTCCCTTTACCACATTTTCTTGCCTCTTTTCGTCAACACGAAAACGTCATTTTGCTTGAGCGGGATTGCAATCAAGCTTTAATAAGTAAATCTTGTTGAAGCAAATATAATTAAAACCTTTTGTATGGTATTTCAGAATCCAATATTATAAAACTGAATTTAAATATGTTGAAAACTGCATCAACATTTTTATGAAGTGTTGCACGTTGTTTATAATGGCTATGAATAAATTGAATTCTCTCATTTGATCGTCTTTCTATGTCATAATTTATCGACGCAGCATAGTTTTTTGTGCAACATTATAATAACCAAGGGCCCACCGAGAACCAGTCTGTTTGTTCCGGTAGAATTAGTATTTGTAATTTTGTATGGCTTTTTAACCGACTTCAAAAAAGGGGGAGGTTCTCAAGGCGACGGTATTTTTATGCATGTTTTACTGTAACTTCGCCAGTTGTTAATCGATTTTAATAATTCTTTTTTTATCTAAAAGAACATAGTTAAGTTGTAGTCTCATAATAGTTCTGGCTAGTAGTTTTTTTTTCATAATCCTGAAAAATAACAATTAATTAGCTTACTATTGCACGAGTTTTTACGGATTTTTAGGCATTACTTGTTATTTAGATGATAACAACAAAACAAGTTGTTTGAAATCTTGAGGGTATACCTCAAGAGTAGGGAATTCGATCCCGGCCCTTATTTCTGATCCCGGGATTTCGGGATTACACTTAGGCAATCCCGGGATCCCGGGATTATTTCGGGATTGAAGATTAAAAATTCAAATTTTCGATTTCGTCAAAAATCGACGTACTTTAATCAAAATTTTAACAAAAACCAACATATTTTACGTTACAATACACACCTAGCCAATCTAATTAATCAAAGTTAGAGTCAAATTAAGTCTAACCAGACTTTAAGTCTGGTTAGTTTGACACTTTTTATTGTATAAAAAATATTTTTTTTTCATTTAAACTTGATTGAAGATCTTTCTTCATTTAAACTTTAATTAATTGAAAAAAAAATATCTAAATAACTATGCAAATAAAATTAATTGACAAAACCTCTCTTAACGTCGACCAAATAGACAGTATTTCATGTAAAAACCTAGTTAGTATTTAGGTAGTAAAGAAGTTTCTTAGAAAAAACTGATTTAAAATAATATTCATGAGTCACAAAATAAATTCTAAACTAATCTTGAAGAATGTTAAGCGTCACCACATAACCCAGTGAGAGTTGCTTGTCTATCATTTTAGTTCAAAATAAAAAAAAGTTTTATTCCAAGAAACCATCGCAAATTCGCTGGGTTGTGTTGCTTGCTTAGAATGCTGCTTGAATGAAATACAGGTTTTCTTGTATTTTATATAATAAATGATAGGCGTGCAGTTATATTGAGAGCACTGGCACTGAGCGTTTAGCATCACGCACTATATTTTGAAACTTTTTTAAAATTAATTTACCAATCCCGGGATTATGAAAACTCAATCCCGAAAATTTCGGGATTGAAAAACGGTCGGGATCCCGGATCGAATCCTCTACTCAAGAGTTACATTTTAATTTCATTGGTATTGAACCTTGGACTTCGAAAAGACACAAGGTTAGTTATGCATAGTGATTGAGGTATTGGTACGTTTATGACAATCCAAATCAAACCGAACTATGGTTTGCGACGTTCTTGACTAGATTTGGACTACGAAGGCACA
This sequence comes from Agriphila tristella, assembly GCA_928269145.1. Classification (NCBI taxonomy): domain Eukaryota; kingdom Metazoa; phylum Arthropoda; class Insecta; order Lepidoptera; family Crambidae; genus Agriphila; species Agriphila tristella. Next base: position 34,957,015 of record OV743433.1, on the reverse strand, counting down.
ACGAAACTCCTCAAAAACAAATAGCGTGAATTTGGAAATTGAGTTATGGGCATTGTACCATTAAAAATATTATGTAGAGTTACAAAATATTTACACGCTTACATACCACATAAGCTTAACGATACCACAAAAAAGTTAAAAATTAAAAACAAAAAGTTTCTTCAAATAAACTTAAAATAAAAACAAAATCAACTTCAAAATTAAACACCTATTCTAAAAAGCAAGAAATGATATTCAAATCATAATACGTATACTTACCGATTATAGTAAAACACGTCTAATGAAGTCGAATGGGGCTTTTGGAATAAAAAAAAAGTTATCCTCCAGCTCCAAAAAAAATTAACTATTATTCGTAAATTTTGTGCAAACAGCCATAAATCATGAAACCATTGAAAGTTATCCATAGATAAATGATAGTATATTTTAACCACTCACATGTTCTATAGTAACTCATCATGAAAATACCTAAGACCTTAATTGTTATCGCTCAATATTTACCGAAAACAAACAAAACAGCTGCCATCTTACCAGAGTTTGTTCAGGGAAATCTCGTCAAACTCCGGGCTTAAATGTTATTTGGAACAATGAACAACACACACAATCAAATTAAGATATCTTTATTTTAAGACTTTAGTGGAGACAAAATAATTGCTTTTTAAACCTTCCTAACCATTCAAATTGGTTTGTGATATAAACTAAATTTGTCGTTTCAATACGTTTACAAATCACATAACTTGCACGTAACAATATTATTATGCTATAATAGTAGTACTATGAAATTCGTGAACATTATTGGAACGGAATACCTGTCGGTTATCAAATATTCCACCTTATTGCATCCCTAAATACTTGCTAACTCCATACTACTCGCGTCGGTTTGTCTAATAATACGAATACCAGACTAATAGACTATTCTCGCTCAGCATTAAATTAGCACAGAATTTGAACATACTTGGTCGTCGATAGTCCATAGAGCTAACAACTTTATCATAGTATTTACGACAGATGACTAACTTATTTTAGGACACGAATCAACTCAAAAAGCAGTTTAACCCATCTAGTAGTTCGTCCACCCGTATAAGACAAAGGTCTCGGATTTGATTCCCAATGAGTATTGCAGGCCTACCTGACTAACTACTACCATTTTACCTAAGTCTGTTAGAGGTAAGATAGCCAGTTCCTCAGTGGGTAAGGATTCCGGGTGTTATGCGCTTCCACCTTATCATAACTTAATTTAAAGTGAGATGAAGGGCAAACAGTAGCCTGCTGTAGATAAAAATCCTTGAGGTCTCGACCTGATTATACAGTGTCATACTTATTATACATTAGACCGGGCTCCCGGGGTGCTTGTTCAGTATAATTACTTTGTTTTCTTACATCTAATAATCATCATATCAGCCGCACGACACCCGCTGTTAAGTATAGCTCTCCCCAAGGACCTCCACGACGATCGGTCCTGCGCTGCCCGTATCCAGCGGCTTCCCGCAACCTTCAACAGATCGTCTCGGTCCTCCTTGTCGGAGGCCTACCCACGGAGCGTCGTCCGGTGTGGTTACACATAATTTTTACATTAGTTACACATTTAGTACTTTCTTTTTTACGTGCAAATTACTCGTTTCTCAAGTCTATGGTGAAAATGAGAAGAACGATAAATATCTGTTTTCTCAATATCAAGCATTCAGCGCCCGAGGTCTTTAAGGTCCATAGTCAGGTGATTTTTTACCTCCGCCGACAGGACAGGAGAATGATAAACAAGCAGATAAAGGGGAAGGACAGCAAAAAGTTTTCGGGAATGAGAGCGTAATAGCCTATTATGGTTACGTTACTTTCTTTGCCAGATAAAATTTGTAAGCGTTTTTCCGCGTCCACTTTGCGATAACAAAAGCGTTGCTTAGTTTATTTTTCGTAATGGAATAAGGAAGTTGTTTTTTTAAACTTGATATCTGAATTTGATAGCGGAATGAAGGCAAAGTAAGATTGATTGCTGAAATGGGTGGTTGGAGAATCTTATGAAGGAAAAGTTTGAATGGTGGAATTTTAAGATTTTAGGTTACTATTGTAAAGAAACATGTTGAAATTCACTATTTTTTTTTATTTATCTACTCCTATGCTCTTGCTCGGGAAAGATCTACCAAAAGGTAAATAGGTGTTTTGTCTAAACACCTATGTTTTGGTTAAATCTAATAAAAAGGCGTAAAGCTTGAGATACACGATAACAGTACAAACTCTGTCTGTAGACAGTAAGTTTACGTGTCTACACAGTTAAGCTCTATTGGCAGGATATTTCTTCTGATTCACAAATCCTCCACTAGTCTGCGCACTACCGCTAATTTAGCGCTAGTATAGATGTAGACCTGTCATTTTGTTGTTTGTTATCAATTTTTAATGTTGAAAGCGAATTTTTGTAAATACCTTCGTATCAATTTTTCTTCGAATATATTTTGGTTTTCTTCAATCTTTAATTCGTTTATTGTCTAAAATAATAATTATTATTACTAACAGTTTTGACATAAATTGAAAAATTTCCGGGTAAATCACCGTCACAGCAGCTCCACCAAGCATGATAAATTTTCTGTCATCCTTCTATTGCACTTGACTAGGAGACACTATCAATACTTGAAATCTGTATTCAGTTCATGTAGCTTAAAATCCACAGACCCTTTTTGATTGAGCTGTATATTCCCCTTAAAACCTTTCTCAGCCATTTAACAAAACAATCAAATTAACCAAATTCAATAGCCATAATCTAATTATTATAAGAAACAAAAGCAATCAAAAAGCGTTTGATCCCCAGTAAAAGGGTATAAGTACTGATATACTGTTATGTTGTAAAAGCACGCAACATTCTCATTCCTGGGATTCCGATTTACGACTATTGAATCAGGTAGCGTGAACCTGTAAGATGTTGTAATATGTAGCAGGATTATACAAAACCCGGAATTTTATAATCTTACTAGTAAAATTATAAAATACGACATCATTAATGGTAATAAAAATAGTTAATAATAATAATTTCAATCTTATATTTTCGGAGTTGAACTTTAAACTCTTAAATATATAAAGTAGCTCTTAAATGTACTGATTAATTATTCTTGTACTCGTTAGTTGTTATTCAATAGTGCAAAGACATCTTAACTCTTAAGTACATAACGAGTTCAGTGTGAATTATTATAAGTGGAAAAGTTTTTGGCAAATGAGTTAGCATAAATTAAGCTATTACTATAATAATGTATGCTGTTTGTTTGTCTATAAAAAGTTATTAAATAAAACCAATAAGTAAACTACGCTTTATTGCACACTAATGAGGAATTACAAAGGACAGTTACAAAGAAGAAAGTATACAAGAGGCAGCCTTATTGCTAAGCAGCAATCTGTTCCAGACAACCTTTTATTAGGTATTTTGATTGGACACAAAATAACTAAAATCATAATCACAACGTAACGGACTAGCTTGAGTAATATTGATGATTATGATTTTATTGAATCAACTTAAGAAAATTTGTAATATCCATTGCAAATCTGGACTTTATACATCATTCAAACTTGTGAATATACCTAGTCCATCTTCGCCTACTGAGTTTTCACAATCTAGGAAACTCAAATTAGTCCCTAATATAATATTCTAATATTCTTCTAGTAGATGTAAGAGAGGTCGTTGGCACAGTGGGTAAGCACATTTTTACGCTACTGTCACACAATGCCTGGTCTCCCATCCGTCCTATCCCATCCCATCCGTTTACCCATCCTTTGGGATAGGTGACCAAAATTATCTTGAGCTCCTCCGTGCTTTGGAAGGCACATTAAGCCGTTGGTCCCGGCTGCATATGCAGTCGTTATCACCCACCAATCCGCATTAGACCCAAGTTGTGGGCTTATTCACCCATAACAAAGGCCTTTGCCCTAGCAGTAGGGACATCAAAGACGAAGACAACGAGGAGTTGTAAATTACTATCATCCCGAATTTTATAATTTTACTAGTAAAGTTATAAAATAGCAGTTTCTAAAATAATCCTGCTACATACAGGCTGCTTGTAAAATATTTCAAACGAAACCACCAAAGTACCGGAGGCACGCACTAAACTATTTATAAGTTTGCCCGGCAAAAGTGAACAACGCTTGCATCCTTACTAATATTATAAATGCGAAAGTCCGTTTGTTTGTTTATTTGTTTGTTTGTTTGTTACGCCTTCACGTCGTAATTACTGAACCGATCGTCATGAAATTTTGCATACACGTTGTCAGAGGTGCAGAAAAGGACATAGGGTACCTTTCATCCAGAAAAAAAGTACAGTTCCCGAGGGATAGGAAAAAAACTATCCACGCAGACGAAGTCGCGGGCGGCCGCTAGTTTGGTATAAGGTAAAGATGAAAAAACTATTGAAATCATGTGTGACATATGTGTGGGCTTATAAAACAATGTATCTAATAAGAAAACATCACATAAAATTGACGTTTATATTATCTCAAATTATTCAACATTATTTACTTACTCAGTTCAAACATGACTCTTATTTTTTTTATTACGGAAAACGGGGCGGGAACGGTTCGAAAAGGAACCGGATATGGAAACCCTACTAATTTAAATGTAAACATTTTGATATTTATATGTTTGTTACTCAATCACGCAAAAACGGCCGACCGTATTGTCAGAATATCCACGCGGATGAAGTCGCGGGCTTAATATTAACATTCCTTATAAACCGATCCTTCTTAGAGGGCATCTTTCCTGAAAAATTAAAAATAGCAAAAGTAATACCTATTCTAAAAAACGGAGGTAAATCAGATGATCCAAGTAACTACCGGCCGATTGCCCTACTTTCTACAATATCCAAAATCTTTGAAAAAGCCATGGTTACCAGAATAAATAGTTATTTGGAAAAATACAACTTGCTAGACAACAACCAATACGGCTTCCGAAAACACAGAACTACAACACAAGCAGTTTACAAGTATATACAAGAAGCTTTAAATTATATAAGGAACCAAAGTTATGCTGTGGGCCTCCTATTAGACATGTCGAAGGCATATGATAGGGTATCTCATTCCATACTACTTTCAAAACTCTCCAGTCTAGGCATCCGAGGTCAAGCTTACGAGTGGCTCAAATCTTACCTCAACAACAGAAAACAATTAGTACAAATAGAACATTTCGATGAAGAAAGTGGTGACCTGCGTAGCATAGATTCAGAAATAACAACTACCAACTGGTCTATACCTCAAGGAAGTGTCGTCGGATGCATCCTTTTCATAATTTACATTAATGACCTTCCCAAAATTTGTAATCAACTTTGTGTATTATTTGCTGATGACATATCCGTATTATTCGAATGTCCTAAAAACAAACCAAATTTAGAGAAGATAGACCAAACCCTTAGAAACATAAACTCTTGGCTCCAAAAACATAATCTAGAAACAAATTGCAATAAATCCAAACTAATACAATTCAGACCCTATCAAAAAAGTCCACTAGACCTCAATAAAATATCGAATACACTAAATATTAAAGAAGTAACAGAATTTAACTTGTTAGGTCTAACAATAGACACAAACCTTAACTGGAAAAGTCATGTTGCTAAAATAAAAAACAAACTCTCTAAATTTGTTTACGGCCTTAGTGTAATTAAATTAAATACAAATACAAAATGTGCATTATCCGCATACTATGCGTATGCATACGCGTGGCTTAAATACGGAATCGTAATGTGGGGCCATAGTACCGATGTTAAGGATCTATTTATAATACAAAAGAAATGCCTCCGCATTATTGTAAACATTCGGCAAAGAGTGAGTTGTAGACCGTATTTTATTAAACACAACATATTAACTTTAACATCAATATATATTTTAGAAACAGCAACATTTGTCCATAAAAATAAAATCCTTTATGAAAAAGTTAAAAGTGAGCGAAGGAAAAACAAACTCATACTACCAGAACCAAAATTAGAATTATTTAAAAGCAGCCCTTATTATAAATCCATACAAATATTTAATAAACTACCCCCATCTATAACAGAAACAAAAGACTCAAAATTATTTACCAACAAATTAAAGTCATTATTATTACAAAAATGTTATTATACAATAGAAGAATTTTTTTGTGATAAGTTAAAATAGATTTAAGAAATTCATTAAGTACAACTATATTAAAATTTGTAGTTCCTACTAGTCTTAAGTATTAACAATATTTTGTAAAATTAAGGAAAAAAATATTGAATTATAATTAAGTAAGTAAAATTTACTAAAATTGCCATACCCTTGCCGGGTGCATGTATAGCTATTATAAGTCCTATCTTGTAAGTGTGTTACATGTATGCAATAAATAAATATAAATAAATAAATAAATAAATAATTTAGTCTAAGACAAAGAGACACATCAAGATTTACTTAGATCTGTCGTTAAAACGAATGGAGTATTGGGAAATGTATCTAAATATTCTTATAGCAAAGTTCCATTTGTTAACGAGAATACATACAACCATTACATTTCATTTCCTAAACAAAGGATTCATAAATTTGCAATAACATTTATACTCCTGTTCATTCCTTGGGTTATATTTGCCCAAGATACGGCCGGATTGGAATAACAACATGGCTAGTAAAATAAAAAAGAATGAAGGATCCAGGTGGCGAACCTATACGAGTCAAGAAAATAACTTTTTATACGAGAATTGGTTGAGATTGTCTTTGGGGGAAGTGTAATCAAATGTAATAATATTTTTACAACATTATGTAGGTATGAGTTTCGGAATTCGGAACATCGGTAAGTCAATTTCGGATTTCTTCTGGTGTTTTTAGATAGGCAAATCAAACAACACTGAGTTTGGAAGAGATGAATAGGTAAGTAATAATTAATTGCATTAACAAGATTTTACAACATTATGTAGGTATGAGTTACGGAATTCGGAACATCGGTAAGTCAATTTCGGATTTTTTCTGAGGTTTTTAGAAAGGCAGAGCTACGCAAATTAAACGACACTGAGTTTTAAAGAGATGAATAGGTAATAATTAATTGCATTAACAAATAATAATTAAATATGATTATCTTCGATTTGTTTTCGGTATATTCAGAGTAGCCGAGCAGTTATCGTATTGTTAAGTATACAGTTTGCCGGAGAGTATGTATTTGATTAAATTCTGCCACGGTAATAAAATATCATTACCGTGTGTGACCCTGCCAATGTTGAAATTAGTTATTCACGTTGGTGTGGTTGTAACTTAAATAATCTCCCATTGTGTTAATCCGTACGTATGTTTTATTTAAACACGTGTAACAGCTAGGAGCGCAATAGCGTAATGTTTTAGCGCGTGGCCTTGTGATTGCGGTGTTTAAGCAACTTTTACAAGGGTCGATCATGGGATGGGTGACCAAAAATTTATCACTTATCTCGAGTTTCTCCGTGCTTCGAAAAATACGTTAAGCCGTTGGTCCCGGCTGCATTTGAGGTCGTTAACACCCACCAATCCGTATTGGGTTATGGCCCATCCTCCTTATCCACCCATAAGGAAAGCCTGTGCCAAATCCCCACTAAAATGGCTGATGTGGAACAGCATAGTCAAATATATGTCATACATAACACGTTTTAAGTTGAAAAGTTTTAAGAAATTATTATTATTATTGAATTTTCATACAGTAAATAAGGTATATGTATTTATATTTATTGAATAAAAAATGTCCGATAAATCTCAGAGCAAAAATCATATACCTACCTAATCAATTGGCTATTATAATCCCAAGATCTCTCAATTCTAAGGTCTCTAATTGTAGATTTTAATTGTAATTGAGGCCTTCGCCATAATGTTTTTTTTATCGTAAACTAACAAGATTTATAATATAGCACTAGCGAATTAATAATTTTGCAAGAGATCTGAACCTGTAATAATATAAGTTTGTGCAAATAAATAAATAAGTACCTAAGTAAAATAAAATAACATTGTGATGAAACTGAAACGTTTCTGAAAACAAAAATTCGTAGAAGGCTACAATGCAAGATCGATTGTACTCGAGTACAGATAAAATAAAGCATAAAAACTTTCACCATTTCTTTAGAATTCTCTCGATAATCCTTACAGATAACCTTTTACTTTTAGTTCCGACTTTAGTTGGTATTCGAACTTTAGAAGGATACGGATTTTTTTCATGACTGAATAATATTATAATTATCTTGACTGCCCCCGTACTCAAATGGCCAACTTTCTATTCGTTTGAACGATACGCTTACTTTTAAAGCTTAAATATGAGCAATAGATGATTAAATCACATGTCGCAAACTTATGTAAATCTCAGACTTCGATGTTTGGAATGGAATTGTCAAGCTTACGGCACGTAATTTAATAATTGACTGCTTATTTTAAAGTTTTAATAGTAAGCGTAGCGTTCAAACGAATAGAATGTTGGCCATTTGAGTAGGGGGGCTGAAAACTTTTCTATAAAATCTCGCGGTATTGGAGCGGCATTAAAGAAAATACTTTAATTTGAAATGACACAACACACTTGAAGTGTTTTATAAGGACTGAAATTTCAAGCAAAATAAATGTAGTCTTGTCAGGCAATCTCTTCCTTGATCACACTTACACTTTTCTCAAATAAAAAGAAATTCGAAATAACACATCGACCAAATGCCTGTAAAAATCCGATCACGTATAGAGGGCTATTAAGGGCAAATGAGGGGGCGTGGATTTGTAGTCACTTCGCTTCACTATACTTACGGAGCTTCTAAGTACCGGCAGGGTTAGTAACATTCACCATTTAGTGTCCTCTTCAGTTTTATATGGATTGTATACACAATTTCCTCCAGTAGTGTTTGCCATTTTGTACGGAGAATTAAAAAATGCATTTTCCATACTATAAACTTCATTCAACTATGAACGCTAATGTTTTATGTACTTTTATGCACAATGTTTTAATACTCAGTTAACTAATATGCCACATGTGTTAAGAAATGAATAGACCGGCTAAGTTACAATGAATTAACTGGTCATTTTTGCTAACAAAAATGGGAGTCACTTTTAAGGTCCTGGAAAGAAAATCAGTAAATATCTTAATTCGAAATAATAACAAGCAATGAAGCATCTTCTAACATCATTGAAGATATCATGTTAGTCTCTGAGTGAGAAAAATTGCCAATTTCATACTTTAACCATTATTATTACTTTTTTATATACTTTATAAATTTTATGTTGAATGCCAAAGCGGCGGACATGTATGAGTATTATGATGAAAAAGAACCCCTTTAGAAGAAAGACGTAAAGTCATCTTTCTGATGTTAATGTTCTGGAAGAATTAAATAAGACGCTTAATAAACCTCGAAGATACTAAAAGGGTTACCTTTTGGATTTTCAGACTTGTGAGGTTTGTTAAAAAAGGCAAGAACGAGGTTAATTGAAGTGTCTAAATCTAAAACGATTAGAGCGTAAAAGAGAGAACCGTTCACACAATTAGATTCAGACTTAAGGAATTACAGGCTTAGAAGACAATTATTCGAATAGTTGATTCGTGAAATCGTGGAATCGAGATAAAGCTACGTAAAGCATTTTAGAATAAAGATATCAACTTTAGGTACCTTCAAAGTTTTTAAATCCGAATCATAAGCCTTGTTTTAAATGTGAAGTAGGTTTGTCTACGTTTACATGTAATTTGTTTTTAATTGTTTTTGTTTTTACAAAAAAATCACATCGAATAATGCAATAGTAACTAATAAAATGTCTACCCTATCTCCGAAAAAGGACTTTTGTGTATTTTTACTGTTTCTAGTTAAATGTATTAATTTAAACTTAATTAATACTCTAGTTAAAATCTATCAATCTTGTCATAATTGTTTTTCCTTTATTTTCACAAGTATTGAAATATTTTAAGAAAAAAAAAATATTCTAATAAGAATAATTATTATTTTACCCATTTGTAACCTCAATGGTGAACACAAAGTGCAGGATATCGACATGGCTTTCCTGGAGCTATCAAAGTGACATCATTATTCCGCAAGACGATGTCAAGGAACGAGCGAATTTGTCAATGGAAGCACTCGGAATCTACGACAAAGACGCCACTTGAATAGTCAATTAACTGACACGTTGAAAAATTCTTACTTCTTCAAATTTCAATAGACTACTGGCTAGGTAAAGTACAGAAATAAACTAGGTACCTACCTTACTTTTTTGTTAGAGTGTAAGAATTCATCGCACTAGTGTCCTGGCACAAAATGTGTATCGCACAAGCGTTTTCACATAAGAATCTATCGAATTATCGTGATTTGACCTTCCGATAAGAACTCTTTTTGTCATTAAATACAATGACAACAAAATCGAAGTGTCATTTACATTTAAGTACCTAGATTATTATGCCTTTATTTACTTACTTAAGTCTACATAATTTTCTAACACGTCAATTAGAGTCAAAAGCAGTCCTAATTATAAACAAACGTTTTTCTAACGTTACTATACTAGTCAATATAGACACCAACCAAATAAAAACTTATTGAAATTAACTTAACTAATCCTTTTCATAGCGAGAAGATTTAACAGATTTAACATAGCGAGAAGAACCGATGGCCGTTGGGGCAGAAAGGTTCTGGAATGGCGACCGCGCACCGGACGACGCTCCGTGGGTAGGCCCCCGACAAGGTGGACCGACGATCTGGTGGAGGTCGCGGAAAGCCAGTGGATGCAGGCAGCGCAGGACCGATCGTTGTGGAGATCCTTAGGGGAGGCCTATACCCAGCAGTGGGTGTCGTGTGGCTGATATGATGATGATGATCCTTTTCACAAGATTCACAAATAGACTGGGTTCTCCAACTGTTTACAAATTCTCAAATCACGAGTATGAAACTCATACTCTACTCGTAATATCAATTATGCAGTACCACCAGAAGCTTTGAACTTCACATCTTATTATGCAAGACTGTCTCCAACACTACCTAAGTATTGGTCTTCTAGAAACATATTATCTACAATGTCAATTAACTGTGTCCGAAATTCACTAATTATACTGTGTTTGAATACGACGTCACATCCGAGTTTCTCGAAGCTTCTCAAAGGCAAATAGCACGTCGCAACTTGAAGATACAACCAGACACTAAGTTATGACTAAGCTAACTATTATATCTACACTTGAGCGTCGTTTTGCACCCAAAGGCAAGGACTTGGACACCACTGTCTAGTGTCAAAGTAGTTGTGAATTTAAATTGCTTGCGGGACCGGATTTGATAGCCTGTATACTATATTTGTGAGTGGTTTTTCTTCTGGATAGCTAGATCCATTTTATCAAACCTGTCATCATATTGAGATTATGAAGCATCACAATAATTTGCATCGTCATTTCTAAAAAATTAGATAGGCTATAGGTTTGTCTGTCAAGAATTCGAGATAATCTGTCGTCATTCCACACACAACACTAAATAATTGTAGTAAGTACACTTAATGCGACAAGGATCTATTGGGTAGAAAAAGAAACTAATTTTGTCAGTTTATTACAAGGGTTAGTTTATATTGACACGTTAATTTACAGGGAAAGTGGCGCTACTATTGAGCCGCCAATAGATCTTTTCCCGCACAGTGGTTTTTTAAAGTAAAGGGGCTAATACCTATATTAACTACTTTTATAGAGTGAGCTGAGAACATTAATTTGTTTAGGGATAAGTGTGCACATCTATCTATGATGCTCTCACATTTTTCTTAACTATTTTAATCTTCGTTTTTGGTATTACAATATGTGCAAGTAAAATACTAAGGTAAGTTTTAGATTAGAAGAATAAATTCTTGGTGGTGCAGACTTGTTGACGAAGATAGCGTAAGCGAAGTTCCAAGTGCTGACCTTAATAACAATATTTTAGGAAAATTGAACTGGAAACAATCAAACGCATTTGAGAAGAATCGAGGTTTCTACAAATTTTGTTTTATTTTTCTTACAACTGAAAAGCAAGAATAGGATAAATTTTAACCTGATTCCACAGTTTTCTCAAACGCTTATGACAATCACGGATTAGCTGTAAAGTTTTGTAATGATAGAACATTTACATTACTAATCATTTTATTCCACTGTGAATACTTCGACGCTGACAAAGGTGGAAAATGACGAAATTATTCAACAACCTACCAGTATTCCGGTGAAAAATTCGATAGGTCGCTCCAGAGTGAAGTCTTTATTAATGTTCTTTGAGAAATATCCGCCCCAAGTCGTGCGTACGAACTGTCATTATCTCAGGATATAAATGGTGACGCGGTGCCGGCGACACGCGACACTGCGACAAAAGGTGGCTTCGAAAGTTTGAAACTGGCCGAATTTAAGAACAAGTCCTCTTTTTCTTTTAATGTTCCGAAATGCTCTTTATGACTTTCACGTTAAAGTTGTAATTGTTTTGTTTGGAATGTTTTAACTTGGAAAAAATGGCGATCAACTTTGTTACTTTCCGTTCTTGAGAGGTTGTGGCGTGTTTTAGGATAAGTATATCGGGTTGTATGTACATAAATATATTTAATCTAGTCATTCATATTGGCGAAACCAGTTCACAAGCATCACGCATGAACCAGCCATCGTTTCACTCAACCATATTTGAGGGAACGTAACGACTCGCCTTACACGACACCATCGCAGTTTTTTTTTAAAGAGAGCATAAAACATGTAAAGCCACAGACATCAAAAAGCGTTCAGTGCAGAACTGACGCTAACAAGCCTGTCTAAGCCTTTTGGAATAAGAAATCGAAGGTTGTGACGTTTATTAATGGTTGTTGAAAAAACATCCGTATCGGGATGTGGGGTCGTGCGGAAGATCCTTCATTATCGGAGGATATAAATGGCGACTCCGTGCGGAAAACATGGGAACATGTGAGCCTTCCAGACTTTCAAGAGAGGTCATTATTTGTGCCTTATCAATACTTTGTTATGTGGAATGAATATGAAGATACTTTTCCAAGTAGGAAGTTGATTATATTATTTGACATAGATAATAAAGGGTAAAGGCAAAAAAAACTTGGACGGGTTGTAGTAATTTTTTTACAAAAAAAAGGATAGGAGATCATTGTGAAATAATTTGCTTACTATATCCTTAACTGTATTCGCTCAAGTTACGGTGCAGTAAGTAGTGTATTAATAATTCACAAAATGTGAATAAAAGACAAAAACTTCGGTGAATTCATACAAATAATTTTTTTTCTGATACAGACGCCAAATTCTGTAGGTATTGTTTTCAGTTTATGTCAAAAAGGTTACATGAACAACTTTTCGATAAAACAATTCTACAAAAAAAAAAACAATGAATCTGTTTTCCTTTCTGATTGGAAAAAAACAATTCTACGAAAATAAATAAACAGTAAATCTGTTTTCATTTCTGATTGGAATACGCGCAGTATAATTATTGAGAAGTCCCCAATTTTCCAGAAATTATTTTGTTTTACAGTACAAACTTTTTATTGTGTAATAAAATCCATAGTATGGAGCAAGCTACTACACAGGTACTCCAATAAAACGCGCCAGACGTTTTAAAATTCGAATGCTGCTCGGATATCTGTTGGGAAACTTGGAAGTGCGGCCGGAATACTAACCGTAGCTGTGTTCGGATACTTCGGATACGACAGTGCCAACCAGGTCGCCAAAACCGCGCTCTATCGAGACTTGGATTCCTAATTTTAAATTTAGAATCCAGGTTTCTATGAATATTTGTCTTTGATGATCATGCCTTAATTAAAATCTAGTCAACTTTGAACTGAATATTGATTGTAAAAGGCGCCATCCAACTATGCAGCCTGACCACGGTGAACAAGCGACCTGTGGTCGACGCGGAAAGAATTTCTGCAAATAATTAGTTAACCGTTATATTTGCTTTTCCGATAGCGCAATGAAAAGATATGCTCGCCAATGTTGCAGGTCGCTTCTTCACGTGGCTAAGGCGTATATAGGAAGATTTCTAAGGCATGAACAGTTTTATTTAACTCGATTTGAGCTCCCTAGATTTTCGTTTTTATAGTCTCAAGTCAAGTGCCTGTCTGTGGCTAATACCGTATTTACTAGCTCTTGAAATAAATTACGATTCAGTTACCTAGTATTACAAGGAAGCCTTAGGCAGCGATGAGAGATAGGACACGGTTTTACGGCGCGTCTCGTCCTTGGGTTTGTTTTATGTACGATTGTAAAAGAAGGTCTTATGCTTTAGACAAGATTCCGGATATAAGGATTTTGGGTTTAAGCAACGAATTGTTTGGGTAGTTTTGTATTAAGTTGGACAGATAATGTTTGATACATGATCTTCTTTTCTTACAATTGAGTTGTAGTGTATCTAAATATTTAGTTTCCATCAGTCATCATCTTCTGGTACACTGTTCTTCTCAAGGCACTGAATTTATTTTTGGGTACACCAACCTAATAGTCTTTACAATACTGAAATGAAGTCCGGACAAAAGCCAGTTTTTTTAAGCAAAAATAACAGCCTACCCACTAAGGGAAGCGAATCCTATTTTTCAGCGCAAATAACCGAGACGTCTTGACAATTGCGTTATTCTTAACTTATTATGTGCGAAGAAAAACAGAGCCTCCGAGACACGTCTTTTGGCAACTAAATTAGATTTGGCCACAAAAGAGGTGTTAACGAAGCTTGCAAACTCGAAATAAAAAATAGAACAGAAATAGGGTGGAAACAATTGACAATATTATTCTAAGTTGACAATATGTTTTGACGAGTAGAGGTACTAAAGAGTACTTACCTTCATCTTTTGTTTTACCGCCTGGCCACGCAAAGCAGCGAACAGCGAAACGACGAGCGACCTATACCTGAATACAGTACTATAATCATGCACTGTATTTGTTATATACGTAGTTAATATTCTTGTTACATACACCCTTCTTACTGTAAGTAAAGATAATTATGTTTGTGTAACCTACGAACAGCCGGTGTGGGTTCCGTTTGCTTGCGGTTGTTTTGTGTTTTGATTTCAATTACCTAGTGTAAAACCACTAATTAATTAGGGTTCTAATAGACCCTCGCAGACTATATAGGAGATTGCGTATACTTGTTACTGACAACATCTAAGTACTTATATAGTATGTTGTAGTAAGTAAAACGTTAAGCTTATAGTGAAAAAAGTATCACTGATTTAACTTAACAAACTGTTTTCATCTGCAAAACCAACATTTCACTTTAATTTTAGACTTTAAAACAAACACTTGACTCATACTTAGCTTAAAATGTATCCGTGGTCTCACAACATAATTTCACGTTAAATTATGGCTACTAAAGCGGCCCTCCAAAGGCTTGAAACTCGATTTAGGCTCGCTGTGTCACAAAGAACGCGAGAAATTCAAATCTCTTATTCCACAGAATCACCATAAAAGCACTCTTACAATAAAACAACGAAATGGAAATAGACGAAACCTTATTTTCTAAAACTGCACACTAAGCCGGCGGGATGTTTAAAAATTCAATCGTGTGTGTTTGTAACTTACGTAGAACTGTACCCAGGTGGCCCATGGCATACCGTCGGCAACCCGACAAAATAAATAAAACGATACGAGTCAATAGAATCTCGACAAGTGAGCCCTTCTGAAATTGACGATCTAACCCTTTCAGAAAGTACGTTTACCTTTTTTTATTCTAGTTTTAAAATGGGATCCCTTGATTGATTGATTTCCGATCCGTATTTGAATAGAATACTAAATTAAGCCCACTGAAATCTTTCGCTGACTTTTAAAGAGTTTGAGGATCGAAAGAAATTCATTGAAGTCGTTCACAGATGAGAAATATATTCAAATCAGTATAGACGAAATTGTTTGATGTGCAAAATATATAAAATATTTTTATATCTACAGATACAGACTTTTACTTATAACTTTGATCTCAAAAATATTCAGTTATTTATTTTACTTAGTTGTTATTATTTTCTCTATCTGCATTATTATCTGGATTATTTTAAAGAGCATTAAAAAACACTTTGTAGTTAAAGAAAATAATACAGAATGTTTAGAAGGTCACATTAAATACAAAGTCAAAACTTCAAAGTTCCATAAGGGCTCAAATATCACAAAACACACCCGGTCCTATGCAAACAGTGACAAATATTATAAATTCAATTTGGTTAGAGCCTGCGTGTTTCAAGGAAGGCGAACTATGGCATTTACCGCCTCTGTGGCTTCTAAAGCAAACTGTTCGAAATATGAGTACATTGTGTACACTATTAAATTCTGTTGGAAATCACTGGCGTTGTACAAATTCCATGAGTGAGCTACGTTAGGTAATATGTTGGGAAATCTATCGAGGAACAAGTACCCACGTAAGTCAAGGTATAAAATTAAGCTCGTTTAAGCTATGTGGTTTAAAGTTATTGTTTAAGTAACACAGTGTTTAAAATTAATCTACGCTAAGTCTACCTGCGATCTGGTGAAGGTCGCGGGTAGTCGCTGGATGCGGATACCTTTGGACTTATCTATATCTGGCGTTGGGCGTTATAATTGCTGACACTTGATGAAAACTACTCAAAACCAAGAGAAGTGTTTGAAACTATAAAAGAAAATTGACGACCTCCGTGGTCGAGTGGTTTGCACGCCGGTTTTCAAGGCGTCACCGTCTCTTGAGGTCCCGGGTTCGATCCCCGGCTGGGTCATTGTAGAAAATGAACTTTTCAATATTGTCTCAGGTCTGGGTGTTTGTCATACCACTGTTGTTTCTGATTTCCATAACACAAGTGCTATAGCTACTTACTTTGGAATTGGAGCAATGTATGTGATGAATCAGCTGTCCCCTACTCAAATGGCCACTTTCTATGCGTTTGAACGCTACGCTTACTATTAAAGCTTTAAAATAAGCAATAAACTTTTCGTGCCGTAAGCTTGTCGGTTCCATACAATTCATCAAAGGCTGTGATTTAAATAAGTTTGCGACATGTGATTTAACCGTTTATAGCTCAAAGCTTATACATATAGTTAGCGTAGCGTTCAAACGAATAGAATGTTGGCTATTTGAGTAGGGGGCTGTTGTAAAGTAACAAAGTCATTTTAAAAAATGGAAATAAAATACATTTGACTGACGTAAACAAAACACTGACCCATTCCAAGGTGATTCCAAGCGTGATCTTTTTATTTGCAAGAAAATAAATAAATAAAAGAAAGTTCATTTCATTTTCTCATTTTATCGAGACTGTATCGAGTTTTGATAAAGCAAAATCCTTCAATAGTATTTGCTATAAATACTAATCTTAATCTCGAAATGGTGACGCATCAATATTACTCACGAGAGGATTCCTGAAGCACTTTGATTAATTTCGGCGGAGAGCTGTTCAATTCAATACTTCTCACAATATTGATAGAGCACGATCTAATATTATGATGGAAGCTTCATAACCACTCGTTTGTCGCGCGGCCGGCGCGCAATTTCCTTGTTTGTCACGCAGTTTTGCGTTACAGCAGTGCACTTGCACAGCTGCGTTAAAACCGTTTTTATGACCCGTTCCTGTTTGTATACGAACAAATAATGTTCTATTTCGTATAGGTAATGGATGAAGCTATAAGTATTGAAAAAAAAACGAGTACCTGTAATGGTAAAATAATTTCTAAAAAATTCGTGAATTTAGCTAAAGAGAAAATTCACGACTTGTAATGGGAATTGATTTTTAATATTAAATCTAAATCGATAACTAGTGTTTTTTTTTACATAATTAAAAACTAGAATAATACCCCTTTCCGTACATGCCAATTTTTTTATGAATTGGAAGCAATTCAACGGTCTTAATAATGTTTGTATATCGCACAAATTTTTACTGCGCGTCTTAATTCGCTGCTGAGTCTAAGCGCTGTTTCGTAGTATTTTATTCCAATTGTGGAAGGCTTGTGACAAAAATAAAATATACTTTAGAAAGATACAGATTTCAACTTTCATATTTTGTAAAAAAAGATGAGACTCTTGAAGAAAAGTATCTTTGTAAAAAATTATAACATTAAAGCGGCCCACTATAAATGATAAAATTGTGTTTTTGTAACAAGCGTTGATTAGTTAAACTTGGATCAAGATTACCTTGTACTAATTATATGTACAGAAAGAGCAAAACCTGCAGTTTCTAACAGTATGCAATACATAGGAAAGATTCTTCCGAAATGTATGTAAAATTTCGATCTAAATAATCCAATTCCGCGCTGCCGGGCGCTGGCGTACGGGCCGTTCGCTGCCAAGATGGCCGCGCGTAGCCGAGTTTAGTTCAGGGTTGTCGCACACATTAAATAAAACTAGGTAGGTACTTAATTTTTTTTTATTATATTTTTAATTTTATAGTCACATTTTTTTTTAATAGTTCTCCTCTTCCTCGTCCCCTGCCTCACTCTCCTCGATTTTCACTGTACACAGCATAAAATATAAAATGGATGTGGACTAAAAAATTATAACTAGACACCCAACACCAATCACAATAACCAACACCAAAACCAAAAAAACATTCACTAGGTAATGTATAAAAACAACATAAACACAACCTAATATGAAAATAATAAGCGTGTGAGGCAGCCCTGCCAAAATGCTAGTTTGTTTCAAGGTCCCACAGGACCTTGTTACCTTGACCGTGGATAATGGCGTAATAAAAACTCACTATTTTGCGTTGCATCAATCATCCTGTGTAAACAGATGAATGTTATATTTTGAAACCACTTTGAAACTGTTCACTAATAGTATTATTATCTTATTTCGGATAATTCTTTGATTAACCAATCTAAATTATAACATAATGTTGTTGTAAACAGAAACAATACATCAAGAAATTTACCGGGCTACGGTTTTGTTATGATTTTTAACACTAGACATTAAATTTGTGACGAGATATTTATATGATCGAATAAATCACGATATGACGATTCTTTTAATATATGACATCAAACAGAAATATAAATTAACAAAATACTTACGGCATATCAAATTAGAGCACTTCACACAGACAAAACAAGTATGGCGTCAACTGACGTGAAACTCTTCAAAATTATTTTTTTCAACCAATCACAGGCCTTTTTTCCTTTTTTTTGCGATATTAGTGTTGCCAAAATCATAATCTAAATCAGCCCAAGAGGTTTTGGTGTGGCCGCCTAAAAAAACACACCAAATTGGTAGAAATCGAACAGCGATCGACCCGGTCCTACAGCACCGCGCGACAAAGGACCGTCTTTTGCTTGCGGTACTACAGTACCGCGAAGCAATCGAGTGGGTAGGCGTCTAGATTATTAGGGCATGACGTCAGAAAATTAGCACAAAAAATAAGGATACAACACTCGTGACTAAAAGCCTCGGAAGCTCAACGTAAATTAAGAGTTCCGCATAAAATATTTAACCGCCTCTGTGGTTTTTTTTATATTAAATGGGTTTGCTCTTGACCTCAGTCTTGCCCAAAAGCAAAGACAGGGTCTACGATGGAGCGAGCTTGCCCAGAAGGTGCTTATTCACTCTGGCCTTAAATAGAGTCTGGTTGTTTGCGCTTGGAAACACAGACTCCGGCAGAGAATTCCATTCCATAGCTGAGCGCATTATGAACGATGATAAGTAGCGTTTCGTACGCAGAAAAGGTATAGGTAAAGGTATAGGTCTAGTGTTTCAGCCACGCGAGTAAGACGCAGAGGTCCCTGGTTCGATTCCCAGAGGGTTACAATTTGTACTCGGTTTGGTTGGTGGTAGGGCTTATTTCAAGTTCGCTAACAAGTACCTAACTCTGACGCCATAACAACAATTTAAAAATTATTGTTCCGGCAGTTAGAGGTGAAATAGCCAGTTTATCTGTAATGAGGATTCCGGGTGTAGTGCGCTTCCACCTTCGGCCTTCAGGCCTTATCATCACTTAACATCAGGTGAGGTAAAGGCCAATCACTACCCCGTTGTGCATACAAAAATCCTTATCCTTACTCCTTATCCTTACTAATTTATCCTTACTAATTTATAAATGCGAAAGTCCGTTTGTTTGTTTGTTTATTTGTTTGTTTGTTTATTACGCCTTCACGTCGTAACTACTGAACCGATCATCATGAAATTTTGCATACACGTTGTCAGGGGTGCAGAAAAGGACATAGGGTAACTTACACCTAGAAAAACGTATAGTTCCCGAGGGATAGCAAAAAAACTGTCCACGCAGATGAAGTCGCGGGCGGCCGCTAGTATATAATAAGTACAAAAATATCTGATTTCAAGAAATTTATTCCTTTATGGCCCTTTAAAAGTTCGGTCAAAATCGATGGACCAGAACATTAGAGTAGCAACACCCGTGATAGAGGTTAACCATCACTACGCTGAGACACCAACGTCAGACAGCACGCTGGCTAGATAAATAAATTAAAAAAATATTAAAAACACGACTGCCCTGCCAAAAACGAACTAAAAAGTTAAACAGCAAGTGTCATTGCAGTCGGGGGACCTTATTATGGAACAATTTTTGATCAAAGAGGTCCCCCGACTGCAATGACACTTGTTGTTGAACTTTTTAGTTCATTTTTGGCAGGGCAGTCGTGTTTTTAATATTTTTTTAATTTATTTATTTTTATTTTACACATTTTAGTGACATATTATATAGTTTTGGAATGTGCTCATCAAGGCCTTTCATTTGATGCCCATATTATAATAATAGAAGAAAAAAAAAATTTTCCCATTTGAAAATGGCGTCTTACAGTCGCCATATTGATTTTTCTAAAAAAAATATAGCCAGTGTCACTCGGAATGCTATAAGGATTCTAACGATACCCCATTTATCTAAATCAGTTCAGGCATTTAGAAGTTATGGTGGAATAAAGAAACTCACATACCCACAAACATACATGAACCCTGAACACATAACACTCGTTTTGCTTTGGGCAGTCGTGTAAATAGGACACTGATGAATGAATGAACTTTACAACTCAACTTGTAAGATCAATCGTTGTATTCCGAAGTTGAAGACGAAACAATTACCGAAAATTCTTCTGAATAAAGGAAATAAGACACGTAGTAGACTTGCAAATCAAGAAATGCTATCACGTTCCAATGATACCATGTCGAAAGGTACAGTCAGCCAACAAAAGCTTCTGCAATAAATAATTTCCCCGTTGGATTTCGACGGGATTAAGCTGCGCGCCACGGGAAATCAAACAGAATGACACCCGAATGACAATGTTATCGAGATAAGTACGGCTGAGACACTAATCGACTTTAGCGATCGCGTTGGCTGATAGCCATCTTGGTGTGACTAATCGGTGTTACGTAAGTTACATTTCTATCCATCTTGGGATAAAGGTTAGCAAATGATAAGCCCGGTAGTAGCCGGTACACATTAGGCCCTTTAAAAATCATATCCGGTACGTCCGTAGTATACACCAGGCGGTTTCCGAATGGTGTTCCGCGGAACCCTAGGGTTCCGTAAGAGGCTCTCAGGGGTTCTGTTCTGTTCGAAAATTCAAACTGTTAAGTAAAATCACACAATATAAAATATCTTTTTTTTTACTTGCTAAATAAAATATTTTATGTTAAATAGTCCTTCTTTCAAAGTGGTGTGATTTCACGTAAAAATAAAAAAATGTTACAGTTAGTTTACTTCATACTTGAGCTTTATGGTTCCGCCCAAAAACAGTGAACCAAAAAGGGTTCTGTAGCCAAAAGAATTCCGGAACCGCTGCTATATACACTCAAATGTACGCAGGGCCGTAGCTAGGGGTGGGCATTATAGGGCAATGCCCTACCTTGAAATCACAATGTCCTACCTTAAAAATACCAAAAACTAAGCTAATATATTATAATTAAATTGTTTGGTCATAGTCTGAACTTGAGAGTAGTCTAAACAATGAGAGTGATTTCGAAGTTCAACCATCTACTGACTAAAAATCGCGCTGCGCGGCCGTTTATTTCTACTATAAACAAGCAAAATTACAAGATTAGTAGATGAAACTGAATAAAAATCGCGCTGCGCGGCTGTTTTTTGCTATAAACAAGCAAAGGTTACAAGATTAGTAGATGGAACTGACTGACCAAAAATCGCGCTTCGCGGCCGTTTTTTAACTGACAGGCAAAATAGAAAATCTTGGAATCGCAGATAGGGGGCGCCCCGTAGAAATGTCGCCCAGGGCGCTGGTAGTGCTAAAATCGGCACTGCTTCCGCCCTACCTGTAACCAATGCTGCCCTACCTCAAATTCGAGTCTAGCTACAGCCCTGAATGTACGCATCCGGAAGCGCGTAATAGATTAGTGATAATAAAACTATGGAAAATAATGTAATGTCATAGTTAGAATGATTGATGTAAACCTTATTATTTGTTTGTAAGTTTATGTAATACTTAAATAAGTTTATTAAAATGATTTGATTTGTATACTTGATCCATGACGATCTGCTACCGTTTCCTGTTATTCGATTATTTTTGCCTAATTGTTATAAAAAGGAATTGATTTGATGTTGGTCTGCTACCGTTTCCTTTTATTCAATTGTCATTTTAAAATAGGTATAAAATAGATATCTTTATTATTAATTCAATGATAAATAATGTTAATTATATTATTATTTTAATTGTCACAGGCTATTTATTTAATTAATGGTTATTTGTATGAAAGTATTGATTTGATCGTTTGGCGCCATTGTGGCAGACTTGTTTTCTGTAATGCTTAATCCTGATTGGTTGTTAAAATATTGGCGGGATATATCTTGCTCCTGTGGAGCGTAGCTTATTTTTAGTCACATTCTACTGTAGTGAGTCAAGTGAAAAGGTTGTGGAACAGAAAGTTAAGTATTATTCTGACATGTTTTATTTCTACTGTTCACATTATTCCATTCAATTATCCATTATTTTCTGTGTTTAATGCTTGTGTTATTTATTTAATCTGGTCGATAGTTGTTGCATAATGAACGTTAGTGTTACGTTAATTGTGTTACTTATTTGATGTGGTTAATAGAATTGTTGCTTATTGAACGTTCATTTTTTGTTAAATGTGTTACATATCTAAATAATTTGGTTGATAGAATTGTTGCTTAATGAACGTTCCGATTATGTTAATTATTTAAGATAATAAATTATTTGATCAATTGTTGAAGGACTTCTCACGTTTCATTAATAGTATTTCCCCTTAGTTTTTCTACATTCAGTTAGTTTATATTCAGTTAAATAGTCTACATTCAGTTAAATAGTCTACATTCAGTTCAATAGTCTACATTTAATTCAATAGCTTACATTAATTGCACTTTAAACTAAAGAGATATAATAGACAATAGCTTAGTTTTTGATTATATATTGCTCTATCCTACAAAAGCTATCACGCGCGTTAGAGCGCGGTGTATAAAATTATGCATTCTGTGACACCACCAACGTCACGCTAAACGCAACGTAAAGCGCCCAATGTACTCAGCGGTCATCGTAACTTATACATTTTGTGTCACATGAAGTGTTCCTAGTGCGTTGCCATTTATATTTCTTTTAGAAAGCTTGCTGGTTCAACCAACTATTCAAAAACAAAAACTACTAAATAGTATGTTCTTTTGTAAACACATAGTAGTTTTCATATTATTATAGTCTTGTGTGAGATACAATAATTTGTATTTAAGCGCTCCAATGGAACGGAAGTAAGAAATCTTGGTTCTGTATTCAATACTATACCCTGTTCGCTGAATCAAGCTAGCAAAGCGCTGTCTCTTTCTCACATTTGCATACAAACGATAAGGACAACAAATGACGTAGCGCCGCACACGAGCGCCCGCGACAGGTATAAAATCGTAAGGCGTGTTCATACTGCTTATACAGAGTCAATACCTTTTTTCTTGTTCTGTGGTTAATAGATTGGGATTTTTTCAATTAAACATTACTTTGATGTTAAAATAATATAATTAAGTAAAAACATTAATAAAAAATATTAGGTTTAAGTATAACACAAAAATATATCATAAACACAATGATTGCAACGAACAATGTACGCGCTACGCGGTAGACGTGTGAACGGTACGGAGAGCAACGACAGACTAATTGTGACTCGCATTGTGAACACAGTCTTAGCCTCTTATCTGCATCCAATCGTGTGCAAGCGCATAATTTCCTTACTAGCTTCATTCGGCGAACAAGGTATAGCTAGAGTTATAAAAGACTAGCGTTGATAGCTATTCTCACTTTAATTGCAAATAAAGAATATGACGCTCAGCTAAAGTTCTCATAAAGTATCACATAGTGGTCATTAAAATGGTCATAATGATCGTTCAACGACAAGAATTACGGACGTGAATAACTCTTTTTGTAATCATAAATTTTATGTCATTCATAGGTTCTTTTATGAAGAGTATTAACGATCAGCATAAAAGCGACCAGTATATGGTGAAGCATCTAACAAACGTAGCATTGGATCATAGCACCCTTATTATTTTGGCATGATGGGATATGCTACTTCATAATTATCCTGATGGCCTATTACAAAAAAGCATCGCGATAAGCGTACGATGTTCGTCCTACTCCGTGGCACTCTTGACTCACGAATAACAAAAATAATAAGTAAATTGAAGGGCGAATTGCGTCCAACTATCGTTATTATTTTTTGTAATATGCCCTCTGGTGTGAACGGGACTCGTCCCGGGTGTGTTGAATTCGTAAAAGCGTTATACTTCAAAAGTAAAGTTGAATTAATTGTTTTTGTGTAAAGCTTTGTGTAAATTTTCATTGCAATATAACGCTCATCTAGTCAAAGTCGACGCTTCTATGCAACACAATCTGCTGAACCGGAAATTGCCTTCAAAATTGAAAGTTAGCTTCATCGTCGTTTTGACATACTTTTCCTCAAAATCAAGACGTCTATTTTTATGAAACTAAAGCCATAGGCTATCCTGATCTTTACATAGCCATAGCTATAAACCGTAGCCGTATGTTGTAACCCGGTTTTTTCCACAATAAAACATCGTCGGATCGCTCGCGAATTCATGATTTACGGCCAATCGTAAACCGGGACGGCGGTGCCACGAAGAGACAGCGGCTCTCGATACCAAATCCGAAGATATGTCTTGGGACTTGTTCGCACGCTATCACCGACCTTGTGGGGTCGATCAGTGGAGGTATTTGTGAACAAACATTTGATTATATTCACCTCTCAAGCTTACGCGCTCACTAGACATGAAATAAAACACCTTTCAGATACTAGCGCGGTTTTTATAATTTCTGAACGTCTTTAAGAATTCATTGTTTGAGGGTAGGCTCTCGGACAGCTCCAGTTCCCGGTGACCACGGCAGCTACAAATATACCGAAACGTCGAGAAAATAAAAAATCAAACTAAATAATTACCAAAGTACTTTCAATAAAACCGCGCTAGTATCTGTTAAAAAGTGTTTTATTTAAAAAAAATGATTACTTGCTTTGGAATAGAAGATAAAGACGCCATAAGAGCACCCCAAATAAATTTTGATAAGGGCAGGGAGATGGCGAATGTTGTAGAATGCAAAATACCTGGCCCAACTTTTTTTTCTTGGACCGATGTTTACAATATTACAATGAAATTATTTACCTAAAATAACATCCGAAAGAGCCATTTGCTAGTAATATTGTAAACGTGAAAGATGAACGAAATCCTACGAAACAAGATATTATTATATCCGTATGGACTGAGACATATAGCCCACTTAGAAAAAGGTAAGGGCTTGCTCAAACTAATGCGTCCCCTTAACTTGTCTGTATTCAAAATAGTTATGACAAACATATAAAATAGTAAAATTCCGGAAAAAGTTGTCTCTAGTCAGCAATTTTTTTTGTTAAAAAAAGATTCAAAATACTTAAATATAAACAGAAAGGGATAATTCTATAAAATCTGAACCAAGTGTATGTCGGTTATTGCATCGGTATACCACTAAGCGAAGTAACTAAAAGATAGGTGATTCCTTGGTTATTTCAGTTTCAGTAGACTTATTATAATTTGATATATTTTGTGATAGGTTAAATCTACTGAAGCAATTATCAGAGTACATGATCAAGTAATTTTTACACTTACTACCTTAATTTATAACGGGTGCCACAGGCCGCTTGATTACTTGTTTTTGTTTAATATTAAAAACAATCAAAAGTTGACTGCTAGTTCTATGGCACAATTAGATATAAAGATATAGGTAATACGTAGGTACTATCGACAACACTTCCGCTTTACCACTACTATGGTTAAAATCGCTCGTACGCCGCCGCCGTACTGTCAATAACATACGTTTAGTTCGTGCAGGAGCGATACGCGCGCATACGAAATTTTCTGCAAATGGTAAAGCACGTGAGTTGCCGATCGCACGAAAGATACGTACGTTTCATACGTCCGCATTGTTTGAACAAGCCCTTATTGCGACCAAGGCCGATGATAAATACGCTGACAAAAGAGATGTGAGAGGTAACGAGACTGATCCGACACGAGATATGACCGCTGGAGATGGTCCTACAGATATATCTCAAAATAAGATTTTCCTTTCTGAGATAGAGGATTATCCCTTAATCTTTACTAATAGTTATAAGTAATAAATACAATTCTGTTAATATCTGATTCAATACTTAGTTTTGGAAAGTCAAATTAATTGCGATAATTTGACGCCTAAAGGGTTCTTTTTTTAAGGATAAATAATTACTATTCCTTTGTCCAAACGACAAATGAAAATAGTGAAAATAACAAACTTTATTGTAATTTATTATCGTGAAGTGGGTTGACTATATTATATATGGCTTAATCTATCTATTCTTTAAAGTTATTAAAAAGAGGAACTTAATAATTATTGGGCTAACGTCATTAAAAAAATATATTTTATCTAGAATATACATTTTTATAAATACATTTTATTTAATTTAACACAATAATTTAATATGCCGTTAATTAAAGAGACAAAAGCGACCTCTCGAATGGCGATCAATTAATTTTATCAGGCCTCGAATAATCAAATTAATTTACATTTAAAAATGGCTGCTGAATTTTATTACAGCCTCACTGATATGGTTGAGTTTTTGTCTGAATAATATATTTTCAATATTTATATACCTACTGATATCTATTTTTAGAGATATATTTTGTTGATATTGTTAACATTCAATACATAAATCGGAACATAGTTTAACATTAATTTCGTTGTTGTACTATATAGCACTTGTTTTAAACTTTTAGATTTTTGCATTCACAATGCTATTTTTATATTAAGATGAATAAATAATGAAAAAATATTAGAAAAAAATCGACTCACCCGTAGCCGTCTGAGTTGCTACGGGTGAGTCGATTTTTTCTAATATTTTTTCATTATTTATTCATCTTAGCACTTGTTTTATTTTATTTTTGTGTAGTCTATAAAGTTTTAAGTTAAATCTTTGTTTATTACAATCTCCGTGGTCGAGTACACCGGTTTTCAAGGCCAATGTCTGAAGTCCCGGGTTCGATCCCCGGCTGGGTCCAATAAGAAAACGAACTATTATATATTGGATTCTGGTCTGGGTGTTAGTTTCCACCGTTATCTCTGATTTCTATAACACAAGTGCCAGATCAATGTTTGCGATGTTGTATATTGATTTATTTATTCGATGAATTACAAATTTTACAAACAAATGAAATGTGGCGTTTTTGCGAAATGAGGATCAGTAACGATTTTTTTTAGTTGCTAATAAGAAAGCTAATGCCACTACATGATTAACTGTGAAAAATTTTTTACGATATCTCTTAAACTTGAGAAGTTATAAGAGGTAAAACACTGATTTTTTGGGGGTCCCTATGACGTCATCGCGACGGACGCGAGCCTTATGTCGTACGTGATAAATCACATATTGCATTGACCTTGGCATTTCCTTTAAACCCTTTTAACTCAACCATTTCTAAACGGTTTTAAAAAATTCTTTCACTAGGTTTCATAGATATCAATATGTGTTTATATTATATCAATAAAACTATAGGATTCAAACCTGTTACTGATCCTCATTAAAGTTCTGTTCCAGGCTTGCTTATGCGTTTTATCTAAGTATTTGGATTGCAGTGATTCATGGATCTCAGGTTTTAATAACTTTTTATTTATCAGACACGTATATTTACACATAGGTAGGTACCTTACGCAAACCAGTACCACAATCGCTGCCAATGATAAAATACGACTTGATAAAATGACAATAGCGTTATAATAGGTAGCTTGACAAAAGAT
The DNA here is from genome assembly GCA_928269145.1 of Agriphila tristella. Taxonomy (NCBI): domain Eukaryota; kingdom Metazoa; phylum Arthropoda; class Insecta; order Lepidoptera; family Crambidae; genus Agriphila; species Agriphila tristella. Next base: position 34,928,955 of record OV743433.1, on the reverse strand, counting down.
ACCAAAAATACTGAAGAAAAAAAGCTCGAAATCAAGCTCAGAAGTCGCTAAGTATATACGTGACCCACTGATTTTTCCTAGAACTTATTTTCGCTAGCCTTTATGTAATAATATGAGAAATCATTTTTCTATCCAAAGAAGGAACTTAGGGAGAAAAATACACTGTGAACGCAAAAAACACATGGTAGGTAATGCTTCTTCCCTATAAATGTAAAGTTATTAAAGCATGAAATTGTAAAGTAGTTAAAATACCAAATAAGTAATTACACAGTAGATAAAGTCGATAGCGGTATTCCGGTAATAATTTTAACACAGATTAAACAACCCTGATATTGCTTTAATTCCGTTCACACTGCCAATATTTCAGATATTGTTATCTTTAATTCATAAATAACTTATTCTTTGTTTTGACCGTTGCTTGTCGTAGATTGCTTGAATAAAGATTTTCATTTTTTTATTATACTTATTATTAAGAAATTTGCAGATGAATCAAATTCTGTGAGTTCAGGTACTATTTATTAGTCGTCCATGAATTGGTGTTTAATAATGTTCTAGCTCCTTGAATCATAATACGCTTTTCTTTGTACCATTTTCAAGCTAAAATACAGATAGGATATTCGAAAACTTGCTGATAAAATAGGTCAAGGAAATCCAGTGAATGACCGGCGGTTACGACGGACATCTTAGAAGGAAGTGATCGGGAATGTAGTTTGATTGTCGGTTAAGCTGCGATATCCATCACGCACGCAATTGAGGAATTTTGGTACATTTTTCATAGAAATTCAAATATCCTCTATTTATTTAGCTTGAAAATGGTAATTATAATTTTCAACATAAAATACAGATAGGATATTTTGAAAACTTGCTGTCAAAAGTAGGTCGAGGAAATCTAGTGAATCAAGAAGCTTATACCTCCCTCCAATGAAGATTGCACGGCCAGTGTCATAGTGAAGATTGAAAAAAGGTCCTTTAGTGGCGTGACGGCTTATTGCTACCTCTTTCTTTAGTGTTACAATACGTTTTCGTTTCTCATGAACGAACGAACGACGAACAACGAACACGTATTGTCACTCAAGGACATTTTTTCTATCTTCACTATGACACTGGCCGTGCAATCTCCATTGGAGGGAGGTATAAGCTTCTTGGTTGTCGGTCGTCCGCGCTGCCCCGCGGCGCCATCCTTAGGATTTGGTCTCCAATTTACGCCATTTGGCCGCTTACAGCGTCGGCGTCACAATGCTTACTAAGAAATGTACTGTTGTGGAGCTGTGGTATCAATCACACACGCACTTGAGGAATTTTGAAATAAAGAACGCTTTTCATAGAATTCAAAGCAGTGCATTGAATTTGAACAAGAATTTGAAACAAACACACATTATTAGCACTTGGTCAGATTCGCAAAATGTCGGATTCTAATTTCACATTTATTTTTATTTAATTAAATATTTTAAATTATACCTTTGCAGCAGTGACTTTGTTGTGCCTACGATATCCTTTGAATTTATAGAGTCCTTCAGCCATTTTGTTATGTCCCTACTGCTGGGGCACAGGCCTTCCTTATGGGTGGATAAGGAGGACGGGCCATGACCCACCACGCGGGCCCAATGCTGATTGGTGGGTGTTAACAACTGCAAATGCAGCCGGGACCAACGGCCCTTCGAAGAACGGGGGAGCTCTAGATAATAAATTTTTGGTCACCCATCCCATGACCGACCCTTGCGAACGTTGCTTAACCTCCGCAATCGCTGGGCCAGGCGCTACACCACTGCGCCACCGAGCTCCTCTTATATACTCGTACCTATTTTTGTTAAATTTTGTTTCATGAACAGAATATTCTCGTCATATCAATTAACTTACAATTTAATATTTCATAATAAGGTGACAAAATCAGTTCTCGTACGAGTATAATTTTATTACGTTCACAAAAGGTAGTAATGTTTCAGACAGTAACTTAATTAAGCGTGATAATAAATATAATTTTAAACAAAGGAGTAGTAATTATACACGATACACACTTTAGTTTTTACACCTAATGAAAATGAAGTAAATTACTTACAAAATATTACAGCAGTAACGGCTATGTTTTGTTCATTATTCATATTTATAGTGGAATATTATTAAATTGAGCTTAAAATAGGTATGAATAAAAGATACAGCTTCATATCTCATCCATGAATTACTATCATAAATTTTTTTCAACCATAATAGTAAATTGGGGTACTAAAATAATAATTAATTTAAACTAACTACCTACTATTGCTTTGCGATATTTTCAATTTTTTTAAAGATAGGGACGCCACTTAGTCTACCTAAACGTTAGACAGAAATTTGCTCCAAACCTAGCATTTTGTTTTCTAAGTAATACACTTAAGTATTAGTTTAAAGAGAATGGTTGTAACACCTTAGAGCAGGCTTCCCGCCAGGCCATACGAAAGAGCGATCAGTTACGAGCGAATCGAGCTTTCAAGATTTTTAACCATCAACACTTTACAGGCGTCGATCAAAAGTGTTCGAGATTTTATCACTCGCTCTTTTGACATTCGACATTACAACAGCTACCCCTTTATTTTGTAGCGCAACCATAGACATAGAAATTTTTTCGCTGTGCTCAGGAAGACCAACAAAGCGTGGAAAAGAGAAGTTAACATCATACGGACACGGTCTATGTAAAAAAGAGACAAAGGATCAAGTGACATGTGCCAACATTTTTTACAGTAAGAGCCCCTAGCGTCCCGCCTAGCAAATGAGCAATCACAGTTTGTTTAAAATATTTGTTTATCTTAATTAGAATTTAAAATAAAGGTATCGTGGAGCCATGGTGTCTTGTGCTTTAAGTAACTGTGATGTGATAAAAAGAAACAATCCAAGTAATCACACTTTTCACAGGTAAATAAGATATTGCCACACATTTCATTTTATTCATTTATCGACGAAGAAAACAGTATGGAACATATTTTTTTAAATTCCTTTGCCATATATAGTCATATTTTGTATCTAAGACATATTTTACGTATCTCATATAAAATGTATACATTCGTTTTTCGGATCACCTGTTTATTGACATTGTTGTTCTTTGACATTCTATTTCTATGCGCGCAACGATGGGAGATTCCGCTTGTCGCTCCGCCAGTCGCCGCGTTGCGTGGCCAGTCGCTAGCTCCACGGTAATCAATGTGAGAGCTTTCAGCAAGCTGACGACATAAACGACTTTGAAGATTGATTGACTCAACACTTTACTGGGGAACTGAAGCGCTTAGTTAGCATGTCTATGTTAAGCACGAGTTAGAGCTTTTTGAGCTTTTTAAACGATTTTTTTTCGAAACCTTTTTGTCATTAAAATTAGTAATTGTAGGGCAAGGGTTCCTATGATAAAAATAAGGATTAACAGGACGTCTGATAAATTACAAGACATTTAAGACAAATTATGGGACGAAACGTTAGGAGCAGCAGATCGTAGGTGACACACTGAGCCCAGATTCACACCTGAAAAGTTCTATAACACAAATTATAATTCCATAAAAAGAACGACAAGGATTTACTCGCCTTATTGATTAAAACATGATTGACGATCAAACAAACTTATATTAAACTTAAGAGACTCAAGATCCCACAGTCAAACGACTATATGGTTTTGTGGGTCTATTTTGTAACCCCATATTGTATCCTCTTTGTTTAAATAAAATAAAAAACATAGCCAGGTAAATTCTTTGAATATTTCTGTTCATAAACTATGTACGCATTTAATACCTGTAATTTTGATAAAAAGTTTAAAAGTATTTATGATTCTGATCAGTAGCAATCTACTACTTGTATTATTCACTTGTACGTGTGCTTTAGGTACTACACTTTTCACTAACAGCATCTGTTTGAGCATAATAATAATATCACTGATTAAAGCACTCATAGTTTCAATTGCACGTACATAACAAATAGTCTACGCTCTTCAGCTTTCGCCATCAACATGACATCCAAAGGGAAATTAATTCCGCGGCTTTCTCCTTGTCACATTGTAAATTATACTCGCGCCGGGTAAATAAGCAAACTTATTCCGCGAGGAATATAAATGTGTGTGTTACATCACTATTGTTCTGTTTCCAAACTAAGCTTGGCTTAGACAGAGTAGATCTATGTTCTTAAGTAGTACCTATTCAGATGTATAGGGAGTTTGTTGCGCAGTAACATTTGTTTGTATTGGGAACTCGTACCAGTTTTATCATCATGACAGACACAAGGACCTTAATGACAATAGTCATGTGGTGCGTAGGCAGAAAGCAGCTGGATGTAGATCTATCGGCTTCCAACGACCATCATCAGATCGTTTATCCACGCTGAAAGAGATCCACCCGAACGTCACCCGGTGCGCTAATGTCCATCCCGCGCAGATAAAGGATGGAATTAAAAATGGCGTCGTTCATAATTCACTTCTCGCTCTCACACTTAACGCCACACCCATCGCTCTCTCACTCACTACCACTCATTGTGGAAACCACAAAGCATAGAAGTAGTGCTTTTTTCTTTTTTCTGTGGTGGAAATTTGCAATCTATTTTTTTATCTGCGCGGGTTGTAGATCCATCCGCTTAATGCTACCTTGAAGTGATAGGGTACCGCGGAATTCCATCCGGTACGCTGTGTGTCACTATTCCGGAACCTTCCGGCCTTAATGGCTCTTGGTTCTTTTGCTGTCTCCCGCCCCGCCTCCTGCCACTTAAGCCTAGCAATCCTTAGAGCTTTTTCTATCAAAACTTTATGGTTTGCTGAGATAAGTCTTGGACACTATTCATCTACACTCTAAACTCATATTTTTTTAAATATTCCTAATATGCTACCATTCTTCGTTAAAGAACTGTTCTAAACATGTTTATATAGTGAAGATTGCTAGTTAATAGCGTTAAATCAAAAAAAAAAACATTAAGGTTAAGCCTTACATACAAGCAAACAATCGCTGAGTGATTATTAGTCGCCCAGAATAGAACAATTTTAAAGTTCGATACTCAAACGGCCACGAGATATAGAAAGTTGCTCACAAAATCGCTTACAAAAGTGTAACTAAAAAAATCGCCACGATTATCCCAGCTACAAAAAGTCGCTCGTGGGCGAGGAGCCTAATGGAATATCAATAAATTGAATGAAATTCGATAACTGCTATTCTTTATACAATTGAGGAAAAAAATATCTTCGAACAGTTGAATGACGATGATGCTTCCAGCAATTTATTCCGTTTCATTCAATTTTCGTATCAAACAACAATAAAGTGCGCCGATAGGCTTTTTGTAACAGAGGAAAAGCTTCCACAATGGCATACGCAATTACATCGCTATAGAGACATTTGCATTCATCACCGCTTTTACTTTGTAATGTTTCTTAATGTTTGGATCAAGTGTCAAGCGGGAAGCGAGTGCTTTTTTATTTATTTTAAAACTAGCAGCCGCCCGCGTTTTCGTTAGGTTTTTTGATATCCCTCAGGGAAAACACTTTTTTTCGGGATGAAAAGTACCCTATGTCCTTCTCTGTACCTCTGACAACGTGTATGCAAAATTTCATGATGATCGGTCCAGTAGTTAAGACGTGAAGGCGTAACAAACAAACAAACGGACTTTCGCATTTATAATATTATAGTAAGGATTGCCCTCTGGCCACGTGGTCCGATTGCCTTTGTGGTGGGATGTAGAAAAGTCCTACAATAATCACGATTGCAACATTAAATAACTGGAAAATAATCTTATAAAGGAATATAACCGGTTACTGAACGTATTTTGATGTTTATCTCAGATCGGCTGAACCAATTTAGATGAATATAACTTTGAGTTAAACCCGCACAAGATTCAGATCTTGTACTTAAAAAATCTTAATTATACGTATAATGTTAAAACAACGTTATTCATATAACTATCATTTGTATGGACATAACAATACAATAAGATTATAATCAATTTAAGATTTATTGAAATTAAACTTTCTTTTTTATTTTATAAAGTGTACATTACCATTCAGTCCGCGTAGGTATGAACTATTTACCTGTAACAAAATACAAAACGAAAATGTTAAATTCTCACTCAATATCATAAAAATTAGTACTAATGGAATTAAAAAGCAAGCCACCGGACATAAAATTTTATAGCCAGAAATACCCGCTCGCTCTTATCGCTTGCACCCGATCGGAGCAGCGTTCCCATTCGCTTATCTGTCATGACGGTGCAAATGCTCTTTGAATGGCGTTTCTGCCATGCGTCATCATTCCGCTGTCATTACCTGCACATAGGGTTGCCAACAGGAAAAAAAACAAGGAAGCGCCCATTTTCACGAGCGTTGCGATAAAGAGCCGAATAAACCGCTGATGAGGCAATGAGATATTTTTTAAAAGGCGCTTTAAACGTACATGACTGGACGTTCTTTTAGCGTATCATGAAATAAAAACGTTTTGCATGAAGGTTTTATTTCAGTTAACCACTCTTTGGCGTTTATGAACGTTGAATGAAGAGTTGCCTTTTTGAATTACGTCTACGTTACTTCAAAAAGAGGCCTAGTATTTTGAAAATTAAAGTGAAAGCCTTTTGGATTTAATTTTAACTGTATCATCATCATATCAGCCACACGACACCCACTGCTGGGCATAGGCCTCCCCTAAGGATCTCCACGACGATCGGTCCTGCTATAATAATATCCTCCTCCTCTAATATATAATAATTATAATTTTAACTGTATAACATTAACAAATACATTAACATTACATTATTTATTACCTTAATATAAAAATAGCATTGTGAATGCCTATAATCTAAAATTTCAAAAATTTATATTGCTATTTCATCTTAAGCGATTGTCTGGCATCTGTAAAGGTGTCGCGTTTGAATGTTGAAGGTAATTCTTCACATTGTTGAGATAACGCTGGCTTACAGCAAAAAACGTAAAAAGTACTAGAAAATTTCGCCGCTCCCACTGGCGACTTGGTAGCATAATTGGTCAGTGCATTGGGCTGGAGTCTCAAGGGTGCGGGTTCGAGTCCCGTCTGAGCTGCTACGGGTGAGTCGATTTTTTATAGTATATATTTTTTATAGCTTATAATAATAACACCTAGAACAACAGTTCTCTATAAAACGTACTATCAAAAGTGAGGCAACCAAAACGGATTTCCGATTTTGGTCCTTCATAGTTACCTAATCGTACAGCATGAACTGAATGGGGTGATAAATAAAAGGTACTGATTGACAGTGAAAAGTATTAACTTATCATGTATTTGTCATCGACATGAAAAACCTAACTGATTGTTTCAGTAAAAAAGTGTCAATGAAAGCGCCTAGAGTTTTTTGTCGATGATAAAATGGTGCTTTTGTTAGTAGGTACGTTGAATGACAATATAATAAATAGGTCTAGTAAATTTAATATAGTACACAAAAGCACATTCGAGTACTCCGAAAAACCTCAAGCCTTTTTGTGTGAAAGGGATGTCCACAATTTGTACAGTTTATTGTTATTTGAAGTCTGTTAGTGTCACTGAAAAAAGGAAAAGTGTTCAGTGAATAATAGTTTGGGTCGCCCCTAATAAATGGAAATATTTAGTGCGCTTGACATCTTTAGGCCTTATTTTTTATAATTCTCATTACTTAGAACTAAGTCACTACCTATATCGGGTCATTTTGAACTTAGCATCCAAATTTTGAGGATGTGTTCAGTCCATGAAACTAAACAATTTTCTCTAAGGAACAATTGTTCCTTTTTTATTAACATGTGTTCCTTATTTTACATATTTGACCATGTGGTCAAATGTGTAAAATAAGAATCGACTGTCCATACAAATGAAACAGATCACGTGATCAATTTAGTATGGGATGACCAAAATTTTCTGGCGAAATTTGACACATGTTTCTTAGAGAAAGTTGTTTAGTTTCATGGACTGGATACATTTTTGTTTTTCTATTGAACTGTGTGATAATTTAGCAGTAAAATTAAAACAGTGTTTCATCACATTAACTAATTAAACTTAATTACATTGGTGCTTAAATTGTGGTAAAGGGTGGAATATAATATTTTTTTATCAAAGTACTCTCGGACTTCGGCTCATACTCGAACCCGTTTTTGACCCACTCAAGTGTACGCTGAATTGGTCACTCTCAGTAGAAACGATTTAGAATAACGGTGTGTACTACGGACTGTGAAATTACTACCTTGGAAGTTGGAACTTCGAATCCCGAGAAGCGAACTTTCCTTTTTGTTCTTTTTTTTTTCATTTGGACTTTTTTTTTTATTTATCTTAAATTTATGTCCTAAAAAGTGCTTGTTTTTTGGACTTATTTTTTTTTACATAGGTACATAAAAATCACGAACCGACTTTTTTTGTTGTGCTGTTTTTGTTGCTGCTATCTACACATTTGAAACAGTAATATGTCTTCAAGGCACGTGAATTGCGCTAGATGCTTAAATGCAATAAAGGGTAAACTATTTCTAAAATGCTTTAAGTGCGCTAAGACCTATGATCTTCTGTGCGCTGGTGTAAGTGAAAAGCGTTTTAACAGCTTTTATGGTGCTGGAAGTGAACGCAAGCAAAATTGGACTTGCCCTGACTGTGCCGACAATAAACCAAAAAGTGATACTACAAATACGCCGGTGCGTACAAACCCCGTACAAGAGGAAATCTCCCCAGATCAAGGAACTTATTATCCTGCACAGGACAATGTAACACTTAGAGGCGGCCGAAACAGATATGAATGTTCCGACGGCGATCTTACTAGTATTATAAGAAATGAAATAAAAGCCGCTATTCGAGCTGAAATGGGTCCAATCAACGAAAAATTACAGGAATTACAAAACTCAGTCCAATATATGAGCAACCAATATGATGACCTTATTAAAGCCACGAATAAAATTATTAACGATCACAAAAATATGCAAGCGGAGTGCGAGCAGCTCCGTACAACCGTTTCTGTTATGTCTGAGCGCATCGACCATCTTGAACAACATCTCAGAAGCAACAACCTTGAGATCCAGGGAGTCCCAGAACACAAAAATGAAAACGTCGTGACTATAATAAATAAAATTGCCGATGTGGTATCTCTTAAGTTGCAAGACATAGATATTTTAAATTGCACCAGGGTTGCTCATAAAAATAAAGAAAGTAAGACCCCACGTGCCATAGTCGTCCAACTTAGAAGTGTACGCTGTCGTGATGAATTTTACTCAGCGGTCACGCGCTATAACAGGTCACATCCTAAAAACAAGCTTGGGTCATCTCTGTTGAATTTCAGCGGATCGTCCGTACCGATCTACGTCTCCGAGCATCTGTCGCTGGCTAACAAATCGCTGCATGCTGCAACTCGAGCCAAAGCCAAAGAGTTATCATATAAATTCGTTTGGGTGCGTAATGGGCGTATATTCTTAAGGAAAAATGAGACGTCACCGTTTATTCATGTCAAGAGTCAGAAAACATTAGATTCGCTGAAGTAGCGTTTAAGTACCTTTTAACTTTTGTTTACTTACACTATTACAAATAATATTAATTTTATTTTTTATGGATAAATTGTCTGTTTATTATCAAAATATTAGAGGTACCAATTCTAAAACCAATGAGATAATGAATTCTATATTAGTAAATAATTATGATATAATATGCTTGTGTGAGACATGGCTCAGTGAATCCGTGGCTTCTTCCGAACTGTTTGATGATAGATATATTGTGTTCCGTAAAGACCGCTCTATAGAATTTATGAAAAAATATAAAAAAACATGCGGCGGGGGCGTCCTAATCGCTGTCAAAAAGTGCTTGGTTTGTATCGAAAAGGTGCTTTCTGGTACGTTATTGGAGAATGTGTGGGTAAGTGTAAGCTTGAGACATGTAACTTTAAACATATTTGCAGTTTATCTACCATCTTATATACAACATGAACAATTCAAAGACCTATTGGAGCGTATAGAGGACATTGTTCAAGTGTCTTCAGAACATACTCTAATAATTGGCGATTTCAATCTGCCTGAAATTGACTGGCCTTGTAAGCACCCTACAACTACATCGAATGCTAAGATATCTGCTTTACATGAGTTTATAACCAGATCGGACTTGACCCAATCTAACTTTATAGTCAATTCGCAAAATAAAATATTGGACTTGGTATTAAATTATTCACAGACCCCTTGTACGGTTACAGAATCTCATCGAGTCGATGCATATCACCCACCACTAGAAATAATTTTAAACTATAGCAAACATAATATATTAAAGCAAAACCCTGATAAAAAATATAGATTTTATAAAACTGACTTCACTGCTTGCAATGCCGAGCTTAATAAAATAGATTGGGATCAATATGCTGATTTGGATTGCGATAGCTTCTTACAGATATTTTATAATCATCTATGGGAAATAATTGATAAATATACACCAACATCCAATTCACATAATAACTGGCCTTCGTGGTTTTCCCGTGCACTAATTAAAATATTAAAAGAAAAAAATCAGTATCACAAAAAATTTAAACTTTATAATAATCCTCGTGACTTTGATACTTTCTCTGTACTCAGATCTAGAGCCAAAATTATATTTGAAAGATGTTACAAAACTTACTTAGAAAGAACCGAGGAAGGTATTAAAGTTGATATTAAGGCATTTTGGAGATACACAAAATCAAAAAACACTACGAATTCATTACCGAATCAAATGTTCTACGGCTCTGATTTTGCTAATGATGGTGTAGACATTGCTAATCTTTTTGCAAGGCATTTTTCATCTGTTTATAATAAACCCTCTACACACACTTACACACCTTATTTCCCGGAGTCATCTAGAAGTATCTCCTCTATTACTATAACTGAACGGGAGATAGCTGATGCTCTCGATTCTGTAGATGTAAAAAAGGGTGCTGGACCAGATGGAGTACCACCAATATTTTTAAAACAATGTGGGATGGCACTGTCGCGACCTCTTTATTTAATTTATAACATAAGTCTAAGTACAGGTAGTTTTCCTGAGTTATGGAAAATTGCTAAAATTGTACCCATACATAAGTCTGGAAATAAAATGGATGTAAAAAATTTTCGCCCTATTAGTATTCTCAGTTATTTTGCAAAAATATTTGAAAGTTTAATTTATAAGTACTTGTATTTTCATTTGAAATCCACTATTAGCACCAAACAGCACGGCTTTGTCAGTGGGCGTTCCACAACCACCAATCTATTGACTTATGTTCATGACATTAATATTGCTTTTAATAGGCATGTGCAGGTAGATTCACTTTATACTGACTTCGCTAAGGCATTTGACAAAGTAGACCATCGCATCCTTTGTTGTAAGGCATATCACCTTGGAATTCATGGTGTACTCTTACGATGGCTCATATCTTATTTGTCTAATCGCACTCAGTTAGTTGCTATACACTACGGCTACGATTCAGCTCCTTATGAGTCTACCTCTGGAATTCCACAAGGTTCAAATTTAGGGCCCCTTTTATTTGTTATGTTTGTTAACGACCTGTTAGAATCTATAACGTCGAGTTGTGTAGCATATGCAGATGATATTAAAATATATCGTGAAGTAGCTTGTATAAGTGATGCTATGCTTTTACAGCATGATATTGATAAGGTTCATGATTGGTGTATGAGTAATAACATGTCCTTGAACATCTCAAAGTGTGGTCTTATTACTTTTACAAAAAAGAAATTGCCAGTTCAATATCCCTACAAAATTAATAACATTCAACTAAATCGCTTAAATGTAGTCAAAGATCTCGGAGTGTGGTTGGACCCTAAATTAAGTTATACATACCACTATGATAGTATTATTGCAAAAGTAAATAAAACTCTCGGCTTCATTTCGAGAACTACAAAACCTTTTCGTAAACCGGATAGTATTTTGTTGTTGTACTTTACCCTCGTTAGAAGTGTTTTAGAGTATAACTCGATTGTGTGGTGTCCCCATTACCATTGCCACATTGATAGATTGGAGGCTGTTCAAAGACGTTTCCTACGTCATCTTAGCTCAAAACTGGGCCTCAGGCGTAAGTTACCTACGTATGAAGCCAGGCTACAGCGCTTTGGGATGAATTCGCTACAGTTCAGACGCTCGATTCAAGATCTATTAATTTTGTATAAGATCGTTAACAATCAGTGGGACGCCGTGGATTTGTTGAGCCATCTGTCATTTAAAACGAGCGGTAGTAAGCGAAAACCTAAATTATTCTCCGTGCCAGTCTGCAACAATAATGTAACCCATAATAACCCGTTGTTTCGAATCTGCAGAACTTATAACGAAAATGTTAACAATTTGGATATTTTCTCACAAGGCTTTTATTCTTTTAACACAGCAATAAAACGTTTATTTCATAACTGTGACTATTGATTAGGTATTTTGTATTGTTATTGTCATGCAGGAAATATTTTTGTCTCGTTTGTATTTCTTTCTTAATTTCTTTAGCTTAACATTTGTCACTTTAAAGAATAATCTTCTACGTAAACGTTGTGTACAACATTTATAGGAATTTAATTTAAATGTGAAACCTAATTATTAGATCTTTAAAAATGTATCAAATTGTATTCTGTGGTTGTACCTTTAAATAAATAAAATAAAAATAAAATAAAATAAAATTCTTAAAATTTGGATGGTAAGTTCAAAATGACCCGATGTAATCCATGTTTTTTTTTATTTCCAACTACTGACTTTATACCAATAGAATTTAAGTTATGAAAAGGTGAAAAGTATAGCTTGGTGGCGCAGTGGTTTAGCGCCTGGCCTAGCTGGCTGTTGCGGAGGTTAAGAAACTTTTGCAAGGGTCGGTCATGGGATGGGTGACCAAAAATTTATTATCTTTAACTCCTTTCGTGCTTCAGAAGGCACGTTAAGCAGTTGATCCCGGCTGCATTTCCAGTCATAAACACCTATCAATCCGCATTGGGTGGTAGGTTGTGGCCCATCCTCCTTATCCACCCATGAGGAAGGCCTGTGCCCCAGCTGCGGATTATTAAAAACGGCTGATGTCGAAAAGTAGGTATATCATATCAGCCGCACGACACCCACTGCAGGGTATAGGCCTCCCCCAAGGATCTCCACGACGATCGGTCCTGCGCTGCCCGCATCCAGTCCAGATAGAGAAGGATAAAAAATTTGGTCAGCTATACCTATACATTAATGTGTGATGGAAATTAGAACGGTCACACAATTAATTTTGCAATTAATTTGAATAAGGTTGTTTTAGTTTTTGTATAGTTTGTTTGTAATCTTTAAACGTCAATTAAAAAAAATATAGACAACAATAAAGTGTAAAAAAAATTAAATGTCATTTCATTTTTCACACGTCGAAGTTCTAAAAAAAATATTCTTCTTCATTATGAATGAGGGATTTTCAAAGTGACATTAAAAAAGTAAGAACAGTAACTATTTGCTTCACTAGATGGCGGTGATGCAAAGAGAAGTGCCAAAAATGGCTTTTAAAAATAAACGGCCTGTACCAAAGAGGCCTAGAAAGACCTAGAACCTAGAAAGCGCTCGCTGGCTGACATCTGCTCAAAGAGAAACATAATATTTGAGGGTTACATTTGCCTGCCTACCTGAGTACTCTTCGAAGCTTAGTGAAAAAATCACATTGACACATACATTTTTATCAACGCCATCTATCGATCCCACAGTTCTACAGTTTTTTTTTTCATTGTGAAAAGCCCTCATTCAATCTAAATACAAATACAAATTTAACCTAATGTTTTACCACACAGAAGTCAGTTCTCTCTTTCCGTTCGGCTAATTCTAAACAAAAAAGTTAATTAAGGAAAAGTTTCTATCTAATTCATTAGATGGTCTCGTATCGAACTTTTTCTGCTTCCCATGAACTGTCTCCGAGAATTAATTCTTTTTATGCCATTGTCTTTTACTTCTGAATTTGTTTCGAAAATTGTGAATAACATACAAATTGAAGTTAACGATTCATCCGTAATAACATATAAAAATTGAAGTTAACGGTTCATCTATCGTTACTTTAATAAATATTGATGCAAATTACGCTGCTGGTGCTAAACTGCTAAAATGCTAACCGACTTAGCATATTTCATAATTTGATTTAGGGGTTTTGAGGACGTTTGAGAGGTACCGGATACAATTTTCGGGTTTGACAGTATTTGCAGAAAATATCTTACTTTGGTCGCTGTTAAAGTACCTAAGCGATCATCATCATATCGTATGGCCGACTGCGTCAACATCCTAAACCTCCAGTTTTAAGTCTCTTAGCCACTCTTCGGCTGCGGGCGTCAGTTGGTGGAGTTCCCTTAAACCACCACCGCCGTGGAAGTGTGGAAGTAGTACAGCGGGCAGTCCTCAGCGACGTATTGTAGGGTCTGGTCTGGGGTGCAACCTGATCAAGAACTACCTCCACGTGGTCCACCCTGGGCAAAGGATTAGCTCTCAAGCGAAACCCGGCCAAATGCTCTTGACCCCTACTGGCTCACCGGACTGTTCCCTGAGTAATCTGAGAATCTCCCGGTGATTTCTACTGCAATAACACCATGCATCCTAAAACCAACAGCTTCCTACCTAAGCGATGATAATATTATGAAACGTCCATTAAAAAGTACGAAAAATAATTTGTGTGAAAGTACAAAAGCTACGAGATTTAGCAAGATTTAATCTGTAATTTCTTCAGTTCTTTAATTTTAAAAAAGGTCAACATTGCTTAAAATACAAATACAAAACAAACATAAAGCAAACAGCTATAAATATAAGCTTTCGGTATAAAAACTTTCATTTCTTACTGAAAATGAAAAGCTGATCGAATTACAAAATATTTCCTGTTTGGCCTTTCAATTATGTTGTTGGATAACTTTTTTAACGACCCATAACTTGATAATCTTATGATTATCAAGTTTGTTATCAAACGAAGTAAAAATATTACACAATAATTTGTCTTTTTCAATGATACTTTTGCATTACAAAAGAAATTACATCATTAATTTTTCATTCCAAAATATGTTACTTAATTATAACTAATTTTTGAAATTACCTATCTATATGGAAACTCCCAAATTAATGGCGCCAAAATCAATAATTGGTCTTTGAGCGAAAACTTTAACCACCTCTGTGGTGTAGTGGTTCGCCTATCCATGTAAGACGCAGGGGTCTCGGGTTCAATTACCAGGAGGACAATTTGTGCTCGGTTTGGTTAGTGGTAGAGCTTATTTCAGGTCCGCCATTTTACCTAAGTCCAACAACAACAATTTAAAAATTGTTGTGTTCCGGCAGTTAGAGGTATGATAGCTAGTTCCTTATTGATGAGGATTTTGGGTGTAGTGCGCTTCCACCTTCGTCTTATCGTCACTTAACATCAGGTGAGTTGAAGGCCGAGCACTATCGCGTTGTGCATTAAAAAACTTGAATATCAAATATTGGATAGCACCATCATCATGCATCATCAAACCAGCCTGATATAGCCCACCGCAGGACGTAGGCCACACCTGTGGGTAATATTGCCATGTTATAATCTCCACGCTAGACAAACAGTATGGTGATCGAATTGCTTTGGACCGTTTTCATCAGAAAACGCAGATTTTTTTTAATGATATATTTCTGATGATTCCCATTTTCTGGTCCACGGAGGAGGTATAATTTCTTTTCCTCCCGGGGAAAATGCCTTCGCATAGCCACCCCCGCGCGGAAAACACGGGGTTATGTGGTATAGCCACAAAATTCTCGGTACTTATTCTCTTTCTACGCATTGGATGAGGACAACATAACTAAGGTGTCAAGCTCTGTGACTCATGACATTTTTAGCTCACGAATGCAGCTCGGCCATGAATGTTTTTTTTAATGTGCGTAACATGAGAGCGAGCAGACGCACACTAAAACAATGTGCAAGTTAACTTAACAACATTCATAATAATAATTGTATTCATAGCCGAGCCGCATTCGTAAGGTAAAATATGCACCTAGGTCATTTAAGTCACCTTTACGGTATCCCAAATAATTAGTCGTCTTTAACGACGCCATTACCTAAGTGTAAAAGGTTTGTGCTGGCAACTCTGCCCGATTTGCGTTTGCCCACACGGCATTAAGGCACACATAAAAACTTTACTCAATTTATGATAATAAATTTTAATATCATAAACCGAAAGCCGTTATCGAGTACCATAACCTTATTGATTTCCCCATTACCATAAAGCCATAAAAGTAACCCTACTTATACCGCTACAAATCACGTTTCCGCTCAAAAGAGATATTTATGCAATTTGGCTCCACTCAAGATTGAGTTATCACATCCATATTGATACACACTCAAAGGAATATTCAGGCCAATAAACGTTCGAAATATGGAATAAAGGTTTTGTAGTGGATTTTACTTTACTTTGAACTTATTAGTTTTTTGAAAATACATTTAACTTTACTTTAAATAATAACCGAAAAGAGTTTTGGGCTTGGCTTTCATTGAAAAAATCTCATACCTACGTAAAACTGGTGTTGACATCTTGACGAAAACGCTGGTAGTGAGCTGTAAGCAAAGTTACAGTAAAAATCAAACGTCAAAGTTTTAAAAAATTGGTAGAGAACGTAAATAGTTGTTTCCAAATCTTGGGCTGTAGGATGGTTTTTGAACAATCCATAATCATTAACGCAAAATGCAGTTCAAAATTGAAAACCAGACAGATATTTGATTATGCCATACAAACAAACCAAACAATTTCAAATCAAGCATCAATATACAATTTGCGCTGTTCATCTAAACCACTTTATATACATTAATTAACAAACCAATCAAACATTTCATCAACATATTTATTAACCCGTTCTCGACCCCAGTTTTTAATTGAAACTGGCAACTTTTTCGAGTCCTTTTCAATATTAATAGAAGCTTCGCCGACCGTTTTATCTTCATCACTCATCCAAAGTTTGCTCAACTCTAAATTCCGCGAGGCGATACTCCGGATTAGTTGTGCGATAGAATACTTGCTGCGGGTAACAGGGGGTTAAACGGTAAATATTTGCGTTTGCGATGATTTGCATGTTTTAAAGGGAAGTGTTAATCCGACACTAGTTGGGAAAACGGTTTTTGTGGTTTTGTTTTTTTATAAAATACTAGCTGACACGGCAATCGTTGTTCTGCAGGCCTATTAAATAATAACAATCTCGATAAGGGGACGATGTTTGTCTTACTCCGTGACACTATTACGAATAAGGTTTAATATCGAGTAAATTAAACGACAAATTGCGTCTGACTATCGCGATTCTTTTTATGTAATAGGCCTGATGACTTCAAACATGCATCTGGCTGGTGATTTGTATTTTTCGTTCCGTAAGAACCACAAAGCATAAGATAACTTAAAAAATATGAAAAGAATCGGTTAGTCGTTCTCAAGATATGGATAGCGTGACAAAGGGAAATAAGGGATTCATTTTCGTATTTATACAGATAAGAATAGAAATGTAAATTAATATGAAGTGGATTAACAATACTTATCAAAAGATTTTTTTAATAATCTGCGTGTGACATTTGGATAGGCTGATAATTTATAACAATAACCTTCATAAGCATTCACGTAATGTAATTTTTACTGCTGCACTAATTCTTAGGACTCCATAACTCTACTAAATAATATTAGTAGAGTTCCTTTTTTATTCTAAAGACCCCACCTGACTTCAAAATAGACGTTATTATATTAATGATAATGCATATCTAATGATTTGAATATTATTTCTTGCTTTTTAGATGCAGGTTTTTTTAAGTGTTTTTTTTTGTTTTTTAAACAATTTTTGATTTTTTTATTTTTAGTGTAAGTACCCTCTGTGTAGTGTAGGTATATTATTTAGGTAGAAAAATCGGCTCAGCAAACGTTAGGTAATTGCGGAGAAACATACATACATACAAGTCAAACTGAGAACCTTATTATTCTTGAAGTCTGTTAAAAAGACTTCACTAAATGTATCCCTTTTCCAACACAAAAAAATCATCTAATTCGGTTTATAAGTAACAAAGGTAGTTGATGCAAAATCATAGTATTTTCAGTATTACTTACTTGAAAACTACTGAACCGATGTGAAAAAAAAATGGGACTATCTCGCAAGAATACTCAATCGAATCATCAAAATCGGTCCATAAATGTCGAAGATACGCGCGAACAACGATAAAAAAATACAATCGAATTGAGAACCTCCTCCTTCTGTTGAAGTCGGTTAAAAAATAACACTGTGAATGCTAAAATCTCAAATAAACAAAATCAATAACTCTAACTACAGACCCCTACATTATTACTTATAATGCTCGGGCTTCGATCAAAGTGCTCGAGTGCTCATATCTAAAATGTTACATTAAAGATGAATATTTTCGTTGAAGCACCTTTACACAGCGTACCATTTTTTATGCAAAAATACAAAAAGTATTGTTGTGAAATACTTGAAACTCATAAAATGTAGTTCAAGCATGGTGACACAGTGGTCGTTGACATGTGTCACGGGCAGCCGCAGTCTACGTGAGCCCCATCCGATATCGAGTACGAATTTAACTCGAATAAATATAAATTGATGGACATTTTAAAAACGATATTACTGAATTTAAGGATAAGAAGCGTTATTTTTGGCAAGCACTTAAATAAATAGAATTTTATCTGCAGTAATTAGAATGGTTTGTTAACATTAACAAAATAAGTACTTACCTATAAGTTTCATATTCTTTGCAGGCATTTTTAGGCTTTGTTTTAACTATTTCATCCGTTGTACTAAATCACATATTGACGCATATTTTGTAAACATTTCTCTTCTATCCCAAAAAAACAAAGGCTTAACTTGTATTTTTACGTCGTAAGATTATTTTTCACGAATACTTTAATTTTAATTAAGTTATAGAATATCACACGCAATGGTCGCTTCTTTTTACTTGAACTTTAATACAAAAGCAAACACAAATTACTTCAATGTTTGCTCTACAATTGTCAAAGTAACTGCTTACCGCCTAAAATTACGTAAGTACTTACTTTACTTTAGCTTTATTAGAATACCTTACAATTTTGTCGCTGTTCTCAAAGGACTCATTAAAAGACCTACCTCGTACTTTAAATAAAGCCTTGACGGTACAAAGTTCTGTTAATTGTAATACAATGTAAATGCGCTCCAAAAGTTACAGAAAGATTTGCTTTAAAAGCAAGCAATAACTGTTAGTACTATAGTTTAGTATCAGGATTTAATGTTAGTTGATTATAAGCTATTGTGTCGTGAATAAATAAATAACTTTTGAGGTTTACGTGCGTACTACCTATACCAGGGGTGCCCATACTATTTCTTAAGGCGATCGACCTAGCAAAAATTTATGCCTAAGAGATCGACATTATGACCATATAACATGGTTTAACCCACTAAATATACCGGGTGTCCCAAAACTTTGCCACACGGAGGGAAAGTACCTTAAATATTGGAGATAGGAAATTTTATTGAAAGAAGACTTCATTTTGATTTTCAAAATAATAGGATCTGTATTAAAAGATTTTCGAAAAATCGCATGCCTTAACCAGGAATTGAACCTACCAAATTAGAAAAAAAATCAATCTTTTATTTTTACAATACCGATCGAAAGGGTTACTCGTTAGGATTATTTTTTGTTAAGTAACACAGCATCTTAAACAAAAGGAAGACCATGAAATTTAACATTTAAATTTTAATGATTACGTATCATAATCAGTTTGGATGGAAATAATGCGATATTTAAAAAACCTTGAATGTAGTTCGCATTAATTTTTAAAATAAAATGAAGTCTTCTTTCAGCAAAATTTCCTATCTCCAATATTTAAGGTACTTTCCCTCCATGTGGGAAAGTTTTGGGACACCCGGTATATCAAGTCACCGGGGAAATTTTTTTCTTTGTTCTGTGGTTTAACCCACCGAATATATATCACTATAATATTAGCTATCCTTGGCGATGGACCTTAAAACATCTCGCGATCGACCGTATGGGCACAATGGGCACCTCTGACCTATACAGTGAAATAAAAACTTAAGGCTCCGTTATGCGAAATCATTTGTCTCTGTCTATTTCTTTACAGGTAAAGAGTATGGAAAATAATCTCACTTCTGAAATTTTTCGAAGTTTTTCGTTGTTTTTTCATCATTCTCTTTAGCACAATTATCTTTCTTGGAAAAAAGTTACTGGAGCAACTGCCACAGTACGTTAAAGTGTATTTTCGTGTAGAAATTCAATACGTTTCCGCTATTATTTACGCCAAAATTATGGCCCGCGACAAGCGCTTTTGATGATATTCTGATTTTTTTTACAATCATCTGTGAGGCTTATACACAATTTAACATTTGTAGCTACTAGATAATCTCTTTAGCTTATCGTATATTTTTTTGTGGCTACAACTTTAGGTTTTCTACATAAAAATATGGCCCGCGCAAACCATGTTTTCCTATATGGCCCAGTACCAATATTAGCGCAGATTAAATGTATATTGATGTTTGGTTCAGACTGTAATGGGAAAATTTTTACCCCGGGGTATAGATGGAATTTACCCCACTGAAAATGTTAGTCGGTAGAGCAAAGGGGTTCGGTGGATTCGCGTGGCTCAGTCATCCATGGAACAATTGTGATATTGGGCGCCGTTGATATCAATGAAAGTTAAAAATTAAAAGATAAATTGTCCACGGATCGAAACAAAGTGAGTTTAATAAATCAAACCAATATTTACGTTGATATAAACATTTATTTAACACGTTGTATAATTAATACCAAGTTAACAACGATTCGCAGAAAATAAGTCATAAAAATATTTAAAACCACATGGGGTATAAATGGTTTAACGTAGAATCCGAAGGGTTAAAATGAAGTCACACATTTTATATTAACACATAATACCTAGAGAACCCATTATAATGTTAAAACCGCACGAAGGGCAAATGGTTTAACAGGGACCCTTAACAGGTTAAAGTGAGACCATACATTAATTACAAAAACAATACCCTTGGGTTCATTATAAAATTAAAACCATATAAAGAAGTAGGGATTTTAACTATAAGCCCTTAAAAGTAAAGGTGAGGGCATATCTATTCGTTTCCCGTTAGTCAGACAGATTAAGAGGCCGGTTCCGCATTTGAAATAAGTTTTCAAACGTCACCATATCTCTCAAGTTGGATGACCGTCAAGAACCGAACACATATGTACTCAAAAAACTTATGCTAAGATACCTATTACTTATCATCTTAACACAAGACATTCATAGTAAAATAGAATTATTTATACATTCTGGCTCATCGACCAGAGTTACGCTGAAGCTAAATAAATTTGAAACATGACTATAGGTACATTTATTGGCTGTAGACCTGCTCCGGGTTGAGTCTGAACATGTCATCAAAACACTATTTTGTACTAGATATGAACGTTAATTACTTCACCGGGTACATACTACAGAATCATTGCCGCGATGATAATAAAAGAAGGCTGAGGAATACCTTGGTTAGTTTCATAAATCCATGGCAATGGTACGGTTTAACCTGTGCTCGTCGCGCTGATTTTAATGAGACATCATAGCATGGAATTCTCGCCAAGCCGCTGCACAGACGACGTTAGATCGAAATGAGCTTAAACCATAACCTTGAAAGATTTCCTGGACCAAACTGGGAACCACTTATATCTTGAAATTTTGAGGTAAAACTGTGGAGCCCTGTAATAAAAAATCAAAGTCACCAAATTGTCCAACATTGAACATGAGGTTTTCCTTACAACTAACATTATAACAAGGTTGAGAAACTTACCAAATTTGGGCTTTAATTATCACAGGTTATCTCATGAAAGACATGATGAAATATAAATTGATGAGCTGGAGCCCTGAGAACAATACGACACGAGGTTACAATCTGGATACCACTGGTAAAAACGGACAAATAATCAGATTCGTATTCTTATAATACTCACCATTTAAATGGATGCTTAACGCATCATTAAATTAAAGAAAACCCAGACAGCAATTACATGGATTGACTTCACATGACGAAAATTTCCTGCATCTCTGAATGACACAGGCGAAAAAGTGATATGGCGGAAATCCAGTGATATGGCGGAAATCCACCGAGTTTGCTAGAATTCTCTCGAATGCATAGATATAGTATATTAAAAAGGGGTAGATGCGCCACCGAGCGACCGGGTGTAAGGGATAGATATACTATGACGTCAAAATATGGGGCTGCCATGATCGCAAAAAAAAATACCCTAAAATTTAGTCGGAATCGTTACTGTACTTGAATTCCGTAGTGAGTGAAAGTCAACATTTTGACTCGCTAATTGAACAAAGTATTGCAAGCGAAATCGCGAAAATAAGTGGTCCCGACCGACCACTCGAATGAGTACCATCGACAAAAGACACACCATAGACAATCGCACTCCCTGAACTTACTTACCTTTTGTCTGAATATTAATATTACAACGTTTAACTAGCATGCGAGACATTAACATTTACTTTATTTAATTAAAATAACAAATAGGTGATATTTATTTATTTGATTTTATCACCAAAGTGTAAATTAATTGGTCCGAAACATTCAGTTAGCGGAATCGGAACGCCAAACGTCACATCTGACAGTTGTCACTTGTCAATTGAAAAGACAGCTGTGAGATATGTAAACAAGAAAGTTTATTTGCTTTAATTATTGAAAAGTGCTAAAATTCTTTGTGAATGATATTTTAAAATGAATTCAAGTGAATGCTTTGTGATCAAAGTGGGCGGTATAATCGCCGACATTCGTTAAACTACTGGAAATTGACCCAAATAAAGGTAAACATATCCATGCATTTATCCTACACAAACCACATCAAAAGCTATGTGAAAACACTATGTGTGTTTTGTAAAACCTATCTAAACTCTTACCTACACTTAATACCTAATGTTCCTTGTCCAACCTACAAGACTATAACGAGAATGCCGCTATAACAAGTACTTTAAAATCAAATGTTGGTTACCCCATAGGTATATAAAAAAAAAGGTGTTACAAGACCAAACTAAACATAAAAATATATATTCCTATATACAGCGTGTTACAAAATTACCTATAAAGCCGAATATGGTAGATAGGGACCATCAAACTGAACAACTTTTGCTATAGAACCAACTCTGAAATAGCAAAAAAAAACCTGCTGTTACACAGTAAAAAAGGATTTCTTTAAATAAGAAAGACCAATTTCTTGAAATATTTGGTTATTCTAAAAATATATTTACTTAGGCCAATGCAATATTTTTAAAACAAAAATAGTGCTCATCTTTTACTCAGATAATATTTTTCTTAATGATTAAGATAAATATTTTTGTTTCAAAGCTTATTTAAACTTATATCAATTAAATTGACTTAATTTATAATCAAGAAATGTCCGGGTGTCCCTTGACTCACCTAAAGTCATTGGTCCTAATTTCATTTGGCCGAATTTCTTTGGCCTAAACTCCCTACGTACAATTATTGTTTGGCCTAATAGATTTTTTCGCATCTTTGTCGTTTCGCCTAAACGTTAAATTCCCTAATTATCAAAACGACTAATGTTAATTGTCCTAAAATTTATAAGCATACATATCGTTTGACACAATAATGACTACGCCGAAGTATTGTTAACCCTAATATTGTCTTGCATACATAATTTTTGGCATAACAATATTGTATTGCATTCAAGTTGGTGACAGAAACAAATCGTCAAAAAACGGGCATGAGGCCCCCCGCTATAAAGAAAAACTTTTAATGCGAACACCATTACGTTAGGTTAGGTTAGGGTTTTGAACACTTTTATAATGCTTGCATGCATGCATGCTGCATGCTTTTTTTGCATGCTTGTTCACTTGCTCGCTTGCATGCCTGTATGCTTGCTTGCATGTTTGATTGCAAAATGCTTGCCGGGGGGTGCAGGGGGGCTGGCCCCCCTGCTCGGGGGGGTCGGGGGGCCTGAGGCCCCGCGCTAAAGAAAAACTCTTAATGCGAAGACCATTAGGTTAGGTTAGGTTAGTGTTTTGACCACTTGCAGCGGAGCGAGCGAAGCGAGCGGAGCTCCCTAATGCTTGCATGCATGCTGCACGCTTGCTTGCATGCTGCTTGCTTGCTTGCTTGCATGCTGCTTGCTTGCTTGCATGCTGCTTGCTTGCTTGCATGCTGCATGCTTGCTTGCATGCTGCATGCTTGCTTAAATGCTGCATGCTTGCTTGCATGCTTGCTTAAATGCTGCATGCTTGCTTGCATGCTGCATGCTTGTTTGCATGCTGCATGCTTGCTTGCATGCTCCATGCTTGCTTGCATGCTGCATGCTTATTTGCATGCATGCATTCCTTGCTTTTGATTGCATGCATGCATATCTGCTCTTGCTTGCATGCAAGTATGCATGGCCTTGTTTGCATGCATGCATGCGTGCCATGCAAGCATGCTATTTGATCTTGATTGTACTTATGTTATCATGTTTGCTTGTTTGCATACTTGCTTGCTTGCTTGTATGCTTGCATTCTTGAGTGTGATAGGCAATTAAAAAGACAACGACAGGTTTATCTGCTCATTCTTTATTTTTAATTACTTACCAAAAACATAATTTTTCGTAATTTAAATCATGTGCAATTGTTGTTAATTGTTGGTAAAATTGTTCAAAAGTGTTTAGTGAAATTGAGTAATTTTCAATTTACAAGTAGTAAACAATACCGATTAAAAACGATTATTCCTATAATGATTAAGGGAAGTAAACATTCGGCAAAAAAAATATTAGGCGTTACACAATTGTGTGAATCGTTATTTAGTACTTTTAAACATTAGGGATTATGAATAGTTATGCTTAATGATGAATTTAGGAAGTAAACATGCGGCGAAAAAATTTTAGGCGAAGTGAAAATAGGCCAAACAAATTTAGGTCAAATGAAAATTGTGCAAAAAGTTTTTAGGCCAATAAGTTGTGTGCCAAAGACAGTTAGGACAAAAAAAATTAGGCATTCCAATATATACCCGAAATGTCCATTTTCTTGCATCAAAATAAAATTATCTTAAATCAACTACAAATTACTTGGATTTAGAAAAACCTTTTTCAAAAAAATTTTTTCTTCTATTAAGAGAAAGTTTATTGTTTATGAAGTATTATTTCGTGTTCTAAGAAATGATTTTGTTCGGCTTATAGAAATTTTGTTTTAAACAGAGAAATACTAATTTTTTATTTCAAAGTAGGCCGTAAGTTACCACTGCTAAAGTTTGAGTCAAAACTTTGATCTTATATTAACTGAACCACAATGCTTTAATTAATAATGGCGTGTTTCTTTTAGTAAGTTCATTTTATAGATAGACATAACAACCCTTCCGCGTGCATGTCATTTCACACAGCAATCGATATTGCGAACAAGTCAGATTCCATTCGTAATTTAGTAAGGGGTCAGAAGTTGTTTCCTCTAAGAAATCGTGTTATTTTCATCGCCTTACATTCATTTTGAGAAGCATTGTGTTGTTAGTAATTTGAAATGATTTTGAAGGTTTCTGAATAATTATTATTCAGTGATAGCTTTAATTTTTTTTAAGTAATATATGTAGCTTACTTCCGCAAACAATATATGCAAGATGCACCGCCCGCCCGCCCGCAAAGATATGCACATGCACACCACAAAATATCAGTGCACAATACCTGCATTTAGCAAGACAGCAACACACCTTGCACCTTCACCAATTAGGCTACTCTACACGTGTTTCGTCCCAACCAGGAGCATCCTCAGGAGTTAGATCGTGCGTAAACCAACACCGAATCATTAGGTTGGGGCGAAACACGTGTACACGGTAAAAACAGATTTCTTATAAAAAGACGAATTGCTTTGGCTTAAGACATATTTATTAAATCAAGAAAATGATCCTCTCCCTATAGACGCTAGACAATAATTTCTTCGTAATAGTAAATAATATTCTTAAAAATATTTAGTTGTTACAAGAATAATAAATTTATTCCCAGACACGTGTTGTTTCATTCAAGACACCGTTATTTCAACAGTTAGTTGTACAGTCAAGTAAATGTATTCTTGATACGAAAAATCTTATATATCTCTTATAGACTAACCTTACTTAGAGTAAATTATAATTTTACTCATAATAAGTAAATGTTTAGTTGGCCTAAGTAATTACTGATTTTTGATGAAAAAAAATAAATGGAGATTTCGTGTATCGAACGAAGATGTATATTTTGTTGTTGTTGTATATTAAGTGGAGATAATTGGAGAACACTGATGACTTCCTTTTCCTTGACTTCCTGACAAAAATCAAGGTAAAAGTGCTCAAAAGAGGAGTGGAGTCCGGGAAGCCGTTCCAAGTAGGACGCGACACCCAGAGGCAACAAACCCGATTGAGATTGACATAACAAAATTAATTCCGACTACTTAAAGAACTAGATAAAAATCTTAACACCGCGGGTCAGACCATGATGTAAACAAACCCACTAACTTAACTCTAAGTTAAGTCATCTTAAGTTAAATACATTGCTTTCTTACATTTTTTTAAGAAGAAAAGAAAAAATTCTCTCGACTTCAGGATAATAATCTTTGTTGAAGGATAAATTTCTCAAAGTAAAAATGTTATCATGTTTATCGAAAACTATGATTACGTTGTTTCAAAATTTTAGTATTTCTCTGTTTAAAACAAAATTTTCATAAGCCGAACAAAATCATTTCTCAGAACAAGAAATACAATTTTGTTTTTGTTAAATTAAATATATTAAATTCGTACTCCAACTTATTATTAAATTATTTTGGGCCAAAATTGCATGTCTAAAAGTTAGACCGAATGTTTTGATTGAAGTAAATCTTTACTCAATTGTATAATTTCTTATGCTAGACCTAAAACGAAAAAAAATTATAATGAGTACACATTTTATCTTAAATTAAATATTAAATACTTCATAAACAATAAACTTTCTCTTAATCGAAGAAAATGATTTTTGGAAAAAGGTATATCTAAATCCAAGTAACTTGTAGTTGATTTAAGATGATTTTAATTTGATGCAAGAAGATGGACATTTCTTGATTTAAATTAAGTCAATTTAATTGATGTAAGTTGAAATAAGCCTTGAAACAAAAATATTTCTCTTAATCATTAAGAAAAATATTGTCTGAGTGAAAGATGAGCACTATTTTTGTTTTAAAAATATTGCATTGGCCTAAGTAAATATATTTTTAGAATAACCAAATATTTCAAGAAATTGGTCTTTCTTATTTAAAGAAATCCTTTTTTACAGAGTAGCCCAATTGGTGAAGGTGCAAGGTGTGTTGCTGTCTTGCTAAATGCAGGTATTGTGCACTGATATTTTGTGATGTGCATGTGCATATCTTTGCGGGCGGGCGGGCGGTGCCTCTTGCATATATTGTTTGCGGAAGTAAGCTAGGTACATATATTTCTTTTTTCAAAATGGTTTGGGACTTCCGCCAAGTGACGCCTGATTCAATCAAATACATAGCTATTAGAATTATAAGTTGAATGAAATAATAATACACGCATCTGTCCTCCTACTCAAATGGCCAACACTCTTTAGGTATACTTACGTTTGAACAAGGTTTGAACTACGCTTATTACTAAAGCTTAAATATGGGCAATAGACGATTAAATCACTTATCAAAAACTCATGTAAATCACAGATTTTAATGTATTCTATGGAATTGACAAGCTTAAAGCACATAATTCTATAGTTTTCTGCTTTTTTAAAGCTTTAATAGTAAGCGTAGCGTTCGAGCGCATCGAATGTTGGCCATTTGAGAAGGAGGACTGGTCTCAATCATTATTTATTACCTTCTTCTAATCCACGCGCATCTCAGTTTATATAACAACATTATTTTGCTTTTTTGTCACAAAATGTTCACTTATTCACCCCTAAAACTTCTCTGTCACACCCCAAAACGCACTCAAATTTGCCATAGAACAAAACGGCCCAAAATCAAATAACGAAAGTGAAACATAACGAAATAAGTTATACTTACTTACCAGATGAGAGTAGATCATTCATCACGCCCCCCTAGAGGCTCGGAGCTACAACACGCTCGCTAATAGCCACCATCGAGATAACGACGCGATACATACAGTATATTCGGCCTTGTTATTCCAACCTATTTTGTCTAAAACATCTTATCCACTTATTTTTTTTAAGCACAACGACATAGTGCTTGGCCTAAGTGACGATAAGGCCGAAGATGGAAGCACACTACACCCGGAATCCTCATGACTGAAGAACGGGGCTAATAGGGAATATGCATCAAATTTTTTTTTAATCAAAATCAATAGCATAATGCGTGAGAAAATCAACTGTAATATTGAAACTTGTCTCTTGCGTTTTTTTCTCGTAATATAGTTACTTGAAGTTAGCACGCTTCAGCTCCCGCCGAAAACGCTCTATACAAAACGGTGACGTCACACATCACGTTTCGGTGTGTTTCGGGCGCGTTTAATATGGAGTTAGCCATTAATCTTCAATTATCTCCCTAAATTTTGCGTTTAAGTAGATATGTGTCATACAAAATATTATTTCTTTTTCGATATTCTATCTGACTGTAAAGTGCATTATATCCGAAAACGAAAAAAAAATATCGTTATTTTCCCCTGATTTCATCGTGTGATAAAACGAAAATAATCATTTTTTTATTTTTTTTTCTGTTCCATCATGTTTTTACAAGTATCCGCAGCGATCAAGCTCAATTTTAGTAAAATCGGTGACTTATGCATATTCCCTATTGTCTAATTTCAAAATCTATCGCAATCGCTTTCAGGGTGTGATGCATTGATGCTTTTTCTTGGCACAAATAAAACTTACCAAAGAAATGCAGCAATGTATCACATCCATCTATCAAATGAAAGCCATTGCGATAGGTTTTGAAAATTAGACAATAAGAAAGGCTGGGCTATTTTATACTTATACAGCGTGTTACAAAAATACCCCTAATCCCAAATATGGTAGATAGGGACCATGAAACTGAACGACTTTTACTACGGGACCAACTCTGAAATAACGATATAAAAATCTGCTGTTTCATACAAAAATCTTACAAAAATTAATAACGAAATTATCAAAATGTACACTTACTACATGATTCCTACTAGCCGACTCCTTCAATCAGTGGTTTATGATTGAATGAATGAACGCTCGTCGCCACCAGCGGAGCGATCGTCTTAAATTTCGTGGTTATTTTTTTTTAACAGACAACAGAAATCTTTGTTTCACAGGAAGATTGTTAATTTAGTTACATTTTAACTCTCAAGAATGTATTTTTATATATTTACATACAAAATAACACATTCTGACCCTAATTTAAGTCTGACTGGTCAAACCCCGATTGGATCGTATTGAGTTTCGGCGTTTGACTACCCAAGTTGGTCTCTCCTAGGTTTGGCCATAAATTCGTTAGTCAAAGCCCGAAATACGCTTTAGTTTTGTACTTTGACTAAGCCTTCTTGTCAAACCTGAGGTTTGACTAGGCAAACCCAGGAGCGCCTGGACTTCGGGGTTTGACTATAACACATATATAAGTTTTTTTAAACAGTATGAGAGCTCCATGGAATCTCAAACATTCGAATTTGACGGCTGGCGCTTAGGGTGCTAAGCGCTCTAAGCAAAGTTCGCAGTACTTTGGTCAGGGTTGTGACATCGCGTCGCAGTTGTTTCCATAGCGGTCGCGCGTAGCATTCCACGAGACGGCCGGAAAATGCCAACCCTAGCGATCCGACGGAGTGCAATGACAAAAGGGTCTAAGTAACGTTAGCTCCTCTCTGTTTGAAAAAACTTTTACATATATGTACTGTGATCATACCGAGTAAAAAACATTTCGCAAAAAATCGCTGACTTATGCTATTTTCGCAGTCGACTGACACAGATTATGCAACTAACGAATTAAAAAGTGCTATAAAGATAAATTATAGGGACCTAGTTTAGAGTCAGCATTAAATTAGAATTTTGCTATTTATCTTGGCTGCAGTATCATACAAGCTGTTTTTCAAAATTAAACAACTGATTTTAATCGAAAAGTCATTGTGAAACACTAAATTATGTTCAAAATGTTGCCGCTTTGACTTGCATCAATTAATTCTGGTTCAATGTTTCTCAGTTAAATTTTATACCAAATTCATACGAGCAATTCGAGATATTATCCAGCAGGCCTATTTTGTAACTCAACTGACAGCTTAAAATGATCATCACTGATCTTAGTTTTAAGTACATGCTAGGTTTTTGTAGAGAGTCATAACATCGATTTTTACTGTAGCAGCAATGTACTTACAACTTAGATCAGTGATGATCATTTTAAGCTGTCAGTTGAGTTACAAAATAGGCCTGCTGGTTGTATTGTTATAATTTTAACAAACCGAAAAGATCCATTATAAATATTACTAATTGTCCATCGCCACTGCGCGATCGTTAATTAAGCCGACAACTACACGCGGATCGTTAAAGGCTCCGTTAAATTCCGTTATTATGTTATAACTCGGTTGCCGCATTGTTGTGGGCCTGAATTTGGGCTTATTGTTTTCATGATGTAACGTAAATTTCAAATTTAGCTTTAATATGGAGGAAATCTCATTAGCCCTGTTCCAAAATAGGCACAAAATAGGATATAAGTACACAAGAACATAACTTACGTTTACAATCTCCTAAGTCTGAGAATATAACAAAATATAAGTGCGTCTGTAACAGAGATGTTTAATAGCTGTCTGTGATACGAACTGACAAATAAATGTGCTCAACATTGTTCTTAGGACAGCCATAATAAATTTTCCGTTACACGATTAATTAACAATGCTCAGACATCATTTTAACATGATGTTACGCAATATATGATCGTTTGTGGTGACAAATCAAGATTGAGCTGTGCTGTGCTGTTTTAACTGTGCAAGTAAGTTGGTCGGTACCTAACACTATTGTACAATATCAAGCGGTTGAGCCTTTTTTGGGTTCCGTACCCAAAGAGTAACAACGGGACCCTATTACTAAGACTCCACTGTCCGTCTGTCTATCTGTCACCAGCCTGTATTTCATGAACCGTGGTAGCTAGATTGTTGAAATTTTCAAAGATATTTCTGTTGCCGCTATAATAACTAAAAACAGAATAAAATGAATATTTAAGTGGGGCTTCCATACAACAATCGTGATTATTTTTGTCGTTTTTTTGGTGCGGAACCCTTCGTCCGCGAGTCCGACTCACATCTAGCCGGTGTTTTTTAACAAAACACAACTTCACAAAGTGAACTGACTCGTTTTTCACCGTACCTACAAGTCTTTTGTCTATCTCGCTCGCACTTGTGCTAATCATAGCATACCACAGCTCGATGTGACCTAATTACCATTAAGCTGTACTGTGCTAAGCTCTATTCAGTCATGTCGCTTCTTTAATATAATTAGGCAACAAAAGGGTGCTATAATGTGTTTTGTGAAGTCTCGTATTCTGACTTTCTCACATTCATTTTGTACCGAGAGTTACCAGCACAGCATAGAGCACGATGTTGATTATTCAGCGTCTCATTCGTTCATTCATCCAAGATGGCTTTCTACGGTGCATGTTATGGACCCTACACATGTGGAGGCCCGGCCAGAAGGATTGAACGTAGAGGCGCGGTTTTCCGCCCAATCTTTACGTGCGTAAGGAGAGTCGCGGCCTCTGGAATTCCGGCCTCTCCCTCACGTAGAGATTTGGCTGGAAAGCCGCGCCTCTATGTTCGATCCTTCCGGCCAGGCCTCCACATGTGTAGGGTCCATTACGCAAGCTATGGACAGACAGACCAGCCAGAAGGAGTTTTTTATGTTAAATAGGCAAACGCTTGACCGCTATTACGCTTGATAGTAATATGATACGATCTACGATGAAACGCTCTTGCCTAGATAATAGGTACTTTATTTTCTTTAAAGGAGTATTGCCTTATGTACGGACTTACCCGCACTTATTTACTTACTAGCGGCCGCCCGCGACTTCGTCTGCGTGGAAAAGTTTTTTGCTATCCCTCGGGAATAATACTTTTTTCGAGATAAAAGGTATCCTATGTCTTTCTCTGTACCCCTGACAATGTGCATGCAAAATTTCATGATGATCCGTTCTGTAGTTACGACGTGAAGGCGTAACAAACAAACGGACTTTCGCATTTATAATATTAGAAAGGATTAGTAAGGATAAGGATTCGCCTCACATCCTATGGTGTACGGGTCGAGGCTGTCTCGACCTGCACGTACCGTGTGAAGCTAGTTTTAGACGCCGATCTATACGAACTTGCGTACCGTCGAGTCATTGCTTATAATTGTAGCACATCCTTCAAAATGGCGGGCAGGTTACGCGTAACATAATTATGCTCTCCGTAAATCAAATACGTTGGAAGAAATTATAAAATAAAGATTTTGGGTCTTTTAGTAGAAACTTCAGGAATAAAAGTCGTAATTATGTTGTTGAATCATAGTTATTGTTTAATCCTACTCCTTTAGGTCTTTACCTATGAAATTGCCGTTTTGTTTGAAAAAAGTTAAAGTATTTTTTTTTCGAACTTATTTATTTATTTTATTCAAAGTAATCACCCCTGCAATCAATGCATCTTTGCCAACGCTGTGGCAGTTTATGGATGCCCTTCTTGAAAAAATCAGCTGGACGGGAGACAACAAACTCTTCAAAGGCGTTTTGTACTGCCTCTCGGGAATCGAATTTTTTTCCCGCTAAAAAGTTGTCCAAATTTTGGAAAAAGTAATAGTCGGTAGGCGCAAGATCTGGTGAGTATGGCGGATGAGGGAGAGCTTCCAAACCCAACTCATGCAGCTTAGAGACGGTCTGTTGTGCAGTATGGGGTCGCGCGTTGTCGTGAAGTAGCAGTGGGGCACCCATCTATCAAGCTTTTTTATCTTGCCAATCTGTCGCAAATGGACCAATATTGTTTTGATGCTAACATCAAAAGCTGCTGCCAGCTCAGCTGTAGATTGCGATTCATCTGCTTCCACAATCGCCTTTAATTCATCATTGTTGACCAAAGTTTCCGGACGACCACGAGGTTCATTTTTCAAGTCAAAATTCCCAGAACGGAACCGAGCAAACCAATAACGGGTTGTACGTTCGTTTGTACAGTTCTCTCCGTAAACGTCGTTGATGTTACGTGTCGTTTGTGCCGCGTTGGTGCCACGACGGAACTCATATTCCATAATTACACGAAATTTCGAAGTATCCATTATAAGGAAAAATGTTGAAATGTAATGAAAATACAACGCTAATCAATAAACAAAAGACTGATTTTGTAAATAGAATGTCATATTTTTAAAACAAAATTAATTTGAATTTAGAATTCATAGCCAATCAAAACTTTTTTTTTGTTTGAAAAAGTCTGTACTGCAATACGGCAATTTCATAGGTAA
This sequence comes from Agriphila tristella, assembly GCA_928269145.1. NCBI lineage: Eukaryota > Metazoa > Arthropoda > Insecta > Lepidoptera > Crambidae > Agriphila > Agriphila tristella. The sequence goes on along the minus strand of OV743433.1, from coordinate 34,895,685 downwards.
AGACCTATTATTATAAATGTGAAAGTTTGTGGGTTTGGATGTTTGGATGTTTGTTTCTCAATCACGCAAAAACTACTAAACGGATTTATTTGGAATTTGGCACACAGATATTAGATAGCCTAGATTAAAAAATAGGATACTTTTTATCCCGATTTTCCCACGGGAACGGGAACCACGTGGGTAAAACGCGGGCGGCCGCTAGTACTATCATATATCATTCAGATTCAGATTAATTTTTGACATTGAAAATGTATTTTCGTTCGCTCCAGTATAGGCCCCGATTTCACGAAAAAGTGCGACCCCCTTATATCTCAGAAGGTTGTGAAGATATGATATTAAATATATTACTTAAAAGACACGTATTTACGAGAGCCACAAGGTGCTTAAAGAATTATTCGAGAAAATAAAAAACGAAAAAAATTACGGCTGAAATGGTGGAAAAAAATCTCATTTTTTTCCGATTTTTTAAATTTGGTGCTCGATATTTTGGAAACGAAGAATGATATCAAAATTTAGAGAAAAACTCCTCTGAACAATTAAATCGGCTACAATTTGAGCCTGAAACAAAGACGATCGGGTTTAGGGTTTGCCCGCTGTAGCTTAACCTTTAACTTCGAAAATGTTTTTTTCCATCGCTTCATTATAGCCCCCATTTTCGCTCAGAGTGCGACATCGCCTTGGTGTCGTAAGTTTTAAGGCTACATGAATGGTTGAAGCCTCATATCAGAAGACGCGTATCAACGAGGGCTACAATATGTAGCGTGTTGGCGTAATTTCGGGAAGCGCGTTCCTATAGATGCGCGTCGCGTCTCGCTGAGTTGACGTAGGTGAAGCCCGAGGCGAAGCCGAGGGCTTCAAAACAAATCTTAGAATGTTTTATATATTTTAGGTTACAGTTACTACCTTTCAATAAAATAGTAATGTTTATAACAATGAAATATTTTTATATGAATTTCATACACACTTTGCTATGATTTTAAAGTATTGTAAGTACTAATCCAAACAAAGGAATATTTTTTTTATAAATATCAATAAATTCATTTTCAATGTACCAGAAGGTCGTGAAAGGCACGAGATCTGTGAATTTTTCTACGTAACACTCCAAGAAAGACCTTTAAAATCGTGTACAGCTTATTGCAGGAATGATAAATAAAAAATCTCTTTATCAACCTTGTGTACCCCTGTGGGTACGCGTACCTATACTTTTCATAAAAATGCTTGAGCTGGAAATAAGAAAAGCAATGCCTTCATAACTATTAGATTAAACTATAAACTTTACTTAAGTTAACGATCCCTCATCCTTTTATTAAGTTTTCTCATCTCAAGCCAAGTATTAGAGACTAGACCTGTATAAACTTTACTTACTTCAATAGAAGCGTAGGCGTCATAGAAAACTTTATATAACCTAGAAGTGTCAGTTTATGTAAAGAAAGCTCTCGTATTGATTAGACTAGTTTTAGACGCGACTATACTTGACTCGGCTTCATATGGAAATATCAGCTAAGCTCAAATAGAGAAGACTAATTAATTAATGTACTAAAATAGAGTTTTATTTTTCTGGTGGGTGTTCTTAGATCTAACTACTGCTTAATTTTAGTGAAACAAAAATACAGGATTTGTTAAACGGTAACAAACAAAAATATTTTTTGTTAAGAATACTAACTTTAAAGATTACGTAACTAGCTTGCGCCCGCGACTTCGTTCGCGTGAACATTCGGAAAATCCCTAGGAAACCTTTGACTGGGATAAAAAGTATCCTATGTATTAATCCAGGTATGTCAAATTACATCATCTGTTCAGCCGTTTTGCTTGATTGAGGAACATAAACATCAACTATTTTTCTCATTTATAATATGTAGGGTATTATTATTTCTAATGTGGTTTTAATTTGTCTTTACCACACTATTCTTTAAATATTTATGATAAGTGTAGTAGAGTCAAATTAAAATTGTATTTTCTCACATGATATTTCCCACAAGCAGGTCGTTTAAAATGGAAATACATATACAATATTTGGAGGGTGAAATATTTATAATAACATGGATCAGACAAAGATATTTTGTTTCAAATAAAAAAAGTAAGTAAATAAATTATTCGTTCGATGAAGTAGTGACATAGATATTAAAGAAATTGTATTAAAATAATGTAATGGGTTGAGTAAGGAATACCAATTGGGGATGAGTGAAGAAACGTCATAGGATGAATACAGAAACAACCCATTAAATTCGGAATGTTTACCTGTATTATATAAAGAATTAATTATAGCTACTATAAGTGCTCAAAGAGTTTAACGCACCACAAATTTTGTCGGGAACTTACTAACTCGTGGAAAATTCTAGGCACAGGGCACAGCGACATATTTACTAAGCCTTCTAAGCCCGTATTGTTCCCCGAAGTAGTTCGAAAACAATAGGCATGGGATTATTTTCCTAGGCCCGCACGCAAGTGAAAACTAAACTTTGACCGTCAACGTTAGTGGAACGGCAATATAAATATCATTTGGAGTGTTTGAACAACCATAAGCCTGAGTATATAGGGTCCGTTTTAGTAAGTTTACTTTGTTCATTCCACCACAAAATACCTGTAAAGTTGACAGGAAAAGTGGCTCAGACCCCAGTCGTGGTTTTCCATGCACACATTGACATTACGTATAGGCAATGAATGAATGAGGAGATGAAGGAATGGATAATGAATTAATTAATTAATTTAAGGGTGAATAAATTAATAAACGGATAAATTAATGAATAATTTATCCAGTGACAATACAAAACTTAAATGAAATGAAATGAATGAATGAAAAGTGAATAAAAGTAAATACATTAAAATAAAAATATAAAACAGTCAACAGACGCCAAGCGAAGCTTCTGAGAGAGGAACTATGTATACTTTGTGATCCGAATTGAACAGCACAGCGGTAGATAACAGAAAAGGTATCTAAAATAAATTTTTCAAATGGCTGAAATATGTTTTTCTCACCTACCTATAAATGTATGTTTAATATGAGTATCAAATGGAAGGCCTTGATGAGCAGATTCCAAAATTACATAATTTGTCAGTAAAAATGAAGAAGAAAGTTTTTTTCGAAAAAAACTTTTAATTTGTTTTTTAAAATCGAATTTCCTCGCATTTCTTGAGAAAAGCACTGTACAGGCCTTGTACTGGAAGGTACTTGGATTGCCTCGAATGATTAAAGCCCGAGCCGAATGCAATCGCTAGCTTCCCGTTCTAGGCTGTAATGTACTTACTATGTTTTCCATATCCCCGCCATTTTGAAAACTTTCGAAAAACTGTATCAAAATAATCTATAGAACCTGCTCACAAAATTTCACGAAAATCAGTAGAGAAATGCAACCTAACCAAAGAGAAGAGGAGAACAAACGGACAGCCGGCCAGCTGGACAGCCGGACAGCAGGACAGCCGGACGTACGAAAGAATTGTTGCCCAAGCTGAAACGGAAACGCTTCGCGCTCGCTCGATCAATAAATAATAAAATAAAAAGCATAAGCAATATTGTAGTAATTCACTTCCGTGATCCTTTTTTCATTAGACAAAGTGGATTCATAATAATATTAAGTTTATTGGAACTTGCTTTTACGTAACATAAATAAGGATATTTTAATTTAATAAAATAAAGTATTATTACCGCAAATAATATTAGATCTCAGTAATGCCTAAAATACACTGTCCAACTAAATTTATTTACTTCGGTTGAAAAGAGCAATGTATGTTAATTATGTTGAACAAGGACATGAATGATTTGCTATATTTGTTTGTTATCCAATTTATTATGATTAAATTTGGTTGCACCCAACTTGAAAAACAAAAGAGAACCGTGTATTTCATTATGTTAACACAACCTATCTAAATATCGCTGTTTTGGTTTGGTAATCATGACCGTGTTATTTTGATTATGTAATTAAAATTAAAGCCCGCAGTACAAACCGGATGCAGCACAGCGCGTAGCGTAGCGTTGCCATGTATGACAGTATAGGTAATAAGTATAAAAGTCTGTCTTAAAAGTCTGTTTACATGTGTAATATCAAAGGTAATTTTATTACCCACCTAAATCCCCAACCACCCCACCTATACCCATCTAAATAAATAAATATGTTTACAATTAGAATTTTAACAGCACCAACAGGGTTACCAGTAAGTATAAGTTTTTATAAATACTTTAAATTTCTCATGTAAACAGACTTTTTTGACAGACTTCTAATATGGCACAATGAATGCTGTGCGGCTGCCAGCGCCTCAGTCGCGCATTCGGTGTGACATTACCATAGCATTTCATACTTTACATCACGCTACGCAACCCAGCGATAATTTTTAATTAGAGATAAATAAGCGCTTGCCCGTTATCACGCTTGATGGTAAGCAATGATGCGATCTAAGATGGAACGCGCTTGCCTAGAAGATACCTATTTGAAGGCCCCCATAGGTACCTATTGAGAAACACAGACTCAGGCAAGGAGTTCCACTCACTAGCAGTACGGATATAAAATTTGAAGCAAACCACTTAGTGCGAGTATTTGAAATATCCATAAAAAAACAGTGGCGCTGATTCGTACTTCTGTTTGGCCGATGGAAGAAGGGAGATGATGAAATTGGGTTTGTGCAATTCCACTGCACACTCACCGAAATGTATCCGATAAAAAACCGATAAGCTTGCAACCTTGTGTCTATGTTCGCGGCTTTTGAGCTTTTTATAGAAAAGATTATCGTTAACGATGCGCTTCCTGGCCCTCCGCTCGATGGATTGAAGCATCTGGAGCTGGTATTTGGCAATTTGACCCAGGCTTGAGTCGTTAAAGTCGTTGAGGTGCTCATAAATAGTTCTTGACTGAATTCTGATTTAAAACTCATTAGTAATACACTACAATGACTATTAACTTTGAGAAAAGGGAAAGGGCACAAAACTATGGGTTCTCGCCTGACAACAATATAAACTGGGGTCTAGAACTAGTAACGAGATATTTTGTTTAACGAGGGAACGGACAGCTTGAAAAACCTCCTAAGTACAGTTTGGACGTGTTTGGGTTTCAATAGTATAATCACCAGATGATTTGCTGTAAATAGATTTTGTTTAGTTAGTGGTATATATGTTACGGCTAATACCCGAAGTGCGGCTAAACCTAGTTTTAGCCGGCTAAAAGTAGGTGTAGCCGCTAGCTGTTGGCTAAAACTAGGTATAGCCGATTTGCTCGCGGCTAATACTAGGTGTAGCCGGCTAAAACTAGGTGCAGCATGGGATATAAAGAAAGTTTTTTCTGTTGTCTGTGAAAAAAAAATAACCTCGAAAGGAGAATGGCAAACTGGGAACCATTTTCCAAATTCATAAATACTGAGCGTGCCCAATTCGGACCTTATGAGATTTAAAGGTCATAATTTGGTGGTTACTTTTCAATTTAAAGTGTTCGTAAAGAAGGAGGCAACATTTAGAAAAACATGATAGTAATATTCTTCTTAGCTAGAAACAAAACGCAATTGATCTGAAACAAAACGCTTTTGTGAGGTTTGGTTTATTATTGTTATATTGGCCCCTCTAGAAAAAAAGACAGGGAACCAATCACGTCACGTAAATATATATATCCAGGACAGCCAACATGACAGCAGTCTAAGAACGGCAATGTTATTAAGGCTATATTCCGAATCACGATAAAATCGATGTCAGCGCTCACGTTATCTGTCAAACCCATACAAAATCACCGACTCGGAACGCATTTTAGTGCGCTGTCATCGATTTTAGTGTGATTCGGAATGCAGCCCATGTTGGTTTGCCTACTAGGTGCTGTTTTGAGGTTAAGTTTTAAAATCAACTTTTTATCCCCAGCTTTAAAGTGTATCTTACGATTACATAATTAATTAGGCTTTAATAGAGGATTAAAGTCATGCTATTTACTTCTTGGCACGCTAAGCCTTTATGTGGTTCTGAAAATATATGGGCACCTGCCATTCTCCTTTAAGGCTCACGCTCCGCTGCGCTTCGCGCTCGCCTTAAATTTCTAGAAAATAAAGGTATCGTGGAGCCATGGGGTCTTGTGCTCTAAGTAATTGTGATGTGACAAAAAGAAACAATCCAAGTAATCACACTTTTCACAGGTAAATAAGATATTGCCACACATTTCTTTAAAACCAAATTTCGCTACATTTATTCGTTTATCGACGAAGAAAACAGCATGGAACATAGTTTATTAATTTTCCTTTGCCATTATATAGTCATATTTTATGAATCTAAGTCAGATTTTACTCATCTCATATAAAATGTATGAAACGTTTTTCGGATCACCTGTTTATTGACATTGTTGTTCTTTGACATTCTATTTCTATGGGTATATATCAACAATATTTCATGCACGTATACTTGACACCTTCATTACCAATTGAGCCAAACTATAAACTAAGAACTTTAAATTGAATGAAGTTAAAATTCAATTCGATGAATTTAAAGTTCTTGGGTAAAACTACAAAGAAAGTTGCAAGCTACTCGTAAAATAATTGGCAGCTGACACTAGTAAGTATTAAAAAAATATGTCAGTGCGATAAAAAGTAATTCCATATCACTTGTAAAAAAAATCCATTTAATCATCTGATGGATTTACTGTTCCTCTTCATTTGTCTGACGTACGTTTATTGCTTTTGGTCAAGTTTTCAAACAATGGAACGTTATAACAATATATTGGAGTCGTGTGTGACAAGTCACACAAAACCAACCGGCTTGGCGTTTGTGCCGTATGTCACTGTGAGTTCTATTGTGTATTACTTGACAGTTTTTAATAAAAGTCAATGGGCCTATGTCACAAACCAAGCAAAAATACTGTGGCCTATGGACACAAACCAGAACAGTACCCTTAGCACGAACAGCCATCGAGAAATCTTACGCGCGTAAGAAAATACTACTCGAAAACGTACTCGATTCGAAAGCTAGCAAAATCGGCAGCACGAATTTTACAGAGCTGGCTAACGTCAACTCGATAGTAGCGATAAATAAAGCTAACCTGACACAATCCAATTATCAATCCAATTGAAGCAAGGTGCGTTCAAAAACCATGTTATATATCTATGTAAATCATAAATAGTAAATTAAAATTCAATCAAGTTGTTTATCATCATAATTTTACATTTATTATTCTTATTATTAATAATAAAACTGTTAACAATATTAATTTCATTTAATAACTTAAATTAATTTGCAAATATTATAATAATTTTTAAAATGTGCATGATTTTGCCCATGCTTATGAACGGTCATTGCACCTTGCCCGTGATTGGTTTGAAAAAGAAGAGTGTCGCTATTCTTTCTCTCTTTCTTTCTCATCCTGTGATTTAATGAAAAATATAACCTAAAATAATAAAAAGCCGTGATGCCATTTCTTTATTTTGTTTTTGTCTAAAATGATTTATCTGTGTCGGCTAATAAATACCTAATACAATTGCGAGGAAATGATATTATGATGACCGAGGAGTAAACTACAATGTTTCATAGTTTCATCAAATTGTTCTAATTGAAGATGTTTTATGAACTTGAAGAATAACAATGGAATATCGTCAATGAATAATAAATTGTTTACACATTACACATAAACAATAAAACCTTTGGACGTGCTATGAAAATATGTGAATTTCATCGGAATTAGTGACTATAGTGTTTGAAGATTCGACAAATTAGAGACTTTGTTAAGTTTGCATTGTTATACCTAGTTAGTTTTCGTCATAGTTTTATGATCTTATTTTTTTATTATCTACTTAATGAAACATAATTAATTAACTGTATCCAAACTGTGTGATGTGTTGTCTGAAACAAATATTATACGTATAACACCGTATTCTATAGTTTTATTTGAGTTTTGTAGGTAAGTTCTAAAATATTGCTAAAATTAAGGTACTTATGGTGGGTGTGGGGGACACCGTGGATAGCGTAAAATGACGAGATTTTTATTTTACAAATTTCTATGTCTTATGAGAACAATTTAAGTAATATTGCCTGTGGATAATTCAGTAGACATGTCATAGTTCTCAAATTAAATTTTTGTTACTACATACATGCTTTTAAAATTTAATAATAAATAACACAAAGTCGCTCGGAAAGTCTCTCACTGAAAAAATGTCAGTGAGTAAGTTGTCGATAGCCAGCTTGCGAGTGTCTCGATACCGTATGTCAAAAGTGGGTTCGTGCCATAAAGTTAATATACCTACGGAATAGAGGAACAAACATGAGCTGTCAATCGAAACCCAAATTGATTTACATTTGTGTGTGTATTTTTTTTATGTATAAGTCTCAGTGATGTAATCTTGTCACTATTGATATAAATATCGATATCGATGGTATTAATTAACAGCCATAGATTCAAAATAAATGGGATAGAATTTTGCACGGGTGTACTAAAATTACGATTTTGAAATGAACTATGACTATTAGAAAAAGATCAGAAGATATTTAAAATCATTTATTTAACATAAAAAAGATAAGAAGATATTTAGAATCATTTATATTAACACATGTTGAAATGAAACTTTGTAGGAATACTTCTAAAAACAAATAAACACGTATTTCATGTAACGTAAATAAACAAACAAATAAACTCAACCCCTTAGGGGATAAATTAACCGAAAAAATCATCAATCAATCAATCATGTATGTCATTATTGAGGTTTTATAGAATGTTGATTGCGAAAATGGCATTTATTTTTGGGCTTCTTTTTCCTTGGCGTCAATTCTGGTCGGAAAGAAGGCGATGGTGGTGACTGTTGCAATAGCGGAGGTGTAGATCTAGAATTCGATGAGGTTGGTACATATGTGAATGCCTCTGGTACAATATCTCTATAAACGTAGGACGACACTGTGCGTATAATAGCAACTAGCTGTTTTATAAAACGGTGCCTCATTGTAATGCGGCGGATTTTTTTTTTTTTTCCGCTCTCAGCCTGAGGGGCTCGGAGCAACCTTCCCGGGCACCGAAGGGAAGGGGGCGGGAATCCTTCATTGGATACCACTTAGCCGCCGTGCTAAGCTGGTTATGTCAGACTCGACTGACTAAACCCGCCGCAAGTTGGTTTTGACCCGTAGCTATTGTAAGCCATAAAAACCTTCATCGAAAGCGACCAACCCCCCGAGGGGAGGGCGGCGCGGCGCGTCACTCACCTAGGTGAGCATACGCTTAGAGGACGACCGCCAACCTGAGGGGTCAACGGCCGTTTTGCAATTAAAATAATATATTATTATATTTTAACACGACTGATTACCTGAGGGGCGGTCAGTCGCAGAGACGGGGTGACCTGAGGGGTCGGGTGAGACCAGAGGGGTCAGAAGTGAGGGGGCGGGTACAGCCTTCTGGGCCTCCAATAGGCGGTCCAGATCGGCCGAGAGTTGGTTGGGGGGGTCCGTTAGGACGGATTTGGGCTTCCGGGATAGTTGGTTGGAAGAGGGAGCGGGGGGGTCATACCCCGCCGCGCTTCGGATTAAAGGGTTAGAGTGATCCTTTGCTGATTCAAAGAATCGCTCAGAGATCGTAAAGAGGAATTGTTGGAGTGTCTGGAGTTCGAGGTCCCTATGTAAGTCCGCGTTACGGACGTAATATGGGGCGTTAGCCGCTCTGCGGCAGAAAAGATTTTGCACTACTTGCAATTTGTGCATGACTTTGGGTGAGGCGTGAGCGAACGCCGGGGACGCGTACGTCAACACCGGCCGCACGCAAACCTTATAGAGCGTTCGCTTGTTACGAAGGGACATTCTACTGTGTCGCCCCAACATGGCGTTGAGGCGGCTCATGTAAAACCGCGCATTGCGGGTCACCCTTTTGACGTGTGGGTCAAAAGTGAGCCTCTGGTCTAGGGTGACACCGAGGTATTTGGCGGTTCTTTGCCAGGGGATGGATTTTCCTAGCAAAGTGGGGGGACGTTCTTTAGGGGGTAGGGAGTGGCGCTTTGCATCGAAACAGACCGCGGAGGATTTCTCCGGGTTTACTTCGATGCGCCATTTGCGGAACCATTCACCTAATACATTGATAGAGGTTTGAAGCCTCGGAAGGATGGTAGTGCCAATCGATGTGCCCTTTAAGTATAGAGCCGTGTCGTCCGCGAATAGGGAAAGTTCCACACCGTTGGTTGGAACTGGGATATCATTGGTGTACGCTAGGTACAGCAATGGAGCGAGGACTGAGCCTTGAGGCACGCCCGCTGTGATCGATCGGGGGGAGGAAAGCGTACTTTCGTGTTTAAAGCGAAAAGTACGATGATGAAGGAATGATGCTACCAGCCGGACTAATCGAACTGACAGTTCGAGCCTGTACAGTTTGACGATAAGTCCGGTGTGCCAAACTTTATCGAAAGCTTTGGCTACATCGAAAAAGACTGCTACAGTCTTATTTTTACGGGGATAAAAACCGCTCGAGATGTACTCGACTATGCGGTGGACTTGTTGGGGGCATGAGTGTTTGGCTCTGAAGCCGAATTGGTGGGGAATTATTAAGTTTTCACCGAATAGGTGCTCCTTCATACGAGCGAGTATGCACCTTTCGAGAATCTTGGCTAGCGCCTTGAGGAGGCTAATGGGACGGTGACTAGTGGGGTTATTAATGGGCTTACCCGGTTTAGGAATGCCTATTACGATCGCTTCCTTCCAGGCGGCTGGAAAGTAGCATAAATCGAAACAGGCATTAAAAATTAAAGAGAGAAGGGTCAGTACTTCCACGGGGAAGTATTTAAGGGCCATATTGGATATGCGGTCGGCGCCGGGCGCCTTTTTTATTTTGAGATCTTTAATAAAAGATTTGATTTCGTCAGTAGAAATAAAGATACGGCGTATTCAAAACGGCTGATCAAAAGTACGCCGCATTGAATAGAGCGCTTTGCGATTTTCAATACGGCTAGCCGTAATGTAATTGGGCGGTTCATAAGCCGCTTTTCCGTCAGTTTTTAGTTCTAATTATCAACACTCGCGGCGCTGCCTACCATAACAAAAAAATGGCGTCAAGTGCGGATTTTGCATCAAAAATAAGTAAGAATATGGTTGAATAAAATCAAGAAAACGTGCCGTGTGTGTACAGATAATTGTTTTAAGGACATTTTTTTAATGTGCAGTTAAATAATTTCTACGCAGCTCAATGCGGAAGTGTGAAAGCCGTGGATCAAAGAACGAGATTAAAACTGCTAAGGCGGCAATGGTTTCTGGTGTTGTGCGGAATCCTATGCAATAGTATTGGTGTAAAAATACAGAGAAAACCAATGAGTGTAGCTAGTGAAGATTAAAGAAACATATTTCGGAAGACCCTCCTTTTTGGGCAGTGCCCAAAGAACAATATGTTGATACATTACATATAGAAAAAGTTAACTTTTAAAAAGATTTAAAATTATTTAAACCAAAAAAATAGCTAATACTACAATTTTACAAACAAGAACCAAACCGTTTTTGTACCGTACCTACTTATTTTATAGAAGTAGTACTTATACATTCATTAAAACTTATAAAAATAACACGTTTCGTACTACTTACTAAGTGCTTAAGAAGTTAACTAAAACCTATTTTTTTTTCATAATTATTAAAATTAAATTATTTTCGTTTTGTTAGTGTGGTCACTCTACAATAGAACTTTGATACAAAACGGCTAAACGTGATCCGCCGTATTGAACAACGTATCACATTGTCAATCTGGCGTATCGTTGACTCGCCGTATTACAATACGGCGCCGTTTTCTAAAACAGCTAGTTGCTATGTAATACGGCTAAATATACAATACGCCTGCGAGGTATAGGCTTTATATTGACCTGTAACAAAGACAGAAATGAGTGGCTATTGAGTGAGTTAGTGAAGTTGCTGCTATTAAAAGTGAAGCTAAAATTGCAGTTGTAATACTTACTTAGAAACAAAATTGTATTATTATTTTATAGTATCATTTTATTAATGCTTACCGGAACAAACTTGGATGGAACTGCTAATTTTTTCAAAATCCGCTTAACCCCTCGCATCTGGAAATATTTTTCCTCAAAATGCTTACTGCATAGATGAATAATATGTATCTAAGTTGGTAGGAAATCTGACTGAAATATAGTTAAATTACTTATGATGGTATTCTAATAGTCAGAAACTGATACCTATGGATCGGCTTAAGTAAAAAAGTCTGGAACGGGTGGTAGGAAAATATAGACGATTCAAAAGTACTTAATAATTAAGTTTATTTGAATAAAGCTTATTTGACTTTGACTATCTTAAATGGGATTACATTCCAAAATGAATAATAACTAAACATCATATAAGTACTTTTACAACAGTGAAACATATTCGTTTACCGTGTGATGCGGCGTGATAGACAATCGAAAAAAAAATCGATAACTTTATGCAGCCCTACTGTAAAATGAAAATTATTTCTTTACACAAAATATTCGTTAATTTTGCATTTTGTCTAGCCGATCTTTGCTTCTTACAAAAATGAGTGTTTACAGAAGAGAATTATCACGCTCAGTGTTAAAATTTCGAAACGTATTGGCAAAAATAAACACAAAGTTAGGCGGGGTCGATTTGGAGTAATTTACCTGTGAAATGAACATTTTTCTGGGTTATTTCGATGTGTTGTACAACAATCAATCACTGAACAGGACACCATGTTTCCGAAGCATTATTTCGCAAAAATGTCCACGATTTCAAGAAATATCGGAAATATTTTCAGAACTCAAATTCTCAGCGGGCTGATAAGTGCTGACAAACTGTCAATCAGTTGCGAAAAAGAGTTCTGCACGTCATAATCACGCATCTCTTTTTATCACACATTGTTGCTGTTTAGTGACATCTCGCTTGCTCAGCCCTTTGTTACTCTATTCCGTTAGGTAATATTAACTTTATGGTTCGTGCTACCGATTTCCATACAAGTTGTAACTTTACTATTCGAACTCGATTTGAAGGCTGCTCGATACCGTAAGTCAAAATGTTTCGTGCTTCCAAATCTTAGTTCCGTTTACGGACGTAGTGGCGCTGTACTAATTTCCATACAAAATTGTGAGATTCGAGTAATTTTACGCGCGTTATTTTTCTCGATAGCTGTTCGTGCTAAGGGTACAGAACGGTGTTTGAACCAAGCTTGTTTTAGATACTTCTAATAACGTTTTTGCTATCAACCTCAAAATTGTTTTCTGTGAAACTTATTTTGAATGTTTTTTGATGAATAAATTACTCGTTTATTATTAGATTAATGGCCGGATTGTTGTTTCGCTGTATGTAGGCAACTTTTAAATATATTTGAAAGTCGGATAACTATGGAAGAAATGAATTTTCGTACAAAAACAAAATTTTAGTTATTGAATTTTTAGATTTTAGGCATTCATAATGCTATTTTCTAATATTTCTTATATTAATTATCTTAATACAAAATTAGAGACAATAGTAAAGTCACTGATAAAGAATAAAGTCCAAAATAAATACAAGAAAACTTTGTCGACAAACTTGCTGATAATTAATGCCAAATACTCGCTTCTGAATATCAAGAAACACTCATGAAAGCGAGATATTTTCGAAATAATTCTGTTGAAACATATCTGGTTTCTGAGTTCAAAAGTCACGGTAAAAAAAGAAGCCTGTTCTGCGTGATACATGCCGAATTTACACATTTATGCGAAGTATTGCCTCTCTTGACAAGACGCGAAGCGAATTTATGTGAACATGCCATTCGCTCGATTGGCAAGGTTCGTGTCACTGGCTAAAGGCGGATAAAGGCGGATTTTTGAGCTCGAATCAAAAAGCACGAGCAGAGAACGCGAGCTTGTGTTGACATTCGCCTTATTACTAAAATGTAAAAGTAACAAAAAAAATAAAAAAAATTTTTTTTCGTAGCCGACCTAAATAATACGATGGAATTGGTGCCTATGTAATGTGTTTGCTATTAGAACCAGGCGTCATCGTTGTCTCGTCCACCATAGCTAGTTGAAGTAGATATGAATACATTATGCGAATATGTAAAACGATGTAAACGAACGAATTCGACGAAAGTTTCGACGAACATTCGTCAAGAGGTGAGGCGAGTACTGGCGAGTAACGAACACACATGTGTAAAACCGGTAACACAGATGATTGACGTGACATTAGTCCTGCGAGAATAGAAAATGGTATTTCTTTTTCACGCGAGAGAGCGCTGTCTTTCTCTGAGTGAATGACGTTTTATAACTTCACTGAGTGAACTGCAATTCAAAGCAGAAATACAGTTACTTTTTAGGAGTGATTCATTTGAAATCACATGAATTTTGATGGAAAAGCAGCTCAATTATTGTCGCACTCACAAAATACTACAGAACAACAAAGGTGTTGTTTAAAGGACCTAAAATAACATTGATATACTAACGCGTTTTAATTTCAGATCACTTTTATGTTATCATGGTTCACTGTGAACACAGGCTAAAATTATTACTGTGGCTCTGTAGAGCTACTGACCTCGCGTTTCTGACATTTTTAAAGAGAATTGATATTCCCATATCTCCGCCTTTTTGATGATCGACAAAAAATCTATACAATTATAAAGCCTGCTCACAAAACACGAAAATCGGTTAAGAAATGCGACCGGAAATGGAAACGGACAGCCGGACGGACATACGAAAACATTTTTACCCAAGCTGAAATGGAGACACTTCTGCTGACATATTTTTATGTTGATAAATTAAAGAGTTAGCAGCTCGTTTGATACGGATAAAGTTATATTCGGTATGTTACTCCCTGGTTACTCCCGATAAGTAGCTCGTACCTACCTGTTAAATTTTACGTAACGTAGGCGTTTACAGTTATTTAGTACTTAGTTAGCGAAAACAAGTGACGTTATTATAGATATTGTTAAGGCTTCATTATGCGAAATCATTTGTCTCTGTCTTTTTCTTTACGTGTGAAGAGAATGGAAAATAACCTCAGTTCTGCACTTTTTCGATGTTTTTAGTTGTTTTTTTATCATAATCTTTAGCACAATATTATCTTTCTTGAAAAAAAATATTGAAGCAACTGCTCAGTACGTTAAAGTGTATTTTGATGTAGAATTCAATACGTTTCCGCTCCTATTTACGCCAAAAATATGACACGTGACAAGCGCTTTTGATAACATTCTGTTTTATTTTACAATCATCTGTGAGGTTTATACGCATTTTCATACTTATATCTACTAGATAATCTCTTTAACTTGTCGTAGGTTTTTGTTGTGGCTACAATTTTATGTTTTCTATATAAAAATATGGCCCGCGCAAACCATGTTTTCCTATTATGGTCCCTTAAGAGTTCCTGATATTAATACTCATTAAAATAAGACGCTCTACATTCTTAATTCTGTCTTCGAAGTATTACCATTAGCATCTCTCGTTTTCTAAGTGATTAACTCTAATTAATACTTCGGCTTTTGTTGTTCTAAAGTCGTAATTATCTTGAAACTGGAGCGTTAGGAAAGGCTCTGTTTAGATCTTAAGGATATTTTAAAGTAATTTCAGCCTTTGTGGTAGTTAGTTACAAAGAATCTTTTTTGCGATTATAGGTACCAAAATTTAATTTACAATTTACTTTAACACTTCAAGGCCAGGAAAATGAGACAATAGATTCTCTATTGTTCCGTCCGAATGCGGTCACAAGGGCATTGATGAATGCAATAACTTAATACCTCATTACAAGTTTTGTTTTTCATTTCAATTTAAATAAATTTAATTTTATATTTCGAGGGAGACACAACATGAAAACACTCTGTTTATCTTTAACTTCGATTTAGTTTCATAAATAAACTGTTGATTGTCATGAATTACAAAAATTGCCATCCTAATAATTATTTTAGTTGAAAAAAGTCTGTAGCGATGCCCTGAACACGTTTTCATACGCACATATACAAGTATAAAATTCAAGGGCGAAAAGTGTGTAAAAAGTTATAACGAAATTGTAAACTTTTACTTAGCGAATTCGGCGAAAGTGAGAAAGTTGGTCTTGGTTATGGAGCAAATAACTTAGCCAATATGGAGAAGACCGAAAATATGGTACGATCGATCCTAGAAATTACAGATTACTGTAGGACTAAAGTATGCGCGTACAAACAATCAAACAGACAAAAAACATATTATACCTACCTACTTATTTCTCGCGTCTATCTGTATTTTTTTACAAAAATCTTTAATAATGTCAAGATTTTCTAAATTCACCTATAGTTTTTTTTTAAGGCCGACATTACTTTACTTCCATACGTACAGTGAGGACTAGAGTATATATTTATTGGTTACCGCAAGACCCACGTCAGTTTTGAAGGTTTTATTGCGTATCATCTTTCAATACTCTACGAAATTCCGACGTAAAGAAGCGGCATAAATTCAAAATTAACAGAAGGCTCGAGACATATCACATTACCTACTAAATAAACCCAATTTCAAGGAAAACAATTTCTAAGAAACCTTTTATTTTTAACATTTCAGATAAAAGCCAAAAGCAGAATAATCAATTACTTGGACGTGTTTGTGAATTACGAGGAAAATTACTTTGGAATTTGAGTAAAACAAATGAAATTCATAATTCATTGATTACAAAACTGCAAGATTGTCGAAAAATGTTACAATATTTATTTCGACAAGGTGCTTTAAAAAAAAAAAAAATACTAACTACCTTTCGTATTGCTTTCTATTTACTTATATAGTACTAAGTACATTTTCCTGGGAGCTGTAGGGCTTAAAGAGTTACTTTAATTAGGTGGCGAGTCAAAATAGATCTTTTAGGTCGCAGTGACTACAGCTTTATCTGAGCTGCAGAGCCCCTAACATTCAAATAATAAGTATATACATACATTTTTACTAAGTACTTAGTACACCTTTGTGTATTGGTCTACCTTTCTGTCTGGTACAAGTTTCACAGGTTTCGGATCAGTTACTGATAAAATTAGAAGTCGATATTATAAATGTGAAAGTTTGTGGGTTTGGATGTTTAGATGTTTGGATGTTTGTTCCTCAATCACGCAAAAACTACCGAACGGATTTGGTTTAAATTTGACACACAGATAGTAGATAGCCTGGATTAAAACATAGATTACTTTTTATCTCGATATTCCCACGGGAACGGGAACCACGCGGGTGAAACCGCGGGTGGCCGCTAGTAATTTCATAAAAATTCAGTTCCATTTTTTATTGAACCAGAGTAGCTATCAGAAACATATGGAACAGGCCCCAAAATGTTATTTGATTCTAAATCTGTGATTTCCAACCTAATTAATACTATAGGGTCGGGTTATCACTCGTCAGTTTCCTTATTCGTCAATTTCATGAAATTTTTTAAGTCGTCAGTTTCCCTAATTCGTCAGTTTCGTTAACTCGTCAGTTTCCTCATTTGGTTTGTTTAAGTAATTTGTAATTTTTCGTTAATTGGTCAGTTTGGTATAGTTTCGTACAAATATAAAGAAATATTGATTTTCTTATTTTTATATTTTATTTAGTACATAATTAACAAACTTTTTACTTTTTTACAGTGACAATGTCAAATCGATGTCGAATTACATTTTTCTTAATATAAATACTTAAATATTTACGTGGTTTATATATTTAAAAAGTAATTAAGTATATAAATAAAAAATAAGTACGTATTTCGAATATTGTTTCAGATTTTTTAATAAATAACAAATTTGAAAACAATACTAGAGCGAGCATGCAGATATCCACGCTTGTTTATCTAAATATTATTAGCATGACTGTACTGGACTGACGAATTGCATAAATTGACAAGTTAAGTAAAGTGACGAGTTATAGAAACTGACCAAAAAGGAAACTGACCAATTGACGAATTTCGCGAAACTGACGAATCAAGTAAACTGACCAGTTTGAAAAACTGTTGAATTAGGGAAACTGACGAGTGATAACCCGACCCACACCAATGGGTCATGTTATCACTCGTCAGTTTCCCTAAATACAACCTTTTTATTTGTATATACGAAAGCCGAAACACCGGTCACATATTTTTATTTTTAGAACCAGTGAAAAAAAAAACGATAATAATACCTTAAAACTCACGAAGTTACAAGCTTTTTGTATTGTGCGCGCGAGACATTTTAGTAGTGCGTACGTTAATTATGGTTCTGTAATATTATTTAGTCAAAATATAACATGATATAAAAAATATTGCAATCGATTCTATATTACTGATTCTGAACAGTTTTCAGGTTTCGTAATACTAAAAATAGCTCATACAAATATATCACTAAATATTGATGTGTGTACAAATATTACTTAACAAGTTCCAAGGACGATAGTTATCATTCGAGCGAAAATACTAATTTATGCGAGACAAAATTACGCACTTCCCCAACCGACTTCAAAGATATATTCGTTCGTTTAGTACCAAGTTTATAAATTATCTTCAATAAATAATTCATAACATACACGCAAAACTTGATTGCGATTGAGGGTTAAGTAATATAAATTATGAAATAAACAGTTATATGTGTTTACGCAGTGAAATTGCGCTATCAAAGTAGTAGTAATTTTTTATTAATATTAGTCGTGTACATGTATAAAAACCCAGTCTCTCTGTTGGGCAAACAGTTTTTTTACAAATCAAATTTCAACTTGAGCATAGTTCTTGAGATATCCAGCTGTGACAGACAGACCGACTGAGACACACCAAAAGGGTTCTTTTTTATCACTGTTTTAGTACGGAATCCTAAAAAAATGTGAATAGATTATGTTGAAATGTCCGTAATCTTGAGTTGCAAAAAGTGGCCGAGACACATTTTTCAATTACGCACTGAGATTTAAGAAATCTTGAGAAAACACGAAATATGCGAGCGAGAGAGCGGCAGTCAGCGGCACAATGTGTACGGACTCTTGCCACTATAACTTCTATTCCTGGACCCAAACAACTAATTATTTGGATGTGTAAAGTATCGTTATAATCCCATAACGATTTGAGAATGTGTCAGCTGCATGACGCCATTTCGTAAATTGGCTATTGGATAAGTAGACGCCTGGCGCCGAAAGATGTTATTAGTACAATATATTTAGGTATCATATGAAAGGCCTTGATGAGCTCATTCCAAAACTATATAATTTGTACTACAACGTATGAAATAAAAATAAATATTAAAAAAGACGACTGCTCTGCCAAACTAGAAATATAAATAACATTGCATTGCAGTCGGGGATCTCCTTAATTAATTGTTAACTTTAAACTTTTTGATTTTTGCATTCACAATGCTAATTTCATTATTTATTCATCTTAATTGTTAACTACTAACCAAAAACATTTGTTTTGTTTTTCGTGTTGACTTATCTGCGATCAGTCTCTTGACTATGAGCAAATGTGATGTAGGCAATGGGCGTGACGACAGTATCAAATAATTAAAGATTTAATTATTTCAGGGTATAATAGACATTAAAAGGATTTACTTTAGTTTTATTAAGACATCTGAGATTAACTAGATTTGTAATAAATTAAACGATTAAAATATTGCAATCTGCCATTTTGACTTAAACGCCGATCACAGCGCATGACGTCACGCCTAGGTAAACAAACAAACTTCACTGTCACTAGTGTCACTGGGCCGCTCGAAAGTTGTGTCAACCGAACGTGAAGCTCTATGTTTGGAACGCCCGTCAAGACAATGTTTAGGTTTACCTAGGTGTGACGTCAGAGCGGCGCCATGACACCTGTGAGCTTTTTTCGCGCGCTATTAAAAAAATATTTAAAAATGGCTTTGAACTTTGTTAAGGCTCCCTTACGCGAAATCATTTGTCTCTGTCTTTTTCTTTACGTGTAAAGAGTATGGAAAATAACCTCACTTCTGCACTTTTTCGATGTTTTTAGTTGTTTTTTCGTCATTATCTTTAGCACAATTATCTTTCTTGAAAAAAAGTTATTGGAGCAACTGCACAGTACGTTAAGGTGTATTTTGATGTAGAATTCAATACGTTTCCGTTATTATTTACGCCAAAGATATGGCCAGCGACAAGCGCTTTTGGTGATATTCTGATTTGTTTCTACAACCATCTGTTAAGGTTATACACAATTTTATGATTGTAGCAACTAGATAAACTCTTCAGCTTGTCGTATGGTTTTTTTGGTGGCTACAAGTTTAAGTTTTCTTTATAAAAATATGGCCCGCGCAAACCATGTTTTCCTATTACCGCCCCTTAAACTCCAGTTTATTACCGAAATAAAGTTTTTTCGTAAATAGTAAACGTGTACCTACATTACGGAAGAGGATTTCAAAATCATTCGTCATGCCTATTGTCATGCAGAAGAGTAGTCCAATGAGTATCCTTGCATTCAACTTACCCTTGTTATTTAACTTTTTAGTACGTTTATGGCAGGGCAGTTGGTTTTTTCTTCATAAATACAGATGCAGTGTTACTGGTACAACGTTATACAAAGCTGTAACCAAACATGAATAGCGGTAATTATACGAAATAATAAGGCTAAGAAGATATGTGAAGAAAAGATAATTCTTTTAATATTAAAATTTAATAGCTACAAAATGAAATAAAAATGCTTCGTTCTTTTTCGAGATCATTAGGAGAAGTAAAAGTCAGTTACTCGTACGAAGTTGTGAGACACAAACGACGTTGAAATAAATAATAGAATTCAGTTAACGACATAAAGTTGTACCATTAAATTTCACATGGAGAAAGAAAAAATAATTGGAGACTCCAAATACCTTTTGATGTAAGAAATATCGGTCAATTTTACATACATATGACTTCAAATTAGGTAACCTTGATCATCAGACATTTTATTGTCGCCATTGCTTAGGCACAGGCCTTCCTTATGGGTGGATAAGGAGGATGTGCCATAACATAACCCACCACGCGGGCCTAATGCGGTACGGTGGGTGATAACGACTGCAAATGCAGCCGGGGCCAACGGCTGAACGTGCCTTCCGAAGCACGGAGGAGCTCGACATAATAAATTTTTGGTCACCCATCCCATGACAGACCCTTGCGAAAGTTGCTTAACCTCCGCAATGGCCGGACCAGATGCTCCCATCTAGCTCCTCAAGTGAGTCCAAAACAAAAATTTATTCCTGTGATTTCGACACCCTTAAGATGCTTACTCAAATATTTAAAACTCGGAGTAATTTATTTCCTGTACAGAGTTTAGGCGACGAACGGGAATTGGGACATCAAAATGTTTTAAGTAATTTAATAAAGGAAAATTAAATTTGACACTTAAATTTTCGCGAGCAAAATTTCCTTTACGAATTTCGGAACAAACAAATAAGTTTTTTTATATTTATTTTTATGGATATAAGGTATGCATAAGTTCATCTCTTTCTGCTTAAACGTATGTTATGATATGATGTTATTAAGATCAAAGATTAGTGTTGTCAATTATAAACCCTTTTATGTAGATATTAATGTCACTGTTAAGTAATCTTCCTTTAATTAAAGGTTGAATCGGATTCACATTTAGTTACATTCATAATTCTTTGTAAAGTAGCTAATTGAAACTATCAGGTACTATGGGCAACAGCGTCGCTTAACCACTCCTAAGGTATGCTCCCTATTTTAATAGGGAATATGCATAAGTCACCGATTTTGATGAATTTGAGCTTGATCGCTGCGGACACTTACAAAAACATGATGGAACAGGAAAAAAAAATTTAGTTTTATCACACGATGAAATCAGGGGAAAATAACGATATTTTTTTTTTCATTTTCGGATATAATGCACTTTACAGTCTGATAGAATATCGAATAAGAAATAATATTTTGTAAGACACATATGTACTTAAACGCAAAATTTAGGGAGATAATTGAAGATTATTGGCTAACTCCTTATTAAACGCGCCGAAACACACCTGAAACGTGATAAATGTGACGTCACCGTTTTGTATGGAGCGTTTTCGGCGGGTGCTGCTGTGCGCTAACTTCAAGTAACTATATCACGAGAAAAAAAGGCAAGAGAAAAGTTTTCATATTACAGTTAATTTTCTCGCGCATTATACTTTTGATTAAGATAAAAAAAAATGATGCATTATTCCCTATTGCTTGCACGCCGCGCCGTCACTAAATACGTTTAGTTCCTGCAGGGGCGATACGTGCGCACACGAATTTTGTTGCTAACTGGTTAAGCGACGCTGTTGCCCATAGTACCTATAGTCAGCAACAAAAGTAGCTTAACACTTTAATGCTTTGTCATAGCAACTTTTTTGCTCGATGTCTTACAGTTTTAATTATTATTCAAAAAAATCACTATGTCAGAGTACTAAAGTGTTAAGCAACTTTCGTTGCTGACCATACCTTTTTTACGTAGGTACTTATTTAGTACTACAATATCGAAACCTTGTAAAAAACTGTCCTAACTTGAATTCACAATAGAGTCGAATCATACATTCACAGTAATTCTATGAAGAGTTAATGAAACCACCTTATCGAAAATGATGTCATTCTTTACTAAACCATAAATGCATTTACTAAGTGACAAAAATGACGAAGATTTTGCTCGATCGCATGCCATTGAGGGCTCATTATGCGCCATTTTTTCCGCTCCGGTCCAGAATTTACGGCAACACATCAATGAAAGTAGGACGTTGCGATTGATGCCTCCGCGGTGGCGCTAGCTCGAAAATATCGGCTTGCATTGTAAAAGTTAACGAGATGCTACAAAAATACTCCGTAAAAAATCCCGTACCAGAATTTCGTGGTATAGTTTCAGTGCATATTTTTGTTTGATAAAAAAAAACTGTTCGAGGCTCTTGTTAATTGATGTTTTATGCTCCTTGAAGTGGATTTAGGTTTTTTCAGTTATAGATAAATATATAGATTTTTTTGTCGAGGCAGATTTTCGAAATTTGTTAAAATGACGGAGATATTTAAAAAACCATATTTCATTCCAGCTTTCCGGCTGTTTAATCTCCTCTACAGGTCGCATTTCTCAACAGATTCTGGTGAAATTTTGTGAGTGGGTTCGATAATTATATATAACTGTTCAATCAAGCCAATTTTTCCAAATAAAAAAAAAAATACTTATCCATTTTGAAAAATGATCAAAATTAGAAGCACCATCTAGCTGCGAATACTCACGTACCTACTGTGTGCTTTGAAAACTTGATGGCGACATTTTATTTTATTTTATCGCGAGGTCTACAGCTCACGGAGCCACTAGTAATAGAGATTTATAAAATGGCTTATGTTTAAATGATCGCACCATACTAACTTAACCTAACCCAGAATTAGTAAATGTTCACCAAATCATCTTAAACGGCTTAGGATTTAATGATCATTTACTAATTTTGGAGAACATAATGTTTTTTTATCTACACTCACAACGTAATGTTCCAAATATGAATTCAAAAAAGGTCATATAAATACGTACTTTATTTTTGTGGATAGGTAAAATTAAAAAATAAACTCATTACGATGCAGTCAACTGCATCATAAAGTAACTTTTTTTCCCATTACGATACAGGGCAAATCCAAAAAGAAGGCAGTGCCGTAACATTAAAAAAAACAACGATATTTTCCCACATATTTTCCATGATTAAAATGCACTCTATGGTAATCGATGACTTATTGCGCTTAGTTTGTTGGAATGCACTCATCTAATTTTTTTTTCTAAAGGAATGCGCGCCATTTCTAGAGAATTTCAAATAAAGTTTTGATTTCAATTTATACATTTTGTTATACTTAAAAAAATGTAGGTTTTTTATTCTTGCTTTAAAATGTGAAAAAAAATTGACTCTGCCCGATATTTTAGATGCAGCTAAGGAAGTGACTTATTATAAGGTACCTAGTACAAACAAAGTCTCTCTCTCTCTCTTTTCTGACGTTGATCTTTTATTTAGTAGGTTCAATCCCAAATGTATGAGTGTAGATAAAGCAGTGTATGAAACTGCACATAACTAGGTATTAAAACACCCCTCTTTATGTGTCAGTTTCATAAACTACTATTTTGGTAAGCTAAAGTATTAATTCCCTTATAAAATTTTATCGTGCTCATATAGGGCTAAGATTAAGACGGTCTGGAGACCGAGAGTGATGAATTGGAATAATTAATTTTACTGATTCACAATATATTCATTGAAGCACACAATACTACGTACGTACTATTAAAAATTTATTCAGCCAATACTAATGCAAAAAAATCCCATTTATTCATTCTCCCTTCAAATATTTGGGTAAATTTGGGTGTGATGTTTGCACCGATGATCGTCAGAAACGCATTAATGCGCATCTAACGACCCGAGCAACAGGCGCAAAGTGAAATGGTAATTTCATTAAATCTTTGCATGTACCTATTGGGAATTGGGAATAATAGTTTCACTTTTTGAAAAGAACTTCTTTTGATAAATTATGAGTTTCTTTCTTTAGATTTAATAGATAAACACAATAATATGAAACCCTCCTGATTTTGAAACTTTGTTGTAATCAACTCTGACAGAAGTCGCAATAGGGAATATGCATCAATTTTTTTTAATCTTAATCAAAAGTATAATGCGTGAGAAAATTAACTGTAATATTAAAACTTTTCTCTTGGGTTTTTTTCTCGTGATATAGTTACTTGAAGTTAGCGCGCAGCAGCACCCGCCGAAAACGCTCCATACAAAACGGTGACGTCACACATCACGTTTCGGGTGTGTTTCGGCGCGTTTAATATGGAGCTAGCCAATAATCTTCAATTATCTTCCTAAATTTTGCGTTTAAGTACATATGTGTCATACAAAAAATGATTTCTTATTCGATATTCTATCTGACTGTTAAGTTCATTATATTCGAAAGTGAAAAAAAAATCGCTATTTTTTCCTGATTTCATCGTGAGATAAAACTAAAATAATACATTATTATTTTTTATATTCCTGTTCCATCATGTTTTTAAACGTGTCCGAAGCGATCAAGCTCAAATTTATCAAAATCGGTGACTTATGCATATTCCCTATTACATTACCTACTGCTCTAGTTTTAAAGCAGCAATGTAACTGCGGATTCGATCGATCTCAATCGAGACATTAGCAACAAACTTACCGAAATGCCGATCTATATTTTATTCATTCTTTATCTAATATTCAATCTCAATGATCGGATACATTGTTAAATGTTAAACTAAATAATACTACTCAAATGGTTTTGCATACAAACGATCAAATTTCTGAAACGTTTTGTTAATATAAATTCAATCTGATTTTACTTGAATTTAATATTGTTCCAAAGCTGTAAAAGTCAACGTGCGAACTTTACTGTCGAATTTACTGCATATTTTTCTATTCGCCGTGTGTCAGTTAGAATAAAAAGAAATTGTTGTTTCATAAAAAAATACGCGAAATTTTACATTTTTTAATTCTAACTGACAAATGGCGACTAGGAGAAATAAAAGTTTTATAATTAAACCTATTCGACATTCCGCAAGTTGACTAATACAGCTTTCAAACAAATTCAAATAAAATCAGATTGAAATTATCATAAAAAAATGTATTATGTCCTTTGTATGGAAAACTATATAGTGACCACTATATATTATTTTCAGTAGTTTTTATGCTACTATTTTATTTATTATCATATCACGCACAATATATAACATATACTTGACAAGAGTTATTCTTATACATAATAGCTTTAAAAATGGTTGCACAAAACGCAAATAGTTCAGGCAATGAACGCTCAAAATAAGGTATATAGGGAAAGGCGTGGAACACAATATTGGAATTCGTTACTTTTTTGGACCTGTTAGGAGGTGAACATATTATCAAAAGTCCCCGCCCGTAGCCCCTATGCCGGGGGGAGGAGGGGGTTTGAAGAACCCATTATTCGGTTTTTCACATATATCTCGAAAACTATACATTCCAGCGACATGAAAATAAAATGTGAAATTAAAGCTGATTAAATTTGAAACAAGATTTATTCAGTAAAATTTTTCGATATCTTGTATAGTAGTTGAGATATCCACACATGAAAATATCTGTAATTTAGGAAAAATATTTTTTTTTTATTGATGATTATTTCAAAAAATCTGTAGAGATTGCATAGCTGAAAGTTTGTAGGTGGATATCTACTTACTTTGGTGTTAGCTCAAATGAACCTATCGTTCTCCCCTATCTCTCCCCCCTGGCATAGGGACTACGGGTCGACTTTTGATATATTCACCTCCTAACAGGTCCAAACAAAGTTACGAAGTCAAAAATTGTGTTTCACGCCTTTCGCTCTACACCTTTTCGATTACTGGGCTAAAAGGGCAAGAAACCGCTTAAGTCTTCGTCGAACGGTATAGCTTGCGCAGCATACCGCCACTTACGTGCTGTTGTTTTAGCATGAAACTAAAGCTGCTTATATTCGAGCGAAGCTGACAGTGTGGCCTTAGCGTTGAAGATAACAGAGCCATGTATACTGGGGATTTTATTAAAGCTTACTTTCATTATAATATACATACCTACATATATAATGCTACACCAGTGAAACCGAGTGTTTAGTTCAAACACAGTAGCTTTCAGAAAAACTAGTTTATTTTTACTTTATGCTGTTGTAAATTTCATTACGCTGTCATTAGAGAGATATCGTAGTTAGTCTATGTCACAATGCCGATAGGTTACACAGTGCCAAATATTGTCTTGTGACAGTAGACAGACAGTTATTGCTGCCGTTTACTCGCATGGCAGTAGCTCGAATCACTTTGTCCGGTCACTACTATGTGTAAGGTATATTAACGTACTACATATACGGCACGGAAAAGCGAGTGGCAAGCAAACACAAAAACTAAAAATGTTATAGTATCTTGAATGTGTGCTATTAACCAACTAGCACTATCACATAACAGTAACTCGTATGTTGCTGTCAAACAATACAAGTAGCTGTACTTTATTAACTGACTAGATCACTTCATGCTACACAACAATCACAAAAACAAAGATTCGGTTGCAAATAATAAGTAAAAGTACATTTCAACCACCAACATAGCAGAGAACCTACTACAAAAACAGAATCGGGAATTCGTTCTTCAATTTATTTGATTTTGGACCTTATTCCTGAGTTAATAACGTCACGAAGCGGAATAAACGTCGTCCGCTTATCATATTTCGGAGTAGGCCCTGATTGTTCATATCGTTCTGCTACGAGAAATACCGTAGCAAGTCAAACCGTAGCACATTACCAACGTAATAACGTAGGCACGACTCGTCTGATTGCTACGGCGGGCGGTACTTAGCTACGAACCGATACTGGCTTTTATATTTTGGCATGAACGGAGAAGTTATTAAGTTCAATATTACTATGAGCAATTATGTCTTTAAGCTTTTTTTTGGAAAAAAACTATTCGGTACTTTGTAAACTAAAAAAGCTTTTTACGTTAGAAATGTTCTTGGAATCTATAAAAAAAATAACTGCCATAAATGAACAATGCTAAGTCGCTAATCGTTTCATGTCATATAAATATTTAACCTGAAACAATTATGCGATTTAGGTTTTCGGAAAGAATGTTGACTAAATCAAAATATCCATCACCAACTCATAAGTCCATCTACTACGATTAGTACAACATGCAATTATTTGCAAATATTTTTGAATATAAATATTTGTTACGAGTAATAAAAAGTATTTAGGAATAATTCAAATTGCCAGAAAAAGTACTTAGCTGTAACTTTAATATTTTCTTTCCTCAATAATTTATTTTATTGTTACAGTTCTGTTTTTTTTTTCTGAACGTCACAGCGTTATTGAAAAAATATTAATACACTTGTCGCGTAATTCAGTGGGAAACTCAGTATCTGACACCGTGTAATTGTGTTTCTCATGAGTATTCCGCATCATATTAAATTACTCGTGCTTCAGAAGAGAGATATATTAATATTTTTGTAACAGAAAGTCGCGGATAATATGAATGACGATTGTTATTTATTACTTATTCAATATTAAATTTTAGGGGATTGTGTGCCTTACATTATTCGTATATCGGAGCGTAAGCTACAAAGAAAATCCATATTTTTTATTTTATATTAATTTTACGATGCTCAGCTCTCTTTCAGAGGTCGTGGGTTATTTATAAAGGTAAAAGCAAGGTAGGTTAAAGAAGTGAATATTATAAAATTTTACAGCACTATAGTGCATAAAACGAGTTAATAGTGTTAATGCAATAGTAATAAAATTAAAACATCTACTTACTTACATATACAAAATTATGCAAGAAATAAAGAATTCCACTTTAAGACAGTATCCGGGATCGCTAGCAAAACTTAATCTTAAGATATTCGTACACACAAGTACGTTGTTAAGCGGTGCATAGCAAAGGGTAGGGACAGACGACGCCGGAATACTAATGCTGGATACCGATCCCTTTATCCAGAATAAAGTTGGCAATGCCATTTATCAAGTTAGAATAAAGGAATATACTGGCAAAGGACATTACCATTTCTTACATGGAAATATTATTGAGCACCATAAATTATAAAAATGGTCACCTAAAAATAAAACCTTTTTGGTAAGCATAACCAAAACATGAATATGTATTGTTTTTCTTAGCTATAGGCACAATTGTGCTCATAGTTAAGAAAAACAAAACACATCTACCATCTCAATTAACGCGCGTACTTATTTATAATTTTACAGCTAGATGCAGTCTTTATTAATATAGTAATACAGTCTCAGTTGCCGCTGAAGACGAAGATTGAGCAAAGGTTGGCCTCCTAAAACTTTGACGTGGGTCCATGGCGATTAACACAACAAACTGACGCAAAATAATGATCTTGCTTCCTAGTTACATTATATTTACATCCTAACTTCGGATCGGAAGAGAAATATCTTTGTATTTTGGTTGTAACCTAATGTTAGTTTTTTCTTTTCTTGAGTCTTTCATTTGGAATTATACTACAAACTGATGTAAAATTATGATCTTGCTAGTTATATTTATAATATTTACATCTTAACTTCGGATCGTAAAAGAAATATCTTTGTATTTTGGTCGATAACTTAATGTTGGTTTTTAGGGTTCCGTAGCCAAAATGGCAAAAAACGGAACCCTTATAGGTTCGTCATGTCTGTCTGTCTGTCTGGTCCGTCCGTATGTCACAGCCATTTTATTCCGAAAGTATTAGGATTACACAGTTGAAACTTAGTAGGTAGATGTATTCTGTTAACCGCTTAACGATTTTAACACAAAATAAAAAAAAAGGTTAAGGGGGGCTTCCCATACATTGAACTGAAACTGAAAAAAATTTTTCTTCATACAAACACATGCGGGGTGTCTATAGATAGGTCTTAAAAATGACATTGAGGTTCCTAAGACAATTTTTTTTTCAAAGTCAACCGTTTGAAAGATAAACACTGCCAAAGTGGTAAAATGTGTGCCCCCCCCCCCTCTAACTTTTGAAATAAGAGAGTGAAAAATCTTAAAAAATATATGCTATAGATCTTAATAAAAACTTTCAACAAAAATTGGTTTGAACGAGGTGAAGTAATAAGTTTTGGAGATATATCATATTTTACAAAACCGCAAATATAACTTTGTCATTCATACCAAAACTGTGAAAAACAAAGTTATTTTTGTAGACGAAAAATTATAGTGGTATTAAATATGGTATGGTATAAGGTAACTAACTACGGAACCCCACGGCGCGTGACACGACACGCACTTGGCCGGTTTTTTTCTTTTCTTGCGTCTTTCACTTTAAAACAATGTGCATATTGTGCATGTGCACGCCTAACAACATTCATTGCCAAACGGACTTCATGAGATTGAAGTTCTCAAAATGATCATTATCGACGACCTCACGCCTGGATTACTCTATTTATTTGAGTGATTAATGATTATTCCAGAATGTTGGCTAAAGTTCGGCTTTTAGAGATTTAAACTTACGCAAAAGTGCTTAATAATAATTGCTTTAAAACAAACTGTTAATTATGACTACCATCCATTATGAAACTTTAACGATTAAAAATAACTTTGGGTTTTCTGTTCTTGTTTGACTTGAGAAATATCATTGTTATGTGAATCTTTATAGGAAGAATGTTTATGATTTAAATATACAAGTACATGTACTTTAAGTAAGTATTATAAAAATATTTTTAACCGAGCGAGCGCCAAGCGTCTCTGCTTCAGCTTGAGCAAAAATGCTTTTGTAGGTCCGTTTGTTCAACGAATCAGTTTTTCGAAGCTTTTCGAAAAAAAATCACCCATTTCGAAAAATTATCAAAATTAGAAGTGCCACCTAGCCTCGAATATATATATTAAAAGAATACATACCAAATAGTAAATCTTTTGAAATCTCAAATGCTTTTGAAAACCTCGCGGCGATATCTATTAGATGATCTACTTTTACTTATTAAGTCACAAGTATAGTTGAAATTTTGTTTTTTTTAGTAAGTTCCAGATTAGTGTCTAATCTGGAACCTAATTCTACTAATTTACAAATAGTAAGTAGTAGTACAATAGTATCATTCTTCGATTTAGTTCAACTTCGAACGCGTTGCTTGAGCTAAAATTTTGTTTGCAGAAATGGGGCTCGATATTTAAACACAGCAAAACTCTTGAAATATCGACGTTAAAAATATTATGCTTGTGAAGAAAAGAAACAGGTAATTAACAAGCTCCTACTGCAAAAACTTTCTTATAAAGAAATACACTCGACGTCAGAAAAATCGCACCTCTTCGAAAATAAATTAGACTTGGCCACCTGCTATTGCTAGCTAACGTTTTATTGTGTAAATATTGATATCTATTGAAAGTACATTTGATGAGCTTTCAATTAATAATTGTTTGATTTAATTAACATAACAGTTACCTAATTAAACGCTTAAAGTGTTATTGCTTGCGGCGCCATAAAAGGGAAATAAAAGGGGTTAATTCAGAATATTGAGATGATGGAGAAAACACACTTCAACAGTTCAATTATAAAAAGGAATACCCAAGATGGATAGTATTGCCCATGAAGTTGCTTAAATTTGAAAAAAAAATGAGGCAATGTAATGTTGCTCGGAAACTGAATCTCAGTTATTGATTCCGTTCGACGAGTATTTCAAGGGTTTCTAGAGGCTGCTGGCTATGTCCGAAGGAAAAAGTATATAACAACACATATTATCATTAAATTAGATAGAATAAATTAACTTTGAAGAATTTTTTGAAAAGGTGCGATTTTTCTGACGCCGAATGTATCTTGCGGAGACTACAGCTCTATATCCCACACAGTAAATATGAGGGGATAAAAAAGGGTCAGCCAGTTTTGTTTTGAATAAGGCAGACCCTTTACCAAACTCCTCTTAGTCATAAACGGATTTACTGTAAACATGATAAACTTCCCTCTGAAGTTATAAATAAAATCTCGGTTTGGCTGTTTTTTATGAAGGATTGTATTGTGTGTGAGGAATCCTTGGGATAGCAATTCGGTTGACGGTATGAAAATGTTTACACACTCGTGAAAAGCTTTTTTTATTTTTACACGGTACTATTAATGCGTCATGTCAAAATTTAATGTGATGTGTGATTTGTTAGCTTATAAAGGAAAATTTTAATGATTAGTAGGTACCAGTTTATTATATTTTATTACTAAGTAATAGAGATGGTTTAACTATAACGGGGTATTTTCACGAGTCGACTTAGCAGGCAACTTGACTGGCGAATTTAGTCGATTAGTGTTTTTTATCGACAACCGCTTGTAAAATCGAATTGCCATCTCATTGAAATAAGGTTTGCGATTAGATTTTACAAGCGATTGTCGATAAAAAGCGCTAATTAACTAAAGTCGCCTGCCAAATCCCTCCATGTAAATACCCCATAAGCTTTAACACTTTATTAGCACTAAACAAAAACACAACTAAAATAACCTTTAAAATAGTATCCAATAATTTAGATTTTTCTTATATATTTAAACCTGTCCAAATCCCATTAAGCAAAGAAACGAGAAATTATTTTCAGTACAAAAGAACTAAAAATTAATTAAAAGGTAGACGTAACACAAAGCACTGCTGTGTTTAGAGGAAGATTTTAATGAAATCCTAACATTAAAGTGAAACACTCTAGAGAAAATTAAATTTGGGCCAGATTTATCCATCATAATGTTTACGGTATTAATCACGTAACATCGTTGCGGTAACCTCCAGCAAATTGTCTCTTATTTTATTATAATTTAGTTAAAACTACCAAACCGCCTTCGCTTCGACGATGTAGGTAGACTATAGTTTATGTATATGAAAATCAATCTTTTAAGTTTTGAAAGGGAATAATCCCATACAAAATTTGACACTCTTTTTCCATATTTTTTTAATAAAAAATCTCGTTTGATAGGTCTTAACTTAACCCAAGCTATCACCTCACACATTATGTCGTGCTACAGAAAACAGGTGAAATGTGTAAATAATACAAAACATTTTACACTTATATATTAATGACACAATATTTCTTAGCTGAGTTTCTGATGATAATTGTCAAGAAGTTGTTGCTTCCATGCATATATAAACTTGTTTATTTGATTTCAAATTTATATTTTATTTTTAAAATTTATTCCATCTTAATTATGCCCGAGTTTATTTGAATTAAACTCTGCTAAAAATCTCCCATTTTAATGGATTTATACGGTAATGCTAAAGAGATAAAAGCAAACAATGGTTCTAAAACACTTCTTTTCAATTATTTCTATAGTCCTCAACGTCTTGTATAAGAAAGAAAATTAAAAGATAAGTCCATTGTTAGGAGCAGATTTGCTCGAGTTTTTCTGAGGAAATAAGGAGCATTACGTATTTTTTTGCCTTATCCCGAACAATCGAAAGAGTTCCTTAGTATAACTGAAAAGACGTGGCTAATTTAAGACGATTTTGGCGAAGGGTCACATTCGGTGGCAACTCGTATGATAACTTTTACATATATATAATGCGATATATATAAAACGAAGGTCGAAGTCGTGGGTAGGCGAATAACGAGGTTAAGGTGGAGATGGGCAGGACACTTGGCTAGACGGGATGACGGACGGTGGACCAAGGCAGTTACAGAGTGGTGGCCAAGAGGAGCAACAAGGCCAGTGGGCAGACCACCGGCCCGATGGTCAGACGATATCGTCAAGTTGACGGGATCTTACTGGATGAGGCTGGCACAGGACCGTGAGGAATGGCGCTATAGAGAAGAGGCCTATACCCAGCAGTGGGTTGATGTGGGCTGAATATGATGATGATGATGAATGCGATTACAACCAAAGCGAGTTAGTGTCAGAAAGTTGACTGCAAAAGAGAACCGATGTCCACAATCATGAGACGTAAGGTTGACTTTTTAGGACACATGTAGAGAGGATCCTTGTATGAACTCCTACGGCTATTCCTAGAAGGCAAAATTCCGGGTACAAAAGGTCCGGGGCATCCGAGACGCAAATGGCTGGACGACATCAAACGGTGGACTGGACTTGGCTATCGTCAGTATAAATATGCTACATGGGATCGCGAAAACTATTTTGTACTGACCCAAAACCAAACTTTAGTATAGAGAGTGCACGAGATGATGATAATGCGATAAAATTGACAATAGAGATCCGATGCAACATCACTTGAGAATGTAAGGCAAAGAGAAAATTTAAATCAAAATACGTCGTTATCTACCGCAAACGCTCTAAAGATGGTGACTTCTGTAGTACATTGTTGAATTAATCATAATATTATAATACACTATTTTTGCAGTCACATGAGTTATTATTTTATTTGCATTCATAATGCTAAGAATTAATAAGCATGTAACGAAACAAATATGGTCAAGTTACGTTTCGTTCGTGCCTATAGCCACCTAAGCCCAGAAAACAAGCTGAAGCTTTACATTTTCGACAAAAAACTTACATCCGTTCGCACTAAACTAAAGAATCAGCTAAGTGTTTTCCTAACTAAAACTCGATCAAATTAGGTAAGTATTATTTTCAAAACGGTGTAATGAATTTAGCTCATGCGCCATCATGGTCGACTTGTAGTTAGTAAAAGACCGCATATAAAAAAATAAAATCTTGATATAATTGTGAGAATGTGAGAGAAGTATTTAATTAGACTATTAAAAGCCTTTACGATTTTACACAACCATTTTATGAAGAACAAAATCTTGCTATAATAGACGCAGGGAACCTAAATACAATTTGGAAATACCGTCTGATGACGGTATGTAATCTTAAACAAATATTCTAAAGGTTTGATACTAATTTATTTTCTAACCGCTTTGATCAAGAATATTCTGGATACCGCTTCACGAACTAAAACAGTACGCGAAAATGGCACCTCAAATAGCGTCCCACTTACAAACCTGGCGTTTATATTGTACATAATCACCTCTTATTTTGTACAAAAACACATCTTTTATCACTTTGTAAGTGGGACGCTATTTGAGGTGCCATTTTTGAGACTATGACCGGACAGCTAGGGTATTCTTAATCGAAGTCTAAACGAAACCATTACTTCGTTTTCACTAAAGCTAGGGTTTCCTAGTATAGCGGTGCCGTCATATTACTGCCGTAATATAGCGGCATTGAATGTTGTCTATGTGAACAATATGGCGACACCGTAACGTCAGAAACCGCGCGTACTTTTTACATAGACAACGTTCTACGCCGCTAAATGACAGCCGTAATATGACGGCATCGTCATTCTAGGAAATCCTAGCTTAAGCCCTCTGAACAGGAAAACCAGATTAACGTTAAGAAAATGCTAGAGTAAACTAAAAGTGTGCCATAAAAGTACAGCATCTTAAACGCGTGTTTAATCCCTTAAACAGAGGAGCTCCAAAGAACTCGGTGGCACCGAGCCTAGCGATTGCGGATGTTAAGCAACTTTAGCAAGGGCCGCTCATGGGATGGGTGACCAAACATTTATTATCTCGAGTTCCTCCATGCTTCGGAAGGCACGTTAAGCTGTTGGTCCCGGTTATGTTTCAGTCGTTAGCACCCACCAATCCGCCTTGGGCCTGTGTGGTGGGTTACGGCCCATCCTTCTTATATCATCCACCCATAAGAAAGGCCTGTGCCCTAGCAGTGTGGACATTAAAAATGGCTGATGTCTAATCCATTAAAACATAATATGTCAATAATTAAACTAAAAAAGACCGTCTCCAAAAATGACAAAAACAGAAAGGCTTGGCATAAACTGTTTAAATAATTGATTATATTTTAGCTATTATACTCATCATCAATTATACTACTTTAAAGCTTTTATACGAGTTTTTGATAAAATGCCCTTCGTTCAATTTAGTCGAACGTGTTATTAAAACTTCCTGTGTTGCATTAAATTTGTTACAACACAATGAGATAAAACTTAAAAACAACGGATTGATAACCTTCTCCTATTTAGGTCTGTTAAAATGCGTTTAAGGCATCATTTAACGTGAAAAAGCGTCAAGTATGATGACTGCCAAATATAAACGAAAGTTAAGTTTATATGATAGGCGTAAACAATTTGACATTTCGTTTTACACAAGATTGTAAATGGCCTGATAGATAGTCCTATTTTGTTATCCAAAATTAATTTTATAAGTAAAGCAAGGCTACCTACACGGTCCAACCGAAAACTAAAATGTTTCGTGCCGCCAGCTCTTCACAAAAACTATACGCGAAATTGTTTTATCTATCGTTCACTGACATTATACAATAAGGAATTTAATCATATAGATTTATTTGGTGTCTCATTGAAGAGTTTAAAACGTACATTGTTGAAGGAATTATGCGCCTAAGGGGTTGTCTTATTTATTTAAAAAATATGTTAATATTAGCTTTTACTCATTCTACTACAAAATTACTGTCAGTCAGCGTCACATCAGTTTTCTAGATTATGATTGTTTTTTTTTACCCAAATCTAATTTTGAACTTCTGTTTTCAATTAACTATTATAATTATTTGCTTTAAGTTTGATGGTTTGTAGTGTAACTGTAACCAATCATGTACCTATTGTTTACGGGGAATATATAAATGCACTTTAAAAATAATGTAACACACTGTAAAATGTTTAGCTTCAAAATTTATTGAATGAACTTTAAAAATAATGGTTTCCACTATAAATATGCTAAGCTTTAAAATTAATACTTTGCACTACACAATTTAATTGCTTAGCTTTAAAATTAATACTTTGCACCATACAAATTAATTTTGTAACTTTAGCACTGGTAAACAGACGTCTAGGTGCGACGACGAGCGGGCGCAGCGAGAGAGGAGCCCAGGAGGAGGTTAGGTTCCATTGTGACCAACAACGCCAGAACCGACCTGATGGTGTATGTATATGCATTATACCACAAGTTGTTTTCATCTTTTCATCTCATTTTAACAGTGGTCAGTCAGACATGGTTGGACAGAAACTAAATGGTTTCGGAGCTGGGACCAATGGTTGGGACACAGTTAAAGTGCAAATCATTATTTTTTTAGTGATTGATATTAAATTATAGATCTATTATTATTTTAAAGTGCAACTATTATTGTTGTAGTGATAATATTAAATTATAGGTCTATTATTATTTTAAAGTCCTGATATACAATTTTATAGCTGTTTTCATCAAATTTAAAGTGCTATTAAATACATCCCATTGTTTACGATACCGTACCACTAGTATTGTTTATAATTTTTACTTGCATTTCCACCTTTTATTTTAAGCTTCATTAATGTCATGTTATCTAAGTAATTTTCAGTACTCATTGTCTAAAAATTTAGTTTTAAAATATCATGTAATTATTGTAGTGACTGTTTCGTACCAAAATAAAAAGAAAAAAAAAACGAATTTTTCCGTATTCTAAAAGTGTACTCAAGTAAAATTTGGGTATAAATCAAACTAATGTATTTGTGTTCCTTTCAATTCATAAAAGTATCAGCATCAGCTTTAAACCCAGTCTTACTTTAATCAAAGGTTTAGTTAGAATTATGGGTATTAGAATTTTATTTATCTGTGAGGAAAATCTATTCCAAAGAGATAATAAGTTGTACTGGAGGAAAAAAATATATTCACTAATAACCAGTTATCTGACCTTAGTTATCTCTAAGGAACAAAAGGATATCTTTCAGCAATTATTCGCAAAAAGCCGTCACTTCTGACCACGGCAGTTGAAAAGGTGCCAAAAGTTGAAAGCTTGAAAGTAAAAATCTAATAAAAACCAAACTAAAAAAATAAACTGCGCTTCTATCCGTCGTATTTTTTTTTAATAATCCTACTAATATTATAAATGTGAAAGTTTGTGGGTTTGGATGTTTAGATGTTTGGATGTTTGTTCCTCAATCACGCAAAAACTACTGAACGGATTTGGTTGAAATTTGGCACACAGATAGTAGATAGCCTAGATTAAAACATAGAATACTTTTTATCCCGATATTCTTACGGGAACGGGAACCACGCGGGTGAAACCGCGGGCGGCCGCTAGTAATATTATAAATGTGAAAGTTTGTGGGTTTGGATGTTTGTTCCTCAATCACGCAAAAACTACTATACGGATTTGATTGAAATTTGGCACACATATAGTAGATAGCCTAGATTAAAACATAAAATACTTTTTATCCCGATATTCCCACTGTAACGGGAACCACGCGGGTGAAACCGCGGGCAGAAGCTAGTTTTACATAAAACAGGTGACTCAAAAGACACCTCAACTCGAAATAAGTATGCAGTGTATTTCGGTGATAGTGCTAATATATAAGAAAACAATAATTTTAAACAAAGAAAAGTCCGATAAAAGGATGATGACGTTGATCTGTCCGTGCGTGCGGATCAATCGTTAATTGGACATTTTTTTTTATTTAAATATAAATTAATTGGTATAAGTACAATATAGTACGACGACGAATGTTTTAACAATAAATCATGGTGTTCTTTTTTTATTAATAATTCAAACGTGTTTTAACTAAGTTTCATTTTACATCAATTTCAATTTAAAAATTTGTGTCACTTTACAAAATTGAAGTAGAACACTTTGGTACAAGTAGTATTTATGAAAAATTAATTATGATAGATCTTACTAATGTAGCAGGTAATGATTCATTATTAATTCACACTAGTTATGTATCGTTCAGCGCTTTAATAGTCATAAAGATTTGAAATAAAGTCAGTTTAAAACAAAGACTGTTTTGTAATTTATTCAAACTAGTAAAGAATAACACACTGTGAATTTTTACTGTAAGCCTTATTTTTACACACCGTTTTGTCCCACCGGAATTAATTAAGATGAGCCCACTAACCTGCAAAATGGAAAGGTCATAGCTGTTTGTGTCGGCAAATTGGACATCGGCCGATCATAACCGTAACCCAGAGCACAACACGAAAAACACTTCACAAAAATTAAATTCGCACAGAAAACATCTTTATTTGCACAGTTTTAGAGATTATTGTAGTCCGTCACAAGTTGGTCTACATTAGTTAGCACGCGGCATGTCGCTACGATCGCCGAGCGGGTGGATCCGTAGCCGCGTAGCAGTGTTGGTGTCCGTAGCAAGACTGACTACGGCAGCGGTTGACTACGACGACGGCGCAACTCGGCGGAGAGTCGGAGCAGAAAGTTAATATTCTAAATCACAAGAGAAGTTTCGTGTGATTGCAACATCGGCTGGTGTGGTTAGCTGAAAAGTTTTTTATTCCTTCTCGACTGACGGGGCTATTGTGCTGACTGGATGAAGTTAGTCGCTAAAGGGCTGTGATTGGCTTACAATCAATTCAAGTTTAGCATGATTTACTTTATTGCCAAGAAAGATTATAAGAATTTTATGAGCTATTAAACCCAATTCTCATTTATAAAAATAACGTTTTTTTTTGTGAACCGAGACTGTTCCTAAAATTGTTGGCCACGAAGTACTTAAAATAATCTTTTTTTTCTTTAATTTGGCGAGTAATTTGAATAAGAATAACCTTGATAAAAATCATTGCCCAACTTTGCGTGGTTTTTTAAAAATCATTTTTAAAGTGAATCTGACGCTCTTCTTTTGCTTGCAGGACGTGTTGCGAGAAGCTT
The DNA here is from genome assembly GCA_928269145.1 of Agriphila tristella. NCBI lineage: Eukaryota > Metazoa > Arthropoda > Insecta > Lepidoptera > Crambidae > Agriphila > Agriphila tristella. Next base: position 34,856,875 of record OV743433.1, on the reverse strand, counting down.
TTCGTGCAACGGTTTACCATGCTTAAAACATTATCTAATCATTATGGAATCTTGCGAATATTAATACATTGCTTTTTGTAAGTCTTCTTCTTCGTTAGTGACGGTTTTGTAAATTAAAACATGGTCGAAAAACATTAACGATGATCCCAGACCCGGACGACCATTGACTACAGGTAGCTCACGAAAACTTCATCAGGGTATCGCGGCTTTTGAAGAAACATAGGCAAATTAAATATATCTAGAGATTCAGGTCTAAACTGAAGATTAGATCACGGGCAGTTTCCACTATCTTGCAAGAAAATCTTAAAATCTATAAGGTGTTTCTAGGTACCTCATTATTAGGGAACACATAAATTCTCGTCGTGTTGATTGGTGTAGGTAGATTAATGAGGGAAAGGTTCAAAGAAAAATATATTCTATATCCTAATAATAGGAGAATCTTGGATCCACAGTAACGATCCTCTCTCAAAGCAGCAATCCACGCAATGGGTGTTTGAAGATCGATACGATCAATATATCAGTGTTCTGTGTCTGTATATTTTGCTTTTTTTATATTTTTGCTTTATAAGTTGTAAGTTACTTCAAATAGTGCTTAAGACGGTTCATTAAATAGGCCGCAAACAGAAGTCTAGAATACATATCTGAAAAAATTAAGTGCATAAAATGAAAACAGTCCAACACAGAATATTTCCTTCCCATTCAGTTTCCAAGAGTTGCCACGATTGGCGAAGTTTTGGAGGAGGAAACAGTCTAGAACGGAAGCTCGTTTTTTTTTTACTTAGGATTTTAGTCGGAGCAGCAGTTGTCTTTACCGCACGGTCCCACCTACGTCAGCGCGATGGAAATATTGGTTCAGAAAATATCTTAAATCTGAAAAGCTAATGTTTTCTCTTAACGCTCAGCTAATGTTTTCTCGTAAGGGAATGCTGTAAATAGTAGTAAATAACGTATTTTTTATATTTTTATCATTTTTCGTTTCCCTTATTATTTCCCGAACAGCCTACACATTATTTTTGTAGCCACCTCTGTCATCTAGTACTTACTTGGGTCGCCAAACTTTTTAGCCTTAGGGCTAGGCTAATAAAATTGCTCCACGAAGTCCCAAGGGCCAGGGCCAGAACCTAACTAAACTCGACGTCAGAAAAATCGCACCTCTTCGAAAATAAATTTTGACTTGGCCACCTTCTATTGCTAGCTAACGTTTTATTGTGTAAATGTTGATATCTATTAAAAGTACATTAAATGAGCATTCAATCAATATTTTTTTTATTTAATTGACATAACAGTTACCATAATTAAACGCTTAAAGCGTTACTGCTTGCGCCGTTATAAAAGGGAAATAAAAGAGGTCAATACAGGAAATGCGGATTAATTCGCTATCGAGATGATAGAGAAAACACACTTCAACAGTTCAATTAAAAAAGGGAATACCCAAGATGGATACTATTGCCCATGAAGTTGCTCAAACATTGACAACAACACAACACTTACCATTAAATTAGATAGGAGTAAATTAACTTTGAAGAAATTTTTGAAAAGGTGCGATTTTTCTGACGCTGAGTGTAGCTCATCGCACCAAGATAGGTACTGTAAATAACAGTATGTTGGATTGCTCCGGACGCTATCGCGGGCCGAATTGTTAGTGCTCGCAGGCCGGAGCTGGCCCGCGGGTCGTAGTTTCGAGACCCCTGGTCACTAGTTTGTCGACTCTTGACGCACGTGTCGATTCTCAGGAGGGGGTATTTTCTGCTTCATTTGATACCTTGTTAGAACCCACATTTTTTAGCAATGCTTTCATAATATATCTAATTACTAAAATTACAGTTTTATTTTTTTAATGACTTGCCACAAATTACTCTTAAACCACCAATACGTTATGCGGCGGTGCTACTTGCCGCAATACCTGTAGGCCTCTTAAGCATTTTTTCTAAAGATCTGATAAATTTCAAGAAAACGTCACTGTTTCCTTTTAATTATTGAGCAGGTTTAAGAGTTAACAATTTAATGTGCGCTAGTTAGTACCTGACGGCAAGAAAGGTTTCTGAGAATACAAAATGATTAGACTCAAAGTCTAGCTACATTAACACACTACCTACTGGTGTTAATTAAGACGGTTACTCTATAGTTATAATCCCTTGTTATTTTCTCCAAAACTGTATTGAACTAAGGTAATTAGACCAGAAAGTCTAGACTACAACCTCTAACGATGTTCTTGCCCCTTAATAATTGTGCTGTAGCTTTTGTCCGTAAAGTTAATTTCTCAGAAACCTTTACATTTGTAACAAAACTAACCTAGCCTGGGGCCCAAGTCTGCAATTATTAACATCATAATCGTGTTTCAATAGTGTTTCAGTTTTGGGTTTAAGAAACAAAAACTGTGTCAAAAAGCATTACAACTCAAACACGATTGAAACAAGATTATGGCAATAATAATAGCAGACTTGGACCACTGTTCTAAAAGACGAAGGATTAATTGTATTTTTACGCGACTGCCCAAAGGAAAAAGAGTGTATATGTGTTCAGGGTTCATGTATGTTTGTGGGTATGTGAGTTTCTTTATTCCATCATAACTTCTAAATGCCTGAACTGATTTGGATAATAAATGGGGTATCGTTAGAATCCTTACAGCATTCCGAGTGACACTAGATATATTTTTTTGAAAAATTACAATATGGCGACTGTAGGACGCCATTTTCAAATGTGAAAAAAGTTTTTTTTCTTCACTTTTTTCAAAAAATATGGGCATCAAATGAAAGGCCACAATGAGCACATTTCAAAACTATATAATTTGTCACTAAAATCTGTAAAATAAAAATAAATAAATTTAGAAAATATTAAAAACCAACTGCCCTGCCAAAAATGAAGACTGCCAAGAATTCATTTTTGGCAGAGCAGTCGTGTTTTTAATATTTTTTAAATTTATTTATTTTTTACTGTATCGTACTTCAGTACTCTTATTACCCTACTTTCTACTATAATTAATATAAATGTAAAAGTTTCTATGTTTGTTCATTTAGTTGTTCGTTACTCAATCACGCAAACACAGCTGAACGGATTTAGATGATGGCACACACATAGTGTGTTCCAAATTATGTCATCCTGGATTAAAATATATATTATATACTTTTTATCCTGTTTCCTATGGCCTTTTCGAATGGCCACGGAATCGAAGAACAGAACAGAACAGAACAGAACAGAACAGAACAGAACAGAACAGAACAGAACAGAACAGAACAGAACAGAACAGAACAGAACAGAACAGAACAGAACAGAACAGAACAGAACAGAACAGAACAGAACAGAACAGAACAGAACAGAACAGAACAGAATAATTATTTATTTTCCATTGGTGCAGATACAAAGTTTTTGTGCAAGGTTTACATAATGAACAATATATAACGTTTGCCTGAACTAGGAAATCCTGTGTTTCAGGCGATTTGAGCTAATAATATTCACAAAAATTAGTTAATCACTAACTTATTACTAAGAGCCAATTTCACCATTGATTTTAAACGCGCTTTGTCAAAAAACAAGTTTAAGGCTGTCACTGTCATAACAACAAAGTAAAATTTGTTACAAAAATGTACAATTATGTTATAAACAATGCCTTGTTAAATCTTGATTAATTTTTTTTAATGACCTGGTGAAATTTATTTTTGGAATAAACGGGGAACGGGGTATCAAACTCGATACTTAAACTACATTACGTAAAATGTTATCTTAATCGCGCTTAAAATCAATGGTGAATTTGGCTCTTAGGCAAATATTTTTTTCTCCACAATAAAAGTTTTTGTTAAAGTAGGTACACATACATTACAAATTATTCTTTGATTAAAACTTACTTAAATAAATATACAATTTACTATTTTAATACAACCAATAGTCTCTCTTTATCTTCATAGGACATGCTTTGTATGATATTTTTTAGTTGATCTTACAATTTCTAGAATTGAGCGGGTAGATGTTTGCTATACGATTTAATCTATTGTACAGCAGTGGGCTCAGGAATAAATATTTTTTTTTGTAAAAGCATAATTAATAGATAGAGTGCATACTATATCTTTGCGTCTTTTATTAATTATGTCAGGGCTAAAAGAAAGTGCTGAGTGCTGTTTTAATACAACGTGCATTATAAATAATTGTCGAACTGTTAACAAATTACAAGACTTATACAGAAGGTTAGTGGGAAATAGAAAAGGGCGGGAAGTTGACACTTTGAGAATCGCTCTCTGTGCTCTCTCTGTGGTTAGTATCAATTTTTTACTTGCACCTCCCCATGTCGTGATACAGTAAGTTAATACTGATTCACATAGTGCAAAATACACCTGCCTTATTATTGTCGGTTCACCAATATGTCGTAACTTTTTGAATACAAATATTAACTTACGTAATCTGCTATTTAAAGCCGCAATATGTGGCTAAGGCCCTCCGCTGCCTTGAGCGGGATCCCGGCGCGGGTACACGGTGCGGGAGCCCGTCGTGAGGACCCGCGCCGTGCTCCGTCGCGGACAAATAGCTCGTCGCGGGCTCGGACACGCAGCGCTGCTCTATGAATATACAAGAAACAGCCTCGCTCGCGTGACCCGTCGCGCGGGACCCGCGAGCGTGCTCGCCGCCCGCGCCACGTGCGGCGGGCAATCCGCCATACGCAGCGCTGCTCTATGAAAATACAAGAAACAGCACCCGGAGCGGACGCCCGCGCCGGGATCCCGCTCAAGGCAGCGGAGGGCCTTAAAAGAAAGAGTTTCATCTAATATAATACCCAGGTATTTAATTTTATCTGTTTCTTTAATTTCGGGGCACATACATTGGTTATCCATATGGACTCCACAATAATGGGCATGTAGTGTTGGGTTAGTGTTAGAAAAATATTGTTTACATCATACTGCTCGGCAACTAGGATTTACTAGTATAGTAAGAGGCCGTGTAAGTTGGCATGTGCAACACAGTGCATTGTTTAGATAGAACGTTCCATTTTCAAATCACTTTACAATTCAAGCATGGGTGAATGCTTTAACTGTAAAGTAACTTTACAATTCAAGCTATGTCAAACTCCTTAGTGAACCAATCTCTTTTCTTATATTATAAACTGTGGAAACTTTTTACTGAAAAAAAAACAATATATATGGCGGCATTTCATTTCCGTTCAAGCTATGCAAAACTCCTTGGATTTTGATTTTGATTTTGATTTTGACTTTGATTTTGGTTTTGATTTTGACTTTGATTTTGATTTTGATATTGATTTTGATTTTGATTTCCGATTTTCGATTTTCGATTTTCGATTTTCGATTTTCGATTTTGATTTTGATTTTGATTTTGATTTTGATTTTTTTTTATTTTTTTTTTTAATATTTTTTTTTTATTTATTTATTTTTTTACTTTTTTTTTATTAAATTTACCTCGCATGAATGATGTAAAGTAGTATGCTTACCTCGGTTGTAAGTAGCTATTACACCCTCGAACTATATTCGCCCTCGCTCGCTTCTCTCGCTCGGGCGTCTAAATATCTCGGGTGCACTCGATCCATTAGCGCCCTTTGCGAGCTGCGCTCGCACGGGCGCCAAATTGGATCTTGTTCTGTAATAGCTCACTTACGTCCCTTGTGTAACAAACTACTATTACATCATACTGCTCGGCAACTAGGATTTACTAGTATAGTAAGAGGCCGTGTAAGTTGGCATGTGCAACACAGTGCATTGTTTAGATAGAACGTTCCATTTTCAAATCACTTTACAATTCAAGCATGGTGAATGCTTTAACTGTAAAGTACACTTTACAATTCAAGCATTTAAAACTCCTTAGTGAACCAATCTCTTTTCTTATATTATAAACTGTAGAAAATTTTTACTGAAAAAAAAAAACAATAAATATGGCGGCATTTCATTTCCGTTCAATCAAGCTATGCAAAACTCCTTGGATTTTGATTTTGATTTTGATTTTGATTTTGATTTTGATTTTGATTTTGATTTTGATTTTGATTTTGATTTTGATTTTGATTTTGATTTTGATTTTGATTTTGATTTTGATTTTGATTTTGATTTTGATTTTGATTTTGATTTTGATTTTGATTTTGATTTTGATTTTGATTTTGATTTTGATTTTGATTTTGATTTTGATTTTGATTTTGATTTTGATTTTGATTTTGATTTTGATTTTGATTTTGATTTTGATTTTGATTTTGATTTTGATTTTGATTTTGATTTTGATTTTGATTTTGATTTTGATTTTGATTTTGATTTTGATTTTGATTTTGATTTTGATTTTGATTTTGATTTTGATTTTGATTTTGATTTTGATTTTGATTTTGATTTTGATTTTGATTTTGATTTTGATTTTGATTTTGATTTTGATTTTGATTTTGATTTTGATTTTGATTTTGATTTTGATTTTTATTTTTATTAAATTTTTATTTTTTCATTAAATTTAGGGGAATATATAATTGCACTTTAAAAATAATGTAACACACTTTAAAATGTTTAGCTTCAAAATTTATTGAATGCACTTTAAAAATAATGGTTTCCACTATAAATATGCTAAGCTTTAAAATTAATACTTTGCACTATACAATTTAATTGTTTAGCTTTAAAATTAATACTTTGCACCATACAAATTAATTTTATAACATTAGTACATTGGTAAACAGACGACTAGGTGCGACGACGAGCGGGCGCATCGAGAGGGGAGGTGAGGAGAAGGTTAGGTTCCATTGCGACCAACAACGCTAGAACCTAGAACCGACTTGTTGAGACTTGCCATCTCATTAGTCTGACATGGTTTGACAGAAATTAAATGATTTCGGAGTTGGGACACAGTTATAGTGCAAACCATTATTTTTGTCGTGATAATATTAATTTATAGATCTATTATTATTTTAAAGTGCAAACCATTATTTTTGTAGTGATAAGATTAAATTATAGGTCTATCATTATTTTAAAGTGCTGATATACAATTTTAAAGCTGTTTTCATCAAATTTAAAGTGCTATTAAATACATCCCTTAAATTTACCTCGCATGAATGATGTAAAGTAGTATGCTTACCTCGGTTGTAAGTAGCTATTACACCCTCGAACTATATTCGCCCTCGCTCGCTTCGCTCGCTCGGGCGTCTAAATATCTCGGGTGCACTCGATCCATTAGCGCCCTTTGCGAGCTGCGCTCGCACGGGCGCCAAATTGGATCTTGTTCTGTAATAGCTCACTTACGTCCCTTGTGTAACAAACTACTATTACGTACAGAAAACTTAATATAGTTAGTTTTTTCAGCATTTAGTGTTAAAAGGTTAGATTGAAGCCAATTATTTACAACATTGAATCCTCGTTGCGCATACTTGTATACTTGTTCTTCCGAGTCAGCCGCGAAAAGAAGTACAGTATCATCAGCGTAAGATATGAAAACAAAACCTAATAATTATATCGGAATCCAGTTTAATAAACAGATAAGTGCATAATGGATCAACGTTGCAAACTTCTCTATAACATTCTCGTTTAAGAGTTACTTCATAAGTAGTAGCACTTTATAAGTTTCTGCTCATATAGCTTAAGTAAGACTAACTGCTGCTTTAAAGAACCAACTTGGGCAACTTGTGTTAACACTATAAAGTCTGTTTGTCGAGTTCGTATATTAAATAGTTCACAATGTTTAACCTGTTAAATCTTGTTGAAATTATTAGGTACTAGGTAATTAAAATTATAATTGTAATTTGTCCTACCTCTGCTTATTTTGACTTTTATTTAATTACAGCGACGGATAAACTTAAGTAAGATGAAATAATTATCAAGAGACACAAGTCATGTTTCCATTAGAATATTTACCTAGCTGTCGCTCGTGACTTCGCCTGCGTAGACATTTATTTTTCTATCCCTCGGGAACAGTGCCTACTGTTTTTTTGAATGAGTCATTTCATGATGATCGGTTAAGTTGGTAACTTGCGCAAATAACAAAAAACACACTTTTGCATTTATAGTATTTCTAATACCCTTTGCAGATCCGTCGAACACCTGTACCTGGTGCCTAAGTCTGCTATTGATAGCTAGTGATGCACCGATTCCTGTTTTAGAGATTAGGATTAGGATTATCGCATGTGATAATCACCGATTAGGATTAAGATACGAATTAATTCATACGTACGTTCGTGGTATGTTTGTTCGTACGTAGATTAATGAAGTGAAATGGTGCCATAAATCACTCTACTACATTTATTTCCCGATTAGGTAACGTATGCAGGATATAAATCTGAGAACTGAGCCATTTTGGATCAGTATAAGTTGCCTCACTTTGCATACAAGGACACGGCTTCTAGGTGTAATTATTCTAAGGTAATAACGTAGTTCCAGTTTTGGCCACCGGATCAGATAATTTTGTTCAGTCACCTGCGGCAAAGGTCGAATGAGGATCAGTAACAGGTTTGAATCCTATAGTTTTATTGATATAATATAAACACATTTTGATAGCTATGAAACCTAGTGAAATAATTTTTGAAATCCGTTAAGAAATGGTTGAGTTAAAAGGATTTGAAGGAAATGCCAAGCTCAATGCAATATGTGCTTATTCACGTATGACATAAGGTTCGCGTACGTCGCGATGGGACCCCCGAAAAACCAGTGTTTTAGCTCTTATAACTTCTCAGGTTTAAGAGATATCGTAAATTTTTTTTCACAGTTAATCATGTGGTGGCATAAGCTTTCTTATTAGCCACTAAACAAAAATCGTTACTGATCCTCATTGCCATTTAGACGTCAGATTTTTGCCGTGCGGCGAAAGTTGTGCGGCTTTATTCGTCCATGTAATTATACCACATAAGGTATACGTAATTTCAATAATGTATTATTAGAAAAAAAGACAGAACACTGTTAAATTGTCGCACAAACAAAAGGAAAATTGAAATGCCATAACAAATTGGCCCTATTACAGAAAAATATCGGACGAGAGCATACGATTCCGCAAACAAATAAAATTAGGCATGGTTCCAAGGTTTTAAGAAACAAAGAACAAATCTGCGACTTGTGCCAAAATTGCTGGAACCTTATCGCACTTTGGCCGCATGCACCTTTCGCTTGCAATATTTGAAATATATATCGTGAAGCGCATATCTCTCTAGACATTTGATATGTTGATTCATATAAATTTTTGTTTGAGACACACTGTTTTTATGTTGAACAAACATTTAAAAGAAAATTCATAGAATTTAATAATACGTTGAGCATCACAACTTGAACATAAAACAAAAGGCTTATTATACAGGTTTTCCCAAAACTTTGCCACACCGAGGTTTAACCGACCTTAAATATTGAGGATAGGGCAAACTTTACTGAAAGAGGATTGAAGTGCATTAATTTCAATTTCCATAAAACTTTAAAGCAACACACCACTGTGAACGTGTAGACTTTGGTTTTTTAAGTAAAACAGTGTTTGTTTGGGCATTTCATCAGAGTATTTTTGCAGGCAGGAACTACATATGAGTTATTGAGTCTAATTTACGAATATTTTTATCTTTTATTATTGAAAATAAGGTAAAAATAGCGACAATAAAAGAAAAAAAAACCGGCCAAGTGCGAGTCGGACTCGCGCAAGAAGGGTTCCGTACTAAAAAACGGCAAAAAAATCACGTTTGTTGTATGGGAGCCCCCCTTAAATATTTATTTTATTCGGTTTTTAGTATTTGTTGTTATAGCGGCAACAGAAATACATCATCTGTGAAAATTTCAACTGTCTAGCTATCACGGTTCATGAGATACAGCCTGGTGACAGACAGACAGACAGACAGACAGACAGACAGACGGACAGCGGAGGCTTAGTAATAGGGTCCCGTTTTTACCCTTTGGGTACGGAACCCTAAAAAAGTATTTTCCCAAAAACTTATTTCTGAATATAATATCTGTATTCAGTACAATATATTAATTGTTATTCATGTAGGTTCTTACCTTTTTCGTTTTTAATAAAAATAAGGTTTTAAATCATCATTGCTTGAAACCCATTGCTGCATTTGTGCTATCGGGGAACACAGACTGCGAAAATACCTCTAAGGTACAGGAAAATGAGACACAATATACAGGGTCATTTTTGGACCCTTTTTCAAATTTTGTCAGGTCATACTATAACAGCAGTACAATCGATTTGTGAAGTAAAAAAATTTTTTTTTTACATTTTTGTCCCAAACTTTTCCCTACACAAATTGAAAGAAGGGGTTTTTGGAAAAACAACCCTAGTAAATTTTGCAGGAGAAGAAAAAAACAGTTTATGAAATGATTGACATCGGTTGTTTTAGGCAAAAACATTCGCTGTTCTTTCAATATGCTTGACTTTGGTTCTTTTTCCAAATACGGAACAAACTTCTACAAGGAATATCTACTGACTGGAGCTGTTTTTCTAAAACCTGAATTTGACATTGGTTGTTTTTCTAAAAAGCCCTTCTTGTTGTCACTGTTTGCGCATCGCACGGTCGACCCGCGCGAGCCCCCTCCCGCCACCCGCCTTCCCCCGCTCGCGTCGCTTGCGCGAGGGTGAGCGTGCGCGCCTAAATTTTTTGGACATAAAAAGTGGCTGAAAACTGTGAATTAAAAAAGAAATAATTCATAATTATCTCACCAAATTTTTTTTTATTACTTGCTTGAACTAATATTTGATTTTGTAAAGAGGTCGCAAAATTACCCTGTAGATAGATATTTCATTGTTATCCGGCCACGTACCCGCGTGGGCTTACATATTTTCGAAGATTTATTTTGTAGATTTTTATTATTTTACGCGTTTCTTACTTAAGCTCACTTAACTTTTTACTTTTATTTAGGCCCGTATTTATACCGGTCTCAACTTAGAGTAAGACGGGCTTCTACAGAAAGAGAAGCCATACGAAGCGTTTCCCCTCTGCCGAAGTACAAGCCCAAATGGGCATACGCGTTAGTAAAACCAGTTGCGCCCGGATTTCTTTCTAGACCGAGTCCAGTCGCGCATGTGAACGCTGCTCTGTTTAAAATGTCGAATTGATGAGTTTTTTGCTGTTAAAAGAGATCTTGAACATCAAGTATACAAAAAGACGGTTTTACATTTCACATAAAAGTAATTTTTTATCGTATTATTGCTATTTGTTTACATTTAAACATTAAATTCGTATATTTTATTCTTGATTAGTTGTCAAATTTGTTCAGTGACATCGGGTCTGCTAGTCCATGGCTCGTCCGTACAAATTTCAGATCTGTCGCTAGATAAATCCGAGTTCTCGCCGATGGGCAACTTAGTGATGTTACCGTTAAATAATGTTTGTCGATAAAGTGTTGGTCAATCTGGCCCTGATTCTGCGCCAAATTCATTTGCGAGATTTTTGCATGATTTGCTCTGCACTGATGTGAGCTCGACAGATATCGCGAAATAAATGTCGAAATAGTAGATTATACAACAAGTGAATAAAAAGGGAATTTAGTTCGAGGGACTAACGCACAGTGGATTTTGGAACCCGAAAAAGTGACATCGTCGAGATAATTCCAAAATCTGTTAGTTCTAGTTATTTGTAACTCACGACGAGAACTCCCATGTGCTGGTGTCTAGATTTTTTTCTAGACGAATTTCTAAAATGCATAAAACGGGCGAAAAATTTTGGAAAATCCTTTATTACTCCTAAACGATATCAGCGATTGTAAACCTGATAACATACTATTATGAGCTTAGTAAACACTCAAATAATTATTGCTTGATGGATCAAACATGTTCAAATTTTCTCCAGATATTTTGGACTTTCGATCTGGCAATAGCAACATGAGTGGTGAATAACAACGGCGACATTTTTGATAGAAAAAATAGGTAACTAAAATCAAAATGACCTTATTAGTTTTATAGAAAAGTGTTCTAAGAACAGGCCCAATAAGTTCATTTTCATTTTTTTAAATTTTTCTATCGAAAATGTAGCTGTTGTTACTCACCACGCAAGTTGCCAATGCCCTAAATGCCCAGTTTACCAGTTTTTTACTTACGTACATTAATAAAATACGTACTTTTTACTTCTATTATTATCAAAATTAAATTATAAGTTCTTGACTTGACCACGACTATGTAACCGCCTCCTGGTGCCAAAGCTGGATACGCCCTTGATGGTAGTACTGTCATGGAGCGATGTTCAGTGTCAGCAGCCTGAGCCCAACTTCCCTGGGTACACATTAGTCCCAACCCAATCACCTACACTCTCGAGCTTTTTGTATAAAGCTCAAGCGTATAAAAATTACCTCTTTGTTGTTATTCACCCCATCGTAAAATGATTGAGTTTGTAACCTTTATTCCTTTTTCCGTATCGATATTGCTGCATCGACAGTTGAGCCCAGCCCTTTATGTCAAAAACGTGTCATATTTTGATGTGTGCCTCATCCGTACACAAATTTTTGCTGTTTTGTTTTATTTTTTATGTGTGAGTGTCGTCATTACAGTGTAGTTTTTGTATGTGGGTATGCGGAACTGCACTTGTGTGCATTTTCCCCCCCCGCAAAAAATGCCAGAATAATTTGAATAGAGTAATATCGCTAAGGCTTCTCCCTTCGTGACAAACGAAGCCTTTTGTTGCTCGAAGGGTCTCAACGTTGAGATCCTACTTGAGATGCTATTTCTGACAGCATTTTAAGTACGATCTTAAGATAGTTCTTAACGTTTTAAGAGCGGTTTACAAATACAGGCCTTAGTGATGGTGCTGCTATTGTCAGCTAGCCCCACAAATACAAATATTTGTAAAGTCCTAAAAATGTATATCATAAACAAACAAACAGTATGTCTTTTTATGAACCCATTCTCAAGTGGGATCACAAAAAGCGATTCTGACCGTCATCGGAGAGCGAAAGAACCCTTTCTTTATCGGGTAGATTTATTGCTAGTCTGTGTACAGTCAGCAACACATCTAGTTAAGAACAACAAACTGACAATAGGTATCTCATTCAATTTTTATCTTAACGACTGTAACCACAGAATACATAATGTCTGTAACTTGAAGGTTTAAAGAAGGATGACCACTTCCCATACAAACGTTGACCTTTTAAACAGCAGCTTTTTTAAAAAGCTGATGTAAAATGATAATCTATACATATAATAAAACAGAAGATTCTAAATGTTTGTGCGCAAATAACTCAAAAGGCTCTGAACCGATTTTGATGGGATTTTCACAGTTTGGTAGCATAGGGTCCAACTTAAAACCTAGGCTAAGTTTCATCTAATTTGGGTGGGTAGAACCTGGGGAACGGCTTGAACTCTCCGTAGTACTAGACTTCATACACTAAGGAGATCATTTAAACTGGTCGCCTTATTGTTAAAATCGCGGGCAAAAGGGATACCTACCTGGGGATTTTTCTATTGTCTATGCCACGGTAAAGAAATTTCTCTACCGTGTCCACGCGGACGATTTCGCGGGCGGAGGCTATCCAGATTAAAAGTACTGTTCTCGAGGGATAGCAAAAAAAACTTTCCACGCGGACGAAGTCGCGGGCGGCCGCTAGTGAAATTATATTTGACCAGTGGCTGCCCACGGTTTCACCCTTGTGATTCCCGTTCCCGTAGGAATATCGGGATAAAAAGTATTTATGTTTTAGTCTAGGGCCTAGACTAAATTTTTATCCTACCTTTTATCTATAGACTCTAGGCTATCTACTGTCTGTGTGCCAAATTTCAACCATATCCGTTCAGTGGTTTTTGCGTGATTGAGGAACAAACATCCAAACCCACAAACTTTCACAATTATAATATTAGTAAGATTAGTTGCTATGACCGCAGGACACTAGATTTAATGAATTTTAATTTGGCAATCCTACTAATATTATAAATGTGAAAGTTTGTGGGTTTGGATGTTTAGATGTATGGATGTTTGTTCCTCAATCACGCAAAAACTACTGAACAGATTTGGTTGTAATTTGGAACACAGATAGTAGATAGCCTAGATTAAAACATAGGACACTTTTTATCCCAATATTCCCACGGGAACGGGAACCACGCGGGTGAAACCGCGGGCGGCCGCTAGTAAGGCGTATATTTCTGACTAGCGGCCGCCCGCGGTTTCACCCGCGTGGTTCCCGTTCCCGTAGGAATATCGGAATAAAAAGTATTTTATGTTTTAATCTAGGCTATCTACAATCTGTGTGCCAAATTCCAACCAAATCCGTTCGGTAGTTTTTGCGTGATTGAGGAACAAACATCCAAACATCTAAACATCCAAACATCCAAACCCACAAACTTTCATCATCATCATCATCATCATCATATCAGCCACACGACACCCACTGCTGGGTATAGGCCTCCCCTAAGGATCTCCACGACGATCGGTCCTGCGCTGCCTGCATCCACTGGCTTTCCGCGACCTTCACCAGATCGTCGGTCCACCTTGTCGGGGGCCTACCCACGGAGCGTCGTCCGGTGCGCGGTCGCCATTCCAGAACCTTTCTGCCCCAACGGCCATCGGTTCTTCTCGCTATGTGTCCCGCCCATTGCCACTTCAGCTGAGCAATCCTTCGAGCGATGTCGGTTACTTTAGTTCTCCTGCGGATCTCCTCGTTTCTGATTTGATCACGTAGGGAAACGCCGAGCATGGCTCTCTCCATTGCACGCTGAGCGACCTTGAGCCTCCTTATGAGACCCATAGTTAGCGGCCACGTTTCACTGCCGTAAGTCATCACTGGCAACACACACTGTTCATAGACTTTCGTCTTGAGACACTGAGGTAAGTCGGACGCGAAGATTTTTCGAAGCTTCCCGAATGCTGCCCACCCGAGTTGGATTCGGCGAGAGATCTCTTTCTCGAAGTTGGACCTACCTAACTGGACTGCCTGTCCTAGGTATACGTAATGGTCAACAACTTCAAGTGTAGTGTTCCCAACATGAACTGGAGAGGGTACAACATGGGCATTTGACATAATTTTCGTCTTTTCCATGTTCATCCTAAGACCCACTCTTTGGGAAGCACTACGGAGATCTTCGAGCATTGTGTTCAGGTCTTCCATGGTCTCAGCCATAAGGACTATATCATCGGCAAAACGAAGGTGTGTTAGGTACTCGCCATTAATGTTGATGCCGAGTCCTTTCCAGTCCAAGAGCTTAAAGATGTCCTCCAACGCAGCTGTGAACAGTTTCGGAGAAATAACGTCTCCCTGTCTCACACCACGCTGCAGTTGGATAGGATTTGTGTTCTGGTTCTGTACTCGGATCGTCATGGTGGCATTTTGGTATAAGTACCTCAACACCTCGATATACCTATAGTCCACTTGGCACCTTTGGAGAGACTGCAGCACCGCCCAGGTTTCAATCGAATCAAAGGCTTTCTCATAGTCCACGAACGCCAAGCAAAGTGGCTCATTATACTCCTCGGTCTTCTGTATAACCTGCCGCAGCGTATGGATGTGGTCTATGGTGCTAAAGCCTTTTCGGAACCCGGCTTGTTCGGGAGGTTGGAAGTCGTCGAACTTGCGAGCGAGACGATTCGTAAGGACTCTCGAAAACAACTTATAGACATGACTCAGAAGCGAGATGGGTCTATAGTTCTTTAAGAGGGACTTGTCACCCTTTTTAAAGAACAAGATCACCTCACTTATGTTCCATGTCTTTGGCGTTCTGCCCTGGACGATGACGGAATTAAAGAGCTTCTGGAGGACTTTGAGTATCGGCTTACCGCCCGCTCTCAGAAGTTCTGTAGTGATTCCATCGTCACCCGCCGCCTTGTTGTTTTTCAGCTGTTTGAGAGCCATACTAATCTCGTACAGGCTGACGTCCGGGATATCTTGAGTATAGTGTCGGGTAAGCTTGGCTCTGGGGTCTTTAGCCTTGCTTTCAACAGGTGTCTGCGTGGAATATAACTGCCCATAGAAGCTCTCGATCTCCCTCAGGATTTCAGGCTTTGATGAAATGATGCGTCCGTCGTCAGTTTTCAGCTTCGTCATCTGGCTTTGCCCAATAGACAGATCTCTCGCGAACACTTTGGAGCCTTTATTCCGCTCGATAGCCTCTTTAATACGATTCGTATTAAATTGGCGAAGGTCGCTCGTCAAAGACTTAGATATCTGTCTATTAAGCTGCCGATAACGATTAGCATCTACTGAACTCTGGAGCCTCATCCTCATCACAAACTTTCACATTTATAATATTAGTAGGATTGGTAAAATCTACATTTTGACAGGTCAGAAATGGGCGTCCTTCTTAATTGAAACAGTTTTATATGGCGTAATGTTTTGCCGACTGTAGGTACATCGCTGATCGGTTTTCTCACAGACATTTTGCTGCGAACAGTGTTGTCCAACGGATATGCTTCCGGGCGATATGTTCCCGTTTCCGAATCCTGAAAGTTGAGAAGAAAGGAAATGTCAATCGGGAAAATATTATTAAGACATATTTGTAAATTCTAAAAATATATATATCAACTTTGTATTAGACTAGGTTTCAGAAAGAAATTATAAAGATACTTAAATTATAAATCTACTTTAGATTTATGAAAGAAACACCACTTTGGGATAGGGTTAACAAAAAAACAACTTTGTCGCTAAAGTGACATACGTATATAACTAAAATAAGTAGTTAAAAGTTAGTAAAATATCAAATTATTCTTAAACTAGAGGCCGCCCGCGACTTCGTTTGCGTGGACAGTTTTTTTGCTATCCCTCGGGAACTGTACGTTTTTCCGGATGAAAGATACCCTTTGTCCTTCTCTGAACTCCTGGTAACGTGTATGTAAAATTTCATGATGATCGGTTCAGTAGTTAAGACATGAAGGCGTAACAAACAAATAAACAAACAAACAAACGGACTTTCACATTTATAATATTAGTAAGGATAAGTAAGGATTTATAAAAAAATCTAGATTTAATTTAACCTATCAAGAAACAAAAAATAAGTACCTAGGTAATTAAACAATATTTTGTCAGTCAAAAAGTAATTACCTATTTAAAAAATATAATAATTATGCACGCTAAATTTTTTCATTAGTTTTCACTGCTCAAGTTATTTTTTGGATATTACTGACCGATCAGAACAACACTACCACTTTGAAATTCAAATTTATTATGTTTTCGCTTCGTGGATACCTTTAACTTCAGCGCGGTGTCATCCCGTAATCATATGTTCATTGAATAGCAGTATGGAATATCGTTGTTGAATAGGTACAATCTCTATTTATCTGATCGTAATAGATAATCTGCATTTGACGACATGAATGAGGGCTTTTCAAAATGACAAAAAGCTGTAGGGTCGATAGATGGCGTTGATAAAAATGTATGTCTCAATGTATTATTTTTTACTAGGTAGACAGACAGATGTAACCCTCAAATGTTTCTCTTTGGGCAGATGTCAGCCAGCGAGCGCTTACTTGCCTCTTTGGTACTGGCCGTTTATTTTTAAAAGCCAATAAGAGCGCTTATTCTGAACACTAGCGCCGCCATTGGAAAAAAAATCATAATACTCAAATAAAGACGAAATAGTGAATTATCTCTCTGGAGTGCACTCCGAACTTACTTTGTGGTACTTTTCATCACTCAAGCAATATTTTTGGGCCTGTAGTTTAGTTTAATGGACTTTTATTGCTAAAAGTGGCCACTTTTCGCAATAAAAGTTCATTAAACTAAACGGCACGCTAGAAAATATTGATTAAGTGATAAAAAATACCACAAAGTAAGTTCGGAGTGCACTCCCAGAGAGATAATTCACTATTTCGTCTTTATTTATGCACTATGATTTTTTTTCTAGTGGCGGCGCTAGTGTGCAGACTGCGCACTATTTTTATTTTTTAAATGTGACTTCGAAAAACCCTCATTTGTGAGTTTTGCTACAGCTATCCTTCTGAGACATTGTGAGCTAAGATGCGACCTCTTGAGTCAAAGTTCTATGACTTTCACGAACTTT
This sequence comes from Agriphila tristella, assembly GCA_928269145.1. Taxonomy (NCBI): domain Eukaryota; kingdom Metazoa; phylum Arthropoda; class Insecta; order Lepidoptera; family Crambidae; genus Agriphila; species Agriphila tristella. The sequence continues at coordinate 34,839,037 of OV743433.1, read as the reverse complement.
AAGGAATTTTTAACAGAATTTGAAGTTGTTAAAGGTTAGAATATCAAAGTGGTGGTGACATTCATCTTTTACATTAATTTTTGTTATTAAATATTGCTAATTAACTACAATTTAAAGTCTAAACTAAACCCTCTATAAAAATAAAGATTAAAAAAACTGCAATTTAAAATTTAATCTATAATCTGATTCGCCATTACAAAATCTCGTTCCACATTTAAGTAAATAGCAACGTAACAAAATAATTATTAAATACTTTATTTTCGCTTTGATCTTTGTTTTCTTTAACTTAAGAACCCGTACCGATTTTGCCTCTGACTGCAGCTCTCTCGCTCGCACATTTCATGTTTTCTCAAGATTTCTTAAATCTGAGTGCGCAATTGAAAAATATGTCTCGGCCACTTTTCGCAATATAAGATTACAGACATTTTAAAATATATTTCAGTTGTTTGTTGCTAACGAACAAAAAGTTATCGTTTCTAACAGTTATTTAATCTGGCAAATAAGGATAACTTTTTGTACTTCAGCAACTCGAAACTGAAATATGTGTTGAAATGTCCGTAATCTTATATTGCGAAAAGTGGCCAAGACACATTTTTTAATTACGCACTCAGATTTAAGAAATCTTGAGAAAACATGAAATGTACGAGCGAGAGAGCGGCAGTCAGCGGCACAATGTGTACGGACTCTTGCCACTATAACTTCTATTCCTGGACCCAAACAACTAATTATTTGGATGTGTATAGTATCGTTATAATCCCATAACGATTTGAGAATGTGTCAGCTGCATGACGCCATTTCGTAAATTGGCTATTGGATAAGTAGACGCCTGGCGCCGAAAGATGTTATTAGTACAATATATTTAGGTATCATATGAAAGGCCTTGATGAGCACATTCCAAAACTATATAATTTGTACTACAACGTATGAAATAAAAATAAATATAAAAAAAGACGACTGCTCTGCCAAACTAGAAATATAAATAACATTGTATTGCAGTCGGGGATCTCCTTAATTAATTGTTAACTACTAACCAAAAATCGGCGGCAAAATCGGTACGGAGCCTTACTTGTAAATATTCTATATCCCTACACTTCCTAATTCCTTAAATAGAATTTCATTTCTGGAAATATCGCATACTCAACATTAAAGTACCATGTAAAAGCAATATAGAATTCACGTCCAGTGTTGTTTAGTCTCTAAAGGGTATTTTGCAAGTAAAATTTAATATAGAAACATCTGTCAGTCAGCTGACCGTGACATTGAGGACCGCCCGTTAACAACAGTACAATAGTAATAGCTAAAGCAGTAATGTAAGTTGGTTACGTTACTTACAAATGGCCGAATCAGCGCACTTCATGTTCGCTACGAAAGCTTTAAATAAGGCCACGACGCGTCTTGTATGCAAATGCAGCTATTGTATAGAAAACCGCCTCGTCAAACACACCCACCCAAAAAGGCGACGCCTCGCAGGAGAGCGTTCCACTGCGCTCCACGAGCAGATTCCGTCAGTAAGTGCGAAAACCGCGGGGTACAACCCGTACAACACACTGAGCTCCATAGTATCGTGCCGGTTTTTGTACGGTCAGCAATATAAGTTGTTTAACACTTTAGAACTTAGTTATAGTAACCTTTTTGTCTAATGTTTCAAACCGTGAGCCACTTGTTAAAAAGATGCTATGACAAAGTACCAAAGCGTTAAGCGACTTTCATTGCTGATAAAAGCGGGAGGCCGTCGTACAACGCCGACCGACCGACACGGAGGCGCGGAGAAAAGTGCTCGAATAGGCGGATCCACACACTCCATCCATCGCCGCGCGCGGAATCCGCCGCTCAGTGTGAGAATCGCCTTAGTATTGTCGCTCACACTCCGCCCGCCCGTCGCCGCCGCCGCTACGCACTGTTAAATATGCTGCTGAATGCTAAACTTAGGCCCGTATTTATAAACCGCTCTGAACATGAAAGCTATCTTGAGATCATACTTGAGATGCTGATTTTTATAAGAACAGCATCTCAAGATTGCTTTATCGTTAAGAGCGGTTTATAAATACGGGCCCTAGCTCAATCCGCGCCGAGCAGCACGCGGCGGCATGACAAGGAAATCGCTTAGCTGAGATACTGGTTTAGTCAATGTACTGTGCGTTAACCCTCCCACGGGATGACCCCACTTACAGGCAGTTGACGTCACGTGCAGTACATATTGTTGCCACAGGAAAAACAGGCACGAGGAAATCGTTACGGCAGATGAAATGGGGTTATTGACAGGTGTGACATTCGTTAAGGAAAAGATAAATATGACAATGAATTGTAAGGTATTATAATAAAGTTGTTTCAAACTTGTATTATAGCGCTTGTCACAAGCAAAAAAAACGCAAATCGATGCAGGTACTGGATAGCCGTTTGGCACACGTATACTTGGGGTAACAACATTTTTTTGAGCCGCTGTTCTTAAAAAATATCTCCCTTAAAAAGAGTTACGGTGTCACGTTTTAGGTATGGGAACTATTTTGTTCTAAAAATTTGCTTAAAAAGCCCTTTCATTCGATACCATACACGATAGGTTAAAGAACAAAAATTGTTTCCCATACAAAAAAAAATATGACACCCCTCTCTAAGAGAGCTTTTTTAACAACTGAGACTCAAAAGAGGTTTCCCTGCGTGATCGAATCAGAAACGAGGAGATCCGCAGGAGAACTAAAGTAACCGACATCGCTCGAAGGATTGCTCAGCTGAAGTGGCAATGGGCGGGACACATAGCAAGAAGAACCGATGGCCGTTGGGGCGGAAAGGTTCTGAAATGGCGACCGCGCACCGGACGACGCTCCGTGGGTAGGCCCCCGACAAGGTGGACCGACGATTTGCTGAAGATTGCCGGTAGCCACTGGATGCGGGTAGCACAGGACCAATCGTCGTAGAGATCCTTAGGGGAGGCCTATACCCAGCAGTGGGTGTCGTGCGGCTGATATGATGAGGCTCAAAAATTGTTTTGATCTCAACGGCTATGTATTGATTTAGGGTTTTCTTTCGATTTTGAGCTCGTACGCCGACCACTGTATTGTAAGGGATCAAAATACTCCACTATGATTGCAGTACTCAATAGCAGTATAAGCGCCAGTGTATTATTTTACTCAATTCCAATGTAAATTTGCGGTTTAAACAATTATGCGTTTGCAGCTCTCGGGTGATTCAATACCACAATAACAGTCGTGTTGATAAATTAAATGCATCTATCTAGTTTATTGTTAACGTGAATATCAAATTGTTACCTATAAAGTGTAGTTTTTAAAAGAAGATTCTTTAAAGTAGTCTCGTTTTGCGAAACTTATATATTCTTTATTTATCTTTAATTGGCCACTGTGCGTACTTTTGCCATTTATAACTGCAGCGAACTTTATTTTACTCAAATAATAATTTTTGCAATCGGCGAGCATTGGAGTAGATGAAGTGTATTTTTTCATTATATTGTACGCATACTATAATATAATATTAAAACAAAGAACTTTATTGGCATAAAAATATATAAAATGGTTTTATTGCCCAGAGGCACATTAACGAAATTGTACTAAAAACAAAAAAATATTAAACACTGTTCCGATAAAAGCGTCATCATTCATTAATTCTCATTTTACATAAACAATGCTATAATTTTTAATTAATGGCGCATTCACAAAACTAACATAATTATTTAGTCCAAAGTTGATTGACAGTCAATTAAGTTGCCATTTTGATAAATGATCACGGAGTTGCCAGATCGGGTACGACAGCTGTTCCCATGATACTGCAATACTGGCATCAGGTGAGTTTCAGAAGTAATTAAAGAGAAAACTTTTTATGACACGATACTGAGATGATTGATTAAAATTAATGCAAACTTTCTAATGTACCCTTTTTATGTAAAAACTTTAACCCGCTTTGTAAAGCTAAAAGATGAAGTTAGCTTAGTTTCTATTATCTTTGTAATCTTTGCTTAGTCTAAGATACGAAAGCGTCGAAAAAAATATCACCCAGCAATATGGCCTTTCTAAGTGACACTTAAAAAATAAAAATAGTACCTATTTGCTTCACTAGATGGCGTTGATGGAAAGAGGAGTGTAAAAATTGGCTTTTAAAAATAAATGGCCAGTACCAAAGAGGCAAGTGAGCGCTCGCCGGCTGACATCTGCCAAGAGAAACATTTTGCCTACCTGAGTACTCTTCGATGCTCAGTAAAAAAAAAACATTGACACATGCATTCTTATCAACGCCATCTATCGACCCTACAGTTTTTTGTCATTTTGAAAAGCCCTCATTGGGTGACCAAAAGACGCACACATTGTAAGTAGTGTGAGCCGGCCATACTTTTTATTGCAATACTCTTTGGACGCGATGATGCTAAAAAAACAAAAAAACCGACTTCAAAAAAACCTGCCTCTAAAAAGCAAGAAATAATATTCAAATCATTAGATACGAATTATCATCGTTATAATAACGTCTATTGAAGTCGGGTGGGGTACGAACGTACCGTACGTACGTATGGGAAGTACAACTTCCTTTTTAATTCTAAAATCCCCACCTGACTTCAATAAACGTTATTATAACGATGATAATGCGTATCTAATGATTTGAATATTATTTCTTGCTTTTTAGAGGCAGGTTTTTTTGAAGTCGGTTTTTTTTTAATATTTTCTTATTTTTAGTGTAAGTACCTTCTGTATTATGTAGTGTAGGTAAGTATATTATTTAAAAACGTGAGATAATCACTGAGAAACATATGTACAGGTCAAACTGAGAACCTTTTTTTTTTTGGAGTCGGTTAAAATTAATACACTAAAGGTTCCCTTTCCAAAACAAAAAACTTCATCTAATTCGGTTCATAAATAACAAAGTCGTCAAGGTAGTTGATGCAAAATCAAAGTATTTTCAAGATTACTTGAAAACTACTTGACCGATTTGAAATTGGGAAATGGGACCATCACGCAAGCAAACTCAATCTAACATAAAAAGAATCATCAAAATCGGTCCATAAATGTCGAAGATACGCGCGGACAACAATAAAAAAACATACCATCGAATTGAGAACCTCTTCCTTTTGTTGAAGTCGGTTAAAAACGCACACCAACCTAAAAAGTTGGTCTGTTTTGTTTAGTTCGTCAAAAGCGCAACACTCTAGATAAAGTGTAGATACAAAGGTTGTAATATTGTTTTGTTTTGTTCAGATATGTTACACAGCGGGGGTCAGCAAATATCAATACAAGGCATATCACCTGCTGCTTTGCTGACCTGATGTAAGTTTCGGATCCATATGCTTACTTATACTATGTGGATTGTTTTGCTTGTTGTTTACTTTTATAAAAATGGAACTTTCTGTTCACACACAGCTTCTAGAATCTTCCTCTTAAAGCGTATTTCTGTATTCTTTTGTGACATTATCAAACAGTGGAACTAATTTGATTCTTTCGCACAAACATGCATCGAATAATCGATCTTTCGCACAATTTTCACGAACTATAATCGTCTTTATTCTTCTGTTGAATTTAATTATAAACTTTAACACGACTCGCACCAGATCAATACTCAGACTGGAATCGAACCCGCGACCTTTGGATATCCGGTCCAATGCTCTGACCGCTGAGCTACTGAGTCACTAGTGACATCGTTGAATTTCTTCTAGTATATCCTACTCTTACGCTGCAAGCCAGCGTTATTTCACCAATGTGAGGAATTACCTTAACATTCAATTGAAATATCTTTCCAGATATTTAGAAAATTGATTAAGATGAAATAGCTACATAATTATATACAGACCGGATATCTAAAGGTTGCGGGTTCGATTCCCGTCTGAGTATTGATCTGGTGCGAGTCGTATTTTTTCTAGGATATTATTTAGTATTGTTTAAAAATATTGCATTGTAAATGCAAAAATCTCAAATTTAAAAACTTTAACCCATTAAAAATAAGACTTAACATTGTCATTCTTTGATATGAATTTACTTAAATTCCTCACAGACGATTCTAAAGTAGCTGGAGAAGATTCTATGTATTTACTTATTTAGTATCATTCATGCTTGTTAATTGTTCAGAACTAGAAAAGGTGCTCAGTCATCCATCAATTAATTGCCGAATTCTTATAGAATAATATTCACTCTGATCCAAGTATTGATATAATATCAAGCAATACAAATACAATTTAATAAAGGCTTTCTCTTCTTTACTTTTCAGGTCAATATTCTGTAAACGTAAATCAGATAGGTATACCTTAGTCTTGGATATCTTTAATAACGGTAGCTTGCTTTTAATATGGTCGAGCTTAACTGAAGGCGGACTTTATACTTTGTTTATCTAGGGTATCTAGGTTTATTTTGCAATAACAAACATGAAAGTTACACATTCACTTCCTAAGCGTAGCTTTCTAGGCGGCACGTGTGCAATCAATGCGTTGTTTTCAGAAGAAAATTAGTTTCTATTCAAGTTTCAATTTTAACTGGTTTCACCAATGACGAAGCAACTTTTAGTTTAGTCTGAAAATTAGGTTAAGAAAGTACAATTTACCATCTTTTTTGTTTTAAATTGAAGAGTTCTGTAATACAAGTATCGTCCTAAAATACGAAAATGAGGAAACATTGTGGGATTCTATCTTTTTTTCTGGTGACATCATTGTGGTACAATTCAAAAACTGGAGACATTATGCACTTGTGAATAATAAATTCTCGATATATTACCGATTTTTCATAAATTATTTTGAATCGAATTTATATTTTCGAATAGGTATCGTATTAGACAACGAACGCAAAACAACAATATAAAAAGTTGCCATTAAATAATTCAAGTTAAAGCTAAATGTATTGTATAGAAAATATATTTTCTATACAATCTATTTTGAATATTGAAATGCTATTAATTCAAAATTTGTATTTCAAAGAGACTGTCAGTTGCACTAACCTAAGCCCCTAGAAAATGGATTTAAGTGTAATTTTCCCATTATTCGTGCATATGAAGTCCTTTGCTTATATAGGTAATCTTTATGATTAATATTTTGAACACAACAACGAGGTATTAAATATCTTATCAAGTTTAACTAGACAGAATTTAATCAAAATTCACTAAGCTCTATCAACGATGTGTTTTGTTAATTAAAATTCTATATGTTGTATATTATTGTTTCACATGTTCCAAACAGCACCAAGCTTCTGGTTAAATTAAATAATGTAATAAAATTATAAGTCATTACATATTTTTGAATCATTTCATACACGATTTGGTATTTTAATGATTTAAGAATGCGTCTCCCGCCGTTGCAACAGAATTATATATCTAACAGCTGTACTTTAGTTTCCATGACATTTGAAACATATCCTTATGAGGCATTTACACGGGTTGATTTTCCGAGCGACTTGCTAGGCGACTTTAGTCGACTATGGCTTTTTATCGACAATCGCTTGTAAAATCGAATCGCATCGTTGAATCAGGTTTGCGATTCAACTTTCCGAGCGATTGTTGATTTGATAAAAAGCCTTATTCGACGAAACGCCTAGCAAGTCACCTGGAAAATCGACCCATGTAAACGCCTCATTAGCTTATTTTTGCTTATTATAGCTCGATAACAATTACTATGCTCGAGTACCAGGACTGCAGCGTGTCAATTTTCTAAAAATAGCTCTAAAATGCGGCAACACTGTCACATAGACACTAGCGCTCGGACGACGAGTTCGCCGATGATCGGAACTACTTTTCTATACAAAAATGAATAAAACACTCCCGCGTAAGCATCGAGAACTCGAGATGCGCTCGACGCGGCGGATGTTGCACGAAAGAAAAGTTGATTCGCTCGTCGCATGCACCGTCGCTGAGCCGCGGAAGTATATCACAGCTTTATTTCCGACGCGCCGTAAAAGGCAGAGGGCGGCGAAAGCGCGGATTTCGTTCACGGTTTGTTTGTGAACGTCTTTGTTTGACGCCTTTGATTGACTCGGCATAATTCGGATCACAGCTTTTATACCTAAGGAATTGATGTTTGATGACTAGTAAACAGGATATATCGAGAGAGCCTCCTCGATATATATCCTGTTTACTAGTCATGTAAACAGCTATTGAATCAATCAAATAAATTTCAATTTCAATCTGGTACAACACTCTTGCTGTACCAGAAAACCCTACAACCCTACAGTTTTTTGCTGTGCCAGAAAAACTATAGGGTATCCTACCTAACTATGAAGGACCTGGCTTTTTGTCATCAATGTCACAGAATACATAATAGTACAAGTCAATGTTAACCAAACGTATTTCTACCACTAGATCGGTCGACCAGAGAGGAAGCATAACGTTTTTGTTACCTACCATGTCAGTGCCATCGTTGCATTTATGTACCTACTATATTTACCAAAGAACATTTTTTTTGTACCTATTTACTGAACAATCGCAATAGCATGCAATAGCCCATAATTATGACAAAGTATACCACAGTGTTCTTTCGGCTTCGACTTCTAAAGCTGACTAAACCACGTCAATACTAGAGCAAAAGGTCAATCGCGATATTCAATTTTGGCTTTATTTTTCAAAACTTTTAAGGGCCCTATCACATTTTTTCGTCGAAATTTCGATTTTGACGGATTTTAACGATACAACCTAGAGAAACCTTTAGGTCTACTAATTACATTTATATGGGTTCGTGACAAAAAGTAATATGATGATTCACTGGAAAGTTAAAGGGTTAGAAAGGAAAATTAAATTTGGTGAACGATTTCTTAGAGTCAACTTTGAACATACACAGAAAGACAAACAAGTACAAACAACAAATAAAAGTATGAAATTTTATTTTTTTATGAAGTAAAGATTATTATGCAATAATTTTTACGTAATAATAATAATGTATCTAGAAGAAATCCACAGTTTATTCTGAGCTTTTTTAGTAGTTTTATGGTTTTTGATTGGATTTTTTTTTCACATATTCTATACATAATTTCAAAATTCCGAGGCCGCTATGAACTATTTGACTATATAAGAGATAACATTCAATTTTTTTATTTCAATTGTTTAGCACAGTTGTTCAATCCATGAGCTCAAAAAAGTGCCTTCGCGCATTTTATGAAAATCTTTCTCTGCAATTTCGAGTTTAATTACAAATTTTCAAAAAAGCGAGGCCGCTATGAACTATTCCAATAGCTATTCTGCACTATTCAAAAAGTCAAAAGTGTTAATGTATTTTTGTTTCTGAGATCGATAACGCCAAAATTGAGCATTTTACGCAAAAATCACAGTCGAAATGTAACATGCCTCTTAACGTGATCTTTAAAAGATAAAAATCATATCGATTTAAAGGATAGAATGCAAACATTAATAAATTGTATTTTATCGTGTTCAAATGGACTGGTATATCTCGATATAAATAAGTATGGTCTCGCCTGAAGTTTTTCAGAAAAATATTTCCGTTAAGCTAGAGATACGGCAAGGTTGTCGCATTAATTCTGATAGTTAAGGTAATGTTCGTAATTTGTTGCAGGTGAGCAGCGATAATGTCCTCGACTAGAGAGATAAGCTGGCTTCTGTTAAGTGGATCAAAGTGGTGTTAAATAATATATTAATACCACGTGTGGCGCTGCCTTATGTAATTAGTGTAATGGTACGATTACATTAGATGGCTCACCCGAATTCTTGTGCATTTTTTTATCCACAACGAGCATTAACTGGTTGGCGCGATTACACATTCATGCTCGTCACTCGCGGTCGCGTAAGTTAATGGAAAAAACATTTGTATCCTGGTTGTATATAGGGAATGCAACCTCTCAAATGGTGACGTACTGCATTAGGGAGGGGAGATAATATATTTTTGGTCACCCATCCCGTGACCTACCCCTGCAAAAGTTGCTTAACCTCCGCAATCATTGGTCCAGGCGCTAAAACCACTGCGCCACCGAGCTCCTCAATCTTTGATATTTTACTTTAGATAACTTTTTAATTTTTAGCGTTAATTTTAAATCCACCGATTGTGAAACATCTGAAAGATGTTTCTATTGGATGTCGTGGGTTTCTTCCAAAGATGATCGAAAGTTTCTTCACATAAATGAAATAACGCTGGATTGCAGCGAAAGAGTAAAACATACTAACATGACGACCTAAGTAGGGCAGTGGTCAACATACCGATCTACCACGCAATAAGTCCCGGTTTCGATTCCAGGCCAGGAGAAATTGAAATGATGAATTTAAATTTCTTTGACGGGATCTGGGTGTAATAAGTATACCATTAAAAAGTATATAAGTATATATCAGTTGTCTTGCTTTACTTAGTTTTGGGCTAGATGACGCTGTATGAAATTGTCCAATCATTATTTATGCTAGAATCATTTCTAACGAGTCACTTCTATAGTCAACTTCACAAAAGCAGCTTTCTATACACATGTAAGTACATAAAATACAATACCAAGCTAAAAACGTCCTATTGTCTTCAACAGAATATAAATTAATAGCAAGACGTTTAATTAAGTCTGCGGAGACATAACTTATACAATATGCACAAGTCTGTCTGTACGTTTTAGTTAAATTGAATTGGAAGCAGTGACCCGATTGCGTTCGATCACTTTTGCCGTCTGACTCAATTAATTTGGAAATGGTTCCATTTTATTGTAATTTGGAACGTTTTGTAGGATTCATTCCAAATATATTGCATTTGGGTTTGGTGTTTTAGAGATGTGAATTTAATTAACGTACCTACCTCTGTTTACAGAGCTTGTTAAAATAAACTAGACATTGTGAAATAGGTATCCTACTAATATTATAAATGTGAAAGTTTGTGGGTTTGGATGTTTAGATGTTTGGATGTTTGTTCCTCAATCACGCAAAAACTACTGGACGGATTCGGTTGAAATTTGGCATACAGATAGGAGATAGCCTAGATTAAAACATAAGATACTATTTATCCCAATGTTCCCATGGGAACGGGAACCACGCGGGTAAAACCGCGGGCGGCCGCTAGTAGTGAAATAAAGTAAAAAACACTTTTAAAAACTTTCCTAAAGTTTATGCTAGCGTGCATAATGTTAAGCCTAAATTACACTGGTAATTTATAAACGGAACGTGTGTTTGTTTGTTTCTTCGCTTTCAACACAACCGATAATCATGAAATTGTGCATTCACATTGTCAGGGATACAGAAAAGGACGGGAGAAGGAAGAAGGGTACTTTTCATACCAAAAATGTACTATTCCCAAGGGATAGAAAAATAACAGACAATGTCACGGGCAGCCGCTAGTCTTACCATACAATTAGACTCCAAAGTAAAAAACCGATATATATTCATTCCTTTATTACTCCAATGGCTTTTTTTCATTTACTTACTCGTGCTGAAATGCAATTGTAATTTTAATAAATCTGTTTCTCAGAAGTGTCTGTAAAGTTTGCCTTCCATTTTCTAACATTTCCTTTTGAAGTTGAAGCGAATGAAACTCTTTTTGCATTAAAATGCAATTTAGATTCATCTATTTCTATTGAATAAAGGAATTTAATAAGAATATAAGGTGGGAGGTAAAGCAACTAATCTGTCTAGCTTCTTATGGAACGTAGTAAGCTTCACGTCTTTAAATTGAAAATAGTTTTCTCATCCTATCCTACTAATATTATAAATGTAAAAGTTTTTGGGTTTGGATGTTTAGATGTTTGTTCCTCAATCACGCGAAAACTACTGAACGGATTTGGATGAAATTTGGCACACACATAGTAGATAACCTAGATTAAAACACAAAATACTTTTATCCCGATATTCCCACGGAAACGGGAACCACGCGGGTGAAACCGCGGGCGGCCGCTAGTAAAACATAAAAATGCAAGTATACGCAGACGATAATAAAAACTTTTTCGAAACTCTGTTTTTTTAGGGTTCCGTACCTCAAAAGGTAAAAACAGAACACTTATAGAATCACTTTCTTGCCGTCTGTCTGTCTGTCTGACCGTCTGTCTGTCAAAACTCTTTCCGTGTTATTACAAAAGATTTTACAATATTGTTTGACAGAAAGACTTTTTTGCCAATATTGTTTGACAGAGACAGCATCACATTTAAACAGGTGTTTAGTTAAACAGTGTTTAAAAATCTTTTGTAATAACACGGTTTATCTCGAGAACATGTGGAGGTAGGTATTGAGTAGAAATTAAAACCATATATTCAAGTCTACAGTTCCTTGAAACTGTGAAAAAAAAATCTAACTTCTAAGTTGATTTAAAAAAAGATACTGCTGTTTATGCCGCAAAAACGCATATTTTGTCACTCTCAAGCGGGAATCAATAGGATAGGAAATTTGGCAAATAATATTGTCTTATGAGTACTACAAGTACAGGGAAAACTCTGTAAACTAAACATTTTGTAATTGAATCATAAAAATATAGTCTTTATTTAAGTACCTAAAATTTGTACGGAACCCACGGTTGGCGACTCCAACTCGCACTTGTCCATTTTTTTTATAAAGCTAACTAGGCACTCAAACGCTTTAAAAAGCATGCATGCATACCAATAGCGATTAGTCACCCTGGACACTTTGTCCCAATCTACATGACAAAGCGATATAAAATGGCTATTTAAAACTCAATTGAAATGCTGAACCCATACTAATACGATCTACTTTGAATACAAATTACGATAATAAAGTAATAGGTAATCAAAGCTATGTGCTGCATAGATAATTGATTATTGTTTATTTGTCATACTTACATGTAGTGTAGTTTGGTCATTTGAAAGGCAAAGAAACTAGGTTTAAGACCGCATGCACCACTACTTTTTGTCGCAGAAATGCAACGTATTGGCATAAAAGCGTAAGCATGTGTGATGAATACGTTTATAAAACGTGATGCGCGCGTATGTCTTGAAAAAAGCGCATAAATTGCATTTCTGTGTAGAAATATTGCACTACAAAAATCTTGCTGCACGCCCTAGCGAGAAACTGAGGGAAATGTCCCTTTCTCAAAATATATCTATCTTGAAATGTCCCTTTCCCGAAATGTCCCTTTCCCAAAATGTCTCATTCCCAAAATTTCTCTTTCCTATCATAATGTCCCTCGGTTTCAAAAGGTCCTTTTTCCGAAATGTTCCTTTATTTACAAAGATATGAATTTTTTTTGCAAAGTTTTGAAATTAAAATTATTATTTTAGAGTTCAAAATTATGTCATTTATTCTGTCATAATGAAAGGTTCTATAGCTGTTTTTTTATGAATTACAATTTTATTTACCATATGGTTTTGACTGATCCATTTTCCAGTAATCGATGCAATCTATCTGTTGTACGAAGAGGCCATTTGGGAAAGGCACATTTCGGGAAAGGGACCTTTTGAAACCGAGGGACATTATGGGAAAAGGACATTTCGGGAACGGAAAAATATTGGGAAAGGGACATTTAGTGAAAGGGACATTTCGGAAAAGGGACCTTTTGAAACCGAGGGACATTATGAACCTGAAAGGTTAAGCGTTAATTTGTATCAAAAAGCTATTTAAAAATACGCATATTAAATACTAGCTACGTCATTTGCTAACCCAGCACAATAAAAAAATAACTTCATTAGATTAAGCTTAATGCTTATTTAGAAGTAAACAAAGGCTTATATTTCATTTCTTCCAAGGATTTCTTTCGAGCAAATGTTAATTCATAATTACGCAAACATGACTGCCTAAGTAATTATTTTGTTCCAAGCACGTGATTTATGTAAGCGAGTTTTCATTATTTTCTGTTTTATTGTTGTGAGAGAAAACGGAAACGGTAATCTTGAACTGGGAAGTTCTTAATTTTTGTTGTGATATTAAGTTTAAAGTTTATTCAGGGAAATGTAAGCGTGAAATTCTAATACGGTAGAACAACACTTAAATTATAAAAGGTGGTATACTGAAGAATTCTAAGTTTAACATTGTTGACTCTGTAGGGTATTTCATATATAAACTTTCAAGTTGAAAATCTTTGAAATATGTAGTTAACTTAACTTGGAAGCTTAATTTTTTTTTATAAATTTCATTTAGAAGCAGTAATTGTAGTAAATAATTTTATACACTTATAAACTTTGTAAATAATTTTGTCAATGATTAAAAATTTGTTGAAAATCTTTTCATTAGATTTTTTAATTGTATTGAACGTAAACTGGAACGTTTCCAAAAATGTTCTCTATTTTTAGACCTACATTTCATATCGTTTTGTAATTTTCAAAGATTTTTCAACATTTTGTATGAAATTATCAACTGTTTTCGTAAATTGTAAATAGTTTGACGGTAAAAAATATAGATCGGTCGGGTAGCTTAAAAAATCGTGTCATATCTATAGATAGGGTCGTTAAATTACCTACTTTACAATAACCCAGGTTGCAAGATTGGTCGTTTTTTTTATCGGATACATTTCGGAAAGTTTGCAGCGAAATTGCACAACCTAATTCCGCCATCTTCCATCGGACAGACGTACGAATCAGCGCCACTTTGGTAGATATTCCAAAGACTCGCGTTTTGCTTCAAATTTTATCATCGTACCGCTAGTGAATGGAACTCCTTGCCTGAGTCTGTGTTTCCTGATGTGTACAATCTGGGGACTTTCAAATCGCGAGTGAATAGGACTTATAGGCAAGCACGTTTCATTGTAGATAGCGGTCAAGCGCTAGACTTTTTACATTAAAAAAGCACAGGAGCCCTATTTTTGAATCATTAGAATTCCAAATCGTGTATGAAATCGCAAGATTCGTATGCGAATCCCTAAATCGCTATTTTTGAATATTCATACTTGTGAATTTTGCAACGAGTTATGACCCCCTCGTTTTCGATATTCTTAGATACTTTGTAGAAAGAAATGACGTGAGAGAGAGAGAAATATCAAAATCAAATGACTGACAGACAATGACATTATAACTTTTTATTTTAGGTTCCGTTCCCCCGTAACTCAATACCGGTTTTTAAAATCAACGAGTTATGGCTTTCCGGTTTTTATTTTTTCTGCGTGAAATGAAAAACGTTATAAGATTCGAGTTTAAGGGCAACACTCATTTGTATTGTTTCAAAAATACGTAAATTTGGGAGAAATCGAAATTGATTTCGATTTCGTTTTGCTTTCGTGCATGAATTTAAGATTAATTTCGAATGATTCAAAAATGCGTCCCCTGGTCGTTATGCGTTGGGGAGGTAAATCGATTCAGGCTTGGTGTAGCGGCCTGCAGTTGAGCCCGGAAGGCGCGGGAGCGATAAAGCAGTTCGGATGAAATAAACCAACGAAAACGTGGATTTAAGAATATTTAGAGTAGTAAATTGTGCTATTTAAGATTCTTCATCAACTATATTATTAAAGGAGTCTTGTGTTGAAAATGAGTTACAAAAAGAAAATTCCTAAACGTACGCTAACAGTACGTCACCTAATGAAATAGGTAATACATTATTTCACTATACAGTACTTAAGTATTAACTGGAATGTTTTCTAGCTTTAAATCTTGGTTTGCCTTTAGGCAAAGATTCTGTGATAAGTACACCATCCTTTGTTTTCGAATGGTTATTCTAGTATTTATTTATGTATTCTTCACGTTATTAAAAATCACAAGCTTTGATCAAATTATTTAAGTTGTTCAGCATTTAAATACTTTAAAATACATATCCACCAAAATGAGCATCATACCGCAAGTAGCTTCCCCGCACCGAGGTAAACGTCAGTTCCGGATATTTTTGCGCCACAATGTGCCTTCAATAAATCTACTAGGTATATTATCCGTACCTATAGCACTATGAGATTACCAATTTTACCTTGGTCTTTTGGTTTCGGACCTAGGACCATTAGGATAAAATAATAACTAACTGCTGCAGTTAGTCCTACTATGCCAAAGATCCTAGGTACGAAAATGGTTGATAGAAAATATTTTTATAATGAACACATCTGTTCCCCAATTTTATTAAGATTGTTCTTTTGTTTCTGTATTTTTACGTTATTTAGTATCACAAGCTCTGCTTAAATGATTTAACATGTTCGGCTTAAAATAAATACCATATCCACCAAAATTACCTACCATCATACCGCTAGTAACTTCACCGCAGTGAGGTAATCAGTTCCGGATATAGTTGCGCCACAATTTGCCTCCAATAAATATTTGGGATATAGAATAACTAACTGTTGTCGTTATTTCTACTATGCCAAAGGTCTTAAGTACGGAAATGGTAGATAGAAAATATTTTTACGATGAGCACATATTTTGTCCTTCAATTTCATTATGGTTGTTCTTTTGTTTCTGTATTCTTTACGTTATTTAGTATCACAAGCTCTACTTGAAATTAAAAAATACCATATCCACCAAGATTACCTACCCTGATACCGCGAGTAGCTTCCCCACGCCGAGGTATACGTTAGATCCGCGGCTATTATTGCGCCACAATTTGCCTCCAATAAATCAGGCCACTTACCTCTATTGTTTAGCCCTGCCTTTGCTATCAATCCTTTTTTTTTCAATAATACAGACCCTTAGAGTAAGACGGGCTTCTACAGACGAACGAAGCCTTTGTTGCTCGAAGTACAAATCGATGGGAGATATAGAAAAATTACACCTCCTCCATGTAAAGAATAGCTCAGTGAGCTTTGGACCTCGCTCCGCCATTTCGAAAAATTTCGAAAAACTGAATCATGAATAAAAACATCAAGTCTATTATTCGATCCTGCTCACAAAATTTCACGAAAATCGGTTGAGAAATGCGAAACATACGAAAGCATTTTTGCACAAGCTGAAACAGACGCTTCGCTTCGTCAATTTTATTTTATTTTATTGAAGTATACAATCGAATTGAGAACCTACTCTGTTTTTTAAGACGGTTAAAAAGATTTTCATAACGATAAAATCCAAACTTTTTCAAGTTTTGTTTTACTAACAAAAAGTTTTATGCTGACATAAAATCTTCTTTTAATTTTAAATCTTAATATGGTTATTAAGTAACACACTAATTCATATTTTATTTATTGTTTCATGTGGTTAATCACAGATAATTAATATGTAATAATTTGGTTGATTGTTGTTTGTTCGAAACACGCAAAAGTATTAAGCCAAAATTTACGGTAATTGCTGTGAAATCCAATATGAGTGGACATACTTCGTGATGATGGAAATGAACTGGAATATAAAACTAAAACTATATTAATTTTGACTGTTTTCTCCTAGCTATATTTATATCAAATAACTGAATGTCGTGTGTTCCAGTTATTACCAACTATTTATTGTGTTCTTACTGGCAAACCGCAATTTGCCGACTATAAATCATAAGGTGGTTACCGGTATAAGCAAAGTATACCAACGAAGTATACCTTTACTCTATTAGTAGGGATAAATCAGCCCATTTCAGTTCAGGAAATCCTCAATTTTCTCTACATTCTAAGCTATATTTACCAAATGAGGTAAACTTTGCATTTTAAAAACTGCTAATAAAATAAGATAATACTATATTTTAACATTACAAAAATAAGTTTTATCAGCGTAAATTAATTTAATTTTAATGTTAATAATGGCAGTATTATGTACTATTTGTTATTCTGTGGTATTATCGCTTAAAGTGATCTCTTCCCAACAACCTTCGATATGGTGGAATTTACTTTCTATTTTAAAATTTAGTTCGTAGCTCTGTGGTTCCCAAGCTATTATTGAGATAAAGATTTTGATTTTACAGTGCTATTATTATAAATACCTACATAAAAACTACAAGTGAAAAAAATACTAGTACTCAAACGGTGTTAAAACAAAGGTTTTTTATATTTCATTTATTTCATTTTTTGCATCTATAAGTACATTTTGATGGAAATCATACATCATTATAGATCCTGTTGGGCACAGCAATTTAATTACAGTAAAATACATTTACTTTAATAATTTTGGTCAAATTGATAACAATATGTAACTATATTTATTATAATTATAGTAGTACATAGTATGTTACAGAGCATATAGGTACATATTTTGAGCATTTGAAATAGCTGTTTAACTTAGACATTGATTAAATGTGATACTGACACAGTTTTGACAATATTGTTTGAAAGAGACAGCATCACACTTAAACAGTGTCTAAGTTAAACAGGTATTAAAAAATTAAAAATCTATGTAACTACACCGAAAATGATTAAAGCTAGTACTGTATCGTAATAAGTAACACAATTGGAACAATTTGGTTTAACAAGTGTAAATCTAGTACAAATTCGTATTTAGCTCAAGGCTAGTCATAGTCATAGTCACCTGTTTATTATAGTGCCAATAAATAGTAACAACCGGTTAATTAGTATTATCGAGCCAGTAGATCTTCGTATCGGACCAAAATATGTAACAAAAGAGGTCAAAGATAAGTGACTGGCAGATTTATAACAAGCTAGCCGCAAACATGGAGAAAACAATGAGAATCAGTAACAGATTTGAATCCTATTGTTTTATTGATATAATATAAAATTATAGTAATAGCTATGAAACTTAGTGAAAGATTTTTTGAAATTCATTTAGAAATAGTTGAGTTATTAAGGGTTTGAAGGAAATGCCAAGCTCAATGCAATATGTGCTTTATCACGTACGGCATAAGGTTCGCGTACATCGCGATGACGACATAAGGACCCCCCAAAATGACAGTGCTTTAGCATGTTTTAGCTCGTATATCTTCTCAGGTTTAAGAGATATCGCAAAAATTTCTTCACAGTTAATCATGTGGTGGCATAAGCTTTCTGATAAGCCACTAAACAAAAATCGTTACTGATCCTTATTGCATCGCATTTTTTCTAATAAATATGAAATAAAGCAAATCTAGATCAGATAAAATATTGTCATTAGAAATGCTTTAGTAACGTGTATAATGTCTCTCTAAAAATTAACAGATCTATGCAAAATGAAGGAAAAAATCCCTTGACGGAGGCAAGGCAATGCATTTTAACGATTAAAACGTAAACTTTATTATCTTTACAATGATTTTTAGAATCAGAATATAGACAGCTCGTGAGTGTGTTAAAGTTATCGTCAAATGGTAATGCTACCTATTTGTCACGTCAAACTTGTCAAAGGACATCATGCTGGCTGACAATTTGGCTAACTTATGCTTAACCGGTACTATAACAAGCTTGTTATCGTTAAAGTTAGATGGTGCAACCACAGTACATATATATAAGTTTTTTCAAGCAGTAGAGGAGCTAACGTCAATAAGGCTCTTTTGTCATTGCACTCCGTCAGATCGCTAGGGTTGGCATTTTCCGGGGTCTCGTGGAATGCTACGCGCGAACGCTATGGAAACAACTGCGACGCGATGTCACAACCCCGACCAAAGTACTGCGAACTTTGCTTAGAGCTCTTAGAGTGACGTCAGCCGTCAAATTCGAACGTTTCCATGGAGCTCTCATGCTGTTTGAAAAAACTTATATATGTACTGTGGTGCAACTGAGCCATAGTTTGTTATAATTAGAAAAACAATTTACTGTTACGTATGTATCAAATACTACAAATACGTTACCGAAATTGCTTTACTGGGTAGCCATAATTTTTTTGTAAACACAGTCTACGAAAAAAATCTTCAATTTCGCTCTAATCACAAATGAACAAACACAAGAAATCGTTCTCGGTTGAATGTCCGACATCTTGTCTTTTTCCGCAGCTTGGCATCCCAGTTGGTACATTTTCTGGCTTCGTAATTAGTCCTACAGACGTTAGTGAATTGACCTCGAAATCTTATTTCAGGTCAAAAGCTTTGCAATGTTTTTTTTTCTAAGAACATAAAATAAATCATAAAATTGAGAAACACTACATACCTACGTACAAATCCGTGGATGTAATAGTTTATAGATAGTCACAGAAGTGTCTTTATTCAAATAAACTTTAGAATTAAGTACTTTTAAATCGTCTATATTTTCCTACCACACGTTCCAGACTTTTTAATTGTGTCCACTTTATTAATTGTATTAATTGTGTCCACTGTTTGTTATCCTAAATAAAACTAGTGGCTCCATTTGTTATCCTAAATAAAAAAACAAAATAAAAAACGAAAACGTTACAAACTTATTAGTAGGTACACTAAGAATAGATTTATGCAGAAGTATTTAAGAAATATATAAAATTAGAATATTGTTTTTTAATCCCGTTACCTGCAATAAATAGTTAGAACTTATAGAACCCTATGGGTATTTTTGAAGTCTTGTATTCTTTGAAGTTATTGCAGTTAAATTTATCGTTTGGTTTGAAGTCATGAAGTGCGATCGTGGTCTTCCATTACAAAGAAGCGAGTAGTGGCCATTAGGGTAAAATCTTGTATGCCTTTTCGCTTTACATTAGATAATTTCTTTAATAGCAGTAATTGTCGTCATCATTCTGAATGAATTCATCTGTTGTCAAAGTGGATCAATTCGGTTGAAACGTTTATTTTCGGCATAATACCTCTGAATGGCGAAACAAATCAGTCTGGAGCTATTTGAGTCAACCTGTTTTCGGCACTTCCGATCAAAACTTTACCAGTTCATTGACTCAAATTGTAGTTTGCCTTTCCCATTTTATATTCTGTCTTGTTGAGATGTTATCATATCATTATAATTCGAAAATGATAACATAATCGTTATAACGATGTTACAGGAACCAGTGGCGGTACCCCCATACAAGCCGAAAAGCCCGGCTTGCCCTAACAATAACTTACTTACACTACTAATGAATCGTAATTAATAACAACAAAACAATATTATTAACGAATGTTAATTTTCAATAATCAATAATCACAAATTCATTTTTTACAACAACTTATCGAGAGACATTTCGCTAAACTGCGTTACTTTCCTCAATGAACCCTACAAATGCATTTCATCTCCCTCGCACTCGTTGGCTTGCAACCGGGCTTTGCGATCTGTATATATCCGCTCTCTTCTTACTTTAACAAAACTGCTACCGCATCATATGCATACTGCTGTAGGTACTATAGATTCTATGAGAAATACAGAAGCCGACTAAAAGCCTGGCTTTTTGCTTCAATCTGTGACGACAGGTGTTTTGAAAAAAAACAAACTGTTTTGCCTTTATTAGTGTTTTTATGTTAAAAATGAATTAAAACTTCAGTTTAATGATTGATAATGGTCCCTTGTGATGGATTGAAATGTTTATTAACTGTTGTGTGATCTATGAACCTACGAGTCGAGTCGATTCCAAGAGAAATACAAAATAACGTAAGTAATAAACCTTTTCATTTGAGTATTTTGCAAAGAAATATAATATTCTTCAATGTATCGTAATATTGTAGTGGACTCTTTACATTGTTGGTTGTTCTTATAAAAATAAATAATAAATAAGTAAGGTTAGTTTTGCGTCTTTCATTTGAACGAAAATTTAAATGTTTGTTTGTAAATGTTTGTTTGGAATGCAGGGGATAGGATTTGAAATGCCCTGCTAGGCATTTCAAATCCTATCCCCTCTATGATTTTGTGAAATGATTTAGATATTTATTATGAGTGACACATTTTAAACGAGAAATTTAGTTTTGATTACACAATAATTAAATTTGATAAAGCCACGCCATCTAGCATTTTGCGGCGAACTAATTTATGAATAATTAAAGTACGCTTAAGGGTTGTGCTTTTGGTGCTTTTTTGAGAGCTATCTATGAATTCGTTTAGATGGCGCTGGGCGGTGTCGCATCGATATTTTGGTAAAGATCATCGTATGAAAAAAATCTTAAATTAGTAACGAGAAATTGCGGGATGCATTGGTTTTTTGCTTGTATTGAGTTGATAAAAAAATTACTTGATTTGAGGGTTCGGGCTTGCGCTACTATGTAGGCCTGGGCACGCCACTGACAGGAACTACAAAATAAACAAAACATCGTAAACATCTTGTCTAACAATTTTCATACCAAAACAAAAAAAAACATTTGTGGGGCTGTTATAACTTCAGTTTTACAATGGCGGATTTTATTCGCAGCTTTGTCTGGAAACTCCGGTTATTCCTGTTGGTTTAAAACAATTGTTCTCGAGGAAGCAATACCAAAACTTTGCCGTTGAAACAATAAATTTGTCTAGCTTTTTATCACGCCTTTAAGTATTTGTTCTACCTTTCGTCTTTGTTAAAATGTACTCAGTATGTAAATGTTGAGTATAAAAAGATTACCTACGTTCAGACGGAACTTTCTTGTTGTTTTTGGCATCTTATTTTTTTATTGGAACTTTCGACGGCATCATCCCGACTGCCCTGTTTATTAAAACTTACAAGGTTAATAGTTTACAGGAAAAAAAATACAAGTTCATGTAAATTATGTCTTTTTCAAAATATTTTATACAAGACATTATAGTAAAAATTGTCAGACGGAATAGAGAGTCGCCGGAAACCAACAGAAATACTTATTATTTTCCATAAAGTTTTTTTAGAAGTTGTGATTTTTTGATTAACGAAATCACTAATACAAAGGTGTAAGAAGACATATTAGTTAAATGAAAAATCACACGTGCAGCATGTAATTTAATGTGTTTTGACAAACGGATTTGTGTAATAGTGATTTTTTATAAGGAAAATGCTTGTAAGTTTAAAATAAGTACAAGACTTGTATGTTTTGATAAACAGGGCAGTCTTCACAACCCACGACTGGAGCATCACTGGGTTCTTACTCCAGCGTGTAGGTAAAGCGGCGTCCCCACCCCACTTCGAGCCGCGCGTCCGCGGCAGCCGCCTCGGCAGCCCGGCAGCACGGCCTCGCTAGACTTTTTGGTTTTTTCCTACGCGTCCCTATTTAACAGCCGCGCGGCCCGCCTTGCGTACATTTCGCATCAGTCACTATCGAAATGTACGAAGAGGAGGACCTAATTTAAGCTTTAGCGGCTTTTATAATTATAAGCAGTGCTCCACACATTAGAAAGCACCCGCGATGACAGCGTTTTTGATGCGCAGCCGGCCGCGCGGCCCGTCCACACTACGCAGAGACGCGTGGCTTCCTTTGAAGAGACCGACAATCGTCGGGTTGAGCGAGGCCGGCCGCGCGGCTTAGGCCTCGCTCACGTACACACTCCTCACGGAGCCGCGCGGCGCTATTGGGCTCGCCGATTAAGCTTTGCGCACTACACCAGCAGCTCGGACCCACCGTCACCCTCAACCGTCCTGACTTACCTTAGACACGGATCTACCTGCAGCACTGGCGAACGCGCCTACACCCCACAACGCCTCGACTTACCACAGACAGACTAGGGCATCCTGCTGCACTCTGTTACTTGCAAGCTCTCACGCACTGACAGCTGAGCTTTGACTATCGACGGTTAAAAAGTATTTGAATAAAGATGATCATGACTTTGACTCTACTGAAACAGTATTGAACTGTGGCAGACTTGTTCCAACTATGACTCATTGCTTTTAAAGTTCCCAGACGACTTATTCTCAAATGTCTGTAGTGCTTGCTCCATTGTTTGCTGCTACTTCCCTTTCAAGGCAATCGTTTTTGCATATCTCTATTGAATTATTATTTTATAAAGAAATTCCACCACTACATTATACAATAATTTATGGATATCTCATGAGAAATGCCTGACGGGCGGAAGTTGATCAAACATCTTGGCTTGCAATAACATTTTCGAGATTTGTAATCTAAAGTTTTTTAAATAACGCCCGGAAAAAGACAATAGATTTTTCTATCGTTGTCCGGACGACGGAATCCGCGTGGGCATTGATGAATTACACTGACGTGTTAGTACCTACCTATTGATTAATATTTTTATTTTAATAATATGATCTAACTTATTTTTTACAAATTAAAAAACTGCCTTCTGTGTTAAATAGTAGGTATATTATTTCATACCTTTTAAGAGTCAATAACTTTGTATTTATTAAACTAGGACAACTAAAAGGTTCTCTAGAAAAAAAATTGTTTTATTACAATTAACGAATACTTTCGATTCTCAGTGAAAAATAGCTCACGCGCAAAGTCTGCTTTGGGAGGCTTTTAAATGAAAGCTTTTACATTAATAGCCCTTTTTATTCCTTAATGGATTTGATACTATATTTTATTTTTTTAAACTTTATTAAATATAGACAAATGTAGGCAGAAAATATAGGTAGGTACGCTATGTTTTTGTAACAAATGTATGTACAACCACTGTACCTCAGTCATTATGAAATAAAAAAAACACCAAATATAAATCTTTGTTTTCAGCTAAGGCTCTAGTACACGATAGTCATTATATAGAAGACTAGCAACATTATTTCAATGGTAATAAAATAAATAAGTATGTAAGTATAACTCTAGTATTCAACTTACTTCCTCCATTTTATAGTATCGCCATTCCGGAGTAAACGCCATTCAGTCGACAGTCGACATCGGTACGAACTGCACGAGCGCTACGCCGGCCGCCGCGCGCGCCGCTGTCTGACCGTGTTGCGCGTGCATGTTGCGAATTGTGTTCGTTTAACGAGTTACTTGATTACAACTGTCGTTACCTATTATAAAATATTACTAAATATCATATTTCTAAATTAATAACGGAAACAAAAACATGAATTGCTCAACCTGTGGGGAGTCATTTAATGATGGAGTCCAATGTGGAGTCTGCAAAAAACACTTCGACTTCGGATGTGCTAATATCACAGAAACGGGATATCGTCGTTTGGGGCCTGAGAGGCGAGCAGCCTGGAAATGCCCTTCCTGTCGGCTTCTGTCGCCTGGTGCCGCCGGTGCAGTCAGTGGGCTGAGCCTCACATCCCAGGAGTCATCACTGGATACCATTATGACAAAGTTGGAGTCAATGTCTCTGCTATTGGAATCCCTGCCAAACCTTATTGAAGAGATCAGGAGTATGAAAAAAGACGTTACTGCGCTTCAGGAGTCGTCGAAGGAAACCGTCAAAAAACTTCAAGAGTTTGACTCTCGTGTTTCTTCATTGGAAGCTGTTTCTTGTGATTTGGTGTCAATAAAATCTCAGTTAACATCAAGCTATCGTAATGAAATTGCAAGGGACCAGTGGTCACGTCTCAACAATATCGAGATTAAGGGGGTACCGCTAAAGAGAAACGAGAATCTTTATGAGTTAGTGGATAAAGTGGGTGCATGTATAAACTACAAGGTTTCTAAAAATCAAATTAACTACGTGAGCAGAATCCCCACTTACAACAACAATAAAGACAAATCCATTGTTGTCAGTTTTCTAAATAGATATGTTAAGGAAGACTTCGTCGCTTCGGCACGGTTGTGTAAATCTATATCTACGATTGACCTGGGTTTTAGTGGTGAGCGGAGTCAACGTGTATTCGTTAACGACCATTTATCACCGGAGTACAAAAAACTTCTCACTAAAACTAAGCAACTGGCTAAGGAGAAAGCTTATCAATATGTGTGGGTGAAATTTTCAAAGATCCATGTACGCAGAAATGACACTTCCCACGTCATTATAATTAATTCTGAACATGATTTAAACAAGCTGATTTAAACAATTTCCTAGACTATTTTGTGTATTTTAAGGGATTTTTTTGTTTTCATAACTACATTTCATGCTTCAGTTTGTATTGCATTAATTTGTACTGGCCAACTGTTCAAAAAAAATATGTTTTTGTTTTAAAATATTATGTGATATTGGAAGGATTAGAGATCTGCTTAGCATCTGTGCGTAATTATTATTTATGTCCGATTTCCCCAACCATAGCTTCTTATTTATTGGCACGCAACTATTATAATTGTTTAAATGATGGCATAACCTATTTTTTAACACATGTCACTTTGCTTCGTTATGCTGGCGGCTTTTCGCAGCTTGTTGTTGTCTCACTCACTCTTGGAGTGCTGCTTGTAGTGCATATTTGCTCATACTCACACAACCAGTTTTCTATTGTTTGTAATTTCGAGCGTTATCTTATCTCACTGTCTATACTGAATACAAAAGACAAACTATTCAATGCAGTGCTAGTGAATCTTTATAGTTTTTATGACACTCGTAATTGGCTAAATGAGTTCCTAAGCTATTTTCTTCATTCTATGAACGCAATTTTTTTTTTTTAAATAAAATCACCTATATATATCAACACTTCTTATATTATTCTGGTACTCGCAGCGAGTTATCGATGTCTCTTTTATTGCTGTTTTGTTTTATTAATCCGTGCATTCGAAAGCGGAAATATACAAAATGCTATTATAATGACATGTTGCAAAAGTAATGGATAATAAGTTAATATTTTACTATCAGAATGTTCGTGGATTACGGACTAAAACAATTACTTTTAGACGTAAATTAATGATGAATAATTTTAGTTTAATAGCACTATCTGAGACATGGTTAACAGAAAGTTTTTCTGACTCTGAGTTATTCGACAATAGATATATGGTGTGGCGTCGGGACCGTAAGTATGATTTGACAGGTCAATCACTAGGTGGGGGCGTGCTCCTCGCGGTAAGTAAAGACCTGGACGTCGTCCCGCGGCCGGAATGGAATTCCTCCGCGGAAGACATGTGGGTTACATTATCACTTGGTAAAGAAAAGTTACATGTGTGTGTTATATATTTATGTAGTCAAAATTTAGGATTTAGTTTCTCTCAGCAGCTTTCAAATTATTTAAATAAATTACGAGATGTAATTACATCAAATCCATCGGATAGTTTCTTAGTAATGGGTGATTTTAATATGAGTTCAATTCAATGGTCTTTAATACCTAACTGTGGTAGTACCTATTTGGAAGCCCTAAATGTCACCGGCTTTAATGAGTGCGACTTTGTTGATGAACTTCATATTGTAGATTTGCATCAGTATAATCATGTAAGCAATCAGTATGGTAGGATACTCGATCTTATTTTGTCAAATAATGATGTTTCAGTTCTTAATATTATTGACCCATTAGTTCCCCTTGATCCACACCATAACGCCTTGGGTATTGAAGTTGACACTCATTATAACCTTCCCCTTAAACCAGCTCCTCGATTAAAATTTTGTTATAATAAAGCTAATTTTAACGCTATTAACAACGATCTTGCAGCTATTGATTGGAATGCTAATTTAGGTAATTTAAGTTTAGAGGCAGCGGTTGACTTTTTGTACGCTACCATTAATGATTTACGGGCTAAATATGTTCCAACTAAATTTATAAGATCAAGAAATTATCCTCCTTGGTACTCCTCTGCGCTTATCAAAGTGCTCAAAGAGAGGTACAAATATCTATGTAAATATAAGCGTTATGGCATGATTGCTGACAGGCAGTCTATCGTTAGGTTGACCCTCGTATTGATTCTCTTGAAGCCAATTGCTATGAATTATATATATCACGAGTTGAAAATTCAATAAAAGATAACCCCAAACATTTTTGGTCCTATTATAAATCACTATCGGGTTCCAGTTCTATTCCTAATAATATGACTTACGATAATTGTAGCTCAAGCTCGGGTAAAGATATCTGTGATATGTTTTCTAAATATTTTGGCTCAAGTTTTTTGCTTCCTGAATCCAGCCTGCCCAGCAACCCTTGTGCATCCATTTCCATTAACACGTCTAGGCTACCCGATGGTGATATTAGTTCAATTGAGCTGTCGCCATCTTTGATAAAATCGAAGTTATCCAGACTAGATGTTTCTAAATCAAGTGGCCCAGACTCGATTCCACCTATCCTGCTTATTAGGTGTGCTGATCAGCTTTCCATTCCCTTATATTTACTTTTTGATAGATCCCTCAGGGAGGGGCATATGCCTTCAGTTTGGAAGAGAGCATTTATTATTCCTATTCATAAAAAAGGTTCTAAAAATGAAATAACTAATTATAGGCCAATTTCCAAACTTAACGTTATTGCCAAGGTATTTGAAAAGATAGTATATGATCAACTGTATTCGGCTCTGAAAACTACACTTCCATCATCTCAACATGGTTTTCTCAAAGGAAAATCCACAGTTTCTAATCTCGTTATTTTAAATGATTTCGTTACTGAGACTATGGACGAGGGATCTCAAGCTGATGTAGTCTATACAGATTATAGTAAGGCTTTTGATAGAATTGATCATCAATTGCTTATTTGTAAGCTGCAAATGGTTGGTGTCAGGGGAGACTTACTGAGATGGTTCACCTCTTATATTAACAACCGTTCTCAAGCCGTTGCTTTGGGGAACTACTTATCGGATTGGATGTGTGTTCCAAGTGGTGTACCGCAGGGATCCCTGTTGGGCCCTTTGCTCTTTTTGATTTTTATTTCAGATATAGAGTCATGTTTTGAAAATTCTTCTGTTCTTAGTTTTGCTGACGACATGAAGGTTTTTAAATCTGTCAAATCTGATGAGGATGCAGCAGCACTTCAATCTGATCTTCTTAGGCTTGATAACTACTGTAGTATCAACAAACTCGACCTTAACGTTAGTAAGTGCACAGTCATGTCTATTTCGAGGAAAACAAACCCTATCAGATTTAACTATACACTAAAAAATCAAAGTCTTAAACGGGTATCAGAAATGAAAGACTTGGGAGTGATCCATGATTCCGAATTAACCTTTCAAAATCACATTTCTGCAATCGTGGGTAAAGCTTCCAAGGCTCTTGGCTTTATAATGAGATCTTCCAAAGATTTTAAAAATATTAAAACTATTAAAATCCTTTATAGCACATATGTGCGCTGCCACTTGGAATACGCATCTCATATTTGGAACCCTAAGTATTCAGTACACATCGATCGGTTGGAACGAGTGCAACGAAAATTTATCCGATTCATCAATTTTAAAACTCGTCATAACCAACGTGACTACTTTATATCGTGTGCTAAACATCATTTTCTACCTCTTAAACTTCGCCGTGACATATCGGATTTAGTGTTTCTCAAAAAAATTGTTACATCATCCATTGACTGTCCTGAACTACTTAGTAAAATTTATTTTTACACACCTTCGAGAACTTACAGGTGTAGACCATTACTATACCTTCCTGCTGCTAGTGCCAATTACCGCCGAAATAGTTTTATCTACCGTTCCTGTCAGTTTTTTAATAATTTGTGTAAAAATGGTGACCTTGATATTGATCTTTTCTTCACTAGTTTACCTATGCTTAAGAAGCGCCTTAGTAATAATTTCTTTGAGAGGTATGCCTGTTTGTAATGTTGTCTTTTGTGCCTTTTCATTAAATAATTATAAAAGCTTAGTTCCATAATGATCTTAGATACAAAATTGTAAAGTGTGTATATTGACCTTGCGGCGGATGTTGGGCAGATTTCACTCCATTTCTATTTGATGCATTTAAGTTATTTGTTTTTGTGACAAAAACCTGCATGTATAGGTAATAGTCAAACCAATCCAGTGCTGTGCCTATAAATTGTAACCTAGTTTAATTTCAACTCAACTGTATTATTAGCTATACACCTTATTTCTATCAGTGGAGACTTATAAATGACTTTTTGTAGCTACTTTTTTATGTATTAGAATGTATTAGTCGATAGTCTTCCTAAAATTGATAAATAAAATAAAATAAAAATAAATAAACATTTTCTAAAAATATATACAGATGCACACGAACGTTCGCTTTCAAACACACACTTTAAAACTTGAAACATTTTGAGATTCGTGACTAGTAGTCAAAACAGATACACGAAATAAAACGTTGTGAAACGTCAACTTTTCATGCCATGCAGGATGTTTTGGTGGCTCAAATCAAAGCATATTTTGAATCAACTCCAATACACTTTAACGTACTATGTAATGGCTCCAATAAAGATAATGATGAAAAAACAACGAAAAATATCGAAAAAGTGCAGAAGTGATCTTATTTTTCATACTCTTTGCTCTTTACACTAAAGAAAAAGACAGAGACAAATGTTTGCGCATAACCATAGCCTTCTGAAGATATAGAAGGCTATGGCCATAGCCTTCTATAATTGCAAGCCGTGAACATAAGTTTGGCAACGTCTGTTACTGTCAGTTCGTGGTCATGTCGTCGGCCAGTCTCCATACTAAATGTATGGGAATATTTCAATTTTAAGAGGTCGATATTTTTTTTCCTAGTAATCGTGTGAGGTTAAAAATATGAAAATAATTTAGTTCCTTTATTGGAATGCTTTGCATATTAAACAATAAGAAAAATATCAATGTTAACTAGGAAAAAATGGCTGTCAAACATGTCATCTTTTTTGTTGATTTTCTTCAGCAGGGAGTTGATTAACACGCCCTCTAGCAATAAATGATATATCATTAGAAAGGTCTTTTAAAGACAAATATTTGCTGTTAATATACTTTATATCAATTGTTTATACTTTTGGAGTTAAAGGTTATTAAAGTATGAAAGTGGTTTATTGTCTATGGGAGTTGATTTACCCGACCTCTAGCAATAAATGATATATCATTAGAAAGGTTTTTATATGATAAATATTTGCTGCAAACATACGTTCTACTAATTATGAGTATTTTCGGAGTTTTAGGTCATTAATGTTTAAAAAATTGGTCAAGTTCAGAGCGTTATAACTCTCAAAGTACTAATAGTTGACGTTTATTGTAATACAATAAAGTGTTTCGAATTTAAATACCTTTCCAATGATGTAAGATTTATTGCTAGGAGAGGCTTAGATCAAAATGCTCATCGTACTAAAGGACCCCCGAAAAGTTCAAATAATTTGACTCAAACCGTATGTCCTAATAAATAAATAATAATAATAAATATAAAATCTTTATTGAAATAATCTTACATCACAATTTACAACTAGTTTAAACATAGATAATATAGGAAAAACAAATAATAAATAATTATTAAAATAATATTATACTATGTGCTTGACCACATGCGATGTTGCCGTTCTGCTCACTTCATGGCTTGGAAGATATAGAAGGCTATGGCTATGGCATAACCGATCCTTAATCGTATTCCAAATGCGAAATAAAAAATATCATTAGTTTCCAAGAAGTTCATGAACATTCCAAAGAGGCTATAAGTCAAACCTCGATTTAGGGCGGTTGAACCGTTAATTCTTTGGTCCACTGAACAATGTTTGAACCGATTTGTTCGAGAGGAAATAGGCTAAGTGAGAGTGGTTACAACATAGTAAAATCGTTTAAAATAAATCCGAGTATGTTTTTTGTGGAGTGTTTTTGGCTTGTCCATAACAAGACGGTAGGTTTTTAAATTAAAAAGTTAATACCTATCATTTTCATTATGATAAAATACATTAATTTTCTTGTAATTAATATGTTTATTAATAAAATGTATTCATATGACTTTTTTTTTTCATTTTAGTGCCCATAATTACGACGTGTACAGCAACTAATTGTATGGTACGTATTTTTTAAAATGCGGAAAAACTGGTACTGTTCCCATTTTCTCATATTTCAATAACCACTCATCGAAACATTACATTGGTTTCCTTTCCTTATAATAAAATAAAATAAAAATTGTTTATTTCCATTAACAATGTTAATAACTAGATAAAATGGGTTGGAGCTTCCTTTTCCTTCCTTTTAAGCTTTCCTTATAGATATATTCATTCATATTAATTAATTCAATGTACTTATCCTTTTTTGCTTCCACCATACTATCTGTACAAGCAATATCCGTTTATGGCCGCCAAATAAAGCATTTATAAGCATAATAAACATCATTCAGTCAATACTTTATGAGGTACTTGCCATATTTGTTTACGACTGACCGATAAAAAGTCGCCGGAAAATTATATACGAGAAATTCTTTACGATGTTGCAATCAAAGTGGTTTCTGTTGGATAAATTGTGGTAAAACATTTACATAAATATAAGATTTCGTTAAGTCTTTTCTAATTGCGACTACGTACTTAAATGCATCGTCGTTATTTGTTAACGAAAAATTAGTTTTTTAATTATGGACGAAGAATAATGTCTACCACCAGTTACACCAATTATAAACTACTAGCTTCCGCCCGCGACTTCGTCCGCGTGGATATTAGAGAAAATTTTGCCTCGCGAGGCAAAACATTTGCGACGTGTGACAGGCCTCGCACGAGGCTGCGCGCTTGGTGGGGACCCGCGTAATCGCGTATAAAACGGTTGGTCGGATCCTGGTTGAAGGTTCCCTAAGGATTTTCTCTAATATCCACGCGGACGAAGTCGCGGGCGGAAGCTAGTTTATTACAATAATCAGAATTAGGTCCAGAGATATTAAGAGTATCACGTTCCCGTTTCTTTACTCTTTCCCGTTTCCGTCCCCGCCCCCGTTCCCGTTCCTGTTCCCGTGTCCGTCCCCGTCCCCTTGGGCTGAATCATGTCCACCGTGTTGGACTTCAAAACAAATGTCATTTTCGCATTCCTCATCCCATAAAACCTCAAGAACGACATCCACATCGGCTTTCATGTTTACTTACCCCATTTACCCCCTAACGGATGATTTTCAAAATAAGAAAATATGTGTTTGCCTATTTATTTTTAGACATGCTCCTACGAATTTTTAAACTGTAAACTATGTAATGTCTATTTTATATTATTTTTCCATATATAATTTGTACCCCATTTTCACCCCTTTAGCGGTTAAATTGGACTTCAAAATTAATGTCATTTTCGCAATCACCATCCCATAAAACCTCAAGAACGACATCCATATCGATTTCTACGTTTACTTAGCCCATTT
This sequence comes from Agriphila tristella, assembly GCA_928269145.1. Lineage (NCBI taxonomy): Eukaryota > Metazoa > Arthropoda > Insecta > Lepidoptera > Crambidae > Agriphila > Agriphila tristella. The sequence continues at coordinate 34,806,596 of OV743433.1, read as the reverse complement.
ACCCCCTAAGGGGTTGATTTTCAAAACCACAAAATATATGTTTGCCTATTTATTTTAAGACATGCTCCTACGAAGTTTTAAGTTGTAATGTCTATTTTATATTGTTTTCAATACCAAATTTAAATCCAATTTTCACCCCTTTAGGGGTTAAATCATGTCGACCGTGTTGGACTTCAAAATAAATGTCATTTTCGCAATCTTCATCCCAGAAAACCCCAATAACGACATCCATATCGATTTTTAGGTTTATTTACCCCATTGCACCCCCATTTCATCACCATGGGGGTTGAAATTATACCAATACAATATGCGTTGCGTTAGATTTCCATCCATAAGCCTAAATTACAAATCTAGCGATTTCTACTTCAAAAATGAAGGATTATCTTCTAAACACAACTTCATCCCCCTTTTCACCCCTTTGGGGGTAGAATTTTGAAAAACGCTGAGACACGTATTTATTTATTTTCAATCATCAGCCTAAACACAAAATTTGAAGATCCTAGCTTCAAAACTGAGGGACTTTCATACAAACTTTCATCCCTTATTTCATCCCCTTAGGGATGGAATTTTCAAAAATCCTTCCTTAGTGGATGCCTACACTGTATAAAGTATCTGTGTGCAAAATTTCAAGTCTCTAGGTTCAGCGGTTTGGGCTGTGCGTTGATATCTCACTCAGTCAGGACTTTGAATTTTATATATATAGATTGGTCATAAAAAGGTTAAAGATTACCCAACGAGCAATGGGAAGATTGAATTTGAAATTATAAGATCGTAGCGATGCGAAAGTGGCAGTGGGTGAAACACAAAGCGAGATGAATCGATGGCCATTGGGTCGGAAAGGCCCGACTGCGCATCAAACGATGTTCCGTCGATAAGGCCCCCTGCAAAATGGACCGACGATCTGGTAAAGGTCGAGGGAAGCCGCTGCAGCACAGGTTTGATTGTCAAGGGGTAAAAGCCCCTATGGCGTCATGCAGCTGACGTGATGATGAAATCCCAGTGTCTTGCACCGTTTGGCCGAACTATTAGAGCCAGCGTACACTTCCGATTTTTAAGCGGCCGATATAGTTTAATGGACCGTCGGCCAAGAAGCTCATTTTCAATCTATCGCATATTGGGGCAAGACCACATTGACAAGATAGCCATTACTTTGGTGCTACCAAATATCGTCGTATGGGTTGCGTAGTAGGAAGCTTTTGGGAGATCTAGTTACATTGAGGTGGTAGGGCAGGTCTCAGGCGTATACCTATATAAAACCAAAGTATTGCGTCGCTTTCAGGAAGCGTCTAGGAGGTCACGGCAGGTAAGTACATTTCACATATATGCTCTTGTGTTCCTTGTTCCTTATTCGATCGATATGAAAACACAAAAAATTGTTCAGGTAATGATGCCCCATTCACCATTGATATAAATATGCGATCGATATTTTTTTAGCGATAGGTGACCATGTCCAGGGTGGCATATCTCCCAGAAGCTTCCTACTTCGTAAACCAGACGATGATATTTGATATTACCAAGCTAATGGCTATCTTACTAATTAGGTCTGGTTGCAATATGCGATAGATCAAAAATGACCCTGGTTGGCCGACGGTCCATAATCGCTATCGTACGACGATCAATTTTGATAGTGTGAAAGATCCTTTTTAATCGTCAATGCGCTTAGTAGCTGCGTAGTGATTACTATAAACAATAAAACTATCATCGATAACAAAATCCCAAGTGCAAAGACGTGACAGTGTATGATGCTTATCCACTTTAGTTTCAAAGTGACATAAAAGACAGTAAGGCACTAAATTTTTAAATCTCATTTATATTTTTAAAGAGCACGCTTCAATCTCCATCATTTTGGCGTCAACTGCGATCATAAAACAAAGATTGAAAGTCGTCAAAAGTCTTTAATCTAAGAACCCCAATGACACCGGTTATTCGGAAAGGGGAATTTCGTTTGAATTCACAACTTTTAGCTTTACGTTATTATATAGGATATAGCTTCTCTGTAATATTTTTAGAATTTTGTCCCTGTTTTAGTACAGCTGTACAGATGTCAAGTTCAAATACTTTGAGTTAGAGGAAATTCGTTTAAAAATGGGGAATAGTACAGTCTGCTTACTCTAATTGATTTGATTATTAATTCGCTCCGATACAATTTCTTCGTTGAGAGGTCATTCTGTGAAAATAATAAATTAAAAGTAGGCTTTTTGACTAAAAGATTTAGAATGTTGTGAATTGTCTTTTTGGCTAAGACATTTCAATATCTACAAGTACAAAAAGAACGACATGCAAGAAAACAACAGGGAGTTTTATTTATTTATTTATTTATTTATTTATCGTTTTTGGATAGCTAACAGCTTATAAACATACAGATAACAACAAATATATATAACTAAAAGCTATTGACAAGCTACCTAGTTATCTTTATGTAGAACAGCCGTGACGACATAATTTCATTCTCATCACTCAAAATTTAATAATATTTCCCAAAGTTTTCTTAATATTTAAGTTTACATCTAATTGTCTAACAAAATTCACCCAAGTTGTTGGTAACAAACTTAATATTTAAATACTTATTAGAAAGGCGGGTGTTTGGCCCACCGCGTCAGAACTTTTCTAATTTTGTTGCGAGCAAACTTGAGACCATAGGCTGTATTAAATAAACATGCAGGCTTGTTATCTTACACTGGAGGATGTTTATTCCGTAAAAAAATTAGGTAGAGTTTTGGAATAAATCACCTTTTCGTATTTTAGCGATTAATGACATCAACAGCCAGTTTCTAAATCATCGAGAAACTACTGAAATGATCTTCAATTTCTCAATTCAGAAACCAACCGCTAGTCTGTGCTGGTTCACATATTAATTTCATAATGCGTAGGCCCCGATAAATACCGCGTTAGCATCATTTCAAATGATATTCGAATGAGATATTGTCTTCATACATTGAATCGAGCTGACGCTGACGTCGCAAAACGTCGCGTCTCGTGGCTCATCGCACGTGCGATGAAACTCACCGTGTGAAGCCGTACTGCGTTCTGAGCACTAGCAGTTATTATGTACCTATCTTATGTGAAAGATAATAAAATATTCATTTCAGTTCCATTTTTAAATAAACCAGAACTTATGTGACTAACTGTTGGCTATGAAATAAGTACTTTCATTAAGAAAAGACTCGCTTTTCATAAAACATATTCTATTTTACGGAACGTTGCGTTATATCAGATACCTACTTTTAATGTTCCTTCTTTCTTTTCAAAGGCAAAGTTGAAGGAAACAGGAAGTTTGGTCGATAAAGTCCTGTCTTTTCCACAGATCAATGGCAGTGCAACTGTCTATATTTCAAATTGTTTGGTTCATCAGAGATATATAAGAGTTTATATATGAAGAAAAAACGTGCTGTTTTAAGTTGTTTAATACTCACATATTATTTTTATAAGCTTTGAATTGCACACAGGGTCGGCAGATACGAACTTAAAATTTTCCCCATTTAATTTTTCCCCAAAATTATAAGTTTGCACGAAAATAAGTTTTTTTGGCCCAATTATAGAAAAAATATCCCCAAAATTACAAAAAAACCCTACCTACCAACCCCAGTTACACAGTAAAATCGCTTGCATAATTAAAACGTACTATTAACAATAAAATAAAATAAATCTGTTGATAGACTCAATACTTAGCTTCCATTGAGCTGTAAACAATTGGGCCAAATCCTGTCAAATGAAAATAAATCCAATATCAATGTGTTAATAGAGTAGACAATATACCATAAAAAACTATATTGAACTTAAAAGTGGTGTTGAATGTCGTGGCCATGGCTTCTAAAAAGAAGTCGGTAAATGCTAATAACGCAAAACATTTCAAAATCTAATTTGAGTATCAACAATTCTATACAACGAGCTTGTATCCGTAAGTGATTTGTTTAATAGTAATGGTAATACAATTGCATCGGTAAACGCAAGATTATCCTATTAGCATTCTTTAAACCTCAAAACGACTTCATAAATAGAATGAAAAAGTCGGTGCAGAAACTTCGCCGGAATGATTTTCCCCAGTTTCTCATTAGGGGCTAAAACAAAATGTTCTTGGAATACCGGACAAGTTTCTTCGACAAACTGACTTCTGAATTACGTCTTCGCTTGCTGCGATATTCTCAGATGCTATAGAACAGAAACCATACTTTTGAAATGCGTACCTACCATTAGTGTGCGTAAGTATATGCTGCTTGAACCAAGAGTTGTTTAGGTCTTTTGCATATTGTATCGTAGCTCTAGAATATTCCTTTAGAATTATTAAGAAGCTCATCTCTAATATAGTATTTTACAGATTTCGCGTAGATCTTCTGAAGCTATTATCCTATTTGTTCGCTAACTCAAACCATAAAATTAAGTATTACAAAGCTTATTTAGAAGATTGACAAGCTTACGACTCGTAATAATAGTTTCATGTTTAATTTTAAACTTTAAGTTAGCAATCGAATAGAAGTTGTCCATTTAAATAGGTGATGGGCTAGATAGAGTAATTCCTACAGATATTTGATTGAATCAGGCGTCACTTGGCGGAAGTGCCAAACCATTGTGAAAAAAGAAATATATATGGAATCGGTGTTGGTTTACGCACGATCTAACTCCTGAGTATGCTCCGGGTTGGGGCGAAACACGTGTAGAGTAGCCTAATTGGTGAAGGTGCAAGGTGTGTTACTGTCTAGCTAAATGCAGGTATTGTGCACTGATATTATATGGTGTGCATATGCATTGTTTTGCGGGCGGGCGGGCGGTGCATCTTGCATTAGTATATTGTTTGCGGAAGTCAGCTACATATATTTCTTTTTTCACAATTCCTACAGATTTTTATGAAACTATTATAATATTAACTATCAAATAATTTCTATTAAATCAATTGCAAAACCTTAAGCTTGGAAATGAAGGCTTCTGACACGAATTTCAACGCGATCGCGGAAATAAGCTGCACAAAAAATGTAAAGCTCTTCAATTTAACGTACTGTAACAACAACCTATTACAATGCCACAGCCTAAAAACTCTGCCAACTGTGCCATTAAGTGAACGCTATAGGTCGTTCGTTTCCTGGCAAGTGAAGCACTAGTTTTATGGGGTCCCCTACAATTTGTAGGCGGAAATGGCACGCAGTTGCCGGAGGCTGTGCTTCAACTTCCTGCAATACGAGCCAAGGGCGGACGTGGTCTTTGTAACTGGATGACGTCAAGTACTTATGAGAATGGTCCAACTGTCCAAATGCCTTGGCAACTGACGGATAAGATGGGCCTAAAACGAAAAAAAAAATGCGTAATCGGACGTTTGTCATTCGATTTACTTATCTTTGTCACGGTTCTGTTGTGATTCGGATATTTTTTTTATCTTTGGCATTATGATATTAGGATAAAAATTAAAAAAGATTTCAGAATACTTACCATAAAATTGTCAATGGTTCAAAATATTACATCGAGATTATTTAGGTACTCACTTATATTTTAATTTTTTTAATGATCAAACAATCAAACAAAGTGTGATTTTAAATAGATATGACGTCTGTGTGGGTAAAGTGTACGGCCTTTTTTAAATATTCACTGAAAAGCTGAATGAAAAGCTGTATGAAAAAAAACCTTTGTTTTGTTTTACTTAACTGGGCGTATACTTAATTACTTCCACTAGATAAAAACGAATGGCACTAATTGAAATAAAATTAAAGTTTCACTAACAAGTGGGTAGAACGTACCTTAATTAAGAAATCCAATGCTAATGAAAGACAAATAATATATTCACCAAGAACCAGACAAGTTGATAATGAGTTACTCAATTGAGAGAGTCCATGAAAAGATTCATCTAAATAAAATAAAATTTTAAAAAACAAAAACCGACTTCAAAAATCCTGCCTATAAAAAGCAAGAAATAATATTCAAATCATTAATATGCATTATCATTGTTATAATAAACACACGTCTATTGAAGTCGGGTGGGGCTGGGATACAATTATATTTTTAATTGTAAAAGCCCCACCCGACTTCAATAGACGTGTTTTTATTATAACAATGATAATGCATATCTAATGATTTGAATATTATTTCTTGCTTTTTATAGGCAGGTTTTTTGAAGTCGGATTTTGTTTTTTTAATCAGTTTTTTATTTTTTTATTTTTAGTGTTAGTACCTTCTGTATTTCTTCTCTTTTTTGAAGTCGGTTAAAAAGACTACACTAAAGTATCCATTTTCCAACAAAAAAAAACATCAATTTCTGTTCACAAATAAAAAAGTCGTTAAGGTACCTAGTTGATGCGAAATCATAGTATTTTCAGGATTACTCGAAAACTACTCGACCGATATGAAAAAAAATGGGACCATCTCGCAAGCAAACTCAATCAAATAAAAAAAGAATCATCAAAATCGGTGCATAAATGTCGAATATACGCGCGAAAAACGATAAAAAAAACATACAATCGAATTGAGAACCTCCTCCTTTTGTTGAAGTCGGTTAAAAATATTAACGGTGTAAGTTGCTGCGGTAGTAAGTTAAAGAAGTTATAAACGTCGCAAAATGGACACTTATATCGTCCATATAAAACAAACTGATACAATATTTTAGATTTGTGTGACATTAAGGGAACACTGACTTATCATCGTCCTTATCTCCAACGAATATCTACGAGATATGGCACCGTTCCCAAAGAGACAGTGTTGTTGCAATATCGATATATTTTGCACTAAATTGTATCGATATCATAGAGTTTTCGGAATGCCATCTACAATAAATATCGTTTTCACTAATGATACTCGAATGCACCCCCTGAGCGATTAAAACTGCTTGTCGATCATTTGCATAGCATCGGCTTGTCAATAATATTTTGGCCGTCTAGGAGCGATGCTTGAGAAGCACCACAGGAAAGATAGCCCGTGGCCCATCAAAAGAAGTCAACGCCTCCAACTGGTAGTGGTGGTGGCAATGCAATGTAAATGACTGATAAGCCATGCTTGATCGTTTAGTTAGGGGGTACATATGGCCAAAGCTCTACGTCTACGCTTACTGTGTCTCAGTCTCAATAGCTTCATCAATACAGAGCGCAGTGGAACGTACACGTAGGGTTGCCAACCCTACTATATAATATAGTATCCTACTATATTGACGGCTCGCCTACTATATTTTTTGAAAAAATATATAGTAGGCAAAACTACTATATTTTTTCAAGTGAAAGAATTAAACAAAGCAAAAAAAGAAATTACTTATATAACTTAGTAATTGTATAGTATAGGTTTTTTTTGTGATTAAACGCTTGTCTTTATTGTTGTTGAATAAATTATGAAAATGTTAGTACTTAAGTATGAAAAATGCGACTTGTTTAAAATCCTCCATACAAAACGGCAATATTTTTTGGACTTTTTCGCCATCTACTATATTTTTACACTAAAAATCTTGCAACTACTACATTTGATCCAAAAAAAGTTGGCAACCCTACGTACACGCTACGTGTATGCACCGCGCTCACTACGCATTCGACAGTTTTGGACTTTTTTTATTACGTCATGCAACTGCAAAATTTTATAAATATAGTAATCCTAACTATGATGCAGCGGCGTACCGATCGGATACGGCGCCTAGGGCAAGCACAGAAGTTGCGCCCCTTTATAAGTTATCTAAAGCATTTACACTAGAGAGCCAGTTTTAGTCAATTTAATGCACTAATCTACCCTATTCCTTTCCTGCCTAGGTATAGTAAAAAAAAACAGCCAGCAGCGTGATTTTTAGTCAGTCTCATGTACTAATCTAGTACTTTTGCCTTTTAATAGTAAGAAATGGCCGCGCAGCGAGATTTTTAGTCAGATTCATCCACTAATCTTGTAATCTTGCCTGTTTTTAGTAAAAAACGGCCACGCAGCGCGAGTTTTAGTCAGTTTCACCCACTAATCTTGTAATTTGTGGTTTCATCCAGGCGGGCGGGTAGCTGCAGGCTTGTGTGATTGGAGCATGCGTGTGCGCGCTTTCAAACAGGGAGACCCGCGAAATCAAAAATGCCTGTCTTAGTCTACAGCCGGCCGCACGCTTGTTTAAGCCATAAAATGTCTGTCAAATATGGCAAATCCCTGTCAGATGGTAACCCTAGGTACGGCTGGCTTTCGCTCGCGCCATTGCCACCCGGTGACATCGATGTTAACCGGTACCCGTAGCCCGGATATCCACTACTCAAACCCGTTCACTCCTGGTCAAACCCACCCGGAGAAGTGGCAGTGGCAGCCCTGTCTTTGTGGCGGCGCCGGCAGCCGGTCGTCGTCGCTTGATTGTTTGAATATGAATTAAGGTTTTGTTTTGTTTTTAATAATTTTCGAAATGCGCCCCCCTATGAATGGCGCCCAGGGCACGTGCCCTACCTGCCGCACCCTATTTACGCCACTGCTATGATGACAAATTATATAAAATAATGAACTTAGTAGCATATTAAAACAAACTCGGTAGGTACTGTGTTTTACAGTTGTGTGTGTGTAGTATTGTTATGTACCTAACATAAAAAATTAAACAAAACTTTTCACGAGCTCTAATGATCTTTCTTGACAGACAATTTCATAGAAACACAAAATGACAAAATTGTGCTAAAGTACTTAATTTACTATCGATAACAAAGAACAACACTATTGTGGAGTGCATTTGTAGAAATCTGTAATTTATGTATGAGCACTGTCCAGGATTGGGCTGGCTGCGGGCCAATGCAGCTGAAACATGGACTTAATGCTCACAGCAGCTTCTTTACGTAACTGTAATTAGTAAGGAAGTGAAAGGAATTGTATCTTGTTATTGATAAAAAAAAACAAATAACAAGCTTACATTATTGTATGTATCATTATTGTAACAATGGCTTAATCTTAACAACTTTCTTCAAGGAACATATCGCTTTTCCATACAAGTCGATCAGCTGACCAAACACATTTTTGCATGGGAGTAATTTTTTTTTCATCTTTTTTGACCTATGTTCCTTGGAAAAAAATGTTCAGTTTAAACAAACTACTTATCATCTGTTTCAGTTACAATATTTTGTCCCACCTAAAAAATATATTATTATGTAGGTACCTACAATGTATGATGGCTAAACCAGAATATTGTAGAGAGGGACCAGCAAACCGAACAACTTTTACTATGCGACCAACTTTGAATTCGCGAAAAAAATAAGCCATTTTATACAAAGAATAATAACGAAAATAATTATTAAAATATATGAAACAGCTGTTTTTTCGCGAATTCAGAGTTGGTACCATAGTAAAATTTGTTCAGTTTGCTGGTCCCTCTTTACCATATTTTGGCGTAGACATTAATTCTGTTACACGTATCTCAATGTGACTAATATAGGATATTGATTAACAATGTATTTTATTTCGAAGGTTTACGGACGTAACCGCGCTCGTATCCATTAAAAATGTTTAATTTCATTGTATTTTAGCTTTTCTTTTCAACATATAACCATTAAATCTTGCCATTTTAGCGAATAAGCGATCTAGATTTTGACCGTCAGCCATTTATTTATTTCCCTAGTGCTGGGGCACAAGGCCTTCCTTATGGGTGGATAAGGATGGAGGATGGGCCATAAGCCCACCACGAAGGCCCAATGCGGATTGGTGGGTGTTAACGACTGCAAATGCACCCAGGACCAGCGGCTTAACGTGTTCCGAAGCAGGAAAGAGCTCAATATTAAACTTTTGGTCACCCATCCCATCACCGACTCTTGCGAAAGTTGCTTAACCTCCGCAATCGCAGGGCCAGGCGCAAAATCACTGCATCACTGAGCTCCTCGCCTAGATGTCTAGAACTAGAATATTTATTTGTATCACACAAAAGTACAAAGGTCCTTATAAGAAAAATACAATAGAAGCATTCTAAGCATTGACTTAGATATTACTAGCCTAGTCTACCTATTTAATCATCTTGAGCAACAAATAAATATATCAAATACGGAATCGAAGATAAATAACATAGATAAATGCTAATCACAGAGTTTATGAACTTAAAACATCACCAATAACATCAAAAAGTAAAGCGGCCGAAAGAAAGTAATATCGCACGTTTAGCTGCTTTCGTTATCTCTATTGAATGCACTGAATTAATTTATACAGGGTCACTGGAAATATGACGTATTCCTGCTAAGGGGTTATAGATGAGGTCAAAACAAATATTTTTTGTTATATAACTTTTTCTCAAAAACTTAATAGTTTTTGAGTAAATTGAAATTAAGTATTTTTTTACCATAAGTACGTTTTCAGACACAAAAATTTAAAATAAAAGATAACTACTCATTCGATTCCGGTTTTTTTATTATTTTGGGATAGAAAACACTCCAAGTGTTGATAATGAATAAAAAAAAGGCTTGTGGATGGATAAAGCGGACGGGCCATAACCCACCACGTGGGCCCAATGCGGATTGGTCAGTGTTAACTTAATGTACCTTACATTAAGCCGTTGATCCTGGCTACATATACAGTCGTTAACACTGACCAATCCACATTGGGCCCACGTGGTGGGTTATGGCCCGTCCGCTCTATCCATCCACAAGCCAAAAGGAAGGCCTGTTCCCTAGCAGCGGGGTATTAAAAATGGCTGATATGCACGGTTATTTTTGATGCCGTCTGTAAAAATTTTGACTCATCGGCGGAAAATAATCCAGTCCCGAAACTCGCTCGAACGAAAGTATTTTTAGTAAACACGACCATTAATGGCAAACTGGCTTCTGCCCGCGACTTCATCCGCATTTAGATTTGAGTAAATCCCTAGGAAACCTTTAACCAAGATAAAAGTATCCTCCTATGTTTTAATCCGGATTTTAAACTATATGTGTGCCATATTTCATCCAAATCCGTTCAGCCGTTTTGCGTGATTGATTAACAATCATCCAAACAAGTAAACTTCCACATTTATGATATAAGTAGGATAATAGGGCCACCTCCGAAGCGCTCGAAGTAGGAAATTTTTGCTACATGAAATGGGACTGCCATTTACTTAAGTCTTAATTTCTCATTTTTTATTTAAGTTATTATTAAGTTTTATACCTCAACTGAAAGCTGAATAGATGGTGATGTTTTTAAAATATTATGCGCGCTTAGTTACTAGGAATTTTTTAAATTATTATCATTTATTTCAGAATAAAATTCCATATTTTGTTAGTAACAATGATGTCTTAACCTATGTTAGTAATTTAGATACAAATAACAACAAAACACTATTATGGTATGACATTCAGCGCCTGCATGCTGGAGCATGAAGGCGCAACCACCGTTCCAGCAGGGGTGAGTCCCAACGCTGGGCCAGCGCATTCAGGATACTGTTTGAGGAGCCACGTAAACGATTTAGCAGTGAGGCACAACGCTTTCTTATTATTGTATAAAAACAATCAATCCTCGCCTCTGCGAACATCGTCGAGGCACTGCAGTATCGCGGCAACCCAAAAAGCATCCTAAAGGCGTCGTTATATTGCACCCGCAGAGCGCTGTATGCACGCTGTGTGAAACTGATCCAGAGGCTGCACGAGTAGAATGTTTGACAGTATGCTCTAAATAGAGTTAATTTGGCTTGTTTGCTACAACGTGCGAACCTCCGAGCCAGCATGTTGCCGCGCACACAAAGCGCCCTGCGGTCCCTTTCAATGTCTATATCGTCTGACATAGATTCAGTAAGCCAATGACCCAGGTACTTAAATTTACTGACTCTACTCAGCGGTGATCCACAAAGCGCAACTGGTGGAACCGATTCACAGCCTTTATTCTTTGCCTTAAATATCAATAGTTGGCTCTTGTTCGAATTGTACTTAAGTCCATGGTCCAACGCATACTTCTCACATACTCCTAGTAGTTTGCGCAGTGCTCCGATCGAAGGGCTGAGCAACACCATGTCGTCCGCGTAGTTAATGTTGTTAATACAAACGCCGTCGATGTGACAACCGACTCCGGTATTGCTCAGCTCCTCGATCAGATCGTTCATGTACAGATTGAACAGCTTGGGTGAGCTCAACCCCCCCTGCCTCACCCCACAGTCCAACCTATACACATCCGAGTAAGCACCGGCCCATCTTACATTGTTCCTTTGATTTCTATACCAAAATTTAAAAACAGAAACTATTTCAGGAGGTACACTAGTTTCAGCTAGTTTTTTCCACAAAACATCATATGACACTAGATCGAAGGCTTTTGATAGGTCTAAAAAACAGCAGTAAATCGGTGTTTTACGATCTGTGTAGTACCGGACGGTCTGCTTGAGACACAGGATTGCGCTTTCAGTGGATAAATTCGGTCTGAAGCCGAATTGAGCGTCGTGTAGTTTGATGTGATTACCCAAGATGTCATCAAGCAGAGCGTCCAGCACCTTAGCTATGATGTTAGCTAGCGAAATAGGCCTGTAATTCTGAGTATCTGAGATATCACCAGTTCTGTTCTTAATGATCGGGACCACAGTTGTATGCATGAGCTGGTCAGGTAGATAGCCATGACTAATACAAAGGTTAAAGAATAGAGAGAGCACTCTCGACATATGTACTCCAGCGTTCCTCAGATGCTCTACACTGAGGCCGTCCTGACCGGGGGACTTACCTCTTACCATATTCTTAACAACTTCTGAGACTTGTTTCGAAGTAATTTTGACTGACAAGCCTGCGGCCTCGGTCTCGGAAACGAAATTATTTTCCGAGGGGAGAAGCGGAGAGTCAACTCTGAATTGACGCCGGAATACATTAGCGATCGCTGACGGTTCATATTCACCAGCAACACATATCGGGGCGCTCGGTTTTGAATTCAATTTGTTTGTATTGTTCCAAAATTTACGGAAATCTTTATCGGCGTGATTTTTGGCAATTATATCCATTTTTATTTTTTGCTGATGGTCCAGGCAGTACCTTAATTTTTGTTTGAAAATTTTCTTCGATTCACACATATTGTCATAGATGAAACCAGAGTTGGGTTTCTTATATACTAACCACCACTGACACCAATACCGAGCCTCCCGGTGTGCACTACATACATACTTATTCCAACCTACAATAATTCTATTATTTTTAATGTGAACCGTTTTGTGAGTACATTCAGCGGCTTCTCTCAAGATACAAATTATATCGCAATACATTTCTTCTAATAACTGCCTATGATCTATGTTTGTACACAAATGGTCAGCACATTTACAAAAACTGTTAGGAAAATCTATTTCTCTGAGCTTTGTATGGCAGTATTTAGTATATTTTTCTATTTGTTCACTGGTTCTCTCCCCCCATATTACCTTATTTAATATAGTACTCGTATTCGTAATTTTAGGCGTAACCAGTGCAATATTACATTTAATTGATAACGGATAATGATCAGAGTAATAAACATCATAAATAACTTCCGCGTCAACAACAGTCGATTTAGCTGCACTTGTCACAACGCAATGGTCAAGCCATCTCCGACAGCCATGCACCTCACTCACAAATGTATATGTGGTTACAGGAAGCAATTCCATGTCAACACAATACCAGGACTGTTCAGAGCAAAAATTTAAAAGTTCAATTGAAAAAAGCTCACCTGGATGCGCGTTGAAATCACCCAGGACAAAGACGGATTCCACGTTATTAGATTCGATAATAGAGTTTATCTCACCCAAACACTCTGTGAACTCTAACAGGTTATCGGCGCAGTCCGTCGGCATATATACCGATATTACTAACACCGAGCGATCACTCAACGTGATTTTGATAGCCGTAAGACGCACACTACTACACTCTATCACTGACACACACGGGAACACAGCTTTTCTCCATAATAAGGCAACTCCACCATATGGTCTTCCCCGCAGTATACCCGCTGACGTGTCCACTGCTGATTTTCCAACGTATGCGAACTTGTCATTAATGGTGCCGAGGAAGTCGATGTCATCTGGTAGAAGCCAGGTTTCTTGAAGAGCCACTATGTCAGACGACTGACAAAGTTTTCTAACACACTCTACTGAGCGTTTTACATTTTTGCAGTTAAAACTTGTAAAATTACTTGTTTGTTGTGCCATTAAAAATTCTGTTTTTTCCTAAGTCTATAAAGCGACGGTATGCAATACCTTCTGGCCAAAAATCATGTTCCATAAATATGCTCATCTTATGTTTAGGTACATATAACTTATATGCATCATACTCTTTTTCAGTTTTCATTGTCATTTTTTCTAATTTCACACTTACATTAGTTTTACTTTTAATGTACAATTCAATATCGCTCACTGTTGTATCCTTTGAAACATTGTAGATATATAAGGGTACTTTAATCTCTGCCGCTTTAAAGTTAATATCAGAACCAACAATAGCACTACCTCTTTGGCCAAGAAATCGATTACGCAACTTGCGCCTATGTACCTGGTTCCACTCTTCACTGGGGGGAGTCGGTGCAGGCCATTCCCCCCGCGCCTTTTCGGAATACTTTTTCATGAGCTTAGTGTTATCATCTTTCTTAGAAATTGGCGGGCTTGTAAAACCTAGTATATGAGGCTGCGAAGTCGATGGTAGCGGGCTTGTAACACCTGGTAACTGCAGCTGCGGCGCCGGTGGTGGCGGGCTTGTAACACCTGGTAACTGAGGGTGCGGTGCCGGTGGTTGGGTTGGTAACGCGTGAGATCCATGACTCATTGCCTCAGATTTACTCGCCTGCGCCTGCGCCGTCGCCGTCGACTCTTGTTGCATCACATTAGGTAAAGGAGGATAAAAAAGATTCTCATTTTTGTGAAGATCCCTCTCGTCAGTTATATCCAGTTGAGTGAGGCCCATAGGGCCACTGTTATATTCAAAATTTTCAAGTAAGCAAGCACCTCTTTTCGTGTTCACATTATCTTGTGGAAAATTGTTTACAATAGAAGCCGATTTGAGGTTTTCAAGATCATATTTCACCGCCTCAAGGTCTTTCTTTGAGGCGCATTGTTCCGTTATCAAATCTAGGTCACGACGTAAGCTGAGTAGGTCCTTTAGTAGCCGCGTTACGTCAACATGGTCGAACAGCACAGGTGGCAATTTTTGCAAGTCACGGGCCACGAATATCGGTAATTTCTCCGGGTCTGTTTGTTTTAGCAGGCCAACTATATCATCGATGTCACGTAATGATTTTCCCTCCTTTTTACGCTTCTTCATTGTGTTTGTCAACGATAGCGATTCGAACAATAACCGTTTTGCCGTCACTATATCACCGTCCGAAAATGCACTAACACAAATACGACTGATACTATCCTCGTTCATAACATCAATCTTGTTGCTTATAAAAGCCAACACTTCGTTTATCACGATATTACACGACGAACATTTCACAGTACTCGACATTGTAATGGACGTGCGGACACCGCCTCGCGTGAGTCACCCGCACACGACCATTCGCTAGCGCGTGCACAGCGCCACTGTTAAAGATATTTGCTGCCGTTTGTAAAAAATCTGAAAAAATAAATAAAATAAATGCATTTAAGGATTATTTTTTTTATAAACTCTTGTACTTTTTGTAATTTTTTTTATTCATTATCAACACTTGGAGTGTTTTCTATTCCAAAATAATAAAAAAACCGGAATCAAATGAGTAGTTATCTTTTATTTAAAATTTTGTGTCTGAAAACGTACTTTTGGTAAAAAAATACTTAATTTCAATTTACTCAAAAACTATTAAGTTTTTGAGAAAAAGTTATATAACAAAAAATATTTGTTTTGACCTCATCTATAACCCCTTAGCAGGAATACGTCATATTTTCAGTGACCCTGTATATGTAAATATAACAAAATTGCATTCAATAGCATTCGTTTCACAAGTTTTTCGATTGTATTCAAATAACAAATTGTGACGAAAATCACGCAATTTCAATGACAAAACACATTTCTATCGAAACGTCAAAAAATGTTACCGCATCGAAACTAAATCAACGACGGATTGAATGACACAAATCAGAAAATTGAGATTTTCTACGAAGTCAAAAGGTCGCGTACATTTTACCTACTTACTTATACATCATACGTAACTCTTACCTCTTTCAGTTAGAGTTCAAATTCACGTGATTTTTTCAAAGAGAAACATTGTAACATTTACTACATGAAGAGCGACGAAGTACGACATCAGATGACAAAGCTGTGGAAAAATCATTGGATTTATTATTTATCCTGTTTTCTTATTTACAACAAATAATATGTCTGGCAGTGTGAAGAAAGCAATACCTACTTGGAAATAAGAATCCAATTCATATATACAAGGTTATTTGTAAAACACCAACAACCTCGCCTACGGCTCCGTTTATAAGCACACACACTAGTGTTTTAAAACCCCTCTTTATGCAACAGTTTCATAAACTACTATTTCGATTACAGATTCTGCTAAAAGATTTCTAATTCAAACTACATTTACATCTGAAAAGCCATAAAGTTGAGCATTTAACAGGCCATAATAGGGAAATTAGTAGGTAAGCTCAAATTATCAGGTCAGTGTAACAGCGAACACCTATCTGGTAACACGTAATGAGATATGGCGGGGACGTGTCTAGTGTGTGAGATAAGGGGGGTAGGCCACGAGGTGAGAGTCAAAGATCAAAGGTGGGCAAACCATAAATCCTTGCGAAAAAGAAGAATAGTGTGGTTTTTTTTTCTAATTCGTTGCCTGTGAAAACAGTTTAATCAACAGGTAAGTAAGTACTAAAACAAAAAAAAAGATGGTAAAAAAGGTTTCGAAAGAAGAATGACTGTTCTTGTATCACAACCAGATTCCAAATTGATTTCGAATACGTTAGGTGATTGAACTATAAATTCGTAAAGTCACTATTTCTTGGTTACAAAAACACCAATGTATAAAATCACTATTCCGTGGTTACAATAATTATTTATGCAACTGAAGTATAATGAGGGGTTTTATAACACTGTATTATGTGATATTAGTATCACATGAGTGTTTTAATACCTAATTATTTACAGTCGCATAATATGCGAAGGAGTTACTTTATTTTTTTATTTAACCATTTATTTCAGGCATCAATGGCCCATACAATAAATACCTTAAAGACTAACATACATAAATAATAAACAATCTTATAAATATTACACTTTATCACGTAGGTATTGACGGCGACGTGTTGCGCAACGCAGTGTCCGGTAACCGGCCGCGGAATCGACGGGAACAGGACACCCTTCGGCCAAAAATCTTCACTCATGAAGGTCTTCAGATGTTCGGTCGGCGCCCTCACCACGAATGAGTTGAAATTCACATTGTGGCGAGACTCCAACCGTTGGACCCTCAGAGTATATTTTGACTTGATTCTGATGTACTCCACGAGATCGTCTGCTTTAGTGGAGTAATGCAGGCGGGACACGTACACCAGCGTCGTCGGAATAGCCGGGCGCAGCAGGTGATTGTGTCCAGTCGGGGCGGTGCCACATAGGTTACGGCGGGCGGGTTTCTTCTTCTTCTCTACCTTTTTAAAGCCGTCCTCGTCACACCCATCATCCTGTCTCCGTGGTGCTGAAGCCTTAGTGACAGGGCCGAGAAGATTTTCTCCCTCACTTGTAGCCCGCTTGAGTTGTGATGTAGCGGGTCGATTTGTAGCGGTGACTGCAGAATATGCACGTTGAGGTGTTGACGTACATACGCGTGACGTATCCGCCGGGGTGGCGGAGCGGGCGGCGGGGCGCGGTGCATCGCGCACTGTGGCGGCAGCGATCGGTGACGCATCCATATGCGCATATGGATGCGACTCGAAACTGCCGATGGATGCATTTAGCGCCCCACGACGAGTGTTCACGTTGTTGGAGGCCTCGGGTGACCTACTTACCGAAGCCGTGTTGCTTAATAACACGACTTGGGCTCGCAACTCACTTATGGTGTTATCCGAAGCCTCTAATTTACACATTACTTCGGCCAGGCTTGTTTTCAGGGAGGTGATGTCCTTCAACAGCCTGGTGGCGTCGACGTGGTCGAATGTGACGGGGGGCAGCTTGTGTAGCTCCTTAGCCACGAATGTCGGCACGTCGTCTGGGTCGGTCTCCTTTAATTTCACCTTTAAACAGGTGATGATGTCCTGGAGACTCTTCGCACCTCCATCCCTTCGTCGAGATGGCATCTCATTGGCTTTCCCGATGCTTCGGAACAACAGCGTCTTAATCTCATCTTCTTTGAAGTTCGACTTACAGATCTGGACGATGCTGACCTCGTCCATGGTGTCGATGGCGTTCTGGATGAAAGCCAAGACTTCATTCACTATGAGTTACTGGGAGCTCATAGTGACAAAACGCGCAGCGGCTAATGCCGCGCGAAACGTGAATAAATAATTCGCCTAGTGCAATTGAGCGCGTCCGTTTCCGAGCGCGCACCGCACTGCACTGAATTCGGGCGTGGGCCTGGGGAGCGCGATCGTCTTTTGTTCGGATATTGTCATTACTATGACACTGGTTGTTTATGTTGGCTATAAGCTCTTTTATAGAGGATTTAAAGCATGGGTGTAAATAAAATATATAATTAGCTACATCGCTGTTTCCCTAGCTCCACATACGAGCGCCATCAGCTGTAACTAATTGCGGCAGAACATTGAAGGGCTTGGCCCGTAATGGAACTGCAAAAATTCTACACACCCCCAAGACGTACTAATGGAGAACATTTTCGTATCTCCCCAGTGATATTTGTACTGCCGATAACGACTTGGGGTATTCGGGGAGTGGATGTGGCTGTTTGTGTTCTGTTTCGAGGATTGGTTGTTAAATTGTATGACAGTGGCTTTAAGCAGTTTAGGG
The DNA here is from genome assembly GCA_928269145.1 of Agriphila tristella. Classification (NCBI taxonomy): domain Eukaryota; kingdom Metazoa; phylum Arthropoda; class Insecta; order Lepidoptera; family Crambidae; genus Agriphila; species Agriphila tristella. Next base: position 34,787,880 of record OV743433.1, on the reverse strand, counting down.
AGGAATGTGATATCTCAAATGTTTCAATTTTTGTTATGATAATTTCTGTAGTCAGGCCGTTTTGTTGCAGTAAAGCATTCATCTGCACTGGACGCATTTGAAAAATAGGTAGATATAAGTATGATAACTAATATAACGGGACTATATATTATCTAGATATGATTATACTATACAACGTATTACAAAATTACCCCTACTGCCGAATATGGTAAATAGAGACCATCAAACTGAACAACTTTTACTATGGGACCAACTAAGAAAAAGAGAAAAAAAATCAGCATTTTCATACAAAAATTAATAACGAAAATATCAAAATGTATGAAAAAGCTGATTTTTTTTCACAATTTCAGAGTTGGTCCTATAGTAAAATTTGTTTAGTTTGATGGTCCCTATTTATTTACCATATTCGGCAGTAGGGGTAATTTTGTAACACGCTGTATATAGGTATTATCATTGATTGAAGTTCATAAATATAATTCACAATTTATTGGATACCTTTTAAACTTTTAGATTTTTTATGCATTCACAATGCTATTTTTATATTAAGATGATTAATATAATTGAAAAAATATTAGAAAAAATATCGACTCGAGTCGATTTTTTCTAATATTTTTTCAATTATATTAATCATCTTATTGGATACCGTTTAGTTAAAATGTTATTGGTCCTTCGCAAAAATAAAGTGTATTGTTTTGTGAAAAAATATGGTTCTTTTTATTTAGTTTATTTATAAAAACCATAATCTTCTTGTCTTAATATTTATTTCATAAAACTCATTCAAAATAATATCTGTATTCTGACGCGACGGATGTTGCAGAGAATATTTTGTTTCTCCAATAAGATTTCACTTCGATTCAGCACAAAATTGGGGACGGCAGTTGTTCCAGGAAGTGCCGCCAGTTTCGCCTTTTAGAGAATTCTCGTGATATTCATTTTTCCAGTATTCTTCGGAATATTTCTTTGAATCAGACTACTCAGCAGTAAAAGGATAAGGCAGAATAGGATACAAATTATATTGTTAACTTCTTGATAGAAATATATAATCTTGAATACCTGATCCGTTTATTACATACTTCCAATCGTGTTTTAAGTTTACTGAGCTTTATTTGACTGATATACAATTTTATGTTGGAAAGTATAAAGTCATAGTATAGTTTACTATACTTTTGTGATAAACTGTTTGTTTTTCTGAAAAATCCGCTGGGATTTCTCATACGCGATGCGCCGCCACTCAAGATGAGCGCTTTTTGGCTTCGCTCACCACTCGCATTCGCTCCACTCCGCTCCGCCCAAATTCACTTCGCTCCGATCCGCTCCACTTCGCTCCTCTTCAGTGGAAAGACCCACCACTTACCAACGCTTTTCTGCATTCCGTACCTCCCAGTTCGACCTCAGTGGAACGCAGCCTAATGTGGTTCCACCATTCACTGCGGCGCTATTGGTTACCGCTCTGCGCCTCAGTTACGAACTACAGCTAACTTTGTCCGTTCCCAATTGTTCCTCAATAAGTTTTCAGTCAGTTTGATACTTGCAATAGTTTCATGCATAGCTACCTAATTCGCTTGAATTGTTACATAAAGTGAGACTCTTGAAGAATAATTTACGCACTTGTCACGAATTTTCATGTTATCCTTTAATTTATAAGAGCTAATATCAAACTGAGCTAAGAATACACTTTTTCAGTTGAGCCACAAAGTCGTTTTCATAAACTGAATGTTACTACGCTGTTAAAATTATACTTATTTACTTAATTTGAAAACTAACATTAAAAATAAATATACGAACTTCCTCATAAAAAATAATATATGCAAGAATACCTATACATAATATTCTACTATAAGTATAAATATGTACATTGGTACAGCACAAATATAAAAAAAAATTCAAACATTGAAAACCAAATAGTTCTGTACAGAGAGACCAAATAACTACAATAAATATAATAAGAACGAATTGTAAAACAAACCGAGTGCAATGTCTGGTGTAGAAAAATCGTGTAAAGTTTCTATTCACATTTTGAAATGCAGCCGAGCGCATTCGAATGAAAATGAATCCGAAGAACTATAAATATTGGTTAAATAATTCCGAAGCAATAATAGTAAGTTACCCGCAAACGATCCAGCTACGCTACCTCCGCCATTCATTTTATAAGGCAAACTTTTTTAAACTGTGCAATTCCAAATTCGAAATAGCTCCTACAAGTACTGTAAAAATTCTGGATCTTATCCAGCATTTGTAGAGACGTTCGAGTCAGAGGCAGATTACCACACTACTAACTCCCGATTCATTTTAATTTTCGACCGTATTTGGTTAGTTTTAAAAGCTTTCAAAGACGAAAACAGAAGTTTGTAATTAGAATCTTGATATTATCATTTGCGATGAACTTTGTGTTGTTACGTTTACGGCTTACATTCGGGTGTCAAATCAAAGGTTGTTGGTCATACCGGTATTCAATGCATATTAGATGTTCGAAATTTTAAATTTATTTGTCTCGTCGTCGGTCGTCGCGACGACAGCCCAGCCGACGCTTCTGCCAGTATGCTAATAAGCTAGAACCAATGACTTTTATTTACATGGAAATCATTACATAAATTCGTTTCAATATCACATTTTTCATAATTCATATCATAATAAATTCCTTTGCTTAGAAGCAAAGGACTAATAATTGTGTACATTTTCTCTAAAATTATTGCATTTGCTTGCGTTGCAGTAAGAGCTTTTGTCGTATTGTAGATGCTTTAGAGCTGATTTAAGAGCAAAATTGCATTTGTTTTACATTCATATATGAATAATAATTATGCAAATGAATAAATTCATATTGGTTGTCACTACACTCATGAGCAGAATAATGGAATCACAGACCTATTTTCATACAAACGAGGTAACTTTGAAGCTTTGGTTCTCGGCCCAGGATTAAACGGGGTGTGATCTGATGATGGCAATTTAATGGCGGAGGCTTAAAGGTAATGCTGAAGAAACCTTATGGATTAGATGAGTCTTTTAGGTCAGGCTTGATTTATTCTATGGTATACCCTTTTAAGCAAGTTTATTTCCGAATCACATTAATTTTTTTTGCTCTACTGTAATAGTATGCTGCAAACTGCTATCGAATATCAAGAGGAGAAATCTAAAAGAGAGCAACGAATTCAAACAAACTGTTATAAAGTACGTACTTATCGAAAAAATGTCAGCCCCGATAAATCAAGTTTCATTTATCTGATTAATCGCGAGACGCTCCGACGTAAACTATTGCGTTATGATTGGGGTCAAGTGACAGCGTAGATTGGATTCAAGGAATACTTCTAGATCTAGACGATTTTAACCGACTTCATCAAAAGGAGGAGGTTCTCAATTCGATTGTATACTTTTTTCTTTATGGTTGTTCGCGCATATCTTCGTCATTTATGGACCGATTTTGATGATTCTTTTTTTGTTCGATTGAATATTCTTGCGAGATGGTCCCGTTATTTTTTTTCCAATCGGTTCAGTAGTTTTCAAGTAATCCTAAAAATACTATGATTTTGCATTAACTACCTTGACGACTTTGTTATTTATGAACCGAATTAGATGAAGTTTTTTGTGTTGAAAATGGGATACCTTTAATGTATTTTTAACCGACTAAAACGAAGAAGAACCTTATTGCCCCACCCGACTTCAAAATAAAAAAGAAAGTTGTACTTCTCGTACGTACGGTACGGTACGTTCGTACCCCACCCGACTTCAATAGACGTTATTAAACGATGATAATGTGTATATAATGATTTGAATATTATTTCTTGCTTTTTAGAGGCAGGTTTTTTGAAGTCGGTTTTTTTATCTTGACAACTTATGCTTTGACAATGTAACCGTAAAAGTTTTTTGATTAAAGTGTGAATTGTGCATAACGAATTAACTACCCAACAAGCAAAAACGTCATATAAGCTCTGTCTTTTACGACTTTAAGTTGGATAGCAGTCTTATAATAGTAATGAGATGACTTCTAGGTCGTATAGACGTCTTAAATTAAACTTTTTAGTCGTGCGACGAATATGTCATAATAAACTGGTCATAGCAACGTCGGTAAGACTAAACTATACGACGTTATATTAACGTTTTAGCTAAAACGTCTATTCGACAACGCAATAGTCGTACTAACGTTACAGTCCGTTAGACGTTTTCAACTGACCAAATTAGGTGTTTGAAAAACCTATATACGACCTTTATATAATGTGGCAGTTGTATACACGTTTTTACAGTGACGTTTATAAAACTATCACTATTTTGTTATACAGCAGTCAATTTGAGACATTTATATGACTTGGTGGTTTTTTTAACGACTCAAATATAACCTTTGTATTACGTGATGTCCATTTAATGCCATGCCCTGACTTTAATAAACCTTGTAGTCGCATTTGAGTCAAGTTGTGACTTTAAAACGACTTGGCCGCCATATTTACGGAACATATGATAAATCAAATACGAAAAATGGAAGCAAAAAATTCGTGGAGAAAACAAAAAAACGTAGCTTGGACCTTAAAAAGGAAAGTAAAACGAAATTTCCTGTTATTAAAAAGTACAACACCAACAACTGTGGCATTAGTCACAAATGTTGAAGAAGAAAAGTGTACAACACATGAACAACAAGAAGGTTCAGTATCAATATTTATTTTATTTACTACCTATAAAAAATATTGTTTATGATTTTTTCCGATATTAATTTTTTTTATCAGTAGGTAGGTAACTACCTAAATGTTGAAATGATTTATGTTCTTATATGAAAGTAAATTTAATTTGGATTACAGTTGACGTTGTTAAAAGTGTTCCTGGTGGATCATGGTAACATATGGTAAGCTTTTTTCGTAACGTATTACCTACCAGTAGGTACTAGCTTCCACCCGCGACTTCGCCCGCGTGGACATTCGAGAAAATCCTTAGAGATCCTTTAATCTTTTAATCATGTTTCAGATAAATTTAGATAAGTACTTGAATATAATCTGCACTGAACTTATACAATGACCAGTTTTTGCCTGAAAAAAAAATTTTAATAATTATTTTGCGTAATATTGACATAAACAAAAAAGGGTTTTTAATTGTTTAAAGAACCCTAATAGTTAGCGGCAATGGCGTATTGTATGTCTTTACTTGGTCATTAAATAACCTCAGAACGACTTTTTGTCTTTATAACGTCATAAAGAGATAATTGTGCGACAAAATTAACATGGCTGACATTTTTATAATCAAACATAATTTTATGAATTAAAATATTATGTGTTAAACGCAAAACTACGAAGGGGCATGAAAATATGAATAGTATTTACATAGGTATATTATCATAAAACTTTAATTCCCAGTCGAACTAAACGGTATGAGAGACATACAGTAAGATAATATGAAGGTTTAAATAGTACTAACCTTTTATATCCTTGTACTTATTGATTTATTTTGCACTCAGATCTCGAAACATAACCACAAGCACGAGCCACTAACGAACATTAAAAATCAGTCGTACAGTTATTGTGACTTGTCCCAAATAAAACGTTTTCGTCATTCAAAAACATCTGTATGACCACAATATAACGAAAGAGTCGTTGTAACGTTTTGATGCGACTACTGTACGATGAGAGAGTCGTTATAAAGTTTTGATGCGACAACTGTACGATGAGCGGTAATTCCATAACGTTCATACGACTTTTGAATGACGTTAACAAAGTCATCTTGTGACTTTTGTATGACCATTAAACAACAATGTTGGTCGTATAAATGGGGCCCTTTTCGCGTTGAGCAAACGTTATTATAACGTTAGTGCGACCTAGCTTTTGCGACCAGTGGTAATAAGATAACGTTTGTACGACGATTGTACGACTATTAATTGTTAGTTGGGTATGGACACCGATATGCAAGCCACTTGACAACTGAAAAAAATTGGAAAGTCTTGTTTTTGTTGGCCTCAAATAAATATAAGTACAACGTGTCAATGAAGGAACCCAAAATTTGGAAAACCCTTTCTTTGGATGAAACAGCTGTATGAAACAGCTGATTTTCATTTCGCGATTTCAGAGTTGGTCTAATAAGTAAAAGTTTTTCAGTTTGATGGTTCAAATACGTTGTTTATTTTATCATAATGTTGGCAGTAAAATGGAATCAAAGAAAATGTATTATTATTTGAAGAAAACGCTTTATTCAACTTATAAAATTGAGAAGTCGTAAAACTCCATAAATATAAATCAAGATCGAAATCTTTCGATACTTAACCTCATCACGTATCAGATGAAGAAAATCTTTAGCTAAATGCTTAATTGTCTAGACAGAATTATTTTATTTTGAGATTTGATTTAGTTAACTTAAATTCATTATGATCCGAATTATTTTTAAGTATATAATTTGATTTATTAGACCTTAATACTAATAATAAAATAAGTAGAGAAAGACTTTAGGTATCTGATTTACTTCGAATCAAGTAGGTGCTTACACCCGTATTCAACAACAATACTTAAACGACCCTTTCCTATGCGAACGCACAGCGTTGAAATAGAGCTCTGTCTATGATTGGTTCGTTTACGTATTCGGTACCTACTCACTAGTACTATTATTTATTCTGTGGTATTACAAATATGATTAGTTGGAACGTAATATATTTAGTGCGAGGCCGCGATTTAGAAAAAAAACCGGATTGTCCGATGAGGACTTTGCCAAAAGCTTCCAACCCCTTTCTATCGACTTGACTAGCAACACGTTGCCATGACACCCCAGTGAAGTACCACTTTTTGCGACTCAAATTTTAGCAAGCAATGCCACTGTAATCTTAATTTTAAAGAACCCTTACCCATTATTAAACGCTTCCTCTCCAACATGGCCGCCAACTGGTCAAGAGTGGCTGAAATTAATATCAGTGACAATCAACCTTCAGACCCTACTCAGAATAATTTATATCCGAGACAAATTACTTAATAGCTTTCAAATTAATTTAAGACAAGCTGTCGGACAAAGATTGGTCATCAATTATTATAAAATAGTTTATCTGACACATCAGTTTCGGAACTTCCTTCCATCACTTAAAAAACATTTTTTTATGATAGATATGCAAGCGCTTGCCTGCTATCACGCTTGCTTGATGATAAGCCATGATGCGATCTACGATACATCGCGCTTTCCTAGCTAGAAGATACCTATTCATTTGCGACTTGAAGGCCCCCAGATTGTACTATGGGCAACAGCGTCGCTTAACCAGTTAGCGACAAAATTCGTGTGAGCGCGTATCGCCCCTGCACGAACTAAACGTATGTAGTGACGGCGCGGCGTGCAAGCGGTTTTAACCTTAGGAGTGGTTAAGCGACGCTGTTGCCCATAGTACCTATCGGTACTACTAATATAGTATAATATTATCTGTGCTATCGGGAAACACAGACTCATTCTCTTGCGGTACGGATAATAAAATTTGAAACAAAACGCTTAGTCTTTGGAATATCCACCAAAAAACGGTGACGCTATTTCAATACACTTACTACAACAAACACTAATGTTCGCTTTTCCTGACAAAACAAAGAAAAATCTATTAATAATCTTGATTGCTCTACTATTTCCCATTAATCTTCCCTTCATCTATACATACTGTATTGGCACGCCCAAAATGAAAAGAACATTAAGCCGTTATTAACATGGACAAAAAGGCAACTTTCATTTGAGTCGGGGAACTTTTGTAGCAATAGAAAACTATTTAGCCGATAAAATTAGTGGGCATTTACTGCCCCAATAGATTTGGTGTCAAGAAACTGACTTGCGAATAAACAAAGGCGCAACTTTGGTAAAGTTTTTCTTTTGGAATGAATCTTCGAACAGAAATAAAAGAAATTGTTTACTTTTCTGAAAAAATGAAGCTTAACCGTAATACTGGGTTAATTTGTGTTGGCGAAATTTTATTTGCTGACTTATCTCTGAAATAGAACGAATTTAAGACAAAATAGCTTATCACTACATAGTATAAAACAAAGTCGCTTTCTCTGTCACTATATCCCAATGTATGCTGAAATCTTTAAAACTACGCAACGGATTTTGATGCGGTTTTTTTAATAGATAGAATGATTCAAGAGGAAGGTTTATTGCATAATACATGGTGTCAAACTTTTAGATTTTTGCATTCACAATGCTATTTTTATATTAATATTTTTTATTATTTATTCATCTTAACATGGTGTCAAATTCCACACTGTGACAATCCAATCCTCGATTGCCTCAAAATTATGTCATTTTATTTTAACGGAAAGAAGGTTTGCCGTATAATTTTTATCAGGCACTTCTATATAGTACTAATAGAAATATAGTACATGACAGTATACCTTCGCCTAGTGACGATTTTTTTTTTGTTTATTACTATTATTTCTTAGATTTACTACTATAAATCTGCTTTTAATATTCTAAAACAACTGTAATGTAGGAACGTTGCAATTAAAATTTAGTATGAAATTTAAACTTCTTCTTCAAACAATTTTGACTAAACAGCTTTAATTTTAATAGTTTAATAACCTATTACTAATGAAGATTTGATTTATTCATTGATTTAATGAATAAATAATAATATTCATGTTGTAAATTATATTGAATTCCACTGATCTCTCCAGCTGTTACTCGCTTGTTCCGCTAGGTGGCGCATGTATGATTCCACGCTCGAGAAATAACTAAAACAACAGATTATAAACTCATATTTATCACAATAAAATAATATATACTAAAACTAAATATTTTAATTATTTATATTTGGTTATTTATAAACAATTAACATTTTATCGAAAACGTAAAAATAAAAGGTACTTAAAGTGTTTCTACTTACCACCAGAGGGAGTATAAGTAATTTGTACTACCGAATAATTCGAAAATACCTTGTAATATTGTGTCTATCACAATAAAATTATGCATAATAAAATTCAATGCTTCTTTAATTTTTAGTTAACATATTATAAAAGGATTAAACTTTATTAAAACCATACTTAGATTATTTAGAAATGTGTGCTACTCGTCACCAGGTGGCGGTTATAGGTTGTGTTCGTGATATAGAGATGGCGGTAGTTTGTATAGCAATCAGAGCCACTTAAGGAATTATTTGGAACTATTTTTTTGCTTACTTTTTTGTTACAAAGATTTACAGAATGGGAGTACGTTGGATATTGTATAGATGGCGCTTTGATGAAAACCCAATAAAAATTATACAATTGGTTTGGTTGAATCAATTTATTATCCTCTTGTATTACAAATGCATCAGGAACGAATAAAATAATACACTTAAAAAAATACTACAATAATTTACAGACAAAGAGTTACTTGGAAAATCATAGTAATATGATTTTTCAAACAATGGAAACTAGTAATCTGTTTTCTTCATTTTTCTTCAGTCCTTTCTGTCATTTTCATATGGTTTTCTGATCAGGAGCGACTCTCCTCATTGTTGATGATGTGTAGATAGCATTGATGTTTCCAGACCATCATTACAAGCCATAAAGGGAATGGTACTCTGAAACATCAAAATGAAGGAGTATAGAAATTGACAATTATTTCAATTTAAAATTTTTCTTTAATATACTACTTAAATCTGAGTATGTTTTGGTTCTATTTTAACACACTAATGGTACTAATGATAAGTAAACTGGTTTGAGCAGAATCTGTTACTTAATCAGTTCACAATAACAAAAATCAAGTTTTGAGATTTTCACCGATGATCAATATTACTATTTTTCAAAAAGTTAATTGTTATTATGCTTTAAATGTTGAAAGCTTATGATATTTGTATATACTACATTAATACATTAAATCAACATAAGAATTGTCTTAAAAGATTCTTTAGTTTTTGAGTATTTCTCAAAAATAAAATTTTTGATGATAAAAACATTGAAAATTTAAGTCATCTTAGAAATGCTTAGAACTTTTCTAATTGATAATCAATTTCTAATGTTGAAGCTAATCTGATCTATACAAAGTGTCCTTATTATATTGATGTGTAAATTATTTCTTAAAATGCATGAAAATATTATTAAAAATAGGTTAGAAAAATGACTAAAAATTGTCATTTTTTAACAAAGACACTTTTGAATGGATAATAAATTACAGTACAAAATACTAATTTATTACCTGTTTTATTGTTGAAGCATCATAAATGTGATTAATTCTGTTATGGAGTATCAAATCCTTGTAGGTAAATATTTTCAAACTGTAGTTTTCACAAAACACTTGCATATTTTTTCCTGAAACGTATAGAAACCTTGCTTTAGTACATAAAACCAACAAACAATCGCTAAAATGATACACTTTATTAAAGAATTTATGTAACTTAGTCAATTAAATGTATTTTGTTATTATTTTGTATTATCACAGAACATATGGTAAAAGTTTGTTGTATAGAGAACTTACTTTTAGGATGAAAGATATGTTTTATTTATTTAATCGATGCTCCAATTTGTAAAGGTTTATGTTAAAATAAAATATTATAGGTAAAATACGTATTGAGTTAGAAAAGCCAAGTTGACATTGAACCCTGTCCAGTATTTAATGGAGGTCAGTATTGACAATAGACAAAATTCCGGTCTTATCATTCGAGTTAGGGCTGTCAAAATTCGATATGGTATCTATGAAATACGTTACGTTCGATAAAAAAAAAGTAAATAGTATTTTTAAAGAAAATTACCAATACTTTGTTTTAAATGCATACAGTTGATATTGTATCATATTATAAGTCATCTCATACAAATTGCAACTGATGGAAAGCAATTGGACTGTCGAATGGAAGCGAATGCTTTGCAAAATAGCAATCTCCAATCTATGGATACTAGTGAAGTACGTTAAAAACAATATTTTATGGTTTTTTTATTGTTTCAATAAGTAAAAAAGTATAATGTAGTGAAAAATAATATATAATTATTTTAAGAATATGATTGGCAACCCTACGTACGTACGTATAATATAAGTATTTGTTCTGTTTTTTAGAGACTAGCAAATTAGCCTTGCCATTCACTCACATCTGCCTAGAATATGTAAATGTTGCCCGCTTTTTACTGATTACAACGATTTGGGGAAATTTATGAACCTTGGTACTAATATTGTTGAAAGTTCAAATGATGATAAATTTTAAAAATTGGGTGTAAATTGATAAAAAAAAGGATAATTATAGTTAATATTGTCCTAATGAACACATTGTATAATGAAAGAGGTCTGTCGAGTAAAGATTAAATTACTTATTTACAAAATAACGGAAATAGGGAAAATGAAATAAAAAATAAGGGTTTTCAAAAGTTGTGTAGTGTCACTCTATTATTTATGTATTTATCCATATATTATTTTAATATTTATTCATATATTTAAGTTTTTTTATATTTGTAATCTTTTATTTTGCCTTTTCTATTAGATAGAGCTTTGAAATTGTCGGACATTGTTCGGGATCTAGTTTAAAAGCATTTTTGTTGTATTTTTGTCTTAGTTCCTGGATTTGAAATGCAATAATTTAGCCACTAGGAATTTATTTATTATAAAATAAATAATTCACTGTAGGGTAAAAGTATGGGAACACTGAGCATTGTTGGGAAAAATCGTGAGAACAATGGGGGAATCCCCTGGGAGTACGATAGAGAAATAACGGTTTTTATGTTCTAGAAGATTCGGTGGGTTTGAGTATTTATAGGACTACCGACCGTTGCTCTAGGTCAGTTTAATTTTATCCTTCGAGGAGTAATAATGGTGAAATTCTGCTCGAGCGTACTTTGAAGTAATATTATTTATTTAGTGAAATTAATGTTAAAAAAATCGCGTTTTAAGGACAGCCCTTGTCCATAAGTTTTAATTGTTGTTTTTAAATATTCTACGTATAGAATTAATAACTCGTATTTTGTAGGTAGGTAAATTCATTGATTTTATGGTAAGCAATTTATTATTATATTTGTTCAAAATTTTGTTTTGAAATTGTATGCTGGTCTGTGTTTTGATGGAGTGTCTGGGGGTGATTGGCAGTTCTGGCCAGATTGTCATGATGCCTTGGATGGTTCCTGAAATTTGTGCAGAGGAACTGCTCTGGTCTGGAAATGTCTCTCTTTTGAAAAGATGACGTTTTCCTTGACGTTAGAGGTGAATTTTCTGTACAAGGTTTTAATGTCAAAATACCAAGCAGATTCAGTTAAAATCAAAACTTCGAGTAACTTTTGTTTGAATTAAATTTTGTTTCTCGTAAAGCTAGAAATTGCTTATTATAAAGTAGGTAGAGAGAGAGCTTGGCTACGTAGTCTTGAATAAAATGCCGTCGATATTTTGTTCTCGTAGACAAAGTCTTGAGCTCTGCGTGTCGCGAAAAAGTGTTTTCTATTTTAGTTTGTGCGGTTCGCGAATAGAAAAGTGTTTTGGATTTTATTTTGTAATCAATTCAGGTGACGGAAATTTGGATCGCGATGATTCCGTTCGTAGCATCTCCAAATAAAGCATGAATTTCGTGTCGCGTGTGGATAGTGAAAACTAGCCAATTTTCTAGAAAATTGCCTGAAACATAAATTTTTCATATTTAATGTCAAAAATATCATTTATTACATGTTGTTGTAAAAAGCGAAAGGAAATCATTAAAAAATTACATAATGCTTGGTTAATTTATTTTTTTTGAAGAAATGAGTTTTATTCAGGCTGTTTCTAGATAATGGCAAAAGTGAATTTCAGTGGTTTTCAGCAGCTGGGAAATTATTTATTGACCAATAAATAATTCGGGGTAAGTGTAGTATGTAAGATTAGGATATGATCGATTTTTGGACAAAATCTCTGTTCATTTTCTCTTTAAAATTTTATTGCAACGCAATAAATACAATTTTACAGTATGATATTAATCTTGGTACTGATTGTCCTGAAATCTGTTCATATAATACTAGGGAAATTTTTAGGGCTTATTTAAAGTTGTGTGTGTTATGTTTTATGCTTTGCGACTAATTTTTTCAGACTCTTTAAATTTCATAAATTAAAATTTGTGGTGTGGAGTATTTTATCCAGAGAGTGTTATTCCATGTCTAAAATATTTAAATAGTCATCATTAAACTGAAATAGTGCTATTTTGGAAGATCCATTTCTCAATAACTACAAATTTTAAAGTTTCATAATGAGAATTCCCGCTGTGCTATTTTACTTCTTAAAATCTATTTTTTTGGAGCTTTGTATGAATTTGTTGTTGCTGTTTTATGCAAATAATATCTTTATATCTAGTATAAGCTAGAATAATTGCTAGTAATTTGAAATAATCAAATTTGAGAATAAGCGATAACCGTTCATACAAGACTTATTTTCTTAAAATGTGATTTATTTTGCTTTTATTATTGAAATATTTATGCAAATATAGTCACATATACCATACATTACTCATGCACACATAAAGTAATATATTTTGTGGACATTAATGGATTCAAGTTTGGTCGATCGACTTGGTCGAAGAAGTTCAGGAATTACATCTTGAATTTCATTTTTCTGAGTTGATTGGAGGGTGTAATACTGTTAAACTCATATGATTAGCTTTCTTTTATATAGTATGTACTATAATAATTATCAGAAAGTTGAAACAGCTAACTTTGAGTTTGATGGATTTCATCGCTTTAAATTCATATTTTTATAAAATATGATTTATTTTGCTTTTATTATTATAATATTTGTGCAGATATTTTATTACACATATCACACTATTCATATACACTCCTAACAATACATATAGTGTAGACTTGAGTGGATTCGATAATTGGTCATTCGACTAAAGCCGATGAAATCTCAAGTTGAGGTAATGAATTGTTGTGTAGTTTCTGTAATCAGGTACTATTGGACCTGCTGGTTGGCACTTAATTACAGAAATGAGGTAATGCTGAGCTGCCATAATTTATAATAATAATATTTAACTTATTGAAGTCTATCTGGGTCTATGGTCCAAATATGATTTTAATGCATCAGTTGTTTTATTTTAGGGTTCCTTGAATGGTTTCCTAGTTCAGTTACGATGTGTGCTTATCTCATCGCTAAGTAAATCTTTTGTGTTTATTTTAGTTATGTGGTACATAGTATCAGTTAATACTAGGGCCATTGAACGATAATCAATTTGATTGTTTGTCAAGGGTTTTGGTGTTCTCAACAATTTGATTAGTAAGAGTCTAATATTTATGAGATGTGGAGGTTTACCTAAAGGTATAACTTTGGGTTAGGTTGACCGACCACCAGAATACCTGTGTAAACTGACATAATCATATTCTATTCTAGGACAGTTACTAAACAAAGGACTAGGCCAAGATATTCTGTTGAATTTCTAGGCTTTAGAAACCGTTCAGTTATAGTTTTGCTTTGCGTTGCCTTTAATCAAGCCAAGTTCCTTGGGATCAAAGACAAACAAGGTAACTCATTCCCACCCCGTGTCAATTTTATATTGAAACCATATTTGGATTAATATTCCTATGACTAATTTTATTAGTGATGGCTAAGCTCATAACAGCGGTATTGGTTTGAGTAAAAAGTGAATATTACTCATAGAGTATTATTTATCTCTGACAAAACCTTGTCTATTCTTATTTCTACCGTTCCTTTGAGAATGCCTGATTTATATTTGAAATATAATATAAATATTTATTTTGTTCAATAATGGTTTGAACAACATTTCCAGTTTGACTGTATGCTCTCTCATATACTGCAATTGCTGTGTGTCATACAGATTAATTCTTCACATAACTACATTAACACTTACAACAGTGGTTTGAGTCAAATCACTTTAATTTATTTTATTATTCTCTGTTGAGCATTAGTTTGATGTATGTTGAGTCTTAGCCAGTAGTTAAATTCTTTGGATACCGAGAAATCTCAGTGGAGGAATTTAATGAATGCTTCGCAGTGACTGCATGCTTATGTTTAACCGAGAAGTTACACAATACAAATCTTATTCTGACTGACGGTTGAGTGCGCTACGATTAAGTAGATTGTATTCTTGTCTTTCATCACTAACGATGAAATTGACCTGAAGATTACATTTTGAACAATCTTGGTAGCGCAGACTCCTTTCTGTTCAGATGAGATATCACTAAAACCTCGTCTGTTCGCAGCTTGGTACACCAACACTTGTAGTTTCTTGGATACGTTCTGTATAGTTCTATCTAAGGGCTACATAATTGTTATCTGTATGACTACATAGTGGCAGTAATATGGGACAACATCTTTTGGATTGGAAGTATTTTCATCCAAACATATTTATTTGAGAAATCAGATTTTCTCATTCCATCTATACTATTCCATTTTGTATTTGATGCATCATGGTTAATGCTAAAAAATAACTTTTTTGTGCTTAATCGCACTGGCGTGGATTGGAGAGCCCTTGGGGTTTGGTGGAAGATGGGCTACCAAAATCAAAGACTGATTTGGTCTGGTCTTTGATGTTGGTTATAATTTTCCTAATATCCTTTCATACTTATCTACACTAAACAATATTCATACAAAATTACTTGCTTTATTATTCATTTATTATTTATATGTATATTTATTTATAATTGTTAGTTATAAGGTGTAAAATTCTATGCAAGCGTCTCTGAAATCACTAATTTATTTTCTTTTAAACTTACCTTTAAAAGACTTTGGATTACTGAATTAATTTTACACAACGTAGAGGTCCTACTATTCTAACGATCACTTTATGGCCATATATTTAATTAAGTTTATTTTATCTTTAATAGATAAAGCTTTAACTTGGTTTCGATGACCAAGATTAGTTGGGTATATTTATCCCTTCTAATACACTCGGTGTCATGGTACGGATAACCCGTATGGTGCTTGTACACTCCTATTGCCTGAGACCTGGATTTATGTCCCCAATAGGTAGCTAGGTATATAGGTACTTAGTTACATAGCATACATAGTTAGATAGGGGGGGGTCCGTTACAACACTACACCGAAGCGAAGCGAGGGCGGGTCGCTAGTAATAAGCTTAATTGTGAAAAACATAAACGTACACAACCCGCGCAGATAAAGAATGGGATTGAAAGTGGCCGCTCACTGCGCTCACCACAACGAGTGTGACTGAGAAAAGGATAGGTGTGGCGTTTAGTGTGCGAGCGAGAAGTGAATAATGAACGACGCCATTCCTAATCCCATTCTTTATCACCGCTGCTTATAAACACCCTTTATTTACAAATAAGACAATACTGAGCACAACAGGCTTTCACAGAAATACAGATTTCATCTTTCAGAGAACGAAACGACTAAAATGAAATACTGATGTAGCAGCGCCAATAAATGAATTAATTTTTACTTCTGCACGATTCTAGAACTCTATGGTCTAACTTGGTAGTTTTATTTGATTTCTCCATTTATTCGAGCATTCAATTAAACGTCTTTGTAGACAATACGAATCAGGGCCGCGTTATAAGGCTGTTTTGTTTAGATCAAATGATTACTTCCGGTTTCCTTGAAAGTTTTGCTGTGTTTGATATAAGTATCGCTTTACTTTTCATGGAAGTTGGCATTTATTGTTTTTTTTTTATATCGGATTGATTCTTTTTCTCTTGCAGATCAATTTAGATGAGTGATTCTGACTAAACAACAGTGGCACAAGGTCGACACAAGCTGATTTCCATCGGTTTACCTTTTAATAATCCCACCACACTGATCCACTGCAGATCATTACATTTTTGAAAAACGGTTTACCTTCGCCATAGTTTGACCCGTCACCACTGCAAACAGTAATTCTAAGCTCCTAAGTTTATTTCATAACTATCGCATTGCTTGATTATTTGTATTCTGAAGGTCAATGATAAGTTTAAAAAAATCTATTAAGAATACCTATGCCTCTTTATTTTTCACCACAATGGCAAAAACAACGAATTTTTGTGCAAAAAGTCGACTAAACCCTCCTTTATATTCAAATTTCATAAGCATTAGCTACGTATTTGAATAATGATTATTTGCCCAAATTGATGAATAAAAAATATTTTACCAAGGAATTTTCGGTAACTGAAAGAAAAAACAACTTCAAAACGACATTCAATATTAAACTCTATGACATATTAGTTTAAATATAACTTTACTTTAACAGGGGAATTACATTTTCTCAAAATTTATCCGTAAACAAAAACGATTGAATAATTATTGTCAAATAGAAGTCATTTAAAAGAGAACCGGACTTTTCCATAGAAAAAAAATGCTTAGCTAATATACGATTTAAATTGTTGATTCATATAGCCAATAATATTGGCTACATCAAGAAGCTTATATCCATAATGGAGGTTGCACGCCTAGTAAGTAAGTAAAGATTGAAAAAGACTCTTTAGTGACGTTACGGCGTATTGCTATCTCTTTCTATTCGTTTTACAATACGTTT
Source organism: Agriphila tristella (assembly GCA_928269145.1). NCBI lineage: Eukaryota > Metazoa > Arthropoda > Insecta > Lepidoptera > Crambidae > Agriphila > Agriphila tristella. The sequence continues at coordinate 34,770,563 of OV743433.1, read as the reverse complement.
TCGTTTCTCACGAACAAACGAACGACGAACAACGAACACGTATTGTAACATTAAAGAAAGAGGTTGCAATAAGCCGTAAGGACCTTTTTTCAATCTTCACTATGACATATGGCCGTGCAATCTCCATTTGAGGGAGGTATAAGCTTCTTGGGCTACATGAATCAAGTTAATAATAATAATAAAAATAATAACTTTATTGACATAAAACATATACACAGACATAATGAAGTCTCTGATTCCTGAACTAGGTAAAATACCTGTATCTCAGTAATCAGCGCCCTCTTCTGGATACCTTATTCTAGTTCCAGTCAACTAAGTATTTATTAAAAGAATTTAGAAAAAAATAAAAACAACATAAATATTATAAAAACCTTAAGTGTGTGTGTGTGTGTGTGTGTGCATGCGTCAAAAGTTCCATTTAAGTTCCGTTGTTTATATTTTTTTTTAATTATGAATATTTTTTGATATGGAAACACTAAGGAAACAACTCATCAAAATGTTCCGTTATCTACATTAAAGCCTCGATTACATATCCCGATTTAGCAAACCAATTTAGAGTTGCCACACGTATAAATAAGTTAAATTTCAACAGTGAATTTGCACAAATAACAGAAAGGTCAACATTTTTTATGATTTTTTATTTTCAATTCTCATCTCCAATCTTAAACAATGATTACTTTTCCGTTATAGTGTAAATTCAATTTTAAAATCGAACTTATTCTACAATATTTTATTGTCAAGTACGGGTGGCAACCCGAAATTGGTTCCTAAAATCGGCGTATGTAATCGAGGCTTAAATCTTCAAGGGCAGAAATAATAATATTAAAAATAAAAACCATTATTTCTCACCATAATTTTAACAGTTACATAATGTAGTTTGGAATGCAAGAGTTTGTTTTACAGTGTGAAAAACTTATCTAAACTTAATTCTATTGAAAAAATACTGTCCCTAATGTAAAAATATGTGGAAACAAGGCTGCATAAACCACAATTCCTTTGCTTCTTCCAAGATTAAGAAAAAGAATAAATTTAAATTTGACTTCCATTTGTCATTGAAAGCTGTCATTTAGTTAAAAGTTACATACATAGAATAACGGATTAAAATTTTAAAGGGTATACAAATGAGCATAAAATGAGGAGTCTCCGAAGCAGTTATAAAGAACTTAAATGTTTTAATTTTAAATAGTACTTGTGAGTTCCCCAACTTAAATAAAATTTTATTTGTGATTGACAAACGTTACCTCTCTTAAATAAATGTGAATAGATAGGTACCTCAAAACACATACGGTAACGATAGAATGATCTCACACGTCCTTGAAGAAAATTATTAATAACAGCGGAATAATCCCAACCTTATGGACATATTCATATACAATAGAATCGTACCCAATATGGAGTCCTCCAATTTAATTCGGATTCAACCCTCAACATCGAATTATATCAACAAAGGAGATCGAATGTACCCTTTTCAATTCAGCCACAATTAGGTCACAGTAAGCAACACAGAAATTTGTCCTTTCACCTTTAACCGTGAACCATATTACAGCAACATGGTGTGTCGTATTTATATTCATCACACGCTTCAGCCCACCGGTGGGCACAACAGATTGGCCCTATTATGCCCGGACAATATGGTGCGGTCTCCAGAAAATTCAATGTCAGCTAGTGGAGGGTTAGAAGGGTTTTTTGTTGGGATCTAAGCTACTATTTTGCGTCTGGCAAGAGCTTTTATGTTCAGATATCGAGATGAAAAATTCAGACGAATATTGGCGTGTGGCGTATGAAATAGTCGTTTTAGTCGGTCCCCTTTTGTATGATTATGGTTCGATACCTTTTACGATGGATAGTTTGGCACTTGCCGTTTATGAAGTAGGTTTTGGCAGATATTGTTCTTTGTTAGTTTAACACTAAAAGGATGAAATTGCCAGGATTTTGTGCATAAAGAATTTTAAGCCGGGTCGCCATTAATTAAGAAGCAACTTTCAGCAATAACTTATAACTTTAAGGATTAGTTGGGTTGCCGCATAAAACAGCTTAGGGTTCGGGGTTTGTATTTGTTTTTTAATTAATTTGTTTAGGGGACAATTTTTTTTAAGACTAACATATCTATCACCTATCATGGAACATTGTAGTAGTATCAAATCTTTAACGTATGAAATTTACTAAAACTGCGACCTTACGCCGTAACAATTTTTTGTTCTCTACAAAATTCAAATAATTAAGTCTGATCGGATAAACGCTCCATAGCCTTCAAGTGGTGCCCTCATCTTAATTTATTGCTCGCTATGTACAAAGTGTAGGTATCGAATATTCACATGTACATATAGATAGAAGCTACGGTTATATATTTTATTTACAAACAATAACCCCAGTAAATTTTTTTTTTCGCTGTAGTAGTAGTAAGCAAAACAGCAAAAAGTGTCAACTTTAGGCAATTTTGCCTGCTATTGCTACAACCAACTATATTTTACTGAGGTTATTTTTTGTAAATAAACTATAGAACCTTAGCATCTGTACATGTGAATTTTCGATACATTAATTACTTAGCGAGCTATAAAATTAATTATTTCATCAATGCGCGCGCGGACGCCGGCGTCCGGCTAACAATAGAAAATCTATTGTGTCTTATTTTCTGGGGGTTGATGGGTTAAGATGTGGGTGCCACTTTCAAGTATACAGGGTCCTTATAATGATTTGTTCCGGATTCGTCATGTTCCTGACTCGACGTATTCCAGATTTGACGAATTCCAGATTCATAAATTTCCTGATTCGTCGTAATACGTACAATCGATAACCCTGGCACTTTACTATTTCTAAGTTTAAAATTGCTTGCGCGGTGCGCCATCACGATGCGCCTGCCAGAAATGGACTCACTATGAAATAAACTTCTTAAATAGACAAATTAATTATCATTAAAGTAAGTGTCAATTTTGTATCTGTTTTTTTTTTATTACGGATATCCTTCAGATTAATTAATATTTGTATTAAAATGTAATGTATATTATGCTGTTGTTGTACCTTATAATTAAATAAATCATCATCATCATCATCATATCAGCCACACGACACCCACTGCTGGGTATAGGCCTCCCCTAAGGATCTCCACGACGATCGGTCCTGCGCTGCCTGCATCCACTGGCTTTCCGCGACCTTCACTAGATCGTCAGTCCACCTTGTCGGGGGCCTACCCACGGAGCGTCGTCCGGTGCGCGGTCGCCATTAAATAAATACTTAAATAAATAAATAAAAAATATTGTCATTGACTGTATTCCGACGAATCTGAAATACGACGAATCTGGAATACGACGAGTCAGGAACATGACGGATCCGGAACAAATCCTTAAAATGCGGGTGATACGGATATGATATTAACATATTCGTAACATAAATCAAATCGAATCCTTCCCCTCTAACGCTTTAAAAAATTATAAACCTTAACTCAAATGCCATAAATCCAAAGTGGTTTGCGGATTAAACTGAAATAAATTTATTAGGGCGCATGCAAGAATGGGGCGGTAAGACAGATTTTATACTTTTTGAGTAATGAGGTAGAACTTTTCTAATTTTTCCTGTGAGCGTAGACTTGAGGTCAACCCTCTGCCCAAGTTTCAGGGTTAAGTTATAAATTGCGTCTTTTGATAACTTATAATAAAGTAGGCGGGGGTTTATTATGTTTTCTTTTGGGAAAAGAGTTGTTGACGCTTCCTTATTTATGGAATAAGCAACTCAATGTGTGTTTACCCTTAGCATGACATGAATAGCTATTTAGAAAAAACGCGCGTAAAGCCTCGATTACATACGCCGATTTAGCATCCTAGCTAGAAAGCAATTTAGAGTTGCCACCCGTATAAATAAGTTCAATTTTAACAGTAAATTTGCACAAATAACGGAAAAGCCAACATTTTTTGTGATTTTTTATTTTCTATTCTCATCTACAATCTTAAACAATGTTTACTTTTCCGTTAAAGTGTTAATTCAATTTTAAAATCGATGTTATTGTACAATATTTTATTATATTGGCAGCTAAATTGGCCTATGCATAGCCTTCTATATCTTCCAAGCCCTGAAGTTGAGCAGAACGGCAACATCGCATGTGGTCAAGCACATAGTATAAAATTATTTTAAAAATTATTTATTATTTGTTTTTCATATATTATCTATGTTTAAACTAGTTGTAAATTGTGATGTTAGATTATTTCAATAAAGTTTTATATTTATTATTATTATTTATTTATTAGAACATAAGGTTTGAGTCAAATTATTTGAACTTTTCGGGGGTCCTTTAGTACGATGAGCATTTTGATCTGAGCCTCCTCTAGCAATAAATCTTACATCATTGGAAAGGTATTTAAATTTGAAACATTTTATTGTATTACTATAAACGTCAACTATTAGTACTTTGAGAGTTATAACGCTCTAAACTTGACCAATTTTTTTAACATAAATGACTTAAAACTCCGAAAATACTAACAACTAATAGTAAGTATGTTTGCAGCAAATAATTGTCATATAAAAACCTTTCTTATGATATATCATTCATTTCAATAGGTGTGGTAGATCAACTCCCAAAGACAATAAACCACTTTTATACTTTAATAACCTTTAACTCCAAAAGTATTAACAATTTATATAAAGTATATTAACAGCAAATATTTGTCTTTAAAAAACCTTTCTAATGATATATCATTTATTGCTAGAGGGCGTGTTTATCAACTCCCTGCTGAAGAAAATCAACAAAAAAGATGACATCTTTGACAGCCATTTTTTCCTGGTTAACATTGATATTTTTCTTATTGTTTAATATACAAAGCATTTCAAGAAAAGAACTAAATTATTTTCATATTTTAAACCTCACACGATTACTATGAAAAAAAATATCGACCTCTTAAAATTGAAATATTCCCATACATTTAGTATGGAGACTGGTGGACGACATGACCACGGACTGACAGTAACAGACGTTGCCAAACTTATGTTCACGGCTTGGAAATGAAGAAGGCTATGGCGTATGTAATCGAGGCTTAAAAGTACTCGATAGAGTAATTTATCTATGGAAAATTTAATTTCGCTTTGCGGCGATAGATGGCTCTGTACAAATTTCCCATACAAAATTACTCTATACAATGTATCCAATCACCAAACTCCTCCTTTTTGGTAGTAGTTTTGAAAAAGTTTGTGTTATTTCGTGATTTTTATTCAGATTGTATATTCCTTTTACATACTGTAAAAAAATGTCACAAAAATATGGCACAAGTATTTCGGTTACAGTCTTGGCTATTCTAACCAGCCTTTATATTGTCTAATTTCAAAATCTATCTTAATCACTTTCAGGATAGTATACAATGATGCTTGTTTTTGGCATAAATAAAAACTTACCAAAGAATGCAGTAATGTGTCACATCCATCTGTCAAAGAAAGCGATTGTGATAGATTTTGAAATTAGACAATAGGGATGATGACTCATTAATAAAATAACGAAATACTAGTAAAAATCGCAAACATATTAAACCTTTAGAGTAGCTTGTATACCTCTTGGTTTTATATATTGCGTATTATTTGTTTTATGACCCTTCCAAGTTGGACGGACAAATCTATTTAAACAGTACCTATAAAATTTATTAATATAAATAATACCTTTAAATTAGTCCATAAAATTTATAGCTAAGTCTAAGAAACCATTTTGGTAAACACAATATTTAATATAGCTGCCGAACAATTTTCCTACGCGTTTCATACAAGCTACTCGAGCGTGAGGTCATAATTGAGTAGCCGTTAGTATGGAGCGTTTTCGGGTGAGTCCAATTTTGTGCATTTCAAACTGCGATATCTCGGGCAGTTTTCATGCTAGCGAAATAATTGTTTTACCAATGTTTCTTTTTTTTGAGAGGTAATTTATGTTACATAAAATAAAAAAAATAGTCATCATGCCCCCTGATTCTTACCAAGGATTTTACTTTGAAAGCTTGAGTATTGTACATTTTGCGTATTGTACATTTCACGTATGTACGTTTTGCGTATTGTACATTTTGCAACAGTTGCACATTTTGCGTAAGTATTGTAAATTATGCGACGAAGGGAAAAAAATCTTGACACAAACACTCATTGTCTCATGTATTTTGGTTACAATCTTAATTATTCTAATCAACAGAACTGTCTTTAAACAGACCCCATCTCCATTACTCTTGCATCGGAAACTCGCTATTTCCGTATCTCCAAATAATTTACAACTCCTCGTAGATCAGGCGAGACGTGATGTCATCTCGATCGGAGTCAACATGCAGAATACAGATGACCAAAATTGGCCCTATAAATTATTATTACCCTGAAAGATACTTTACTATTGGTGTCCACGAAGCTATTGCTAGTAGCCCTTATAGACATTCCACCACCATAAGTTTTCATATAGTGTAGGAAAGGAATATAGTGGACTCCCACAGTAAATCCTCAGTAGACGAAACTTTACAGAATGATAAAGTATCATAAATGAAACACATTTTTTTAATTATCCAAATTGTTTTTTTGTTTTTGGATATTTGAACATAGGTTTTGGTTCATACTATATTACATCCCTGCAAAGTTTCATCGACTGGGGATTTAATGTTGGGGTCTCCATACAAAAGATCATTTTTACATTTTAGGACACTAAACACTAGAGCTGTTATTACTAGAGCTACTATCGAAGGAGGTTGTCAAAATAATGTTCGAATTTCCAAGCGTGTTTAAGAAAAAGTCCACTCAAATTTTAAAATTACGGCACATTTACGAAATTTTACTCTTCATTATTATCCTCACGCCACCCACTACTGGGCAAAGACATCCCCAGGGGCCTAATGCGGATTAGTGGGTGCTAACAACTACTAATACGGCCGGGACAAACGGCTTACGTGCCTCCGACGTATATCGAAAATTAGTAAACCAAAGGTTAATTAGGGAAATGAAGTCGAACAAGGAATAATACGAAAATTTCTGGACTATTCACAGCAACCATTTAGACCATAATCAACTAAGCAAAACGTGTAAGTACCTACTATTGGTAAACAAAAATAACAATTTAGGTATAAATAGAGAATAGAAATACTTAAACATCGCATAACACTATTAATGGATAAACCAGAATATGCCATCAAACTGAACAACTGAGGGTAAGATTAGCGTCTGCTGTTTTTAAGTTCCTTAATAATTTTGTGCTTTCCTTGGCTACCTTTTAAGTTAGGCAACACTTACTTTTTGTATTTATTTTTTAAATTACGAATCAGCAAGTTTAGTTTGTGACCTTGTTGGTTGTTCTAATAAATAAATAAAATAAAAATAAAAACTTACCGCTAACATTGAACGCGGATCTTTTGGCTCAAGATTATGGATTATGCCACTGTGCCAAGAGGTGCTAAGCGAATGTTATAATCCTAATCAGGTATTACAAAATCCTTAATTACAAACGTCCATGCTAATGTGAACAAATAAAATTTAATTCCAGCAACAGCTAATATCATAAAACCGGTTGTATGTAAAAACAAAATGGCGAACATAAATTGTGACATTAAAACATCAAAATGCTTTGTGTAACGCATAAAAAGCGTTCCGTTTTACGTGACCCTATAAAGACGTGAACCGATGGGAGCGTATAAAAGCTGCCCGGACGTGTGTCCCCGCCGTATATTAGGAATCGGATATTAAACGTTTTTATTATCAACATTTTGCATTTAGTGTCAAGCCAAGAAATGTATTTTACGTTTTACCGCAATCCTTCTTGGCATTTTAGGCATAATATGCCGAAAAAGGAATAAAATATGACCATTAACTTATATTTCATTTTTTCTATAAAGTCAATCGGGTGAAGTCACGGCCGCTAGTAGGTACTTTGTAAAAAAAGAAGTTTAAAAACTTAAACCCGACTACGGAAAAATCGTGCTCTAAAAATTATGAAACAAGAAAATATTCGAGTCCAAAATTCAATAAAATGGATAACCGTATAGTCGCATGCCACCAGCCCGTGTCGTGCGTGTTTAGGACAAAGTGGTATCCTTTTTATTGAATTTTGGACTCGAATATTTTCTTGTTTCTTACTTTTAGAGCACGATTTTTCCGTATTCAGGTTTTAGTTTTTAAACTTCTATTTTATTTTAAATATTTTGGAGTTGTAAATCGGATGAAAGCAAGCAAAGCCACGGGCAAAAGCTATATATATGTATTTGAAAAGTGGTCATTGAGCCCTTTCATTTGGTACCCAACACGGCATCATAAAACAATATTTTTTAGTTTATGACTTTAAGTCCTCTAGATGGCGCTCTATTCAATTTAATGTAACTTCACAGAGCCTATGTTCATTGGACGATTTAAGACGCTTCTAACGATACCTCATTTGGCAAATTATAATAAGTGGTTTAGAAGTTATGAGGGAACAGATGAACTTACATACATACATACAGGTCTAAATCATATACCCTCCGTTTTGGCTTCGCCGTAGTCGGGTAAAAAGTAAAATAGGTAAGTGTCTCAAATAATGGTGCATTTTAAACGTTTTTTTGATTAGAAAAATATCTATGTAACGTGACTGACACGGGTGAGATCATATCGGTGCGTAACGCAAACGATTACGTTAAAGCTACCGGTATAAAAAGGGTTCTCCGTGTCACGTGTTTAAATTTTTACGACCCTAATTATGTTGGTGACAACCCTGCGCGTTATATTAAAATTCATCGTATATCAGTGTCGTTGAATAAATGAGCTAATATTTTCACGAAATTTAAGAATTAATTTTGTTTTGTAAAACAAACATGAAAAAGAAAATTAAGAATATAAATTCGTTATTTTCCGTAAATTTGTCTTGTGCGCTAGGAAGTCCTAGTCCTACTTACTAGTTCCTAGTACAATTGTCTGAAACCCGGTTTAGCTGAATAATTGAAGGTATTTTGTACATAAATACTACGTAGATATTAAAAAACCGGCCAAGTGCGAGTCGGACTCGCGCACATAGGGTTCCGTACCAAAAAACGGAAAAAAATCACGTTTGTTATATGGGAGCCCCCCTTAAATATTTATTTTATTCAGTTTTTAGTAATTGTTGTTATAGCGGCAACAGAAATACATCATCTGTGAACATTTCAACTGTCTACCTGTTGTCGTTATTAATATAAAGCAAAAAACGTCAAAAAAATTACGTTTGTTGTATGGGAGCCCCCCTTCAATATTTATTTTATTCAGTTTTTAGTAATTTATTGTTGTTATAGCGGCAACAGAAATACATCATCTGTGAAAATTTCAATTGTCTAGCTATTACGGTTCATGAGATACAGCCTGGTGACAGACAGACAGACAGACGGACAGCGGAGGCTTAGTAATAGGGTCCCGTTTTTACCCTTTGGGTACGGAACCCTAAAAAGGAACAATATTAGTTGTTCTATAAGTATTAGTTGTATTATTAAATGTACTTTTTTACTACAGAAGTTTGTTACCTAATATTAATCAAGTCAAGAAAAGAAAGAAACACCCAAGAATCTTATAACCCAGTAAAATTAGACATGGAAAGGGGGTAATGGTTGCATCAAGTCAGGTATTTTTGGTTTTTGGATATATTGTTGGTAAAGTGCAGGCAATGGTAAATCCAAGTTTTCGACCTCGGCAGACGACCGGGTAACTAAAAAAAATAGGTACCTTTTTCAGTTTTTGTCGATTTTGACCCGGAAGGGCTGGTTTATCACCAAGATTGTGTAAAAACTTTTAAAGTAGGTTAAATTTTCAACAATTTGAAGGTAAAACGGTTTTGGTACGACCTATAGTTTCAGAGACACAGCTTTTAAAAATTTGGCCATCCTAACTTTGAAAATGAAGGACTTTCCAGGTACAATTTCATCCCTCTTTTCACCCCTTCGATTGTGGAATCATGAAAAACGCTGGGGATTTTTCTACTGTCAAAGCAGATAAAGTCGCGGGTGGAGGTAAGTTAGAAATAAAGCTTCAGAAACATAAATACTTCTGAAAAACATGAAATTTTGGTAAAAAAACTGTATTTTTAAAAATTGGCTAAATTTTGAAAAGCTGTGTCTCCGAAACTATCGGTCATATTAAAACCGTTTTACTCTCAAACGGTGGAAAATTTAACTTTATTTAAAACTTTTTTTAACCATCTTGATAAAAAAACCAGTCCTTCCGGGTCAAAGTTGTCAAAAACTGAATAAAGGTAACTTTATTTTTATTTTTGAGAATGACCCGGTCGTCTGCCGAGGTCGAAAACTTAGATTTAACATTGCCTCCACATTCTAAACAATATATCCAAAAACCAAAAATACCTGATTTGATGCAACCATCAATGTCTAATTTAATTGGATTATTATATTAATCTAAGATTTTTGGAAACACCAAAAGACTAAAGTTTTTTTAAAGAGACATAAATGGCAGCCCTTCTGTCAAATTTAATATTCTTCTTATCATTTTATTACGATTGATGTTGTTTTTATAATTCTCTTGTATATTCGTAAAGTGACTCGGTAGCTCAGCGGTCAAAGCATTGGACCGGATATCCAAAGATCGCGGGTTCGATTCCCGTCCGATAATTGATCTTGGTGCGAGTCGTATTTTTTTTGTATCTTCTTTAGTATAATTTACATCAATTTAAATAGCCAGAAGAGTATTTTAATTACATTAATATCCATCAGTTTAAATATTAACCAAATATAAAAAAGGAATTCCTAAAATGTGACAGACAAATTAATAATCAATATTTTAAAATAATACACTATCAAACGAATAAAGCTATATCAAGCATTGAAAAATCCGCCCTAAGAATAATTTGCAAACGAACGAACATAATTATAACCTAACCTAACCTAACCTAACCTAACCTAACCTAATTATTTTTGTCTCTATAATAAAAAAAATACTTTAGGTAAGTATAGGTGGTTCATTAGAGATGTTTGCATTATATTAAACACTATCTATAGCGAAGTGTTAAATTTAAATCAATTGCTTAAATCAAAGTTAATAACACTGTTAGTCCTTTCATTCAAATATTTGTTGCTGACAGCTTGACAAGACAGTCTGACAAATATAAGCAGGATTTTCGATTTCCGTTTCCATTTTCGTAAAATCGTAAACTACACTGTAATACCTACAATTAAGGTTTATTTTTGTTAAAACGTTCTAATACATGCCATAATCATGTAAGACATCATTGTCATGTCATGCAAGCAAATATAAACAAACATGACGTTCGCGGGTGTTATTAATTTATCAAGGTTGTCCAATTATTTTTAATTGATAGGTACGTGAAGGGGTGTTGATTTACCCGAAGAATATTTTAAGCGATTAAGGGCGGATTCGACCAAGTGAGAATAAATGTTATTCTTAGATAAAATTACCAGTAATTCGAGATTAAATCGAAAATTCGTTATACTACTCAGAGTATTTTGCTTATTCAGGAATAGTCACTATACCACCATTTCGCGGGGAATAACAGAGAATCCGCGAGTATTTTAATAGCGTCCGCGGGCCGTATGTCAGTGACATTTGTTTGACATTTGGCTTTGACTGCTACAGATACGTACAAGGCGACAAAATAGAGTTGACAAGACTTTGCCATTTAAATAGTTTGTTTATAGAACAATGTCAATTGGCCGGATAATACGTTCATTCACATATTCACTCACTAATGAAGGAATAAAAATTTTATCTTTGGATTGCATGGAAAAAATATTGCTTTACTCGAGAAAAAAATCGTGAAATAGATGTATTCTTCGTATGGTTATTCCCGTTTATATTGAATTTTGGTCGAACCCACCCTAAAACGTTCAAGCTACTCTACCTTCTGTGTGTGGAATAGTCATTTTTTTATAAGGGTGAAAATTTTGTTGTGGTCGTGGTCCACCGACTATGTCTGACTTGTTGGGCGTAGATACGTGGTTATTATAATTGTTGAATTGATACTAACTAACCTAATATCCACAATTCTGAATAACAATTCTAGAATTTTCCTTCTAACACAATCCGAATGTTTTTTCAAGACTCCTTACAAGCTAAACATGCCCTTCTATTGTGGAAACAAATTAAATGATGATTAAATTCCGGGATCAACAATATGAGTTGTATTTCTAGGATAACGTCTCTTGTTACTTGGAAGACTTTTCCTGTTCATAATATACCTATAATATATTTTTTATCAAATGAAAAAGAAACAACATGGTTATGTTTTTGCCTAAGGGTTTCAGATAAGCCTTTATTTGACTTGGCCCTACTATTAGTACAGAATAGATATAAGAATATTATAGATATAAGTACTCCGTACAGAAAGGACACTCCATCCCGCGAGTCGGGTTGGTCAAATGTCAACTTATTTTTTATATTCACAGCAATGCTTCGTTACTTTTTAGTCGTGTTTGTCAACTGTCAACTTATTTTGATATTCAGAGCAATGCGTCGTAAGTTTATTTACCAAAAAGCTAGAATTATGAATTGAACGCCACTCATACAGTACAAACTGCACGGTAGCCCTAGACTTACACACACAGTTGCGCGTGTACACAAACGTTATATGACGTCATCTTTTTATAATAGCGCGGTTGTATGGAGTGTCCGGGGTTTGCTATTAGGTACTCTATGACTTGGCTTAACTGCTATTTTTTTATGAGTTTTGAAAAAGAGAGTGTGACAAATAGAGTCTTTAAATATTTCTGAGGTAAGTATTAGATATATTTTAATCTTAACAAAAACGTCTTCATTAAGCTGAAAATTGAATTACTATTTCGATGTTCATTTCAGGAAATATGTACTTTCCTTAATCTCTCAAACTACTTACTTTAAACCGTTTAAATCTTTGATAGATTTCTACTTTTTATCTGCAAAGCAAACACTTCTCAAATTCAATCTTAGCTTAACCCGCTAATGTAGACCTGAAAAACCTAGGAAGACTGAAGTCTTAAGAGCATAGTCAGGACGAAGCTGTACTGTTCCAATTAATTGACCGCCATTTTGAAAGTAGAGCTCGCATTGTGTGAAGTGGATTTCGAGGGCTGTGCAAACCATTTGAATTTCCTAGTCTGTAAGCCTGCATGTATTTTTATAAAATAAAATAAAAATTAAAAAATGTGCTGTAATGGTGGAAACTAGTACAAAATACTACCAAGATTTAATGTGTAAACTGATCGAAGTGTAAAGATAGTCTAATGTGTTTGAATACATGTAAATGAAGTAAAACACTACATGTAACACTAGTTTACACAGTGGCTGAATATGTAAGTTGCAAAAATTATGGTCATAAGAAAACCCATGAGCTGGCCATAAAAGTAAGGACTAAAACTTATTTTAAAATATTCTTTTTCATTCCTTTTTTTTCATTTTTTTTTTCAGGTGACGACCGACGGCCTGAAGTATGACAAAACAGTTTTTAAATGTAGGAAAATTCCAAATCTAAATATGTTTATGTCATAATCGAAATTGTATTCGCAAAAATCCATACTAATATTACAAATGCGCAAGTAACTCTGTCTGTTACGTTTTATTGCACGCACTTTCACTTTCTCGGACTGATTTTGACGAAATTTGGTACTCAGGGGTCGTGTGTGACACATGAACCCTCCGTACCTTTCGTGTGTGACGACGGCTCAGCTGAAGTGGCAATGGGCGGGACACATAGCGAGAAGAACCGATGGCCGTTGGGGCAGAAAGGTTCTGGAATGGCGACCGCGCACCGGACGACGCTCCGTGGGTAGGCCCCCGACAAGGTGGACCGACGATCTGTTGAAGGTCGCGGGAAGCCAGTGGATGCAGACAGCGCAGGACCGATCGTCGTAGAGATCCTTAGGGGAGGCCTATACCCAGCAGTGGGTGTCGTGCGGCTGATATGATGATGATGACCGTCGACGAAAAAGTGTTTCTGCAATCAATAAGTAATTAAATTTCACTGTGAAATTTCATGGTTATGATAATATATAGATGGGACCTTGGGGAAGGACATAAGCTACTTTTTATCCCACTACTGGGCACGGGTCTCTGCCTGCACGATATAAATCTGTAGTTCACGCGGATGAAGTTGAATGATAGTATTTTTTATATCAATTGTTCAGTCTAGCTGAAAATAAGAGCACGTGTTTAAGTGAAAGTGAAAGTGAAAGTGAAAAATACTTTATTTAATTAAGCTCACATGATAAGCATTTTTAAATCGTCAATTCTTTTACCCTACTACCCATTATGACGTCTTTTAACTGACAAGAAAAATGGGCGCAAAAAACTTGTCAGCTTTATCAGATGGAACGATATTTACAAATATGTATATCGTTTCCAGAATTTATATTAACAAAGATTTACAAGTAAATAACATTATTTAATTAGCTCATTACTTAATGAATTTCAAATTTCTTAATCAATTTACAGGGATCAAGCTAAATTCAAAGTTTGAACTTATTATTCAGTACAGGCTGTTACAAGAGAGAAAAAAAACATACAATTCAGTATGCGTTAAGATAGGGTCAGAAGCAGACCCATTGCCACTGGCAGCACCCGTTCACGAGCATGACGCATGAACCAGCCATCGCTTCACTCAACCATATTTGAGGGAACGTAACGACCCGCCTCACACGACACTACCGCAGAAATGATTAAAGAGAGCATGACATACTAATGCTACCCATGTTAAGGCATCGAATTGAAAATTATTATCCAGAAGCTTTTCATAGGCCTTTCACAAAACTACAGACTATAGAAAGTAACAATATTGTAATTAAATAAGTAAAAAATGATATTAAATGTTTTATAACATTTATATGAAAATTCTTTCAATTTGGATCAATAATTCGAATACTGCGATTCGTTGCGCTCATAATATAATTTGTATATTGGAATTTCATTAACACATATTATTGCTCGAGCATTCGTAAAATGAAAATCTCTGCAATGATACCACTGAATTATTGAAATGTGTATAACATGGATTTAAATCCTAATTAATTATTCATTATTCGCATGACAAAGGCTTCATTTTGTTTCATTAAAACTATTGAAATATCAAAATAAAATTGGTCGAAATATGGCAAAGTTTCATAAAAACATGCGGATTAAGCTTTTGTCATTAAGTCACGATTAATTAATCCATGCACTACATGTAAATTAAGTCTTCAGCTTAAAAAGGATTATGTAAAATAAACTTATTCAGATTAAAATATCAAATGAATGAAATGTATATTTTAACGTGACAACATTGCAAGATGAGTTAATCGTGGTTTAGAAAATTCACAATCAAAATATTAATTTTCTAGTAAAATGAAATTTGGCAGTCTCTTGATACATAATCCAAAAAGAGGTTTGAATAAATTATATAAATAACTACTTTCAATAACATTATTTAAAGAGCTTTTTCATAAGCTTATGATATTATTGCACAGTTTTCAGTAGGTATGTGGAATTCACACGGGTGACTAAAGTCGCACGAGGTGACAAACATATCTGATCCGGTGGATAAAACTGGAAATAAGTGTTAATTATTAGTTATTGTAGTCACCGATGTGTTAGCTGCGATTCGATTTTACAAGCGACTTGCCAGGTGACTAAAATCGACCCATGTAAATAGCCCATATTTTCTAATAATCTTATTTGGCAGATAATTATACAGTGAATAGAAATTTTATTTTGTAAGGAATCTTTGTCCATTATTGTTAACGAACTACTTAAGTACTAGTACCTAATAATCGAAATCGCAAATGTCTATTCAAAACGTATTCCGTAAAATTACCATTTCTTTTTATAATTTAACTCATTTTAAAAAATAGGAAGGTAACTTTAAAAAGTTTGTATTCTTAGGTAGGTATATTCTTATCATCCAGTTTCATTTCAAAAACGGTGCAAATCAGTTTCTTTTCTTAAAGTTTTCCACTTGCATTTCTTCAGCAATACTGACTGAATATCAGCCGTAGGCTAATCTCGCCAGCATTCAAGGCAGCAACAATGGCCGACAAACTGAGGTATTATTGTAGTATACAGATGAAACGCCTTCACTTGTTCAGCCCTCGCTCCTTGCAAATTATGGATAATATTCTTAGAATTTGTTCTAACGAAGTATGTAGTCTACTAAATCGACAAAATTTGTCGAACGGCGTTGAACGCGCGTTGCCGCGGCCACCCTGGTTCAATTTCAGTTCTACATTTGTCGGAAATGGATGTAGAAATAGTTTTAACGGTGATTTTATTCGGTAATTCGAAATAGATTCGATAGATTGGGTATTTAAAGCTTCTATTTCCATTTCGGACGATTTCTGGATCAACTGAGCGAACCCTAAAATACGCATATCCGTGTTAAAAGCGCGCGCTCAACTGAACAGTAACATAGAAAACTAATGATCTCAAATCGTTGACACGCGTTGACGCGCGCTGACAACAGTCGAGCGCTTAATACGCGCTTTATCAAAACGCGCGTTAGCATGTGTACGGCCTGAATAAAGTTATGTAGTTGTAAACGCGCCGCGTTATCGCGGGTTAAGCGCTTGTCATGTGAACCTGCTCTTATTCTATTCTTAAAGTATTTCACTTGCATTTCTTAAGCAATAGTGACTCAATATTAGCCGGGAGTTAATCTGGCTGGCATTCATAGCAGCAACAATGGCCGACAAGAGGTATTGTAAAGATGAAACGCCTTCACTTTGATTAGTCCTCTCGCTCCATACAAATGTCAGGCTAGAACTCTAACAATTTCTGTAATAAATGTTCTCTTGCTAACTCCAACTAAAGTGAATTCACACCCAACCAATTTGTACTTTAATAACGCAAGAGAAAGCTTGTAAATGAACAACAGTGAAAGTCAAATAAGTCACTATTCTGACACCTGTATAAGCCACAGGATCTCATACAAGCCGAAGGATTAGCTCTGATTAAGTTCTTGGTAAAGTGACTGTCGCAGGAGATAACTTGCTGCGGAGCATTGAATTAAACTATCGATATTATAAGGCTAGAAGGGACATCAAACAGTTCATCACTGGATAAGTTAAATGACATGTCACTGAAAAGTAAAATGCCACTTTTGGTATTTACTTATAGCTTTGCACGGTTAAAGTACTTTAACTTCAGTTATATCCAGCTAATTCTTGATAAATTATGTAGGTACGCTGCAAGTTGTATTTTATGATGAGTTTGCGACTTAGTCCTAAATGTATTTTTATTCGCTTATTTCCAATGCATATGAAATTAATAATAAATTAAAATTCAGGACGCCAATCTCAGAGTTCATGATAAATAAATACAATTACTACAACTTTCATTTGTTTGCGTTTTCAAAGAATAAATAATAGAATAAGAATAAGCTTTATTTTGCAACAATGCGGATATTGCGGATAAAGACTTGACGTACGAAGTATCGTACGTCAAGACTTTATCATGCGTATTTCTAAGTAAACAAGCAAGATTTCAAGTGCCTTAGCAAGCTACCAAGGGAGCAGATCAAGAAAGATTAAACCTTTACCCAGCACGTCTGATATAACTGTAACTTGTCAAATATTCGTTTTAAACTGAAGCAATATTTGTATGAATTCTGCACATATCACAAGTCATTTCCAGCGGCCATCTTTACTCGTAAAGTATGAAACTTGTTATCTCCGTGCCACAGATCGCGTCAATAACTAGAAGGCGTATGTCACTGAATACATTATGGACGGTAGCTGTAACCTCAGTGAATTGATCAATCACATCTTCAATACGTTAAGATAAATATTTAACTAGCGGAGTAAGTAAAACAGTTACGTTGAGGTTCTATGCAAATTTCGAATCAATCAGTCAGTCTTCATAATAACACCTAGAATAATAGTTGTCAACCAAATGTAAATAATGGTTATTACAGTAGGTAGTAGGTATTACCTTTTGTCGAGGATAGAGTTTGCATGGCCTTCATTCATCTCACCTGATGTTAAGTGACAATAAGGCCGTAAGTGTAAGCTCATTACACCCGGAACCCTCACCACTGACACAGTATAATTATATGTCACCGGCAATGTATGAAATGCAGGCATTGGATACAATGCCTAGGCATTATGGAAACAACTATGCGACGCGATGTCACAACCCTGACCAAAGTCCTGCGAACTTTGCTGTCAAATTCGAACGTTTCCATGGAGCTCCTTTACTGATTGAAAACCTTATATAGGTATATACTGTGCCACTGAGCAACTGGCTATCTTACCTTTAACTGCTGGACACAAAAATATGAATATTGTTGTTGTGGCGTCAGACTTAGGTTACCTAAGGTTAGGTTATCTACTACCATCTTACCTAAGTTAGGTAAGATGGTAGTAGATAACTAGGCGGACTTGAAATAAGCCCTACCACCAACCAAACCGAGTGCAATACAAATTAATGTATGCCACTTCTGAGAATTGAACCCAGGACTCCTGCGTCTGACAGGAGTGGTCGAACCGCTAGACCACAGAGGCGGTTAAGTTGTAGCACAGAATAAATATAAGTACTGCCGTACAGAAAGGAAACTCTCCGCCCCGCCCCACAATCAATTACCTCACCCCACCGGCGCCCACCGCGCGAGTTCGTAGGTCAGTTCGTAGGCTCATTCAATAGCACGCACACATTGTGCAAAAACGTCACTGTGTAGCGTCTGTGTAATAGGAGTTGAAACTCGACGCTTGTATGGAGTGCCCAGGGTGTGGTTGTAGAGGTCCTAGGGGGAAAACTAGGCCCAGCAGTGGGCGTCATGCTGTGCTGATATAATGGTGATGATGATAATACTTTACTACTAACAAAAAGCCTCTACACTAGAAACTTTAAATCTGCACAAACTAAAACAGTTGGTAGTTTTCTGGCAGCATTATGATAACGACAAGCTGTGACAACAAGTTTAAATTGTTTTTTTATGGCAACAAAGTTTCGGGTCCAAGTGAATTTATGGATTCATTGGACATTCGCTTGGACAGTGGATTAAAGTTGTGTAAATGTTAAATGACTTACAGCTTTGTTTGATTACATACGTTTGCCTGTGTTTTACAAGCTTCATGGTAACTTCCTTTCATTTATTATTATTCTGTATTGTTAACAGGGACTCCTCATGAAAATCATTAAAAGCACTTACAATGTCCAGGCATTCACGATTAAGCAATCTGCTTCCTAGTATTGTAAAATTAACATGATCGGTAATATTATTGAAATTGCATTTTAAATATAAGGTACTGCACTCATATTTCATTTTGAATAACGAAACAAAGTGACGTATAAAATATTTCGGTCAGGAAATCCTTTTAACTCAAAGAAATATAAGAAGTCAAATTACGTCTCATTCTCAAAACGTTCGCTGAAGCATTTATTTCGTATATATAGACGTAAAACGAGACGGCAAATTCTCGTTCATGTCTTGAAAGCAAATAACTGAGCGACAACGCCCTATTACACTTCCAGAGTACATCTAACTTAGTCCATAACTTGAGCAAGCTAAGTTAAAACCATTAAGCAAAAACGCTCTTAGCCGCCGCTCGACGGTTTAATATTTGGATGAAACTTTTGCTTCACAGAAATGAATAAAATTATAATTCCGTTTGTGATACCTGTAACAAAACACGCAAGCGAAGCAGATTGTCTACGGCTGTTAAAATAATGCTTAAAGCTACAAAAGTTGTAAATTTCCCACTTTTGAGCGTAGCAAATGTTTCAAATATGAGTTCTCGATGCCAAGCAGTTAGTCAACTTACAATTTACAACAGTTACGTATACAGTTACAATGTTGTTCTGAGCAAAAAAATTTTGTATTTTCATTAAAAAATATAATGATGGCGTAATAAATGTCGCCAAATGTCAATTTAGAAGAAAGAAAAAGAAAATAAATAGTAGTAATAAAAAGAACATATGAAAATAAAGAAAATAAGTTTAAAGAAAAAGAAAATACTATCGCTCATTCTTCTTGTCAAACTAAATAACGTATTCACCTTACTTGGACGGGTTAATAATTTTTCTATAATAAGTTATAAGTTTATTTTCATATTTTGTTTTTAACTTTATTAGACTCTGTTGGATAAACAACTGCCACCTGATGCTAAAATATCTCGTAAATATCTGGTTAAGACAGTTGGAAAACCTAGACTAGCACAATCTTCAGCCTAATGAAATGAATACTGACGTCATTAATACAACTGGAAACACTCGCGAATATTTATAAGGCCTTAATAATGAGGAACCCGAGTAGTAATTAATACTTCATTAAAATTTTAATCAAAGTAACCAACTTTTTATTACCTTACCAGAAGCCTTCTGATGTAATTTGAGCTGCTTTGAATGTCGTCAATGTTTATGTGCTCTCCAAAATAAATGGTGGTCAGTGATGTTTGTGGTGCTGGGTGGTTTGTGCAAGGATAGTTTATGGAAAATACTAAAAATTATGGGGATACACTATATATTCGTATGCTCTGTGGGATACACTGTTGTAAGTTAGCAAAATAAAGCAAATAAGTGTATAATGGCAATTTTTGTCGTCTACATAGAAATAATAATATATTTATTAACTCCAGTCAATTTTACACGATCGACACACGTAAAGAATTAGGCATGACAAACGTCAATGGGGCGTACGTTTGTTCCTAAGACAGTAGACGTTTCGCTTGTAAACTTTAGGATTTTTTTTTGTATTTTTTACCGAAAACACCATTGACCCAAAATGTATAAATAAAAGACTATTTATTCTGCGAAATTAACACGTGTTTATTCTTACAGTATTTCTTTTTTTCCTTATATCCAAATTTTTCGGAATTTTTTTAGTGCCAATATTTTTACAGCCTATTACACAGAATTTGGTCATTTTAAACCTATAAAACGATTTTTAAAGAAAAATCCTTTGTTTTGACAGTCCTCGTGGAACGAAGCGTAGCGCCATTTTGACAGTTGCCTTCTCCATTCATGAAGAATTTTTGTACTACTAGTTACCTATTTTATGACAATGGTTGTAATAACGTTATTTCACTCTCGCAACCCTGGTTGGAAAGGGCGAAAAACATCAGAATTGGCATCCCTACCGCGGTCAGTAAAGTAGACATTGGAAATGAAAACCGTAATGTCGAGACGTATTCTGTAAAAAACTCCAGCTTTTACGAGAGGGCGTAAAGCGTGACATCTGTAAAGGTACAAGATTATTCAAATTTGTGGATTTATTGAGACGCCCCGCTTTGATATCTTTTTTAGAACTCTCCTAAAAGTTGTTCGGTGTCACGAGATTACACAAAGAAACGAGTTGAGTTCAAGTGCAATTTTGTTTAGTCTGATAGTCGAGTGCAATATTATAACAGTTTTCTATGACGATCGTAGACTTTTCACAGCACGTATGTATCCTCAACCAAATATGAAAATCGAAACAGTTTACATATTTTTTGACTAGTCACTGTGGCATTATTTATTAATAATTATTAAGTATGAAATTGCCGTTTTGTATGGAGAATTTTTAATAATTTGCATTTTCCATTATTTTTATCTTAATTTATTTCACAACCATGCCCGCTAATGTTTTAAAACTTTTATGCACAAATTTTTAAACACTCAGCTAGCTAACTAATGCCATATGTATTAAGTAAAAAAAATATCGCCTAAGTTACAAGTTACAATTTAGAGGTCATTACTGCAACGAAAAAAAAAATTAAAATAAATATTAAAAAAACACGACTGCCCTGCCAAAAACGCACTAAAAAGTTAAACAACAAGTGTCATTGCAGTCGGGGGGGACCTTATTATGGAACAATTTTTGATCAAAGAGGTCCCCCGACTGCAATGACACTTGTTGTTTAACTTTTTGTTCGTTTTTGGCAGGGCAGTCATGTTTTTAATATTTTTTTAATTTACTTATTTTTATTTCACACATTTTAGTGACATATAATATTTTTTTGGAATGTGCTCATCAAGGCCTTTCATTTGATGCCCATATTGTAATAATAGAAGAAAAAAAAATTCTTTCACGTTTGAAAATGACGTCGTACAGCCGCCATATAGACTTTTTCTAAAAAAAATATAGCCAGTGTCACTCGGGATGCTGTAAGGATTCTAACGATACCCCATTTATTCAAATCAGTTCAGGCATTTAGAAGTTATGGTGGAATAAAGAAACTCACATACCCACAAACATACATGAACCCTGAACACATAACACTCTTTTTGCTTTGGGCAGTCGTGTAAAAAGGAGTCACTTTTAAGATACCTACTTTTTTTCACGTGCTGGGGAAAAATCAGAAATATTTTTATTGGTGATAGTGGGCCATTATTTAAGAAATAATTACAAGTAACCGAAGCCATCTTTAACATCATAGATGAAATGAGAGCCATGATGTGTGTGAGAAAAAATCTGAAAGGAGATGTCCCAGCGTTGCCCCAGTTTCATTTTATTTAATTACTTTCATAATTAGAAAATGCTAATTACATTTTATTTAAGTATCAAGAATTGTTTTATATTTAGAAAAACAATTACAAAAACATTAAGTTGTTTTCTGAAGTATTTTGTGAAAAAATGTAAGTAAATAGTACTCTAATGATAATAAATTGTGATTTAAAAGCGTTTTAACTTAAAAATCACACTTTTTAATGCAGAAAATAATTATCAATCTGATTCTAGAGTAAAATACCTACTCTGACATACTACTTTAAATAAGACGCAATAGACTTTAATTTTTTTGAGAATGGTGGGGCAAATGACATAGGCGCGATGGGACATGTCTTTTCATACTTTAACCCCTATTACTTAAGTGTTACAAAAATAAAAATATTAAATACGAATAATTGTTATTTTCTTCAATCACATAGGTTGTTTCACTTCAGTGTAATAAAATACTAATCTTTAATGTCGTAAATAAAATTTATTCGCATTGTATTTTTATATAGTTTCCTGTTTATTATTACCTAGTTAGATGAACCTAAAATAATACATACATACAGTAAATGCTAATTGCCTTTATTCTACAGAATACTATTGTTAGTACAAGATATCGTATACAAGCTCACTACAACTTGGAAAAAGTACTAAGCTGAGTTCGTGGTTGTTCTTATTCAGAACACGCACAAAACGTTTTGAGATATATTCGTCATAAAGTGAATTGCAGATGGGGCAAAATTATTTGCCATCACTCTGGGTACATGACGAGAATAAGCTTTGTTTACTATAAAGTTCGTGTGTGTGTGTGATAAACAAATGCATACCTAGTATATGCTTTTTATCCACAACGTGAAAGTGCTTGGCTTTCAGGCCAAAACAGTAAGCGCACTATACCCGGAATCCTCACCACCGAGGAACTGGCTATCTTACATCTAAGTTCTAATAGCCGGAACCCAATTTTTTAAATTGTTGTTATGGCGTCAGACTTAGGTAAGATGGCTACTACAAGTATCCATTTGAATAGTTTTGATGCCGTGTCAAGAATGATTAAAGGAAAAGAAAATTATTATAAAACAGCACGCAGAGAAAATAAAAAATAGTTTCGGTTTCGGTAGCTGACGCCAAGAAAAATCGTGTACTTACATACTTACCCTATATCGTGTAGCCAAAATTATTGGCGACCTAAAATGCTAGTGCGCAAAATCCCTAAGCTTAATTACCATCATGGTTGCCAGCGGTAATAATTGTTTTCATGTGAAGGTTCTCGTTCATAATGGGGATGGAAACTGAGGAACTAATGGCGCCACAAGCGGTTGTACCAAAACATTTGATTGGTTGTTTCAAATATCAAATGTCATTTGTGGCATATTTTAACCAATCAAAGTATTGATAACGGTTAGATCGCCGCTGGCGCCATCTGCGATTAGCTTTGCGTTGCCAACCCCATTGAGGTCCTACCTCTAATTTTATGATAGTCTACTGTAACCTAGCGAAATACCGCAAAACCCACAGAATTATCTTTGTTGAAGTATTGTTCAAATAAATTGTTTAGGGCCAATGGTATGTGCATACATACAGGGTCATTTTTGGACCCCTTTTCAAACTTTGTCAGGTCATTCTATAACAGCAGTACAATCAATTTATGAAGTAAAACAAAAATAAAACTTTTCCCTACACAAATTGAAATTGTTGTCACCGTTTGCGCGTCGCACAGTCGACCCGCGCGAGCCCCCCTCCCCCCACTCGCCTTCCCCCGCTCGCGTCCCGTTCGTGACGGTGCGCGCCTAGATTTTTAGGATATAAAAAGTGGTTGAAAACTGTGAATTTAAAAAGAAATAATTTATAATTATCTCACCTAATTTTTTTTATTACTTCCTTGAACTATTATTTGATTTTGTAAAGGCGTCGCAAATTTACCCTGTATGTACATACTTAAATTTTTTTCAAAATGCTAATACGTAAGGTAAGGATACAAGTTTGAGTTTGATTAAAAATAAAATTTAATATGGAATTATTTAGGTCTTGTTTATTCCCCACAGGCATCATTCAATTAGCCAAATTTTTTAGAACGCATTTATTTTGTTTTATATGTATGCTGTGTGTGTACTATTTTTATTAAATCTTTTTTAATTTCCTTCTTTGTAAAATAACCCAACTTAAATTAATGCACCCAAAAAGAGCTGCAAAAATTAAATTAGCCCAGAAAAATCTCACGTTAATACTGTTGAACGTGTAATTTCGCAAAAGCTGTGCTTTGATAAGGCTTGGTTAGTGCAGAGACTAAGGATTAACTCTTTTTTGCTTTATTTTCTGCAGCTTCATAATCTTTAACGGAGACGGTAACTATGATTTATTTTAGTTATAAAACCTGTTTACTTTAACCTGGGGCCCAGCGCTAATGCTGAACTATAAAACCAAAACCGATAGGTTGTCATTTAGGTTAATATTAACCTAGTTCGGAACGGGTGGTAGGAAAATATAGACGATTCAAAAGTGCTTAATTACTATGTTTATTTGAATAAAGATATTTTGACTTTGACTTTGCACACCTCTAACCATTGGATGGATCGGGCTGAAACTTGTTTTAAGTACCTACTGATAGCCTTTTATGATGTAAGCATCTGATAAGAAAGGAATTATTTAAATGTTACCGGGAAATAGAAGTAAATCGCGGGCGGAAGCTAATATTTTATAAGACACGACACATCCCTCACTCATTGTTTTCAGTTTCATAGACAAAAGTTTTGACTTTATTAACAGGTGCTGTATGGTACCTATGGACACGGCAAACAGATAATTATTTAAATAATATGATTTCGATACAGTAGTGCTAAATTGTTAAATGGACCTACCTTATGATGTAAAATTGTAGACATCACTTAAAAAAGACTTGCAAGGCCAAAAAATAATAATCACAAAGCTCTGTCTATCATCAGCATAATTATCATCACCATATCAGCTGCATGACACCCACTGCTGGGTAAGCCTCTCCAAAGATTTAAGAAAGCTCTATAACTTAATATGACCACCGTAAAACTAGTCGCATCAAATATAATTGTTATAGAATTTTAAACCGAATTCAACCATCAAATTGAAATAATTCAAGAAAACTTTAATTGAAAAAATTATACTAAGACTAAGAACAAAAGGCTAATTGATTTCTTATCTCGTAGCCGAAGTTAGAAAGCCTTTTCTTCAATAAAATAATAAAATTAAAATAACTTTAAAATAAAGACCTTATAAATTTTTCTCCTAGGCCCTAACTTAATTTAAACGTTAAAACTTTTAATTTAAATTTTTGGAAACTTAAACAAACCATTTTATAGCGTCTAAAAGCACATTTCATTTAAGTTTCAATTAACTTAGACATTACAAATCTAATAAAAACAATTTCGAAATTCTTACAGTAACGTTTAAGTTAATTTGTTGAATGTTGAAATTTCGTTGTTATCACAGAACTCTCGATTTCTTTCGTTACAATAACCTAAAAGAATGTTGAGAGTAAAAGCCCTTTTTGGAAGAAACATTTTTCTTTTAGTTTTCATTAAGAAGCCACTTTCGAGGGTCGTTTAGAGACAAGTTTTTAAATAATGCAATAGCTCCATGAAGAAAAGTGCGTATTTAATAAAGGTCGATGAAACTGCGTATATTAATTTAAGAATAAATTGTTGCCTTTTCAAGCCACTTTATCTCTCTAAATTTAATTAAGATGAGGGCGCTACTTGAGTTTTATAGGAGCCTTAATAAACAGGGTTTAGTAATGAGGATCAGTAACGATTTTTTTTATTGGCTAATTAGAAAGCTAATACCACCATATGATTAACTGTGATTTTTTTGTACGATATCTCTTAAACCTGAGAAGTTATAAGAGCTACAACACTGATTTTTTGGGGGTCCATATGACGTCATCGCGACGGACGCGAACCTTATGTCGTACGTGATAAATCACATATTCCATTGAGCTTGGCATTTCCTTCAAACCCTTTTAACTCAACCATTTCTAAACGGATTTAAAAAATTCTTTCACTAGGTTTCATAGCTATCAATATGTGTTTATATTATATCAATAAAACTATAGGATTCAAACCTGTTACTGATCCTCATTGCAAGTGTAGAATAATAACATTATTAACAACAACTTCTATAACCTCCAAATAAGACAAAAACTTTTCATACATAACTCGATCAGCTGTTCGAACATTATAAAACAGTGAAATAAAATTCTGTGAAAAATAATCGCTATAATTTTTCACAGAATTGTATGTCACTGTCTGATCCTAAAACCTGTAGTTTGTGCAAAGTCTACATATTAATTCGCTCTAAGGGAATGCTGTAACTTAATTATGTCTTCAATACTTCACAAAACAATCT
Organism: Agriphila tristella; assembly: GCA_928269145.1. NCBI lineage: Eukaryota > Metazoa > Arthropoda > Insecta > Lepidoptera > Crambidae > Agriphila > Agriphila tristella. The sequence continues at coordinate 34,743,883 of OV743433.1, read as the reverse complement.
AGCTTTTCAAATATTGTATCTTTGTCGTTAAACATACTTATAATTAAGTGTGTCAATACCAATTTCGTTTCCATTACTTTGTACGACAGCCACAGTTGCTACGCCGTGTTTGGTGTGTTGAGTTCCTTGGGGTTACATTTTCAATAAGTTTAAGCTATTCGTCCACTGATTGGCACCAACCTTCATCAAAACATAAGTATGGCATCAAATAAATTATAGGTGGACGCGCGTGTAATACATAAATTTGATGCTAGCTAGACGATCAATTGATCTCACCTTTAACTTTTGTTATACACTCTTCGTTTAGGATCAACTCTGTCAGTAGCTTATGCAATATTGGCAGCAGAGCGATGCCGTCATACTACGGCCGTAATATAGCGGCGTTGAATGTTGTCTATGTAAACAATACGGCGACACCGTATTGTCAAAAACCGCGCCGTATTGTTTACATAGACAACGTTCTACGCCGCTAAATTACAGCCGTATTACGACGGCACCGTCATCCTAGGAAACCCTTGCTTAACCAAAATAGCGTGTCCAACTCGCGCGTAAAATCGAGTCATCTGTAGCTCTACCATGAGTTGGTGCAAACTGTTTTCGCTAGCGTAAACTATCCGATGTACGTACTGCTCACAGTCAATGCGAGTGTAAGAGAGAAAACCATAGTCTACGGTAGCGAAAACAGTTTACATCAACTCATGGTAGGGCCACAGTAGGCGTATTATGAGTTTACGCTTACAACCCGGTGGAGCTAACTCGGGACCTGAAGCGCGATAGACCCCTCTCGTTTTCTCCTTTCCTAACGCCACCGTTGTCAATTTTTTGAAAGTTTTCGATAGATTATCGATAAATTATCCCTAACGAATGTAGTTACGCTACTGGCATGACAACAGTGGCGTGAGGCAAGGAGAAAACGAGAGGGGTCTATCGCGCTTCAGGTCCCGAGTTTACTCAACCGGGTTGTACTATATACTCAGTAGTGACTGCTGGCATTATACAACATTTAGTTTAGTGTACTGTACCAAATTGCATACCAAATGGGGAGGAAAAGCGCAATTTTATCCCGATAGGTGGCGTCTTGTCGTTGGTACCGAGCCGCCTTAAAGAAACTGTCAAAACATATGGGAATCTCTTGGAGTATTGCACTTTTTAATTTTATACTGAGAAAATGCCGCATTGTTATGCATGTAACTTGTAAAATATTGAAGTTCATCGATTTCCCAGTAACAAAAAAAATAGTGGGCAAAAAAATATAAAAAAAATATGCTTTTTCCTCGATTTTCTCCTTTGCTGAGCCTGAGAAACATTATAAATCAAAGGAATGTTTCATGAATTTGATGAAGCTTCGCCAAAATAAAACAACATATTTTGAATTATAACAGCTTTGTTCTTTAATATTTCAACCTCAGCAGTTTCTAACATATTTATAACTTGGATGAATTTGATAGGTATATCAAATATGGAATAAGCCCAATATTGGGGCCAAACAGAGAATTAATAGAATTGTATATGCCAGAGTCATTCAAGAAACTTAGAATAATAAAATAAATATGATAAAACGGTTCATGTAATTTTGGATGGTACAGAAATTCCAGTACAGAAACCTGAAATTACTATTGCACAGAAGGCATCATCAGGCAACTATAAACACGGAAATTCACACTCAGTTGCTTTGTTAAAATTTAAATCATATGCTTCTAATCTGAAATAAAAAGATTACTTGTAAATCTTACACGAAATTTAAAGAAATGTAATGCTTGTTAGCAATTTTTTGTAAGTTGCTATAAACTTTCTTGCCTGTTGTTTTGGCTTTTCTTTTCCGTAATTCTTCTTTTATATGAGCTAAAGTTAGCATAGAATACATTGTTTGTCCGCAAAACCGAAAAAAATACAAACTAAGAAAGTAAAATCACGTAATACACAGTCAAGACAATATAAGCTCAAACTGACAATTGTTCCAAAGACTGAGTGCCATCTGTAATTCACTTTGCCTTCGCCTCCCCATTGCTTACTGCAGTCACTATCGAGTATAGTAAATGTAACTGTGCAAACTTATAATAAAAGCACTGAAATCAGTTATCAAAGGTACTGTCCAATCGAAATTGCGTTGTTTTTTTATGTATGAAATTTAAAAAAAATATTTATCTGACTAATGTTGTTCATCCAAGGAATAAAAGTTGAATCCAAGACATATTATTCTCATAAATTACCTACTAAATTAAAAAAAGCAATGCCTTTATTTTAATAACTATGATGGCTTTAGCAATTTTTCACTGCGCATTCATTAATCTAGCTGAACTAGATCAAAACGGTTGAACAGATGACTAAAGTATGAATTTCAGATGAAATATAGTCCATTTTTAAATTCAGTCTCACAGATAATGGAATAGATTATTTTTGTTTCTGGATCTCTGCCAGTGTCAGGTGCATATATGATTATGCTCTTTGTAAAAGATGAGGATACGAAAAAGGTCATGAATGGACACATCCTTTGTGCTCGACAACTCTTTGTTATAAGGTCCTTTGTTCAACTCATTGAGTTATATAAAGTTACGTAAGTTCATGAAGAGAATCATGTCCATTAGTGTTTAAGCCACTTAGTTGGTTTCTATAGAAATAAGTATCCTCGTTCCTTTTCGGAAGAATTCTTATCTAACGAACAATTAGTTAACTCGATGACTGCACAATATTGCCCAATATGGTGTCTCAAATTGAGTTAAACGAACCACGGAGATTGTCAAAGGTGTAATGTAAGGTAACGATGTAGAATTTACTGTCAGAGAGCCAAACAAACAAACATGATACTACCTGAGAACCTCCTTTAGAAGCTTGAAAAGCAAATAATATCCTGAAAATCCCAGTTTCACACCCGCTCCGTTTTCAGGCTTGGCTTTGGGTTATTTTACGAGCATTGTTTATCCATTTGGCTGTTTATATTCTATTCAAGCTTACCTCCGAAAAGAAATATATTACGCTGCTTTTGAAGTGAGAAAATAATGTTTGTATCTGGTAGGGAAATGGAGTGATGAAAATGCTGTGATGGTGCAGTAATGTCAGCAATAAGAAAGTAAGACATTTGGATCTATTAGATAGAAAATGGGTTACGTTTTCGCAATCTGAATGCCGGCTGTGTGAATGTGTGTACATTTGTACAAAGTAATGCTGCAAAATGACCGCTTTTTGTATGATGGATCCCTTAATGTAACAAAATATAAAGAAAAAGTTTAACTAGAAATCTTAAATAAACAGCTCTCCTTAAGCCTCTGAACATAATATTTTAAGCTCTTTTTATAAATACCATTCATTTACGATAATTCTTTTCAAATACGTTTTATACCAAACTATTTTATTAAATAACTTTATTTATATGAGTTAAATGAAATGAGTTGAATAGGTGCGCGTCGAACTGTTTCATAAAATAATATAACATGAGTCAGATTAATTTCCAAGAAAATTCTAGAAAACTAACATGCACTAATTATATATTATTTTAAATTAGATTACGTTGAGCCAAAGTCCACAGGCGATTTCATATAAACGTGTTAATCTTCAAAACCTCTAGTATTTTGGACCTCAAAGACCCAATTCAGATAAGGGAAGAGTCGGCATATCATAATTTGGCCAGAAATTATGAAAAGGGTGGAAAGTTTAGATTGCAAATCTTTGGTAAAAGTACCCGCTGTTTTTGAAGTTTGCCCAAATTTAATTTCCTATGGGCGAAGGACGAGAATTCTGCCCAGTCCCTTATCTTTTTCAGTATTTTTGCTTCATTTTTTTTATTGCGAAGTTATATGAAATTCTCTACGTCTTCAACTTTGTAATTTCTTATCTACATGATCGAAGAAAATTAAATTTATTATTTCTTGAGCAAGCAAACAATTTTAACATTGAAAATGTTTTTTCGATCGCTTCGGTAAGGTACCCAATTTCAGCAAAAGTGAGACATTGCCCTGGTCCCGTGAGTTTTGGGTCTACGTGTATGTACTAAATGTCAAAAGATGCGTCTCAGCAAGGGCTACAATATGGTGAAGAAAAATTTTGAAAAAGTCAAAAGCTTTTTTCGAAAATCGCATAAATGTAGAAAAATGAGACACTTTTTCGGGGTCTTTTCTCACTAAATCGACAATTTCTCAAAAACGAAAAGCGATATCGAAAAAATGAAAAAACTCCTAGAGATATTGAGTTAGGCTACCTATTGAAATAAGTATATATCCCTGACTATTACGGTCTGGGCTGTAGCTTATCCTTTATGAAACGAAATGTTGGGATACCGCGGGCGACGTGCGCGGCGCGGGATAATGGTAATACGTAGTAGGTACGAATGGTACGATTGACGTTTTTAAATAGTTGTATATTTCAAAGCTTGTAATAGTGTTTTATATTTTGTAATTTTTATTTATTTCCACATTTTTTATAAATAAAAAGTATTTAGATATATATTAAAACTATAATATTGATATTGATATTAATTAGCTATAGCAAGTCAACAGATGGTATGACGTGAATAGAGAGCTGATTCCAGATCTAGTCAAAGATTTAAAAATCGTTAGATACGGCGGCGCGGGCGTTACCATAGTGTGACTGCACTGAAATGTCTCCATAAGTCCATATTCAAGTAAATGACGTCGCTTACTATGTGAAAACGAAAGAGAAAGTTGTATTAGCAATAACTGTAGGAACAAAAGAGATGACGCTATTATCTCCAGTACACGTGCTAGGCGTCGTTGTGAGTTTTTGTGTGTAGAGAAACGGATAAACGAATCTTGAGCGAAAGTTGAACAGAAGAGAGGTTTTAGTTTGAGGCCCGAGGCGAAGCCGAGGGCCTCTACTAGATCCAAAATATTATATATCGTGGGTTGCTATTATTTCAATTTCGAGATTTGAAATTACTCGATCAGTCACGTCTTTCTTAGTGACTCTGCGATTCCAAATTTTACAACGATCTCTGAGAATGAGAGTGTGATGATGATGCCTAGGTAAACATGAGGGTTGTTATCGCACATTCGAGTGATGATGAAGTCGGCGCGAGAGTCTCGCATGCTGCATTTGATTTTGATTTTTTTTATTAGGGTTAATTTATTTAGATATTCAGATGTTTTAGTTATACATAGTACTTAGGTTACCTTTCAATAAAATATTAATGTCTATAAGAAAAGAATAATAAAATATTTTGTTAAATTCATTAAATTCATTTTCAATGTACCAGAAGGTCGTGAAAGGCACGAGATCTGTGAATTTTTTAATTCAGTTCAACAACTAAGGAGTATATATCTCAATAAATATACGTGTCTGTAATATTGTTGGAAGTGAGTCTTACTATCCTTAAGATAAAAAATAAAAAGGTAAATTATAAAAATACGACTGCCCTCCCAAAAACGAACTAAAAAGTTAAACAACAAGTGTCATTGCAGTCGGGGGACCTTTTTATGGAACAATTTTTGATTAAAGAGGTCCCCCGACTGCAATGACACTTGTTGTTTAACAGTCGTGTTTTTAATATTTTTTTTAATTTATTTATTTTTATTTCACACATTTTAGTGACATATTAAGTATATAGTTTTGGAATGTGATCATCAAGGCCTTTTGTTTGATGCCCATATTGTAGTAATAGAAGAAAACATTTTTTTTTTACATTTGAAAATGGCGTCGTACCGTCGCGTCGCCATTATTGATTTTTCCTAAGAAAATATAGCTTGTGTCACTCGGGATGCTGTAAGGATTCTAACGAAACCCTATTTATCCAAATCATTTCAGGCTTTTAGAAGTTATGGTGGAATAAAGAAACTCATATACCCACAAACATACATGAACCCTAAACACATATACACTCCTTTTTGGGCAGTCGTGTAAAAAAGTTAGAACAAAAGATAATATTTCATTTTGTTGCACCCTATTCTCAAACATCCCGAAACTTCTTCCTAAATTTGTTTTGCCAAAAGCCTACTTTTTTGTTCCATTACGCGTAAATGTATAATTTATGCTATCCATTAGCCTGCCGCCACATTGTCTCAGCATGCATTATCTGTAGTAAAAAACCGATGGTTACTGCTCTTTAATACCTTAGAAAATGATATACGATATGGTGAGAATTTTCTTGGGGAATCGGACGATTTTTATTAGAGGTATGCCGTTACACCAAAAAAGTACATTTTCGAATGAAGAATTAAATTGAATATTTTATTATGTTCCCAAAAACATTACGATGGTAGATGTCAGACAAAAAGTGTCAGAATAGTGACGTCACACTTCACTAATAATGTATGGCGCGCAAAAAAATTTGTGATTATCTAAAGAAAAAATGTTTTTACAATAATGTCTCCATTAACAATATTTTTTTGTAATTACGTATGGATGCTAATAGTCGACACTATTTTGTTACTGGAGTATTTTGATATTTTATGATTTTTTCCAACTTTAGAGTCTTAGTAATCTTAGTAAAATTCGTCAAATCGAGCCTAAATTAGGCGTAGGGGTTTATTTTGCTTCCCTTTTTGCTTTACTATACTTACCTTAAAATTAGAATCCATTACCTAGTCATCATCTCAATTCCAAATAATTTGCTTAAATCCAAGCGAATTAAAATGTCAAATCACTTATAATAAGTATATCCCTATTTAAAAATATATTATACCTAATTTCTCTAAGTAGTATATCAGTTGTCTAGCCATGCCATATTACAAGCTTTGCTTAGTTTGGGGCTAGGTTGCGCTCTCTAAAATTGTCCTAGTATTTATTTATTTATTTACAAGAAAAAACATATCATCTTTATAACATTGTACGAATATACAACACTAAACCATTACTGAGGTGTAAAAGGTCGTAACAGAAAAGCACCCCAGCTACTTAACGACTTTGTATCTAGCAACACTACAAAAATTGTATCATGTTCCGCAAAACGTTTTACTCCGCTAAAGTGTTGTCATGGTTGTCCCCGGATTCTCCCCATTTCGCTAAGTACCCGCTCTCCTCGAAAGATAATAGTGAGATGTATGACACGCTTATGTGAACGCAAGTAAAATACCTAAGGAGGACTGAGATCAAAATTATATTTATCAGGTTAGAAATTGTGGAATGGTGCTTATATCCTTATCCTTACATATAATAAAACAGTAGAAAAAGTGTGTCTGTACATTACATATAATTAAAAGAGAAATGTCTGGGGCGATGCATGGAGACATAGGTAATAGAGTAATAATTTGAAAAAAAAAAGTGTGTCTGTTTGTCTGTTTGTTTGTCTGTTTGAACTCAACACGCTAATCTCAAGAAATACTAAACGGATTCGAATGAAACTTTTTTTGTTATATAGCTGTTAAGCCTGGGCATAACTTAGGGTATAATTGATTTTGGATAATGGAACACCTGATGCAGAACCATAATGGTCCAACATAACTATAAGGAATATAAACATGACACCTAAGCAAAAGTAGTTCAGCCTGATGAGCATTTTTGTTGAGGTATAAAAATCGAAGATCTGGAGGCCGATCGCGCTAATTTACAACGTGAAAGGTTCACATTAGGCTGCTCGAGTTCCAGTTCTGTCAATGATCCAACTGTGGTGAAAAACCGTATCGCCATAAAGTTCCACCGCCAATTAAACTACTATCATTGTTGAACCGCTGTCTCAGTTGAAACGTTAGGGATGTCATACGATATTTTTAGCAATCGACGGTCGACTTAACAATTTTACCACATCACTAGGTGTAATTTGACGCTTCTTTTTTTTAAGTGTTTGTTTTGAGTTGAGAAACAGAGGTTATGTTATTATTACAAAGAGCTATTTCAAAGCAATTTTAAAGTAATAATTTCATAACAGAGAGTTATTTATTGAGATCATTCAAATTTAATATTGTGAGTGAATTGTGATAATATTGTAGTGCTGCTAAACGAACAAATATCTTTGTAAACGAAGCGATTGTTTATGTTGTTAGTATTTTGTTGTTATTTGTCTTAGAGTAAGACGGGCTAAGGCTTCGTTTGTCACGAAGGGAGACGCCTTAGCGATATTACTCTATTCAAATTATTCTGGCATTTTTTGCGGGGGGGGAAAATGCACACAAGTGCAGTTCCGCATACCCACATACAAAAACTACACTGTAATGACGACACTCACACATAAAAAATAAAACAAAACAGCAAAAATTTGTGTACGGATGAGTCACACATCAAAATATGACACGTTTTTGACATAAAGGGCTGGGCTCAACTGTCGATGCAGCAATATCGATACGGAAAAAGGAATAAAGGTTACAAACTCAATCATTTTACGATGGGGTGAATAACAACAAAGAGGTCATTTTTATACGCTTGAGCTTTATACAAAAAGCTCGAGAGTGTAGGTGATTGGGTTGGGACTAATGTGTACCCAGGGAAGTTGGGCTCAGGCTGCTGACACTGAACATCGCTCCATGACAGTACTGCCATCAAGGGCGTATCCAGCTTTGGCACCAGGAGGGGGTCACATAGTCGTGGTCAAGTCAAGAACTTATAATTTAATTTTGATAATAATAGAAGTAAAAAGTACGTATTTTATTAATGTACGTAAGTAAAAAACTGGTAAACTGGGCATTTAGGGCATTGGCAACTTGCGTGGTGAGTAACAACAGCTACATTTTCGATAGAAACTTTAAAAAAAAGAAAATGAACTTATTGGGCCTGTTCTTAGAACACTTTTCTATAAAACTAATAAGGTCATTTTGATTTTAGTTACCTATTTTTTCTATCAAAAATGTCGCCGTTGTTATTCACCACTCATGTTGCTATTGCCAGATCGAAAGTCCAAAATATCTAGTTATTTTACTTCTTCATTACATGTATTTAATTAAGTTTGTAAATAAAATATCTACGTAACGGTGGAGGTGGTTAATATAGCATCTGTTTACAGTCTCTTCGCAGCACGTTAGATACCTATATACGAGTATAATATCGCGCGCGACCTTATATTGTGTTAGTTCGATGAGGACTTTTATGACACAACTAAGTCAATCAAGCTATTTAGCTAAGCAAAGTTAGTGAACGAGAAATATGGCGAAAACAACCTAGCGAAAAACAGAAAACCTCAAATTTCTCATAAACTATCGCGAGTAGAACTTCCAAATAACTCTTGAAATGTGAGTGTTTACTAAGCTCATAACAGTATGCTATCAGGTTTACAATAGCTGATATCGTTTAGGAGTAATAAAGGATTTTCCAAAATTTTTCGCTCGTTTTATGCATTTTAGAAATTCGTCTAGAAAAAAATCTAGACATAATTAGCACATGGGAGTTCTCGTCGTGAGTTACAAATAACTAGAACTAACAGATTTTGGAATTATCTCGACGATGTCACTTTTTCGGGTTCCAAAATCCACTGTGCGTTAGTCCCTCGAACTAAATTCCCTTTTTATTCACTTGTTGTATAATCTACTATTTCGACATTTATTTCGCGATATCTGTCGAGCTCACATCAGTGCAAAGCAAATCATGCAAAAATCTAGCAAATGAATTTGGCGCAGAATCAGGGCCAGATTGACCAACACTTTATCGACAAACATTATTTAACGGTAACATCACTAAGTTGCCCATCGGCGAGAACTCGGATTTATCTAGCGACAGATCTGAAATTTGTACGGACGAGCCATGGACTAGCAGACCCGATGTCACTGAACAAATTTGACAACTAATCAAGAATAAAATATACGAATTTAATGTTTAAATGTAAACAAATAGCAATAATACGAAAAAAAATTACTTTTATGTGAAATGTAAAACCGTCTTTTTGTATACTTGATGTGCAAGATCTCTTTTAACAACAAAAAACTCATCAATTCGACATTTTAAACAGAGCAGCGTTCACATGCGCGACTGGACTCGGTCTAGAAAGAAATCCGGGCGCAACTGGTTTTACTAACGTGTATGCCCATTTGGGCTTGTACTTCGGCAGAGGGGAAACGCTTCGTATGGCTTCTCTTTCTGTAGAAGCCCGTCGTGACAAACGAAGCCTTTTGTTGCTCGAAGTTATTTGTGATCACATATAGTCATAAAACAAATGAACATCCCACCACTCTTTGAAGTGTAAAGATAAACAAAATAATACCGAGGCCCAGTCAACAAGGTACCCTAATAATCAAAGGTATGTAATTATGTATTAGCAGTGAACTTTTTATAGCTATGCCAAGATGTAGGAGTAATAATGAAAATGTATTTTTTTTACAGAAGTGAAAAGCAAGATCAAAATTGAGCATAATGCTGACCAAAGAAATAGAAGATACACGGCCATCAAGATGCAGCTTTCATATATTTATAACAGCATTAGAGGAATATTGCTTCTTTACCGAATGAAGAGGCAATTTTATGTATAATGACGAACGGTAAGATAGGGACATTTATCATTAATTAATTGTTATCACTCTCAAAACCTATTACTTATCTGTTTTAGAAAGGTAAAAAGTACTAGTGAAACAATAAATAGAATTTAGAATTTCTTCCGTTCAACTTCCTACTTATATTTTGTGCCCTTTGATTATTAGTGTGCCCTTTTTCATTCAATATTTAATAACATCAGTTCCGACTCCAAAGGGTATTTATTTATGTAATTTCCCTAATTTTTTTTTTATTTCAGGTAATAGAATATAATGTGCAATACAAAAATAAGATAAATAAAAATTGGTTCTACAATAGATAAAATGGAGCAACATTGTAGTTTGCAGAGATTTAAAATGTTTGCAGAAGGCGGAAGTCAGAGACCTTATGTATAAAAAGGTATTATTATTTTGATCTAATCTAGATATTAGCTCGTCAACGCCCGGAAAAGAGACACAATCGATTTTCTATTGTTGTCTGGTCGCCTGCGACCGCTAATGAATTAAAATAATATGCCCCAATATTATTAAATCTATGTTTAAAAGATACAAAACATCTAGTTATCATTAGAGTTGAGGTTTCGCATCAAGTGTGATTAATATTTATTTTAAATCATATACTGGAACAAAATGACTCGTCACCAGCTCATGGGACTCGAACCCACAGCCTTTGTATCTACATCTAGTTATGTTTTTAATATCTTAACTGCTGATTGGGAATCATATTATTAAACAATTATGTTATAAAAGTGACTAACAATTTTTTTATGTTTTGTTTTAGTATTGCCAACAAGGAGATGCAATAGGAGGAGATAGCAGCTTAGTTAATAATCAATAAGAAATAACATTAATAAAGTTTTCTAAAATAATTTATTATTATTATTCAGTTATCCTATTACCCCAAAACAATTAGGTAAATGAGACCACATATCGGCAAACGTAGTGTGGGACAGACAAGGTGGAGCGATGATCTTCGCAAGGTGGCTGGCAAAAACTGGATGAGTGTAGCCGTGGATCGTGCACTCAGAGAGGCCTATGTTTAGCAGACGGACGATGATAGTCTGATGATGATGATGAATTAGGTAAACGACTCTAATTTTGTCAAGAGCATCAGCGAGCACCACACCTAGCTAGCATGTTACACCTCCACTAGTCCTCAGTCTATGCTCAGAGCCACCGCTTCTGTCTGCCACCAACAGAGTGAATGCCAAAGTGAACAAAGTGTTGCCTCTTTGTACTATATGTCTAATGCAGCACACAGCATACATTGGTTATCTTCGTAGGCACCTAAAACAAAACATGTTAAAAGTTAAAGGACTATAGATGATTCAACAATAAATTTTAAAATAAATAACATTGTTCTTAGTCTATTACCTAAATAGGTACTCATAAATATTTTAGTTGTATGTATGGACAAGGGTGAGTAAATTGAAATTGTAATACTTACTTAGATTCTAAAGGCATTTTATGTCTAATACCATCAAAATCTAGGTACCTATTAAGTAATACAAAAACAAAGAAAGAATGAAATTTATTCACAGTGAACATTTTTAGGTTAGGTATGGTTTTCTTACCTTTATCTTGTTTGGCCACACCAAAGGCATCCGAATTGGCGTAATTATGGTGTTATGGTGTACATATCTCATAAGTAAACAAACTAAATGATTTGATAGGTTGTACTATCCGCGTCAATTGGTAATGCGCCTGGCGGCCATGATTTTAACCTCAAAAACGAAAAACAATTGTAATTTTCTCATATACCTAGACCCTTTCTTATTAAAAATAAGAATTCAATAATTAATATATTATATTACCTAGTAGAATTTTACTGTTTTTTGACATTTTTAGTTGCGGATGACGATGATGTGTATGTTAATTTGACAAGGTTCCAGCGCATTACCAATTGACGGGGATAGTAGATTTTTACAAATTGCCGATTGGACATTTGAATACACTTTTTGATGACTCTTCACAGTTCATCAATTAAATTTAGATTATTTAGCACTCTTACAGAAGATCTTCTTACAATAAGAATAAAAGCGTTGTATATTTTTGCATTTAGACTGAATAAATATCCCAAAATTGAGAGAGTAAACACCAAATAGTTGAGAACTAGTCTAAAAAAAGTAGCATCCTTTTAACTTTGTCTTGGACGGCAAGTTACGCTCCAGTTGCGCACGACATCTGTCTCAACTAGCTGTCAAAACGTTAGCGCGATACGGAATACGTCAAAAGTTATGATTGGTCGCGGTTCAGTCGAGGTCCAGTTGATCTAAACATTAGCGCGATTGGCCCCCTGGAACCCCCGATGCAGAACCATAATGATCCAGCTAAACTATACAAAATATAAAAATGTCATCTTTGCAAAAGTTGTTCAGCCTGATAAGCATTTTTTGTTGAGGTATAAAAATCGAAGATCTGGAACACTTGATGCAGAACCATAACACTGCTACAAGTATTGTCTTATGCAACTACATTAGTTAATTTATATGCGTACGCCGAAGTCATAGAGTCCACGCGTACGAAGTCGCGGGCATCAGCTAGTAAAAAATAAATAAAGGGGAATGAAGAGTTGATAATGATCCGAAATATCACACAATAACTAAGCGAAACTCGTAATATACAAAGAAAATAAGGCTTTTGCTTGTTCAACAATCCCTCTAAACACTAGAAAAATAGGTACCTATTACGACCTCATAAACCTCACAATTTCTTTGTCGAATACCTGAAAACTCAAAACTCAATTTTTACATCGCTGTCACGTTTACTTCGATTCAGCACAGAAAACTCCGATCCATACGTTTTAAGTCAAAATCTCACGATCACGTATAAGGTCACCTCGCTACCTTCGTGAGCTTGGCATTTAGTGTAGAGTTGAATCGGGTTATTCAGCAACTGGACACAAAAAACTGGACACACGTGTGTCTAGTTGGTGAAACTCAAAATGGGGAGGCGAAGGCAAAGTGAATTACAGATGGCGCTCAGTCTTTGGAACAATTGTCAGTTTGAGCTTATATTGTCTTGACTGTGTATTACGTGATTTTACATTTTTAGATTGTATTTTTTCGGTTTTGCGGACAAACAATGTATTCTATGCTAACTTTAGCTCATATAAAAGAAGAATTACGGAAAAGAAAAGCCAAAACAACAGGCAAGAAAGTTTATAGCAACTTACAAAAAATTGCTAACAAGCATTACATTTCTTTAAATTTCGTGTAAGATTTACAAGTAATCTTTTTATTTCAGATTAGAAGCATAATGATTTAAATTTTAACAAAGCAACTGAGTGTGAATTTCCGTGTTTATAGTTGCCTGATGATGCCTTCTGTGCAATACTAATTTCAGGTTTCTGTACTGGAATTTCTGTACCATCCAAAATTACACGAACCGTTTTATCATATTTATTTTATTATTCTAAGTTTCTTGAATGACTCTGGCATATAAAATTCTATTAATTCTCTGTTTGGCCCCAATATTGGGCTTATTCCATATTTGATATACCTATCAAATTCATCCAAGTTATAAATATGTTAGAAACTGCTGAGGTTGAAATATTAAAGAACAAAGCTGTTATAATTCAAATGTTGTTTTATTTTGGCGAAGCTTCATCAAATTCATGAAACATTCCTTTTGATTTATAATGTTTCTCAGGCTCAGCAAAGGAGAAAATCGAGGGAAAAGCATATTTTTTTTGATATTTTTTTGCCCACTATTTTTTTTGTTACTGGGAAATCGATGAACTCCAATATTTTACAAGTTACATGCATAACAATGCGGCATTTTCTCAGTATAAAATTAAAAAGTGCAATACTCCAAGAGATTCCCATATGTTTTGACACTTTCTTTGAGGCGGCCGGGTACCAAAGACCAGACGCCACCTATCGGGATAAAATTGCGCTTTTCCTCCCCATTAGTATCACTTATTATTTCGTCATCTGGACACGCCAAGGTTTCGACGCGTGTCCACTCGACCGAAGTTTTTAAAGAAACTGTGGGCCTACAAAACTTTCTGTTGATAGCTAATGTAAAAAACTTACAAATCAATTTTCGAACAAACGAAAAGTCAAAGTTTTTCAGATTGGTAGGACCGGTTGTGTAGTGTGGTACACAACGTCATCATCAGTGACGTATGAAGCTAACATTGTTTTTATTATAAATTAATATTCTATTTTCTTAGTTAAAGTAAACATGTAACATGTAATCGGATACTTTTATAAATAAGCTAAATGTCATTGTAAAACATTAACGTATTTACCTTTTTGGAATTACTATAAAAACCCTGTTTTCATCTAAATAAAGACACAGTTAAGAATCGACTTTTCTTGTGTTATTACGTCTCCCGACGCCGCACATCACATATGGGACCGGTATGATTTAGTCTAGAAAGTTCTATCTGTACGTAGCACTAAGTATTTTGTGCACAACATCCACGATACGACATCAAATACAAATACAAAAGCCCCGAGGCGCAAATTATAAATTGGCACACACATTTCAACGTCTTATCTCTGGTGATTATTAGAGTGCGGGCTATATACCCATCGGCGTGTAAATGTTACGAGAAATAAGATCTTCAATAGACCGAATTAGAAATACGACTGTCTTAGATAAACACGATATTTGGGATCTCTTATTGGCTACCTTGTTACTTCGGGAGTTTTACTATTTTTATACTGGTTTTAGATACATCTTATGTAGAGACCGATCTTATAGTAGTCTATCTAGAATAGTTTTATTACAGATTGTTGTGCAATTGTAAAGGAAATTAATAATACAAGGAGTACCATAGTGTTCAGTACATAACTATTTTCCGAGCAACCAAACCGCTAAATATTATGCCGTCATACCTAATAAATCAAAAGTATGAGCGTCTTAAATGTATAGTGTCGTTTTAATTTATGATTTTCCTACAAAATAATGCATTAATAAGTAAAAAATGCGAGACGAATTACCTGAAATATAATTTATTTTTGTTGTTTTATTTCCCGACTGCAAGAGGGTTATGTTTTTCGCGCGTATCTTGTATTAAGTAAGTATGTTTGTTTGTTTGTATGTAATATTCTTTATTACCTCATATCTTTCAAACAGCTTAACGGATTTCTGTTCTTAAGAAGGTGGCGTTATAAAAAAAACAACTTGGCGGCTGTACGGTGCTAATATACGTAGTGGAAAAAAAAATTTTTTTTAGAGTACTGCAATATAGGTGTCAAATTAAAGGGCTTATTATAAGGATTTCAAAAAGGTACATCAGTACCGTAATATATAATAACTAAAAAGAAATAAATAAAATAATAAATAAAAAAAACCCGCCTGCATAAAAAGACAAGTCAACTGAAAAGATGGAAACAAGATTAAATATTTAAAGGGAACATAATAGGCAGTCGGAGGCATATATTTCATAACGCCACTTTCTTTATGCATGCCTCCGACTGCATTATGTTGCCTTTAATATTTAATCTTGTTTCCATCTTTTCAGTTGACTTGTCTTTTTATGCAGGCGGGTTTTTTGTAATCAAATGTAATCAAAATGAACATGACGTGATTACGCAGTGAGTAGCAAGTTCATGTTAAAGAATGTAAAAGAGAGTTGAGATTTAACTGAAAAATATGAAAATGGAGCGAAGCCTTGAACTACGTTACGTTACGTTTTTTACACAAAGGGTAAGGCAAAATTACGTTTTTACCATCGCCACTCTAAAAAGTGCGTTTAATTCAACGATAAGAGTGAATAATAAGCGATTTTATTCACCGAGTGAATAAAAATAATTTGAATTTGGAACAAGCGTGCATCATGAATTCGTACAAAAAAGTTCCAATACCTACTGGCCGCTATGGAGCTATTCCATAGTTACACAATAAAATTAAACGAAAAAAAAATATCCCGCCAAATTTAATTAGGTTCTTTTTTGTGTCAATTTAATTAGGTTCTTTTTAGTGTCTTATCTTTGGGTGCTTTTCTATGTATTAGAAGGAGATTGAATGTTCAGTCTTCATTCTATCAGTCTGGTACGATATTTAGTCTGCAAAAATTCAAAGTCTATACAGACTGATAAAATGGATTGATACCAGACTGATGTCTGATCATGACTGTAATCTCTCTCTTAGCGTGGTTGTTTTATGTCATTTGAAATCTTCTAATATCACGCATGGGTCGGTCATGGGATGGGTGACCAACACTGTATTATCTCGAGCTCCTCAGTGCCTCGGAAGGCACGTTAAGCCGTTAGTCCCGGCTGCATTTGCAATCGTTAACACCCATCAATCCGCATTGGGCCCGCGTGGTGGTTTATGGCCCATTCTCCCACTCATAAGAAAGGCCTGTGCCCCAGCAGCGGGGACATTAAAAATGGCTGATGGTCAACTATAAATACTAAGTATAATGTACTGCTAGAGGTACTTATTTGTTTTCTCGCAGTCAATGGTAAAAAGTAGAGTACACAACTCGTGAAAAAAAATTTCATCTCGGTCCTTTGTATCCCTCGCTTCGCTCAGGATTCTACTTTTGAATCCCTCGCTACGCTCGGGATTCAATTCTAGAATCCTTCGCTACTCTCGGGATCCAACTTAGTCCCTCGAACTAAATTCCCTTTTTATTCACTTGTTGTATAATCTACTATTTTTTCCGTCGCTTGTGAACATTCAGCAATTTGCATAAGAACCACGACACTTACTTACTGGGAAAGCAGGATTTTGTACGTCTTTTGTTAATTCTTTAGCGTGCGTGGGACTTTTGCGGTTACGTTATGTGTTTTTCAACCCGAGGTTATTCTCCTATTTTTGGACACATTTACACGTGCAAACAGGAAGCTTCTCGGAAAATTGCCTTTTAAGTAAAGACCGGTAATTCTTGGAAACTAAGGACCGACGGGACACATTTGAATGACATTAGGAGCCATTTCAATAAAAAGTTGGTCATCGCTTTTTTATGAGACTCACAAACTGCCGTTCAGAAGTGGCAATATTGTGCCTAAGTCGTGAGTTTTTTTTTTAACTTAAGCTGTTATTTATTTATACATAATAGTAGATTTTCTTTCTTTGCTCGGGCCAGAAACGTTGATTTGGTAACAAAAAACGTTTTCATTTATAAAACGGAATATTATTTATTTAAAATGACATTTAAATTTTAACAATCTCGATAATGCTCAAGAAACTATATTTCATTGACTGATGTTGTTCAACGAATAGTACCGATTCTCTATACAACGTGTTAATGAATAAACGCAAAACCTCTTAGGTGGTGATTGTGCTCATGAATATGAACAACTTTTATTATGGGGCCAACTCTGCAACTCAAAAAAAAATCTGCTGTTTTATACAAGTTGTCTATACCTTTTCGACCAGAATGTATGAAACAGCTGTTTTTTTTTTGTTGAGTTGCAGAGTTGGCCCCATAGTAAAAGTTGTTCATATTCATGAGCACAATCACCACCTAAGAGGTTTTGCGTTTATTCATTAAAACGTTGTATAAATGTTGATTATAAATTCAAATTCAAAAAGTACTTACACCTAATATCCATATTACAGCCACACTAAAAAGCTAATAGAGCTGTAGCCACTCTGAAGTCAGACATGACTCATTCCGTCTCATATTTCACTCACTGCGCTCATTCGCAGTTTTAAAAAAGAATTCTTGGAGTTGCATTTGTATTTTAAACTACTTTGCTCTTGATGGGAAAGGAAGTTCCCAGCTCTATTTATGTTAGAATAACCCTTGAAACAAAGGAGGTAGGAAAATAAACCCGATCTTATTCGAGTGGGAACTATCCTAGATTTAGTCTAAGTTAATGTGTTTCAAAGATAGGTACCTAGATTTATTTGACTCAGCCCCGATTTTTGAGGTATTTTATCGGAGGTTTAACTTAATCGGAGAGGTCAACATTATCTGGTTTAAAGTAATAAAATTAACTTTATACCAGATAATGTAGATCCCTCCGATGAAGTAAGCCCGCCGATAACTTCCAATTAAGTACCTCAGAAACTAGGGGAATTTATTCTTAGTGATGATAGTCTTGTTTGGGAATATTCTAAGGTCCTTTGATTTTTTTATGGATGCCATAGTATATTTTTCTGGGGTCCAGTATGTGGTTTCGAATGGCGCTGCAGCAACACACGCTGTGGCGAAAAAATGTCTGTGTGGTACGCTGGAGCGAAAAATCATTGTAGCGAAACCCACACGGTCGAATGACGCGACAGCGACAAACTTTATGGCGAAATATTTGTATGCTAGTACGAAACTCAAAGCGTTGAAAATAAAACACAAAGTTCAAGTCTCATAATCAACAAAACAAAAGGTTTTAATTTGAGTACCATGTACAAATAATCCTATATTTTTAATTAAATTATTTCTGTATTAAATGTCATAAATATTGATAATCAAATTAACTTTAAGTACCTACTTTCTATAAGTGAATAGCTCTGCTAATCATTGAAGGAAAAATTGTTAAATAAGTAGAAAATCCACCAAAATTGATATACATAAGTGACTCTTTAGTCATACTTACGGTTTTCCGCACGACTTTTGCCGCTCGGTGAAAATCAACTGAGTAAATGGCAATTCGGCCTAGGCCAGTGACTGAACAAACTTATCTGATCCGGTGGCCAAAACTGGAACTAAGGTAGGTAGGTAACGCCATTGACCGACTACACAGACGACAACGACGACGCTTTCACTGATTGTGTCACCTGCGATTTTTTACAAGCAACACTAGGTCATTAAAGTTAACCGTCCCAGGTGACTAAAATCGACCCATGTAAAAGCCGAATTTTCCGGGAACCCCTTCTAAAAATACCCGTACATTAGTAACTATACACGGAGTAGAGATCCTTACATTTTCGGCCATTGGTATTACTTACAAATTGTCCTAATAGTACGCTCGTATGTTTACATTCAGTATCGCTACTTAGTACTATACGAAGGCACTTAGATTAAAAGCCCACGTACACGATGCATTCTGCTTTTGTTCGGTTAATTGAATTTTATGAGCCGAGAAAAGTTTTATTGTTCGCTGGTGAATATGGCTGCCGTTTTAAGTGCAGTTATAACGAATAGACCGAGCATATTGTGTTGGATTTTATAGGACGGAAACATTAACGTTTCGTTATTATTTATCGTCAACATACTTAATTGATATAAAAATTAAGTTACAGGTCTAATAGGGAGAATTTGGTCTTCTATTTATGTTTTGATCTAGGCTATCTACTATCTGTGTGCCAAATTTAAAGCAAATCCGTTCAGTAGTTTTTGCGTGAACAAACATCCGAACCCACAAACTTTCACATTTTATAATATTATGTTATGTCAGTACTTGAAGTGGCCATAAATAGATTTAGAACTTCTATTGAAAATCTTGTACCGAAAAGAAACGGCTGCAATGAGGATTAGTAACGATTTTTTTAGTGGCTTATCAGAAAGCTTATGCCACAACATGATTAACTGTGAAAAAAATTTTACAATATCTCTTAAACCTGAGATGATATACGAGCTAAAACGTGCTAAAACACTTATTTTGGGGGTCCTTATGACGTCATCGAGACGTATGCGAGCCTTATGTCGTACGTGATAAAGCACATATTATTGCATTGAGCTTGGCATTTCTGTCAAGACCCTTTCAACCATTTCTAAACGGATTTCATATAATCTTTTACTAAGTTTCTTAGCTATGAATATGTTTTTATATTATACCAATAAAACTATAGGATTCAAACCTGTTACTGATCCTCATTGGTATTAAACTTCGTCACACGTGTAAGTAAGCCTTTAATAGTACATTACATCCGAGAACGGGAAGCTAGCGATAGCATTGTCGAGGATGGTTTGAAGCCCGAGCTGCAGGCGAGGGCTTTAATCATTCGAGGCATTGCAAGTAGCTTCCAGTACAAGGTTTGTATAATACTTTACTCACGAAATGCGAGGAAATACAATTTTCTTTGAAAAAATGTGATATTTAAATTGGTTCGCGTGGCCATGTTTACTGACCGGTCATATGCAACCATAAAGTTTCATAAAAAGAATGCTAGCTGATAAGTTCTACCGATTTGAATTTGGAACACTTACTTCCCGCACTATTGAATTTCATTTCCGCACTGAATTTCAAATTTAGAATGTGATGAACCAGACCCCCACGGAAATGTTGAACGCCCCGCATTCTTTTTTCAAATGGAATGATAAAATTTCAGAGCATAAGTGAGTAAAATTATTTCCATCATTTCTTTCAGTCTTTAAGCGCGTAACACTCATAAGACGTGTCAGACTTAAATATCACGTGAATAAGTTCGGAAATGCCATATACAATACATAGTCGTGGGTTTTATTACTACTAAAAGACAGTATGTCATAACTCCGCTATCAAAACTATGACATCGGATACATCAAAAGCATATCAAAACCGCATTATGATTATGAACGTAATAAAATAGATTTAGAACTTTACGGCACGCTCCATCCTTTTCAAGTACTTGCTAAGAGACAGAGATAGCTCCACCAAACCGGCTGTAACCAGTTCGGTCCGGAATCTCAGTCGCCATTAAGTGCGGTAAGGGTCATTATTACGCAAAATTTGTAAGAACATCTCTGGAGCCTTAGTTATCGAAGTTACAGAGCGCTCCTAAGGCGAACATTAATGTTCGAAATTGCCTTATGAATCACTTTGCTTTGTCGCTTGATATAGCACGAGGAATCTTATTGGTGTATAAATAATAGGAGCCGCAATTTGTGTGTGAAAGGATAGGCGGTCTGGCGCCACTAAAGAGTTATGATAAAAAAGGGAGAGAGTGTTAACAGTCGGAGAACAGTGAATTTTCTGTTAAAGTGGTTATATCACCGAAAGTGGCGCCCTCAGAGGTTTTTATTTATGTTGTTAATAGAACATGATTTTAACAAAACTTAACGTGATATTTTAGGGCCATGGTCTTTAAGAAGGTATCACTATAATCCCTCGTAATCATTCGTAGAAGTAGATAGCAAATGTGTCAAAAACGGCAACTTTTTGCAGTTTTGCTATCTACTTCTAGCAATGACTAGTCTGTGAATGACTACGAGAGAATGTAATCATACCATTTGAATATTAATAGACTATGGGCCCTAAAAACTCCACGTAAAGTTTTATTGAAATTGTTTATTAGAATTACAATATAAAATAAAATTCCCGTGGCGCCACTTTCGGTCACGCCTTAACAGTGATGCGGGTGGGGATGGTGCATTAAGTCAAATAATTTCTCCGTAATTTTTAAGCAAAATAAAAAACCCCAGCCAGTAAATATTCTATTAAATTGAAGCGGTTAACTATAAGAAAGATGTAAGAATTCGACCATTTATTGCTATGATTATAGTAGGAAAAACTTATGACAATCCCTTATCAATATTTGAAGTTCGTCACCCCTTTTTTACCTATTTGTATTTGAAAATTATTTTCCTAAAATAAACTTTTGCCAAAATTTATTATAAGTACAAAATCTTTTTACCTTTTTAGTCTATGCAAGCGCCTGTAATATTGCCAACTTACCTATTAACAAAGTCGTAATTACTTTGGTATATTTTGTAACTCTAAATACTTGTCAGAATTATAACGGGTGTAACAAGACCCTCAACGAAGCCGAAGTCCACGCATTCCGCCCATCATCAGGATCATTTTTGTCTTTTAGACTATACCTGGGAAACCAATAGCTACGAAGTTATTGAAGGTCAAAGTGATTTTTTTTTCAATATATCTTTTAACGCCATATTAAGGCAATAAATAATTCATTTTTATTATTACGATAATATACATAAGTACCTATTTAATCTTAATAGATAGTGTGACACGGAGCGACGAAATGCTTCCTGTCCTTGTCTTTCCTATGACCCTATCTATTGCCCTCTCGCTCCATTTCCGCATCCTTAATGGCAAATGCACCGAGAAGAATAAAACACCGGCCGGCGCCAGTAACCCGATTGTTGACGTGCGCGCGCGACCTGTATTAATTACTCTCACATTAATTGTTCCAAATATCGGTGAAAACTCAAAGTTATAGTGCCTACGAAATCACAGTGTCCGACATTGTCATCCTGCGGTTTGGGAGCTCCCGAAACCACCTCGATCCAGGACTTTGGTAAGCTGTGTAGACTCAAGTTATAAGATATATTCAAGATGAAAGGATATTAAAAGACGGAGATCAGAATTCAACAGGTTATCAATTTATTGCGAGTATAACCCACACAAAAAAAATATTAATATTAGGTAACTGCAGTTTTACGCTGCTGCGACATTGCTCATGAGAAATGAGCAGGCGATTCAACATGCCCCCGGGCGTTGGAGGCTACGCCTTCAACCAGAAGCTGGATCCACGGCAATAGGCAAGGGGCAGATCTTGCTGAATGCTCTCCTAATTACTCCGTTCGCAGTTCTTATATCGGCTACGCGTACGACGCCATCAGGTCCAGGATGGACAGCCACGATTCTTCCCAGTCTCCATTTTAATGGTGGAAGATTTTCCTCCTTCACTACTACCAAGGTGTCAACCTTCAAGTTTTCTTGACACGAACGCCATTTGACACGATGTTGCAGCTCAGTGACGTATTCTTTGCTCCATCTGGTCCAATAATGTTGGCGAAGTTGTTCGATTCGTTGAAATCGTGTCAAGTGGTTAGTAGGCTGAGAGTTATAATCATGTTCAGGCATGACAGTAAGTGATCGCCCAATTAAAAAGTGCCCTGGCGTCAGTGGAGTGTAGTCGGCAGGATCTGAAGAGAGCGGTGTCAAGGGTCGCGAATTTAACACTGCTTCAATCTGCGCTAATGTGGTGTTAAGTTCTTCATATGTTAAGTTACAAATCCCCAACACTCGTTTTAGGTGATACTTCGTTGATTTAATTCCTGCCTCCCAGAGACCTCCGAAATGAGGAGCATAGGCCGGGATAAAATGAAAATTAATGCCTTCACTGGCAGCGCTTTCACCTAAAGAACTAAAATTTTGCTTTAAGAATTTCGATAATTCGTTGTATGCGCCAACGAATGAGGTACCATTATCGGAATAAATGTGAACAGGTTTACCTCTCCGTGCGATGAATCGGCGTAAGGCAAGCAAATAACAGTTTGTCGTTAAGTCACCAACCAACTCCAGGTGAATGGCTTTGGTGGTAAAACATATAAAAAGTGCCACATATACCTTTACCAGCCTACATCCACGGCCTTGACGACTTGTACACATAATCGGACCCGCATAGTCAACGCCTGTGGTTTGAAAGGGATAACCACCAGGAATGAGACGCTCCTTTGGTAGGCTCCCCATTAAAGGATTCACGACTTTACCCTTCATTCGAGTGCAAATAAGACAAGCGTGATAACAGGCCTTTGCCAACCTTAAACCACCTATCGGCCAATATTGCTCTCGAATAGACGCAAGCAATAAACGGGGACCCGCATGCAACAACTTTCGATGCTCAAAGTTAAATAAAAGTTTTGTAAATATATGAGTGGACTGTATTAAAATTGGATGTTTTTTATCCTCAGAAAAGCTTGAGTTATCAAGACGACCACCGACGCGAATTATATTTTTGTCATCCAGAAATACATTAAATTTTACAAGTTGACTTTTAGCAGGTATTGGTTTTTTATTTAGAAGAAGTTTATATTCTGGAAACGATTCGAGCTGAACAACTGGCAAAATAATATCTAGTGCGTTATGTAATTCCTCTTCTGATAAGAAGACTGACGGAAATGAGACCTTTTTACAAACTTTAATGAATCTCACTACATATGCGATTGATCGCACTAATCTTAAATAATTAGAAAAATTGCCAAAATTTATTTTAATTAAATTATGTTCTTTATCGACAACAGCAGCGGTCAAAGAAACGTCAGGTTTAGTCTCGGGCAATGATTCCAGATGTTTTGGCTGTAAAGGCCATTTCGAGGGGTCATGCAGAAAGTCGGGACCACTCCACCACAGATCTAAATTTGCAAGATCACTAATATCCACTCCACGAGATATCAGGTCTGCAGGGTTTTTATCTGTTGGGACGTGTTGCCAAATACAGTTGTCTGTCCTTTCCAAGATTTCTGCCACGCGATTGCGAACAAACGGCTGAAGTCTGGAAGGCAGCATACGCAACCATCCCAAAACGATGGTGGAGTCGCTCCAAAAGTAGACTTTATTGATGTCTAACCGCAGCGAAGTTTTAACCTTCTCATAAAGTCGAGCTCCAGATAACGCAGCGCACAATTCCAATCTTGGTATGGTAGTTGGCTTAATAGGTGCTACTCGACTTTTGCCCGTTAACAGTCGGACCAGAACCGCACCATGAGCATCAATACTGCGTATGTAAATGCACGCCCCATATGCGCTCTCCGACGCATCTGAAAAAATGTGCAATTGCAATGAACTATACGATACGCAAACAACACACCTTGGAACGCGAATTTCATTTAGAACTGGTAAAGATTCGCGGATATCATTCCAACGTTTGCTGATGTCGTTAGTTAGAGGCTCATCCCAAGACAATTTCTCAACCCACAACCTTTGAAGCAACATTTTCATACTGATCACACATGGGGACAACAGACCCAAGGGATCAAAAATGCGCGCGATAACCGAAAGGACGTCACGTTTGGTATTACCATGAGGGATAGATGCACCGATTGGAAAACAAAGGTCATCAGAATTTGCAAGCCAACTGAGGCCTAGTAATTTGTTAGGCTCATCGCTTCCTATATTCAAATCCAATGATGATGGTTGCAAATTTTGAGATACCAAACTAGGTTCGTTAGATTTCCATTTCCTCAATGGCATACCAGTAGCAGCCAGAGCATCGGTAACTTCCTGGCGTATAGTTTGAACAGTTTGTACGTCATCCCCTCCAGTCAAAAGGTCGTCAACATAAAAATCATGTAAAATGACATCAGCAATATTTTCATTTTTGCACTCCAAACCTATTTGTTTAAGACAACGGGTTGCTAAAAACGTAGCACTAGATGTACCGTAAGTCACGGTGTTTAAAATGAATTTCTTGATAGGTTCGTCCGTATTATCACGCCAGAGTATGTATTGCAAATGTCTATCAGATGGGTGGACAACGATCTGTCGGTACATTTTCTCGACATCTGCCGACAAAACGTACCTGTGCTGCCGGAAACGCAGCAAAATCGACAAGAGATCATCCTGAACAGTTGGTCCAACCATCTGAATGTCGTTACATGAAACTCCTGATGATGTAGGGCTACTTGCGTTAAACACCACTCTAAGTTTCGTGGTTGTGCTACTTTCACGCAAAATACCATGATGGGGAATATTATAGCCAGTTAAAAGTAAATCAGGATTTTCACATTCCGACATATGACCCAGTAGCTTATACTCTGACATAAAATCGTGGTAAATTATTTTTAAATCAGGTTTAGCCTTTAATCTACGTTCCAAAGAATGCAGGCAATGCACAGCGCGATGGAAAGAATCACCCAAAACAGAAGGATTTTGCTTAAGAGGGATGCGAATGCAGAAACGCCCATCAGCAAGACGAGTCGTGTTCTGAATAAAATGTTCTTCACACATCCTTTCCTCAGGAAAATAACTAGGTGATTTAAAATTTACTTCCTCTAACTGTCAGAAACGTGTAAGGTCTATTCTAATGTCGTTTAAATCACGATTTTCGCACGAATCTATATTATTAAAATTACAAAATATATCATGGGGGGAAGAATATTTGATCCGATCATTATACATTGGGCCGGAAATAACCCACCCTAAACGTGTTTCACATAAAACTGGTTTTTTAGGACCTAACTTTATTTTTTGGCTTCCTAACAAATCCCAGAAGAGATCAGTGCCAATTAAAATATCTACTTCCGCTGGGGTGTAGAAAGTGGGGTCCGCCAAACAAATATTAGTCGGGATTTGAATGCTAGATATGTCAATCTCGTGATTTGGAACATAACTAGTTATAGATGGCAAAATGAAGCAACTAAGTTTGGTTGAAAAACTGTTGTTTAATTACGTCATGTTAACATGACACATTTTGCCTACGCACGCCGTTGCGTTATTTATGCCCAAAATTGACCGATCAACTGGAAGGGTAGACAGATTCAAACGTTGACATAGCCTTTCAGTCATAAGGCTCGCTGTGCTACCGCTGTCCAAAACAGCACGTACGACATAATCGTTACCAAAATTATCCCGCAATTTAACTAGGGCGGTAGATAATAGAACATCACATTGATCCCCATTTGTATTAACCGACAAAGCTATATTGCCAGTAACAGGAGTAGCAGGAGTTTGAGAAGTCGATGGCCCATTTTCTGATGAGTGACCTTGACCTTTGTCACTTGGCATGTGAATCAGAGCATTATGCCTACGCTTACATAACTTACACCCTGGTCTTTTGCACATATTAGCGAAATGTCCGGAACGAAAGCAGTTATAACAAAGTTTATAACTAGGCAAAAGCTTGAGTCTTGCGTCCACGCTTAAGGATAAAAATTGTGGACATTGAGCCAAATTATGGTCACTCTTGCACTTTAGGCAAACACGATGATTTGACTCGGAAGATCCTTGATTTTGACCACCTTGCACTGAAACCATAGATTTTATTTTACCAGTAGTAGCAGGTTTATTTCCAGAATACGAACCCTTTGATAATTCAAGCGTTTCAATTAAATCAGCCCGATTGCGAACGAACTGAATGAAAATTTCAAAAGTTATGGAGCTATTTTTATCCATGCGTCCCTTATACTCTTCCCACTCGCGATAAGTTTTTGAGTCTAATTTTTGCGTGAGTATAAAAATTAGTAAGGTATCCCAATGCTTAACAGGTTCGCCTAACGTCTCAAGCGCCCTTAAATTTTTGTTAACTTGGTCAATTAAGCGCTTTAAGTTTGAGGACGATTCTTTTGTAATTGTATCAAGATTAAATAAGGAAGATACGTGGTTTTGTACCAACAACCTTTTATTGTCGAACCTATCGCACAACAGTTTCCAAGCTACGGCATAGTTGTTAGCCGAAAATTCAATAGATTGGATAACAACCGCTGCGGAACCTTCCAAAGACGCACGTAAGTAATGGAATTTGTTTATTTCGTCTATGTCATCATTGTTATGGATGAGACTGCTAAAGGTATCACGAAACTCGAGGTAATTGTCGTATAAGCCACAAAATTTGGGTAACTGAATAGTTGGCAATTTAACGAATTGATGGTTACCAGCACGGCCACCTTTTTCACTGTTAATACTTACCATACTTAAGGAATCTGCATTACGACCTTGCAAACCTTGAGCCTTTGCAATCGCCTTAAAATATTGCGACTCGAATTCGGAACGCTCCTTAAACTGCTCGTCCACATTTTCGACCAAACATTCCAACTGAGTTTGTACCTCATCGTATTGCCCATACAACGACTCGATCTTTGCAATACGCAATTGTAATTCTGTGCAATCGCTTTTACTTAAAGTTTCCTCCTCGAGCGTATTTAAATAATTAATAAAATAAGTAAGCCGACTTTTAAAACTGCCTCGCCTTTTAATTAGCTCCTTTTCTTGGGCCATTCTGAGAGTCAGGAATTAAATCTGGAATTTACAATACAAACCAATCAATAACAACAATAGATTAAGATACCTACTACTTTAAGCAAGGTTGTGAATAAGTCTCAAAGATTAATTATTATAAGTCTTTCTAAATTGCAATTAATTTGTTCCTCTAGTGAAAATGAATGTTTAACAGACAAGTAACAAACAATGATAATTAAGTACTTAAGTTACTACTTGACTTAATTTTTTAACAAAACACTGATAAAGATTACTTAATGACTTTTAATTAATAATAACAACTGTTTCCAACAACAAACTTGTATATGATTAAACTTTTATATGAACTTGTTTATGAACAAAATTGTTAATTGTGAAAAAAAAGATCTTTCTATGACAATCAGATTTATGAAAACACTTGTTGACTTCTTATTAAATTAGGTCCTTACACAAACATTCAGATAACTATGTACCTAATAACACTATTTTTTACTAATAATTGTCAGTTTTTTGTGTTCATTTTATAAGAATAATGTTTTAATGAACAATATTTTATACAGATAAAATTGTTAAGTAGGTAGGTAAGTACTTGAAATACAATGACTCAATTAAATGAATAATTTTACAAAATGTACTATTGTTTAAGCTCAAATATACCTACCAATAAGTATGATTTGAACTTATACGTTATTTAAAACAGAATAGTACTATTATTCATACTGTGTCAGTACCTACCAACCATATGATTAAAATTAATGTCGTGACTAAGGGATAAATTAAAGTAGGAAATTAAACAATGTTTACTAACCTTTTTTTTCGAATTATTCCCTACTTTACTTACACTTAAATACCTTTGAGTGCTGGGCTATTTTAATAGTATAGTCTTTATTTAACACCACGATTAATGCACTCGACGACACGACCCAAGTTGATTTCGCTCCACATCAATATTTCACGAACAATACTTATAACTGCCGATGATTTATATATTCCACGAAGTTATGGCACCAGTAATTACTTAATTATCCGCCGTAGGACCATGTAGACTCAAGTTATAAGATATATTCAAGATGAAAGGATATTAAAAGACGGAGATCAGAATTCAACAGGTTATCAATTTATTGCGAGTATAACCCACACAAAAAAAATATTAATATTAGGTAACTGCAGTTTTACGCTGCTGCGACATTGCTCATGAGAAATGAGCAGGCGATTCAACAAGCTGCATGTTTTGCCTTCCATTTTTCTTTTCCTTTTGTTCCTAGCAATTTAGCCGCCTCTGTGTCACAAACATAAACTCAAAAATCGTATAAACTCTTTCAAGAAACCCGCGCTTACAATAAACTTGGCTTCGTTGAGTGTCTTGTTACACCCGGTATTGGCTGGCCACGGAACCCTCCTTAATATTTCCTATTTCTTTCCACAATTCAACACTTTACGGCCGGCTTTTCATCTCAATTGCTGAAAGTGCAAAGATACAGTTGTTTCCCCATTCGGTTAGTTTTTTAACGCGGATTTTCTCTCTCGTTTCTGGAGGGAGATTAACCTGCAAAATATTGCATACAAGTGAACACCACTTTGATGTAATATTACTATTTGTATATTCTGTGGTAATGTTGTGTTCCTATCCGTGGGTTGGATTGCTCAGCTTTAGAATTCATGAGGGTAAATGGAATTTACACCCTTGAATTCGAGGAGCTCGATCGCGCAGTAGATTAGCGCCTGCGATTGTTGAAGTTAGTCAACTTTCGCAAGGGTCGGTCATGGGATTGGTGACCAATTTTTTTAAATCCGAGTTCCTCTGTGCATGTTCCGCAGGCATGTTAAGCCGGCGGTCCAGGCTGCATTTGCAGTCGTTAAAACCCACCAAACCACATGGTCCGCGTGGTGGGTTATGTTATGAGTGTTATGACCCATCCTCTTTTTCCACCCTTAAGGCCTAGGCACACCGGCTGCGTAGACACGCACGTGGTCACGCGTGCATAGACACGCGCGTAGTGACGCGCGTAATCCCCTGACACACCGAGTTACGCATACGCCTACGCGGCACGCAACGCAACCTGTCCCTTGCGTACCCAGCCGCTGCTGCAGCCATGTTTGCGATTCTAGTGCGCGATGTTAGACGAAGATTGAGTAAATGGACAAATTTTTTCGCACTAATTTAATTAGTTTTTCTTTAATATCGTTATTCATTACTTAAAAACAAAATAAAACACCACTTACTACCGGTAGTACCGGTACTATTTGTAAACAAATACAACTGAATGCGTAGTCACGCGCGTGGTTACGCGCGTAGTGACGCGCAGGAAAGATACGTGCGTGTTCGTATTTGTTCGGTGTGACGTCCAATAGGGAATGCCATTGAGTACAACGTCATCAATGCGTTCCGCTCTGCGTAAGTACGCAGCCTGGTTGTCTCATGAGAGTTGCGATCGGTCTACGTGCACGCGAACGTTACGCAAGCGGTGTGCCATGTCTCATAAAGTTTCAGACATTACAACGTCATGGTACGTCTACGTGCACGCTTACGCATCCGGTGTGCTGGAGCCTTTAAGGAAGGCCTGTGCCTCAGCAGTAGAAACAATAAAATGGCTGATGCCAAATGTAATATTGGCAACTTAATATAATGACAAACAAAAACATTTCATTGCGAGTTAATATTCGTTTTTAGGGTTCCGTACCCAATGATAAAAACGGGACCCTTAAGACTCCGTTGTCCGTCTGTCTGTCTGTCACCAGGCTGTATCTCATGAACCGTGATAGCTAGACCGGTGAAATTTTCACAGATGATAAATTTCTGTTTCCGCTAAGTATAACATTAAATACTAAAAACAGAATAAAATAAATATTTAAGGCGGGCTCCCAGCTCCCATATACCAAACGTGTTATTTTTTTTGGGTTTTTTGCTCGCTATTAATAACGACTACGGTAGACAGTTGAAATGATGGACTTCCATTACTCCTATAACAACAAATACTAAAAACAGAAAAAAATTAAAGGGGGGCTTCCATCATATGTGATTTTTTTGCTGTTTTTTGGTACGGAACCCTTCGTGCGCAAGTCCGACTCGCACTTGGCCGGTTTTTTATAGTACGCGTACGTGCGGAAAAACTGGAATTCTTTAAAATGATCTGCTATTTCATGTCGTCTTTTTATAAACAGAAGGCAGTTGTTTTTAAACTTTTGTACAGCATAAATTGTTCCCATTTATTTCCGAAGCAATAATAATAAATTGCTAGAGTTTTACTCAGAGTTAGTACTTTGTTTTAAAGTTGCTTTATTTCGGTTCTTTATTTCTTGTGATTTATTTTAGTGAGGATGACATTTAAAATGGGAAGTTAAGTTTTTGATCAACAAAAACATTTCTTTATATTAGTCCGTGAGCCCGCGACAGTATTGCCTACGTCATATGAAGATTGTCGCATATAAAATTGGCCGGAAGCTTAAGAAAATCTCCCACTTCCGGTCAAAATTTTAAGATTGTATTTACGTCATGTGACATCAGTAAGAGACCCGTGTCATCATTAAGTTTTCAATCGTAGAGAGAGTAAACATAAGTCTGTCAGTTCTGAAATGGCCGGAATACCTACCTTAAACTTAAAAATTTTGTTTTTTAGTTATTTCAGAACTGACAACTAAATGATGACACGGGTCTCTTACTGATGTCACATAACGTAAATACAATCTTAAAATTTTGACCGGAAGTGGAAGATTTTCTTAAGCTTCCCAATTTTATATGCGACAATCTTCTGATCCTCGCTCAGCACAACTTTTCCGACCGTGAGCCATGCATTTCATCGTGATGTCATATGACGTAGGCAATACTGTCGCGGGCTCACGGACTATTATACTAAACGAAATTATCTGTTTCCGTATCTCATAAGAAAACAGAAGTCACTATATGGTGTTCCACACAAAGGAGCTTTATTCTGATTTTTTTTATATAAAATCAATCCAATTTTATTTCAATTGGATATTGTTCGATAGCTGTAATAGTCAACTTGTGGATTTTAATGTAGAATTTACTGTAAAATTTCTTTTATTCGCCGTGTGTCATTTAAGTAGAAAGAAATTGGAGTTTACATGAAAAAAATACGCAAAATTTATCATTTTTCTTACAGCTTTCGAACTTATTATGCGCACGCAAATATTATCACTACATTACATAGTATAAAACAAAGTCGCTTCCCGCTGTTTGTCCCTATGTATGCTTAGATCTTTAAAACTACGCAACGGATTTTGATGGAGTGATTCAAGAGGAAGGTTTATAATATGTATAATAGTAGTAAATATATTGGGAAGTCTAGCTCACAAGAGTTGCGACCTCCACGCTCGCTACGCTCACTACATCGCGCTCCGCGCGACGTCGGCCGCAACTCTTGTGAGCTAGACTATCCCAATATATTTACTACAGATGATGAATTGATCAACAACGAATGAAACGCAATCAAATAAAAACTGGTTGCTTATGAGCGCATTAGAACCAAATGAAGATCGATAATTACAAATAAGTAAGTTGGAAATAATAAGTAGATACAAAACTTACAATTTATGATCCACAGCGAAACCTCAGAGACGTTCGTTTCAATTCTGTCTGCCAATAAAATAGATTAATTATGCCTATGTTTCTTGGTCAGTTATAACATGTTGTAAATGTAACAGTGTGTAATCAATAGTTTTTTTTTTTTTTTGTTTGTTTTATATGCCGAGAAAAAATGCTCTTACGCATCCCCCGCCCGTAGGTGAGCAGGCGGTTCGTATGTGGGACTCGCCAGGAGGGACACGCCAGCATCATCTAGCTATTGTTACCCTCCATGACCGCCTCCCGTGAGCTCAATGGGACTCGGGAGAGGGGCCATACCCACTAAAAACCCGGCACTTGCCCTCACGCCGCCGGTTCACGGATGGAAGATGGTCGAGCAAGTTT
This sequence comes from Agriphila tristella, assembly GCA_928269145.1. Lineage (NCBI taxonomy): Eukaryota > Metazoa > Arthropoda > Insecta > Lepidoptera > Crambidae > Agriphila > Agriphila tristella. The sequence continues at coordinate 34,711,133 of OV743433.1, read as the reverse complement.
GACCGTCTCCCCGGCTGTCGGGGCCTTGCAAGGCAGGCGGTGGTTCACCTCCCATCGCCCGCTTGGCCCCAGGTGAAGGAGCCCTATATCATAGACTTCAAATTATTTTTTGGTTTGCGATATATCCCTAGCATTGCAGGGCACTTGACTCCTCCACCATAAATTGAAAACATATTATTTGTTTTTTAAATTTAAAGATAGTTTTTTGTACAAGTTACAATGGAGCCCTACAGATAAAATTTCAAGATTTTCTGAAATCTGAGGCACTAGACTTCTCCATAATTTTTACATATTCCAAAAATATTCTTTCTGAAATCTGCAATGCAGAACTTAGATGAGAAACGTGAAGAAGCCCTAAAAAACAGTCTTTACGATACTCTGAAATCTGAGATGCATCCTCAACTGTGTGAGGCACTTAACTCCCTCATAACCACATTATTAAAAAATACTTTCCCTTAGCTTTAATGCAGCCTTAAATGAGAAACATAAAGGAGCCCTACAAAACAGATTTTCTGAAATCTGAGATGTATCCCGAACATTGCAAGGCATTTGACCCCAATAGTCTCTACAACATATTTTTAAATAGTAAAGTTTATCTAATTTACTGCCACCCATGGATGAGAAATATGAAGAAGCCCTACATACAGACTTCAAGATATTCTGAAATCTGATATGCATCTAGGACATTGCAAAGCACATGACCTCCCCATAATCTCTACATCGTATTTAAATAATACTTAGTGTTTTTCTTCCCCAAGCTACATTGCTACTTTAGATGAGAAAACGAAGGAGTCCTACAAACAGACTTGAAATTAGTGAAATCCGAGTTGTATTCTAGACGTTGCAAGACACTTGACCCATTCGTAATTTCTACAACATATTCCAAATTGTACTGTTTATCTTGCTTCAATGTAACTCATTGTAAGATATATGAGGAGCTCTACACAACAGATTTCTGAGATATCAAAAAGCTGAGATTTATCCTAAACATTGCTAGGCACTTGACTTCTCCATAGTCTCTACAACTTAAGTCTACATTGTATTTTCATCTAAAGTGACCTTAGATGAAAAACATGAAAAAGCTTTACACAACAGATTTCAAGATTATCTAAAATTCTAAATGCATCCCTGAAATTGCTGGGCACTTGACTAACATAGTAACTCACCTGATTATAATTTTCATCAGACAATATATTTCACAGTGACTTCACACACGCGGCTATAGAAAAACGAAATACTGATACTTTACGTTATATGTCTCCCTTTGTCGGGATGCATGATGGAATCCTACAAAACAAACTAAGATTTTTTCAAAGCTGAGATGCATCCCGGGCATAGCAGGGCACTTGATTCCTTCATGACTGACATAGCGAAAGCACTTTAAAACACTTTACAAGTACCTATCGTCCACTCTCTTTGGACACAAAGAACTAAAATTATTTTAATTAAATAATGCTCACCACGTATCACGTACACTGAGAGCTAGCTTCTATACGCTTACTATAGCATTCAAAATAATATAGCAATTCATACTCAACAGCGATTTGTTAGCTCACTCTGTACGAAGTGACTCATATGAAACTAAATGCTTACGGTAGAATAATTCGAACCGGTAACAAATATCAGTCTGTTTTTCCCATGAGTAATAAAATGATTTACATGCATTTTTGTTACACGATTGCTCAGTGGTTAATATTTTTCTTCTTATGTGCGGGTTCGAAATTGTAATGATAATAATCGATTTTAAAATAATTGTATTGGTTTACCTCTATTACATACCGGTACACCACTGCATACAAAGTGAACCAAAATATATTTGATAAAGAATTTGAGTAATCACAAAGTTTAAATAATCGTACTTACCTACATAATTATTATGAAAGATATAAAATACAAGTTCATTTGTGTTTACATAGGTATAATTTAGCATATACTTTTTCTAAAGAAAATTAAGTAAACGATTTTAAATACAAGAAACCATTCAAATGGGATTTAAAGGTCATTGGGCATATTTGACCTGCTTGATGAAAGTTCGTGTACAGAAACCAAACCAGTTTTAAAATAAAGAATTTAATCTCACTTTTCTAAATATGGGTTATTTTTTTATGTACCGACCGGCAGAAAAAAGTTATTTCACATTATGCGTCTTAGTATATGTTTAACGTTATTAAAGTTTTGAAATAAAACAGAAGTTTTAATTTTCAGCATTGTGAAAATATGTGGATCAAGTATAATAAATGTTTGAAATATTTTTATTTATATTTGATTTTATTTATTATTGAAATTCTATGATACAATGATAAAAAATTAAACATGTCCTGCAAGAAAGCGACCCATACCACTACGTAGCAGATACATTTATTTACATACCTAGCCCTATTTCGTTTGTGTACACCGTAGGTCAAATGTCCGAACAAAATGCCCAGTGACCTTTAAATTTCTGATTATGTTACAGCTGGCTTTCGAACCTGATCATTACATATTTATACAAATTACAGTCTAGAATAAATTGGGATTTATATATGATTCATTATAGAGTATTTCGGATCACCTAATACATATTGATGATACTTAATTGATATAAAAATATTACCTGAGTCAAGCGGGATTCAAACCCCTTACTTACTACCAGGATAATTTGGTTAATGTGATAATCGAAAATAAAGGTAAAATGACAATAAAATAAAGTATTAAAAAGTAAACGTTCATATGTATATGTATATAGTTAGTTATTTTTTTTGGAGCTTGGACTGCAGCTGCATTCCAACAAATTTTCTCACGGTGGGTTTTTTCTTTGTAATATGAAAACCCTTTGTCACAATCGATACAAGTTTGTCGAAAATTATTGCTGATTTCGTTTTTACGTATGTGTGTGTTTTCACACACATTTCTTCCTGTATGCATATTGTGAAAATTTAAGTATAAATGAAGCTCCCCTGAATATTTCAAATCAATTACGTTTACATCGACAACAAGTTCGCGAGCTTGCTGCCAGTACCTATAGTGATTTCTACAGTTCATCAACCTTCACTGAGATAATGTTCGTAAGTTTTTTTATTTTTATTTTTTTTATTGTTGATTTTATAATCAACATAAAACCAATTGTCAATTTGCCTTCCTCAGGTCTGAATCACAGTACAAGAAACGTGTCGCCGCCACCGCCACAGCAGCTGTGTACTCGGACTCTGAAGATCCGACAACTGAGTTCGAAGAAGATTTAAGTGTAAGTAATTATTATTTATTATCTGTATGACTTATCATAATCGTTGTGTAGTAGATAGCTTTTTTCCATCATTAAGTTCGAACAAGTTAGGTACGTCAAATTGTTGTTCAGACTTGTTGATTTAGGAATGTATTTTAAATTGAACTTTTCATTTACAGACCTCCTAAGAAGGCGAAAAAAAACGCTGGCGTCGAACCTAAGAAGGCTAAAGCAACGAAGGGTGCCAAAAAGGAGTATGGCAAAAGGAAACATAGTGGGTATGTAAACTAATTAAATTTTACACTAATTTTATAATAGTTCTATGGAAAAAAGTCTTTATGCTCAGGGTTTTGATAAAAGTGTAACTTACTTTATATTTGTTTCAGAGAGTCGGCAAGCACGTCAAAAAATATTTTGACTGAGCTGTTTGGGTCGGACGACGACGACGTGACCTCCAACGACAAGCCTGCCTCCAGTCCTCTGTGGTCGTCACTGTCACGGCGTGTGGCGGGTGGCATTCTTCGTCAGGCGGAACTCCCGACCGACGGAGAGATTTTCTTTGATGTCCGGGTGTACAACACAGCGGACATCATAGACCAGAGCCCTCGCGAACGCCATGACAAGTGGAGTGCTAATCTTCGCCTTCGCGTAAAGTCGGACGACCCGCTCTGGAAGCAGGTCAAGAACCTTTGCGCCGAAGGGAAGAAACGCTTCGCCAAGGAGGCTACTTTTTACGGGGACACGAAAAAATAACAATAACATTGTGTTTGTAAATAATCTTTATGTAGGTAACTTTTTGTATTTTATGTAAAAATAATTTTATGCTTTTATCTTTACTTATTTTATTACTACTTATACCTATACTTCTACCATAAATAACCATGGGTAAAACTATCTACTGTACAATTTGTCAAGAGTCAATTATAAGTAAAGCTTTTCCAGGTCATTTACGTAGTAATAAACATAAAAATAAAAGTGCAGTATCTCTCGATACTAATATTGAAAAAATTAATTCAGCATTTCGCAGTCGCATTGCCTCTTATCGCATACGCGCAGAGCGCGAGTGTCAGGTAGACGGCGCCGGCGCCAATGTGGCTGTCACTGACCCTGACCACTACTTACGCAGTATTGCTACCAAGTTACAAAAGCTAATCGATTCAGCATTGTCTGATCATATCAACCTAAAAGTAAATTTCGAACTTTTTGCTCAAGTAATTTTGCCCAAAGATGATTCTATGGAAATTAAGTCGTTTACCACTGGTAATATAACTTTACATCTAAACTATAATTTTAACGATTTATTGAATAATGTATCAGGAATAATTTCTAAAAAGGTAGATGAATTTCAAGAAAAAGGAAGTGGATGGTCTTTAATAGATATTTTATATTTTGAAATTAATATTAACAAATACACTCCTTTGAAAGGGTCATCTTACATAAAATTACCCAATAAAATTTATACAAAACGTGTTTGTGTAAATATACAAAATAACGATGAATATTGTTTCGCGTGGACCATTATGGCTGCATTGCACCCTGTCCTAAAAAATGCTTCTCGAGTTTCGTCTTACCCTCATTTTAGTACTAAATTAAATTTAATGAATATGTCATTTCCAGTTTCAATAAAAGACATAAAAATATTTGAAAAAAATAATGAGAATATAAGTATAAATGTTTATGGTTTGGATAGTAAAAATAACATTACCGGACCATTATACAAAACGATTTTGCGAAAAAAATGTCATGTTAATATGCTCTTACTGCAAGACAATAACAAGTCCCATTACTGTCTCATAAAAGATCTTCCAAAGTTAGTTAGAAATCAAGTGACGAAACACCACGGTAGGCTTTATTTTTGTGAAGATTGTTTATTGTTTTTTAATTCAAATGTTAAATACGAAAACCACCACTGTGGTGAGGTTACAACTATTTTACCCGAAAAGGGAACCTTGCTTCAATTTAAGAATATTCAATGTAAACAATTTATACCTTTTGTAATTTATGCTGACTTCGAAACGTTATTGCAGCCGTGTGTTGAGAGGCAAGGTAATCACACGACGAGCATTCAACGACATATTCCTGCTGCGTTTGCATATTACATTGTTTGCAATTATGATAGTTCTCTCAACCGTTTAGAACAATATCGTGGTTCTGATTGTGCTGCAAAGTTTGTTGATTGCTTACAGAACGATGTGAAAAAAATTTATGAAACCATTCATTCGGCTTCAGAAACTCCCGTACCTATAAGTTTAAATGAAAACGAGTCAATTAGTTTTGAGAATGCCGAATATTGCTATTTATGTTCTAATTTATTAATAGATGACAAAGTAAAAGATCACTGTCACTTCACCGGAATTTACAGAGGCGCTGCCCATTCATTCTGTAATCGCCAGTTTCGAATTCCTAAATTCGTCCCAGTTTTCTTCCACAACTTGTCCGGTTACGATTGTCACTTGTTTATTCGTGAACTAAGTAATACACCAGGCCAAATTAAAGTTATTCCGAAAAGCAAAGAAAACTATATATCTTTTACTAAATTTCTTCCTCTCTCAAAAAATAATTTCGTCGCAGTACGTTTTGTGGACTCATTTAAATTTTTAGGAACCAGTTTAGAACAGTTAGCAAAAAATCTAAATCGTAATGACTTCGTGCATTTACGTCGAAACTGTAAGAGTGAACAACAATTTTTATTATTATGTCAAAAAGGTATATATCCATATGAATATATGTCTTCTTGGGATATATATAAAGAAACTAGTTTACCGTCGATAGAAAAGTTTTATAGTAGTCTTACAAGCGAATCAATAAGTCAGTTTGATTATGAGCATGCGAAAAACGTGTGGACAACTTTTTCTATACGTAACTTAGGAGAATATACAGACTTATACGTTAAAAGTGATGTATTGTTATTAGCCGACATTTTTGAAAAATTTCGCGTAACTTGCAAGAAAAACTATAATTTAGATCCGGCATTCTATCTCACTGCCCCAAGCCTTAGCTTCGATGCAATGCTTTTAAAAACTAAAGTTAAGTTAGAACTTTTATCGGACCTAGAAATACTCCGTATGATACAAAGCGGTATTCGAGGGGGAATATGTTTATGCTCGAAAAGATACGCTCAATCCAATAACAAATATCAGATGGACTACGACTCTTCTCAACCTGATAATTATTTGGTGTATTTAGACTGCAACAATTTGTATGGTTTTGCTATGTGTAGTTATTTGCCGTATGAAGATTTTAAATTATTAAATGCGGAGGAATGTAGTCTGCTTAATATAATGAACATCCCTGACGATAATGAATACGGATACATTCTGGAAGTGGATCTCGAATACCCTGAAAGCTTACATGATTTGCATAATGATCTTCCATTCTGTGCACAAAATTTTGTACCACCCGGATCAAAGCAAAACAAACTTATTCCTAATTTATTCGATAAATATCAGTACGTCATACACTATGTTCACCTGAAGACATGTGTTGCTAAAGGATTACGGTTAAAGCGGATTCATAGAGCAATTGCATTCAAACAGAGTGCGTATTTAAAAGAATATATCGATTTGAATACGAATTTGAGACAAAAATCTGTTTCACCTTTTGAACAAGATTTTTTTAAACTTTTGAACAACAGCATATTCGGAAAAACGTTGGAAGATACCGAGCGCAGAGTTGACGTAAAGCTTGTTAGTAAATGGAATGATAATCGTAATAAAACAAATAAACAGTACTCTGCTGAACAACTGATAGCCCGACCTAATTTCCATAGTTCAACTGTGTTTGATGAAAATTTAGTGGCAATACAATTAAAACGAGAGAAAGTTATTTTAAATAAACCTACATATATTGGATTTTCAGTTTTAGAAATATCGAAAAGTCATATGTATAACTTTCACTATTCAATCATGAAAAAAATCTATAATGAAAAGTTATCTTTGTGTTACACAGACACCGATAGTTTGTTATACTCAATACAAACGAATGATTTTTATAGTGATCTAAAAAATCATTTTGTAAATCATTTTGACACCAGCAATTATTCTACAAAAAACTGTTTTGGTATTGTTCCAAAAAACAAAAAAATTCCTGGTTTGTTTAAAGACGAATTAGGAGGTAAAATTTTATTAGAATTTGTAGGGTTGCGATCGAAACTGTACAGTATAAAAACCATTGATAACGAAGTAAAAAAGGCAAAAGGTGTAAAGAAACCCGTAACAAAAAAAAAATTTTTTCTGATTACTTAAATGTTCTTGAAACAGGAAAGGAGTTGAAAGTTACAAATGTTCTTTTTAAAAGTATAAAGCATGAAATTTTTACTAGAGAACAGAATAAAATAGCATTATCGAGAAAGGATGATAAACGCTTTATTATGGATGATAATGTGTTGACCAAATCATGGGGACATTATTCCATATCAATATTATAATTCACTCTTGTAGTACCTAGGTATCCGTATTAGTTACTTGTTTCTTATTGTACCTACTTACTTTGTTATTATTATTTATTTATTTATATAAAAGCACATGTTACACTATTTAGCTTGCCTAAATTGAACTAGCCAAAAATGAACTCTTCTTTCTTAAAATAAGAATAAAATGTACCTACTTAATGTAATTTAAAATCATGAACATACGACTGTGAGTTCATTTAGTTTAGTATTTTATCATTAATTTAGTGTTTATCATTTAAATTAGTACCTACTCATTAAAATAATTGTACGAATAAAATACTTACTTGTAAAATACATATTTAATGTTAGTGTATGATATTTTATAATTGACCGATCTTCTTTTAATATGTACCTAGAAACTAAAAAAAGTTAATAAATATAAGTTTATCAATTTGATGTTTTATTATTATCCACACCCAACAAGGAACATGATCAAACATGTTTTGATGTTTTATTTCTTAGTATTGGTATAGGTAATTGAAATAAACAAAACACCTGTGGGAGATACAATTGCATTTGGATATCACTTACTCGACAATTTACACACAACCAAACCATACATCCAGCATGTTATGACTTGTCGGTCACATTGATTTGCTAAAATAAGCAAATTATAAAAAAGTAAGGTTTGCTCGTAAAATGTTTTATTTCTCAGTAATGGTACCTACGTAATGTTATTGGTAATTGGAATAAACATCACACCTGTGGAAGATACAGTCATCTTGGTATCACTTTCTTACACAATCAAACTTTACATTCAACTTGTCACGACTTGTCGATCCCATCGATTTCGCTCAGATAGCATTATTACATTTATAAGTAAGGTTTGTTCATAAAATGCATTTTCATTTCAACACAGCTCGTAGTAAGCGACGCTTGCAAAGCTACCATGGTAAGTGAAATAATACTCATTTTAGTTATTGGTAGGTACTTTAATTTTCTATTGTCGTTTTACTAATAATTATTTTGGGTCTTTCCAGGAAACACCACCCGCATCACCAGTCTATGAACAACCAGAGGAAGAACCTCAACAACTACGACCAATGTACGAGCATCAAAACGTGCAAGACCCGCTCGAAGGAATTGACGAGGCGGGTCCTCTAAAGATAAAGAAAACCAGAAGACATAAAAAGAAGAGATGTTTTTTAAAACATTTTCACAACTACCAGCACTCGTTCGTGCTCAAAAGCGCTCCGAAGAGAGGGCGCTACTTGATCAAGATCGAAGTTGTGGACTTGGAATCAAGAGCGTCCGATCCTGAAGAAGAGAACACCATGCTGTGTGCACAATACGTTGTGGAAGATGATATAGACCCAATCATGGACCAAACGGAGGGTCTTATCAGCAACATTTCAAAAAAACTTTGTGGATATAGCTATAGTTTTTAATGAGGTTATTTTGTTGTTATTATAAATTTAAATTGTACCCAAGTATATTATAGTAGTTATTATGGTTGTTTTAAAATCAAAAATGTATGTACAAAGTTATCTTTTAATGTATTAAAATTTTAAGTAAGCCAACTATGTTTTTTACTCAGTCCAATGAATAGGGTAAACTTGGCTAATCTGTGATACTAAAGTAATTCTGTGTTAGTTAATTATTAGTAGAAGAAATAAATATTAGGTTTATGGTTTTGCTTGGCATTCTTCATTATGAAAACAAACTTTGAAAATATCACTAATATTTTACAACTGTAGATTTCTAGAGTAACTTAGCTAAAAAGAAAGGACTAATAAACTGTCACAAAATTACTGGATATCGCCGATTAACCAAGTTTTGCTTATGTTTAAAGTGAAATAAAAAAAATATTATACTTAATAATGATTTATTGAAAAATATCTTACAATTAAATATTTCTTAATATCTTTATTAAAAAAAATCAAAGATATAATTATCGCAGTACCACATCTTGAGACACATTACATTTTTTAATGCACACATCTTTTTATGATGAACACAATTCCAAGTAAAATTTATTGTTTCTTTCGTCTATATTAGGGATGGAATTAAAAGTTGAAAAATATAACAAACCACACTCATACTCTCCTTCTAATTGTATTGTAGGAGAGTAGTTTGTTATCAAAGACGCTCCTCTGCCAGTTATCGACACAGTGAAAGACATGTTTATACTGATAAAGTTTATTATATTACTCTTATTATAAATGTTGTTTCCAATACTTTCTTAAAAAATTTAAACACAGATGACCACAATTTATAGTACCAAACTTTTGATACCGCACATAATTGTAAGTTATTGACATATTCTTCAAATAGTTTATTAATTCTAATGGAGGTCTTAAATCACCAAAACTATCAAAATATTCACAGTAGTCATTTTGTTTCACGTAGGCTACCCAATGTGTTCCTGGATTTTCTGAACTATCTAAATTTAATATAGCACACTCAATTTTTCTTGGTTTTGAGGGGAGTGAATCTCTCATAAATACTCCTCGAAAATAAGGAATGTCAGTTGCGTGCCTCAAAATGTTTATATTTGTAAGGGGACGTTTGGGTAGCCCTTTGTTTAGTTTTTTTAAGGTTTCAAGTATAATCCAGCTCCTCTTTTATGAGGCTTAATATACATCCCTTTTCCAAGAGCAACCGCTTCCATTGCCTTGTTATGACGTATAGATTCTTGTAGGTTCTTCTGAGCAACCTTGTAATCATTAACAGCTTTTGCTATACCTGCCGCACCGCCAGCAAGTGAACCGAGGGCCGACAAACCGGCAAAAATTGGAATAAGAGGTAAAAAGCCTCCAGTTTTTGGAATAGGAATACATCGTGGTAAGCGTATTCCTTTTTTGTTTTTAAATAGTTTTTTTGCGGCAGAGTATGCGAAATTAATAGCTGTGCGATTATCTTTAGATTTTAACTTCTTTATTTGTGATTGTATTTTTTTCACAATTGACATAAATGGACGTATGCCAGCACCAGCTTTCAGTTTTGCTTTCATTGCATTTTTTACTATCCATGACGCAATTTTTTCACCTTTTCCAGCATCGCTCGACTTTAGTCTTTTTTTAGCCATATTCAAGAGTTCTAAATCAGCTTTATGTCGAACGCTCAAGTCCTCGTTATTGTAAGCAATGTCGTGGTGCATACAAGCTTCATCTAATTTATTTATACCACGTTCACCTCTTAGTAATCGCTTTTGGAGTTTAGTACCAGGACCACAAAATTGATAACCAGGGATATGTAGCTCAATTGGCAAATTATTAATAAAGTTATTCAAAATACCTCTACCCTTCTTCATAGATCTGTTTTAAATGAATATTTTTTACACAACATGCAATTTATATTACAAAAGTAAGTCACTCTTATCCACCCAACTGTTTTCTTCTTTACTGAGACCTAACCACTTCACAAAAAGCTTGCTGCCCTTTCTTTTTAAAACTTTTTCAATGAGATAAAGATCAGGAAATTTTGTTCTTTGCAACTCGTGTTCGTAGAATGAGCCTAAAATTAATTGTTTATGTTTATCTTCTAAAATATACGTGGGTGGGTTTGTATCATTTACCTTAACTATATTAAATATTTCCGTCGACCAATTTGGTGTATAGCCTTTGTAAAAATCACCCTTAAATTTGCTAATACGAACACTGTCATTAATACAAAACTTAGGTTTTCTATTTGTGCTGGATATCGGAGTTTGCATAATGTTAGATCTAACGACCATCTGGTTAACTTTATTTACATCAACAGGTTTGTGTTTAGTAATACGGTGAGTAGTGTTATTGTATTTTTCTACAACTGAATTCAAGTTTGGTCCTAACCATTGGTAACAACCATATAAACTAAAGAGTTTATAAAGGCGGCATTTTATTGTACGAATTACGCGTTCCACTATAGAAGCTTTTTTGACAGAGTGGGTGGAATAGTGATTTATATCATATTTTCTTAATAATTTTTGAAAAACTCCATTATAAAATTCCTTGCCAAGATCAGTTTGTAAATTATAAGGTTTTCTTGATGAACAAGATAATATCTCCCGCATTGCTTTGGTAACACAATTTTTGTCTTTTGATTTTATGGGAAATACCCATACGTATTTTGATAAAGTATCGATTACAACCAAAACGTATTTGTATCCTTTGTTAAAATGGGAATATTTTTGAAAATCTATAAGATCAGCTTGCCATAAATCATCTATTCCTTTTATGATAGTCCTTCGACGAGGAAAATTCCTTCTTGCTGCTTTGTGAATTTCATCAACTATGTCTCTTTTACTCATTTTTGATTTAATTTAAGTTTAATCAAATTATCTACTTCTGTTTTTGAATAAAATAACTTTGTAAAGCGGTCAGATGTTATATATTCCAAATTTTTTAAGTGCAGTTTTATATCACTCTGACTTTTTTTTATTTCATTTCTTAATTCTTTCACGATTTCATCTACATAAGCTTTGTTCACTGCTTCGTCATCTCCGTTTGGTGATGGAAGACCTTTTAATTTAGACAATTTCAAATCGTAGTACCCAGCCTTCGATTTAACTAATGTATCGTTATAAGTATCAACGAATTCTGATAACCGTAAACGTTTATGAACGTGATGACCAAACTTGTCTATGTTCATTGCCGTCTAGATGTGTCGGTCACTGAAAATGTACTGTGTAATTTTCCTGACGGAAGCTCTTTAAATTCTACAGTAGTTATGAGACCAGCTTCATACAATTCTTCAACAATAGCAATGATTTCGTTATTTACCCCAGTGTTGCCCGCTGCCCATGATGCTAATAGTAATTTTAGTCGTTCTACTAACTCGTTCGGGTCATCCCAGTAAACATAATCAGTATTTTCTTTTACTTCCTTCAAAAGCGGTATACCCTTTCCTTTTGGAATACTCTCCAGGCTTGTGGTAGCATTTCGAGAGAACTTGAACAAAGGCTTAATAACATTAGTATATTTGAATCCCTTGTTGCTGTTTATTGGTTTTGATGAGTCAAAGTTACGTCGATGTGCATTGGTTTCTATTAAAAGCAATTTATAATCTTGTAAATCACCGTCCGTGACCACATCTAAATTGGGTCTCTTTTTAAACAATAGTTCTTTTAAACCTATAGTTTTTTCCAAAGTCTTTGTTCCAATTCTCAAGATTTTGCCATCGTCAAAAACGCGGGTTTTGCCAAGCAATAATTTTCCACGTTCATTTCTAACTCCAAATGGTATATTAACAATTACTTCAGATGATGTAGACCACGACGATGATTGGTTTTTAACACTTGGTGATGAGGGAAATGATTTAAAAGATCCATCGCTCACGTTGAGGTTATCACACGGTGGTATGATAAGAGTTTTGTTGTAACTTTTGTCTAACTCGCTATCGGAATTATCTTCTTCTTCACCGATAGATTCATTTAAATCCTCCTCAGAAGTACATGTCGTAAGATTGTCATCATTCATAGTTTTTTTCATCAACGGTTCACGATTCTCTTCCTTGAGATGCTTATTTTCATTTTTATTTGCTAACAAGGTAAGAGGATCTACAATGGGCTTAAATATTGTTTCCAGCGCCATATTATTTGCATTCTTTATATCTTTTATCATGTCAACTTTTCTTTTAACAGCTGCTGCGGATTTAACAATTTGTTCTTTTAATTTTTTTTCCATTATAAAACGATTCGCTTGCTCTGAAGTCCCAAATCAAAATGATTCATATGTAATTAGACATCTTATTTTGTATGTTAGTCCACCACAACAAATGTATCAAATGTTGACCTGTAGCATCCATTGTTTTTTTCACAGTCCTTATTAATCACAAGGTAGCTGAAGGGTTTCTTCCAAACAGTGGAACATAGTTCACGAAACTGAGACCATGACATATCAGATCCAACATGCTCATCATAAATATGTTTCAAATTAATGACATCTTGCCTAAATAATATTAGTAGATTTGAATTGTCCCTTACTAATTGTTTGGGGATTTTTGTGTAAGTTTGATTAATATAAAAACAATCAATGTTCTTATGACGTCCCATTGCAAAATAATCCCTTATGTTGTTTTGATTTTCACAAGCAACATCATCAAAAATTTTAATAGAATCTGACAAAGCTTGATGTGGGCTCAAGATTTCACTGTTGTGATTGTATTTCTGCAGCGATGTACCAGGAACCATGTCTAAAACTTTCTCCAAATATAAGTATTTAACTTGGTATAAAGATTTTGAATAGACATACAGATTCTTAAAACGCGGTCCATCTTTGTGTAACAATAAACTGATAACTAAATTCGTCTTTCCACAGTTTGACGGACCACAGACAATGCAGCGTATAGTGTTTGGTAATAAGTTACCATGTCGCTTAGTCACGTTTGGAGGGTGGGGACATATACATTCTAATTTTAATGATTCTTTTTGTTTTATGAATTTCATATCAACGTCTAAATCCAACCGTAAGTCTGAATCTAACCGTAAGGTTTCATGTGTTTTATGAAAATGAGCTTAATACGATATAGTTATTATATTTAAATATAATCCATGTCTAATAAATCGATTGGACCTCTGAGCTTTCATTCGTTGTTTGATCAATCCATCTGTAGTTAATATATTGGGATAGTCTAGCTCACAAGAGTTGCGACCGACGTCGCGCGGAGCGCGATGTAGTGAGCGTAGCGAGCGTTGAGGTCGCAACTCTTGTGAGCTAGACTTCCCAATATATTTACTACTTATAATACATGGCGTTAAATTCCACACTACACTGAAGCGAAGCGAAGGCGGGTCGCTAGTTATTTATAAGTCGCAGATCGCTGAAATGTTTGGATTGACACTCAAATGCGAAAACTTTATAAGCATGTAAGCTCTGGTTACCTAAACTTTAGTGACTTTAGCCTGACTCCATTTTAATTTTAAATATTGAACATAGCTAAGAATTTCTTCAAACTCGTGACAGTTCAACTTTGCGTATTCGACAATTTTTCGATCATTTTTTACATTTTTAACATTTTCGTTTCCTCTTGCACTAGGTGTAATGGCGCCATTTGCAACTTCACATCCATAAAGAAGGAAATGTTTTGAATGTACTCATTGGATACTGCTTTATATTATAGCCGAGCCATACGCTAAAAATATTTATCCGAAAATTCGATTCCGAAATAAAAATTCTAATTTTTGCTTAAGTATACACTTTCTCTATCTGCTTAATTTAAACGAGATGTTGACCTTTGTCTAAGTACTAGCTTCTGCCCGCGACTTCATCCGCATGGACATTCGGAAAAAAAAAGAATCAATACCACAAGCTATAACTGTGTGCTATTACAAATCCGTCTAGCTGGGTTTACGTTATTGAGCAACAAACATCCAAACATTAATCTTTCACATTTTTGATATTATTAATTCCCGTTCCCGTTCTCCTTCTCACTCCTGATCCAATTCCCGTATTATTTTTCCATAAAAAAATTTGAACCCCCGTTTCAGTCCTTTAGGTGTTGAACAATGTCTTGTCCACCGTGTCGTGTTGGACCCTAAAATATTTGGACCCTAAACATTTTCGCAATCAACATCCCATAAATCCTTTAAACGATATCCATATCGATTTTTAGGTTTATTTACCCACGAACCCCTAAGGGGTTGGGGGTTAGTGGGTAAATAAACCTAAACATTTTCGGAAAATCACGAAGTTTCTATCCGAAATGTCTTCGAAATGAAAATAAAAAAATCCATACATAATAAGCCCCATTTCACCTCTTCAGGGGTTTAATCATGGCCACTATGTTGGACTTCAAAATAAATACCGTTTTCGTAATCAACATCCCATGAAACCTCAATAACGACATCCATGTCGATTTATGAAAAAAAAGTATTAGTACTTGTTAATTTTATTTTAAAACTAGCGGCCGCCCGCGGTTTCACCCGCATGGTTTCCGTTCCCGTGGGAATATCGGGATAAAAAGTATCCTATGTTTTAATCTAGTCTATCTTCTATCTGTGTGCCAAATTTCAACCAAATCCGTTCAGTAGTTTTTGCGTGATTGAGGAACAAACATCCAAACATCTAAACATCCAAACCCACAAACTTTCACATTTATAATATTAGTAGGATAATGTTTGCATGCTGTTAATGGTTGAATAGGCAGATCTTTTAAAGACCTCCAGTGTACCCTTATTTACCCCATCTACCCCCTAAGGGGTTAACTATCGTAAAATCACAAAATACGTGTTTGCTGTTGTTAGTTTTTAAAAAGAAGTACTCCTTCGAAGTTATACGTCAAATTGTCTATTTGTAATAAGTCGAAGTTCGCAAGATGAGGATGAGCAGCGTCACCGCTGATTGACAAGGCTTGATGATGAACCAATAGAGGTTTTATTATGTGCTGATGATTACAAACACGAGACGAACCCAGCGAGGTCCCACGAGCGTGGAAGCCAAGCTTAGTGTCGTCAAATTGTGAGGTGACCGAGAAAGTCCCAATAAGCTTGGAAGCAACCTCAGTGCTGATCGTGGATTCGATACAGTAGCAAATATGTGAACAGTCCTTATACTATTGATAAAACGAAACGCTACCGCGAGTCAGGAGGCTACAGCGCCACCTAGTATGCGGCGGCAGAACTAAACTTATTGTGGGTTCTGACTATGGTTTGTTACAGTCTCCCCCTCTGGCTCCGATAGACGTCCCGACGAGGAGCCAGGATCAGGATGGCGTTATTGGGTGGTCTTCCTTGGTCAGCCGCGCCCGCGCCTTGCTTGGACATCCAGGGTTTCCTTCTTGTTCTTGAGTTTCCTTATATTACATGGTACTACCTCCGTTGCGTTTGGACCTTGGTAGACGACTTAGGGCACAGGGGCCCTGGAGCTACGTACAGGCTACAGGGAGCGCTGCACGGACTCGTGGACGGGGATAGGTCCCGTCGGAATCGAATTGACGACGTGGCGTCTAGATTATCCGCAATAGCTTAGTCAGGGATATCGCTTCAAAGGAGTGGGGCTGATTAAGAAAAGCTCTTACCCCGAGTCACAACTTCACTGTGTAGAATTGGACTCCCCCTGGACTAAAACTGCTTGAATAACATTGCACATTGTCTCAAAACGGTGCTTTTGTGCGTTAACGTCATCGTCATCTTTAGTGCAAACTCCTTGACTACATTCTTCGGTTTCGATGGTGTGGGATACACACTGGTTAGGGACGCCACCTTGTTCGGAACGTGTGGCGCAGTTTGGTGAACCTCTTGGACACGAAGATCGGCTTCCAGGTCTTCCAGCTGTACGTCCAAATTCTCCAGGTCAAGTTAGAAGAAGTGCCGGATGTTGCAGGATTTCCCAGAAAACCGTCCGGATCCACCAGGTATGCGTCCAGGTGTTCCAGGTGTGCGCGTTGGCCCTCCAGGTGGCCCCACGTTGGGCGCCAATGTAATAAGTCGAAGTTCGCAAGATGAGGATGAGCAGCGTCACCGCTGATTGACAAGGCTTGATGATGAACCAATAGAGGTTTTATTATGTGCTGATGATTACAAACACGAGACGAACCCAGCGAGGTCCCACGAGCGTGGAAGCCAAGCTTAGTGTCGTCAAATTGTGAGGTGACCGAGAAAGTCCCAATAAGCTTGGAAGCAACCTCAGTGCTGATCGTGGATTCGATACAGTAGCAAATATGTGAACAGTCCTTATACTATTGATAAAACGAAACGCTACCGCGAGTCAGGAGGCTACAGCGCCACCTAGTATGCGGCGGCAGAACTAAACTTATTGTGGGTTCTGACTATGGTTTGTTACATATTTAATATTATTTTTCATACAAAATATGAACCCCATTGTACCCGTTTAGGAGTTGAAACAAAGCCACTATGTCGGACTTAAAAATAAATGCCATTTTCACAATCAACATCCCATAAAACCTCAATAACGACATCCATATCGAGTTTGGGCTTTTTACCTCATTTACCCCTTAAGGGGTTGATTTTAAGAAATTTACGAAATACATGTTTGATCACATTGTTTATAGAAGTACTCCTACGCAGTTGCAAATCGTAATATCTATTTTTTTTCCATACAAAGTTTAAACCCCATTTGACCCCTTTAGGGGTTGAATAATGTCCACCACTTAAAAATAAATGCCATTTATGCAATCAACATCGCATAAAACCTTGAATAACTCGATAACGACACCTATATCGATGTTGGGCATTTTTTACCCCGTTTACCCCCTAAAGGGTTGAGTTTCGAAAAACCACGAAACACGTGTTTGCTTTTTTGTTTTAAGAAGTACTCCTACGAAGTTTCAAGTTGAAATGTCTATTTATTTATCCATATATTATTTTTTTCTCCATACAAACTTTGTACCCCCATTTCAACCCTTTAGGGATAGAATTTCCAAAAATCCCTTCTTAGTGGGTGTTTACACTTTATAAGGTATCTATGTACAAAATTTCAAGTCTCTAGGTTCAGTGGTTTGGGCTGGGCAATAGTCTGTCAGTCACCCCTTCACTTTTATATAAGAGATAAAAGGTAAAGTGTATTTGAATGGAGACATAAGCGTTTTGCTAATCTTTTAGTGGATTTATTAAAAAAAACTTGTCCAGTACTTATTACTTGCAATTTCATTAACATTAAATAATCGTAAGCGGTATCTGGCGTATACATTCGGCGATTGGCGATATGCCAAACACTTAATGTAATTGTTTGGATATTGGACCACATTGTCATGGTTTTGGCAACACATCGACGTCCCTAGCCTTCGTATTTCCGTACTGAAATGTCATGGTATTGTACGTGTAATATACAGGGTGTTACAAACAACCCGCAGTGCTGAATATGGTAGATAGGGAACATCAAACTCAAAGTTTTCGGGACCAACTCTGAAATCGCGAAAAAAACAACTGTTTCATCGAAAAAAATCGAAAATATCAAAATGCTTCATGCATTTTGATATTTTCGAAAACTGGTTTTTTTTTCGCTTCAGCGTTGGTTCCATTCTTAAAGTTGTTTAGTTTGATGGTCCCTATCTACCATATCCGCCATTACCCGATTTTTTTTATTAACACTTTGTAATACAAGGTTATTTTTATATGTGCGTATTTTTTTTTATATGATTCATTAACGTTAATAGACATATTTTTTTTTCCATTTCTTTATTTCATTTGTCCGGTACAATAAAAAAATACTCAGGATACCGTGCGATCACTGTGTTCCCACGTATCGGTATTGGATCATTACCCCACCCGTCACCTCTGTGTACCATTGCGCGGTCGCGGTAAGGTAGCCATGAACATCGATTTTTTTTGTATATCCGACCAATTTTAAGAAATTGTTGAAAAAACATATATCGAATCCGTAGCTTCAAATCACGTTACTGAATCATTTAAAAAATATCCGCACCCTGTATATGGGTGTAAGCTGGCATTGTTTGTCTATTTTCATTACTCTTGGGACTTTGAGTTCACACATAACTGACAAAACGCCAGTAAGAAAAAAATGCACTACACAATCTTGATTATAATGTATGAAGATGAGACTCACTAAAACTATTTTAGTGCTATAATCAAAAACTCTGCAAGCTTCGTTTTATGGTCCTTACCTATGAAATGGGTGTTTTTTTCTCTCACACTGAGAACCTCAATAACTTCTCTAATTTAAAATATTTATCAGTTGCTCCTCTCGAGGGCCTCGAAAAATGGTACCTACAGTAACCGGTGACGTTCAACTACCTATTGCTTTTGGTTAATGTGGGCACCGGTGGCGTGTCATTGCATTTTTTTTATTTTGAAGCTGTCAAGTGGTGAGCATTAAAATAATACCTTGAAAGTGAGTCTTTTTTTTGTTAGCGAAATTATCAACCGTTTTTAGACATAATTGAAAAATTACCGGGGACATATCCCATACACACGTATAAAAGGTCTACAACAGCGCTACCAAGCGGTATAAATTCTCTGTCACCTTGCCAATAGATAGATGTTTTCTTAATACCCACCACCAATTGGTATTGGGGTTGCATGGTGGTAGGCCCGTCCTCTTTCCTTATCCACCCATTATCTCCACATGCACAGGCAGCCGGAGAGGCCGAGAGGAACGAAGCAATACAAAGCAAAGGGACATACTGAAAACATTCCTTTTTCTTCGTATTGCTCCTACCCTCTTGGCCTCTCCGTGCGGAAGGCCTATTAGGAAGGTGCCTCTGTGGTCTATCTTGTGGTTCGCCCACCCGTAAAAGACACAGGGCTCCCAGGTTCGAATCCCAGGGGGGGGGGCACAATTTGTACTCAGTTTGGTTGGTGGTAGGGCTTTGTTCACTAATCGTTCAAATCTAACGTTCTAACTTTCAATTTAAGCTAAAATTCGAAATTCAAATATTCCCGCTGCCTATGTGAGTGGTTGTTTGCTGCAACAGTAAACGCAAGGCTCATTAGGAGCATATCCACCGATCCCGTCCGCTGATTGGCTGGCAAGAGACACTAGAAGTTTCGCCGCTTCCGTGACAGTATCGCGGCATTGAAAATTATCAAAAAAAAACATAAAATTCGGAGTGTGTGATTCCAAAATCATAATAATTGTACGTATATTTATCCTATGTTCTAGCATCTATATAATCGTTTTCCAAACATTCGTGTGCGTGAGAGTGCCAATTGGACTGCTGTTCGTGAACTACCACGCTGGGGCCCCAACACCACGCTCACCCTGAAGGAATACAACTGCTGTGAGCTGGAGGATCCGTAGAAAGACTCAAGGTAGGTGGATAACTACTTGCGTTGGTGTTAGCTCAAACGAACCTATCACTTTTCTGAACGGCAGGAATATTCTATCGAAATTCGCATCTTCCTGAACCAGATGATATCTCGGACCCAATTGCTTATACTATAATCGTTTCGGCTGGGTCGCGTTGTCACAGACTTATTTCAAGTCCGCGAAGCTAGCTACCAGTTCCGGCAGTTAGATAGAGGTAAGATAGCCAGTTCCTCAGTGATGAGGATTCCGGGTGTAGTCTGCTTCCACCTATGGCCTTAATGTCACTTAACATCAGGTGAAGTGAAGGCCAAGCACTATCCCGTTGTGAATAAAACATGGGCCTGTGATCCAGCCTGTGGATCATAAAAATTGGTGATGATGATGATGATGAAAACTTGAAAGACACACTTAAGATTTTTTGTTTGGTACCTACAATAGTTTTTGTCCTAGTTGTTTTGTTGCTAATTATTAAAAATGCTTTAAAAAAAAAAGCAAAACCTCCTTCAAAAATCTTAAAAAACAGCTCTATAAAAAGCAAGAAATAATGTTCAAATCGATTAATTAAAACACGTCTATTGAAGTCAGGTGGAGCTGAAAGTAAAATAAAACGTTGTAATGTTTCACATTTTTCAATGGTAGGTATACCCCGAGTAACTCAATTTCCACAGGAGTTCCGTTGGGCCTTCACAGTTCAACTCTAGTCTAGAACGTCCTTGACAATAGATAGGTCCTTAACTTATTTTTGATTGTCATAAACCTACCAATATTTCAATCACTGTACAGTTCCTATTTGATTTTGAAGAGTTCCCTCGTGTATCTTTAAAATTCAAAATCCAATACCAACGATATTAATATGGTATCATCTTTAAGGTATCTTCTTTCAAACAAAAAAAGAATCATCTAAATCGGTTCATAAACAAAAAAGTAATGGTTGAAAATCCGTTTGAATTCATATAAAATGGTAACGAAAACGACAGTATTTTCAAGATTACTCAAAAACCACTGAACCGATTTCAAAATTTCAAAAAATGAGACTAACTTGGGTACAAACCTCATGTTATAACGTTTGAATAATTTCAATCATATAGTACATACATAGTAAAAAAAAATATACGCGACGAATAGATAACCTCCTCCTTTTCAAATTTTTAAAGTCGGTTAAAAACCAGAACTTATAAAAAATAAACTCTCAACGTATTTTTTAGATATTTTGCCCAAAATTTATTAAATTTTGCTCCATACCTCGTAGATTTAGGGTCTCGTCGTTCGCCCTAGCTCCAAATTTAATTAAGTAAGATTATTATGAAACATCAACAACAGTCTACAAATTGTTTAAACAGAAATAATTTGTTTTCGTTGCTTGTAATTCTAGGCTAAAGAATAGAGCCTGAAATTATGAACCTTCTTAGAAATAAATCATTTTAATTACAATCTAAATAAGTAGATATATTTTTCACTTCCAACATTCACATACCATACAGCAATACTAGTTATAGACGACATCAGCTCCAAGAAAAAACACAAGGCTCTCCTGATTTGCACTAACAGCTCCTAGACCTCATCGGGCACAGGGTCGGGTGTTTTCTCAGAGGACCTCAACATACAAATTGCACCCCACTTAAGCTCATACAACACGGTCTTTCAGGCCTAGTGCGTGGGCATAATAATGGCGGCTCGGGCAATCGAAACAAGGGAGGTAAAAGACTGCGACATCTTAATTCTCTCTGACAGCAAATCCGTCCTACAGGCTCTCCAGGGCAGTCGCATCGCATCGAGCCTTTTACTTGAGTGTCACCACGCCTTAAACACAGTAGGTGCACTTAATACTATTACTATCCAATGGATCAAAGGTCACAGTAGATCACGGGGAAACGATGCAGCCGACGAACTGGCTAGACGTGCATCTGCTTCGACGCCTGTTGGCCCAGAGCCGATCGTGCCTATCCCGACACGCTGGTTTGCAAGTAAGATCCGTAAACACACCATAGAATTACACCTACAGAATTGGAGCTCGCTGAACTCGTGTAGACAAGCGAAATTCGCACTACCGCGCGTGGACGTTCGTCTATCCAGGGCCCTGATACAGCTGTGCAGACCGCAACTTCGCCTGGTAACAGGTGCTATTACTGGTCATGGACAATTTAACAGACATATTTTTAACTTAGGTGCCACGGACAGTGGATGCATTGTCATATCTTTTTCTCTCTCTTATTGCCTTTTGGCCTAAGAAACAGTAAGCAATAAACAAACCCATGCGAATGACTCACCCTAATGACAACTCAAGGGAAAATAAATAAACACTTAATGTACAGTCAACAGCAAACTACAGTTTTATTTAAATATGGTTGATTCTATACAATAATAAACATCAAACGTTGTAATCGCGGATCTGCAAATTTACACGGTGATTTGACACGAAGAAAAACGAAGCTATGAATCTAATCTTTCCCAAGGGGTTATTTTAAAAGGTAAAACTTAAAACTACTCGCAGAGTGTGGGTAAGGGTTGCCTGCCCTAGGATATCAGGATGTGGTAATTATCTAACATAAATCTAGCTCGTAGGTTGTACTCGGAGGCCTAAGTACGGATAGCTGGATTCTTCTACTTCGGTTAGTTTAGGGGTTAAAAAGATTTGAGAGTTAACTGGTACCTATTAGACTAACTCGCAGCAAGTCGATTTAGTAGAGAACGCTTCGACGGCGGCTTCCTATTACTTATTTCTCGGAGCCGTGGGTGAGAAATCACGGTCCTCTTTATTTCGGCCTTTTCTCCGCTCACTTTGGGCATGAATGGGCGACAGAGCAGTGGTTGGACTCGTGACGTACGTTCTCTTCACCTGCGGCTCCTTGTTAACAATATATTTTATATGGTTTAGAATCCGGTCAATCAGTATTCCTCCTTCGATCGGATATCACGACACGAATTAGAACTCTTCTCGGCGGCTTTTATTAGCCAAAACCCTCTTGGCGAAATTCTATTGTGCCGACGAAAATTACAATGAATAGCTGCAAGATATTATTTAAATCAGGAACAATTACGAATTCAATAACTTTAACAGCGATATAAAATCAAATTCTTTCCAACCGAAAAATTTTGTATGATATGGTTCACAGCTCATATTCGCAATCCATCCATCCCCGGTGCGTTCCAAGTGTCAACCATCACGACGCATTCCGACTTCCTACACACAGGGCCAGCGATAGCTCATCGATGAGCGTGGACTGGACTGACATCGCGCCGCCGAAAGCGACGTCAATAGGATCGGACTTCCCGAAAACACGGTCAAACCACCTACGACATTACGGACAAAAAAAAATACCATTTCAGTTCAAAAGCAGGCCTTAAACAGGACTGCTTAAGGCCTGCTTTCACACTAACCTTTGAGATCTAGTATGAAAGGTAAACAATTAAATAAAAATCCTTGCGATAAGGGCTCATCGCAAAGGCCCCTGAAGTGGGCGAAGGACGACCATAAGTGTCCGGGCACGAAAACTGCGACGGCGGAGCGGCAGCGGGGCGGCGCGACAGCGGAGCGGTGGCGATGCATTCAACAGTATGGCACAGTATGGAGACGCGCACGAAACGGGCGGTGGCGGCGCGGGGCGACGAGCGATGCACGGGCGGGAGGAGAGCGACGAAAACAAATGAACAAAGTAGTTGGATTTGGTAGCCCGCGATTACAGTAGTGTTGTGTTGAATAATATAATAGTGTCTGTTTGATTACTAGGTAGTACCTATTTATTCAGTATGGATGTCGGCATCTTGGACATCATTTAAAAAACACAAGATGAGCAAAGAATCCGGTTTTGAAACTAGTTAACGCCTATACTTAGAGCATTTTTTCGAACTAAATAAAATTTTTAGACATAGGATATATTTCGTCCTTTGAATATTTTTCGGTATTGACTTAACAAGAAATTGTTTCCATAGCAACATCACATTTGACACATCAATAGAAATAAAAAAAAATAAGAAGTTACTTTAGTGGTAAACCGTGGTCCTACCAGTAGGTCAAATCGGTAGGTCCACGGGCCCTTAATGGTATTTAGCCCATCTGTCACAACACTACTAGCGCGGCTGACCGACCGCTAAGTTTCGTGCCCACGTTCTCATCGCCCCGCCCCGCCGCCGCTCCGCTGCCGCGCCGCCCCGCCACCGCTCAGCCGCCGCCACTTTCGTGTCCGGACACTTAGAAATACGATTTTAATCTTTCTTTTTTTTTTTATAAGTCGATGCCGCGAAATTTCAAAACGGACTTTTTACGGAAATAAGGAAAAGGACATGAGGCATACTGCCAAAAAATAAATTTTATCATTAATGGAAACAAACTACCAAAAAAACTTCCCCTTTAAGGGAAATCGACAAAACAACAAAAAAACCACGCTACAGCATGGAGGAAGAAGAAACAGCCGCCCACGTTCTGCTGGAATGCAGAGGGGGTGGCCCCTTACCAGGCGAGATACCTCGGCTCGCCGGGCAGCGTCCAAGAAGCGATCACAAATGTGAAAGCCCTTGGAGCGTTCCTGGCTGAGCTGGGCTGGCTGGAGTGATCCGGCCGCACATCATTCTCTGATGCAAAATAGGCGCAATAGACGTCGAGTTGCGAAAACCATCTGCATTGATAAGAAGAAGAAGAAGAAGAAGACTAGTTATAGACATTGAAATTAAACACTTTTGACGGATATATATATATAGATACTAACGCGGTTTTATTGAACGTAGCTTGGTTATTAGTTGGTACCTATATTAGTAAGATTTTTTATTGGGTAGTATTTAATCGGGTAACAATAAATTCCCATTTTGGGTTTCAAAAATACTGAATATAGCGTACTGAAATATTTAGTGGGTGACGGACTGAGGGCGACTACAAATGTTGAAAATGGGTGACTTTACAATACTATATAATTGAGTAACTAGTTATTAAGGACGGGCGACAAAATTTTTATTTGAGCGACAACCTTTGGGCACACATAACACTTAAAATTTGGCATATATTTTATTGAAAAAGATGACTTTTATCGTATCGTAATTGAAATACCATGTTGGGCAGCTTAAATCAGCTATATAGTTACCTACTTGGTATAATAGTTGCCCACTCAGTATTTCTGTCACTCGTTTAGAATTTTCACTGCTATCTTATATTTATTTATCTCCCACATGTAGTCGCCAATTTTACGTATTTTTGTAACCCAAAGTTTGTCGCCCGTTTAGATATTTTGTCGCCCAAAAAATAGACCGCTGCCAGATTTAGTATTTAAGTATCCCATTAACATTTTAAACTTTTAGATTTAATGCATTCACAATGCTATTTTTGTATTAAGATTATGAATATAATTGAAAAATATTAGAAAAAATCGACTCACCCTTAGCAGCTTAGATGGGACAACAGCTGCTATGGGTGAGTCAATTTTTTCTAATATTTTTCAATTATATTAATAATTTTATCCCATTAACAGTTGCCTGTTGCCTTTAATTATATTCAGTCACCCAATTAATTAATTCCCTTTTTTTCGATGTTTCGACACCTTTACAGCTGCTGTGATCACGTGACATTCTACAATCTCACGGGGGACTGAAGCGGCTCGTGGCGTGACACGTGGAGCCTACCCTCAAGCTCAAGCGATGACTTTGTAAAAACATTATTATGTTAAACAAATATTTGAATTGGTTCAAGTTATTGTTATAATTTAATTTTATGAATTAATTAATGCTAAAGAGAATTTAATGAATCTACAATCATTTCACAGAAACAGGCGGCAACTAAACTAAACTGACAGAAAATACAGCGTTATTTAGTAATTACTTAGGTGGGTACGACACTTCATAATTATCGCAAGATTTATATCTCATTTAGTTTTTTAATCGTATTACTTTTGTAATGGTTTTAGTAACTTTATTCAGGGTGATTTTTGAACAGTCGACAAACTTTATGGTGTGGCTTAGACCATCAAACTGAACAACTTTGTCTATGGGACCAACTTAATCAGAGCAAAAAAAATATCAGCTGTTCCATAGAAAACGTCAATATCTACTCGTTTGACGGTCTAAGCGACACCACAAGATTTGTCGACGGTTTTCGATTTGACCCTTTAGTGTAGAGCCTATTCTCTACACCAGCGGTTCCCGAATAGGGTTACGCGGAACCCTAGGGTTCCGTGAGAGGCTCTCAGGGGTTCCGCGAAAATTCAAGAGTTTAGGTATAAATTCAAGATAGGTATATATATAGGTACGTATCTTTTAGTTCTAACTGATAAATTATTTTATATCATAAAAGTCCTTATTTTAAAGTCAAACTATACTTAGAAGATGTGAATAGGTAGGAATAGGAGCCAAATGTTTAAAAGCATAAATGATAACAAGTTAAATGCCTTATTTTGCGTTGTATCTCGCGCTTTAAGTATACTGCCTTCAAATGCTTATGTTAAGCGAGGTTTTTCCCTGACGCTTAAATGTCCTAATGTCAGAAAGCGTTGCTCTAAGCAGAATTGCAAGACAAGTCTTGTTCGGAATTCATAAGTAAATATAATAATGATGCGGAATTAATGAGAGAGGCTCGTAGCAATACAAAATATGGATGGAAATTTTTCTTTTTATTCCAAATTCTAAAAATTGCCCCCTTGTCCTATTTTCTGTTCCTAATGGTGACAACCCTGATTAATTTAGTTTTTGCTTGAGCTAGGATTCCGCCTAAAAACGGTGAACCAAAAAGGGTTCCGTAGCCAAAAGAATTCGGGAACCGCTGCTCTACACTACAGGTCTATAAGCATAGAATATGAATATAAAGATTCTTGCTGTAGAGCTTTATATGATATTTAAATTTGTCCATTTGGCAGGCGACTGGTTGATATACGTCAACTAGTGCTTTTTATAGAAAATCGCTTGTAAAATTGAATTACCACCTCATTGAAATTAATAACGAACCTATGAAATAAAGTATGAAACAGCAGATTTTTTGGTCGGGATTTCAGAGTTGGTCCTGTAGTAAAAGTTGTTCAGTTTGATGGTCCCTATCTACCATATTCGGCTTTATAAGGATGTTACCAAACGCCCTGTATAAAAAAAGCGTTACGAGTAAAAATATAGTTTCAAGTGATAATAAAAAAATAGACGAACAAGGCACTAAAACTTGTTTCCAGATTCGAGCGAGGGAAGGTAAGGGTTCCTTACATTCACAACAAAAGAGCCGATTTGAGCAATCCCTCCAGGTGTGGCCCTGAAAAAAGCGAGTAACGACAAGACAGTATGTATGTATGCAGTAAGTTGGTGCGGTAGTTCATCCTTGGAATTGAACTTAACACAGAAATAATGAGCCGTAATTAAATAACCTCACATTCGATGCATTTAAAAGTACAATAGGAGGTCTTAATGCTACAATAATCATATTAACCCAATAATAACACTGAAACGATGACGACGATGTATTGACGATGCCCCTTCCGACTCGACAATACACAATGAAGGGCTAGTGTTAACCCATGATAAGAGGATAGCCAGTGATCGCATTATAGTATATTATGCTACGAGTGAGCTTAAGTTGCTTATTGCACACGAGGCTGTTGGTTGCAGCCCGAGCCGTACTAGGTAAGGGCGTCATTCAAGTGTAATACGCAAGAGCTCACGAGTTTCATACGACGTTTTTCAACACATTTGGGAGAAAAAACCACACAGCAACAAATTCGATAAAAACAAAATATGAATGTTATGGGAAAAGGCGCGCACCAGGCGTTCACCCACTTTATACCCGCTAGCCACTGTGCTAATAGCCATACCTTGTTCTTCACGACTTACAAGCGCTCTTCCTGGTCTCATCTAGCTAGGTACTGTGTGAATCTTTTGTTTCGGCACCCCGAATTTACTCTAAGCCAGATAAGGCTTTTCATTGCAGACGAGTATTTTATTTGGTGAAAAACCTGAATTCTAAATAAATAGCTAGATCATTGTGAGCGTCGCAGCTGAACAATTTTCTGAACCGATAAAAAATTCTGCGTGCGTGTGAAAACGCGTTTTATAAACATAACGAAATATATTTCATATTTCTTTTGTTAATAGCACATCTAACTAAGGTTTAATTATTCTTTCCAATCTAAATCTAAAGGTTAACTTACTGTAATTGTATTGTTAAAGTTTTCTTTGTCCATTTTAAATCTCGTTTTGTAATTTTCTCTCTCCGTTTTATGATATTGTACCTCCACACAAAGAATACAAAGCCTAAAAATACTGGTATAGAAAAAGGTTTTTTTGTTTCAGATTATTAATGATTGTATTAGGTCACTTTGTTTACACCATAGAAATAGAATGCCAAAGAACAACAATGTCAATAAACAGGTGATCCGAAAACGAATGCATACATTTTATATGAGATACGTAAAATATGACTTAGATTCATAAAATATGACTATATTATGGCAAAGAAAATTAATAAACTATGTTCCATACTGTTTTCTTCGTCGATAAACGAATAAATGTAGCGAAATTTGGTTTTAGAGAAATGTGTGGCAAAATCTTATTCACCTGTGAAAAGTGTGATTACTTGGATTATATTTCTTTTTGTCACATCAGAATTACCTAGAGCACAAGACACCATGGCTCCACGATACCTTTATTTTAAATTCTAATTAAGATTAACAAATATTTTAAACAAACTGAGATTGCTCATTTGCTAGGCGGGACGCTAGGGGCTCTTACTTTAAAAATATTGGCACATGTCACTTGATCCTTTGTCTCTTTTTTACATAGACCGTGTCCGTATGATCGTTGGTCTTCTTGAGCGCAGCGAAAATTTTTCTATGTCTATGGTTTACACCATTTAAAAATATGGGGAGTTTTTGGCGCCATTTTGTCGAGACCGATTCGGTGATTTTATTTGCAAATTGATTCATAGTGGATATTGTGTCTTAAAATTGGTGCAGTTTTGTGATACAAGTGTCTACGCAACTGAACAGTATGCGGGATAATTTAAATAGGCGCGATCTCGGTTGTGCGAAGCTGAGACTTTTATTAGTGGTGGCTACCTCGGCTGATCTTACCGAGTAAACTGTTTGGTATCATCATATCAGCCGCACGACACCCACTGCTGGGTATAGGCCTCCCCCAAGGATTTCCACGACGATCGGTCCTGCGCTTCCCACATCCAGTGGCTTCCGGCAACCTTCACCAGATCGTCGGTCCACCTTGTCGGGGGCCTACCCACGGAGCGCCGTCCGGTGCGCGGTCGCCATTCAAGAACCTTTCCGCCCAAACGGCCATCGGTTCTTCTCGCTATGTGTCCAGCCCACTGCCACTTTAGTTGAGCAATCCTTCGAGAGATGTCGGCTACTTTAGTTCGCCTGCGGATCTCCTCATTTCTGATTCAATCACGCAGGGAAACGCCGATCATGGCTCTCTCCATTGCACGCTGGGTGACCTTGAGCCTCCTTATGAGACCCATAGTTAGCGACCACGTTTCACTGCCGTAAGTCATCACAGGCAACACACACTAGTCATAGACTTTCGTCTTGAGACACTGAGGTAAATCGGACACGAAGATTTTTCGGAGCTTCCCGAATGCCCTGTCAAATGCTCCAAGCAGCATTGGCGTGCGATGCACCCGCATTCTAATCCTATCCTACTAATATTATAAATGTGAAAGTTTGTGGGTTTGGATGTTTGGATGTTTAGATGTTTGGATGTTTGGATGTTTGTTCCTCAATCACGCAAAAACTACTGAACGGATTTGGTTGAAATTTGGCACACAGATAGTAGATAGCATAGATTAAAACATAAGATACTTTTTATCCCGATATTGTTACGGGAACGGGAACCACGCGGGTGAAACCGCGGGCGGCCGCTAGTGTAAACTAAAACAATACCTACCACTGAATTCTTCAAATTATATTATTTTCTAATATATTTTTTCTTTAATGTATTTGTGTGTTATATACAACGTGTTACAAAAAACCTTTAAAGCCGAATATGGTAAATAGGGACCATCAAACTGAACAACTTTTACTATGAGACCAACTCTGAAATCACGAATAAAATATCAGCTGTTTCATACATAGTAAAATTTGTTCAGTTTGATGGTCCCTATCTACCATATTCGGCTTTAGGGGTTTTTGTAACACGTTGTATAACTATTCACTAGTGGCTCCGTGAGCAAGACCTCGCGTTAAAAAGTAGCTCAAATTGTATGTTGTTTGAAAAATAATCTAAAAGATGTCGCCACCCCTTTTTCCCACACTGTTCACGAGCTTTTCAAAGCACGTAGTAGGTGCGTGCTGTTTGGTATTATTTGGTAGGTATGTTCGCAGCTAAGATGGCGCTTCTAATTTAAAAAAAAATTTGAAATGGTGATTTTTGGTAAATTTAGAAAAACTGGCTAAATTAAAAAAAACTATATAATTATCAAACCTGCTTACAAAATTTCACGAGAATCTGTTGAGAAATGCGATCTGTAGAGGAAAATGGACAGCTGGAAAGTCGGACTGAAATATGATTTTTTACATTTCTCCGTCATTATGAAAAATTTCAAAAAACTGGCGTAACAAAAAAATTCTATGTAATTTTCGAACCTGCTCACAAAATTTGACGAGAATCGGTTGAGAAATGCGACCTGTAGAGGAGAACATCCAGCGCCAAAAAGCCGGACTGAAATACATTTTTCTTACATATCTCCGCCATTACGAAAAATTTGGAAAAACTGTCTCAATTTTCAAAAATCTATATGATTTTCAAACCTGCTCACAAAATTTCACGAGAATCGGTTGAGAAATGCGACCTGTAGAGGAGAACAGACAGGCAGCGCTGGAAAGCCGTAAAACCTGTTTTTTTAACATATCTCCGCCATTTTGAAAAATTAAAAAAATCTGGTTCGACAAAAAATTCTATATAATTTTCGAACCTGCTCACAAATTTTCACGAGAATCGGTTGAGAAATGCGACCTGTAGAAGAGAACATACAGACATACGAAAGAATTTTTGCCCAAGCTAAAGCAGAGACGCTTCGCTCGCACTTCGTGCTCGCTCGGTCAACTATGGGGGTTTGGTAACATAAAATACCTAGTCAAGTATGAGTTTTATTGATTTAAAAAAATATGCAAAAAAAGTGCTTCAGGAATTGAGTTACAATCTCGCTCGCTGTTATCTAAATTTCAAACTTTCGTAACACAAATGAACTCAATCCAAAGTGCAGACAATAAAGAAATGAATTCCTTACAAAGTTTTATTCCAGTTTTAACCAGAAGAAAACATTTCCAAGTTTTCGTTCGTCGATTGAAGTTCGGAATCAAACAAGAAATTGTATTCGTATATTTTACAAGTTGAATAATTTTGCTCTGAGGGCGTCCACTTTTCATTATTGGAACCCAAACCAAAGTCATGATGTGATTTTGCTTTCAAAGAAATACAATTTATATTTATAACCGGGTGTAATTTTCTCTTTTCTATTTTAACACTTGAATTTCTTTATTTTAACTCAAATTCCTTTGTTTTTATCCTTCGCCAGACCGAATTCAACTATAATTCAGCTTACAATTTTAATTCGTTTACGGCGTTACCTTTCTATATTGACGGGGCTATCAGGCGCGGTCGCAGCCTGAAATTTTGGGGGGGGGGGGTCACTACGCAGCCTAAAATTGGGGGGGGGGGGGGTCACTAATAATAATAATTGCTTTTTTGTAAATTTTTTGAAGCTTTTGCTATGTGACATGTACGATTTTGGGGGGGGTCATGATCATGTCCCCTGTGACCCCCCCCCCTCGGACCGCGCCTGGGGGCCATGAGGCCATTTTAAACTTTCTGTCTCATTTTTATCTGTAAACATTTATTTTATTTACACTACATTGCAATCGTTTAGTAAACATGTTAGTATATTTTGATAGAAGATTCACAATATTTCTCAAGCAAAATAATCTAGTTATTTTTATAACCTTAAAAGCAACAAGGCTTATCCTACCGTACAAACTTCAATTTACAATTACGTGAGTAAAACCTTTTTTGGCGAATCTTCTACTAAATCGTAGATCATTGTAGTTTTTAGCTGACTCAGCGTCGTTACGTGTAAAGGTGTCCCCTTTAGGGTACAGGCCGTCTAATGTAAGCCTTACAAGAACATGGTTAGGGAACAATGCCCAGAATGCTGTGTCACTGTTAATTTAGGAGCAATCTGTAACATGCTTGAAGATTAATTAAAAAAATCTTTTTTAAGGAATTTTGTGGATGTTTAGTTGTGTGGATAATAAGTATACAAAATTATTAAAATATTAAACTAGATTTAAATAAGATTTAGGTAAAATTAAATAATTGCATTAGATTTAAAGTAACATCTCACACACGCCGTCAGCGAAATGTTTAAAAGTGAACACTGAGGCTGCGTTCAGACGATTACGCATGACCCGACCTCAACCCGAACTCAAATCAAACTCAACTCGAGCTCAACTCAAACGGAGCCCACTTGAAATACAGCGCTTACAATTTTGAGTTTTATGACACATTAATAAGCTCCGTTATATTTTGTCGATACAACTGCACACGCCCCGCGCTCAACCCGAACTCAACTCAAACTCAACCCTAACACAACCCAAACTCAACTCAAACTCAACCATAAATCAACTCAAACTGACCTCAAACTCACCTGAACATTACATAGGAGCTTATTAAATAAATAAATAAATATTTGACAACATCACATTCATGTGTCATAAGACTCAAAATTGTAAGCGATGTATTTCAAGGTGGGCTGCGGTTGAGGTGAGTTTGAGTTGAGTCCGGGTTGAGATCGGCGGGCTGATTATCTAATTAAAAACCACCTAGCGACTGGTTGCAGTACACAGATGATCGTGACCCATTGCTACTTCTTTTTGGGTAAAAAAAAACATACCAAAGAAGTGGCAATGTATGTCAAATGCAACCGGTCGCTAAATAGTTTCTTTTTAGATAATCAGGGTGCGGGTCGTGTGTTTATGTTTGAACGCAGCCTTATTAATAAGATTTTTATACCTATTTTCGACTTTTTCTCAATTACGACTTTTTGAAATCTCGTCAATTCGATCCACGGATATTAATTAAAACAATACTGTAACTTTTCATCAACAAAGTTGATTGATTGTAAAACTGGCAATCGGTCTTAATAAAGCGCCAAACAATTCTAAAGTCAATATGAATTCAATAAGGTCAGTTGTTTGCTTCCGGTTCAACCCATTAATCGACAACTTGCTTTGCAACAGCTGGGCAGTATTTAGGTCAATATTTTAGACGATTGTTTTAGGGATTCGTATCCAAAGGGTAAAAACGGGACCCTATTACTAAGACTCCGCTGTCCGTCTGTCTGTCTGTCAGGTTGTATTTCATGAACCATGATAGCTAGACAGTTGAAATTTTCACAGATGATGTATTTCTGTTGCCGCTATAACAGCAAATACTAAAAACAGAATAAATTAAATATTTAAGGGCACAACAAACAAACGTGTTTTTTTTTTGCCTTTTTTTGGTACGGAACCCTTCGTGCGCGAGTCCGACTCGCACTTGGCCGGTTTTTTTATTTTTCCTATCATTGATTCAACTTTTAGTTACTTACTTATTTTGTTTTTAGTGATCATTCTGTTTTGTGATCATTCACTAAAGCTAGGGTTTCCTAGGATGACGGTGCCGTCATATTACGGCCGTCATTTAGCGGCGTAGAACCTTGTCTATGTAAACAAAATGGCGCGGTTTCTGTCATTACGGTGTCGCCATCCACTTAAGCTAGGAAACCCTAGCTTAAGTGGACTTGAGGAGCCCGGTGACACAGTGGTTAAGCGCCTGGCCCTGCGATTGCGGAGGTTAAGCAACCTTCGCAACACTCGGTCATGGGATGGGTGACTGTCCTATTGTCTGGAACTCCTCCGTGCTTCGGAAGGCACGTTAAGCCGTTGGTCCCGGCCGGGTGCATATGTAGTCTATACTTAACACCTACCAATCTGCATTGAGCTCGCGTGGTGGGTTATGGCCCATCCTCCTTATCCACCCATAAAGAAGGCTTGTGCCCCAGCAGTGGGGACATTAAAAATGGCTTATGGTCAAGAGCACTCACTTAACGTACAAGAAAAAATATATTTCGACCACATTCCAACGAGTTGCCGCCAAACGCGACTATATGCGATGCCTCTTTACACGCGCCCGCTCACTTCTATCTAAGAAAGGTTTACTCTTGGTTATTTTAACTACAAAGTATTGTATGTTTTCAACACAGTGAGTTTATCTTATTAAGCTTCTGAGCAATCTCGCGGGACGAGTCGCGCGTTTCCCGCCAATTCGTTACGGTAATATGGTCATTTGTTACGGCGTCAACCCGCCCGACGTCACTGGCAACACCCGAGTTTTCCCTTTTATTCGCAATACGGTGCTGTTAATTGTTTTTCATTTTACATGACATCCTGTTATTGCCTCGACAGCCAACAGGTTAATATGAGTATTTGGTTCCTTAAGACGCATGTAAGTCCGATGATGATTGGCATTTCTACCCTATTGCAATGCAGAAAAAAGGACCTCATCACACTTTAAAAGACGTCATAGATGATAATTTTGATACTTGATAATTTCAATACCTACTTGATAATTTCGCAGAATTTTAACGTTTTCACCTTATAGGTACAGTAGGGTTTATTAATATATTGGCACTTTTGACAGGATGTTGACTTTTATTAAAAAGGCATTAAGGTTGATGGAATGTAAAAGCTGCATACATATTATTGTACTCGACTGTACCTACATTTACCCAGTAAGTACCTTTTTCTGACTCTTGTCTTGATCAATCAAACATCAGTTTTAAGGCAGCAACATTTAATTTCAGTTGCACTCGGGTCGTCACAGAAAATCATAAAAAATCGATGTTAATACCTTACATATGTAATTAAACTAATTCAAAATCAACTTCCCTATAAATCATTAGTTACTTACAGAATATAAATACCAATCTCATATCTCTTGACATTAATTAAAGAGTCAGAATTCAAACTTCGGATTTTTTTAAGCTAACACTCACAGCGGTTTTGTGATTTCCTGAATACACTCATAAATCAGGAACTGCAAACGAATAGTGACGTCATTAATTAATCTCTTATTTAAAGCGGGAACATAAAAGTAGCTACAGTTTCCTTTAGCTTCCCGAATGCTGCCCACCCGAGTTGGATTCGACGAGAGATCTCTTTCTCGAAGTTGGACTTCCCTAACTGGACTGCCTGTCCTAGGTATACGTAATGGTCAACAACTTCAAGTGTAGTCTTCCCAACATGAACTGGAGAGGGTACAACATGGGCATTTGACCTAATTTTCGTCTTATCCGTGTTCATCTTGAGACCCATTAGAAGCAGTACGGAGATCTTCGAGCATTGTGTTCAGGTCTTCCATGGTCTCAGATATAACGACTATATCATCGGCAAAACGAAAGTGTGTTAGGTACTGGCCATTAATGTTGATGCCGAGTACTTTCCAGTCCAAGAGCTTAAAGATGTCCTCCAACGCAGCTGTGAACAGTTTCGGAGAAATAACGTCTCCCTGTCTCACACCACGCTGCAGTTGGATAGGATTTGTGCTCTGGTTCTGTACTCGGATCGACATGGTGGCATTTTTGTATAAGTACCTCAACACCTCGATATACCTATAGTCTACTTGACATCTTTGGAGAGACTGCAGCACCGCCCACGTAATTTGTATAGGTAATCATAAATTTTAATAAAACTACATGAAACTTATTTTTAAAAGGTTACTTATTTTTAAATTCATTAAATTCCATCCATCGTAGATATTTCTAGAAAAAACAGCGAAAAGTGTCCGTCTATGACACATTATACGAATGACTACGAGGGGATGTCATTGATTGCTTCTAAAAACACTAAATTATGAGTCTTAAAAATTCCACGTAAAGATTTATTAAAATCCTTTTCATTTCATTAAAAAAAAACACTTTCGATATGAGATGCACCTTAAGTACAAAAACTGTCTTTCCCCAAAATGAAGCCCGAAAAACCGCATATCATCACTTGTCACATACTTTGCGGGACTTCGGGACATTATAAAAAGGTTGGAACTTTTTACGCAGCGGCCATTAGCCTGAGTGTCATTGGGGAGTCTGCCGTTCGGAAAATGTGACTTTTTGTCGATATCAAGTATTTACTACGATAACTCGACTTAATAAAAAAGTATAACGTATGCTTCTTGCTAACGTTAAAAAACGTACCAAATGTAAATATGGTTCAAAGTACTATATGTTTAAGCATAAATAGATAAACTTACTTAAAACCAATCAACTTTTTGCAATCAGCGAGTTTTTTAAACCAAAAAGCGATAAAAGCAAAAAGCTACAACGGCTACAACCACGGAAATCAATGACCATCAACCATTTTTTAATGTCCTCTTGCACTGCTGGGGCACAGACCTTCCTTATGTTAGCGTAACCCGCTTAATTTGTATTTTATTTTCACAGATTGTTTTTGGATAGGAAATTGTTAGTCGGTTTATTGACTTTGACGTGTGGCAGCGCGGGCTTAGTTAGGGCAATATCGAGGCAGTCAACGAGAGGGTAGGACGACTAGCGGTCGCGTTGCTGTCTGGCGAGTGAAAAAACAAGATATAAAAACGGAAAGTGTATACTAGAACAGAATGATCAAAACAGTTTATTATCGGATCCTCTAATCAAACTTAACAAATTGTATGCTTCAAAAGTGAGTACGTCAATAATTTCAGAAGCGGGAACCAACATCTTGGCCCACAGGTATGTTTCTTAAATACAATTAAGCTAGTTTCTTTAGGCTGGCTCAAATTGAGCTGCCCAATATAAATAGTCACATAAATACAATATTTAAAGCTAACACAACCCATTGAATTTAGAAATGCATGAGTTATTTGTAGAACTTACAATTTCTATGGTTAAAATCCAGTATTTGCCTTCGACATAATAAAGAAAGACTTTAAAGTTTAACTTTAAAACTTCTTAAAATAGTTGTAATACTTGTTAGGAGTAAGCGCTTATTAGTCTGCGGCCTAAGTATTACTGCATGAAATTGTAACCTTTACAATGCTGTGAAACAAAACTTACTTAAGATGCCTCTAAGATAAAACTAGTAGGTTATCAATTGCTTACTACAAAAACTCACGGTGTTTATAGTGGAATAACCACTGACTTGTTGACTACAAAATTATAAGTTTTCTTGTCGGTAATTATGACAGTATTTTCTGGTGTACACACATTAGAATCTACATAGATAATAATTGCACAACATTGTAGCTGTAGACTATTATAGGCGATATTGCTTTATACATATATTTTTTCATGATTCGCACAATACTTTAAAGTGCTACTTACTGCTAATAGTATCTAATTCTACGAGTTAGTACTAGTATCTGCTCAGAATTTGAAAATATTCCCTCAGAAGAAATTAAAGTAGGATACAAAATTACAGAGAAAAAATAATTTTAATGAAAGAATTATTAATGAAATTTACCTCTTGAGAAAGTAAACATAAAGTAACAGATTAATTTCATCCATAATGGTAGTACCTACATTAGATATCAGGAAGTATAATTCTAACCATGAATTAACTTATCTTGTGGAATTATTTTGAAGACATTTTCTCACAATTTCCAAATTAGTTATTCGGTGGGATACTACTTTCTTTTATTGCTTATAATTCTTACTTTTATTGATTTAATTGTCTTTATTGTACAATATAATGGTACAAAAGGCGGGCTTAATGTTAATAGTATTCTCTACCAGTCATCCAGTGAAATATACGTTCCGCGAAATGGACCAAATGCAAAATGGACGTTCCGCGAAATGGACCAAATGCGAAACGGATATTCTGGGAAATGGACCAAATGCGAAAGAGGCGTTTTTCGGCAAGTGGACCAAATGAGAAGTGGACCAAGTGCGCCTAAACACTACTCTACTCAACGTAGTGATCACTCCATCTATACAGGAAATATGCTACTGAATGTAGTGATCCACCCAGTGAAATATCCTACTTAATGTAGTGATCACTCCGCCTATACAGGAAATATGCTACTGAATGTAGTGATCCACCCAGTGAAATATCTTACTAAATGTAGTGATCACTCTATTTGTACAGGAAATATGCTACTCAATGTAGTGATCCACATAGTGAAATATCCTACTTAATGTAGTGATCATTTTATTTATACAGGAAATATGCTACTCAATGTAGTGATCCACATAGTGAAATATCCTACTTAATGTAGTGATCACTCTATTTATACAGGAAATATGCTACTCAATGTAGTGATCCACATAGTGAAATATCCTACTTAATGTAGTGATCACTCTATTTATACAGGTAATATGCTACATAATGTAGTGATCATTCTAATTATACAAGGAATATGCTACTGAATGTAGTTATCCACTTGTGAAATATGCTACTTAATGACTGTAGTGATCACTCCATTTATAAGTTTGTAAATATTATTTTAATGCAATAATAAATGTTGTTTTATACTATTTTAAATTAAGCTTTGGGTTATCTGCTGCAATTTAGTTTACATGTTTAACCTGCGATACTATGCTTAATTTTGCCGTCTTGAACTAGGTGTATCAAGCTTACATAATTATAGGCAAAACTATTGTCTGTGGGTGGGCCTGACGAACTGTAACATAGATTTTTATTCTAAAACCTATTTTGAGCCCCAGTCCCTCACAACTATAGAAACGTTTGTGGTAGCTTGGTTGCCACTAGACTTAACTTCTATTATTTGTGAAGGGAAAATAAATAGACATTTTATTATTTTTATTTTTACTATTGATACAGTAAATATGCTACTTATTGTAGTGATTCATATTGTGAAATATGCTACTTGATGTGGTGATCACTCTATTTATACAGGAAATATGCTGCTTAATGTGATGGTGATCCGCATTGTGAGATATGCTGCTTAATGTAGTGATCACCCGTTTATACAGGATCAATGCTAATTAAGAAATATATATATATATAAAAATAAAAATCAGATTTACATCTCTTTAAGATTAGTAACGTTAAAACACTTTATGAGCTATATTAACAATGTTTTCCTCTATGAAGCATCTGATGTTGGCTTTGGTGAGCTGAAAGATCGATTAATGCAGTGATCCAACCAGTGAAATGAGCTACTTAATGTGGTGGTCAATGGTCACGCTGTTTATACAGGAAGTGTTCTGTCTGTTGTAGTGATCCACTAATTACATGGAAAAAAAGATCTACTACTATAAGTGTAGTGCTTGTGCGGATGCTGTATGGTATGGTAGTGTGGTATGATATGGAGGAGGTTAGCCATTAGTAGGAAGGCTAAAGTGGAAGATCTTCCTCCGGGCTGGGTAGTATTAGCCCGGGGATCGCGGTCCAACCGACGATGGTTGGCAGTTGTATATATGCTGCTTTATATATGCTGCTTCGCTGACATAACTCCGTTAGCGAGATGTAGGTTACTCCATTTGTTTCTCCATACTACGAGATGCTATTTCTTACTAATCTTTGTGTTTATACGACACTAGCGCCAACTAGTCACATAGTGATAAATCTTGTTGCAACCATGTGTTGGTATGTGCGGCGGTACGGTAGATGTCGCTACATGCTCATTCTCTTTATTAACAAAGATACTACTTATTGTGTAGTGCTTTGCATGTATCGTGAAATATAATACCATATGTAGTGATAAGTCTAGCGACATTTACTATAAGCTTACATTTGGGTTGTTTTGAATAAAAATATGAATGTGTAAGTAGTAACTTCAGTAAAATAAAAAGGGGTTTCAAGTTAGACATTTCAAGAAAGAAAACAAAACATTAGAAATAGTTTTCAATTCAAGAGACCCTAAGCTGATTTTCAATTGGTACCTTTGTTTCTTTCTGACAGCTAAATGTCCTATTTAAGTGAAATCAGGACACACTCATATAATAAATTATTAGTTTAATCCGTTTACCTAATATATAGGTAAAAGTGAATGTTTATTTGACTTAAATATCTATACATCACATGTTGACATATGATGACAATGACATAGGTATACAACACACTCATTTGTATACGACACAAATATAATTTTCGAATATATTGTATAAATAAAAACGTAAAAATAAGAGATTTATAAGGATATAGTTGAAATACTAGAATATCCTTATAATCATACTAATTTAACATAAATTCTTTATTTATCTGAATATGGTCAATACAGTTGATATTTTGTAATATGAAATTATAATCCTCACATTCTACTGTTATTTTGGTGTAGAAACTTAAATCAACTTAAAAAGTGGTAACTTCTACTTGATTATTTCATTAATTCTCACAAAATTATAACTT
Source organism: Agriphila tristella (assembly GCA_928269145.1). Taxonomy (NCBI): domain Eukaryota; kingdom Metazoa; phylum Arthropoda; class Insecta; order Lepidoptera; family Crambidae; genus Agriphila; species Agriphila tristella. The sequence continues at coordinate 34,670,528 of OV743433.1, read as the reverse complement.
ACATGTTACACATAATAAATAAATCGAAATATACTTAGTCAAACGACTGTTTTAGGAAACTATGATTTTGGATCGGATGTTTTGGGAAACGGATTGAACGTTCCGAAAGGATTCATACTACAATAAAATGTCAGAATAATAATATTAGAAAATTTCAGTATAAATTTAGTAATTTCGGTATAAACTACAAAATTTATAATTTTGAGAAATCATTTACTGTATAGGTAATAGTGAGTACATTTTTATCTGTTAGAATCCAACTGTTTCTGAAGGATGGCCAAACGGCCGTACAAGCTGGACTTGGTAATCAAACGTATTGATGGGAATCTTTGGATTAGGAATCTTTTCACATAACATTGTTCCAAATAATTAGCTGTGGTAAAGTGTTTCGTTTAAAACTTTCCAAATCAGAGATGTTGTCTTGTAACAACCTAATAACATTTCAATGATTTATCATTTTATTTTAAATCCTTAATTTGAGTGAATCTTAAGAGCTACAAGAATGTAGCTGTAGCTATTATATTACTGTGTAGCTATGTAGCTATATAATAAAATAAGAAGTAAAATAAAATGACAAAAGAAAAAAACAACACAAAAGACAAAAAAATATTTAATAAAACGCAGACTTATCCTCATTTGGTAGTCTGTGGATAGACTGCATGCATTGAACATATAAATCTGTGACTGTAAAAAAAAAACAATGCGCTAAGTGCAGGCAGTATCGTACGCAAGAACGCGGAGTGGAGCATAGCGCAGCGCCACTGTCAAAAGCTATTCTAGTCTATGGTAGTAGCCGTTCAGAAGCTATAATGAAGTTTTCCTTTAACGAATCTAGCTAGACCTACCATATTATAATGATCGGATCTTTTATGAACACATACTGCTCAGAACTATAAGTTCATGGTGTGTGTTGTTTGCGTTATCCATAATAAACAGAAACAACGTATTTTGCTCCATTTTGTTATGACAAGTTCTTAAGGGTTTCTGGCAACTTATTATAAATACGTATTGCCAAAAAAAATATTTTTAATACAATGTTAACCTTTGAGATGGTATACACAACATTTGAATTTTCGTCGCATATGGGTAATTGGCAATGTTATTTTAGCAATAAATAGAACTTTATTTACATTTATATTGCAGAAATTGCCAATTCCTAAATACGTATTCTGATATAGTAGAAAAAGAATACTAAGGTCCCAGGATAAGGGCTTGTTAGAATCCAAGTCACCGGCCTCACATGCATATCTAATGCATCTCTTTTGTAATTTAAAGGTTTTATCCACATCAACAGAGTAATCCTATAAAATAATTCCATAACACAGCACCGATGCTACATAGTCATGGTAGGCTGCAGTCTTGGATGCTGTTTCTTTTACTCACCTTAACCCAAAGAAAGAGGAGTCTGTCAATTTTGCTTACCATCAAATCTATCAAACTTTCCATCCACACTCGTCATCGATTATGACACCTAAGAACTTTGTCATGGTTATTTCATAACTTTTCTCGTTATTATAATTCATGTAGAAGTTATTTCTTTAAATTATGGTTTATAATTAAATGTTATATATTTTGTTTTATCTTTATTTATTTTAGGTTGTTATTATTCAACCATTTAATAACCTGCCATGGATAGTGATTGCGACTTCTTTCACTTTAGATTCTCACAAGTTCACAACCTTTTATAATAAGTGTTGTGCCATCGGCAAAAAGAATACGTTGCTGCTTTGTTATGTCAGAAAAAGTCATTCATATAGATTAGAAAAGTAGGAGGGCCTAATACATTTCCTTGTGGTACTCCCACATTATTTATACTGTACGCCGACAAATAGTTTATGTCCCCTACTTTTAGATATTTGAGATCGTCACTCATTGTCGATCGTCCCTTAGATAACTTTACTTTAAAATATTAATCCTCATATTAAAACTCTCCGTGATTTTCTTAATAAGATGAAAGCAAGCCAATTTTATGGATCTTTTTATGGATCTTTTTATGGATCCTTGATTTCAAAAAGGTATTAGAATTAGAAAAGTTATATAACTTTTCTGCAAGTACTATTTCAAAATACTTCTGAGAGTACTGATTTTAGGGTAATCGTCTATAATTACTAACTCTTCCTTCGGTCCACCTCGGTAGAGTGGCTCAATGACCGAATAGTCTATCAAATAGAGATGGGAAATAAATAACCTTGGAGAACATATACATTCTATAACTTGTACTAATGGGATGACTATAAATCCTACAGCGTTACCTTTATCATTTGGTTAGTTATACCATCATATCCCATAGGTAAAGTACTTTCAAGGCCCATCATTATGTTGTAAACTCCCTTTTTTTACCTATCGACCTGTGAAATTGTATATCAGTTATAGCATCGTCTTTAGTAATCATTATCAAGATAATTTTACTCGTCAATATTTATTAAATGTATTAAATTCATTGCGAATGTCATTTGGATTACTACATAAAAAATTATTATTTTACTAATTCTATTTAGCCTTTATTAGAATTTCAATGATTCAATAATTCAATATTTGTACTGGTTACGTTTCTAATAATATTCTACGATGCTGCTTTTCATAAATCGTTAGACTTTGTAATATAACGCATATTATTGTGCTTCTGTGATTGAGATATATTTTCTAAGTGTAAAGTATAGATGAAAAGGTTAATTTGACAATGTGAGTCGAGATATTAGATAATTAGGACTATGACATGTACATGGACATGTAGCACCTTCAGACACCTTTAGTTAGCCTTTTATTTTTAACTTATTTATTTATTTTATTCTGACTTATGGAAAATATCAGAATAGCCTTGCAAAAGTGACTGATGGCCATATCCGCAATTTGTCTTCCAAGTACATCATTATATTATAGAGAACTTACAAATTCTCTAAATGTTTCTATGTTTCCCTTACTCATATCCCATACGTTTTGATCAGTAACTTAATCGTTCTAATATTACTTTTCGGTGATTAAATCCAGTCAGATATTTTTCGAGTTGCTTATATTATATACTTAGATTATTATTTATTTATTTATTTTTATTACTATTAAACAGAAGACTAGTTATGTTTTATAGTTTGTATATTATCAAGCAACAATTATTAAAGTTCCAATCACCGCAAAGTGCCTATGATATTTTTATCTCGTTTTATAGACAGCCGTATCAGTAAAGATTCTATTCATATTAAGAAATCCTTAATTTTTGTAGTAGTTCTATAAATGTTAACTATAGTGCACATTTACTGCACATCATTCAGAAGTGTATAAAGTGGCCACCGGAATTTCAAGTGTCCTATTTCTTAATAGTATATAGATGAACGATCCCTACGTTGTTAATTTCTACAACAGGTTGCCGCAACTTAATGGTTGGGTATATGAAGGTGTTGTTCTGAATTATTCTTCATTTATTTATTGAAAGGTTTGCCGACGTTACAATTTAATGCAGTTTGACTTCTTTTACAACTAATTGTAACAAATTCTTACAGGAAAGAACAATACATGTTTCGGTGAGGCAAATGACATTGACCTCACCTACTTACTTCTTTAGTAAGCTCACTTATAGTAACTGTAAATAAGTCTTCTTCACTTGTTACGCTCTGACAGAACACAGTCTAATGTTTTTCTTATGTTAAAAAAAAAAACAAGTTATTAGCATTTATGATTTTAGAGTCTGATTTGGCGAAAGGAAAAATACCTATTATTTTCTGTAGTTACTAAGTTTTTATAATTACCCTCATTTTTTTTAGTGTTACACAATTTACTCCGGCAGCTACACTTTCTGCTAAGCATTTCCTTTACTTTGTGCGATGCTGGGGAATTAGACATAATATTGTAAATAATCAAGTTCTATTTATCAAAAATAAGCAAATCACTTATAAATGTCTATTGTTTACATAACTGTCATTGTGTGATTATAAAATATGCAATCGTCATATTTTTGCCAATAATTGTATATTGTAATTGAATAACTCTTTTTTAAATATTTAATATATACCTTAAAATTACGTAGTTTATACAATGCGACACATTGTTGGAAGAACAATAAGGTTTCTGTCGCTTGCACCTAACGTTAATATTACAATGTCATTTGCACCTAATTAATGCTCTAACTGAACCTTCACAAACTGTTTAAGATCTGACAACAGGATACATCTTGTTTAACCATAGTTATGATCCATGCGGATCGTCATTATTATGTTTCCGAGGATCACCTACCTATAGATTTCCTCTATACTACTCTTTATTGTTTCATGATCCGTAATCTCTAGAGTACCTATATATTTCAATGAGTTTATTTACATACATGGGAAGTTATAAGATGTATGTAATTGTAATAATTTTCACTTTGAATGCTTTTGTGTAAGCAATAATGATAAATCTACGAATGATCTTGCCGTGTAATATGTAACATTTTAACAGTTTTCTCAAAATGAAATCAAAAACATTGTTGTTTCTACTATTATGTTTTTACTTAATTTTATCTTATTTATTTTATTATCCCACCATAAGATTACAGAATAATCAATGAAATTAATAATAATAATGATAAACAATGAAATTCATTAGTATTACAATAACTGTAATTTCCGTACGATTATCAAACTAGACTATTGTGAATACAGTTGTTAGTTTAGATCATATAGAGACTCACAATATTATTGTGGCTACCTACTCGAATGGCCGGGTTGGAATAGGGACATTCCAAAACCAGGACGGCCGTCTGTTAGCGTAACCCGCTTAATTTGTATTTTATTTTCACAGATTGTTTTTGGATAGGAAATTGTTAGTCGGTTTATTGACTTTGACGTGTGGCAGCGCTAGTTAGGGCAATATCGAGGCAGTCAACGAGAGGGTAGGACGACTAGCGGTCGCGTTGCTGTCTGGCGAGTGAAAAAACAAGATATAAAAACGGAAAGTGTATACTAGAACAGAATGATCAAAACAGTTTATTATCGGATCCTCTAATCAAACTTAACAAATTGTATGCTTCAAAAGTGAGTACGTCAATACTTATGGGTGGATAAGGAGGATGGCTTAACGTGCCGTCCGAAGCACGGAGGAGCTCGAGATAATACATTTTTGGTCACCCATCTCATTGTGAAAAATGCTTAACCTCCGCAATCGCTGGGCCAGGCGCTAAACCAATGCGCCACCGAGCTCCTCAAAAATCAATGAATAACACAACATTAAAGAAAAAAGTAAAATTGCTTTACCCAATAATCGTATATTAATAATTCTATTACAACGCTTTATCGCTTTATGATTTTACTTACTATAACTGCTACTTTTATAGTCTTTTCTTTACATGTTATTGGTGAGTTATGAGTGACATAAGACATTATTCGCGTAAATCCAATGATTTTAATATTAACCAGTTACTACAAGTTGGAATCGAATAAACGTCAATACGGTATTATGGAAGCTATGGAAAAATAACAGATTTTTGACGTTTATTCGATCCTAAACTCGATTCCGTCAATTCCCGTCAAGAGTAGGGGGGCAGGTTTGAAATACACTTGGTAGGGGAAAAGGTATATTTTTTCCCCACTGCGGAATGTCTCTTATTTCTGTGATTTTTTTGCGGGCAAACAAGATATACGACTTTTAATTAAATCACGGTCAAAATATAACCAAAACTTAGTTGTATCGTTTCTGTTGTGAATTGTTTGATTATTTTTAGCGATAAAAATTACTTGGAAAAAATATATTGATTCGATTATTTATTTACAAGCACGTTTGAATTCATACAACTGAAAGTTGTATTAGGGTCGTGAAGTCTCAAAATGAGTTTTATATATGACTAGAGTCTGACCGCGGCTCCGCCCGCGTGGACGAAACATTTTTTTTTGACAACATCACATATATTGCTCCAATTCCAAAGTAAGTAGCTATAGCTCTATGCTATGACAAACAATTATCATAGTATACTATGACAAACAATTTATTCTTTCAAAACCACAGTGATCATACTAAATAGTTAAACTGTTTATGCTCTGAAAAGATTTTAATGCATAAATTGTTATTTACATAATAAAAAATGTTCAGGTTTAAGAGATTATTTACAAATTAGTTGTTGTTTATTAATTTACAGAAAATGAACAGTTTAGGACCTACAGTACATGACCTCTACCATAGACGCAATTATCCACCAAGCCTTAGTCCTTCCTACCTTCTCGGTGTATACGGACTAAATCTTGGGAGAGTGCTTTTCCCGTTTGCACTTTTATAACTCCCCACAAATTCTGTTTCCGTCCTTTCTTTTTGGCTATCTCTTATAACTCTCCCCAATCTGGATCTAGGCTCCACAAAACGGTACTTCGCGTCGCGCTAATCTCGAAAATAATTCAGACCTATTCATACGATTCTGATGGTGTGCCAGATGCGCGCGAAATCGTGCAGTGCTTCCCAGTTTTCACGGCAACAGATGGGGTTCTGGTTATTAACGGGTCCAGTTTCTGGGTCTTGGTCTAATTCAGCATAATGCGTCTAGCTTCGTCGTACAGCAAACAATCTCACAGTGCGTGATCTTGGCTAGCTTGGTTATTCCGGTGTCACACTTCCGAAGTCGCTGCCTGATACACCCATGTCCGGTCAGTAGTTGGGAGACGATGGAATCTAGTTCAATCTCCGGAGAGCCTCACTGCGATATCGAGAATGAATCTATAGAGTTCGCATCCGCCTTCGCTCTAGTCCCATCGTTCCTACCAAATAGCGACGGTTTTCTCATTAATGGTTCTTCTTAGTCCTCGGCACTCCCTGGGAGCCAGGAGGCTCCCCTCCTCCGCAAATGGTCCCGCGCGAAAAATATCAAGTTCAGCAAATTAAACTCTAGCAAGCACAGGTAACGCCGTGGAACTACACGTCCTATAAGCTTTCGTCAATAAAATAAGCGCTGTTCTCTGTGTACTGAGCTAAGCTCTCTTTACAATAAAAACTGAGGAGTATCGGTACCATACGGTTGCAGCGTAGCACAGACTTCCTTGCAGCTTCCCTTAGATTATTGATATATCTCAATAATCTAAGCAGCTTCCTTGGTATAAATTCTGAGCGAACGGAATCGAATTCTCCATTTGGACGCAGATATTTACTAAACCTTGCCGAAACAGTTCATAGCGCTTTCGCCGATAATTTGCGCATCGTAACTTCTTATCGTATTTATACACAGTTGAAATTATTAAATTTTAATTGACACTAATGGGAATATTTAATCGACATCTCATATTTTATATTATTTAAATAATAATTTTACATGCTCTAATGACAATCACATGACAATTGAGATGACAATCAGAGAAAATCAACAGGTTTTAAGACGTAAAGTCAGTCAGTGGTAACTAAGCAACCCTGCGAAAATAATATTACTTATATTATTACGAAAATTTGCAATTTTATATTGCTTAATATTTCAAAATTTGTACACCCAATGTCATATTTTCTTGGGTTTTTCGCGATTCCCGGCTTCAAGGAATCGAATTACACACAAATTCCCGAGAAATATTGTGCCGTTTAAGAGAAATGTGTCAAAAAAGTTTCGTAGAGCGCCATCTCGCTTTTTGTCTCGTTCTGGTTTAACGATTTTATATAACTAAAGCTCAGTATTCAATTCATTTATTCGCAGATATAGGTTTAAAAATGTTATAGGTACATATCGTTAAAAGAGCTGTATCAAGAAATATATGTAATGCGAAAAATATAAAGGGTCAATTTGAAGATGATTAACATACATAAATAATATCATCTGTCAAAATTACATACAAAATTGAAATTAAACTCTTGATTGTGAAAGAGAGTGAAAAGCAAAGATTTAAATTGTGGAAAGATGGAGAAGCATGTCAGAAAAAGCCTGTCTATATTGGCTTTAAGACGGTCATGTTATGTTTTTTAGGAAAGAGACATCAAGCAAACAATTCTCATGTTGCTAAGAAAAAATAAGACTGATATGGAAACCAGCGACAAAAATCAATAGGATAGGAGTGTCTAACAGCAAATTGGTATCGTGACATTATTAGTGCATGAATTATCTGTATCATTATTTTTATTTATAAATGCATTCAGGCAACAATGACCCATAAATACATAATATCTTAAATCTAAAATTAAATCATAATAAACAATATTGTTACCTAGTAAATATAACTTAATATTACGTTAGTAAAAAGTCAATTTTTCACTTTCTGTGTCAATTCGGTGGCACAAGGCAACGCCCCACGAAAGGGTCACGCAATTAGAATATTCTATCATACTCACTAATAAACGACAGTTTAGTAATTGAGTGAAGTACAAAGATAGATCTGTAAAGTAAGAAACCTTAACAAGCGTTTTTCCAGAAGAGACTCAAAGAATCCATCTGCGCAGTGCGGAGAGGACTCATCAGAATAAAAGTAACTTTATTCAAAGTGAAACAGCTTCCCAGCGGTAATTAATCAAGTGGTTAGTCCTTGAGATGTTAACGAGGTGCGGTAATTGGGAGAAAAAATAATACTGAGGTGCCGCTGTAGCAAGGATAAGTGGCTTTTATATTAAAATAGAGGCTTCTTTATTTTCTTTTTTGCATGAATTTAAATTCGAAACCTTACAACCTTCGTTAGCATGTCCGTGGTTACTAGCACACCGTTTTCATGATAATTATAAGTAAAACGTTTGATAAACGGAAAGTTAATGAAATCTGAAATAGCTCAAGCGCCATTTAAAAATCAAAGCTCGAAATCCATTCTGTTTTTTGTATTTTTTGTAGTATTTTAATTGAATTTCATATTAAACAAAGCAAATACAAATCTTTAAAAGAATTTAATAAGGCACAGAAAATCCCATAACCCCATTACAAATACGGGGAAATCGAAAAACAAACGTAAAATTAAATTCAAATTGCATCAAAACACGGGGAAACAAAAATAAATGGTCCAGAGAGGCCCTGGCAAAGTTTGCTGCCTCTTGGCAACTCGAAATGGCGAAATATCCGTTGGTGCAAGATGTGAACGAAAATTATAAATACCTAAACGTAAATCATTTACCTACTTAATTATAATTTAACTGCATGTAGAGACCGATTGACCGATGGAAAATGAGCTTAAATTTATTACCACAATATTTTCAATAAGCCTTTCTAATGAAATACCACACTATTAGATTGACGAGAAAAAAATCCCCACTTTAGGGAAAGACGGTCAGACGGACATATGGTAATACCAAAAGGCACAGTACATAATATACAAGGTGTTTGGTAAAAGCCTTATAAAGCCGAAAATGGCAGATAGGGACCATCAAACTGAACAACTTTTACTATGGGACCAACTCTGAAATCGCGAAAAAAAAATCAGCTGTTTCATACAAAAATTAATAACGAAAATATCAAAATGTATGAAACAGCTGATTTTTTTTTCGCGATTTCAGAGTTGGTCCCATAGTAAAAGTTGTTCAGTTTGATGGTCCCTATCTACCATATTCGGCTTTATAAGGCTTTTACCAAACACCTTGTATAAGTTTTTTCAAACAGTATGAGAGCTCCATGGAAACGTTCGAATTTGATGGCTGACGTCACTCTAAGAGCTCTAAGCAAAGTTCGCAGTACTTTGGTCAGGGTTGTGACATCGCGTCGCAGTTGTTTCCTTCGCATTCGCGCGTAGCATTCCACGAGACGGCCGGAAAATGCCAACCCTAGTGATCCGACGGAGTGCAATGACAAAAGGGCCTAAGTGACGTTAGCTCCTCTACTGTTTGAAAAAACTTATATATGTACTGTGCCTAAAATTTCTAAATTTCAATCTGGCTAGATGCTTTCAAGTCTCGAGTGAATAGGTTTAGTTACAATAGGGAATATGCATCATTTTTTTTTAAATCTTAATCAAAAGTATAATGCTAGAGAAAATTAACTGTATTAAAACTTTTCTCTTGCGTTTTTTTCTCTTGATATAGTTACTTGAAGTTAGCGCGCAGCAGCACCCGCCGAAAACGCTCTATACAAAACGGTGACGTCACATATCACTTTTCAGGTGTGTTTCGGGCGCGTTTAATATGGAGTTAGCCAATAATCTTCAATTATCTCCCTAAATTTTGCGTTTAAGTACAATGTGTAATTCAAAATATTAAATTTGATATTCTATCTGACTGTAAAGTGCAGTATATCCGAAAATGAAAAAAAAAATCGTTATTTTCCCCTGATTTCATCGTGTGATAAAACCAAAATAATAGTTAGGTACATATTTTTTTTTCTATTCCATCATGTTTTAATAAGTGTTCGCAGCGATCAAGCTCAAATTCATCAAAATCGGTGACTTATGCATATTCCCTATTTGATATTTTCAATAAATTAATATTTTATTACAAGCTTTAAAATTAACATAAATATCTGCTGCTGTATATCTAGTACTTTTATGTTATTATGACTATGTTTCCCTAATTTCTATATTCGCTGGCCAGTAAGCAAACACAGAATGTTTTTATTAAATTAGGTCAAATTCACGAACTCAATCGACACTTCGGAAGAATGCCAAAATCGAATCTAACCAAATTCCATCTTCAATAAACTTTGGAAGTCAGCATCTTACTCTAAGAGTTTCGGAGAGCACTGCCAAAAAGGCTGGTTATAAATTTAGATATCTGTTGTTTCCATAAATAAAAAGAAATATCGCTCGAAAAGTCTCTTTTAGAGTCTCCGCAGACCACAGACTTTCTTTCGGGGGATAGTTTAGGAGAACTCAACCTAAATGTCAGCGCTAATTCAGAGGGTCTATTACAAAAAAGCATAGCGATAAGCGTACGATGTACGTCCTACTCCGTGGCACTATTGACTCACGGATAAGGTTAAATATCAAGTAAATTAAACGACGAAGTGCGTCCGAACATTGTGATTCTTTTTTGTAATAGGCCCACAGACACTACGAATAGAAAGCAACTGGATTCCTTCCGGACCCAAGGCACAACTATTATGCTCAACTGGTTGTGCCGTGGGCACTTTTGATTCCCTTCTACACAACTGAGGTACCGACGACTCAACCCGGGCCCACGACACAACTACTATACTCAACTGGTCATAGGGAGTCATAGGGACTGGTCATACTGAGTCATAGGGAACTCAGAAACCACTCTGATTCTCCATGGCACAACTACATCTATTCTCTAAGCACTGATAGTAAACCTCTTTGTTCAAGTGTTGCATTTTACTATCGTCATCTTTTTAAACCTCCACAGTGATTGGCACTTTTACATATCCTCGATGGATGTAACTTATTCGAGAGTTATAATTTTCGCCATACGTATACCTATGTGATAAATTCGTCAAGGTTTAATGTGGCCCGAGTATTCCATGGACATCTTTAGGCAACGCTTCCACTTGTTGGCAAGTCGATTGACTTGCCAAAAAGTGGAAGTGTTGCCTACGGTCTCATTAGACCGTGGACTTGCTCATTTACTTGGGAAAATTATGGTTGGCTACAAAATCGTTGTAAATACGCACTTACACACTACTTAGTTGACCTCGACTGAACAATCGGCGATAGAAAACCGAGTCTGCGGGGGCTTTTGTAGTGTTTCTTGTACCAACCCCCAAAATGCCCAGTTGGAGTCTGTCCAACGTTGACCGATTATAAAATCTATAAAACGTGTCCAAGTTTGTTTTCGCGGTCTGATTTGGACGCCCGCCGGCAGCGATTGTACTAGACCATTTCGCTAACCAAATGAACATAGTCGCCATACTCCATGATGGTCGAATGTACTGCCAAATTTGGAATTGCCCTTTACGTTTTGATTGCCGTTGTTATCTTCTTTCTATTTGATTTTATTTGATGAAATAATTGAATTTCTAATTGGATTCCCAAGTGTTATTGTGTGTGAAAATGAAACTGCTTCAATATATTTGTGTTTACTGTAACTTTCTTTACAAATAAATGTTAATAGATTATCGATAGAGCAGTCGAGATATTGTCTTCAATTCTTTTGTTATTTTTGTCTTGAGTCGGGTCTAGTTTATTTGTACGAGGTTTGTAAAAATAGAAAATAGTGTCCTAACTGAGAAAGTCTAGTATGTACATTCGATGCGAAAGAGGTATCTCTAGCACTTATAAAAACTAACCTAGTTCTATAATTGATCGACCGTGATCAGCGTATATCCGTTTCAGCAATGAAAATATAATGCAATAAGTACTAAGTTTCAGCTTGGGCCAAAATGCTTTCGCATAGGTAAATATCCTCATGAAATTTCACGAGAATAATTTCAAAAATGCGACCTGTACAAAAGAATAGATGGACAGCAGAACAGAGAGATATTACCTAATATCTCTCTCTCTCTCTGTTTGAAGTGAAATTTCATGAGCAGATTTGAAAATTATATACTTAGATTATTTGACTATTCAATTTTTTTAATAAAAATAAGGCTTAGGTATTTCAGCCATTTCGAAAAAATATAAAAAATGACACAAACGCGAGCTCTACAGCTCAAACCACTAGAGCCACTAGCATTTACAGCCATCTTGCATAACTTCAATTCTCTATTAGTTACACCAAATAAACAACAATCCCTAGTATTATGCACGAGAGGCATTCGGAGTCTAAACAAAAGTTTCTTCTCCGCTCCAGAGGCGTGCACTCAGTGCTCAGTGCACAGTTCAGCTCGCTAACCTTACGGACGTCTTAATTTCCGCTCCCCTCGCCGAGGAAATTTGCCCTCCGAGACGAGGCATTGTTGAGAAGACGGGAACAGAATGTCAACAGTAACAGTAAAGGAAAGTTGAGAAATGTAACTAATCGTAGAGGTCTATCTTACTCGAATAACAGGGAAAACGAAACGGCATGCAAATCAACCTTTTTTTACAAGCTCCGGATTTCACAAGATATAGGAATTTGGTTGGCATCTCTTGAACTTTTGCTGTACATGCATTAATATGATGCCTTATCAAAAAAATCAAATACCTACTTATATTATTACTCTTATGTACCCAGTATATATTTTGGGCAACAGCAGCGTCACGTAACCAGTTAGCAACAAAATTCTTATGCGCGCGTATCGCCCCTGGGCATGCAGTCTCTACATTAGTTAGCGATAATATCGTTACTAACCGATCGATAACCATAGCGAAAAAAAACGCTTGCCGTAACGATTCCCTTGCAGTCTCGACGTAGATTTCTATGTAAAGTTAACGAATTCGATCGATAAGTCACAACGAACAATTATTCTTCGATTTTTGGTAGTCTCTACCATCATAACTACCGATAATTTTCGATAGCGTATTGATATCAACTGTCACCCAAACGATTTTAGCTGTTTAGTTTGCGGCGAAATTTGACAGCCCGCAAACTTTGCGATTCATCGTTACAGGTACTTGGCGGCCATTTAATGTTTTTGTGACACTGACTTATGAAATATAATTTACTTTTGTGGTGTTTATTGTGTGTTTAGGAAATCCAAAAAAGCAAGAAATGGCAAGGCATAGGCCTATTTAGCGTAGGATTTAGTTGCTCTCAAGCATCGAGCTAAAATGGTGAGGCGTCGAAGCGTGGCGAGGAATATACGCAATAATCAAAACAAACCCATTAAAAGGATGACGAGTTCCTCAGACTTTATAGGGTGGATAAGAAGATGTTCACCGAGCTGATGGAGCTGAGCTCGTCGAAGAGTTGCGGCCATATGGCCTTATCTTTAAAGACAGCGGCCTTGGGGATTCTCTACCTATACAATAGCAAGTGAGTAGGTACCTAACTGTAATTAAGTATTTTAAACTCGAAATGTAAGATCTTTGGTTTGGTTTGAGCTAAAATTAATAAAATATATTAGCAACCATCCGCGACTTTGTCTGCGTGGTCAGTTATTTCTCTGAACAATAGTTTTTTTCGGAATAAAAGGTATAAGTACCTTCCTTATGTCTTTCCTTGTACCCCTGACAATGTATATGTAAAATTTCATGATGATCGGTTCAGTAGTTAAGACGTGAAGGCGTATAAACAAACAAACAAACGGACTTTCGCATTTATGATATTACCCAGTAAGAATTTGCAATTTACCATCATCATCTTATTTTAAATTAAAATTTCATTTGGATTTTTTTTATGTACTACATGTTTTTCTATTTTTTACTGTTTGTTTTAGATACTAACCGCTCTTCGTTCATCATCATCAGCAGCTAATTGGCATGGCATTCGCTTATTATCGAGTGTCAAGAAAATTATGGTGTGGCGTCGAAGATGGGGAAGAACTGACGCTATAACCGAAATCCGGTTGATTTGGAGGATGACGGAATTCCTCACAGATCACACACTACTGCCTGGACGATCATCAGTTGCACAGTGTCAACGCTCGTATCCAACTTTATGAGTATCTACACTGGACACTAATTGCAATTATTTAAGCTAGTTTAGTCAAATAAAAGAGTACAATCAAATAACTTGAGATATTTATTATTGTTAACAACATATCCTTTTATTTCATGGATAGATACTATGGACAATACTTCCGCTTTACTAGTGAGCTGAAAATCGCTTGTATGCCACGCCATCACTGATATACTGGTTATTTCATGCAGGGGCCAAACGCCATTGATGCCTCAGTCTCCGTAGCCTCATTTCTCATGGGAGCCTTTGAATTCTTGGATTAAATCTCTGAAATAAAAAATATAAATTAAATTAGAAAAAATAGATTCTTAAATTAAAATATTGAGACAGATATTAATTAAATACTTAAGTAAGTAGTGGACATCAGCAAATTCATTGCATTGATCATAAAAGTAAATAACTAAATCACATGTGACTATGAAAGATCGAAAACAACAAAGAAATCACAAGCATCCAAACCCGTGTGACGCGTGTTGAGCAGATTTTAAAATACATTTTTGACCTCAATACTATATTATGTAAAACTAAACATAAATGCATTGGTATAGAAGGTATAACAAACATAATTAAATATTGAAAGATTCAAAGAAAACTCAAAGAAAAGTATTTGTACTTACAGCATATTCCTCACAGCAGACAGCAGCTTAGCTTGCGTCTAGCTAGTGGACCGAACCCGAAACCGAATAATTATTACTCCTTTGAGTTGAAGCCACTATTATAGAGATTTTTTATTCTTTAATGAATTTATTTATTAAAAAATCAACACCATACACTTGACAGTTTTAGTTATCAATCGTAAGTAAACACAGATTTCATTGACATATGACTGTTGGCATGACAACGCCATAACCGTTGGCTATGACACAGTGTTACAAGTAAAATTATAGTAATGTCCACAAGTTAAGATACATATTTTTAGTGGTTATTCATGTAATAATAAAAGAAGGAATTTTATATCAGATGATAAATTAAGAAAATATAATAAGAGATGTTTTTTTTATTTTTGGTTAAATAAAGTAGTTGCTTTTTAATAAGCATAATATTTAAATTTCCCTTCATCAAAGGGAGGGCAATTCAATGGCCACACAATTACTTAAAATTTTCGGTAACTTATCGACTAAAATTTTTACGATTTTGTGCGATAACGTAATAGTAGAGACTTGCATTTGCCTTATCGATCGTTACGGCAAGCGATTTTCCCCGCTATTGCTATAACCGAAATCATTGTGTGGCCATTGAATTACTGTCCCTCCGATTTAGGGAAATTTAAAAAATATGCGAAAATGCAACTGTCTTACACCGACCTTTAAAACTTATTCAAATTGCAATTTCTCTTCTATAAAAGTTACGAGTTGTAAAATAAAAAACGTTTTATAGCAAATATCATCAACTTTCTTTGAAGTTATAGTTTATTATACATTATTATTAACTTAAATACCTATAAAACAAAAAAAACACTTTTTGACTAACTGGCAAAAACTCAAACAACATAATAAAATAATTATTTACGCCTTATTTACATTTAAATAATAATAAATATTATATAAGGAATAAAGAGTAAGGAATATAAGAAATAAGTATAAGGATAAGGATTAAAACTTTTCACTGCACATAGGTAGATACTTGATTAGTAAAGGGAAAAGAGATACGCTCATTTAACTTTTTTAGATGTAAGTAGGTAGGTACTTAAAAACTACCCGTGTTTAACAAAAAATATAAGTATTTTATTTTTTTGTCTTTATTCATCATAAGTTAATAATTGTAACATTCCTTATTTAGAGAGATAGGTATAAAATAAACTAATTATAAATATTGTGAAGATGCTTCTAAGTATTTTCCGGCATTTTTTAGCGGTTTTCCTGTGGCCGGCAGGCGGCAATTTTGCTAGCAATACCACTAAAGCAATATTTTAAGTATGGCCCGGCAATTATAGCCACATATTTTTGGTAAGTCAAAACATTTTCATGTAAATTTGGGATTCTGCATCGTTGGCAATACTATTGACACCAATTGCAGCCATATTGCAACAATGCAATATAAATTGTATTTGTGTTGGCTTGGCCGGGCAATGGTGGACATTAAATGACTATTACTTGTAACACTGACTAGACAGAACCCAGTGCCACAGCATATATTAAATCTAATATAATATAAAATACATGTCAATGGTTGAGTGTCAAAATGAGAGTACCGACACGTAGTGATTTTTTCCTCTGTGGTAATCGATACGGTACCGAAAATTATCGGTAGCTATGATTGTAGAGACTACCAAAAATCGAAAATAAGTTGTTAAAATGACATATCGACCGAATTCGTTAATTTTACGATCGCTATCTATGTCGAGACTGCAGGCCCTGGGCATGCAGTCTCTACATTAGTTAGCGATAATATCGTTACTAACCGATCGATAACCATAGCGAAAAAAAACGCTTGCCGTAACGATTCCCTTGCAGTCTCGACGTAGATTTCTATGTAAAGTTAACGAATTCGATCGATAAGTCACAACGAACAATTATTCTTCGATTTTTGGTAGTCTCTACCATCATAACTACCGATAATTTTCGAAAGCGTATTTATAACAACTGTCACCTAAACGATTTTAGCTGTTTAGTTTGCGGCGAAATTTGACAGCCCGCAAACTTTGCGATTCATCGTTACAGGTACTTGGCGGCCATTTAATGTTTTTGTGACACTGACTTATAAAATATAATTTACTTTTGTGGTGTTTATTGTGTGTTTAGGAAATCCAAAAAAGCAAGAAATGGCAAGGCATAGGCCTATTTAGCGTAGGATTTAGTTGCTCTCAAGCATCGAGCTAAAATGGTGAGGCGTCGAAGCGTGGCGAGGAATAGACGCAATAATCAAAACAAACCCATTAAAAGGATGACGAGTTCCTCAGACTTTATAGGGTGGATAAGAAGATGTTCACCGAGCTGATGGAGCTGAGCTCGTCGAAGAGTTGCGGCCATATGGCCTTATCTTTAAAGACAGCGGCCTTGGGGATTCTCTACCTATACAATAGCAAGTGAGTAGGTACCTAACTGTAATTAAGTATTTTAAACTCGAAATGTAAGATCTTTGGTTTGGTTTGAGCTAAAATTAATAAAATATATTAGCAACCACCCGCGACTTTGTCTGCGTGGTCAGTTATTTCTCTGAACAATAGTTTTTTTCGGAATAAAAGGTATAAGTACCTTCCTTATGTCTTTCCTTGTACCCCTGACAACGTATATGTAAAATTTCATGATGATCGGTTCAGTAGTTAAGACGTGAAGGCGTATAAACAAACAAACAAACGGACTTTCGCATTTATGATATTACCTACCCAGTAAGAATTTGCAGTTTACCATCATCATCTTATTTTAAATTAAAATTTCATTTGGATTTTTTTTATGTACTACATGTTTTTCTATTTTTTACTGTTTGTTTTAGATACTAACCGCTCTTCGTTCATCATCATCAGCAGCTAATTGGCAAGGCATTCGCTTATTATCGAGTGTCAAGAAAATTATGGTGTGGCGTCGAAGATGGGGAAGAACTGACACTATAACCGAAATCTGGTTGATTTGGAGGATGACGGAATTCCTCACAGATCACACACTACTGCCTGGACGATCATCAGTTGCACAGTGTCAACGCTCGTATCCAACTTTATGAGTATCTACACTGGACACTAATTGCAATTATTTAAGCTAGTTTAGTCAAATAAAAGAGTACAATCAAATAACTTGAGGTATTTATTATTATTAACAACATATCCTTTTATTTCATGGATAGATACTATGGACAATACTTCCGCTTTACTAGTGAGCTGAAAATCGCTTGTATGCCACGCCATCACTGATATACTGGTTAGTTCATGCAGGGGCCAAACGCCATTGATGCCTCAGTCTCCGTAGCCTCATTTCTCATGGGAGCCTTTGAATTCTTGGATTAAATCTCTGAAATAAAAAATATAAATTAAATTAGAAAAAATAGATTCTTAAATTAAAATATTGAGACAGATATTAATTAAATACTTAAGTAAGTAGTGGACATCAGCAAATTCATTGCATTGATCATAAAAGTAAATAACTAAATCACATGTGACTATGAAAGATCGAAAACAACAAAGAAATCACAAGCATCCAAACCCGTGTGACGCGTGTTGAGCAGATTTTAAAATACATTTTTGACCTCAATACTATATTATGTAAAACTAAACATAAATGCATTGGTATAGAAGGTATAACAAACATAATTAAATATTGAAAGATCCAAAGAAAACTCAAAGAAAAGTATTTGTACTTACAGCATATTCCTCACAGCAGACAGCAGCTTAGCTTGCGTCTAGCTAGTGGACCGAACCCGAAACCGAATAATTATTACTCCTTTGAGTTGAAGCCACTATTATAGAGATTTTTTATTCTTTAATGAATTTATTTATTAAAAAATCAACACCATACACTTGACAGTTTTAGTTATCAATCGTAAGTAAACACAGATTTCATTGACATATGACTGTTGGCATGTGGTGAGGCTTCACTGGGAGCAGGACGAGGCAATAAAAATATAGAATATGAATAACAATGATTTACTGGATTTCTATAGTATGAATATAAGTACAATCGTAAAGGTAATAGAACCGTGACACTGACTATTCGTCCGTTTATGAATGGGTTCGCAGGCAAAATGGCCGAGCCAAGCGAACGAATCTTCTTTCTTGGAATGAAGCGGCGAGCGGCGACCGAAGGACTGGCGAATGAACGCCATGATGCGTTAACAAGCTGCCGCCCTTGGAACATCTGGTTCCAACATTGGTAATGGACATAGTCTGTTGAACGCCCTCCTGATGGTGCCCGAAGTGGTCCGGACGTCTGCCACCCGGTTGACGCTGTCGTTGCCAGGATACACTGCGACGATCCTCCCAAGCAGCCATTTGTTCGGGGGTGATCGATCATCTTTCACCAGCACCATGTCATCTATGCGTGGCTGGGTACCATCTTTTCCCCACTTGCTCCTTCTTTGCAATTCTGAAACGTATTCTTTATAATAACGTTGCCAAAAATGGCTTTTTAAAAGCTGCACACGATTGTGTCTGCTGAGAGTGCTGATCGGTCTGTGGTCATCTTGTACCTGGGGAGCAGGCAAAGTTGTAAGTGGCCGTCCAATTAAAAAATGCATGGGAGTGAGTGGAGTTAAATCGGAAGGATCTGAGGATAATGGGGTGAGGGGTCTTGAGTTTAAAATTGCCTCGATTTGCACCAGTACGGTGTTCATCTCCTCATAATCTAAGTGAGCCTCAGAGAGTACCCGTTTAAGGTGGTGCTTAACTGACTTTACCGAGCTTTCTGCTAAGCCATTGAAGTGTGGGCTGTATGCTGGGGAAAATTTAAAGTTAATATTGTGTACAGTTGCAGATGAGGCGATGTACTGATTATTTTGTTTCAAAAATTTAGATAATTCATTACAAGCCCCAACAAAGTTAGTACCATTATCAGAAAAAATTGTATTGGGCCTCCCCCTACGAGCGACAAACCTATTTAAGGCCGCTATATAGGCGAGTGACGTCAACTCGTTGACAAGCTCAATGTGGACCGCTCGTGTGGTTAAACACACAAATATGCATATGTATGCCTTCTTTAGTCTGCATCCTCTACCCTTTCTGTCCGCTATCAAAATTGGGCCTGCATAGTCTGCTGCACAGAAGCAGAAAGGAAACTCTGCCTGTAACCTTTCTTTAGGCAAATTACCCATAATAGGTTGAAATGATTTACCTGAGAATCTGCAGCATTTGTGACAATTATGAGTAATTTTTCTTGTGAGTTTACGACCATTAATTATCCAGTAGTTATGACGAAGTGTAGCCAACAGTAACTGTGGACCTGCATGTAGTAAAATTAAATGATGATATTCTACTAACAAGCTTGTGATGTGGTGAGATGCATGTAAAAGAATCGGATATTTAGTATTGTAATCTAAGTTGGAGTTGGAAAGTCTTCCACCCACACGTATGAGTCCCATTTTATCAACAAAGGGATTTAAATTTAAAAGTTTGTTCTTAGTTGGCAAGGAACCATTTGTTTTTAGTAATGAAATTTCTCTCTGAAACATTTTTGTTTGTATGATTTTACAGAGAGACAAATTAGCTGAATTTAATTCTGTTAATGTAAGAAAACCAATTACCTTATTATTTCTGTTACGACAGTTATGAATAAATCTGTTTATGTATGCTGTAATACGCTGAAGTTTGCTAAAATTAGAAAATTTGACTGAAAAATCGTCCAACTCAGATTCTTCTGCGGAAAGATGACAAAAAATCCTTGTTTCAGGTAAATTAACAATATTTAAATTCTGAGGCTGTAAAGGCCACTGTATTTCATTTTGATGTAAGAAATGTGGACCTGCCCACCACAGATGGGAGCTTTTAAGCTGCTCAGCGTTCAAGCCTCGCGACCCTATGTCAGCGGGGTTCAATTCGGATGGTACATATTTCCACTGAGAAGAATCAGAAAATTGCGTTATTTCATTAACTCTATTATAAACAAATTGTTTTAAGCTTTTCTTACAACTGTTAATCCATCCTAACACAATGGTTGAATCACTCCAAAAATGATGTGACTGAATGTTTAAGCGAAGTGACTCAGTGGCCCTCCTTGCCAGCTGGCTGCCGAGAAGAGCTGAACAAAGTTCGAGTCTTGGCGTACTCAAACGTTGTTTTAATGGAGCCACCCTACCTTTAGCTAATAATAACCGAACAGTTACTTCGCCGTTCTGTGACACCGAACGGACATAGACACATGCTGCATATGCCTTTATACTTGCATCACTAAATGTGTGTAACTCTACCCTGACAAATGAGTCACACAGCACTAATCGTGGAATTTCAATGTTATTTAAATACTGTAATGTTGAAATAAAACTATTCCACTGTGACAGAATGTCACTGGGTATTTCAGCCTCCCATGAGATGTTTCTTGCCCATAGTACTTGTAAAATAAGCTTCGCTTGTAACATACAAGGGTTAATCAAACCTAGTGGGTCAAATACCTGAGCAATTGTGGCCAACACAGTACGCTTGTTTGCAATTGTGTCTGGTGAAAGTGTAACCGTTGGTAAAAATAGAAACGTGTCATTTTTACAAGACCATAGAAGGCCTAATGTTTTAGTAGTTGTGTTTTTACATATCGTAAGCAAATCATCATTACTATTTTCACCAACAATCTGATTGAGTACATGTTCATTGTTAGAATGCCATTTGCGGAGGTGAAACTGTGCACCTTCCAGCTGTTTGATGACACCTTTGCATGTGTGTATGAGTGTGTTCAAACTGTCATTGCCAGACACATAATCATCAACATACATATCAAAAAGGATTGTTTCCCTAACTTGTTCATCTGAGCAATCGTGACCTAACTGTGTCAAGCATCTTGTTGCTAAATATGGGGCCGAAGCTGTCCCATAGCTAATTGTGTTTAATCTATATTGCCTTAGTTCCTCACTGGGATCGAAACGCCAGAATATCTGTTGAAGGTCACGCTGACTTTCGATGACTAAAATTTGCCTATACATTTTTTCAATGTCAGCTGTAACAACATATTTATGTTGTCTAAATCGAAGCAATATGTTTAATAAATCATCCTGCACAGTAGGCCCAATGTACTGAATATCATTTAATGACTTGCCCGAGCTGGTGACAGCTGAGGCATCGAACACAGTTCTAAGTTTAGTCGTCGAACTATCGTCACGTAAAATACCATGATGCGGCAGAAAGTATTGAATTTTACCACTCTGTGGTTGTGTATTTTCTGACATATGACCGAGAGCAATGTATTCTCTCATGAAGTCTATGTATTTATCTTTGAATGAAGGATGACGTTTGAATTTGCGTTCCAACGCATGAAATCTAAGCAATGCCTGTTCCTTAGAATTTCCTAAGCACTCTGGATTTTCCTTGAATGGAATTGTGACAACAAATCTACCATCATTTTGTCGAAATGTTGTTTGTTCAAAAATGGTTTCACATTGACTCTCAGCCTTGGACATAGCTTGTCGAGTCATTGGCACCCGCTCTAGCTCAAAAAATTGATTCAATTGTTGATCTAACTCAATGTTGTTGAGTAAATGACAGTGGACTGTATGATGTGTGTTTTGTTTACGTTTGTGATTTTGATTAAAAACTTGTATTGACCCGGAAACTAACCACCCCAGTGTTGTTTCAACCAAGGTTGGCTTGTTTTTGCCTAGGGGTATGTGATTGTTTGTAAGTACTTCCCAAAAAATATCAGCTCCGAGCAACATCTGCACCTCCGAAGGAATGTTGAATGATGGATCTGCGAGGTGGATGTGAGGAGGAATGTGGAAAATATCATTGTACTTGATAGTTTGTGATGGTATGTATTGTGTTATTTGTGGCACTACAAAACAATTAACTTCAGTAGTGTAACCACTGCTTGAGAGTGATGATATTGACACATCACACCGCTTTGTGATTTTAGACAATTGTTTATTTAGTCCTTGAACTGTGACTGAAGTGGAATAAAATGGAAGCTGTAACAAATTTAATAATGATTCTGTAATAAAACTAGAAGTGCTCCCATTGTCTAACAAAACACGAATATTGTGCGTGTTACCGCTACTATCGGACACTTTAATTAAAGCAGTGGATAGTAGTACATGGTCTTGAGTGTGTGTGGTTGAAAGTGTGACACCTGGCGGGGGTGCCTGTGTTTGCAAAGTGTTATTTTGTGGTGATGCCTGCGAAGTAGGTAGAACAACACACTCACTAGGTTGTGAAGTGGTTGGTTTGTTTTCAATATGTAACATGCTATTATGACGTTGTGAACAAAACTTGCAAGGACCTAATTTACACTTGTTTTCACTATGACCTTGACGCAAACAATTTTTGCACAAGTTTAATTTCTTTACTATGTCTGTACGAGACTCTATAGACATGGCTTTAAATTTAAAACATTGGTAAATAGAATGATTATTTTTACAAATAGGACAGTGTAATTTAGGTGTCTGATTATTAACAATAAACGACTTGGGCCTTAAGGGCATGATGTCACTATGTCTGCGTTGTGGTTTGTGATGTGCTTCCTCCATGGTTACAAGTAAATTTGCTCGGTTTCTCAAAAAAGTATTAAATTCATCGAGCGTGGGAATGTCCTTGATGTCATTCCGCTGTGTTTCCCAGTCACGAAGGGTTGCAAAATCAAGTTTACTTGAAACCATGTGGATTATCAACATGTCCCAATGTTCAGTAGGTAAGTTCAGTGCCTTAAGAGCTCTCAAGTTTTTGTTAACTGTATCGACCACATTGCGAATAGCTTTTGATGATTCTTTAAAAATAGGCTCAATGCTAAACAACGCTTGAATATGATTGTTCACTAAAATTCTGTTATTATGAAATCTATCGCAAAGCAAACTCCACGCAATATCGTAATTCTCAGCAGAAAAATCTAACGACTGGATAATTGATGCTGCACTATCTTTTAAGGAAGCACGCAAATAATGGAATTTATGAATCTTAGGTATCGAAGAGTTATTGTGAATAAGTGAAAGATATGTATCATGGTACTCTAACCAGTCTTGACAGCGCCCAGAAAAGGTAGTTAAATGAATGGTAGGTAATTTAATATTAGGCAAACCTGATGCAGCGGCATTA
Source organism: Agriphila tristella (assembly GCA_928269145.1). Classification (NCBI taxonomy): domain Eukaryota; kingdom Metazoa; phylum Arthropoda; class Insecta; order Lepidoptera; family Crambidae; genus Agriphila; species Agriphila tristella. Next base: position 34,646,551 of record OV743433.1, on the reverse strand, counting down.
CCACTACTAGAACCTGTCACCGAGCCGCCGTCCCCGGGCGTCGCGTCGTGGCTGACGCGGCTCAGCATGTCTCGCGCCCCAGCCATTGTTTTGAAGTAGGCAGCCTCAAAGGTTTCCCGCTCTTTGAACTCTTCATCTGGAATTTCACATAAGTTTTCGATATCAGATTGTGTTGAATCAAACTCACCATATATTTCTTGAATTTTTTCGAACCTCAATTGTAATTCATGAATTTGCAACTTATTGAGCTCTTTGCTAGGCAATAACTGTTCAATATGATTTTTAAATATGGTAAGCTTCGATTTTAATGATGCTCGAGTTTTCTTTAATGATTTTAAATCCATGATTAATAATGAAAAAATAGCAAAATGAAAATTAATTAAACTGTAAACAATATTAACCTAAAAGATTTCCAGCAAAACCACACACAAATTATGAAAATTATGCATTGATTTGAAAAAGAAGGTAGGTAAGAAAAAAATTGGTGCGATACTTAAATAGTGCAACAAAATGGCGAAGCAGCAGCAAGCAAGGCAAACCACACGAAATCGCTTGGATCGTGTGACGTCACCGCGTGCGCCCCGCGACGCGAGCCGAGCCGCGCGTACGTGACTAGGCACTTTTTCTAGAAATGTCGAGAAAAAAAACACGTTAGTTCAAAACTATAGCAAATTTCACTAACTATGCGTATGATCGGGACTCTCTGACTTTACGTTAATAAAATTTTTAAACTGAAATTGGACAAGTTATTTAAGTTAAAGGATAAAATTTACTGTGTGGACCGTTGATTTGGATAACGGCAAATTTATGGTAGAAAGGTCTTATTATAAGAAGTCCTTTTGCAAAGTTTCAACTTGCGGAAGTTTGTAGTTTTTTGAGAAAAAAATCTGAAATTTCAGTTAAATGCAAAAATACTAAGAAAACACTATAGTGCAAAATGGAAATATGGAAAATGGATTTGGAATGTGACGAATGGATGGAACGGACTCACAAAACAATGCACTGCCAACCCTTTTCTTGGTTTTTTTTGTCACGTCACATCACATCACGTGTCACGCACGTTTACTGTTGAATAAAATGTTGAAAGATACTTAAAGAAATCTTCGTGATGGTGCTTGTTTCAGCACAATGGGTAGTCTTCTATAAGCTTGTTTCAGCTTGATACCCTGGATTCGCCGACGCCGTCCCCTCCGTATGACCGCACCGCTACGCCCTTGGACCTCGGGCAGGGCTAGACCACCGTTGCTCCGCGTACCGACCGCCACGCGGTCCCGCCTTTTCCTCGCCGTGTGGGTGGCCCGGGTCCGGGGTCCCACGAGCGTATCCGGCTCGAATCTTGGTGAGGCTTCACTGGGAGCAGGACGAGGCAATAAAAATATAGAATATGAATAACAATGATTTACTGGATTTCTATAGTATGAATATAAGTACAATCGTAAAGGTAATAGAACCGTGACACTGACTATTCGTCCGTTTATGAATGGGTTCGCAGGCAAAATGGCCGAGCCAAGCGAACGAATCTTCTTTCTTGGAATGAAGCGGCGAGCGGCGACCGAAGGACTGGCGAATGAACGCCATGATGCGTTAACAGCATGACAACGCCATAACCGTTGGCTATGACACAGTGTTACAAGTAAAATTATAGTAATGTCCACAAGTTCAGATACATATTTTTAGTGGTTATTCATGTAATAATAAAAGAAGGAATTTTATATCAGATGATAAATTAAGAAAATATAATAAGAGATGTTTTTTTTTATTTTTGGTTAAATAAAGTAGTTGCTTTTTAATAAGCATAATATTTAAATTTCCCTTCATCAAAGGGAGGGCAATTCAATGGCCACACAATTACTTAAAATTTTCGGTAACTTATCGACTAAAATTTTTACGATTTTGTGCGATAACGTAATAGTAGAGACTTGCATTTGCCTTATCGATCGTTACGGCAAGCGATTTTCCCCGCTATTGCTATAACCGAAATCATTGTGTGGCCATTGAAATACTGTCCCTCCGATTTAGGGAAATTTAAAAAATATGCGAAAATGCAACTGTCTTACACCGACGTTTAAAACTTATTCAAATTGCAATTTCTCTTCTATAAAAGTTACGAGTTGTAAAATAAAAAACGTTTTATAGCAAATATCATCAACTTTCTTTGAAGTTATAGTTTATTATACATTATTATTAACTTAAATACCTATAAAACAAAAAAAAAACACTTTTTGACTAACTGGCAAAAACTCAAACAACATAATAAAATAATTATTTACGCCTTATTTACATTTTAATAATATAAATATTATATAAGGAATAAAGAGTAAGGAATATAAGGAATAAGTATAAGGATAAGGATTAAAACTTTTCACTGCACATAGGTAGATACTTGATTAGTAAAGGGAAAAGAGATACGCTCATTTAACTTTTTTAGATGTAAGTAGGTAGGTACTTAAAAACTACCCGTGTTTAACAAAAAATTACAAAAAATATAAGTATTTTATTTTTTTGTCTTTATTCATCACAAGTTAATAATTATATCTTTCCTTCTTTAGAGAGATAGGTATAAAATAAACTAATTATAAATATTGTGAAGATGCTTCTAAGTATTTTCCGGCAATTTTTAGCGATTTTCCTGTGGCCGGCAGGCGGCAATTTTGCTAGCAATACCACTAAAGCAATATTTTAAGTATGGCCCGGCAATTATAGCCACATATTTTTGGTAAGTCAAAACATTTTCATGTAAATTTGGGATTCTGCATCGTTGGCCATACTATTGACACCAATTGCAGCCATATTGCAACAATGCAATATAAATTGTATTTGTGTTGGCTTGGCCGGGCAATGGTGGACATTAAATGACTATTACTTGTAACACTGACTAGACAGAACCCAGTGCCACAGCATATATTAAATCTATTATAATATAAAATATGTGTCAATGGTTGAGTGTCAAAATAAGAGTACCGACACGTAGTGATTTTTTCCTCTGTGGTAATCGATACGGTACCGAAAATTATCGGTAGCTATGATTGTAGAGACTACCAAAAATCGAAAATAAGTTGTTAAAATGACATATCGACCGAATTCGTTAATTTTACGATCGCTATCTATGTCGAGACTGCAGGCCCTGGGCATGCAGTCTCTACATTAGTTAGCGATAATATCGTTACTAACCGATCGATAACCATAGCGAAAAAAAACGCTTGCCGTAACGATTCCCTTGCAATCTCGACGTAGATTTCTATGTAAAGTTAACGAATTTGATCGATAAGTCACAACGAACAATTATTCTTCGATTTTTGGTAGTCTCTACCATCATAACTACCGATAATTTTCGATAGCGTATTTATAACAACTGTCACCTAAACGATTTTAGCTGTTTAGTTTGCGGCGAAATTTGACAGCCCGCAAACTTTGCGATTCATCGTTACAGGTACTTGGCGGCCATTTAATGTTTTTGTGACACTGACTTATAAAATATAATTTACTTTTGTGGTGTTTATTGTGTGTTTAGGAAATCCAAAAAAGCAAGAAATGGCAAGGCATAGGCCTATTTAGCGTAGGATTTAGTTGCTCTCAAGCATCGAGCTAAAATGGTGAGGCGTCGAAGCGTGGCGAGGAATAGACGCAATAATCAAAACAAACCCATTAAAAGGATGACGAGTTCCTCAGACTTTATAGGGTGGATAGGAAGATGTTCACCGAGCTGATGGAGCTGAGCTCGTCGAAGAGTTGCGGCCATATGGCCTTATCTTTAAAGACAGCGGCCTTGGGGATTCTCTACCTATACAATAGCAAGTGAGTAGGTACCTAACTGTAATTAAGTATTTTAAACTCGAAATGTAAGATTTTTGGTTTGGTTTGAGCTAAAATTAATAAAATATATTAGCAACCACCCGCGACTTTGTCTGCGTGGTCAGTTATTTCTCTGAACAATAGTTTTTTTCGGAATAAAAGGTATAAGTACCTTCCTTATGTCTTTCCTTGTACCCCTGACAACGTATATGTAAAATTTCATGATGATCGGTTCAGTAGTTAAGACGTGAAGGCGTATAAACAAACAAACAAACGGACTTTCACATTTATGATATTACCCAGTAAGAATTTGCAATTTACCATCATCATCTTATTTTAAATTAAAATTTCATTTGGATTTTTTTTATGTACTACATGTTTTTCTATTTTTTACTGTTTGTTTTAGATACTAACCGCTCTTCGTTCATCATCATCAGCAGCTAATTGGCATGGCATTCGCTTATTATCGAGTGTCAAGAAAATTATGGTGTGGCGTCGAAGATGGGGAAGAACTGACGCTATAACCGAAATCCGGTTGATTTGGAGGATGACGGAATTCCTCACAGATCACACACTACTGCCTGGACGATCATCAGTTGCACAGTGTCAACGCTCGTATCCAACTTTATGAGTATCTACACTGGACACTAATTGCAATTATTTAAGCTAGTTTAGTCAAATAAAAGAGTACAATCAAATAACTTGAGGTATTTATTATTGTTAACAACATATCCTTTTATTTCATGGATAGATACTATGGACAATACTTCCGCTTTACTAGTGAGCTGAAAATCGCTTGTATGCCACGCCATCACTGATATACTGGTTAGTTCATGCAGGGGCCAAACGCCATTGATGCCTCAGTCTCCGTAGCCTCATTTCTCATGGGAGCCTTTGAATTCTTGGATTAAATCTCTGAAATAAAAAATATAAATTAAATTAGAAAAAATAGATTCTTAAATTAAAATATTGAGACAGATATTAATTAAATACTTAAGTAAGTAGTGGACATCAGCAAATTCATTGCATTGATCATAAAAGTAAATAACTAAATCACATGTGACTATGAAAGATCGAAAACAACAAAGAAATCACAAGCATCCAAACCCGTGTGACGCGTGTTGAGCAGATTTTAAAATACATTTTTGACCTCAATACTATATTATGTAAAACTAAACATAAATGCATTGGTATAGAAGGTATAACAAACATAATTAAATTTTGAAAGATCCAAAGAAAACTCAAAGAAAAGTATTTGTACTTACAGCATATTCCTCACAGCAGACAGCAGCTTAGCTTGCGTCTAGCTAGTGGACCGAACCCGAAACCGAATAATTATTACTCCTTTGAGTTGAAGCCACTATTATAGGGATTTTTTATTCTTTAATGAATTTATTTATTAAAAAATCAACACCACACACTTGACAGTTTTAGTTATCAATCGTAAGTAAACACAGATTTCATTGACATATGACTGTTGGCATGACAACGCCATAACCGTTGGCTATGACACAGTGTTACAAGTAAAATTATAGTAATGTCCACAAGTTCAGATACATATTTTTAGTGGTTATTCATGTAATAATAAAAGAAGGAATTTTATATCAGATGATAAATTAAGAAAATATAATAAGAGATGTTTTTTTTTATTTTTGGTTAAATAAAGTAGTTGCTTTTTAATAAGCATAATATTTAAATTTCCCTTCATCAAAGGGAGGGCAATTCAATGGCCACACAATTACTTAAAATTTTCGGTAACTTATCGACTAAAATTTTTACGATTTTGTGCGATAACGTAATAGTAGAGACTTGCATTTGCCTTATCGATCGTTACGGCAAGCGATTTTCCCCGCTATTGCTATAACCGAAATCATTGTGTGGCCATTGAATTACTGTCCCTCCGATTTAGGGAAATTTAAAAAATATGCGAAAATGCAACTGTCTTACACCGACGTTTAAAACTTATTCAAATTGCAATTTCTCTTCTATAAAAGTTACGAGTTGTAAAATAAAAAACGTTTTATAGCAAATATCATCAACTTTCTTTGAAGTTATAGTTTATTATACATTATTATTAACTTAAATACATATAAAACAAAAAAAAAACTCTTTTTGACTAACTGGCAAAAACTCAAACAACATAATAAAATAATTATTTACGCCTTATTTACATTTTAATAATATAAATATTATATAAGGAATAAAGAGTAAGGAATATAAGGAATAAGTATAAGGATAAGGATTAAAACTTTTCACTGCACATAGGTAGATACTTGATTAGTAAAGGGAAAAGAGATACGCTCATTTAACTTTTTTAGATGTAAGTAGGTAGGTACTTAAAAACTACCCGTGTTTAACAAAAAATTACAAAAAATATAAGTATTTTTTTTTGTCTTTATTCATCATAAGTTAATAATTATAACATTCCTTCTTTAGAGAGATAGGTATAAAATAAACTAATTATAAATATTGTGAAGATGCTTCTAAGTATTTTCCGGCAATTTTTAGCGGTTTTCCTGTGGCCGGCAGGCGGCAATTTTGCTAGCAATACCACTAAAGCAATATTTTAAGTATGGCCCGGCAATTATAGCCACATATTTTTGGTAAGTCAAAACATTTTCATGTAAATTTGGGATTCTGCATCGTTGGCCATACTATTGACACCAATTGCAGCCATATTGCAACAATGCAATATAAATTGTATTTGTGTTGGCTTGGCCGGGCGATGGTGGACATTAAATGACTATTACTTGTAACACTGACTAGACAGAACCCAGTGCCACAGCATATATTAAATCTAATATAATATAAAATATGTGTCAATGGTTGAGTGTCAAAATGAGAGTACCGACACGTAGTGATTTTTTCCTCTGTGGTAATCGATACGGTACCGAAAATTATCGGTAGCTATGATTGTAGAGACTACCAAAAATCGAAAATAAGTTGTTAAAATGACATATCGACCGAATTCGTTAATTTTACGATTGCTATCTATGTCGAGACTGCAGGCCCTGCACGAACTAAACGTATGTTATGACAGCGCGGCGTGCAAGCGATTTTAACCAAAGCGATGCTGTTGCCCATGGTACCTATAAAAACCTTTAAAGGTGGATAATATTTTTAGTTAGATAAGTCAAGTAAGTCATACCTTCTGTAGTCAAACATTTTGTATGACTTCACGAACATGACTGTGAACACGCGTATTTGCCAAGTCATAATGCCATTAACTCAAGACATTGCGACTATCGAACCGAGAGAAGGAGGTCGAAATAGGATTTTATTAAGTATTTTCATGACAGAAGGAATTTGAATATTTCACTAAGAATCAAAATCACGGAAATTTTTAAAAAGGTGGGAATCATATTATTATACACCACAATAAAAACTGCGTTATTTTTAGTGTTGTAAAAAACAGTTTTTTTTCTAACGTGAAAAAAAACATGTTTTTTTTTCTGGAGCATATTTTTTTCGAGAGTACCTACAGAAATCAAAATTATTAAGAAAATTTCCGTTAAAGATATACTAATGAGTTCATATTAAAGTATTCCGTTGATTTTTGAAACTTCATTACTTTTTTGGTTGAAAAGTACCAAGTTTTCAACAGTTAATTTTTTTTTGAAGTACCTATGAACTTAGTAAGAACGAAGAACAGTGTCTCTAGATTAGGGGGTTTTTCTCCATAGTGGCGAAATTTTTAATTATTGGGGAAAAAGAAAATCTGTTCTTCACACAAAACCTAACATTTTCTGGAACGAAAAATCGTGCTGGGGGAGAATTTTAATTTTCTTTTCATACAAATATATCATTATGGGGAAAAATAAAATGAGATCTGTGAAAAAATTGAAATTCATATCTGGAGACACTATGGAAGAATAAAAATCTAATATAATGGGGAGGAAAAGCGCAATTTTATCCCGATAGGTGGCGTCTTGTCGTTGGTACCGAGCCGCCTCAAAGAAAGTGTCAAAACATATGGGAATCTCTTGGAGTATTGCACTTTTTAATTTTATACTGAGAAAATGCCGCATTTTTATGCATGTAACTTGTAAAATATTGGAGTTCATCGATTTCCCAGTAACAAAAAAAATAGTGGGCAAAAAAATATCAAAAAAATTAATGATGCTTTTCCCTCGATTTTCTCCTTTGCTGAGCCTGAGAAACATTATAAATCAAAAGGAATGTTTCATGAATTTGATGAAGCTTCGCCAAAATAAAACAACATTTGAATTATAACAGCTTTGTTCTTTAATATTTCAACCTTAGCAGTTTCTAACATATTTATAACTTGGATGAATTTGATAGGTATATCAAATATGGAATAAGCCCAATATTGAGGCCAAACAGAGAATTAATAGAATTTTATATGCCAGAGTCATTCAAGAAACTTAGAATAATAAAATAAATATGATAAAACGGTTCGTTTAATTTTGGATGGTACAGAAATTCCAGTACAGAAACCTGAAATTACTATTGCACAGAAGGCATCATCAGGCAACTATAAACACGGAAATTCACACTCAGTTGCTTTGTTAAAATTTAAATCATATGCTTCTAATCTGAAATTAAAAGATTACTTGTAAATCTTACACGAAATTTAAAGAAATGTAATGCTTGTTAGCAATTTTTTGTAAGTTGCTATAAACTTTATTGCCTGTTGTTTTGGCTTTTCTTTTCCGTAATTCTTCTTTTATATGAGCTAAAGTTAGCATAGAATACATTGTTTGTCCGCAAAACCGAAAAAAATACAATCTAAGAAAGTAAAATCACGTAATACACAGTCAAGACAATATAAGCTCAAACTGACAATTGTTCCAAAGACTGAGCGCCATCTGTAATTCACTTTGCCTTCGCCTCCCCATTATTGATAAGATGAAATAAAAAAAATGTCAAAGATTGTATTCTTGAAAAAACAAACTGAGAAAAAAAAACCGGCCAAGTGCGAGTCGGACTCGCGCACGAAGGGTTCCGTACCATAAAAACTGGCCAAGTGCGAGTCGGACTCGCGCACGAAAGTGAAAGTGAAAGTGAAAGTGAAAGTGAAAGTGAAGTGAAATATATTTTATTTAAATAAGCTCACATAATAAGCATTTTTAAATCGTCAATTCTTTTACCCTACCACCCATTATGACGTCTTTTAACTGACAAGAAAAATGGGCGCAAAAAACTTGTCAGCTTTATCAATCAGATGGAACGATATTTACAAATATGTATATCGTTTCCAGACTTTATATTAACAAAGATTAACAAATAAATAACATTATTGAATTAGCTCATTTCTTAATGAGTTTCAAATTTCTTAATCAATTTACAGATTTTAAGCTAAATTCAAAGTTTGAACTTGTTATTCAGTCTAGGCTGTTACAATAAATAAAAATAAAAGAAAAACATACAATTCAATATGCATTAAGATAGGCAGTCAGAAGCAGACCCATTCCCACTGGCAGCACCAGTTCCCGAACATGACGCATGAACCAGCCATCTCTTCGCTCAACCATATTTGAGGGAACGTAACGACCCGCCTCATACGACACCACCGCAGAAATGATTAAAGATAGCATGACATACTAAGACTACCTATGTTAAGGCATCGAATTGAAAATTTATATCCAAAAGCTTTTCATAGGTCTTTCACTAAACTACTGACTATAGAAAGTAAAAATATTGCAATTAAATAAATCAAAACAAGGTAAGCTATTAAGAATTATATTTTTTGAGTAAGAAGTGCCATACATACAGACAATATAAAACAGATCTTTTATATACGAGTTATACGACGCCCTTAATACAAGCAGACAGAAGCAGACCCATTCCCACTGGCAGCACCCGTTCACGAGCATGACGCATGAACCAGCCATCGCTTCGCTCAACCATATTTGAGGGAACGTAACGACCCGCCTCACACGACACCACCGCAGAAATGTTTGAAGTGAGCATGACATACTAAAGCTACCCATATTAAGTCGTCGAGTCAGGAAGCCAGAAGTACGTTTTTACGAAGGGTTCCGTACCAAAAAACAGCAAAAAAATCACGTTTGTTGTATGGGAGCCCCCCTTAAATATTTATTTTATTCTGTTTATAACATATGTTATTATAGCAGCAATAGAAATACACGATCTGTGAAAATTTCAACTGTCTACCTGTAGTCGTTATCAATATGGAGCAAAAAACGGCAAAAAAATTACGTTGGTTGTTCCCCTCCCCTTAAATATTAATTGGTTGCTCCCCTTAAATATTAATTTTATTCTGTTTTTAGTATTTGTTGTTATTGCGGCAACAGAAATACGTATCATCTGTGAAAATTTCAACTGTCTAGCTATCACGGTTCATGAGATACAGCCTGGTGACAGGCAGACAGACAGACAGACAGACAGACGGACAGCGGAGGCTTAGTAATAGGGTCTCGTTTTTACCCTTTGGGTACGGAACCCTAAAAACGGCAAAAAATCACGTTTGTTGAATGGGAGCCCCCCTTAAATATTTATTTTATTCTGTTTTTAGCACATGTTGTTATAGCAGCAATAGAAATACACGATCTGTGAAAATTTCAACTGTCTACCTGTAGTCGTTATCAATATCCAGCAAAAAACGGCAAAAACAACATGTTTGTTGTATGGGAGCCCCCCTTAAATATTTATTTTATTCTGTTTTTAGTATTTGTTGTTATAGCGGCAACAGAAATATATCATCTGTGAAAATTTCAACTTTCTAGCTATCACGGTTCATGAGATACAGCCTGGTGACAGACAGACAAACAGACAGACAGACGGACAGCGGAGGCTTAGTAATAGGGTCCCGTTTTTACCCTTTGGGTACGGAACCCTAAAAAACTACTTTATCAGTGCTCATCCACTTTTGGTTGTGATGCGTGTGTGGACATAATCAGCATCAACGAAAATAATTTTAAATCCTACTATTGTTTAGTTCAATTCATCAGCAATAGCCCCATTCCTACAAGCCAAAAAAATTAATAATACGGCTATACGTGAACCAAAGATTTCCTTCGGTAGGATTGATCCTTGTGTTCCTAAGATGGGTTTACGAAGTGGAGCCACCTGGACTTTTCGAGCAGGTGGGGGGGGGGAGATTAAGTCCGAGGTTAATAACTGTCTAAGTTTAGATACTAAGCCAAGTTTGGTATCATTTTCGGATAAAATTCATTTCTGGTACAAAAAAGCAATGTATTAGAAAGTTTCCTAAACATTACACGATAACCAATATTTTCAACGCATTTTTTTTTTTACTTTATGTCACCGTAAATATTAAACTGATGTTCTTATTTGCAAACAAAAAATATGTTAACAAAGCTTATAGATTGGTATTGGTGATGGGCTCTTTTTTTTCCGCATTTAGACTCCTATTTGGTCCGTTATGCGTGAACACAGCATTGGTGTGGCTAGTCAAGCTATCCCAGCTCCTTCCAGAAGCGCAGAAGCCTCCTGGGGCGTTCACAGGCTTCTAGGAGCGACCTCACGTCTTTGAGGATTTCTGCCCGGTGTGCGGCCAACCCCACGCACTCCAGGATCACGTGGGCGGCTGTTTCCTCTGCGTCCAGGCATCCTCTACATAGGGGACTGTCTGTCGCATTCATGATGAATAGTTGTCGGTTTAAGGCAAGGTGACCTGTAAGTGTGCCTACAACTATTCGGAGGTCTGGACGGTTAAGGCTGAGCAGTCTACAGGTCAACCGCGGCGAGACTGCGGTCATCGCCAACTTGGACTGTCTACAGCTTGTTAGATCTACCCATCGAGTATTATGTGCAGCATGAGTACGTAGTCTTACCCATGAGCGCAGTTGGCTGAACGGGAGTGGCAGAATGGGTATGGGTCCTGCCACTGTTGTAGAAGATCCCTTTCTAGCCAGCTCATCGGCGGCGTCGTTCCCGTGTGATCCACTATGCCCTTTAATCCATTGTAGGATTACTTTGTTTTTGGATGCTAAACGATCCAAAACTTGGTGGCATTCGTATACGATACTGGAGTTGATCGTGTTGGCCTCCAGTGCTGTTAGAACGGCCATGCTGTCGGTCAGTATGCGGATGTTTAGTTCCTTCATACCTCTAGACAGGGCCGTGGTAGCGGCATTTATTATTGCAACACATTCGCATTGAAATATCGAACTGTGTTGGCCTAATGCTTGTGATATTTTGATGTTTAGGTCTTGTGAGAATACTCCAGCACCAGTGCCAGTCCCCATCTTGGAGCCGTCCGTATAAATTCGGACTTCATGTATGCCGGAGTAATCTCGGTCACTTTCAAATAACTGTATCTGGTATTTCTTTTCGAATATGTATTGTTTTGGGATCCTATCGCATGGGGCAGCGATTAGTGGCTCATGTTTCACTAGATTATTCCACAATGTGGAATGAGGACCCTCTCGGTTGTACCACAGACCCAGGTGTTTAAGCCTTATAGCAGCCATGGAGGCTTCCTGTTGTATAAACAGGTCCAGAGGTGTTAGGTCCAGGGCTACTTCTAGGGCGGCTGTGGGGGTAGTTCGCATGCAGCCGGTTATCGCAGAACATGCCAATCTTTGGAATTTCTGCAGCTTGTTGATAACGGTGCTTTGCTCTGTTTTGGACCACCAGGCAACGGCTCCGTATGTGATTATGGGACGTATCACGGTTTTATACAGCCACATTGTTATTTTCGGTGATAGCCCGCAGCTTTTGCCGAGTAGTCTTTTACATTGGCAAAAGATGATGGTGGCTTTGTTTAGTTTCCCTTCGAGATGTCTATTCCAGAGGAGTTTGTTGTCTAGTATCACTCCTAGATACTTGACTTCCTTGCTAAGGGACAGACTGGTGTTAAAAAGTTTAGGTAGTTTAAGATTGCCTAGACTTCGTTTGTTTGTGAACATGATCAACTCCGTCTTTGTTGGGTTCACTGTTAGATTGTGTTTATTGCACCACTGTTCGACGACCTTCAATGCGGACCTCATTCGGTCACATATCACACTCTCAACTCGTCCGCTGATGAGTATGGTCAGGTCGTCTGCATAGCCTACTGTGAGGAAGTTGCGGTCGTTGAGCCAACTAATCAGCTCGTTGACCACAATGTTCCATAAGAGAGGTGAGAGGACACCCCCTTGGGGACATCCTTTAGCTACTACCCCTCTGGTAGTACCATTCACAGTAAATTGTATGGCTCTATCTCTTAACATGCTGTCAATCCACCCGGCAATAGTGGGATCTACACCATGTTTAGAGAGGGCCTGGCTTATGCTGGTAAAATTGGTTTTGTCAAAGGCTCCTTCAATGTCGATGAAGGTGCCTAGTGTTGATATTTGGTGTTTGAGATTGCCTTCTATATAAGAAACCACCTTATGTAGGGCAGACTCTGTTGATTTGCCTGCAGAGTAGGCATGTTGGTTTGGATTTAAGGGGTTCCTGACTAAAGCAGTGCTCCTTATCTCCTTGTCTATTAGTCTCTCCAGCACCTTTAAAAGGAATGATGTGAGGCTAATTGGTCTGAATGATTTAGGTTGAGTGTAGTCTCCTTTGCCGGGTTTAGGAATAAAGACTACTTTGACTTTAAAACTTTTAGATTTTTGCATTCACAATGCTATTTTTATATTAAGATGAATAAATAATGAAAAATATTAGAAAAAATCGGCTCACCCGTAGCAACTTAGACGGGATCCCGTCTAAGTTGCTACGGGTGAGCCGATTTTTTCTAATATTTTTCATTATTTATTCATCTTACTACTTTGACTTCCCTCCATTTCATGGGAATATAGTGGTGTGCTAGGCAGCTTCTGTAGATGGCTACGAGGTGGTCAATAAGACCGCCGTCGCTCCACCTCATCAGCCCTGGAAAAATTCCATCTAGTCCCGCTGATTTGAATGGGAGGAAGCTGTTGATTGCCCATCTTACTTTCTCCGGGTTGACAACCTTGTGGGCGGTAGTCCAGTCGGTTTCAGCAGGTAGATACTCATCTTTTCCTTCCCATGTTCGACTTTTCGTTATGCGGCATCCGGGGAAGTGAGTGGTCATTAACAGTTCTGAGGTATCATGATCTGTTTTGGTATATGTTCCGTCAGGCTTTTTCAGGAAACCAAGATTGTGTGTTGGTTCGCTGCACAGGATGTTTTTCACTCTGTTAGCCTCGTTGTTGGTTTCAATGTTGGTGCAGTAGCGTCTCCAGCATTCTCTTTTCTTGAGGCGAATACGCTTCCTGTAGTCATATTGGGCTTGTTTATATGCGTCCCAATGGTGCGGTTCCCTCGAGTTCTTTGCTTTGTTGAACAACTTTCTTACCTTGCGGCGTAGTTTCTCCAAGTCAGGTCCCCCCCAGTGACACTTGTTGCCTGGCCGGGAGCTGGGAGTAGAAAGTGGGCATGTTTCTTCAAAGCTAGTGGTTAGTGTTGTTGTTATGCGATCAACATGGTTATCAATATCCGCTTTAACCGCGTGAGTTGTAGGTGTGTCCAGACCTTAGCTTCTCTGCGGTCAGAAGCTCATACTTACGTCGGTCCATCTTGCGTGGATTACGTCTGGGCTTAGGCGGTGTGAGAGTCGTATTTAGGTGGTACTTGACCCAGCGATGATCGGCGCACGACGCCTCGTCAGATACATGCCAATCGGAGATGTGATGAGACGCGTGCTCGCTCGCCAGAGTAAGGTCAATGATTGTCTGGGCTCGTGATGTTACAAAAGTCGGTTCAGAGCCCCTGTTGATTAGGTTCATATTAGTCGCGAGTAGAAAAGAAACGAAATCCTCACCTCGCGTGTTGTTTTCCTTGCTGCCCCATAGCACATGGTGTGCGTTGGAGTCAACTGATATGATCAGCTCCAGTCCCTCGCGCTCGCAGTGTTGCACCAGCGCGGCCAGTTCAGGGGTGGGGATATCCGCGTCGCCCGGCAGGTAGGCGGACGCAATCACCACGTCAGGCAGGCCTGGGGAGGGGTCATTTCGAAGCCTGATGGTGGTTAGGTCTCTGGAACAGAACTCGGTCATTAAGGTTGTGTTTGCGTGTTTAGGTGTGAAGATACATGTACGCGGGTTGTCAGCGGTGGTGTCTAGGAGTAGCTTACCTCCGATGTTGCCTAGACCGCATATTCTGCCCTTCCTAATCCACGGCTCCTGGATTAGGGCTACGGTCTTGGGATTGACCTCCAGCATCCTGCGTAGGTTAGCCGTTGCAGTCTGGCTGTGCTGGAGGTTGGTTTGGAGGACGAGGAGGTTATTGCTGGGGGGTGCTGGCAGCGCCATGGTCGCTGTCTAGCAAGGCCTCCTCGTCTACGTCGCTGTCTCCGCTCTCATCCTCGTCATCCATAGGAGCATCCCCCATCCCCTCCTCCGGGGGGACTGCCCTGGGGTCCCCTTTGGGCGGATCAGCGACGTCGGTGGTTTGTGGTGGTGGTTGCGGGGTGTTTGCTTGTGCGGTGTGATGTGCTGTGCCGCTGCCTAGGTCACTAGTGACCTCCCCGGGTGCATCGGAGTTCGGCGGGGGCGTACTTGTGTTATCAAAGAAGCGGGCGTAGATGTTACCCAGTTTGTAGTAAACTCTACGCTCGCTTGCCTTGAGTATCTCAACGTCTTCCTCTGGGACACCAAGCACGAGGAACAGGCATTGTTTGTCCTCCTGTTCCTCGGCGTGGTAGACGGCCCAGTTGGAGACGTTAAGATGGGTGTTCTGGCACGTGAGGCGCATGCGTACCCGGTCTAAGGTGTCGTGTGGTCCGTACTGTGGCACCAAGAGCCCCGTTTTTACGCGCTTGGGGATCTCTAGTTGTCGCTTGACAACCAGTTTGGTGCCAGGACGTGGTGATCCGATTCTCGCAGTAGTGCGATGGAGCCACTGGAGCGAGAGGTCATCCTTGCACCAGAATTTAAGGACGCCGTCACTATAGAAGGCGTTTGCCTTAAAAGCTGGTGCGACATATGGATGGCTTGATGGTCTCGGAGAAAAAATCTCGTCGTCCAGCAAACCATCCACCTGCCCCTTGATGACCTCAGCCTGCTCCTTGGTAAGGTCATAATATGGCTCCAGCATGATCGCGACGCTAAGATCGGATTTCAGAGCGTCGGCATATGCGATGGAGCTGGTAGTGGTGGGATGGGGTTTGCTGCGCTTGCCCCCTCCTTGCGGAGTAAAGGAATCGTCGGGGCGATTCCTTTTTACGGGCTTGGCGGGCGTAGCGGTATTCCCTTTCCCCCGGTGACCTCGCCTGGCGGGTCTGCGTCGCTCAGGTGCGCTGGCGGCAGCTGGCTTCGAGGCAACAGATGGTGCCCCTTCAGGAGTAGCTTTCTCCTCAGCAGGACTATTGTCCACATGAGGAGTCAGCGCATCACTGTGGGGGGCGTCGTGGGGCTTTGCAGCCCCCTCGGCCGCTTCACGCAGCCTACTACCATCTGCAGCCTGTCGCCGCGCCTTCCTCGCTTCCCTCCGGGCTTCCAGCCGTTTGGCGTTGCGTGACTGGCCAGGCGGGTTGGGTGGTGGGTTGGGTGGTTGGTTGGGTGGTTGTTTGGGCTTCTTCTTCTTAACGACTACTTCGTTCCAACCGGATTCCTCCTGTTGGGGTTCAGAGGTCGTTGGCATTGCTGCCTTCAGAGAGGAGAGGTCCAAACTGTGACTAGCTGGCGGCGCTACACTTGGGTTGTTCACCCGAGGAGCTGCCGGTGTGTTTTGTGGCGCTACACTCGGGTTGTGCACCTGAGGAGCTGCCGGTGTGTTGTGTGGCGCGACACTCTGGTTATTCACCTGAGGTGCAGCCTGGGTGCTGGGCGCGCCGCCTTGGTTTTCACCTTGGGGTGCAGCCTTGGTTTGTTGGGTATCTTTTTGTTTCTTGTTTTTAGATGCCATGTATGTTGTTAGTAGATTCGTCTTTGTTGCTTTCCACCCTCCATGGAGCCCTCAAGTGGGGACGTTGCGGCAAATGGCACACAAACGCCAGAAATACAACAAAGATATAGAGTCCCAATATAGCAGGAGGCAGGCCGAACAGAGCAAGAAGACAAAGTCGTCCCGCCCGTTGTCTACCCCTACCATATCAGGACTCTCGCCTGACAGCCCTCTGACGAGATGTCCCAGCCGATTGACCTAGGATGGCTAGTCCTAGGCCTCCCGTGTAAGAGGAAATCCGGGCCAAAGTGATGTGTTGTCTCAGGAGTGTTTAAACAGCCTACACTCCATCGACTCAATCACCAGGACACCTTCATCCCTCCGTACGGGTCCCCGCGCACGGCACAAACACGCGGGTGGTTGTTCCCCTCCCCCTCACCATCAGTCATGTTTGATGATGAGGCCGCAAGTACCAACCACATAGTACTCGCAGTAAGGTGTAGAATAGGATGGAAGGATGGGAAAGGTCAGGAAAAGAGTTGCGTCTATAATAGAATAAATAGAAAGCTTATAGAATGAAGACTTGAAAAAATATAACTTACAAATTTCTTTACTAACAATAAATCGCGAAAAAAAATTCACTGTCGCGTGCCGTCAATTTCTTTTACACCTATGGAAATATATTATTTTTTATGATAACAATATGGGTATCAAACGAAAGGTAATAAATAGCCAATTCCAAATATATATACATTATAACACTTTTATGTAACTTACATTATATACATTATAAACTTTTTTAAAGAAACTTAAAAAGTATGACGCAGACGTAAAAAATATTAGTAAATTATCTAATAATTTAACAAAAAATGCCAGTCAATATCGACAAAAAAAGGCAAATATCACAAGCGCGCATGTAACTACGATTTTTTCAGATGTTGTTAGGTACCTTGAGAGTAGTTTAACCCAAGTTTTAACCCTTGGAAACCCTGTACTGCTGGAAAAACTTAGCACTTGTTTCAGTATTTTCGAGAAAACTACCTTAGGGAAGCGTTTTTCAGGTATCTCTATTTCTATACTTTTATAAAGCTAACTATAAATTTGCTACAATTTGAGCCTATCACAAACAAGTTTCCATTTGATTTTGAAAATTTTAATGTTTAATAAAAAAAACTTCACTAAGGGTAACTAAGTTATTTTTTTTAATTAAGCAAACAAGAATATTTTCTTTAATTTTTTTTTTTTGTAAATAGTTTAACAATTGAATCGTACAAATATGAATCCAAAAATGAATTCGAAACCCTAACTTCATACGAATATGATATCAAACTGGGCATAGCAGCTTAACTAATACATCTATCAAGATTGGGCTGAAAGCGAAAACTTCAAAAAATTTACTACAAAAATCGTGGTGGCTCCACTTCTTATATACATCCTAGGGTCCTAAGGACCAATCCTCCCAAAGGAAATCTCTGGTTCACAAAACGCCGTATTTTTCACCCTACTAACGCCACTACAAACAGGGATCTTGAATCTGTACGTAGAGGATTCGAATCTTCCTTCGCCTTCTGTCAAGATGGTTTGGTACATTGCCAATTTGGTCAACGTTGCACATTTTGCTACCAAAACTTTGTTTTACATTAGTATCGCTGAAATGAGTCTACAGAAGTAATTTATGGGAATTAAGTAGGTACCACAAAAAAGAAAATCGCGAATAGTTACTGAATGACGATATTCTGTTATCAAACACGTAATTTTACCTAACTTCTATTGAAAATGTCTTAAACTTTTGAAGGCGAATATTCAACTAAGCTTAGTTTACGAGTAGGTATCTAGGCAGTTCTGTGATTATATTTCTGTACTTGACAATAATTCCAAATAGAATTTAGTAATCGGGCTTCAACTAATTGATAATTGATTAACTATATTAGTTCAAAGGCTCTTTTAGCGAGGTAATTCGGGCTTAGGCTTCCTTATTTAGTGTTATGCTTGGTGCGTGCTAGGATTATAAAGGGCCTTCATAAATGAACCTGTGAAAACAAGGCTTACACCAATTTCCTTTGATACTTTGATGTTCTCAGAAAATGGTCGGAAGTTTAAAATTGGATAATAATCCTCGGCAGATGTTTTGGATTATTATGTAAAAAAAAGTGTTTTGTTTATGCAAAAATCTAAAACCACTTTTTCTCACCATATTTTATGTTATGAGTACCTAGGTAATTGTATTTTGTCACTAATGCTATGAAATGTCATCATTTTATTTAAGAAAAGAATGCTGGAAGTTCCATATTTACATGGTTGTCTGGTACCTAATTTTCAAAATTCAAATTCAGTGAGGAAATTAATTTCAATACTTACTTCCCGCACTCGTGCGGCAAATAAGTATTGAAATTCATTTCCTCATTATTCCAAATTCAAAACAGTAGAACTCATCAGGTAGCAATATTTCTATAAAACTCTATGGCTGCATGAATGGCCATTGCACATGGCTACCAACTAAATAATTAGAGAGAAAATTATGTTCTCACATTTTTTGAGAAACGCACTATACAAGCTTTGTTGTACGGGAAGCAGTTCACCTTGCCCCGAATGATTAAATCCGTCAATTCAAACCATCGTCGACAATGTAAATGCTAACTTCCCCGCGTGTTTTGTTTCAGATTATGCAAAATAAATATTATGCGTGCTATAATCTTTCACATATACATACAGGCACAGAATACATAATAGTACAAGTACAGAAGATCCACTCCGCAAAGTCATTTAAATAAGTAGCGACTATATCCCATACACAATAAAGTGCAATTCTGGTCGCACACCGCTCCCTTACCTACAGTTATATTCACCTAGAAGTTACCTCTCTTTCTATCGCGAAGCCCTTATCTCTTCTAACGACTTTAGGGTTTCTTCTTATAAATAATAAATTAAATAATAGGTAAGTACTTAATTTATTACAAGTTATGTGTTTGTGAAATAAAATGAGTAGGTACTTAAATACGTTTTAAAAAAACTAGGCTAGGTACAGTCAACGCTACGTCAAACTATACATGCTAACTTTGAGGCAATTTGCTTTTTTAAGAAATCAAATTTCCTTAATAATTTACTTTATTTTGAAAGTAGATGAGTAAGTACCTACCTACTCGTAATCTATAAATTATTATTTCAATAAATATTTGGGTGAAGATTATTTAGCAAATAAGACAAGTACGCAGTACTAACTACGTAACGGATACTAAATACTAACTAGGTAGTAGACAAGCACTATTCTTACGTTTCGATGTCGTTTGGAACTTTTGGAAGTGTGAAAAACGTGAGGTTCGGATCCTTTTTATTATTAGTATTAAGGCAGCCCATTGCGATTGTTAAGCGCATTCGCTTAGATAGTGTCGCCCTTTCATCGCGCCGCCTTTGCACGTGCCGCTTCTTGTCAAAGGATGCCGCCGCATAAACAAAGGATACCACGTGCGGCGTACACCTGCAAGTCAATTTGGATTTTGGCAGTTTACATCGAAGCGCCGCGCCGTAGTGAAAAGTTGTGTTTGTTGACTCTGCTACGTATACTAAAAATGATTTTCATCCTTGGGAGGACAGTGAAGTGCCTCAAGATGAAACTTTAAGTGAACCAACAAAAAAAAAGACGGGTGTTTTGTAAAACATGTAAAGACAAAAAAGTGTAGATAACGCAATTAAAAAAGAAAATCGATATTTTGGTATGGATTCGGAACGTGATGAAGTTGGATCTATTATTATAAATACAGGTGATAATGACTCCGACACTTCAAGTGATGAAAAATTTTAGGTAGATAGTCTTATTTTTTTTATTTAATTTTTCATTAAAATTCTCTTTCCACCTCGCCTGTGTGTATTATTTGTATTCGTTTTTTTTTTTTTCAATAAAAACAAGTAGGGACTGACACCGTAATCTTAAAAAAAACACGACGCCTGCCCCCCCTCCCCCCGCCCGCACACTATGGTACAACTTAAATTATTATCGAAACCGATTACGATATTGTTTACCGTTATCAGTAACATTACCAAAAACTTGCCGGTATGCCTGTCTCTGAACACATTTGCTTGCGGGTGTACCGACACTATCTAAACGAACGAGCTTTAATATGCCTTCATTTTGGTTATATATCACAAACGTGAGAACGAACGACCGACGCGGCAATATGCGAACGCGGCGAAGACGTGATTATCGAAATCGAACTGCTAACGTGCGACCCAGCCGGCACGCGGCAGCCTCTGAAATTAGTCCGTCCGGACGGACCCGCCGGCTACTTGTAGCTTCGTATCTAAACTGCGGAGTGCGCCTAGCCTGATACAGGTAGGTTAAATGTACATTCAGGCCCGGTCTGGCTCCATTGGTGGCCCTCGGCTAGATGCTGATTTGAGGCCCCCACCCGGGAATTAAAATGAGAACTATGGGGTCCTCTCAGTGGCGGATTAAGACTACTTGGTGCCCTAAGCTATCCAAGCCTGTGGGCCCACTATATAGGGTTTCTACGTACGTAAGGGAGTCTGTCTACGATATGCACAAAATTCCAGATTTTTACAGAAAAATGCCTGTCCATAGTAACAAAACGGCCGCGCAGCGCGATTTTTAGCCAGTTTCATCGACTAATCTTGTATTATTGTGTTAGGTTTTGCCATTTATAACACTAGTTTTTGGCGTTTTCGCTATTTTTAACGATAACGTTAACGCTATTTTCCGAATATGAGTTATTTATTTTACTGGCAATAATTTATTGTTGGCAACACTAGAGCTATATAAGTAGAGAGTTACGGTAGAATCGGATTCATTCTGTTCCAACCGTCGACGCAGCAATTTGAAAAGTGAAACTACTGTGTACAGTGTCCAAGTTCTGTGAAAGTAAAGGATGTTAAAGGTATTTATGTGTTCTTATTTTATTATAAGTGTTCTTTAGAAGGATAACCCTACAATTCAGAAGTGGTAACCAATATTGAACGCAGTAAAAACAAAATTGTCATTGCATGTGGCCAAGGCTCTTCGGCCGTGCTTTAACATACTTTACACTCATCTCATGGCACGTGGCCGAGGCAACTCTTCGGTCGTGCTATCATACTGCACATTCATTGCACGTGGTCGAGGCAACACTTCGGTCGTGCTTACACACTTTACACTCATTGCACGTGGCCGGGGCTACTCTCCGGTCGTGCTTACATACTTCACATTCACCGCACGTGGCCGAGGCAACCCTTCGGCCGTGCAACATTTTTTCACTCGCAAACAATACTCTGATTGATCTACACCAGCCCCTAGCGCTGCTCGCTAATGCTTGGTCAGGGCCACTCTCTGATAGCATTGGTGGGTAGGGTAATGAAAGCGCTGCTCGCTAATCCTTGGTCGGGGATACTCCCCGATAGAATTGGCGGGTAGTGCGATAAATGATTTGATCCTACTCACTTCACACTCATTGCACTTGGTCGAGGCTACACTTCGACAGTGCATACTTCACAACTCTGTTCTACACCACCCTCAAACGCTGCTCGTTAATGCTTGGTCAGGGCCACTCCCTGATAGCATTGGTGGGTAGGGTAATGAAAGCGCTGCTCGCTAATCCTTGGTCGGGGCTACTCCCCGACAGAATTGGCGGGTAGGGTAATAAAGGCACTGCGCTGGTACTTGGTCGGGGCCACTCCTCGATAGAATTGGCGTGTAGTGCGATAAATGATTTGATCCTGCTGTATTTAATCGTGAAAATCGTGAATTACTATCACTCACGTTGCATGATAAAAAAAAATGGGTTTCCTTTGTTCTAATTTTGTAGTATCCAGTTTCCATTGGAAAACTGTTAATTTATTATCAGTCAATATGAAATTTTCTCCATAATTGAAGTTAAAGTTCAAAGTCATTCCCAACTATTCCAGTAAATTTAGTGTTTGAGATAAAACAAAGCTAAATTGATACGTAGGTACTCATGGCTTTATTTATTCTAAAATTTGCATTATTTTCTGTTTAATACTCATTGGAACGAGACTAACTACCCACAAGCTGCGGCAGCGTGTCGAAACGAAGTCGAGGACGAAGAAGATGAAGGTGAAGAAACGAGATCGAGGATGGAATGCTGAGGTATCCTCTTCAAATCGTTTAAAGATCAGAAGTAACATTGCATCTTACTATTTTATGAGTTACGAGATTGAAAGTAACCCTACTTTTTACAAATGTTTAATAATTTTGATAATTCATTAAAAAGGAATGGTTCAGTTTATACGGGGGCTTTGCGTGAACATTTAATATAATTAAGGTAATAAAGTTGCCCCAAAACAAAAAACAAAAAATACTACTCTTAGAATAGAATAGAATTTATTTGCATTTGATTAGGGTACACTGGAGGTCTTATAGTACTTATTTAAAGATCTGCCTATTCAACCATTAACATGCAAATATTATCTTAAAATTAACAAGTATACTACATTCTTTCTTTAACATTTAACATTGCGGATATCGCGACTTATTAGTAATAGAAGTTAATTTGAATTTTTTTCTCTTTTCCCTAAATAAATAAATTATTTACACTCTCAACTTGCTTAATAATTACCTACTGTTTACACTTTTGAGGTGTTACATACTCTTTGGCAAACGGTGGACACGTACTGCTGGTATTGTGCCATGTTTTGAATAATATGTGCTAAGACAACTTTTACTTTCCGGTGAAGAGACCATTGACATATTTTAATCTTAAATTTAATTGTACTTTTCTGTAAAGACACATTTTACAGAACTTTTCGTCAAAAGCCTTAATCGAACCATTCTCTTTCCTAAAGTGCCTGCTTCATTGTTACTGAATTTGAATTTCTCTCTAAACTGAGAGTATAATTATTTTATTAAAATGGTGACATAGTTTGATTTACGCTTTATGCTAAGCCAGGGCAACTCTGATAACTCTTGACGAATATTTTAATTTTGCCACATAAATGCCTATAAAAGTACGTACGTACATATATGAATATTTATTTATTATGCCGTGTTTTACGTAAGCTAACATAGATGTGTATACAGGGAGATGCTGGGGTTGGTTACTTGCGCGTAGCGCTTGATCAGGGTGACTTTCTGGTAGCGTGGTGCGCAAGTTACTGAATGAGTCTCTTGGGCGCAGCCACGACCGTGGCCAGGGCTTACTCCTTACCCTTGGTAGCATTCGACACGCTAATTCGTGCCAAATGATGATAACGCTAGATCAAAGTTTCTTTGAAGCATTATGTTTTGAGTTTCTATTCTCCTCTCCATCACTGTAATAAGTCCAAGGTTAAGGTCCTAACGCTATTTGGTACCTATTCTGTACAATGGTATTTATTTTATTTTATTTTATTTGGGAAATTAACAGACAAACAACTAAGTATGGTTTCAATCATGTTAACGCATAGGTACAGGGTACGGTTAAGTGTCTAACGTTGAAAAGGTCGGACACAGTGAAACATTGCCATATTTTTGAATCGCGATGCTGTCTGATAGTGTACAGATTATTTTTTCGGTTGTATTTGATTTCTCAGTTAAATACTATAAATAAATCCCTTTTTCTCCGTATGACATTGCATTGTATTGTACATATATGATGGATTCATGAGGACTAGATAACCTATTAAATTATTCGATTTTGAACGATATGTTTGAGGTGTCCTCGGAGTCACCCCGGTGTCCAACAATGACAGCTCAAGGGTGGACACAATGAAACGCTGTTTAGTTTAGTTTTATATTTAACTTTGTTTAGTGTAACCATGTCATGTGGTTTATCAAGTGGTTTATTCATTAGTTATGATTTCACACAAATTTAGTGAATATTTATACCTAAACATTTAAAAAAAAACGGTACATAATCATTTTCTATTAATAAAATGTTATTAAGGTGGCGCTGGTTTTATGAGTAAATATTGATTGTAATTCATTATAACCTATTTATAGGTATAACTATGATTTAAAAAAAAAACCTCAATCGTTAAGTAACAAAATAATCGTACCTAAGACAAATCAAAAGTCTGAATAAAGTGTAATACTCTGGACAGAACCTTTATTGATTACAATTTAACGGTTTTTATCATTTACATGTTCCAATGACCACACTAAATACACTTAAGACAATATTAATAACAGTGTTTCATTGTTGGACACAGGGTGTTACATTGTGTACACCTAGGTGAACACAATGCAACTATTTTTTTTTAAAAGGTCTTCTTATTGGTTATGTACATATATATTTATTAGTGAAACTATAAATGCTATATTATACCTAATTAAGTAGACTCCTTTCATGTTAATGAAATCCTTGTCTTCAAAAATGAGAGAAATATGAGACTCAGAATTTTTGGTGTTTCATAGTTGCTCACTGCACCCTAACTAATTTGAAGTAATCAATGGTAGATAATACACCATGTTTGTGTCACATTATGTGACATGTGACTAGGTATAAATTAGTATTTTATATAAAATAATTTACATCTTTGATACGTTGAACATTTTTGACGAGCATATAAGTTGATCATGATCAGTGATTGATAACAAATCACAAGTTTAATAGTGGGAGGACGGGATTTCCTAGGCGCTGTGCTGGCTGCCAAGATTTGCCGCCGTATCTACTGCTTTATGCACTAGCTGTTAGGTTAGGTTAAAAGAACTTTATTCTCATAAATACATCAACATTGTCACTTACATGAGAACATTATAATTAAAAGTAAAAACGTGCGTGGTTGCAAAAGCAAGGCGGATTAGGTAGGTACATTAATTATTGTCCGCTGGTATGCATACAAATACAGGGCCTACCAAATTATCCATATAAGAATAAGAAAAGAATAATAAGAAATATTTATTCTGCAAGTAACATGGTACCTATACATACATAAAGATCTTAAAATAAGTAATATCCGCTACACGACACCATTTTCAGGCAAGCAGAATGAAGGGAGATTTAAGCACATGTCATTCATATTAAAATTAATCATTTCGGAAGTCTAATTCTAAGTTGCAAAGTTATTAAGTACCTACATAATGACAAGAGATTTTAATGTCATAAGATAAAATAATAAAAATAACAAATAGTCAATAATTAACATGTCAAATTATTATGCATACATTCAAAATATTCCCTCATTGAATAGAAACACTTTTTAACCTTTTTATAGCTTTTGGTATTATGATTATATACTAATGATGACATCGTTTTGCGACTTAACTGGGTTCTACGTGAGTACATACTAATAGACAGTCCAAACAAATGAGGATGTTTATAAAAAAAAAAACTGCCTTCCTCCCAGATATACGGACAAGTCGGCGCGGCGGTAATATGCTAAGGCTGAGTTGCACCACCTAACTATAACGATAACAAGCTTGTTAAAGTACCTACCGGTTAAGCACAAGTTAGCCAAAAAAAGGTTGCCAGCCAGCATGATGTCCTTTGATATGTTTGACGTCACAATAGGTACCATTATCATTTGACGATAACCGTAACTTTGACAGCGTTTTGGTGCAACTCACACTAAGCTTTTTAAAATAATGGTCTGCAACTATCAAGTGGTCTTGCTTGATCTTATATTTCACATTATTGACATTAGTATTTCATGTTCGAGAATTAATGTTTCACACTATTGTAATTATACTTATACCGTCAGTTATATGATTTAATCTTAAATGATTTTATATTAAGTACTTAGTCATTCGGTGGCTCATTATACAACATTACACATACGCATAAAGATGTTTAGTAAGTGGTAACAAATCAAGTTCCTTGAATAACTGATCAGAGTCGCGGGTAAATTTACCTGTTATTGTTAACATAATTAGGCCTACGGAGGAAGGTATCTTTCGGGTATTGACAGAAACTAGGCATTGCCAAGACCATGGCTTGGTTCCATAGTTGAATTAAATTAAAAGTTGAAGTAACTAAGTGTTACATGGATCTTGACACTGAATATAAATAAATGTATGTCCACAGTTCTGTTTACTTTAGCATTGGGGAAAGTTTGGTTCACTATAGGGTTATGATAGTAGGATTTACACATATAAGGTTTCATTTGATAATGTATTGAAAGTTACGATTTGAAATGTTCCAAGGTATTTTTATTTCATAGTCTTAAGATAATACTTGAAAGGGGTTGCTGTCGCTTTTGTGTTTAATTTCAGAAGACTTGTGTGCTTCTGGATGGCGCTGACCGATGGCTTCTGGAAGGCACTGACCGATGGCTTTTGAGTGGCGCTGAGTGCTGACGGATGGCTTCTGGATGGGGCACTGACCGATGGCTTTTGGATAGTGCTGACTGAAGTTTCTGGATGGTGCCGATGGATGGCGCCACTGATGGCTCCTCGATGTCACTGATGGATGGTTTTTGGATATAGGTTATAGCGATGGCCTTTTGCTTTAGTCCTCCCGTGATCACGGCCCCCGAAAGGGTGTCGAGGCGTTGGGAAATCAGTGAGTTAAAACATCCATTGTATCGATAATTGTGTTTTTGCAAATTTTTCCTATTTAATGATTGATATTAATTATTACAAGAGTATTAGGTTTAGGAAATCTTTAAGTGCAAATAAGCCCTAACTAATGTTTCTATGTTTTTGGTATTTATGATGCTGATGATGTTTGAATATGCAAATAGAAGTGATTAGCTTATATGGAATGAGTGTGAATGAGATTTCAGACTGATACACCCTCATGACAAGTATGGAGGTGATATGAGTTGATCTCATTCATAAATAGATTATAGCTTATGTACTTTCATGAGATAAAAATCTTGGAGGTACATCAGTGAATGAGATTTTAGACTGATACACCTTCATGACAAGTATGGAGGTGATATGAGTTGATCTCATTCATAAATAGATTATAGCTTATGTACTTTCATGAGATAGAAATCTTGGAGGTACATCAGTGAATGAGATTTTAGACTGATACACCTTCATGACAAGTATGGAGGTGATATGAGTTGATCTCATTCATAAATAGATTATAGCTTATGTACTTTCATGAGATAGAAATCTTGGAGGTACATCAGTGAATGAGATTTCAGACTGATACACCCTCATGAGAAGTATGGAGGTGATATGAGTTGATCTCATTTATAAATAGATTTTAGCTTATGTACTTTTATGAGATAGAAATCTTAGAGGTACATCAGTGAATGAGATTTCAGACTGATACACCCTCATGAGAAGTATGGAGGTGATATGAGTTGATCTCATTTATAAATAGATTTTAGCTTATGTACTTTTATGAGATAGAAATCTTAGAGGTACATCAGTGAATGAGATTTCAGACTGATACACCCTCATGAGAAGTATGGAGGTGATATGAGGTTGATCTCATTTATAAATAGATTTTAGCTTATGTACTTTTATGAGATAGAAATCTTAGAGGTACATCAGTGAATGAGATTTCAGACTGATACACCCTCATAAGAAGTTTGGAGGTGATATGAATTGATCTCATTCATAAATAGATTACAGCTTATGTATCACGAGAAAAGGAATCTTTGTGGTAGGTACATGAGTGAATGAGATTTTAGATTGATATATCCTTATACCATCGAGATAAAATATAGGTCGATCTGCATTCATAAATAAATAATTAATTTGATTTAATTAAATTGCTCATAACAGTATATCTTAACAATGTAACTTTTAATTTGATATTGTTACCTTAGAAATATATTTCATAATTTTAGGATAAAATTGCAATAAAACTGTCATGTCTAAATATGTATTTGACTCTGCCTCTGTGGCTACTTCTAAACTAAGATTGTAAATAATTGTAATTTTGAGGCAATAAACCATTTCTATTCTATTTGGAGGTTGTCTCGAGGTTGGAACAAGTCGGCCGATTGTTAGGTACGACATCCTGGTCGCGTGCAATGGAAACGTCGCGTGCATGGGGACATGCACGAGGTCAGGATGGTCGATTGTTAGGTTTTGCCATTTATAACACTAGTTTTTGGCGTTTTCGCTATTTTTAACAATAACGTTAACGCTATTTTCCGAATATGAGTTATTTATTTTACTGGCAATAATTTATTGTTGGCAACACTAGAGCTATATAAGTAGAGAGTTACGGTAGAATCGGATTCATTCTGTTCCAACCGTCGACGCAGCAATTTGAAAAGTGAAACTACTGTGTACAGTGTCCAAGTTCTGTGAAAGTAAAGGATGTTAAAGGTATTTATGTGTTCTTATTTTATTATAAGTGTTCTTTAGAAGGATAACCCTACAATTGTCTTACCTGTCTATAGTAAAAAAAATGGCCGCGCAGCGCGATTTTTAGTCAGTTTCATGCACTATTCTTGTACTCTTATCTTGCCACGTGGTTCTCTTTGAATACTGCCCGATGAGAGCCACGGAGCAAAGAAAATTAAATATAAGGAGTAAACAAAAATAAATAAAAGATGGTATGGGTTTAATGGTCTATATTGTTAAAATTTGGTTTACACCTTACATAAGAAAAATTCCAAAATACTAGCTTAGCGATAGGGGTCGCTTTACATGGGTACGATTTGGTTGGTGTGCGTTGGGCCGCAAAAGGTAAAAGTTACAGTTCTACGTCAAGAAACCGAGCCCTACATGGAGATACCACGGTTCACTAAAAGAGCTAAATTGTAGTGAAAGTTACACCGACCTCATGTGTCCGATATGATGACAACTTCTAGTTATTAATGCTCCTGTGAGTCTTGAATGAAATTAGGACTCGGTGGACAGCAATTCGTTCAGGCCGGTGACGTGGCCGTGGATGGACACCGTCCCAAAGTAGGGTATTCTCATAAAACGATGAGTCGAATAAAATTAACTTCCCATAGCTGTAACAAAATATGTATGATTAGCAAACTGGAAAACCGACCACGAACACGTTGTGCTATGCGGCATGGCGGCGTGGCGTGGGAAATAATATTTCCAAGATTCTTACCAGGTTTTCGCTGAACAGAATCCTGTTTAGCGGGTGTTCAAACCGCCTGCTCCCACCACCCGTTTGAAACTTTGCCTGGCCGAACTCAACCACAGCAAGTAAAATTTGAGAATCTGGCACACCCTCAAACCAGTGACCAGTGGTTCTACCTGTAATAAGAACAACCTCAAAAAAAATGTTCCTGGCGTCTTGCGACATCTGCATTAAACAGATAAAACTGCACTTACCTCAGTAGCGTTTTCTGACTATAAATTATTATGCGAGCGACTCTCGCCGCGTTAAATAAAATAACCAAATGAAATCTCGTTCATCACAACTGTCATCTTTCTTTTCTGAAAATCTGAAAACTTTCTTGGTGTTGCCCTTGCTCGTTTTGAAACTTCTTCCAAAACGTTCCGTTTTCCCAAATCCTACCATAACTTGAAATTAAAAATTGACCAAATATTTTTGTAAATAAAAATTTAACCTACATAAACAAATACCTGTGTTTTGTCGACTATAAATCTTTTGGACAAAACACAAAGAACTGTCACTCGACGCTTCAATCAGCAAAAAGGTGTTTGTGCATAACTTCATTAAAAGTGTCAGATAGAAGAATGTGACGCGAAATGGCAACACCGCGGCACCAAAATCAGCCTTCCTATTGGGCGTTGTTGCTATTCGTCGAAATCAAGAATCTTATATTCGTATTGGTCGAAATCATGACACGCCGCACGCGCCATTTTCTATCGTCAAATTCTCTGCAAAACTGAAGCGAATATTGAGAGACTTTGTTCTGTTTTCCAATGTTTATTCATTTCAAAACCTTATTCAAATACTAAAAAATTCGAAAAGACATTTATTAAAGTTGCGGCTGCTACACACGTCCGCCAATGACGTTAAGGGGGAGGTGCCAATTCCTGTAAGGTACTGAAAACTACCATTTCGCTTCCGCGCCAAAATTTAAACTTGGTGTCAGAACGCAACGTTACAATACCCCCTCTCCTGAAAAAAAGGCGCTGCCCTCAGCGTCCTCAAACTACAAATCCTACTACTAACACAAACCTAGAAAAAAAAATCTATTGAATGCTACGATTCAACGAACCATGTCGACCGACAACCCAAAAAAAAATATATATATATACCCTGGACGTACAACCCGTCACCCTAGTGACATCACATTTGACGACACAGGACTTCCACTTAACGAGACAAAACACAAAACAACACCGCACAAACAAAACATTTACAACTCAAAACCAAGTTGTAAACCAAACAAGGAGACGAAACTACGCTCCTAAAAAAATTGTAGCATTCACCAAATACGCAAATGCCTACAGTTGTTGTGACTGTACAACAACTAAATATTCAAGATTAAAAAAAAATTGTGACATAAATTTCAGTCACCCAAATAGCAGAAAAAAACATGCCGGTTTCTTCCATAACGAGTCGTTTCAAAATTGGAGTATGAATTGGAAAAAAAAATATAAGTTTCACTACCTGCCAAACAGCAAAAATAAAAAAAAATATCAAGATTTACCCGAATCTACACCTAGGTAAAAAAATAGATTCGAAACTCGTAACAAAAAGTGAATTCTAACTCATTAGAGATTGAACCACACAAAAAAAAACTAAACCACTCCTCCATCTACCTATAGCTTGGCTACCGGCAATTCCCTGCTCTTTCACACCCAGATTCCTCCGCATGCAATCGTCATTCATTCTTTCATCACCATTTGTCCTTTCATACCTCACCATGCAAACCAAAAGTGTTACAGTGAAAATAACTGTAAACACCACACACAGACATACGCTTCGTGTGCCAAATTTCGTGTATTTGACACACTACTAGAGAAAATGTAATAAGTGCCCTAAGCTTTTAAATCTTTAATGTGCCAAGAACCTATAGATTGACCATCAGAAACCCTTTCCAAATCATACACCAAAGGCGATAAAACTTTTTTGACCCTACATTTCTCAAATTTAGGTGCCAACTTTGCCATTTTAAATTTTTGCGCATCACTCTGAGTAAATGTTCTCTTCCACACAACATCACCTACAGAAAATTTAGCCTCTCTTCTTCTTAAGTTATAGTGAGTGGTGTTCTCAGCATGGGCTTTTAATAAATGCTCGCGTACCTCTTCGAAAATGGTCTTTAAATTGTGAAATTCACCGGCGTATTCGTCCCTAGGTACCCCAGGTTCGTATTCCTTATCTGTGTCCCTATAAAAGGTACCACTAATGACTGGTTCCCTAGCATGTACTAGAAAAAATGGTGAAAATCCAGTGGACTCATTCACGGCACTATTAATTGCAAACTGAATTTTTGGCAATTGTTCATCCCATGTACGATGATTATCTTTAACGTAAGAAGCAACAGCTGTCATTATGGTTTTGTTGTATCTTTCAACCAAATTTACTTGAGGTGTGTAACGCGGGGTAAAATGGAGTTTCGGAACTTTATAACGTTCGAGCATTTGGCGGAATTCAGATCCTGTGAATTGCACTCCGTTATCAGCAATTACAGTCTCTGGAACGCCGTGTACTAAAATTACGCGTTGTTCCAAGTTTTTCACCACCTCCGCACAAGTAGCACGTCTCATTGGAAAAATTAAACAATATTTAGAAAAGCAACAGGTAACTACCAAAAGATAAACAAAACCAGAACGAGACCTTGGCATTGGACCGACGATGTCCACGGATAAAACCTGAAATGGTTTATGGCAGACTTTCGGTTGACCCATTAAACCTGGAGTTGCCTTCTGTGATGGTTTGTATGCGGCGCAAGTGTCACAGTGTTTAATGAAATCAACGATGTCTTTGTACATTCCTGGCCAATAATACCGTAGACAAAGGCGTCTATGGGTTTTGAAAACTCCCAAATGAGCCGCTGTTGGTTCACAGTGGTTCTCCCTAATAATGGCCTCTCTCTGATCCTTCCGTACTACCAGCTTCCAATCAAATTCACTCAATAAACTAAATTTACTTTTTGAAAAACGATACAAATTACCATCCTTTACACAAAAATTAGGAAAATTAAGTGGATGCGACTTACAACCATTAAAAATTTTATCAAACCACTCGTCCTCCACAGAGTTGATCACGTTTAAGGTATTAGCGTCCATAAGTCTGGATAACGCGTCTGGAACCACATTGTCTGTGCCTTTCCTGTGCTCAACCTGAAAATCGAATTGAGACAGTCGACAAAACCAACGCGCCAGTCTACCTGAAGGGTTCTCCAGCTTAGTAAACCATTTAAGAGATGAATGATCCGTGACAACTTTAAAAGGACGAGATCCCAAATAAGGTTCAAATTTCTCGACCGAAAATAAAACAGCTAAGGCTTCCCTTTCTGTAGCACTGTAATTTCTCTCTGCTTTATTTAAAGAACGACTTACAAATGCAATAGGGTGATCATGTCCTTCAATTTCCTGAGATAACATTCCTCCTAACCCATATGAAGATGCATCACAATGTACAGTGAAAGGCTTACCAAAATCTGGTACAGCTAAAACCGGTGCTGTAACTAGGGCGTCTTTCAAAGTATTAAAAGACTCTTCGGCTTCCTGTGACCAAGAGAAGGGTGGCGCATTCTTTCCACTACACGTCAACTTATTTAGTGGTGCGGCGATAGTCGAAAAGTTACGAATAAACCGTCTATACCAGGAACACGTTCCAAGAAACATTTTGACCTCACGACTTGAAGTTGGAGTAGGAAAGTTCAAAATTGCGGAAACCTTCTCCGGATCCGTTCTCAGACCGAATTCGTCTACAACGTAACCCAAATATTTAATAGAACTTCGGAAAAATTTAGATTTTGCAAAATTAATAGATAAATTAGCTTCCTTAAGCTTGTCAAACACCCGTTTTAAAAGTAGTAAATGCGTTTGGAAATCAGAACTACAGATAATAATGTCATCAACGTAACAGTAAACTGTTCCGTTGTCAATATCACTGCAGAACCCGTGACCCAACAACCTATCCATCAAACGTTGCTGTCTAGCCGGAGCTCCGCAGAGTCCAAACGGCATCACCTTAAATTTGAAGATACCTCTTCCCGGAACAGTAAAACTAGTCTTATCCTGCGACTCAGTTTGGAGTGGAATTTGCCAAAAACTGGAGCTTAAATCTATCGAGGATAAGTACCTAGCCTCCTTAAGGCTGTCAAGTATCTGAGGCATGTACGGAATAGCATATGCATCGCCCTTGGTAACGGCGTTAAGCTTCCTACAGTCAAGACAGAATCTCCAATCGCCACTCGCCTTCTTAACTAATAGAACGGGATTATTCCACGGACTTTCACTAGGTGTTACAACGTCTAATTCCAGCATTCTATCCAACTCGTCATTTAAGGCTTTCTTCTTTTCCGGCGACAACGGATACTGACCTATCCTAATAGGTATGGCCTCTCCCGTATCAATAACATGCTCAGTTAAAGGGGTCCTTCCTAACCCAATCCTTTCTGAAGAAATTGATTCAAAGTCTTTCACCATTGCATCAGCCAATTCTTTTTGACTAAAAGACAAACTATTATACGACTGAATACTATTTATTTGTTCTGAGTGAATTGAACTACAATTATTAAAAAATGATTTAGGAGCGTTCCTATAATCTATTTGATCAAAAATGTTCTTTCCTAAATCGAAAGATCTCCAAAAATCACAACCTAGTATCACCTCTGTGACTATACTAGGAATCACCAAAAATTTCACTACCCGGCTAATTTTACCAAAAGTAACCGGTACAAAAATAAACCCTAAAGATTCTAGTTGAACTCCATTTGCAACACTACACGACCTGTCTACACGCTCCTGAAGTTCAAACCCAAACTTGATAAATTGTTTATGTGCATTGTTCCCTAAAATTGAGATACAAGCACCTGAATCTAATAAACCAATAATTTCAAAATCATTCACTTTCAATTTTAAATAAGGCCTAACATCATTTTCACTAGGTGCGAAGAGAACCGAAGCGATGCTACGAAAAGATTTAAATTTACCCTCACTATCCACTAAATTATTACCTCGGTTCTCACCAACTAGTTTTTTTGTCTGTGGTGAACTTTTAAAACTTGTGCCCTTACTGCAATTCGGACACGATGTGACAGTAAAACCTACTTTGCCACATTTGAAACATTTTATATTTTGAGGTGTCACTTTACATAATCTGAAATTGTGGTTACCCTTGCCACATTTATAACACACTCGTTGGTTTGCAGAAGGCATTGAATTAGAATTAAACTGTTGTGATGTTGTTGGCGGTCTACTGGTGTTGTGTGTTGCTACATAATTAACTTGTTTTGCTTTACCCTTATAGCAAAATTCTTGACTCAGAAAGTTCGACTTAGTCGGTTCAACAAAAAAATCCGAACGTTGGCGAGCAGATTCAAGTTTACGACATTTTGTCTTTAAATCGGAAATTGTAGTAATATCTAACAAAGCTAACTGTTGTGAAAAATACGGTCTGATGTTATGCAAAAGGATTTCAAGCTGCTTCTCCTCCGGCAGTGGTGATTTCAGTCTGTTGAATAGGCATGCCATTACTGAAAAATAAATGTGTGTTGGCTCCTCCATTCCTTGTGTTCGTGAACGGATCTCACCCAGTAACCTGTAATCATAATCGACCGGGTCAAATTCTTCGAGCAACAAAGATTTCAGTTCTGCCCAACTGTCAACCTGACTTTTAATGCCACGATACCACAGCAAACCCTGTTCTGAAAACAACTGAGCGGCTGAGTTGAACAACTTGCCGTCAGAAACACCATATGAAATTTGGAGCTCGTCGACACGTTCCAAAAATGAGCGTGGGTCTGTGGTCCCGTTGAATCTCAAGTTCCACTTTGCCACATTCCTATCACCAGAACATTCTGCAACTGCTACTACTGGCACCGGTTCAACCTGGGTATCGCTCTGATCCGGATGCTGTGCTCTTGTTGACAAGAAAAACTTTTCAGAAACTGACAATAAAAACTCAATTGCGCCAGACAACTCTGCCTTTTGTGACAAAACAGCAGGGTCATCCGACACAACTCGCAAAAGCCTATGATGTAAGTGTCGTACCAAACCACGGCATCTGCTCAAACAATGTGCTGTAACAGATTTTTCACTAAGTTTTGCTTTTAATTCTTTAATTTTATCTGAAATAATTTTAAGTTCCGAACCACTTTCAAACTCTGTTTCTGTGATTACCTCAGAGGGACACTCAATAAGAAGCTGTTTTAGTTGCTTCCTCAACAAAGGAACCGTAGAAGTCGGTGTTTCAGACCTAATTGTCACTTCATAAGTAAGTTCATCTTTTAAAAGAGAATGTACTAAAATTTCTAAATCCATCGTTAAGAACTGGTGGTATTTCCTTCACAAATAATTTAAATAAAAGGTAATATTAAATTATCAAACACTAAATCAGAGAAAACACAGTACTCAAGAAAATTATTTGTAATTGTATTGACCACAACGACACACCGCTTGTACAATATTGTAATATTTTGTAAATTTATCACCTAAATGTATAAAATGTAGGTAGTTTTAACAAAATGTATCAAATTTATAAACCAACTGTATGAACTTTTAAATTTAACAAAATGTATTCATTTTAAAAACAAAATAAAGTTTTAATCTGAAAACTGAAATCTTTCCTTTGAAAGTATGAATGTGTACACAACACTAGTTTGTTACCAAATGTAAAATCTGATATTTATGTCTGTTTAGTTACAGCTTTATGAAACAATATAACTTGAAGTTAACTTTTAAACATGAAACATGTAGGTAGATACCTATACATATAAATCTTAGTTTTATAAAAACATATAACACATAACATAAAACATGGAACAAAAGCTTAAC
Source organism: Agriphila tristella (assembly GCA_928269145.1). Lineage (NCBI taxonomy): Eukaryota > Metazoa > Arthropoda > Insecta > Lepidoptera > Crambidae > Agriphila > Agriphila tristella. Next base: position 34,610,253 of record OV743433.1, on the reverse strand, counting down.
ACTTAAAAATTAAAGGAAATGAAACAACCACACATGTGTTTTTTTTTCACTTTATAACATTCACAATAGCAGCACACCACAACATAAAATTACAAAACTAGAACGCGTGGTATTCCAATCCTAAAAATCAATTTAAATCTATGCCGCTACTGTTAAAAAAAACAAATTCCTAATAAAATGTTCCAAAGAAATTTATTAAATTGAAAAACAAATCTTTACTGTGGTTATGTTGTTCAAGCATAAAAAAATGACCTTAAATGTTGTTCGCTCAATAATTATGAACTAAATATTCTTGTTTGAAAAATATAATATGACTCTAAGTTACACAAAATACATAATGACTCTACCAAATACTTTCAAAAATATGATTCTAAGTTAAGCAAAAATATATACCTACCCTCTTTTCAAAATCAAAAAAAATAATATGACTCGACTGTAAACTTTTATTAAAACAAAAAAAACTCCCCTACTCTCTCCTACCCTCTCTCAATCTTTCAATCAGTACTAAAAATCATTCCATAAGTAAGCCAAAGGTGTGGGCCAGGACAAAATCTTACACACACAATATTCCCTGCGGTCCGGGCCCAGATATGAGAAAGATGGGGGATATTTCTGACCAACACACACCAAACAATATCTTTAAATAAATGTGGGCGCCATTTGCCACGTGGTTCTCTTTGAATACTGCCCGATGAGAGCCACGGAGCAAAGAAAATTAAATATAAGGAGTAAACAAAAATAAATAAAAGATGGTATGGGTTTAATGGTCTATATTGTTAAAATTTGGTTTACACCTTACATAAGAAAAATTCCAAAATACTAGCTTAGCGATAGGGGTCGCTTTACATGGGTACGATTTGGTTGGTGTGCGTTGGGCCGCAAAAGGTAAAAGTTACAGTTCTACGTCAAGAAACCGAGCCCTACATGGAGATACCACGGTTCACTAAAAGAGCTAAATTGTAGTGAAAGTTACACCGACCTCATGTGTCCGATATGATGACAACTTCTAGTTATTAATGCTCCTGTGAGTCTTGAATGAAATTAGGACTCGGTGGACAGCAATTCGTTCAGGCCGGTGACGTGGCCGTGGATGGACACCGTCCCAAAGTAGGGTATTCTCATAAAACGATGAGTCGAATAAAATTAACTTCCCATAGCTGTAACAAAATATGTATGATTAGCAAACTGGAAAACCGACCACGAACACGTTGTGCTATGCGGCATGGCGGCGTGGCGTGGGAAATAATATTTCCAAGATTCTTACCAGGTTTTCGCTGAACAGAATCCTGTTTAGCGGGTGTTCAAACCGCCTGCTCCCACCACCCGTTTGAAACTTTGCCTGGCCGAACTCAACCACAGCAAGTAAAATTTGAGAATCTGGCACACCCTCAAACCAGTGACCAGTGGTTCTACCTGTAATAAGAACAACCTCAAAAAAAATGTTCCTGGCGTCTTGCGACATCTGCATTAAACAGATAAAACTGCACTTACCTCAGTAGCGTTTTCTGACTATAAATTATTATGCGAGCGACTCTCGCCGCGTTAAATAAAATAACCAAATGAAATCTCGTTCATCACAACTGTCATCTTTCTTTTCTGAAAATCTGAAAACTTTCTTGGTGTTGCCCTTGCTCGTTTTGAAACTTCTTCCAAAACGTTCCGTTTTCCCAAATCCTACCATAACTTGAAATTAAAAATTGACCAAATATTTTTGTAAATAAAAATTTAACCTACATAAACAAATACCTGTGTTTTGTCGACTATAAATCTTTTGGACAAAACACAAAGAACTGTCACTCGACGCTTCAATCAGCAAAAAGGTGTTTGTGCATAACTTCATTAAAAGTGTCAGATAGAAGAATGTGACGCGAAATGGCAACACCGCGGCACCAAAATCAGCCTTCCTATTGGGCGTTGTTGCTATTCGTCGAAATCAAGAATCTTATATTCGTATTGGTCGAAATCATGACACGCCGCACGCGCCATTTTCTATCGTCAAATTCTCTGCAAAACTGAAGCGAATATTGAGAGACTTTGTTCTGTTTTCCAATGTTTATTCATTTCAAAACCTTATTCAAATACTAAAAAATTCGAAAAGACATTTATTAAAGTTGCGGCTGCTACACACGTCCGCCAATGACGTTAAGGGGGAGGTGCCAATTCCTGTAAGGTACTGAAAACTACCATTTCGCTTCCGCGCCAAAATTTAAACTTGGTGTCAGAACGCAACGTTACAATCTTGCCTGTTGTCAAGTAAAAAGAAAACTTTTTTTTTTTCTTAGAGAAAAAAACCCTTTTTTGTTCGGTGGCGATTATGGTGCCCCCAGACGTGATGCCCTAAGCAATTGCTTAATTTGTTTATGGGCTAATCCGGCACTGGATCCTCACACAACAAAATTGTTATATTTGCTGCATGCAGCTAACGTGGTTTTAAATAGTTTTTAATTTTAATTAATGTGGTTTAAATGAATTGCCAAAGATTTTTCAGCAATAAATTTAGATTGATTAATTACTGTATCTCTAGTTTTCTACTTAAAAGGACAATATTAATTTATTTATTTAACTATGCTAACAGTTTTCGGTGTGTTCGTCACTACTCCAGGCCATGACATCAATTATCTCATCTTTATCTAAGTCAGTCTTTTGGGGGCCCCTTGAGCCGGGGGCCCTCGGCGATCGCCGACCAACCGCCCTGGCCAGACCGGGCCTGTGTACATTGCATTTACCTCAATAATAAACGAATACGGATATTTGACGTGACCAGTGGGGTGATTTTATAATTTTGTTGCAATCAACTCTGACAGAAATAGCAGTTACATTGCTGCTTTAGTTAAGAACCAATGTGACAACTATCATACTTAAGGCAGCAATGCAACCGCGCTTTCAATCGATTTCAATCGAGAATTGTTAGCAACAGCTTTACGTAATCAAGGTACTGACCCTTGATGACGTAAGTCTGTTGCTAACAATTCTCGATTGAAATCGATTAAAAGCGCAGTTGCATTGCTGCTTTAGTTAAGATAGTTGTCACATTGGTTCTTACTAAAGCAGCGATGTAACTGCGATTTCTGTCAGAGTTGATTGCAACAAAGTTACGTAATTACCCCCCAGTAATAGTTTGTTTCAAGTTACTATCTATATCGACGTGTGTTTACACCGCTAGGGTTTCCTAGGATGACGGTGCCGTCATATTACGGCCGTAATTTAGCGGCGTAGAACGTTGTCTATGTAAACAATAATTATGGCCGCGGCAAAATATAATACGGCACGCCATATTGTTTACATAGACAACGTTCTACGCCGCTAAATTACGGTCGTAATATGACGGCACCGTCAGCTTAGGAAACCCTAGCTTAAGCGTTTGCTAATCTATCGCGTAGGTGATTCTCCTTGATGTGTTATGTTTTTGACCTCGAATTGCGCTTTTTCACTGCGCATTTAACCATTTTGGAGAGTAGTTTCCCACTGAAAACTGGAATTGACAATAGCTGGGCATAAAGGGTAAGTATATTTAATGTTAAAAGATTATCTCATTTCAATACACATAGGTAGTTAAATACTATACCCGATCAGTCATGCACGAAAAGGGGTGCCTGCCGGTCACTCAAGCGAAGGTTTTTGATACTAAGCTCCTTATACCTGGCAGCCATTGAAGGTCGTTTAGAGGTCAATGACCTTGTGATTGAGAACAAAAAAAATGTTAGCTTTTGTTTAAGCTGTTAAAGAACGATGATTAGACTGAAAAAAAACTTATAAATTCCATTTGTGTCTTCGTTATAATAAAAACGTAAAATTTTTGCTTACAGATTCAAAATTCATTTTTCAGGGATTGGCATAGTATGGCATAGTCTGTCTAAGTATAGTTTCACTAAATAAGTATTGGCTCCGTGCACGTTTTTAGCGCCACCTAGCTTTTTGCAACTTTGTTGGCTCTGACCTGGGCATGCAGTCTCTACATTAGTTAGCGATAATATCGTTACTAACCGATCGATAACCATAGCGAAAAAAAACGCTTGCCGTAACAATTCCCTTGCAGTCTCGACGTAGATTTCTATGTAAAGTTAACGAATTCGATCGATAAGTCACAACGAACAATTATTCTTCGATTTTTGGTAGTCTCTACCATCATAACTACCGATAATTTTCGATAGCGTATTGATATCAACTGTCACCCAAACGATTTTAGCTGTTTAGTTTGCGGCGAAATTTGACAGCCCGCAAACTTTGCGATTCATCGTTACAGGTACTTGGCGGCCATTTAATGTTTTTGTGACACTGACTTATAAAATATAATTTACTTTTGTGGTGTTTATTGTGTGTTTAGAAAATCCAAAAAAGCAAGAAATGGCAAGGCATAGGCCTATTTAGCGTAGGATTTAGTTGCTCTCAAGCATCGAGCTAAAATGGTGAGGCGTCAAAGAGTGGCGAGGAATAGACGCAATAATCAAAACAAACCCATTAAAAGGATGACGAGTTCCTCAGATTTTATAGGGTGGCTAAGAAGATGTTCACCGAGCTGATAGAGCTGAGCTCGTCGAAGAGTTGCGGCCATATGGCCTTATCTTTAAAGACTTAGGCCTTGGGGATTCTATACCTACACAATCGCAAGTGAGTATTAGGTAACTGTAATTATTTTAAACTCGAAATGTAAGATCTTTGTTTTGTTTGAGCTAAAATTAATAAAATATATTAGCAACTGCCCGCGACTTTGTCTGCGTGGTCAGTTATTTCTCTGTCCCTCGGGAACAATACTTTTTTCGGAATAAAAAGTACAAGTACCTTAGTTATGTCCTTCCTTGTACGCAACGTGTAAGTAAAATTTCATGCTGATCGGTTCAGTAGTTAAGACGTGAAGGCGTATAAACAAACAAACAAACGGACTTTCGCATTTATGATATTACCCAGAATGAATTTGCAATTTACCATCATCTTATTTTAAATTAAAATTTCATTTGGATTTTTTTAAGTACTACATGTTTTTCTATTTTTTACTGTTTGTTTTAGATACTAACCGCTCTTCGTTCATCATCATCAGCAGCTAATTGGCATGGCATTCACTTATTATCGAGAGTCAAGAAAATTATGGTGAGGCATCGAAGATGGGGAAGAACTGACGCTAAAACCGAAATCCGGTTGATTTGGAGGATGACAGAATTTCTCACAGATCACACACTACTGCCTGAACGATCATCAGTTGCAGAGTGTAAACTCTCGTATCTAATTTTATGAGTTTCTATACTGGACACTAATTGCAATTATCGCCGCTATACAACGAAAACCAATTAAATCGATTTTTTTACGAAAATGACTTATGAATTCCAAAGTACTTAAAATTTTGTGCTCTTTCGTCTGCGAAAACCCATTAATCGCTAAGTCCTATAGTTTCGCTTCTGTTAATTAGATAACCAATTATTTCAAGCATTGCCAAGGTTTGTTTTCAAATACAAAATATTAAACAGAATAAACTTGACTTCTGACATATTTGTCTCCAATGATTGTCAGTTAACTGATAAAATTTGGTTTTTTTCAGAGACAGCTCAGGAATTATTCTATTTTTCCCTCAGTAACAACCATTTTCTAAGATTTAAATCTCCATACTAGATTAAAATGATCAAATAAAAGCTATTAAAACAGTTTAATTTATTTTACCTGACGAATTCCATATTAACTAATACAATCTAATGAACTAAGAAAATATTGTATATCCAGATAATTGGTTTTCTCTGACATTTCTCTGACGATAATTTATTCACGAATGCATCCTAATCTACAGCGAAAAACGATTCCTTAATATCTTCGGATAATGACTAACGGTAATAATGATCTGGACTGACAGATAGACGGACGGTTGTCCGTCCATCTGTCTGTATCCCTTATCTTGGGAACGTGTGGAGGTATACCTACTCAAATCTACAGTTCCTAGAAGCTGTGAAAAAATCAAAAAAGGATACGGCCGTTTTTGCCACAAAAACACATATTCAGACGCTTTCAAGGAAATCTACACTTTCCGTTGACCTAGAACTATGAAATTTGGAAAGTAATATCGTCTTATTCTACAAGTACCTACATTACATGTATAAATCTGAAATCTATACATTTGTAGTTAAATCGGCAAATTCGGCAAAATCTCGGAAAAACTGCGAGACTCGATTCCTGAACTAATAATAATTATTTATTGTACGGAACCCTCGGTGGGCGAGTCTGAATCGCACTTGTCCGGTTTTTTATTAGGTGTTTTGTTTATACTGTCCTAATTATTTAAAATTTTAATTAAATCATTTTAATGTCACATTCTCAGTTTTACCTAACTAGAATATGAAAATGCTTAGTCATCCTACTAATATTATCCTACTAATACCTATATTATAAATGTGAAAGTTTGTGGGTTTGGATGTTTAGATGATTGTTCTTCAATCACGCAAAAACTACTGATCATTTTTGGTTGGAATTTGGAACACAGATAGTAGATAGCCTAGATTAATATTTTTTCCCAATAAATATTTTCCCGCGGGAACTTCGGGAAGTTCTTTCCAAGCAGGATTATCAAAGGTTTCAAAGGTACATTTTGTATTTAATTTTAGACGTCTAGCTCAATAATACTGGCTTTGCTTTAGTATTTTAGTCAGTCGGTCGGTCCGTCACTCGTAAGTCAGTTTTTCTTTTATTTACATTAATTTCTTGGTACCTGTTACTGGCATTTGAAGCGTGCTTTTATTGTTATTTGAACTGCCATGCCAATTTGTAATTAATTAATTATTTCGAGATATAAATTTGATAACAAATGAATGTACTAAAACGCTAATAAATTACTTGCTTAACTTTTAGGTTCCTAAATTTTCTGCAGGGAAAACCAATTATCTTGATACATTTTCACTTGTAACTTCACAAGGGACAGCTGCATAGGTATATTTTTATCATGGTTAGTCTAAATTAACTAAAATTAAGAAGTAATTTCTCGGGATTTGCTGTATTCCTAATACTTTTGAATTTATAGACATTTATCATTTCTCAGGGAAAACCAATTAAATAGGTGACCTTGTGACAATTATTGTAAATTTCATTACAAAGCAATAACCTTTTTAAATCTCAAAAGATAAGTTCAAATAGAACATTTACCAATGTACTAATGCTATGAAGTAATACTAACAATATAATACTACAAAGGATATTTTCAACCCCATAAACATTGTAATCGCGATATCTCCGTTTGCACTTTTTATGATTTAATTGGTTTTCGTTGTATAACGGCGTTATTTAAGCTAGTTTAGTCAAATAAAAGAGTACAATCAAATAACTTGAGGTATTTATTATTTTTAACAACATATCCTTTTATTTCATGGATAGGTACTATCGGCAATACTTCCGCTTTACTAGTGAGCTGAAAATCGCTTGTATGCCACGCCATCACTGATATACTGGTTAGTTCATGTAGGGGCCAAACGCCATTGATGCCTCAGTCTCCGTAGCCTCATTTCTCATGGGAGCCTTTGAATTCTTGGATTAAATCTCTGAAATAAAAAATATAAATTAAATTAGAAAAATTAGATTCTAAAATTAAAATATTGAGACAGATGAATAAATAATGAAAAATATTAGAAAAAATCGGCTCACCCGTAGCAACTTAGACGGGATTTTAATATTGAGACAGATATTAATTAAATACTTAAGTAAGTAGTGGACATCAGCAAATTCATTGCATTGAGCATAAAGTAAATAACTAAATCACATGTGACTATGAAAGATCGAAAACAACAAAGAAATCACAAGCATCCAAACCCATGTGACGCGTGTTGAACAGATTTTAAAATACATTTTTGACCTCAATACTATATTATGTAAAACTACGAAGAAGGTATAACAAACATAATTAAATATCGAAAGATCCAAAGAAAACTCAAAGAAAAGTATTTGTACTTACAGCATATTCCTCACAGCAGACGGAAGCTTAGCTTGCGTCTAGCTAGTGGACCGAACCCGAAACCGAATAATTATTACTCCTTTGAGTTGAAGCCACTATTATAGAGATTTTTTATTCTTTAATGAATTTATTTATTAAAAAATCAACACCATACACTTGACAATTTTAGTTATCAATCGTAAGTAAAACAGATTTCATTGACACATGACTGTTGGCATGACAACGCCATAACCATTGGCTATGACACAGTGTTACAAGTAAAATTATAGTAATGTCCACAAGTTCAGTTACATATTTTTAGTGGTTATTCATGTAATAATAAAAGTAGGAATTTTATATCCAATGATAAATTAGGAAAATATAATAAGAGATGTTTTTTTTTATTTTTGGTTAAATAAAGTAGTTGCTTTTTAATAAGCATAATATTTAAATTTCCCTTCACCAAAGGGAGGGCAATTCAATGACCACACAATTACTTAAAATTTTCGGTAACTTATGGACTAAAATTTTTACGATTTTTTGCGATAACGTAATAGTAGAGACTTGCATTTGCCTTATCGATCGTTACGGCAAGCTATTTTCCCCGCCATTGCTATCATTGTGTGGCCATTGAATTACTGTCCCTTCGATTTAGGGAAATTTAAAAAATATGCGAAAATGCAACTGTCTTACACCGACGTTTAAAACTTATTCAAATTGCAATTTCTCTTCTATAAAAGTTAAGAATAAAAAACGCTTTATAGCAAATATCATCAACTTTCTTTGAAGTTATAGTTTATTAAACATTATATTAACTTAAATACCTATAAAAACAAAAAAAAAACACTTTTTGACTAACTGGCAAAAACTCAAACAACATAATAAAATAATTATTTGCGCCTTATTAACATTTTAATAATATAAATATTATATAAGGAAAATAAGGAATAAAGAGTAAGAAATATAAGGAATAAGTATAAGGATAAGGATTAAATTTCACTGCACATAGGTAGATTAGTAAAAAGAAAAGAGATACGCCCATTTAACTTTTTTTTATGTAAGTAGGTAGGTACTTAAAAACTATCCGTGTTTACCAAAAAATTACAAATAATAAAAGTATTTTATTTTTGGTCTTTATTCATCATAACTTAATAATTATAACATTCCTTCTTTAGAGAGATATTTTTAGCGGCTTTCCTGTGGCCGGCAGGCGGCAATTTTGCTAGCAATACCACTGAAGCAATATTTTAAGTATGGCTCGGCAATTATAGCCACATATTTTTGGTAAGTCAAAACATTTTCATGTAAATTTGGGATTCTGCATCGTTGGCCATCATACTATTGACACCAATGGGGAGGAAAAGCGCAATTTTATCCCGATAGGTGGCGTCTGGTCTTTGGTACCCAGCCGCCTCAAAGAAAGTGTCAAAACATATGGGAATCTCTTGGAGTATTGCACTTTTTAATTTTATACTGAGAAAATGCCGCATTGTTATGCATGTAACTTGTAAAATATTGGAGTTCATCGATTTCCCAGTAACAAAAAAAATAGTGGGCAAAAAAAAAGATGCTTTTCCCTCGATTTTCTCCTTTGCTGAGCCTGAGAAACATTATAAATCAAAAGGAATGTTTCATGAATTTGATGAAGCTTCGCCAAAATAAAACAACATTTGAATTATAACAGCTTTGTTCTTTAATATTTCAACCTCAGCAGTTTCTTACATATTTATAACTTGGATGAATTTGATAGGTATATCAAATATGGAATAAGCCCAATATTGGGGCCAAACAGAGAATAAATAGAATTTTATGTGCCAGAGTCATTCAAGAAACAGAATAATAAAATAAATATGATAAAACGGTTCGTGTAATTTTGGATGGTACAGAAATTCCAGTACAGAAACCTGAAATTACTATTGCACAGAAGGCATCACCAGGCAACTATAAACACGGAAATTCACACTCAGTTGCTTTGTTAAAATTTAAATCATATGCTTCTAATCTGAAATAAAAAGATTACTTGTAAATCTTACACGAAATTTAAAGAAATGTAATGCTTGTTAGCAATTTTTTGTAAGTTGCTATAAACTTTCTTGCCTGTTGTTTTGGCTTTTCTTTTCCGTAATTCTTCTTTTATCTGAGCTAAAGTTAGCATAGAATACATTGTTTGTCCGCAAAACCGAAAAAAAATACAATCTAAGAAAGTAAAATCACGTATTACACAGTCAAGACAATATAAGCTCAAACTGACAATTGTTCCAAAGACTGAAGCGCCATCTGTAATTCACTTTTCCTTCGCCTCCCCATTGCAGCCATATTGCAACAATGCAATATAAGTAAATTGTATTTGTGTTGGCCGGGCATTAAATTACTATTACTTGTAACACTGACTAGACAGAACCCAGTGCCACAGCATATATTAAATATATTAAATATATTAAATCTAACATGTGTCAATGGTTGAGTGTCAAAATGAGAGTAATCGACACGTAGTGATTTTTTCTTCTGTGGTAATCGGTACGGTACCGAAAATTACCGGTAGTTATGATTGTAGAGACTACCAAAAATCGGAAAGAAGTTGTTAAAATGACATATCGACCGAATTCGTTAATTTTACGATCGCTATCTATGTCGAGACTGCAGGCCCTGACCGTTTTGATATGTAATGGCGGCATTGTGACAAAATATTGAAAAATACTATACATATTGTGTTATAAATTTCAAAATTACTGTACATATTGTGTTATAAATTTCAAATTTACTGTGATTTTGGTGAACAAAGTGCTGTGAAATCATTTTTGGTCATTTAAATTAAATTTGGCAAGTAAGATCTATTCAAAAAGAGTGTTTTATTTTGGTTATATCAGGGTTTGTTTACTTCTTTTTTAGTTGTAAATTTTGTGAAACAAGAGGATAAAGCTACTTTAATAATTTTATTAAGTGATAATAAACATATAAAATTGTGCCTGTAATAAATTAAATATCGTTTTCAAACAGATTACAGAGCCTACACTATTTCTACTTTTTGCCACCATAAGCGCTGCAATCGATTATATTATACCTTCGCACGCAGCGAATAGGTACATACTTATTGTGTTATTAATGTAAATTTCAAAATTACTGTGATTTGGGTGGACAAAGTGTTGTGAAATCATTTTTGGTCATTTAAATTAAATATAACAAGTAAGATCGTGTTTTATTTTGGTTACAATAGGGTTTGTTTAGTTCTTTTTTAGTTGTAATTTTTGTGATAAAGCTACTTTAATAATTTTATTAAGTGATAATAAACATATATAATTGTTCCTGTATCGCTAATAATTAATTAAATATCGTTATCAAACAGATTACAGAGCATACATTATTAATTCTACTTTTTGCCACCATGAGCGCTGCAATCGATTATAACTTCGCACCCAGCCAATACAATGCGATTATTTGACTTTGTACACAACTATTCCCTTTAGGACCATCTGACCACCAAATCCCACCACCAGTGGTTGGTTGGCACTCCAATTTCTCAACTGACTACCAGTGGCCAAATAACACAATGTTACTCCCATTTCACCCACTAGTGGTGAAAATTATCCCATTTCAGCACTGGTGAATTTTATTGGGTATAAAAAACAGATACAATATAAATAGGTAATCTATTTATGTACACAGGTTGGTCAAAAGTTCTGTTACTGAGTTTCTTTATCGATTACTGGCCATTAAAACAAATGAAAAGAAAAAATAAAAATGACATATTATTGACAGTTTTATAAGCTATAATTCCATACCACACGTATATCATATTTTGTTTATTTCACCATGGAATGGGGGTTGAAGGAGAATCGTGTCGCTGTAATTGCTCTGCACAAATGTGGGCAGCCACCGAATATGATTTTCAAGTTGCTACAAAAGTTGAAAATCAACAAGCAATTTATTTATCGCACTATCCATAGGTACAGTAATACCTTGACCGTCGATGACCGAAAAAGATCAGGAAGACCACGCACCGTTCGGACACCAGCTGTGATCAAGGCAGTGAAGGCGAGAATCACGAGAAATCCCGTCCGGAAGCAAAAGTTATTGGCAATACAGATGACTGTGAAGAGAAGTTCCCTTAAAAAATTATCAATGATGACCTTGGGCTTCACGCTTACCGTAGACGAAAGGGCCATCTGCTAAACGCACGATTGAAGGCTATGAGGTTAGCACGAAGTCGCGCTCTACTAAAGCAGTACGCACAAAACGGCCATCGAAAAATCTTGTTTACTGATGAAAAAATCTTCACAGTCGAAGAAAATTTTAACCGTCAAAATAATAGAGTATACGCTAAGAATAGTAAAGAAGCCAGCATGATTGCTCCGAGGGTCCAACGAGGTCACCACCCCTCATCAGTGATGATTTGGCTGGGGGTGTCCTATTCAGGGCTAAGTAAGGTTCATTTCTGTGAAAAAGGTGTGAAAACTGGCGCTAGAGTCTATCAAGATACCGTTCTGGAACCTGTTGTCAAACCCTTAAGCCACATTTTATTTCAAAACCAGCCATGGGTCTTCCAGCAGGACTCTGCCCCTGCGCACAAAGCAAAATCTACGCAAGCATGGTTTCGGGCTAACAAAATTGATTTTATCGCGCAGGAAGAATGGCCATCATCCAGCCCAGACTTAAATCCTCTGGATTATGCCATATGGCAACTTATTGAGGAGAAAGCATGTGCTAAGCCCCACATGAATCTCGACTCTCTTAAGCGCGCTATTCTCAAGGCAGTCGCAAAATTGGATATGGTGGTAGTTCGTGCTGCCATCGATGACTGGCCTCGTCGTCTAAAGGCGTGTATTCATGCCAGAGGCGGTCATTTCGAATAATTTTAATACATGATAATCTTAAATATTTGTGCTTTCATTTGGTATATAATTCATTGTAGCATTATTTGTAAATTTAGTATTATTCATGTTTTCCATAGTTACAGAACTTAGTAACCAACTAGGTATATCTGACTGTGATAATGATTATTTTTCCACTTATGTCTCCAAAGTACCAGGATCACATAAACGGAGAAGATTAACTTCTATAACTTTCTGTGTTTTATATAAACAAGGTGTTTGGTAATAGCCTTATAAAGCCGAATATGGTGGATAGGGACTATCAAACTGAATAACTTTTACTATGAGACCAAATCTGAAATCGCGAAAAAAAAAAACTGTTTCATACAAAAATTTATAACGAAAATATCAAAATGTATGAAACAGCTGACTTTCTATTCGCGATTTCAGAGTTGGTCCCATAGTCAAAATTGTTCAGTTTGATGGTCCCTATCAACCATATTCGGCTTGTAGATAGTTTTATATTTATATTAAAGCAGCAACCTGCCCTCGCTTAGCTTTGGTACAAAATTAAATACTTTCAATCACTTGCGGCTTCAAAGTACCAGGATCACATAAATATGGAGAAGGTTAACTTATGGTGATTAAATTATGGTTTAATAATAGGCTTAGGTATATAGTTTTCAGAAGGTCATCGGTAGTCAGTTGAAACAAAAAAATACCACTTCATCACTGGTGATGAATTAGGAATAAATTGCTCCCTATTCACCTCCAGTGGTCAAATGAGAAATTTTTCCTCTCAACTGACCACTGGTGATAAGATTTAGTGGTCAGATGGTCCGGAAGGAACTATTCGTTGTGCACAACAAATCAGTGACTAACTTCAGAACGATTGCAGTACAATTCGATGTACCTACTTACCTATTTCAATCTGAAATCGCGAAAAAAAATCAGCTGTTTTGTACATTTTGATATTTTCGATATTAACTTTTGTATGAAACAGCTGATTTTTTACGCGATTTCAGAGTTGGTCCCGTAGTAAAAGTTGTTCAGTTGGATGGTCCCTATCTACCATATTCGGCTTTAGGGGTTATTTTGTAACACGTTGTATATAAAGTAAAAAATAATTAATAAAAAATGCGTAATCATTAGTACGAAAATCTTCTCTTGACTCTATATAACTGTTAACAAATTGTTATCCGGACTATTCCGGACATATAAAAAATGTAGGCAATTATAAAGTTACGCCAACGAAGTAAAGGACAATGGCGCGACTTGGCTGTAAGCCACTCACAGTTACGCACAATAAAGTTTGTAAGGTCGCAGAACTCGGTCACGTCCTTTTTGAAGGCCATCGAGAAAAGGCCGTTCAGTCAGAAAAGAAAAAAGAAACGAACACTCATGTGATCAGTAAAAATCAAGAAGCTTATACCCACAATGGAGATTGCACGCCTAGTATCATAGTGAAGATTGAATTGGTAAAAATATAAATAAAACGTTAAAACGTTAAAAGTTAAAAGTGTGTAATAAGAATCATTAAAAATTGTAATTATCCACCGTTTAACTGAATTCTTAATTTCTGAGTTTTTTTTTTTTTGTTATTATTCTTACTGAAATCTTTAAATTTTGGTGGATAAGGGAAATGCCAAATTTTCTGTCATTGTATTTTTTTTTTCTTAAGTTAAATTCATTATAGTCTTCGCTATGTAATTCTCATTGTTGGAAACTGTTTTGGCTAATGATCTAGTCATAGTTATTATACCTACCTGTATTATAAGAGCTGTATGTTTCTTTAATAAGCAAAAATAAAAAATAAAATAAAATAAAAACTCAAGAGAGTATATATTCTGTGACACAAGGGCATGGAGGGCAAACAAGTGACTATTTTTAATTTAATTCAAATAACATCATCATAATGATAACAGTTTGGATATACGTGGAACCAAATGATGTGATGATACTGAAACAGGTGACAGTGTTGCTTAAACTCAACAACTTTTTCCATGGAACATAGGTCGAAAAACGAAAAAAATGAATTCAAACTCCCGTACAAAATGTATTGGTCAACTGATCGACTTACTGTGGAAAGGCGGAAAATATCGTTTTTCGACTTATGTTCTTTGGATAATGTTGTTCAGTTTTAGTAACACGTTACCAGATAATTACAACAGGATGACAGGATTATTGGCAACAACATAGACTTATTATATTACTTCAACAAAGTACTTATAGTAGCAAGTTATGTGTTACATCATTTCCACGCATTTTTATCTTTAAGATAATCGTCTACTTTATAATACCTTTACCCATGGGCGTTTTTTAACATGGTTTTTAAATTCATGCAAAGGAAGATCAATCACTTGTTGTGGAACTTTATTAATAAAGGCTATGCCTTTCCCCATAAATGAACCTCTAGTTTTTGCAAGCCTAAATTTTGGAACGGCAAGTTCATCTTTATTTATTTGTATTAAACTGGTGAATATTGCTGTTCTTATCAAATGAATCATAGTGTTTCCTTACATAAACTAAATTTTCATAAATGTATTGGCCTGCCAAAGTTAAGATATTTATTTCTTTGAACAATTCTCTCAAGGTATCTCTCTGCCGTAGATTATATATGGCGCGAACAGCTCTTTTTTGGAGTATAAAAATATTTTCAATACTGGCAGCTGAGCCCCACAATAGCAGTCCATACGACATTACACTATGAAAATAACTAAAGTATACTAACCTTGCCGTTTCAATATCAGTTAAAAGCCTTATTTTCTTAACAACGAATGCCGCTGAACTAAGTCTACTTGACAAGGCTTCAATAATAATATGTCGACAAATACAGTGACCACCTCAACCACGGATGTTGCCAATCCATACATCTATTCTCAAAATTGTTTAGGTATCTAATAAATTATCTGCTTTTTATCATCGAAATGGGACATTGAGATACCATGCTTTACCATGTTTGTGGTGCTCCACAACCCCAATGTTACTTTCATGACGCAAATGTTTTCTCTCTCCCAAACATAAATCCCGAGATTTCTCGTAATTTCTGCTATAATACCAGCCGTTTAGGTTCATTAACCCTAAATTTGAGTCATATGAGCCGCAATGCAACGAAGCTACGCAGATTGTTCAACCATAATGCCGAAGCGTGAATTATGGCTAATTACCTTTACAGGTGTAGATTATACATACCTACCTACCTATAGGTATACTACTTTTAACAGATTCGAAACTTTAAACAGATTTTTTACCATCATGAAAAACAATCACAAATTATGAAAACGAAAGTGAACTACCTACACCAAACTCAAAATAGCACACGTGGTGAGAATGGATATTTATTTTTTTAACCTTATTATTCTTTAATAGAATTTCATCTGGATTGCTATTACAAGACGGATTAAACCTTGAATTGATTATATGAGAAAGTTCTAAAGAAATGTGTTAATACAGCAAAAAAACTGCAATATATAAACCAAATGAAACATGCAAAAAATAAAGGAAAAGCTATGTGGCGTATAATAAACGAGCGTACAAATAAAAAACCCGTTCGAGATAAAAATAATATAAAACTAATAAAAGAAAATTGTCCTATATCAGACCCAAAAGAAATCGCTGATGAATTCAACAAGTTTTTTGCGTTAATAGGCACAAAAAACTGTACACATACACAAAACGGCCACCCTGTAATGTTTTCTCAAGAAAATTCTATGTATCTTCGTCCAGTAGATAAAAAAGAAATAAATAAAATAATAAAAAATCTAAAAAACAAAAAAAGTCACGGAATAGACGAACTTCCCCCCTGTCTAATTAATAAATGCGCGGACGAGCTAACAGAACCATTTTGTTTACTAGTTAACCAATCTTTCAAAGAAGGAGTATTTCCAAATTTATTGAAAAAAGCTATAATAAAACCCATTTATAAAAAGAAAAATTCTAAAACTGATGTTAATAATTATCGGCCAATCTCCCTCTTGCCGACGGCTTCCAAAATATTCGAAAAAGCAATGTGCGACCGCGTCTATGCCTATTGTGAAAAGTATAAAATCTTTAACGAGAGCCAAAACGGTTTTCGAAAAAATCGTTCCACCACTCTGGCGGTGTACAGGTATATTCAAGAGGCTTACAATTTAATAAATGACAAAAAGGCTGCAATAGGGGTTTTATTGGATATGTCTAAAGCATATGACACAGTTCAGCATAATATCCTACTAAATAAATTATATGGCATAGGAATTCGAGGAATATGTCAAAACTGGTTCGCATCATATCTCGAGAACAGAGAGCAGGTAGTCGAAATAGAGCACTTCGACACCACTCAAAGAAAAATAAGTAACGTTCGGTCGGATAAAATAGTTACTAATGCCTCGATACCACAAGGAAGCGTCTTGGGTTGTCTGCTATTTATAATATATATAAACGACTTACCAGCCAACATAGACCATACTTGTGTCATGTTCGCTGATGATGTCTCCATACTTATATCTGATGATAATAACCGTCTAAATTTGAATGAAAAGCTTAAAAATGCACTAGACACCACCACCAAATGGCTAGATGAACACAATCTTAAAATTAATATACAAAAAACTAAACTAATATCATTCTATCCCTATCAAAGAAAACAAAACAAAATTAATTTTCAATTTAAACACATTAAATTAGAGGAAGTAAGTGAATCGACACTATTGGGCCTAGAAATTGATACACACTTAAACTGGAAACCCCACGTCCAAAAATTGCGCAGAAAGATGTCCGGTTTTGTATACGCACTCAGAGAAATAAAAACAACTACAAACATACAAACTGCCCTAGTGACATACTACGCTTATGCATATGCATGGCTTAGTTATGGCATTATCCTTTGGGGAAATAGTACAGACGCGCCTACCCTACTTACTCAACAAAAAAAACTAATACGAATAATTTCTAACATAGAACAAACTGAAAGCTGTAAACCCCATTTCCGTAAATTTCAAATCCTAACCCTCCCATGCATCTACATTTTTGAGATATGCAAATTTGTTAAAAAGCACCACAAATATTACACTGAGCGGTAGGATATAATGACTCATAATCTAAGACACAAAAATAAACTTTTATTGCCGGTCTCTCAATTGTCTCTTTATGGTAAAAGCCCTTTTGTGATGTCCATTAAAATATACAATAATCTTCCAGAATCACTAAAGGAAGAAAACAATGAAAAAAAGTTTTTACAACAATTAAAGCATCTACTTATTGAAAAATGCTACTATACGGTAGAAGAATTTTTAACTGATAAAATATAGTAAGTAAATAAATAATAATAACCAAAATCGTTTATAGTACTTAAAGTTTATATTATAAATAACAATAATTTAATATATATAACTAAACACAAATAAAAATAAAATATATATTAGGAAAGTAGGTATTTCAGAAAATATTGTGCATGCCACGAATGCTCTGTAACATACTATGTACTAACTACTATAATTATAATTAATATAGTTACATATTGTTATCAAATTTACCAATATTATTAGGGTAAATGTAGTTCACTGTAACTTTAAATGAAAAATAATAAAGCATCCTCCTCTCTTTTTAAATTGCTGTGCCCAACAGGGTCTATAATGAATCCAAAATGTATGATTTCCACCAAAATGTACTTATAGATGCAATAAATGAAATATGAAATATGAAATATGAAACCAACAAAAGATATACACCAAATGTGTTGAGATAACAAAATTACACTTAATGAATAATTAATTCGTTAATTTTAATAGTTTCACATAATATTATTATTCAAAATCACAAAGCGTTCAATGGTATTAATTTTTGTCGAGTTCAGTTTGGTGGCTAAAGCTAGGGTTTCCTAAGATGACGGTGCCGCACGGACGTATATAAGGGGGGGGGGGGGGGGGTTTGGGGGGTCAGGACCCCCCCCCCCCATTCATATCCATCTTACTTGTCCAACAGAAAAAAAATACATGCACCGCGCCGATTGTACAAAACGATAGATGCTTAGTCCGTCGCATTGTGTATCTCGAGATATTATACGACTCAGAGCTGAGGTTGCACATAAATTGTTGGTAATTTTTACTTAGCTTTAAAAGTGTCATAGACAACTTTGCCGTAGAATGCATTTTTTTAGCAGTTGTAACCCAAAAACTGAAATAAGTTGAGGTTTCTCGATCACCACAGGTCTTTCAGGGTTTCAGGTCAAGCAGGGGCGACCGACCAGGGCGCCATTTTATATTCCCAGCCGCAGGCGTCCCTTTATACACACGTTTACAGTTTACCTTTATACAGTCCTACAATTTCTATCGTATATTCCCTTTAGCGACAAAATCGTCATGGTGGCAAAACATGATCAGAACAACTTGGCAATATCTCGTCGAAATTTCATCGCTCGCTACCATGTGCCTTTTAAGATTTGGCCATTGTAAAATCCAGGAGCGGCCCTAGGGCGGTGCAAGCGGTGCGACTGCACTGGGCGCCCTTGTGTGTGGGGCGCTGAAAACGCCCGACAACCGGTCGGCTATCAATCGTATTGTTGCCTGGTGACGAGCGACGACGCGACGAATGAAACTGACCAATTTTTTAGTATAAACAAGCAACTTTAGTGGATTAACCGACTAAAAATCGCGCTGCTCAGCTGTTTTTTTTTACTATAAACAACCAAGATTAGTCGATGAAGCTGACTAAAAATCGCGCTGCGCGGCGGTTTTTTTCGCTGTAATAAGCACAATTAGTAGATGAAACTGATTAAAAATTGCGCTGCGCGGCTGTTATTTTTTTTTACTATAAACAAGCAAGATTACAAGATCAGTAGGTGAAACTGACAAAAAATCGCGCTGCGCGGATATTTTTTACCCAACAAGCAAAATTGAAAATCTTGGAATCGCAGATAGGGGGCGCCTCGTAGAAATGTCGCTCAGGGCACTGGTAGTGCTAAAACCGGCACTGGTAGGCTATGTTTAATTTGTAAATGATAGATTAATTGGCGTTAGAGCTCTGTTTTTTTATGGCGCGTCGTATTGTTTACATAGAAAATGTTCTACGCCGCTTCATTACGGCCGTAATATGACGGTACCGTTATCCTAGGAAGCCCTAGCTTAAGTGGCTAGTTATTTGCAAATTGATTCATAGTGGATATTGTGTATTAAAATTGGTGTAAATTTATATACTTTTAAAAATGTTGTGTTGCATTTTATTAGATAAAAATTACAGATATTAAATGCGTTTAATATGTTGTAATTTTGTGTTACAAGTCTACGCAACTGAACAATATTATGTGGAATCATTGAAATTAGATCTCGGTCGTGGGCAGCTGAGGCTTTTATTGTAGTGGTAACTACCTCAGCAGAACTCACCGAGTAAACTGCCTTGATATACTTGGTGCCAATAAATGCTCAAAGAAGCATTGGAATGCGATGCACCCGCATTCTATAGGGGTGTATCCGATACCGATACCGATATATCGGCGATAATTCGGGTTTTCCGATATATCGGCATCGGCGATATTTTTAGTGTCGATACAACGATACTTTTCAAATTTAACGTTTCAAAAAAGTGATGTAAACGAGCGCGTTTTTTCGTCTTTTTTATTGCAAACGAGCTTCAAACGAGGCACGAATAATGCTCGGGGAAACCTCGCACTTTTCAGTGTATTGTCTTGCCTAGTTTTAAAATATGTATAAATTAAAAATAAAATACTTAAACTCTAAAGTGTTGCACAGAACAGTGTACCCCGACTGCAATGACTTTAGTTTTTTTACTTTATATTTTATTTTTATAAGTTTATCGGTATCGGTATCGTGTCGGAAGAAAGGCGTATCGATGCATCCCTAAATTCTAATGCAAACCGAAACAATATCACTGAACCCTATATCCAACACTTGAAACTGGCAAAATTATTCACAGAGAATTACCAAAATAAGAAGAAGAAGAGGTTGCAGTGGATTGTTAATTTGATCGCATTATAGGTATAATATAAAAAAAAATATAAATAAAAAAGTATAAAATAAAAAAATATATAAATAAAAAAGTATAAAAAAAAAAGTTTAAAAAAATATTATTTTTACTACACGAACGTTCTTTTTACGAACTTCACAGAGATTTGTCCAAGGACGATTCGTTTTACAATTATCTAAAACACGAACGTTCTTTTCAGCAGTAAGTATATTTACTTATAAACTGATGTAGGATTATAACCCTATACAGAAGTTTTAAAACGAAAAACGTGGGGCGCATTTTGTATTAGAGAGAGAAAGCATAATAGTTCATGTCATTTGCATTTTTTTTTTAACTTGATGATGAATGCATTAAATTATCTTTTGCATGCCTGCGCCCCACGTTTTTTCGTTTTAAAACTTCTGTATAGGGTTATAATCCTACATCAGTTTATAAGTAAATATACTTACTGCTGAAAAGAACGTTCGTGTTTTAGATAATTGTAAAACGAATCGTCCTTGGACAAATCTCTGTGAAGTTTGTAAAAAGAACGTTCGTGTAGTAAAAAGAATATTTTTTTAAAACTTTATTTTTATACTCTTTTATTTATATATTTTTTTATTTTATACTTTTTATTTATATTTTTTTATTAATATTTTATATATTTTATAATCTGTTTTGAAAACGTGGTTTAAAAAAAAAATTTTTTTTTTCAATAATTTTTATTTTCTACTTTTTAGTCCCCCGAGCCCCCCTCAAGCACCCCCGAGCCACCTCGAGCCCCCCCTCGAGCCCCCCTCATGCCCCCTCGAGCCCCACTCAAGCCCCCCCCCGAGCCCCACTCAAGCCCCCCCCGAGTCACCTTGAGCCCCCCTCAAGCCTCCCCTCGAGCCCCCCCGAGCCCCCCTCGAGACCCCCCTCGAGCCCCCCCGAGCGACCCCGAGCCCCACTCAAGCCCCCCCCGAGCCACCTCGAGCCCCCCTCAAGCCTCCCCTCGAGCCCCCCCGAGCCCCCCTCGAGCCCCCGAGCCCCCCCGAGCCCCCCCCGTGCCCGATCAGACCCGATCAGACCCTGACCACTATTTCCCAACAAAGTACTCATCAAGACGATTCAAACGTGCCCATACTCGATGGAGTTGCACTGTTTCAATATTGAGTTCCTGTGGCATAGCCTTCCGGCTTCATCATCGGACCCTGGACCTCGTCTCCCGTCAGAGTACTCGTCAAGACGGTTGTAACGAGCCCAAACACGATAGGGTTGTATGGTGACATCATAGAGATCCTGTGGCCTTCTTCCTGATCCATCATCAGATCAGCTCAATGACACCATAATATTGCATTGCCTTCCAGTTCTGACCTATGTTCAAAGTTTCAAGTTTCTAGCTCATCGGGAAGCTAGTATAAAATCGTTCACAAACTTTGTGGAGAAACAAACAAACACACAAAGAAACAAACGCGAAAGCAACCTAATTGTTCAGGACAAGAAATGAGAACGCCACATACATAATTATTATGATTTACTGATACATAATGTAATATTTCTGGATACAAATATGCCGTCCTTGCCGGAGGCGTGTGTGCAAGTAAAAAGTAACGTCAAAACGATGATGGCCGATCCGCCGGTCGCGACACTGCCCCCGCGCGCCCCTCGCCCCGTGCGTATTAGGCGCGAACATCCTCCCCCGTTGAAGAAGGAGACCTCTTCAACTCCTGAGCGCCGCAGTCCTCGAGGTGAAGTGGGCACAGTCTGCTGAGAGCTCTGCGTAGTATACCATTCCCAGTGTTAATGTCTGCAACTCGGGGAATACCATCGGGACCAGGAAACAGGGCATGTACTCTCCCCATACGCCATTTTAAGGGTGGCAAGTTGTCTTCCTTGATTATAACCAGATCTCCCAATTTGAGGTTACAATGCTGCTGCTGCCATTTTGAACGATGCTGTAGCTCTGCAATATACTCGTTATGCCAACGTGACCAGTAGCCTTAGCACGAACAGCTATCGAGAAAAATAACGCGCGTAAAACTACTCGAATCCTACAATTTTGTATGGAAATTTGTACAGCGCCACTACGTTCGTAAACGGAACTAAGATTTGGAAGCACGAAACATTTTGACATAAGGTATCGAGCAGCCTTCGAATCGAGTTCGAATAGTAAAGTTACAACTTGTATGGAAATCGGTAGCACGAACCCACTTTTGACATACGGTATCGAGACACTCGCAAGCTGGCTATCGACAACTTACTCACTGTCATTTTTTCAGTGAGAGACTTTTCGAGCTACTTTGTATTATTAATATTTAAGTTTTAAAAGCATTTATGTAGTAACAAAAATTAAATTTGAGAACTATGAAATGTCCACTGAATTATCCATAGGCAATATTACTTAAATTGTTCTCATTAGACATAGAAATTTGAAAAATAAAAATCTCGTCATTTTACGCTATCCACGGTGTCCCCACACCCACCATACCTTTTTAGCAATATTTTAGAACTTACCTACAAAACTCAAATAAAACTATAGAATACGGTGGTATACGTATAATATTTGTTTTCAGACACAACATCACACAGTTTGGATACAGTTAATTAATTAAGATTCATTTAGATATTAAAAAAATAAGACCTAATAAGTATGACGAAAACTAACTAGGTATAGCAATGCAAACTTAACAAAGTCTCTAATTTGTCGAATCTTCAAACACTATAGGCACTAATTTCGATGAACTTCACATATTTTCATAGCACGTCCAAAGGTTTTATTGTTTATGTGTAAACAATTTATTATTCATTGACGATATTCCATTGTTATTCTTCAAGTTCATAAAAAATCTTCATTATAGAACAATTTGATGAAACTATGAAACATTGTAGTTTACTCCTAGGTCATAATAATATCATTTCCTCGCAATTGTATTATTTATTAGCCGACACAGATAAATCATTTTAGACAAAAACAAAATAAAGAAATGGCTATTTTAGGTTATACTTTTCACAGGATGAGAAAGAAAGAGAGAAAGAATAGAGACACTCTTCTTTTTCAAACCAATCACGGGCAAGGTGCATTGACCGTTCAAAAGCATGGGCAAAATCATGCAGAGTTTAAAAATTATTATAATATTTGCAAATTAATTTAAGTTATTAAATGAAATTAATATTGTTAACAGTTGTATTATTAATAATAAGAATAATAAATGTAAAATTATTATGATAAACAACTTGATTGAATTTTAATTTACATATTTATAATTTACATAGATATGTAACATGGTTTATGAACGCACCTTGCTTCAATTGGATTGATAATTGGATTGTGTCAGGTTAGCTTTATTTATCGCTACTATCGAGTTGACGTTAGCCAGCTCTGTAAAATTCGTGCTGCCGATTTTGCTAGCTTTCGAATCGAGTCCGTTTTCGAGTAGTATTTTCTTACGCGCGTAAGATTTCTCGATGGCTGTTCGTGCTAAGGGTACAGAAATGCTATCGCATTTCCTCCAACTGTTTGTATCTATCCAATCTGTTAATGTTGATATCTGTTAACTGATGCGTTGGGAATGACGTCTTTGCCAATAAGGAAGTGCCCGGGTGTTAGAGGACATAGGTCATTTGGATCGGAAGAGATGGGACATATAGGCCGGGAGTTAAGAATGGCTTCTACTTGGAAAAATAACGTTACAAGTTCCTCAAATGTCAAATGCCTATCTCCTAAAATTCTCCTTAAATGGAACTTTGCTGACTTCACCCCTGGCTCCCATAGTCCGCCAAAATTAGGTGCGTACGCTGGTGAAAAACGAAATGTGATTCCTTCATCAGAACCAACCAGAGCTAAATGTTCCTTATTAGACAAAATAAACTTATTTAATTCGTTCTTAGTTCCCACAAAATTAGTACCGTTATCGCAAAATATATACTTTGGCCTTCCACGCCGTGAAATAAATATTTTTAGGCTCAAAATAAATGCCTCTTTACTTAAATCGCTTACTGCTTCTAAATGAAGAGCCTTGGTTGCAAAACAGACGAATATACACAAATAACATTTACTTATTTTGCAACCACGACCCTTTCTATCTGTTATTAAAAATGGTTCTGCCAGATCAGCGCCTGTTGCCTCAAACGGAATGCCCGGAATTAGACGTTGATTTGGCAGGTTGCCCATCATTGGCTGCAAAGTTTTACCTCTAAAACGTTTACAAACCTTACATTTATTCGGTATACTCCTAGCAAGAATTCTAGCGTTAACTATCCAAAATTGCTCCCTCACAGAAGCTAACAACAACTGCGGACCCGCATGCATAAGAATTTTATGTTCATTTTCAAAAATAAGAATAGATAAACGATGCTTTGAGTCAAGAAGTATAGGATGTTTTTTATCATAAGTAAATTTTGAATTTTGAATCCTACCGCCAACCCTAATTACACCTGATTTATCTAAAAATGGGTTGAGTGATAAGATTCTAGATTTTTTAGATATGAACTGATTATTTTTAAGAGACTGTAGTTCAGTATTAAATGACTCAAATTGAGCTAATTTTGCTAAGGCCACTATACTATTATTTAATTCCTCTACGGTTAACGCTAAAGATACAATTTTATTTTTAGGATTCCTACAACTACTTATAAATCTAAGAACATACCATTTTTATCACATTTCTCTACTATACTGTGCAATAAATTTACTTCATTCTCGTTGTTCAATCTTTGTGAATTACCTTTTAGTAGGCCATTGCGACTCATCCTGAGTTAAGAACTCGGGACCTCCCCACCAAAAATTTGACACCTTTTCATCGAAAATTTCTACACCACGTGATACGAGGTCAGCAGGGTTATCTCTAGTTGGCACATACCTCCATTCATAATTTTTAGTTAGTTTTTTAATTTGTGAGGTACATGACTTTGCTATTTCAAATTATTCATGAAAAAATCGTAAATCGCAAAAAAAAACTATGAAACTAACATGACTAATGTGCAAACGTTACTTTTCCAAAAGATTTAGGATAGAAAGGAAGGTTAAATACGGGAAAAAGGAACGGGCTCACCAAATTGCCTTCATCATGGCGTGACTTTCTCCTTTACCCAACTCAGTTTCTTGTCTTGTCCTGGTCACTGGCACCAACTTTCATGTTCAGGACAAGAAATGAGAACGCCACATACATAATTATTATGATCTACTTCTAGGTTTCTTGATAGTTTCGATACATAATGTAATATTTCTGGATACAAATATGCCGTCCTTGCCGGAGGCGTGTGTGCAAGTAAAAAGTAACGTCAAAACGATGATGGCCGATCCGCCGGTCGCGACACTGCCCCCGCGCGCCCCTCACGTGGTAAAAAACCGAACTCCGAAAAAAGGTCAAAAGGTCAAATCTAACGGTGATATCTATATATATAAAATTCAAAGTCCTGACTGACTGAGTGAGATATCAACGCACAGCCCAAACCGCTGAACCTAGAGACTTGAAATTTTGCACACAGATACCTTATACAGTGTAGGCATCCACTAAGGAAGGATTTTTGAAAATTCTATCCCTAAGGGGATGAAATAAGGGATGAAAGTGTGTATGAAAGTCCCTCAGTTTTGAAGCTAGGATCTTCAAAATTTGTTTTTAGGCTGATGATTGAAAATAAATAAATACATGTCTCAGCGTTTTTCAAAATTCTACCCCCGAAGGGGTGAAAAGGGGGATGAAGTTGTGTTTAGAAGATAATCCTTTATTTTTGAAGTAAAAATCGCTAAATTTGTAATTTAGGCTTATGGATGGAAATCTAACGCAACGCATATTGTATTGGTAAAATTTCAACCCCCATGGTGATGAAATGGGGGTGCAATGGGGTAAATAAACCTAAAAATCGATATGGATGTCGTTATTGGGGTTTTCTGAGTTGACGATTGAGAAAATAACATTTTTTTTGAAGTCCAACACGGTGGACATGATTTTACCCCTAAAGGGGTGAAAATGGGGTTCAAATTTTGTATGGAAAAACAATATGAAATAGACAGTACAACTTTAAACTTCGTATGAGCACGTCTAAAAATAAATATACATATATTTTGTTACTTTGAAAATCAACCCCGTAGGGGGTAAATGGGGTAAGTAAACATAAAAATCGATATGGATGTCGTTCTTGAGGTTTTATGGGATAGTGATTGCGAAAATGACATTTATTTTGAAGTCCAACACAGTGGACATGATTTAACCCCTAAAGGGGTAATCGGGGTTCAAATTTTGAATGGAAAAATAATATTGAATAGACATTACAACTTTAAAATTCGTAGGAACACATCTAAAAATAAAAAGGCAATTATATATTTTGTTATTTTGAAAATCATCCCTTAGGGGTAAATGGGATAAGTAAACATGAAAATCGATGTGGATGTCGTTTTTGAGGTTTTATGGGATGGTGATTGCGAAAATGACATTAATTTATAGTCCAACAAGGTGGACATGATTTTAACCCCTACAGGGGTTAAAATAGTGTTCAAATTTTGCATGGAAAAAGAATATGAAATAGACATTACAATTTTAAAATTCGTAGGAGCACGTCTAGAAATAAATAGGCAATTACATACCTATTTAGTTATTTTCAAAATCATCCCTTAGGGGTACCTAAATGGGGTAAGTAAACATGAAAGCGAGCAGCCTCGTGCGAGGCCCGCCTCACGAGCCAAACGTCTTGCCTCGCGAGGCAGTGCGCTTGGTGGGGACCCACCTAATCGCGTAAAAACGGCTGGTCGGATCCTGGTTGAAGGTTCCCTAAGGATTTTCTCTAATATCCACGCGGACGAAGTCGCGGGCGGAAGCTAGTTAACAATAATTGACAAAAATTTCTATTGATATTATACGTGCGATCTAACAATGTAGGTACTGGAGGTGTGAGCAACTTCACTTCAGTGCGCTTATGGTACGATCGTACGATGAATAACGAAGTTTTCGAAGACCAAGTACATTGTCAGATTAATCGTATTAAAATATATTTAAAAAACCGAGTTGAAACTCTTTTTTTATTTTAAAATGACGCAACTGTTCGGCCGCGTCGACTCAATTATCGCTTATGCCAAAATTTTCTGCGCAATCTTTCAAGCAATAAGCTATAGGCCGTGCAGAGTTCCCCGTTTAATGGGAAAACTTAAACAATTTACGGGTACTGGAGTGTGTTAATGGTCATGACGTTCTAATTTCCCGAGTAACTTTGAGTCCGCGGCAGACATATTATTGTCATTTTTAAAGTTCACTAATAATTCAAGGCATTTTGAATTTTGGTTCAAAGATACGAACTAAGTTTCTTTTGTGTCTGTAGATAATAACTTCTTACCTAAAGATAGAAGAGACAGGCAAAACACAAACAAGCGAATCTAGGAATCAGGATATTGATTTATGTTTGTTTAATCAAAAAGGTTTTTATTTTTTTTATTTTTGGTAGGTTCGATTGCTGGTTAAAGCAGGCGATTTAAAAATAATAATAATGCAGTTCCAATTATTTTTAAAATCAATTATGAAGTCTTCTTTCAGTAGTAAAATTTCCTACATTCAATTATTTAAGGTACTCTTCCTTCGTATAGCAAAGTATATCATTTTGAAATCGCGAAAAAGATTACAGCTGTTTTTACAACATTTTATTTTGAATTCAGTAAAATGTATATAACAGCTGAATCGTTTTTTATACAAAAAGTTGTTCGTAATTAACAACTCTGTTTTTTTCCAGTTACAAAAAATAACGCTGTATATAAATATCGGAACATTTTCCTTTCCTAAACTACGTAGAGTATTGTGTTAGTCTCGATACACCAAAGCAAATACAAAATGGAACTTCCACTACAATAATTGCTTCAAAATTCCATAAACATGTCGAGTTAACGTTCTGTAAAATGGGATATATGTTCAACCGGTCTTACACACAGAAATAATAACAAATCACTTTATACTACACATGTGAGGTTTGCTCTTGAGATGAAGAAAAGTGTTTCACTTCTATTTCTAAGAGAGTAGTGATTAAATTCGCTTGTTTTGTTGTTGGGAAGTAAAAACGTTGGTGTCTTTACAACTGCAGTCCATAATAGTTATCGCAGAGCGTTCGTTTTGTATGGCACTAGTGCTACGATAATTTATTAATAAAATTGATAGAGAATTGTAGCGTTTCTAAAAGATTTTTATCTACACTCACAACGTAATGTTCCAAATATGAATTCAAAAAAATAATAAAAAAATAAATACGTACTTTATTTTCGTGGATAGGTAAAATTAAAAAATAAACTCATTACGATGCAGTCAACTGCATCATAAAATAACTTTTTTTCTCATTACGATACAGGGCAAATCCAAAAAGAAGGCAGTGCCGTAACATTAAAAAAAACAACGATATTTTCCCACATATTTTTCATGATTAAAATGTACTCTATGGTAATCGATGACTTTAGTGCGATTAGTTTGTTGAAATGCACTGATCAAATTTTTTTTTCTAATGGAATGCGCGCCAAGCATTTCCGATAAAGTTTTATTTAAAATTTTACATTTTGTTATACTTACTGAATTTAGTAGGTTTTTTAGTCTTGCTTTAAAATGTGAAAAAAAAATTACTCTGCCCGATATTTTAGTTTAGATGCAGCTAAGGAATTGACTTATTACAATGTAGGTACCTTGCTAATACAAACAAAGTCTCTCTCTCTTTTCTAACGTTGATCTTTTATTTAGTAGGTTCAATCCCAAATGTATGAGTGTAGATAAAGTAGTGTATGAAACTGCACATAACTAGGTATTAAAACACTCGTGTGATACTATTAAAAACCTCGCCTACGGCTCGGTTTTTAAACACACACTCGTGTTTTAATACCCCTCTTTATGTGTCAGTTTCATAAACTACTATTATATAATGGGAACTAATAAAGAGATCCATGAAAATTTGCAAATTTCTATTTTAATGAAAGAGAGATCCGAAACTCCACAGTGACCTACAAAGTGTTTGAGTATCCATCCAAATGAACTGGCTTGCCAGCTATTGTGCGGCAGAAGAGACACACGACTGAAATACTGAATCATATTAGACCACAAAATGTAGATTAGATATAGTGTAGAGAGCTCCATTGAGAGCTAACGCTAGTCACGTCCAGACCTTCATCAAATTTAGTCAAAGTCATTGACTGATCGCAGATGTAATCGTAACAGAGAAAAAAAATAGGTATAGTTTGTTTCGCGGATGGAATAAAGTCTCTCCCCGCCAAATCGGAAGTTCAAAATATCTGGAGAAAATTTTAAATTATCGAGATTTTGCGGTTGTAGTCGGGAGAAATAAATATGTTACGGCTAATACCCGAAGTGCGGCTAAACCTAGTTTGAGCCGGCTAAAACTAGGTGTAGCCGATAGCTGTTGGCTAAAACTAGGTGTAACCGATCTGCTTTACTCCTGTAGGTCCCGGGTTAGGTTAGAAATTTAAGGCTCACGCTACGCTGCGCTTCGCGCTCGCCTTAATTTTCGAGGTTATTTTTTTTTTAACAGACAACAGAAAAAACTTTCTTTATATCCCATGCTGCACCTAGTTTTAGCTGGCGACACTTAGTATTAGCCGCGAGCAAATCGGCTACACCTAGTTTTAGCCAACAGCTAGCGGCTAAACCTAGTTTTAGAGCGGCTACACCTAGTTTTAGCCGGCTAAAACTAGGTTTAGCCGCACTTCGGGTATTAGCCGTAACAAATATATGAAATAAAAATGTAACTTAAATACCTGTATATATTAAGAAAACGGCCGCGCAGCGGAATTTTTAGTCAGTTTCATCCACTAACCTTGTAATCTGTGGTTTCATACGCGAAAATTATTGTTTTCTAGAGAACTTTCGGAACAGCTGCTTTTCCGGGAGACTTTTAGATTTGTCGGGAGTCGGGAGATCACTTGAAATTCCGGGAGAAATCAGGCGAATCCCGAATATCTAGCAACCCTACCTGCACGGGTGGGCGAAACCTAATATATCGTGCTTGTACGAAGGGTGCCTATTTCGATATCTTCCACTTTATAGTTTTATTAAATAATCGCACTAAATTTATTCCAAGTCCCCATATAAACTTTCAAGCCCATTTCACTCCCTTCAATACCTATTCTATTTTGCGACGACCGACCAAGAACACCCTAGTTGTCCGGTCAGAGTCTCAAAAACGGCAACACGAAATAACGCTCCACTTTCAAATTGGGCGCTTATTTTGTTGTACCCAGATAGAAGAGAGACCCAGAAAGAATAGTAGTTTGTACCCAGCCCAGATGAAAATATTCGTGTGGGCATTCGAATTTCAAAATTTCGGATCGCTTTGTTTTGTCAGTCGGCACCACATTGCGTTTCGCCATGCGTTATCTATACATATAATAAAGCTGTAGAAAAGTTGTGTCTGTACAAAGAAAATATTTTGAAAAAAAGTGGTTAGGGTGCTTGATAACAACCTATAAAACCCATTTCTATCATTTTTTGAATTTTTGTCTGTTTATCTGTTTGTCTGTTTATCTGTATGTTTGTGCGCTAATAACTTAAAAAGCGCTAACTCAATCGCAATGATGTTTACATAGAAATATACTATGTATTTTGCGAAATAATTTAGTCTTTATCTCATTGCAATCGGTTTACTCAATCAAAAGATATACGACTTTTAAGTTTTTAAGAAGAGTTTACGATGAATTCGTTGTAACAATATCTTTGGGGAATTATACTGTTAGAACGACGACTACCTGGGGCCCTATTTTTGAACCGCTCGGCTGGCGTCGAGCGCTCGTTTTTACTGATTTTCGTTCGACATATTACTCTATTTCGAACGTTTGAGCCATATGTCGAACGAAAATCAGTAGAAACGAGCGCTCGACGCCAGACGAGCGATTCAAAATAGGGCCCCTGGACCTGGTGTTTCCACATCTGGCACGGTAAAATGGACAATGGCTTAAAAGTAAACAAAAACGTGTCGAGTTTTGGGTCTATTGTAATTTCTCAGAAATAAAATGCAAGGGCAAGTAGCTAAAATCAAAGCCTGGTTTCTATTAAGTATATTATTTTCTACTAGCTTCCGCCCGCGACTTCGTTCGCATGGACATTCGAGAAAATCCTTAGAGAACCTGTAACCAGGATAAAAGTATTCTATACTAGCTTCCGCCCGCGACTTCGTTCGCTAGGACATTCGAGAAAATCCGTAGGGAACCTTTAGGGAGCCTCGCTAGATAAACATATAATTCTTTTATCCTGGTTAAAGGTCCCCTAAGGATTTTCTCGAATGTCCACGCGAACGAAGTCGCGGGCGGAAGCTAGTCTAGGATATTAACGAAGTTTGCTACAAAGTTAGCAAAAGGTAGCTGTTCTTCCCAATAATGGTCCAAACTAGGTCTATAATATTAAAATCCATCAATATTCATAGATTATTGGTTCATTCGTAAAAAGACAGACAGACAGACAGATGAAGAGTTACCAAACTCCATCTTTGTTGAAATTCCTAATCAGATTTAATCAGAACAACTTAAAGAGAACAAAATATCAGTACAGCTTTCTAAGAATAATATTACTTATAACAAATGGGTTCCATAAAACAAATAAGTAGTTAAG
The DNA here is from genome assembly GCA_928269145.1 of Agriphila tristella. Lineage (NCBI taxonomy): Eukaryota > Metazoa > Arthropoda > Insecta > Lepidoptera > Crambidae > Agriphila > Agriphila tristella. Next base: position 34,578,052 of record OV743433.1, on the reverse strand, counting down.
GAATTACCCTCACATTTATTATAGCGTCGTCGTCGAGAAAAGCTAAACAAATAACAACTCCAGGGTAGCCCCTTAAGTGATTTATTTCCGAGCATTTCGACTTCTTTAGCCTATGACATATAATGGTATAACACAAGTAGAGATTTATCTAGATTAGAGGCTTGAAAGTCAATTTGAGAGAGAAAATATTTGAAATAAAAATGAATATCCAAATCACGTAACTATTTCAAATGGAGTACTTGTAAAGAGACTTTAAAATTAACTTAACTTAGAATATTCTATAAATTTTAGCTAAAGCAGGGGTTACCATGGAAGACCTGAACACAATGCTCGAAGATCACCGTAGTGCTTCCCAAAGAGTGGGTCTTAGGATGAACATGGATAAGACGAAAATTATGTCAAATGCCCATGTTGTACCCTCTCCAGTTCATGTTGGGAACACTACACTTGAAGTTGTTGACCATTACGTATACCTAGTAGAACAGGCAGTCCAGTTAGGTAGGTCCAACTTCGAGAAAGAGATCTCTTGTCGAATCCAACTCGGGTGGGCAACATTCGGGAAGCTTCGAAAAATCTTCGCGTCTGACTTACTTTAGTGTCTCAAGACGAAAGTCTATGAACAGTGTGTATTGCCATTGCCAGTGATGACTTACGGCAGTGAAACCTGGTCGCTAACTATGTGTCTCATAAGGAGGCTCAAGGTCACCCAGCGTGCAATGGAGAGAGCCATGCTCGGCGTTTCCCTGCGTAATCGAATCAGAAACGAGGAGATCCGCAGGAGGACTAAAGTAACCGACATCGCTCGAAGGATTGCTCAGCTGAAGTGGCAATGGGCGGGACACATAGCGAGAAGAACCGATGGCCGTTGGGGCGGAAAGATTCTGGAATGGCAACCGCGCACCGGACGACGCTCCATGGGTAGTCTCCCGACAAGGTGAACCGACGATCTGGTGAAGATTGCTGGAAGCCATTGTATGTGGGCAGCGCGGGACCGATCGTCATGGAGATCCTTAGGGGAGGCCTATACCCAGCAGTGGGTGTCGTGCGACTGATATGATGATGATGATGAGGGTTCCCAACCAGTGGGCGAAGGGGGGCGTAGAGCTATCCAAAGGGGTGCGCGACGAGTGGCTCCAGATAATTACGTGGTACGTTAAAAACCCTAAAAATCATATTTTTTTAAATCGGCGGGAACGGTGCCAGCGATGCGTAGTGCACCTCTTGTGTTTAATTGTTGATAAGCAAGCCTTCTTGAATTTGAATAAAAATAAACACACCTAATTAAATATTCATAGCTTCTTTGTATGATCTTTGGGCGTAACTATTTTAGCATACAATTGGGTGGATCAGGGTAAAAGGTTAGGAACCCCAGAACTACAGCGTTCGTCTAACTCTAACATTATACACAATAAGTATTACGGATTTACGAAATAAGGCACAAGTTTACACTGCCGGAGGCACAGCTTGTAGGAACTTGCCATGTGGGTATGCCGTCGATTATGCCACATATGGAGCCAGTCGGAGTAGAAAATCGCGGAGAAATTATACCAGGGCCCTGTTACATAAACTACCGTATGTCCAACTCCTGAGGATGCTCCGGGTTGGGGCGAAACACGTGTAGAGTAGCATAATTGGTGAAGGTGCAAGGTGTGTTGCTGTCTAGCTAAATGTAGGTATTGTGCACTGATATTTTGTGGTGTGCATGTGCATATTTTTGCGGGCGGTGTATCTTGCATATATTGTTTGCGGAAGTCAGCTACACTATTTCTTTTTTCAAAATACAAAAGGATAACAGTTTCAGTTTGATAACAATTCAGTGTGACATACTGTCATATGTCTACGCAACGTTATGCGCTGTGCTGCATCTGCCTGCATTTGGTTAAGCTAGGGTTTCCTAGGATGACGGTGGTGTCATATTGCGGCCGTAATTTAGCGGCGTAGAACGTTGTCTATGTAAACAATACGGCGCGGTTTCTGACGTTACGGTGTCGCCGTATTGTTTAAATAGACAACATTCAACGCCGCTATATTACGGCCGTAATATAACGCACCGCTATCCTAGGAAACCCTAGCTTTAGACCAGGGGGTCAATTCTGCTAATGTTAACGTCGAAATCGTGGTTCAATGGTGTTTGAATGGTAATGCTTTTTGACACAGTTCTTGTTTTTTAAAATCAAAACCTAAAGACATTGTGTTTCTTAAACCCAAGACGGAAACACATTGTGTCTCGATTTTGGGTTTAAGAAACAAGAACTGTGTCAAAAAACATTACCATTCAAACAGCAGTGAACCACAATTTTGACGTTAACATTAGCAGACTTGACCGCGAGGCTGGTGCCCAATCACGCTAATTCTGAACCCCTAGTGTAAGTTTTCACAAGGAAAAAACGTAACTACAGCGTTTGCGTTTCGAGCAACTTTTGTATGGGGAAAGTACAGCGCCGCCATGCGGCGAGAGGATGAACCAATTCTCGTGAGTGTGAGTTTGACCAAAACGTAAGTCGATCGGTTTTTAAACGCATCGAGCGCGTTTTGCTATCCGAATGGGGTTTTGGGTGCTTTTTGTGAGTGTAAATGACAAATTTGACAGGTCGAATAGTTAACTAACGCAAACGCAGTAGTTAAGTAACTCACTTGTTGATTCGCTAGTGAGATCGAGCGTTTCAGTGTTTTGCAAGGATATTTTGAAGTGTTTAGGTATTCATTTATTATGGCTACTAGATTTTTTTTTAAAGATGTCAGCGAACACTGAAATGCAAGACAGATTGTGATTAGCTACGCAGGCAAAATACTATTTTAGAACTTACTTTGATCCAATCAATCTTACAAAACAATTATGTGTATTTACGGTGGTGCAACAAGAAGTACTTATAAGTAGGTAGGTACTCACTGTTCCATTAATTCACCAATATTTTGAATTGGTTAGCACTTGGATTCATTCACTTTCGGAGGCCTATGATAAACTATTATTTCGATTTAGTTTAAGACCTAAACTGAGGCTCGCAGACACTCTACTCCTTTAACAACAATAACCACGGAAGCTCGCCGAAATGTAACGCACTCACAATTAATCTGAAATGCATTTTTTGCAGTTTCTTTATTGTTTTTAGAAATCATATGTTAAAAACAAACAACTGCTCACCAGCCATTGAAAGTGTTCTCTGTCTGTACTTGAAAGAATGGCTAGCAGGTAGTAAATACTTAGGGCCGCATCTTTTGTCTCCGTCTTTCTTGGGAATAAAAAAGAAAAAGCACTAAGCTCATTGATGAGAAATGTTATCCTATTTTAGGAAGAGGTATTACGTTATACAAGACTACTCTCTTAAAGTATAGCTTCTAATTTGGTCGTCTATTATTCGTCGAAACCGAATCCGAAGACAGGCTGACAACATAAAAATCATGACTTAACTTTCGGATAAGTGAGCATACGTAAAAGTTTATCGAGTGGTGAAATATAACCTACACTCGCATGTGTCACACATACTTTAAAGTTTGCGTTAACTCGATTAACTTTTTGGTGACGTTTTATGATTTGGAACGAAAAACTTACACTAGGGGTTCTGAACGATAAAACCAAAACCGTAACGTGGTCATTGAGGTCAAATTTACCTAAAAATCTTGGGTTTAGCTTTATTCATTTAAATTGTCTAAGATTGGCATCCTATATGCGCCCTAGGCATAATTTTCAACTTGTAACAAAACTAACGCAAGTATTTTCTTGATATTATCCGCAATGATTTAGTGTTGGTTTTATCGTTGAAAATTATCGGGATTCAGTCATCCCCTGTGCTTAGCGAGTTGGACAAGAGTTAAACTTAGGAATTCCGTTTGCTTATCTCATGCTCTATCAGGGAAATATGCTGATATTCATACGTTTTCCAATTGCAATATACTGCTTTATTAAAATTTCTCTAATAATAATCTAGAGCTGAGCAAATATGAAAAGCGGATTTTCTTTGAAGATTCAAAATGATGCTTTCCTTTGGTTTTCTCAAATAGAATAATATTCATATAATGGTGTTTATTTTGTTATGTCGTACGTCTTTAACGTATAATTTCCTAGAGACAGATAGAAGAAATTAAATGAAAAATTTATATTTTATCTAAAATATACTGTTTCAGACTCAAACTCATCTACTTACTAAAAGCTTCAAATATTTAGCAACCATCAGCCTCTACTGTCAAAGACAATGAATTTTTCATGTTTGTATGAAACAGAGGACTTGCTAAAAATTGTCAAGTGACACACACCACACCACACTTCATTTATTATAACCCTTCCTAATGTAAATAGAGGTTGTCAATTATTTTTTTTTGTAAACTCGAAATTTTTGACTGGTAAACGTCCCCTGACCTCCACAGGACAACATTTTGCTGCTTTCCAGTTTCAGTTTCGCCCCCATTATTTGTATATTTTGTATGTTTCGGTGACCATGCTCTTTAAAGATATTATGATTTGTGTGATAATACCTTAAGAACTTTGTAAAATAAGTTTTTTTTATTATTATTATTTCCAGCAACTCTCGGTTAAATCTAATTGAAAATTATACTTATGTTGTAGTTTGTCAGCATATACAAACAAGGTTATTTTTATTTCATTTAAAACCTCTCGTGGGGTTGATCAGACCATCAAAATTATTTCGAGATTGGTTCCATAATGAAAGTTGTTCAGTTTGATGGTCTGATCAACCCTACGAGAGGTTTACAATGAACTAAAAATAACCTTGTACATCTGTCCAATAAGCTGCATGTTAGTATCCAGTCCACACTTTCAGTGCGGGCCCAGTTCGAAGATATTCCGTGCGCTACGTGAAAGTTTCGCCAAAACTTTTAGGTCGAATCTCGTTACATTTGGGCCCAACTTGGCCGAAACAATTTGCGAATCGTTTCAGTTTGAAACCTTCGAGTTTGATACGAGATTTCTTTTCGATTTTGCCAAATTTGTTTATAGAAATATTTGTACTAAACTTTGTTATTGTATCATGGATAAAAAAACACAAACGCTGTTTTAATTTTACAATCAGATCTTGTAGAATGATCCAAAAAAATATACTACAAAATCGAACTAGATTATCTTCTAGTTGACAAATATCAGCTGAAGTGACAATGGGCGGGACACATAGCGAGAAGAACCGATGGCCGTTGGGGCGGAAAGGTTCTGGAATTGCGACCGCGCACCGGACGACGCTCCGTGGGTAGGCCCCTGACAAGGTGGACCGACGATCTGGTGAAGGTCGCGGGAAGCCAGTGGATGCAGGCAGCACAGGACCGATCGTCGTGGAGATCCTTAGGGGAGGCCTATACCGGGGTGCGTGGTCGGATAACCTCCTCGTGTGCTCGACTTCTGTTTGTCCCAGTGCATCCGTGGACTGGGAAAGACAGTGGGAGGGCCGGTGCACCCTGGGCGTCTCTGTAAAAGATTCTTTTGAGCTTTTTTTACAGCTGGCGGCTAATAATCCGACACCGAGGGACCAGAGATGAGCGCAGGTGGCGCTTACCCTGAACCTCGTTCGAACGACTGCGGAGGTCTAAGAGAGACTACGTGTCTATGTTTAACATGGAGACGGAAATCTTTTAGATAGTACGCGCGAGACGAGAGCGAACGTCTCTTCGGAGATGATTGCTCGCAGACCGTGGGCCTTACAGGCTAGCGTGTCGAAGACGAAAAGCCTTATTTGGTTGCACGTCTTGGGGACTAGGGGAAAGCGCGGGTGGCGCATCCCCTAGAACCCTTTCGAACGATTGCGGAGGTCTAAGAGGGACTACGTGTTTATGTTTAACATAAAGACGGAAACCATTTAGACAGTACGCGCGAGGGGAGCGAAAGTCTCTTCGGAGGTGGCCGCTCGAAGTCGGGGCCAAGCAGGCAGTGGGAGGCGAACCACTGCCCGCCTTGCACGGTCCTGATGAGATGGGGGAAATGGCCAAACTTGCCCGGCCATTTCCCAGCGGAGGAGGCCCGGATGCGGGCAGGCCGTCTGTCGTTGAGGAGATTGTCCTCACGGACCCTCATACAGCCCTACGGATGTCAACATTTGGCGGCGAGTGGGCAGGTGCCGGGGTTTTTTAGTGGGTATTCCCTCCTCCTGGGATTCCACCGAGCTTTGACTTGGTGGAATTACGGGAGGCAGTCGTGGAGGGAGCTGCAACGCCGAGGTTGCGGTCCCCTCCTGGCGAGTCCCACATACCCCCCTCTCGCTCACCTGCGGGAGGGGAAGCGCGTAAATGCGTTTTTCCTCGGCATAGAAAAAAAAAAAAAAAAGGGGGAGGTCTATACCCAACAGTGGGTGTCGTGCGGCTGATATGATGATGACAAATATCTATTAACCCTGTAGCCGCTTAGCTACGATAAGATGGTATTTTTAAGAAATCTAAACTGTTGTTACCCTTGACCTCACGTCCTCACTGGAAGACAATTTTTTTTTCTCATTTTTTTAGGAAACTTGTAAAATAATAAATTTTACTAACTGTCACTGGCTAATCCCATTGAATCATGGTGGTGATCGTAAAGATAGTACCTAATTAAAAGGTAGGCATCTGAAAAGAAACGAATTATCAAAATTCCTACAGGAAGAAGAATTCCATGTTGACAAAGTAGCAGGCAAAAGCTACTGCAACTAAAATATTTATCATGATTTTAAAAAGTAGTCAAAATTATTCTAAACTTATAATAAAACTATTAAGGTTAGCAAATATAGACATCCTGAATCATGTTAACCGACCTAACCTAAAATTTCCCTCATAACGGAAACACATAAATAAATTATTCTAAGTAAAACAAGATACATTATGTTCAGTGTTTTATCATATTACATAACATTCATCCATCCGGTTCGTACTGACCTATTTCAATCAACTGAACTCTCTATCAATAGCAATTATCGTGCAACTTACATATGACGAAGGTCAAATTAACCCCACGCGATTAGTTAACTTGGCTTTCAGGTCACGAGCGCCCCCGAAGGCCAAATTCATAACGTCTCAGTTATATCGCACTATAATTACTGTACTGTTCGGGACGCCTCGCCGGTCAAAGGGTTATGTTGTGGAACAAATATTGTTAAGCTTAAAAATTAATAGTTACAGTTATTTCGGTGATTTTCGTGCATATATCATAAACTTTTTTCGTAAACAGCACTATCTATATAACATATTTTTTTGTATATAGGAAATCCAAAACACGGGTCACATATTTTCATTTTCAGAATCAGTATAAAAAAATAATAATGATACCTAAAAAACTCACGAAGTTACAAACTTTATGTGTTGTCCCGTTAGTAGGATGTGCGTTAATTATGGTTTTAGTAAATATTATTTAGTCAAAATATAACTTGATATAAAAAATATTGCAATCGATTCTACACGTAGTACTGATTCTAAACAAACAGTTTTCAGGTTTCGTATATACTTCGTATAACCTTTCTGAGTTAAAACAAAAACTCATACCTACTGTCTTATTCCGAGTGCGTTCGTTAAACTAGGGCCAAAGTTAACATGGCGTTAGACTGCGGATTATCGCCATTTAAGCGCAAATCGTATTCAGAGTGACAGTTTAACGTTTAGTCCCACCGTTTAAGGTTTAAAAGGTGCATTATGATTGGTTTACAAACATTAAACCAGGTTTAGTTAGAACAGTCTTGCACCCCAGTTTTGTGAAACATCTCTGAATAAGACAGTTTGTAGTTAATTTGTTTTTTACCATTGCCACTCGAAAAAGTGTGTTTAATTCAACGATAAGAGTGAATAAAACGCTGTTTTATTCACCGAGTGAATAAAAATATTTTGAATTTGGAACAAGCGCGCATCGTATGAATTACTATATGTATAAAAAAAATAAAACGTGCTGAAAGTATGGAGATATTCCATAGATAAAGCCATAGTTATACAATTAAATTTAAAAAAAATAATCCCGCCAATTTTATTTAAATTCAAAAAAAAAATCAAATAAAATCAAAACATTAAACATTAAAAACATTAAAATTCATCAAAATTAATAATCATAAACCAATTCAAATTAAATTATGAAATTGTGAATTACTAAGCTATCTTATTAATATTTTTTGGTTTTCCTGTTTAGCACATATTTTTCTATAGTACCTACTTCTGTATTTATGTACCTATATATAGTAACTATTTTCTGTTTAGAAGCTTATTATTTTAAATAGAGAAAGTTAGACAACATAGTTCGTACAAAATCCATTTTACTTACAAGGTTTGCTGACAATTATAATACCGAGAGACAACATTTTATTTACGAATTTATTAGTTATATGACATTGACAAAAAAATAGATTTCATTACTTTTTCGTATACTCAAAATTTGTTTGCGCTCTAATTTTTACGAATAACAATTACTTATATTTTATTTATGTATAATTTTGTTACGTATAGTGAGTAAATAAACGCTCGATATAAATGTAGTTTATTCGTTTTGGTAGTGAAGTTATCTAAGTAATCTTATTTTATGTTTTAGAGAATGAAAAAAAAACTATCTATTAGGTAAGCTATTTTGGTACTGTTGAAAAGACATTTGATTTTAACTAATAGTATTCTTATAATTTTTTTATATTAGTGTCGAGTTATAAAGTGAAATTATTTTTCATTTTGTCCTGATTATTGTTCCAGTATAAGTTTAGTAAATACGCAATTCAATTAAATAATATCGGTAGTAAATTATAATGTGACAAAATTATTTCTTATTAGAAGTGATGTAATCATATTGTTTTGATTAACTTAACGAACAAGGTATTGGAATGTAGAGTGTTGTATTTCGATATCATTAGATTTCAAAGAGGTAGCGCAGTTGCACTTATGCAAGTTGAAGCAGTAATATTAATCTTGTCGCAAAATATCACGGTCTGCTGGTTAAGCTGTAATATAAAACATTGTTATAATAGGGAAAGATAACGAGTCTTAACTTTGTGGGAAAGAAAAGTTAAAGGAACTTATTTAGTTTCAAATGTGGAAGTTTATGTTGAGGTATGATTGAGATAGTATATTTGTGGAAATTATAGTTGAGGTTTGAAAGGAAAAAGTTACGAGGAACAGTTTGAAAGCATGGTCTATGACTAGAATAATGGAAAGGTTTTATAGGTATTAGGAATATTGTAGGAAAGTTAATGTAGCTGTATTAAAAATCTTTTTGTAGCTCTTTAGTTTGCAATTAGGTACAGCAAGGTTTAGGTATAGGTAATGTGATGCGTTTTTTTTAGGATTTGGAATGATGATAAGGATTTATTTATAGAAGTTAGTGAATATACGGTTTATAAGGTTTCACATGCAATTTGACTGATCACCCAAAAGCGATGAATCTCTTATTTACTTCATATTCAATTTAGGATTGTTAGTATATTTGATAGGTTATGGAATGAAATGGTTAAGATAAAAGCTCGATTATACGGTACACATTAAAGAAGAGGTACTATAGGGTTCAGGTCCTTCAGTTGCATCAAGGTGTGAACGAGATTCCCCTTTGAATCCTGTTTGGAGACCAAATTAGTATGTGTCTTAATTCATGACCCTATTAATAATGGTACATACGTGGGGTGTCAGATCCTTCTATTCGATCATGGTGCGAAACGAGATTTCCTCTGTGAGAAAGTTGGAGTCCGAAATTAGAGTCTTAAAACTGCTCCCATTAATAATAATTGAGCTGTGGCCACAGCCCAAAATGGCAATTGTCCATTTTTATGATGATAATGAAGTCGACTATAATTAAATATGATAAAGTATGTACCAAAACTGATGTGTTAAATAAAAATGAAAGTACGCCGGCGCCGGGCGAATTATGATATGTGAGTACCTAGTAGGTGATATGTGTATAAGTGTACCGATAGTGTTATAGGTAATGAATTATGGAGATTATAACGAGCAAGAGTAGGTTTTAAAGTGAAGAAAATATATGGGAATATTGTTATTGACACAGGATAATTCATACAAACTAGGAGGCTATGTAATAAATAAGAAATGTTTGACGATATTTATATCAGGAAGATGATGAATGATTATAATTTGATTAAAAGGTTTGAAGGAAGACATATTTTGTTTGTAAATGTGATGAAAAGAAATATGAAGGATGATTTTTAAATAAAAGGGAAAAATTAAAATGAGGAATGATTACTTAAAAAAAATGTTTAAGTATGTTAGCGAAAAGTATCTAGAATTCGATGTTTTATTTATGAAAGAAGAATAAATAAATAAATAAATAAAAATAAGGTGGTTTTTAAAGTTCAAATTTTACTCAGCTACCTTTTTCAGCTATCGAATAAAAGAAAAGAGGAAAATATTTTGTTTTTTCGTAGAAAAATATACTTAAGGCTTTTACTATTATTTTGGAATATGAGTCTGTGTAATCTTCTTATGTTGGTATAAATCAGAAATACTACATGTATAATGTATTTGAATATTATTATTCGTTATAGTGTGTCTATTTTTGTGTTTAGAATTTCATGCGAATATTTTTAGTAAACTACATAAATAAAAGTTAAATAATTTAAGGTTGTCACCGACATGGTGATGCTAGTAAATTGATAATTTGATAAACTGGAATATAAAGTGCATAAAATATTTTATCAAGAATTATGTACTTTCGTTAGGTATTATTTGTGATTGGTAATGAAATTGATAATAATCTTTTTTTTTCACAAAATTACAGAAATTCTAACGAAGTATTACCATTGTGATTGGGTAACAAAATTTTAGATGTTCTAATGTAATTCGAAATAGATTTTCGATATTATTTGCATCAAATAAATTTTATATTAAGTATCTTAGTTAATAGTATAAGAGTCATACACTTCTTTCATTTACTTACATTTTTTTTAATGTGTAAAGCATTTTTTTTAATTTGAGACAACTTACCTACTACGTAGATTTTGTTAGAATTTGATGCAACTTTAATTAATCTTTAATATATAAAATCGTAAACTGAATGACTGACTGACTGACTGATCTATCAACGCACAGCCCAAACCGCTGGACCTAAAGACTTGAAATTTTGCACACAGATACTTTATACAGTGTAGGCATCCACTAAGGAAGGATTTTTGAAAATTCTATCCCTAAGGGGATGAAATAAGGGATGAAAGTTTGTATGAAAGTCCCTCAGTTTTGAAGCTAGAATCTTCAAATTTTAGGTTTAGGCTGACAATTGAAAATTAATAAATACGGGTCTCAGCGTTTTTCAAAATTCTACCCCTGAAGGGGTCAAAAGGGGGATGAAGTTGTGTATTGAAGAAAATCCTTCATTTTCGAAGTAAAAATCGCTAAATTTATAATTTAGGCTTATGAATGGAAATCTAACGCAACGTATATTGTTTTTGTTAGGATTTCAACCCCAAAGAGGATGAAATGGGGGTGAAAAGGGGTATAAAAACCTTAAAAATAGATAAAGATGTCGTTATTGGGGTTTTCTGGAATGACGATTGCAAAAATGACATTTATTTTTAAGTCCAACACGGTGGACATGATTAAACCCCTAAAGGGGTAAAAATTCAAATTTTGTATGGAAAAATAATATAAAATAGACATTAGGTACAACTTGAAACTTCGTAGGAGAACGTCTAAAAATGTGTATATTTTGTGATTTTGAAAATCAACCCCTTAGAGGGTAAGTGGGGTGAGTAAACATAAAAATCGATATAGATGTCGTTATTGGGGTTTTCTGGGATGACGATTGCAAAAATATCATTTTTTAGAAGTCCTACACGGTGGACATGATTTAACCCCTAAAGGGGTAAAAATGGGGTTCAAATTTTGTATGGAAAAATAATATAAAATAGACATTAGGTACAACTTTAAACTTCGTAGGAGCAAGTCTAAAAATGTATAAGTATATTTTGTGATTTTGAAAATCAACCCCTTAGGGGGTAAGTGGGGTTAGTAAACATAAAAATCGAAATGGATGACGTTCTTGAGGTTTTATGGGATGGTGATTGCGAAAATGAGATTTATTTTGAAGTCCAAGGTGGACATGACACATCATGGACTTGGACCTGGACATGCACATCCAGGGAACGGGAACGGGAACCGGAACGGGCACGGGAACCGAAACCGGAATGGGAACCGGAATGGGAAGCATAAAAATGTCTGGTCGGATCCTGGTTGAAGGTTCTCTAAGGATTTTCTCTAACATCCACGCGGACGAAGTCGCGGGCTTGTTAGAGAAAATAGTTAATGATACAAAATTCATACGTAATTATTTCAATCTGTTTTTTTTTCCAAATTAGGTATATCAGTATTAATCATTTAATAATAATAATAAAATAATAAAATATATTTATTTTCCATCACACAATGGTTGGTTACACAAAGCACTTAACTTACTAATAGTAACAAAAATAAAGAAGCCATTATGTGAGGACTGATGCCCGAGATAGGTTTTAAAAAAAAACCCGTATTACAGGTCACCAGTGACCCCAACATGGTATAATAATTTCATATTATGAGAGTTAGGAAGTTAAGGTGTGAGCTGTGTGGATGTTTGTTGAAAAGTGAAATATGAATTTATATAATACTAACATCTATATTTGTACTAAAAAAATGAAGTTTTGGTGAATTTATGTAATTAGCGTGTTAAGGAAATAACAATGTTAGAAGTTCGAAATTCATCTTGAATAAAATGTAAAAAAAATCTGAAATTTTAGATAAATGTACTTTACCAAAAAAAAAGGTATAATTTCTTGATAAGTAAACATTTTTTTTTTCTTTTTTAGGGGGGAGGTGTAGTGTGTGTACTAATTAATATGTACTCACACACACTCATCTCTCCTCATAATATAAAAGCGCATGCAGCGCCCCAATAAACTGTTATTGATCGCAGTCAGTTACTTTTATTTCACGTTTCCTGGTCGCCTCCTTGCACTTCGTCTCCGACACTTCGACTCCAGCACATCGACTCGGGCACTTCGCCTCAAACACTTCGACTCTGACAATTCGACTCCGGCACTTCACCTCTCACAATTTGACTCTTGCACTTGTGCACCGGCACATCGTCTCCGACACTTTGACTCCGGAACTTTGCCTCCGGCACTTCGCCTCCAACACTTTGACTCCAGCACTTCGGCTCCGGCACTTCGCCTCCAACACTTCGACTCTGACAATTCGAATACGGCACTTCGCCTCCAAAACTTCGACTCTGATAATTCGACTCCGGCACTTCGCCTCTCACACTTTGATTCTGACAGTTCGACTACGGCACTTCGCCTCCAACACTTTGACTCTGACAGTTCGACTACGGCACTTCGCCTCCGACACTTTGACTCCAGCACCTGTGCTCCGGCACTTCACCTTCGACACTTTGGCGCCGGCACTTCGTCTGCAACACTTCGACTCCGGCACTTCGCCTCGAACACTTCGACTCTGACAATTCGACTCCGGTACTTCACCTCTCACACTTTGACTCTTGCACTTGTGCACCGGCACTTCGTCTCCGACACTTTGACTCTGGAACTTTGCCTCCGGCACTTTGCCTCCATTACTTTGACTCCAGCACTTTGACTCCGGCACTTCGCCTCCAACACTTTGACTCTGATAGTTCGACTACGGCACTTCGCCTCCGACACTTTGACTCCAGCACTTGTGCTCCGGCACTTCGCCTCCGACACTTTGACTCCGGCACTTGTGCTCCGGCACTTCGTCTCCGACACTTCGACTCCGGCACTTCGACTCCGGCACTTCGCCTCCAACACTTCGACTCTGATAATTTGACTCCGGCACTTCACCTCCAACACTTTGACTCCGGCACTTGTGCACCGGCACTTCGTCTCCGACACTTTGACTCCGGCACTTTGCCTCCAGCACTTCACCTCCAACACTTCGACTCTGATAATTCGACTCCGGCACTTTGCCTCTCACACTTTAACTCTGAACTTTCGACTATGGCACTTCGCCTTTAAAACTTTGACTCTGACAGTTCGACTACGGCACTTCGCCTCCGACACTTTGACTCCAGCACTTGTGCTCCGGCACTTCGCCTCCGACAATTTGACTCCGGCACTTGTGCTCTGGCACTTCGTCTCCGACACTTCGACTCCGGCACTTCGATTCCGGCACTTCGCCTCCAACACTTTGACTCTGATAATTTGACTCCGGCACTTCACCTCCAACACTTTGACTCCGGCACTTGTGCACCGGCACTTCGTCTCCGACACTTTGACTCCGGCACTTTGCCTCCAGCACTTCACCTCCAACACTTCGACTCTGATAATTCGACTCCGGCACTTCGCCTGTCACACTTTGACTCTGAAAGTTCGACTACGGCACTTCGCCTCCGATACTTTGACTCCAGCACTTGTGCTCCGGCACTTCGCCTCTGACACTTTGACTCCGGCACTTGTGCTCCGGCAATTCGACTCCAACACTTCGACTCTGACAGTTCGACTACGGCAATTCGCCTCCAATACTTCGACTCTGATAATTCGACTCCGGCACGTCGCCTCTCACACTTTGACTCTGACAGTTCGACAACGGCACTTCGCTTCCGACACTTTGACTTAAGCACCCGTGCTCCTTTACTTCACCTCTGATACTTTGACTCCGGCACTTCGTCTGCAACACTTCGACTCCGGCACTTCGACTCCGGCACTTCGCCTCGAACACTTCGACTCTGACAATTCGACTCCGGTACTTCACCTCTCACACTTTGACTCTTGCACTTGTGCACCGGCACTTCGTCTCCGACACTTTGACTCCGGAACTTTGCCTCCGGCACTTCGCCTCCAACACTTTGAATCCAGCACTTCGACTCCGGCACTTCGCCTCCAACACTTCGACTCTGACAATTCGACTCCGGCACTTCACCTCTCACACTTTGACTCTTGCACTTGTGCACCGGCACTTCGTCTCCGACACTTTGACTCCGGAACTTTGCCTCCGGCACTTGGCCTCCAACACTTCGACTCCGGCACTTCGCCTTTAACACTTTGACTCTGACAGTTCGACTACGGCTTTTCGCTTCCGACACTTTGTCTCTAGCACTTGTGCTCCGGCACTTTGCCTCCGACACTTTGACTCCGGCAATTGTGCTCCGGCACTTCGACTCTGACAATTCGACTCCGGCACTTCGCCTCTAACACTTTGACTCTAAAAGTTCGACTACAGCACTTCGCCTTCGACACTTTAACTCCAGCTCTTGTGCTCCGGCACTTCGCCTCGGACACTTTGACTAACAGTTCAACTCTGGCATTTTGCCTCCATCACTTTGACTCCAGCACTTCGACTGCGGTACTTCACCTCCAACACTTCGACTCTGATAATTCGACTCCGGCACTTCGCCTCTTACACTTTGACTCTGACAGTTCGACTACGGCACTTCACCTCCAAAACTTTGACTCTGACAGTTCGACTACGGCACTTCGCCTCCGACACTTTGACTCCAGCGCCTGTGCTCCGGCACTTCACCTCCGACACTTTGACTCCGGCACTTCGACTCCGGCACTTCGACTCCGGCACTTCGACTCCGGCACTTCGCCTCGAACACTTCGACTCTGACAATTCGACTCCGGTACTTCACCTCTCACACTTTGACTCTTGCACTTGTGCACCGGCACTTCGTCTCGGACACTTTAATTCCGGCACTTCGCCTCCAACACTTTAAATCCAGCACTTCGACTCCGGCACTTCGCCTCCAACACTTCGACTCTGACAATTCGACTCCGGCACTTCACCTCTCACACTTTGACTCTTGCACTTGTGCACAGGCACTTCGTCTCCGACACTTTGACTCCGGAACTTTGCCTCCGGCACTTGGCCTCCAACACTTCGACTCCGGCACTTCGACTTGAACACTTTGACTCTGACAGTTCGACTACGGCTTTTCGCTTACGACACTTTGTCTCTAGCACTTGTGCTCCGGCACTTCGCCTCCGACACTTTGACTCCGGCAATTGTGCTCCGGCACTTCGACTCTGACAATTCGACTCCGGCACTTCGCCTCTAACACTTTGACTCTAAAAGTTCGACTACAGCACTTCGCCACCGACACTTTAACTCTAGCTCTTGTGCTCCGGCACTTCGCCTCGGACACTTTCACTAACAGTTCAACTCTGGCATTTCGCCTCCATCACTTTGACTCCAGCACTTCGACTGCGGCACTTCACCTCCAACACTTCGACTCTGATAATTCGACTCCGGCACTTCGCCTCTCACACTTTGACTCTGACAGTTCGACTACGGCACTTCGCCTCCGAAACTTTGACTCTGACAGTTCGACTACGGCACTTCGCCTCCGACACTTTGACTCCAGCGCCTGTGCTCCGGCACTTCACCTCCGACACTTTGACTCCAGCACTTCATCTGCAACACTTCGACTCCGGCACTTCGACTCCGGCACTTCGCCTCCAACACTTCGACTCTGACAATTCGACTCCGGTACTTCACCTCTCACACTTTGACTCTTGCACTTGTGCACCGGCACTTCGTTTCCAACACTTTGACTCCGGAACTTTGCCTCCGGCACTTAGCCTCCAATACTTTGACTCCAGCACTTCGACTCTGATAGTTCGACTACGGCACTTTGCCTCCGACACTTTGACTCCAGCACTTGTGCTCCGGCACTTCGCCTCCGACACTTTGATTCCGGCACTTGTGCTCCGGCACTTCGTCTCCGACACTTCGACTCTGGCACTTCGACTTCGGCACTTCGCCTCCAACACTTTAACTCTGACAAATTGACTCCGGCACTTCGCCTCTCACACTTTAACTCTGAAAGTTCGACTACGGCACTTCGCCTCCGACACTTTGATTCCAGCACTTGTGCTCCGGCACTTCGCCTCCGACACTTTGACTCCGGCACTTGTGCTCCGGCACTTCGTCTCCGACACTTCGACTCCGGCACTTCGACTCTGACAATTCGACTCCGGCACTTCGCCTCTCACACTTTGACTCTGAAAGTTCGACTACAGCACTTCGCCTCCGACACTTTAACTCCAGCTCTTAGGCTCCGGCACTTTGCCTCCGGCACTTCACCCCCAACACTTCGATTTTGACAATTCGACTCCGGCACTTCGCCTCTAACACTTTGACTCTGAAAGTTCGACTACGGCACTTCGCCTCCGACAGTTTGACTCCAGCACTTGTGCTCCGGCACTTCGTCTCCGACACTTCGACTCCGGCACTTAACCTCGAACACTTCGACTCTGAAAATTCGACTCCGGCACTTCACCTCTCACACTTTGACTCTGAAAGTATACTACGGCACTTCGCCTCCGACACTTTGACTCCAGCACTTGTGCTCCGGCACTTCGTCTCCGACACTTCGACTCCGGCACTTTGCCAGCACTTCACCTCCAACACTTCGGCTCTAATAATTCGACTCCGGCACTTCGCCTCTCACACTTTGACTCTGAAAGTTCGACTACGGCACTTCGCCTCCATTACTTTGACTCGGCACTTTTGCTCTGGCACTTCGTCTCCGACACTTCGACTCCGGCACTTCGACTCCGGCACTTAACCTCGAACACTTCGACTCTGAAAATTCGACTCCGGCACTTCACCTCTCACACTTTGAGTCTTGTACTTGTGCACCGGCACTTCGTCTCCGACACTTTGACTCCGGAACTTTGCCTCTCACACTTTAACTCTGAAAGTTCGACTACGGCACTTCGCCTTTAACACTTTGACTCTGACAGTTCGACTACGGTACATCGCCTCCGACACTTTGACTCCAGCACTTATGCTCCGGCACTTCACCTCCATCACTTCGACTCTGATAATTCGACTCCGGCACTTGGCCTCTCACACTTTGACTCTGACAGTTCGACTACGGCACTTCGCCTCCAACACTATGACTCTGACAATTCGACTACGGCACTTCACCTCTGACACTTTGACACCGGCACTTCGTCTGCAATACTTCGACTCCGGCACTTCGACTCCGGCACTTCGACTCCGGCACTTCGCCTCGAACACTTCGACTCTGACAATTCGACTCCGGCACTTCACCTCTCACACTTTGACTCTGAAAGTATACTACGGCACTTCGCCTCCGACACTTTGACTCCAGCACTTGTGCTCCGGCACTTCGTCTGCAACACTTCGACTCCGGCACTTCGACTCCGACACTTCGACTCCGGCACTTAACCTCGAACACTTCGACTCTGAAAATTCGACTCCGGCACTTCACCTCTCACACTTTGACTCTGAAAGTATACTACGGCACTTCGCCTCCGACACTTTGACTCCAGCACTTGTGCTCCGGCACTTCGTCTCCGACACTTCGACTCCGGCACTTTGCCAGCACTTCACCTCCAACACTTCGGCTCTAATAATTCGACTCCGGCACTTCGCCTCTCACACTTTGACTCTGAAAGTTCGACTACGGCACTTCGCCTCCATTACTTTGACTCGGCACTTTTGCTCTGGCACTTCGTCTCCGACACTTCGACTCCGGCACTTCGACTCCATCACTTCGACTCTGATAATTCGACTCCGGCACTTGGCCTCTCACACTTTGACTCTGACAGTTCGACTACGGCACTTCGCCTCCAACACTATGACTCTGACAGTTCGACTACGGCACTTCACCTCTGACACTTTGACACCGGCACTTCGTCTGCAACACTTCGACTCCGGCACTTCGCGTCCAACACTTCGACTCTGGCACTTCGACTCCGGCACTTCGCCTCTCACACTTTAACTCTGAAAGTTCGACTACGGCACTTCGCCTTTAACACTTTGACTCTGACAGTTCGACTACGGTACATCGCCTCCGACACTTTGACTCCAGCACTTATGCTCCGGCACTTCACCTCCATCACTTCGACTCTGATAATTCGACTCCGGCACTTGGCCTCTCACACTTTGACTCTGACAGTTCGACTACGGCACTTCGCCTCCAACACTATGACTCTGACAGTTCGACTACGGCACTTCACCTCTGACACTTTGACACCGGCACTTCGTCTGCAACACTTCGACTCCGGCACTTCGACTCCGGCACTTCGACTCCGGCACTTCGCCTCGAACACTTCGACTCTGACAATTCGACTCCGGTACTTCACCTCTCACACTTTGACTCTTGCACTTGTGCACCAGCACTTCGTCTCCGACACTTTGACTCCGGAACTTTGCCTCCGGCACTTCGCCTCCAACACTTTGACTCCAGCACTTCGACTCCGGCACTTCGCCTCCAACACTTTGACTCTTCAACTCCAACAGTTCGACTACGGCTTTTCGCCTCCGACACTTTGTCTCCAGCACTTGTGCTCCGGCACTTCGACTCCAACACTTCGACTCTGATAATTCGACTCCGGCACTTCACCTCCAACACTTTGACTCCGGCACTTGTGCACCGGCACTTCGTCTCCGCCACTTTGCCTCCAGCACTTCACCTCCAACACTTCGACTCTGATAATTCGACTCCGGCACTTCGCCTCTCACACTTTGTTTCTGACAGTTCGACTACGGCACTTCGCCTCCGACACTTTGACTCCGGCACTTGTGCTCCGGCACTTCGTCTCCGACACTTCGACTCCGGCACTTCGACTCCGGCACTTCGCCTCCAACACTTCGACTCTGATAATTTGACTCCGGCACTTCACCTCCAACACTTTGACTCCGGCACTTGTGCACCGGCACTTCGTCTCCAACACTTTGACTCCGGCACTTTGCCTCCAGCACTTCACCTCCAACACTTCGACTCTGATAATTCGACTCCGGCACTTTGCCTCTCACACTTTGACTCTGATAGTTCGACTACGGCACTTCGCCTCCGACACTTTGACTCCAGCACTTGTGCTCCGGCACTTCGCCTCCGACACTTTGACTATGCCACTTGTGCTCCGGCACTTCGTCTCCGACACTTCGACTCCGGCACTTCGTCTCCGGCACTTCGCCTCGGACACTTTGACTAACAGTTCAACTCTGGCATTTTGCCTCCATCACTTTGACTCCAGCACTTCGACTGCGGCACTTCACCTCCAACACTTCGACTCTGACAATTCGACTCCGGCACTTCGCCTCTCACACTTTGACTCTGACAGTTCGACTACGGCACTTCGCCTCCGACACTTTGACTCCAGCACTTGTGCTCCGGCACTTCGCCTCCGACACTTTGACTCCGGCACTTGTGCTCCGGCACTTCGTCTCCGACACTTCGACTCCGGCACTTCGACTCCGGCACTTCGCCTCCAACACTTCGACTCTGATAATTTGATTCCGGCACTTCACCTCCAACACTTTGACTCCGGCACTTGTGCACCGGCACTTCGTTTCCGACACTTTGACTCCGGCACTTTGCCTCCAGCACTTCACCTTCAACACTTCGACTCTGATAATTCGACTCCGGCACTTCGCCTCTCACACTTTGACTCTGAAAGTTCGACTACGGCACTTCGCCTTTAACACTTTGACTCTTACAGTTCGACTACGGCACTTCGCCTCCGATACTTTGACTCCAGCACTTGTGCTCCGGCACTTCGCCTCCGACACTTTGACTCCGGCACTTCACCTCCAACACTTTGACTCCAGCACTTCGACTCCGGCACTTCGCCTCCAACACTTCGACTCTGACAATTCGACTCCGGCACTTCGCCCTATAACACTTTGACTCTGACAGTTCGACTACGGCACTTTGCCTCCGTCACTTTAACTCTAGCACTTGTGCTCCGGCACTTCGCCTCCGACACTTTGACTAACAGTTCAACTCCGGCATTTCGCCTTCAACACTTTGACTCTAGCACTTCGACTCCGGCACTTCGCCTCCAACACTTCGATTCTGATAATTCGACTTCAGCACTTCGCCTCTAACATTTTGACTCTGACAGTTCGACTACGGCACTTCGCTTTCGACACTTTGACTAGTTACATTATTTATCACAACAAATTGTTTAAACACGACCGCTGAAATGAATTCTGTGTAGTTTGCTCGCTTTCAAGTTATACAGCATACGAACCTACTCACAGTAATAGAAACAAGATAAATTGCTCAGATTATAAAAAAGGAGGATAATGAGTAAGTAATAAGAAAAGACGACTTTGTTAGTCAAATGAAGAGACAGCGACAAATCAGGATTTACGATATTAATGCATCAATCTTCAGATCGCATTACTTTGAGCATAACAGATTTGCACACAGTTCTTTAATTAAGTCCGTTTTATTTTTTTCATGGGATATCATTAGTTGTGTGTTTGTTTGTTTGTACTGATTTCAAAGGAAACACCAAATGTGTCACTTAGCAAATCAGCTGTACCACAATTGTGTCATTATTACACTGTAGTGTGACGTCACAGCGTCGAAAGAGTCGTTATTACCTGCGTACACGATCCGCTATCAAACGAGATAAGGCATATTTTTCAACAAAGTGAACGCATTTATAAAGTTTTCTTGGTGGACTGTGACAGTAAGGTACATAGTGCATGTGTGGAGCAGTGTATTTGGTACCATGTGTTTGAAATAAAAGATAATTAAAAGAAATAAATTATACTCCAAGGGTCCGTACCAAGCGCTTTGCCAATAGGTACATTTCTTATGCAAACTGCTAAAGAATGGAATGCGCTGCCTGCTCATGTGTTCCTCGATAGTTACAACTTTGGTCTCTTCAAGGCAAGAGTGAATATACATTTCGTGAGCAAGCGTGGTACACCTCAGACCACATCCTGTTTACCAAGCAAGACGTAGTCAAATGCCTGCCCAGTTACTAATAAAGAGCTTAATAGGTACCAGGTAGGCCGACAAAGTGGACCGACGATCTAAGGTCGCGGGAAGCCGCTGGGCAGAGGCAGCAGGCAGCATAGAGTCGATTGAAAAATTCTTTGAGAAGGCCTAGTGATTATGTATTCTGTGCTAGCAGTGGTTTTATATGGCTGATATGATGATGAACAATAAGAAGTATCAAGAATAGAGGAATTTTGAGCTAAAGATCGTAAATTACTCTACACTTTGCATACACGTTGTCAGATCATTGATACAGAAACAAATTACTGTTCCCGAAGGATAGAAAATAACCAGTCCACCCATACGAAGTCGCGGGCAGCCGCTAGTGTTAAGTAATGATGAAATCCAGAATTGCGTTGTTATCAAAGTTGCCTTCAAGAAGTTTATTAAAAATGAGTCTAAAAACTTACTAATGTCACTGGCGCCACATGTACTGTGTTCGAAGCAAGTATTGCGTGCCACAGATACAGGCTATGAAAAATCGGGGCCATACATAACAGCTATTCCCGGCGAGATTTCCTTAGAAAAGAAAATATAAATAGGAAGGTCATTTTCCCGGAGATACTCCGGAACATAAGTGGGCTTCGTTTCTTCTTATCGGACTTTTGACGACACTAAAATTTCGGAGATTGCGTATGTGCATATTTACGTAGCTGTAGCAATAGTTTGTAACAAAATGCTGGCTTCTATCGCACTCTCAACCCGACTAAAGTGACATTTCGGTGTAGACAAGCCATTGTTCTGCTAGTCGAGATTTTTCTCGAGGTGACCATGCTATGCGTGCTGAAAAATATAATATTATATTATCAGTGGTATTTGCATGCGTTTTACTGCTTTTGCTTTTAATCGCCTCTGTGGTCTAGTGGTTCGCCCATAGGTCTTATTTTAAGTCCGCCTGGCTAGCTATCACCATCTTATCTAAGTCTGACGCCATAGCAACAATTTCAAAATTGTTGTGTTCCGGCAGTTAGAGGTAAGATAGCCAGTTTCTCAGTTATGTTTATTCCGGGTGTAGTAAGCTTGGACCCGGCCTTATCGTCACTTATCATCCACAAACTTAAACCACAAGTTTAACTGACAATCTACTGTTAGTATTAACTTGTGCATTAAACACCCGTTTATTTAAATATCATGTCAAGTAATTTCATGGAAACTTAACTGATTCCTATGAAACAGCCCAAAAGTGGAATAAATTTAAATTGAGGCACGAATTTTCATATCGCAATATTCATACTCGTGGGATATCAACGTACAAGATCGATATCATAGATCCGTCAGTTCCAATTTGCAAAAAGCTTGGCTTCATTACATTACATTCAGGGGAATTGGTTGTATCTCATTTGCATATCACCAGTGCTAGTTTTATCTTGAGTAGTCAAGTGTATTTGATTGAAGTGAAACTAATCCACTAAGGGCATAAACTTGAAAATGACAATGAAAATAAAAAACTCATGATGAGATATACATTTGAAAATAAACTTCTCAAATGTAGCAGCTTTCACAATACTTTTCACTTCGTAGACTAATTTATTATCCCAGTAGTCAGGTCAGTCAGGTTTTAGCGCCTGGCCCTGAAATTGCGGAGGCTAAGCAACTTTCGCAAGGGTCGGTTTTGGGATGCGTGACCAAACATTTATTATCTCGAGCTCCTCCGTGCTTTGAAAGGCACATTAAGACATTGGTCCCGGCTGCATTTGCAATCGTTAACATCCCCCAATCCGCATTGAGACTGTGTGGTGGGTTATGGCCCATCCTCTTTATCCAACCATAAGGAAGACCTGTACCCCAGCAGAGGGGACATTAAAAATGGCTGATGTGGTGGTGAACAGGTCAGTAAAATGCACTCCACTCTAGCTGAAAATAATCCAAAGAGTTTTGTTTTCTTGTGCAAAGGGAGCACTAAGGACTGTTTATAATACATAAAATATACGATCTATAAAACTGTGTGGATGTCTTAAAATAAACAAAAATGCGATCGAACGGACATTACATGACTACTGGACTATATAATGAATCTGTGATTTTAATATTCTCTAGTTAAGTTATTGCCTCTCTTTTTATTAAGGCCCTTTTTATTTAAGAATTTTCTGAAAACTTATTCCTAATTAAAAGACTTTGAGTACTAGGTTTGATTGATCAGTGGATACTAAGTTCTGCAAAAACAAACATTTCAAAGAAAAATGCCAGTAAATGGAATCTTTGTTTAACTTATTTTCTACGATATCGTCAGAAATTTTAAATTACGCTCAATTTCCTGTCGAAGCCATTTTGCTTTTAAAAGACCTTATACACTATTTCAAAATTATGATAAAATTGTGCTAGTCGCTTTTCCAAAGCCGTCTAGACCGATAAATCCTCCAGTTACTTTTCATCGTTTAACACTTTGCCGCTATTAAAAAGATGCATTAGGTTACACTACACTTATATATAATTTTTAATCTATGGCCAACGAAAAGTTGGTGTATAAATAAAAACAGTTTAATGGATTCGAACGCAAATGTATGACAAAAATATGGTTTAAAATTGAATCTGTTAATCAAAATATAGAGCCAATATTATCGTCATCAGCCCTTTTTTTATGTCCCACTGCTGGGGCACAGGCTTTCCTTATGGGTGGATAAGGAGAATGGGCCATAACCTACCACGCGAGCCCAATTCGGATTGGTGGGTGAGTCAATATCACGATCATTTAATTTTGAAAAAAATAAGAATGTATAATTAATTTTGAAAAATATTAAAAACCACGACTGCCCTGCCTCATACCTACATCCAAATCCATTCAAGCATTTGAAGTTACATTCATGAATCCTTGAGGGGTACCACGCGACGCGATGTAAATATCGAGATCGAGTTGGAATCGAGTAAACGTCAAAAGTGTACTGGAAACTATGGCAATCGTTTTCAATGTACCAAAATAACATATTTTTGACGTTCACTCGATCTTGGTGTAAACTTGATCCCGTCAATTCCCATCGAGAACAGGGGGGCTGAACACAATACACAATTTTTTGGGCAGTAAGTAAGAAAAAGAAAAACTGTGGATTCGGCAAAAATAACATGACAAGTTTTTTTTCTGAAACGCCTTCCCTTGTTCCTCTCCTCTCAGCATGCGGTTTTCAGATGTAGCCGTGATTGAGACTTCGATTGTCCCGGGTCTATGATTACATTAAGAACATTTGTAAGTAACATAGTTCTTCTGGAATCTGGTGCCTGGGAAAATCAAAAGCCTTAATCCATGAAGAAATTAAAATAACCTTCATACAGCTTCAACTTCAAAGCAAAGCAATACCTACTCATTATTAAACATTCAATGTAGGTACTTACCTATACTGCACATTTCATTATTTTGTGATGTGGACGCAACAAATCGCAGAGTGGAATGAAAAACCCAACAAACTAGTGTATACGGTCTGTTATTTTTCTTTCAGCGGCGATACTTCATCGAACAATCTCGAAGCAGTAAAATAAACAGAACATTCGAACAGATCGCGCAGTCCAACAATAATAAACCCGCTAGCTCATCGGTGCATTAGAAAATTGCTCTTCATTCGTCGAGTGGCCGGGGGCTAATTCATACAACTGAATGGTATAACTCTTGCTGAAATATTACTTTCATTTATAGTGAATGAATTGTCTGAGCAGTGGGCAGTGCTTTTGTTAAGGGTCTGCGACGGATATCACTAAATTCGAATCGAATGTTTGTTATCAAATAATACCTACTCATGTTTTATTTTTAAGGTTTCAAAGCGAATATGTCCACGTAAATAATTACGTAATTAATTCGTCTTTAATCTTCGCAAGTACGATCATGTGTCCGCACACCGATCGCTGCTAAAATGGTTGCCCATTCGGCAGCGCAGAAGTATGCGGGCCTTGACCACTCTATTTTCTCTATTAAGCTCCCCTAACGCTCCCTCATATCTCACTTCGCATTTCCAATACTTATCTTCCTCTCATGACAAAATTCTTCGTTCCTCTTCTAACCGTCTTCTTAGCTGTCCCTCTCATCACTCTGATACCATG
This sequence comes from Agriphila tristella, assembly GCA_928269145.1. Classification (NCBI taxonomy): domain Eukaryota; kingdom Metazoa; phylum Arthropoda; class Insecta; order Lepidoptera; family Crambidae; genus Agriphila; species Agriphila tristella. Next base: position 34,552,377 of record OV743433.1, on the reverse strand, counting down.
CACTCTTCTTTCTTCGTCTATCCTATTTCGCTGTGGAACGCGCTCCCCGTTGACATCAGAATGTCCACCAATCGGTACGCGTTTAAGACTAAGTTGCGCAAATTCCTCACGGAGCAAGCAGATCGTTCTTAAATATTGATATTCGTTGATAACTTTTATATATAATTATATATGCTTATATATATATATATGTACATATATATTATATTAATAATTATTTATATACTATATTTGTATTTTTGTCAGTATGTATGTTATAATATGTTTTATTTATAGTAAGTACTTATTTTATTTCTTACTTTTTCTTATTTACTCTGGTTGTGCACCCTACCACACAAAGTCTCCACATCACCCTAAGGTTGACTGGTAGAGAATGCCTAAGGCATTAAGTCCGCCATTGTACTATTGTGCATCAAGAATTAAATAAATAAATAAATAAATAAATAAGCCACTTGAACCACACCTCGAGCAAATCAAACATATTAAAGATCCAAAAGAGACCAGTCAAGAGATTTGTCAGAAAATTACCGATTTTTAGCGAATTTTAAGTTTACGTTTACGCTGTACCAAAAATACCGTAATGCGATAGAATGCATTGCCAATAATTACTATAATCCGACATAACAGCCACTCACATCGAATAACTGACGAACCAATAACAGTAATTCCTACAAAACAGAATCGCAAATGAAAATTTTCACATATTTAACCCTTTCCCACCTAACAATGGATGAATAGATTTCAATTTACGGTTGAGTAATGGTCAGGATTTAACAATAAGAATCCTTTTATATCCCCCTAATACATCTTTTGGGAATCCTCAAGATTCACAAGGAGCTTCTGAAAATCCTAAATTTTTCATTCTTTAAAAGGTTCCTATAAATAATTTCGGTAAACAAATGACGAACGTTTGTAAGCCAGTCGCAGCGGTTGCTCAAATATGACACATAACTTAAAGCGATAGGACATAAAACTAGTTTGTGTGTGGAGTTCGTAAGGTGTAATGTACAGAAAAGATAGTATGTTATCGCTCGCAAGACGGGAATAAATCATAATGTAGTATACAAGGCGGACCCATTTGTGGCTTGTTATGTTATTGTGGGAGCTATAAACGCGAACACCAACCCTCATTTGTTTTAATTACAGTGTGCGTACTGTCAATTTATCTAGACTGTGATAAAACATAGTCAGTTCCCGTGTATTGATTAACGCGATTAAAAAATGATTTTGATGTATTTTTATGCGCTGACGACGCATTTAAGGGTACTTTTTAGGGTTCCGTAGCCAAAATGGCAAAAAACGGAACCCTTATAGATTTATCATGTCTGTCTGTCCGTCCGTATGTCACAGCCATTTTATTCCGAAAGTATTAGGATTACACAGTTGAAACTTAGTAGGTAGATGTATTCTGTTAACCGCTTAACGAATTTAATACAAAAATAAAAAGAAATAAAAGATTAAGGGGGGCTCCCCATACATGGAACTGAATCTGAAAAAAAAATTTTTGTTCAATCCAATACGTGCGGGGTATCTACCGATAGGTCTTTCAAAATTACATTGAGGTTTCTAAGATGATTTTTTTTCAAAGGCAACCGTTTCAAAGATAAACGCTGCCAAAGTGGTAAAATGGGTGTGTGTGTGTGTCCCCCCCCCCCTCTAACTTTTGAAATAAGAGAGTGAAAAATAAAAAAATATATTTATGCTGTAGTTCTTATAAACACTTTCAACGAAAATTGGTTTGAACGAGATAAAATAATTAGTTTTTGAGATATAGCATATTTTCCAAAACCGCAAATATAACTTTGTCATTCATACCAACACTGTGAAAAACAAAGTTATTTTTGCAGACGAAAAATAATAGTGGTATTAAATATCGTATGGTATAAGGTAACTACGGAACCCTACGGCGCGTGGCCCACCACGCACTTGGCCAGTTTTTTTTTTTCTTTTAAAAAGCATACAAAAGAGTTTTCTTGCTGAAAATAATAATTACATAGGGCATTAAAAGTTATTACTGGTATTAATATGTAGTACTCGTGAAAGTCAAGACTTTCTGTCTGTTTAATAATGCGTACCTATATTTATTTTATAGGTAAGTTATAAATAAGGTAATTTTTACACTGACTGATCTTTCATAAAAAAATACTGAATTTTCAAAAAATACTTAATTATTTTCATCATACCTTGTCTTGATGAATTTTACAAGAATTAATAGTACCAATTTACATAATTTAGAAAAGTTATTTAGAATGCATTATATCCAACAACCTACCTAACTTTTTACTTCAATATAAAGCTATCGTTTTTTTTAAATCTGGTAACCCTATAAGTATAACTCACAGTTTCTCAACATTTTTGTTTAAAACTCTCATTCTTTCAGTGAATTTATCACTGCCAATTTCGCGAGGCAATTTGTCAATGTTGATTTGAAAATCGAGATGAATTTTCAGACATTTAACATTCAGCAATTCAAAAAGTTTAAAAATAACTGACCAAGATATTTGTATGGGTAATTAAAAATGTTTTTGTTTTATTTCACTTCGTTTATGTTTCAGAAGTACCATGGGCAACAGCGTCGCTTAACCACTCCTAAATTTAAAATCGCTTGCACGCCGCGCCGTCACTACATACGTTTAGTTCGTGTAGGGGCGATACGCGGGCACACAAAATTCGTTGTTAACATAGTACATATCGGCAGCAAAGTATATAACCCTTAATGATTAATTCACTATAACTAGGAGATTATACTTAAACATGCTAATAACCCCGCTTGCTCGTGGTCATACTAGTTTGTCATACCAGTATGACCACGATAATATACATGTCCTCGTGGTTATACTATCGTTTTTTCACATCCTGTTAGGAAAATAAATGTCAGACTATCACTACATAGTACAAAAGACGGAAGTCGCGTTGCTCTAAGGTACGAACCAAAGGCACAGAATAACTAATATAGTACAAAGTACTAACAGTACAAAGTACAGAAGCAGCAGGCCGCATAGTAATTTAAATAAATAGCAACTTTTGCTACGACACAATAAAGTGCAATTCAGGTCGCGCAATGGCCTGCAGTACAGTTTATATTCACCTTGTAGTTGCCCCTCTTTCTATCGCGTGCTCTTTTTAACTTTTCTAATGACGCAACGTTAAGGTTGTCTTCTTTAAAATGAACTGCGTAGCGTATATCATAATGTGAAAAACGACAATTTTTTATTGGTTTTTTGTTTCTGACATCCGTACAAGGCACAGTAATGTCGATTCGACATTGTTACTATTATAAAGAGGCAATACCTACGCAGCTCGCAGGCAGTAAGATGCCGCGCTTGTACGGCGGCGGGCGTGTGGCGGCCCTTTGCTCACTTGTTCGTTCGCACGAACGGCTAGCGGTAGGTGCTTATCGCACGACCTTGAGCGAGTGAAGGAGGCCTGCCAAAGTCGCTTCCCGCTGTCTGTCCCTATGTATGCTTAGATCTTTAAAACTACGCAAAGGATTTTGATGCGGTTTTTTAATTGATAGAGTGATTCAATAGGAAGGTTTATGTGTAAACATGGTGTCAAATTCTACATTACAGCGAAGCGAAGCAAGGGCGGGTCGCTTGTAAGAAATAAATATAAAAAACTAGAAGGATTTAGACAGAATTTACTTATTTCTAATAATGTTAGTTAGGAGGTATTGCCACTTTGCCATGGCACATATGCCATGTATGCTTTAACTTTACAAATATTAATTTAAATGAAAATAGCATTTTTTTATTTAAAGGAAAGCTTAGCTTAGACCTCTAGTATTTAAATTACAAAGTTTCTTGAAACTCATCATTTAATTTAATAGCTCAAAAATTTTCACTGTTTACATGAGAGTCTCAATTTTTTTTTAAGAACTTAGTTTTTTTCAATCGTGATATTTCTATCGTAATAATAATGTACGTAGACACGCTGAAAACGAAGATTTCAAACTATCAGTGCGAGCTAGGATTAGATCTTGATTTAGGCTTAATCTGTGACCTAAGCATACTGTCTAGGTCTTGTAGGGATAACGTGCCAAGTATAAATCAAAGGATTAAGCTTGTGTACCACTGACGACATATTTTGTGTGGCAGTTGCAGTGTAGTCGCAGCCATTATACACCCTTAATTTTTGAGTATAGGTACTTATCTTAAAATAAAAACTTTTTTAAAACGGACTAAATTATTAAAAAAAATCGGACTAAAACATTAAAACGGACTAGTAAAAACAGACTAAAAAGTATAAAAATTTTTTTTCTGTAAATATTTAAAACCAAATACCTACAGAAAAAAATTTGTAAAATTTATCATTCATTATTGTCTTTAGCATGCGCCCCACGTTTTTAGGTTTGAAATATAAATAAATACCAATACAAGAATTGCTCGTTTAATGGTATAAGATTAACAGTATATCAATTTGCTTGCAGACTTCAAATCAAATCAAATCAAATCAAATCATTTATTAGTTCATAAGCATGGGTATTACAAGATGTCATATAAAAATAAAATAAAAAGGTACAGCCATGTTTCACCTTAAGGTATACGAACATTGAACATAATTTTTATTATTATTATTATTACTTAGTCATTAATATTCATTAGATTCATCAAATTACATTAGTCATTTCTTAAAGAATATATAAGAGAATAAAGAAGCAAGTAGATGTCAGTATTGAAGTAGGTATCTATTTTTAACATTGGCTAACATAGCATGCGTTATCTATATATATAAAATTCAAAGTCCTGACTGAGTGAGATATCAACGCACAGCCCAAACCGCTGAACCTAGAGACTTGAAATTTTGCACACAGATACTTTATACAGTGTAGGCATCCACTAAGGAAGGATTTTTGAAAATTCCATCCCTAAGGGGATGAAATAAGGGATGAAAGTTTGTATGAAAGTCCCTCAGTTTTGAAGCTAGGATCTTCAAATTTTGTGTTTAGGCTGATGATTGAAAATAAATAAATACGTGTCTCAGCGTTTTTCAAAATTCTACCCCCAAAAGGGTGAAAAGGGGGATGAAGTTGTGTTTAGAAGATAATCCTTCATTTTTGAAGTAGAAATCGCTAGATTTGTAATTTAGGCTTATGGATGGAAATCTAACGGAACGCATATTGTATTGGTATAATTTCAACCCCCATGGTGATGAAATGGGGGTGCAATGGGGTAAATAAACCTAAAAATCGATATGGATGTCGTTATTGGGGTTTTCTGGGATGAAGATTGCGAAAATGACATTTATTTTGAAGTCCAACACGGTCGACATGATTTAACCCCTAAAGGGGTGAAAATTGGATTTAAATTTGGTATTGAAAACAATATAAAATAGACATTACAACTTAAAACTTCGTAGGAGCATGTCTTAAAATAAATAGGCAAACATATATTTTGTGGTTTTGAAAATCAACCCCTTAGGGGGTAAATGGGCTAAGTAAACGTAGAAATCGATATGGATGTCGTTCTTGAGGTTTTATGGGATGGTGATTGCGAAAATGACATTAATTTTGAAGTCCAATTTAACCGCTAAAGGGGTGAAAATGGGGTACAAATTATATATGGAAAAATAATATAAAATAGACATTACATAGTTTACAGCTTAAAAATTCGTAGGAGCATGTCTAAAAATAAATAGGCAAACACATATTTTCTTATTTTGAAAATCATCCGTTAGGGGGTAAATGGGGTAAGTAAACATGAAAGCCGATGTGGATGTCGTTCTTGAGGTTTTATGGGATGAGGAATGCGAAAATGACATTTGTTTTGAAGTCCAACACGGTGGACATGATTCAGCCCAAGGGGACGGGGACGGACACGGGAACAGGAACGGGAACGGGGGCGGGGACGGAAACGGGAAAGAGTAAAGAAACGGGAACGTGATACTCTTAATATCTCTGGACCTAATTCTGATTATTGTAATAAACTAGCTTCCGCCCGCGACTTCGTCCGCGTGGATATTAGAGAAAATCCTTAGGGAACCTTCAACCAGGATCCGACCAACCGTTTTATACGCGATTACGCGGGTCCCCACCAAGCGCGCAGCCTCGTGCGAGGCCTGTCACACGTCGCAAATGTTTTGCCTCGCGAGGCAGCGCGCTTGGTGGGGACCCGCCTAATCGCGTATAAAACGGTTGGTCGGATCCTGGTTGAAGGTTCCCTAAGGATTTTCTCTAATATCCACGCGGACGAAGTCGCGGGCGGAAGCTAGTTAATTATATTTTGTCTTCGAAAAAAGATCGTATGTCATAATAAGCTTTTTCCGCAAGAAAGCCATTGAGCGCACTTTTAAACCTGTCATTGTTTTTAATAGATCTGATATTTAACGGAATTTTATTGTAGATTTTAGGTGCCATGCAATTTATACTCATTCTTCGGAGAAGGGTCTTACATCCATGATTTACTTTAAGTGTGCCTTCACGACGACTTCCGATAAGATTCATCTCAAAATGGGTTGGATTATTTCGGACAAAGTTAGCAATTTCGCATATATACATGGACGGCAGAGTGAGAATTTTATATTTGCGGAAATACGGTTCACATGAATCATCTTGCTTTAGGCCGAACATGGATCTAAGACACTTTTTTTGAGCTTTGAAGACACTTTGCTTGTCAGTCGTGTTAGCCCAAAACATTATTCCATATCTTAGTGCTGATGCAACATATCCGTGGTAGGCTGTCAATAGTGTTTTAACATTGGAAATTCAGTCTTCTGATAAGGAGGAACCTTACCGAGATTCTCTGAAATTAAATAGATATAAGTATAGCCAAAACACTCGCCATAACGCGGTAATAAAATTATTACTGCCCCGGTAGAAATATGTGAGAACTTCAATAAATACTTTATCAATATCACAAATAACTCAGATCATGACAGTTCCTCTAAGCACTCTGAAATTTTGAGTAAAATAGCTATCTCCCACAAAGTATGTACATTGTAGCGTGGTTTTTTCGCTGTTTTGTCGATTTTCCTTAAAGGGGAAGTTTTGTTGGTAGTTTGTTTCCATTAATGATAAAATTTATTTTTTGGCAGTATGCCTCATGTCCTTTTCCTTATTTCCGTAAAAAGTCCGTTCAAAATTCGCGGCATCGACTTAGGCCTATACCCAGCAGTGGGTGTCGTGTGGCTGATATGATGATGATGATGATCTGTATCGTAAGGGTGCCGACACATTTTGTAGTCGGGTTGTTGATATTTTTTTTGGCAATTTTACCATAGTCATGAATAGTAATTTTGGCATAGACAAATTAAGATACGTCTATTCCATCGATTGACAGTCTAAATTTTTAAAATTATTTTAAAGTAGTACAGGGAAGTCGAGCGTGTCTCGTTAGTCATGGCTTGTCAAGTATCACACGATAAGATCATGGGCTTGTCCAACATCGCTCGCTTAAGAAGCAAGTGCCCATCAAGCATTTTTTCAGGACAATAAAATAGGACTGACAAGCCGATGCAATGTGAAAACTGACACGGGGGTTTGATTTATTTAAAAGGGGGAGCTTTAGTAAAGAAATTACAGAATAGAGTATAACATATGGTCAACCTTAGTAATGGTCAACCTTAATAGATCTTTTAGGTCGCAGTGACTACAGCTTCATCTTGAGCTGCATAGCCCCTAAAACTCAATGGTCAACCTCAACACGATCACATACATTTTTCTACTGGAATATTTTTTTTTTTAGTTAGTTTGAGTATGTAACTGTAGAGTCAATTATTATATATTTTATATCAGTTTTTTTTTTTAATTTGGCATTTGTATAACTCAACAGTCGAGTCAGTATAAGTTTTGGTTCTTTTAATTTTAAAATTGATGTCAGGGGTGACAAGCATTTACTTGGGCTTGTTATGAATTGCTTTTTACAAAGTAGGTTTGTTTTGGCGATGGAGCAGTGTGGTTTGGACGTGGGCGTCCAGAGAATTCCCTGCGTGAATTCTTGCGTGGCGGGGGACTACTGTAGCGTGGTTTTTTTGCTGTTTTGTCGATTTCCCTTAAAGGGGAAGTTTTGTTGGTAGTTTGTTTCCATTAATGATAAAATTTATTTTTTGGCAGTATGCCTCATGTCCTTTTCCTTATTTCCGTAAAAAGTCCGTTCAAAATTCGCGGCATCGACTTATAAAAAAAAAAAAAAAAAAAGAAAGATTAAGATCGTATTTCTTATGGTCGTCCTTCGCCCACTTCAGGGGCCTTTGCGATGAGCCCTTATCGCAAGGATTTTTATTCAATTGTTTACCTTTCATACTAGATCCCAAAGGTTAGTGTGAAAGCAGGCCTTAAGCAGTCGTGTTTAAGGCCTGCTTTTGAACTGAAATGGTATTTTTTTTTGTCCGTAATGTCGTAGGTTGTTTGACCGTGTTTGCGGGAAGTCCGATCCGATTGAAGTCGCTTTCGGCGGCGCGATGTCAGTCCAGTCCACGCGCATCGACGAGTGATCAAGTGTAGGAAGTCGGAATGCGTCGTGATGGCGCGAGACTTGGAACGCAGCGAATATCAGCTGTGATTCATTGATATGATACAAAATTTTTCGGTTGGAAGGAATTTGATTTTATAACGCTGTTAAAGTTATTGGATTCGTAATTGTTCCTGATTTAAATAATATCTTGCAGCTATTCATTGTAATTTTCGTCGGCACAATAGAATTTCGCCAAGAGGGTTTTGGCTAATAAAAGCCGCCGAGAAGAGTTCTAATTCGTGTCGTGATATCCGATCGAAGGAGGAATACTGATTGACCGGATTCTAAACCATATAAAATATATTGTTATCAAGGAGCCGCAGGTGAAGAGTGGCGTACGTATCCAGCCACGAGACAACCACTGCTCTGTCGTCCATTCAAACCCAGTTAAGCGGAAAAAGTTGAAATAAACCGGACTTTGGTTTCTCACCCACGGCTCCGAGGCATAATTAATAGAAAGCAGCCATCGAAGCGTTTCTCTACTAAACAGACTCGCTGCGAGATATTCTAATAGGTACCAGTTAACTCTCAAATCTTTTTAACCCTTAAACTAACCGAAGTATAAGAATCCAGCTATCCGTACTTCGAGTACCAACCTACGAGCTAGATTTATGTTAGATTAATTACCACATTTCTGATATTCGAGGGCAGGCAATTCTTACCCACATAACGCTCTGCGAGTAGTTTTAAGTTTAACCTTTTAAAATAACCCCTTGGGAAAAAGATTAGATTCATAGCTTCGTTTTTCTTCGTGTCCAATCACCGAGTAAATTGGCAGATCTGCGATTACAACGTTTGATGTTTAGTATTGTATAGAATCAACCGTATTTCAATAAAACTGTAGTTTGCTGTAGACTGTACGTTAAGTGTTTATTTATTTCCCCTTGAGTTGTCATTAAGGTGAGTCATTCGCATGAGTTTATTTATTACTTACTGTTTCTTAAGCCAAAAGGCAATAAGAGAGAGAAAAAGACATAACAATTGGCGCCCGAACCTATGTAGACATAAGGATTGCCTGAAATAAATTATTTACTACAATTTTTGTGTTTCTGTTTTTTTTTGTTGGTCAAGTAACTTTATTAAGCTCAACAGGAAACCCGCGGATATCAGAGATGTGGAGTTATTTTAGTGGCATGATTATTACATTACCTATGTTTTTATATTGAGTTAAAATACTGAGATTTATTCATTCATTATATTTGTCCAAGACTGTATATGCATTTTCTACAAGAAGGATTGCCAAATTGTAATTTTGTTAGCTTGTGGGATATCAGATACATAAAAATCTTCTTTTTTTTTAACTAGAAAATCAGCTCTGTATTTTTAGGGTTGTCAGAGGATAGCCTGTGTTTAAAATAATTGATACATTGATTTAAAAGACAAGACTTTATTAATTCATTTTTTTTACATTGAGAGTTGAGTATTGGTACCTTTTTAGGGTCACTTGCTTTACAGAATAATATTGGTAGTAAAGTAACAGCTTGTTAATATATAGGATTTCTTAAATATAGTAAAAAAGGGGTATTGTTTTGGCTGGAATTGCTTAACAATACACTTTTCAGATTTAGAAAGTAAATTAATTACTAGTTAATTGAAATTAAATATACCTACTTACTTTTTTCCACTAACTTAGTTTGACAATTTCAATTTTAAACATAGTTGGTGAATAGATAGTACATAGTTAGTAGGGACTTCAAGTGGGCTTGAATTGCACTAGTTTCTTGCCAGTTTCTTAAATATACCATATACCTATATTTACTTTCTTCTCTTCTCCTTCCTCATTACAAGATGGAGGAGGAGCGACCTATAAAGTTTCATTTATTACATAAAGATGAGTTGGAGTATGAAGCTAAAATTCGGGGCGTTGAGCCAGCGGGTAAGGTTACAGATCTTCGAGCCCAGTTAAGAAAACTAAGCAGAGAGCTTCCATCAGATGAAATAGCTGAAGTGGACCTTGATATTGTATCTGAATGTGCTATAATTATGGATAAATTAGCTTACTTAGACAATTTGATATTGGGGGCTGCCAAGCCGGGGTGCTCACTCAAATCTCTGAACCGGGTGGAAGCGGTAGCTCATCACCTGTTTCATAGGCTTAGTCGCTTAAATCCTACGGCTGAATCGACGGTCACATATGATCAACTGCATAGTATGCGGGAAAATTTAGACCGTATCTTGCATAAACTGGATAATATAATGTATAACTTCAAGAGTGGATTGTCGCAGAGACAGCCCTCTATACAACCAGCACAGGTATTGGATGAGCCCGCCGGTGATGTAAACCACTCGCCTCCTGGCAGCCCTATCAAAGCGATGAAAAGTAATGAGTCCGCTTCGGCTATACATAAACTTGGGATTAGTTTTAATGGTAATACATGTGTGAAGGCTTTTTTACAGAGATTAGATGAACTCTGTCGCTCCCGTAATATTTCTGAGAGCAGACTGTTCAATTCAGCCGCTGAACTTTTTACAGATGAAGCTCTTTGCTGGTACCGGGGCAATCATACCGAAGTAAATAATTGGGGCGAATTAAGGTCCCTGTTATTGGAAGAATATCTGCCTACAGATTATGACCATAGATTAATGCAGGAAATTAGGGCTCGCACTCAGGGATCTGATGAAAGCATAGTAAATTACCTTAGTATTATGCAAAATTATTTTATTCGTTTATCTAAACCACTATCGGAGGAAGATAAATTAAATATTGTCTTATATAACATTAGGCCTTGTTACACTTCTCAGCTAGCACTGTATCCAGCAGACTCTTGGGTTGATTTGAAACGCAAATGCAGGCTTATTGAGATGGCTAAAGATAGGACGAATAACTTTGCTGATCCTCCGAAATCAAGCACATCTTCTTTGGCTCCGGATCTCTGCTACAGATACAGCCGCCCGGCGCCAAAGGTAGCCGCAGTTCAGGCCCCGAATGCAGACTTCTGCGTGCGCTGTAGGGTGGCAGGGCATACGTTGAGGAGTTGCAAAGCGCCTTTCCGAGTCGTTTGTTATAAATGTGGCGAAAAAGATGTAACTGCGAGGACTTGTTTGAATTGTCGTAAGGCCACCGATAAGCTTGTATCTGCGCCAAAAAACGCGCAGGCGTGAGCCGGCGGCGGTGGGCGAAAACATCAGCGCAAGAGTGGACACATTGGCTGAAATTCCTGAAAGATTTTTATTATGAAAATGGGAAAAATAACACGTCAATGTCAGGTGCCATTTCCAAACGTCAGTGTCAATGTCACTCGTCGCCGACTCACGTATGTCAAAATAGGGATACCAGACCCTACTTAAAAATTACCATTTATGATATAAATTTTAGAGCTTTGCTGGATTCGGGATCTGAAATTTCTATAATTGGCGGAAACGCTATCAAATATTTTACTGATTTGGGCACTCTCCACAAATCTACCGATTTAGATATAATTAAAACCGCTAACGGTTCAGCTTCACCTGTTACTGGGTATATGTTTTTACCAGTCACAGTAGACGAGCGGACCGCTATTATAAAATTTTACGTAATTCCAGGAGTCTCCACTGAATTGTTGTTGGGTATAAATTTTTGGAAAGAATTTCAAATAGCGCCAGATGTTTTGTCACTGTTGAAGGATAGTGAGTTCTTACCGGGTAATCAGCATGTCAGTGCGATAACTACGACGGACAAAATTTTGATCGATTTCGAGTCACTGTCGGAGTTCGAACGCGAACAGGCAAATAAGGTTATTCGCGAGTTTGAAAGTATTTCAGATGAGAAAAAAGGGCTTGGTAGGACGCACTTAGTAACGCACAAAATAGACACAGGTGATCATCCGCCAATTAAACAGCGCTACTACCCGATGTCTCCGGATAGGTTGGCAGAACTGAACAAACATCTAGATCAAATGCTGGCGGAAGATGTGGTGGAACCTAGCAACAGTGCTTGGAATAATCCCGTCACTTTAGTGCGGAAGGCAGACGGAACGACTCGCTTTTGCTTGGATAGCCGAAAACTCAATGCCGTTTCTAAACACGATGCTTATCCTCTACCTTACGTGACTAATATACTAGACCAACTAAAGAACGCGAAATACATCTCGACAATAGATCTAAAATCGGCTTATTGGCAAATTCCGCTAGATGGCGTCGAGAGCCGTGAAAAGACCGCATTCACAGTGCCTTCACGCGGCCTGTATCATTTTAAAGTTATGTGCTTTGGGTTGACATCAGCACCGGCCACTCAGCAGCGATTGATGGACCGGATTTTGGGGCCTGAATTCGCGAATAATGTAAGCTGTTATTTGGACGACATTATATTAACTAGCTCAACTTTGACGGAACATCTGGAGTTATTGCGGAAAGTGTATAATAAATTGAAAGATGCAAACTTAACTATTAACCTAGGGAAATGCCAATTTTTTAGGAGGCAGCTAAAGTATCTTGGGCACGTGGTCGATGAATATGGCTTGCGCACCGACCCGGATAAGGTGAGGGCGATAGTAGATTTTCCCACCCCTACTTGCAGAAAGGACGTTAAACGCTTCCTAGGTACGGCATCCTACTACAGGCGGTTTATTAAAAATTTCAGTAACCGGGCGGGGCCGTTAAACGCGCTGACGTCAACACGTAAGGGTGCCCCTCCGTTCAGCTGGTCGCCGGAGGCAGAACGTGCATTCGCGGACCTCAAGTTAGCACTGACCAATGCTCCTCTTAACATGTCCAGATTTCACGAAAGAGTTTACCGTTCACTGTGACGCGTCCAATTACGGAATAGGAGGTACACTTACGCAGGTGATCGATGGCGAGGAGCACCCGGTTGCGTATTTTAGCCGTTCTCTTGCGCCCGCCGAACGCAATTACTCCGCGACCGAACGCGAGGCATTGGCGGTCGTATTAACTGTTGAACATTTCCGCCCGTATCTGGAAAGTGACAGGCCGTTCCGCATAATTACGGATCACGCAAGCTTGAAATGGTTTTTAAATCTTAAAAGTCCTGCCGGGCGGTTGGCAAGATGGGGTTGTAGGTTGTCTCCATATAATTTTACTATCGAACACCGCAGTGGTTCGCAAAATATTGTACCTGACGCCCTCTCGCGATCTATGCCTGTGGGGTCTATAGATATATCACAAATAGAAGACCCTTGGTATCTAAATATTATTAAACGTTGTACTGAAAAGCCGCGGGCTTGTCCTAATTTTCAGCTCGTAGATGGTAGGCTTTATCGTTTTACTAAATCCAACAACAAACTGAGTGGAGATTTCCAATGGAAGGAGGTAGTGCCCAAAGAACTGAGAGAAACTATTATCCAGGAAAATCATTCTAAACCTACCGCGGCACACCTAGGCGTCGCTAAAACCTATCAACGCTTAAAATTGAGATATTTTTGGCCTGGTATGTACCAGGATACAGCCGAATTCATTAAAAAGTGTTCTACTTGTAACGCTTATAAACATAGCTCGCAAGCAACGCCAGGCTTTATGGGAGAACCCAAAGTCTGCTGTCGCCCCTTTCAATGTTTGAGTATCGATTTATGTGGACCCTATCCGTTATCGAGGCAGCAAAACACGTATTTATTAGTGGTGGTTTGTTGTTTTTCAAAATATGTTATGTTGTTTCCGTTGCGAAGAGCGACAGGGAAGGTTATTGCGCAGCGTCTCGAAGATCACGTATTTTTAGTTCACGGCATTCCGCAAACCGTGATCTCAGATAACGGTTCACAATTTGTAAGTCATGAGTTGCAAGCGCTTTATACAAAATACAACATACCCCAGATACACCTGGGGCCAGTATACTGCCCTCAGGTAAATCCAGTCGAACGTTATAATCGTACCGTGATTACGGCGATCTCATCGTTTGTGGACAACGATCATAGGACGTGGGACGTTAATATACATAAAATCCAATTCGCAATGAACACCTCGATGAACGAATCCACATCTTATACGCCATTTATGCTAGTTCACGGTCGCGAAGCTATAGCCGACGGCAAAATTTATAATGATTTTAAAGATGTCAATGAGTTAGTCTGCGCGCCTAGAGATGCTTATGTCTCGAAATTAGGTTACCTCAAAGATATATATAAAACAGTCCAAGAATCACTTATTAAGGCTCACAGTCGTAACATTAAATATTATAATCGAAAACGTCGAGATGTGTCTTTCGACGTTGGCGATTACGTCTGGAAAAGAACTTATAAACAGAGCGCCGCGAATAAATACTTCGCTGCGAAACTGGCACCAAAATATGAGCGTTGCCGTGTAGTTAGGAAGCTTTCGCCCCTGGTATATGAGCTAGAGGACGAGAGGGGTAAATTTATAGGCAAATGGCACGTGAAAGACTTCAAATCCATAGACGCGGGGAGTGATTAGGGTTTCGTCAGGTTTCGTACGAACAGTGTTGCCAGTGTCGTGCGGTGCCTTATGATTTTAACGTGAAAGCGCTGCGCTACAAATTATATTATCATTTTTATTTTTATTTCTTTTTCTTTAAACACCGTGTGTGGGCGGTGCAAGAATACTCACACCGCAGTACTTCACTCTCTGCGTGTCGTAAGAGCCGACTTACGGGAGTAAAAGCGCCATTTACCATCTTGTCCGCGTATTACGTAGCCGGGGTCTACCTCTGTGGTGCGGATTTCAAACGGCCACAAAGGGCAGTTTACCTACATTACCTGCGTACTTCATGGATTTCGGTTGCTGCATTATCATTAGTATTATTACGGTGCTACCCTGTGGTACGGATTTAAACGACCATTGGGCATTTATAGCGCCAACTACCATTTTACATAACATAAATACTATAGTACGATTTTTCTTCAATTTTACCTGATTAATAGGCTCTGGTTTCATTACAGTGCGACCCTACGGCGCGGATTTCAAACGGTCGTGGGTGGTGCTTGAATGATATACCATTTTACTTACGCCTTGCGCGGTCTATCTTGTAGTGCGGATTCAAACGACTACAAGGCAGCACTAGCGCCATCTTACATCTTACTACGTACTACGCGTATCTATTTGGTTGCTTTATTGTGTATGTGATCCGGGTGTTTGTGTTGGGGTTTCTCTAGTTTGATGTTTTTCTTTTATGTCAGTCTTACCTGGAGGCTTGAAGGGAATTAGACTGGGGTAATTTAAGAAAAAAAAATATATAAAGATTGGCATATTTATCATATTCTATCTGTATCGCGGACTATCTCCCGGATTATATCCCGGACGTCAGCCTGTACGAGATTAGTATGGCTCTCAAACAGCTGAAAAACAACAAGGCGGCGGGTGACGATGGAATCACTACAGAACTTCTGAGAGCGGGCGGTAAGCCGATACTCAAAGTCCTCCAGAAGCTCTTTAATTCCGTCATCGTCCAGGGCAGAACGCCAAAGACATGGAACATAAGTGAGGTGATCTTGTTCTTTAAAAAGGGTGACAAGTCCCTCTTAAAGAACTATAGACCCATCTCGCTTCTGAGTCATGTCTATAAGTTGTTTTCGAGAGTCCTTACGAATCGTCTCGCTCGCAAGTTCGACGACTTCCAACCTCCCGAACAAGCCGGGTTCCGAAAAGGCTTTAGCACCATAGACCACATCCATACGCTGCGGCAGGTTATACAGAAGACCGAGGAGTATAATGAGCCACTTTGCTTGGCGTTCGTGGACTATGAGAAAGCCTTTGATTCGATTGAAACCTGGGCGGTGCTGCAGTCTCTCCAAAGGTGCCAAGTGGACTATAGGTATATCGAGGTGTTGAGGTACTTATACCAAAATGCCACCATGACGATCCGAGTACAGAACCAGAACACAAATCCTATCCAACTGCAGCGTGGTGTGAGACAGGGAGACGTTATTTCTCCGAAACTGTTCACAGCTGCGTTGGAGGACATCTTTAAGCTCTTGGACTGGAAAGGACTCGGCATCAACATTAATGGCGAGTACCTAACACACCTTCGTTTTGCCGATGATATAGTCCTTATGGCTGAGACCATGGAAGACCTGAACACAATGCTCGAAGATCTCCGTAGTGCTTCCCAAAGAGTGGGTCTTAGGATGAACATGGAAAAGACGAAAATTATGTCAAATGCCCATGTTGTACCCTCTCCAGTTCATGTTGGGAACACTACACTTGAAGTTGTTGACCATTACGTATACCTAGGACAGGCAGTCCAGTTAGGTAGGTCCAACTTCGAGAAAGAGATCTCTCGCCGAATCCAGCTCGGGTGGGCAGCATTCGGGAAGCTTCGAAAAATCTTCGCGTCCGACTTACCTCAGTGTCTCAAGACGAAAGTCTATGAACAGTGTGTGTTGCCAGTGATGACTTACGGCAGTGAAACGTGGCCGCTAACTATGGGTCTCATAAGGAGGCTCAAGGTCGCTCAGCGTGCAATGGAGAGAGCCATGCTCGGCGTTTCCCTACGTGATCAAATCAGAAACGAGGAGATCCGCAGGAGAACTAAAGTAACCGACATCGCTCGAAGGATTGCTCAGCTGAAGTGGCAATGGGCGGGACACATAGCGAGAAGAACCGATGGCCGTTGGGGCAGAAAGGTTCTGGAATGGCGACCGCGCACCGGACGACGCTCCGTGGGTAGGCCCCCGACAAGGTGGACCGACGATCTGGTGAAGGTCGCGGAAAGCCAGTGGATGCAGGCAGCGCAGGACCGATCGTCGTGGAGATCCTTAGGGGAGGCCTATACCCAGCAGTGGGTGTCGTGTGGCTGATATGATGATGATGATGATCTGTATCGTAAGGGTGCCGACACATTTTGTAGTCGGGTTGTTGATATTTTTTTTGGCAATTTTACCATAGTCATGAATAGTAATTTTGGCATAGACAAATTAAGATACGTCTATTCCATCGATTGACAGTCTAAATTTTTAAAATTATTTTAAAGTAGTACAGGGAAGTCGAGCGTGTCTCGTTAGTCATGGCTTGTCAAGTATCACACGATAAGATCATGGGCTTGTCCAACATCGCTCGCTTAAGAAGCAAGTGCCCATCAAGCATTTTTTCAGGACAATAAAATAGGACTGACAAGCCGATGCAATGTGAAAACTGACACGGGGGTTTGATTTATTTAAAAGGGGGAGCTTTAGTAAAGAAATTACAGAATAGAGTATAACATATGGTCAACCTTAGTAATGGTCAACCTTAATAGATCTTTTAGGTCGCAGTGACTACAGCTTCATCTTGAGCTGCATAGCCCCTAAAACTCAATGGTCAACCTCAACACGATCACATACATTTTTCTACTGGAATATTTTTTTTTTTAGTTAGTTTGAGTATGTAACTGTAGAGTCAATTATTATATATTTTATATCAGTTTTTTTTTTTAATTTGGCATTTGTATAACTCAACAGTCGAGTCAGTATAAGTTTTGGTTCTTTTAATTTTAAAATTGATGTCAGGGGTGACAAGCATTTACTTGGGCTTGTTATGAATTGCTTTTTACAAAGTAGGTTTGTTTTGGCGATGGAGCAGTGTGGTTTGGACGTGGGCGTCCAGAGAATTCCCTGCGTGAATTCTTGCGTGGCGGGGGACTACTGTAGCGTGGTTTTTTTGCTGTTTTGTCGATTTCCCTTAAAGGGGAAGTTTTGTTGGTAGTTTGTTTCCATTAATGATAAAATTTATTTTTTGGCAGTATGCCTCATGTCCTTTTCCTTATTTCCGTAAAAAGTCCGTTCAAAATTCGCGGCATCGACTTATAAAAAAAAAAAAAAAAAAAGAAAGATTAAGATCGTATTTCTTATGGTCGTCCTTCGCCCACTTCAGGGGCCTTTGCGATGAGCCCTTATCGCAAGGATTTTTATTCAATTGTTTACCTTTCATACTAGATCCCAAAGGTTAGTGTGAAAGCAGGCCTTAAGCAGTCGTGTTTAAGGCCTGCTTTTGAACTGAAATGGTATTTTTTTTTGTCCGTAATGTCGTAGGTTGTTTGACCGTGTTTGCGGGAAGTCCGATCCGATTGAAGTCGCTTTCGGCGGCGCGATGTCAGTCCAGTCCACGCGCATCGACGAGTGATCAAGTGTAGGAAGTCGGAATGCGTCGTGATGGCGCGAGACTTGGAACGCAGCGAATATCAGCTGTGATTCATTGATATGATACAAAATTTTTCGGTTGGAAGGAATTTGATTTTATAACGCTGTTAAAGTTATTGGATTCGTAATTGTTCCTGATTTAAATAATATCTTGCAGCTATTCATTGTAATTTTCGTCGGCACAATAGAATTTCGCCAAGAGGGTTTTGGCTAATAAAAGCCGCCGAGAAGAGTTCTAATTCGTGTCGTGATATCCGATCGAAGGAGGAATACTGATTGACCGGATTCTAAACCATATAAAATATATTGTTATCAAGGAGCCGCAGGTGAAGAGTGGCGTACGTATCCAGCCACGAGACAACCACTGCTCTGTCGTCCATTCAAACCCAGTTAAGCGGAAAAAGTTGAAATAAACCGGACTTTGGTTTCTCACCCACGGCTCCGAGGCATAATTAATAGAAAGCAGCCATCGAAGCGTTTCTCTACTAAACAGACTCGCTGCGAGATATTCTAATAGGTACCAGTTAACTCTCAAATCTTTTTAACCCTTAAACTAACCGAAGTATAAGAATCCAGCTATCCGTACTTCGAGTACCAACCTACGAGCTAGATTTATGTTAGATTAATTACCACATTTCTGATATTCGAGGGCAGGCAATTCTTACCCACATAACGCTCTGCGAGTAGTTTTAAGTTTAACCTTTTAAAATAACCCCTTGGGAAAAAGATTAGATTCATAGCTTCGTTTTTCTTCGTGTCCAATCACCGAGTAAATTGGCAGATCTGCGATTACAACGTTTGATGTTTAGTATTGTATAGAATCAACCGTATTTCAATAAAACTGTAGTTTGCTGTAGACTGTACGTTAAGTGTTTATTTATTTCCCCTTGAGTTGTCATTAAGGTGAGTCATTCGCATGAGTTTATTTATTACTTACTGTTTCTTAAGCCAAAAGGCAATAAGAGAGAGAAAAAGACATAACAACATAAGCCCAGTTAATGAGAATGATATTTATAAAATTATTAAGCAACTAAATAACACGCACGCAACAGGCTATGACAACATAAATACCTACTTAATAAAAAAAATTGCAAGTTTTATTGTGACTCCACTAGCACACATAGTAAATTTGTCATTTATTCAAGGCCATTTTCCTTCGGCTTTGAAAATCTCGTTAGTAAAGCCTTTGCACAAAAAAGGATCCTACGACGATTTAGACAATTTTAGGCCAATTACACTCATTGCAATATTAGCAAAAGTATTAGAAAAGATAATGTATGATAAATTATATTCATTCATCTCTATGCAAGGTTTATTCCAGAACGAACAATTTGGTTTCAGGAAAAACTGTTCAACGACCTTAGCATGTTTTAGTCTTGTTAAACAAGTGACCGAGCTCCTTGATAAGGGACTGAATGTGATGAGCATATTTTTGGATATGAGCAAAGCATTTGACTGCGTGTCACACACTTTGCTTATCAACAAATTGGAGAAGTATGGTGTTAGAGGAACAGCTTTAGAATGGTTTAAAAGCTACTTAACTGGCCGCAAACAGTTTGTTGAAATTAAGAGGATCGAAAATAATATGAAAAAAACTTTTTCCTCCTCTTATCTTGACAACAAATGCGGTGTCCCACAGGGCAGTATTTTGGGGCCTTTACTATTTCTTTTGTATATTAACAACCTACCGAAAGTCACTAATCAAAGAATAATTTTATATGCGGATGATACAACATTGATTATAGAAGGTAAGGATGAAACAGAAATAGAAAGTGTTGCAAATACTGAACTTCAAAAAGTGGCAAAATGGCTAGAATATAATAATCTTAATATTAACATAAATAAATCAGGATTCATAACTTATCAAACAAAAAACATGGACATGAAAGAAATTGACATTTGCATTAACAATAATAAAATAAATAAAACAGGGTCTACAAAATTTTTAGGTTTAACGATTGACAGATTTTTGAATTGGAAATCGCATATCGAAACCATTGTATCAAGGCTTGATCGATTTGTATTTGCACTTAATAGATTACGCCAAATAGCTTCTAAAAATGCAGCTCTATTATCTTATCACGGATATGTGTCATCAGTTTTGCGATATGGAATAGTTTTATGGGGTAATTCTGTGGATGCCATTAGAGCCTTTAAAAGTCAAAAAAAATGTATACGATCTGTCTGTGGTGCAGGCTATTTGGATAGTTGCAAACCTTTATTTGCTTCCTTAAGGATATTACCATTGCCTTGTCTGTATATTTTTGAAATGGGGATATATGTCAAAAGGCACTCTCACTTGTTCAAAAAGAATAAGGATTTCAATAATTACAGAGGTCGAAAAGGAGAAGATATTTTTATTCCTGCCCGAAGACTCAAATTGAATTCTAAAAACGCTTACTGCATGGCCATACGCATTTTTAATAAATTACCTGATGACATGAAATTATTGACATTCTTTAAATTTAAACGAAAACTATTTGATTTTCTACTTGCAAAATTATATTATACTGTTAATGATTATTTATCAGACAAATTTTAGTAAATATGACATATTGTAATTAAAACTCTTTTATTGACATAGGTAACGATAATTATTAGGATTTTGACATTAATGTATTTATAATTACGTATAATTAAACTGGATATTATTTTGAAATTTATTTATACTATTTGATTTGTTTGTGAAACTTTGACATACCTATAGAATATAATCAATATTGTGACATACATAAATTAATTTGCACATCGAACTACTCGATAGAATATGTTGGACTATTTATACCTAAGACCGCAATGTAACCATATTCTGGCAAATAAATGATTTTATTATTATTATTTATTATCATACTTGTTTTCTGAACTCAACGTTAATTGCAGCTCCGGACAGCAGATTAAGCGTGCGACAGCAGCACGTCCGTCCGCGTCCGCAGATTAGGAGCTTATGTCGGTCTGTTTCGATCGGACGCCACATAAGCTGCCGATTTGTCGAGATGTCCAAAGCTTAGATAACACCAATTACGCTTAAGGTGGTACCCTGATGGCCGGTATACATTTTGATTAGTAAAGTGCTTAGTGTTTAGTGTTTAGTGCACTGTTTAGTGTTTAGTGTTTAGTAGGTGATGTCCCATACTGTTTAGCATACGCTGTTTAGTACAGGCTTTGTTGATATAAACTAAACACTTAACAGTCCTGTCCAGACGTGCTTAGTGCGTGTTTAGCTGCAAGTGAGGGGTGGAGGCGGGACGTGCGGGACGCGCGGGAGGAGCTACTCGCAGAAAAAATAGAACTCGCTTCTAAACACTGTACTTCGCTCGCACTAAACACTAAACACTAATCAGAGACTGTCCGAACATGTTTTTTGCTAAACACTAAACACTAAACGAGCCACTCGCACTAAACACTAATCAAAATGTGTACCGGCCATGAGGCAAAGGAAGAACTATAGCCAATTTCCATAGATCAGGGTATGTCTGGGAGGTGATAGAAAGATTAATAATGTCCCTGATAGTATCCAAAGTGTATGGAAAAGTCTTAACGAGCATGTCCAGGCTAATTGAATCACACCCCATTGCGTTAGATTTTAAACTACGAATAATTTTAATTATTTGGTCTAAAGTTATAATTTCTAAGTGAAAAACTGAGTCGGTAAAACGATTAAATTCAAAATATGTTAAATGTGAAATACTAACATCTGAGCTGCCAGGTATATTTAAAAAGTGATTATTAATAACATTGGGATCATTAAAAAATGAAGGCAGGTCTTTGTTTTTCTGGGGCAAAATTGTATTTTTAAGGTTTGTCCATAATAATTTTGGATTTTGATTTTTGCTATTTACATTATATTTGAAATAGGCTGACTTTTCATGAAATAGTGCTTGATTTACTGTTGATTTTAGTGATTTATAATATTCATTTGAACTGTTTGGCCTACGAGTATGATAATCTGCCAAAGCCTCATCGCGCAACTTCATCATGAGCCTGACCGTGTCTGTAATCCAAGGCGAGATATGGTCCTTGACTCTGATTGTCTTTTCAGGTGCATGATGATCATACACAGCCACAACTATTTCATTAAAAATGCCTACTAAGTCATTGACACAGCCTGTTCTGGAAATGAGATCCCATCTTATACCTTGCAGGTCGTTGTTAAAATGATCAGTACAAATGTTTTTGATCGGTCTATACTTAGTAACCTGGGGGACAGGTTTTGTACGCTTGATATTGAACTCGCAAACTACAAGACAGTGACCATGGATGCAACCAACATGATCCAAAGTGATTCTTTTTATGTGTAGGTCAGTACATACTACATCAATGAGGGTTTGGCTATTTATGGTGAAATGGGTGGGTTCGGAAACTAACTGCACAAGGTTGAACGAGGATGTAAAAGTATTAAATTTGGTTATGTTTGGATCACGAGCCTGTAATAAATTAATGTTAAAATCACCCAGTAGTATAAGATGATCATAGTTAGGAATTGAACCAATTGTATCCGAAAGAGCGTCAAAAAACAAGTCAACGTTCATCCAATGTGGACGATAAGCAGTGCCGATAATAAGCTTCTTTCCGTTAAGGGTCAACGCCAGCCACATTTGCTCAACTAACTTGTGCGATGGGTCTACCGGGTGAGGCCAGGTGCGGACATTTACGTTACGCCTTATGTAAAAACCTACGCCACCCCCTCTCTCACGTCTGTCACGCGGCCGCGGGATGTGGCGTAACCGGTACCCCGGTAACGCGGGAGCCCGCCCCTCCTCCCCCTCTCTGAGCCAAGTTTCATTGATAGCTAACACGTCTAGGTCAAACCGAGTGACTGTGGCTATAAAGTTATCGTGATTAGTACCGAGGGAACCTGCATTATACAAACCAATCTTAAGAAGTTTATTTGCCATTGAAGTAGTAAGAAATTAAAATGTAATACAGGATAGCGGCCAAAGTGTATATAAGCACAGAATACATAATAGTACAAATATAAGTTGATTTGTAACTAAGTGCCAATAATCATAATGTAAAATATGCAATAGAAAATAAAAAATAATTGTTTCGTAATTAGTTTTAAATATTGTAAATAAATAGGAATTATCTGGACTTAATATAAAGGTCTCACATATTGGTGCGTTTTTGCTTTCTCGCTTATAAATAATTAAGATGGTACCATTTTTATAAAATAATCTAATGTTAATTTCAGCCTAAACGATCTCAAGCAACGGCTTCTGAGTGAAAAACACGGTTAATGTCAGAGTCCGACCGAAAGTAGTGAACCTGCTTTCCATCATCCTGGCGTGCGAAAATCCGTCCCTTCTTGGTCCACGAGTATCGCCACCCGCGCTTGCGACATTCCTCCCGAACGCGATGGAATAGGTGGCGGTTGGTCGCCGTCAGCCGCTCGTTGATGTAGATGCGCTGTGGCGGGCCCGCCGGGCCGACGTCGGCCGCCGTGATGTTGCGGCGCACGCGGGCGGCGCGCAGCACCTCGTCGCGCAACTCGCGACGCGCCAGCCGCACGATAACGCGACGAGGGCGCGCCTCCGCACCGCCAGGTGGCGCCGTCGTCGCCCCGACGCGCTCGGCGAAAACGATGTCCCTCGCTTCCAGGGTGACCCCCAGCTTGGCGGCCAGTACAGTGACCGTGTGAAGAGGACTGACGCCCTTCTCTTCTGGCAGATGGCCGATGTCGAGATCGGACAGGAGCATTTCTTGGTCTCTGTTATTCAGCTCCGACTTGAGACCGTCGACTGTTCGGCGCAGTTCCGCGACATCATCCGCCGCAGGTGGCGCCTCCGCCTGCCGCCGCTCGATCGCCTCCAACCGCTGTCCGAAATCATTCACCCGCTCTTCTATTTTTATGACTGTCGTACGGAATTCCTTCAGCATCTCTCGAAATTCAGACATACTTGCGGAGAGCTCACGTCGCATCGCACTGATCTCCGACTCCTCGCTAGGTGGAGTGGGGGCAGTGAGGGTGTTAGGCATTAGCGGCGATGGTGCGCCGGCACAGGCAGTTTTTACAGGAGTGCTGCTATTGTCGCCCCTTCTGACCTTTTTCTTGCAATCTGGACATATCCAGTCTATAGGGACAGGGGCGGCGGCGTCAGATATTGCTACGCAGCCCTTATGGTAAACGCTAGTACAAGTGGTACAACTAGCGGCACCTGACGGAGATATAAATTTGCCACAAGCGGAGCACTTTGCCATAGTGCTAAATGCTGATGTAATGATTCCCGCACAGAAAAACAGATGGCGCTGGCTCAGATAGGTTGTAGATCTCTATTGATCGATGAGAGAGATCTATACTGTGTAAGTACCCACACACAATTAAAATAAGCTTTGAAAGCGACTAATGAGCTTATTATTAAGCAAACTAAGAGGCAATCCCAATAGCAATAGCAACGCGAACACTTTCACAACAGCTACAATGCCCAATACACAAATTAAGACACTTTTTTACGGCGAACTTGCAAAAAAACTGTATAAATGACGCAAAAATCGCTAACGAGCTCCGATCGTGTTACCGCTCGCAGCGCCATTGTTTTAGGCCCCACAGTCTAGTATTTTTAGATTTTTAGACGGTATCGTTACTTTCCCTCGTAGTCACTGCTATAAGTAGATAGCAAAACTGCTAAAAGTGGCCGTTTTTGACACATTTGCTTTCTACTTCTACGAATGACTACGAGGGCATGTAGTGATACCTTCTAAAAATACTAGGCCATGGACCCTAAAATCTCCACGAAAAACATTATTAAAATCTATTTCTCTTAATAACTTATTCAATAAAAACCTCTGAGGGTGCCAATTTCGCTCATACAACCACCTTAACACCTTTTTCAAGACGATTGCTTTTTTACTAATTGCCAGTCACATAATAACATTAAGTAGTTAATAATTCCTAAAGTGAGATGCAGAGACATATGAGAAAGTACACTGCGCGTCACGTAAAAAGGCCGCTGGAGCTCATACATTTTCTATGGGTGTCAGAGTCTTTTGTGTCAGGTGACGCGAACACTTGTACTATTATGTATTCTGTGCTTATACCTACTCGTATAAGACATGGTAAATAACAATAACTTATCACAGATGCTTATATTGCATATTCAGTCGGCTTAAGAAAGCGAGCTAATTTTAAACTAAATAAAAACGTCTTTTGTGCAAAAACTTCAAATTAGTGTTTTATTTTTAAATTAATACTAAATCTATAAATAGTTAGATAACGCTAAAGTTTAAAATCGTCTAAGATCATTTTGAAATTCTATTTTTCTTTCAAACCTTTATTTTTCTCCAAATGTTTACAACTCAAACATAGCTGGCCAAAATATTTGTGACCGGAGAGCCATAAATTTAAAAAATAAAACGTCAATCAGTCTCCTTCGCCTATTTTCCGTCAGCTCCGAAAAGGGCGGGAAAAATCACGCGACGCGAAGTAACCGTTGAAATATTTGCCTGGAGTCCTGGATTAGAACTGATTGGGAAAAACAAAAGGAAGACAGTGTCAAAGAGCCCTCATGAATGTGTAACGAAGGTTTGTGCAGCCCATAGAGATTTCAGTTGAAGAATCAAAGCTGCCTGGAAGTGAAAAAATCGATATATAAATATGTCGAAGATACGCGCGAACAACGCGCGTTCTTCTTCGATCCTTTTGTTGAAGTCGGTTAAAAATACAGTCTTACCGATGTGAAAGATAGTGATTCTGACTTCCATCATCTCGGAGTAAGACAAACACGTAGCTAAGTTGTTGTAGCTTTTAGAAATAAAACACTTTTTACCGATTACAGCGCGTATATTGGTTCATTCAGATGTTATTTTAGAATTATTTATATTTGATTTTTTGGTTTCGACACCTTTCCGGGGGCCGTGGTCACGGGACGACTAAAGCTTGAAGCTAATTAATAAAAACGAAACTCTCTAAAAACTCATTATAAACTTTTTTCAAAATGTCGCACTAATTATGCTAAACGTATCGAGAGACTACATAATGTTTAAGGTATGTGTCATATCCAAGTTGCTGTTTTTTTTACTTACATCAATAGGGTGGAAAAACATAAAGCACATCTAGAAATAACATAATCTTGCGACCCGCTTCTGTTGAGAGTTTCTATCGTAACGTGATCTTGGTGACATTTTATGGATTGTTCCATTCATAATACTATTTGTACTAGCGGCTCTACTTTGTGACATTTTTGAATATTTTTCTAAATGGCTGAAATATGATTATGGATTTTCCCCATATCTCCACCATTTTGAAAAATTTCGAAAAACTGAATTGAAAAATTCTGTATAGTTATAGAACCTGCTTACAAAAGAATCAGTTGAAAAATGTGAACGTAGAACAAATGGACAGTCGGACAAACAAAAGCATTTTTGCCCAAGCTGAAGCGGAGACGCTTCGCTCGCGCTTTGTTCAATTCATAATAAAACTTCACTCTATCATTGGAAATAAACATGCAATGCGCCTTATCAAAACAAAAAAACCGACTTCAAAAAACCTGAAAGTAACGTTTTTTATTACAATGATATGCGTATCTAATGATTTAAAAATTATTTTTCGCTTTTTAGAGGTATTTAATTTTGAAGCTAATTTTGTTATTATTTTCAGGTTTTTTGAAATCAGTTTTTTTGTTTTCAAACAATTTTTTCTTTTTTTCTTTTTAGTGTAATTACGATGGTATTAGGTAGTTTTGCTTTTTTTTACCATCATCGCTTACATTTACATAACCTGTATATTAAGTAAATGTAAGCGATGATATAATGTATTATTTATATTTCACATTTTCCGTGGTATAATACCACTAAAAGCTCAATTTCCACTGTTCGATGCTGTTTGTTGTTAAGGAGTTCCGTTGTTCTTTCGCAGTTCAAGTCTAGTACAAAACGTCCTTGACCATAGATATATAATTTGTTTAAGATTGTCATAATATTGTCAGTATTTCAATCACGATACATTTTCTATTTTGTTTTGAGGAGTTCCCTTATGATTCTTTAAAATCTAATGTTCAATAACAATGAAATAAAAATAGTATGATCACTAAAGTATCCTCTTTCAAACAAAAAAAGAATAATCTAAATCGGTACATAAACAAAGAAGATATGGTCGATCATCCGTACAAATTCATAAAATAGTGACAGTATTTTCAAGTTTTCCTGAAAAATACCGAACCGATTTTTAGAATAGAATAGAATAGAAATTGATTTATTTAGCGGCACAAAATACATGGGTAAGTACATGCTTAAATAAAATAGGTACAGAATGTGACACTAAAAAGGCAACCTACTCAGCATGTGTCGGGTGTCGCAGACATTCCGACGCTGATCTTCCGTGTTTGCCTAGGTATCTTTCTTTGAGAGCACCACTATGATTACCATTAAGAGTCTCGAATTTCAAAATTTCATGGGACCAACTTGGGAACAAACCTGATCTAATGACGTTTGAATTATTTCAATCGGTTCAGCCGTCTTCGAGTAATCAGCGGACATACATAAAAAAAACATACATACAGCCGAACAGAGAACCTCCTCCTTTTTGGAAGTCGGTTAACAAATATCACAAAACTCAAGGACAAACTAAAAATACAATAAGCCTGAGACTAGGACAAACACCATAACCATAAAACTCTAGATGCGAATTTCATATGGATTCAACCATAGTCAATTTTGCCATAAAGCGAATAATAAATAAGGTTTTAAGCAAGAATCTTATGTTTTAAGTATGAAATTGCGTTTTGTATGGAGAATTAAAAAAAAAATGCATTTTCCAAACTAACATTGTCTTGATTTATTTAAAACAACCATGAACGCCAATGTTTTAAAACTTTTATGCACAAAAATATTTAAACACTGAGCTAACTAATGCCACATGTGTCAAGTGAAAAAAAAGTACTTATCGGCTAAGGCGTTGGTCTGCAACAAACGCCGGTAGTGACGCTGGAAGCCGTGTCCAGCGTCCCAGACGCTGGACGCGGCATCCAGCGTCACTGCGAGGGTCACTCGGAACTGTTTTTAAGTTTCGCATACGCTCAATATAAACGGACGTAAGTGATTAAAATATGTGTGACCTGCATAACCACTTTAGGTACTTACCAAAGTGAAGATAGTCATGAATGTCAGTACTTAAATATTAAGTTGATTTTTATCGCATAGTACCTACGCAAGCAAAATAAATACAAAACCTTAAAACAAAGTACCTAGGTACCTACACAATACAAAAACAAAATAGGTAGGTACCTACGCAAGTGAATAAAACGGATTCTCACCTGGTTGACCAACATCCAAGCTTATTTCTTCCCAACGTTTGTGTTTCAACACATTGTTTTTATCGCTGGCATCACAATAATATAAAACTATGTTTCATTTAACTAATTCTATAGTACTCCGTCTTGTTCCTACCTAAATTTCCTAAATTTCACCATTTCCAGAGTGACCGCGCGACAAAAACGCGGCGTCCGTGTACGCCAGAATGCTCCGAAATGACTGCGTAGGCGGCGTACGGCCTACGGACGCGGCGCACGGCGCTCGTGCGCCGCGTCAGGCGTGTGAGAGAGACCACACTAGTACATTTCCATAGTAAGCATACGTAGGCCGCGTACAGCATTACGCGGGACGCGACCTACGGCGTTTGTTGCAGACCACCGTGATTATTTCCTCTGTGGCCTAAGTTACAACCAAGAATCTTATACCTCCCTCCAATGGAGATTGCACGGCCATATGTCTTAGTGAAGATTGAAAAAAGCTCCTTTAGTGACGTGACGGCTTATTGCAACCTCTTTCTTTAGTGTTACAATACGTGTTCGTTGTTCGTTCGTTCGTGAGAAACGAAAACGTATTGTAAAACGAAAAGAAAGAGATAGCAATACGCCGTGACGTCACTAAAGAGTCTTTTTCAATCTTCAGTATGATACTAGGCGTGCATCTGCTAAAAAAAAGAAGTTACTTTTAAGATATTTTTTTTAAGGTTCAGGGAAGAAAATCAGAAATATTTTCTTGCTTATAGTGGGCCGTTATGATCATAATTCAAAATAATAACAAGTAACTGAAGCATCTTTAACATCATAGAAGATATGAGAGCCTCTGTGTGTGAGAAAAAATCGGCGATTTCATACTTTAATCCCTATTAATAGTTACTTTACTAAGCCCAATCCTAACATATAATAAAACAGTAAAAAAGTGTGTCTGTACATTACATATTTTGGCAAATAAGATGATGTTGGTTGGGGCGATTGTATGGATGGTTAGGAAGGTGTGCCAAATAATAGGGGATGTTGTCCCTATGTAGTGACCCCAAAGGGTATGTAAAATGCGTGTTCAAGTTAAGTGCATATTTATTATCGTACGCAGCCGAACGTACGTCTTAATGGTCTGACTCCATATAACAACTGTGAACAACTGTCTTAATAACTAAGTACAATTTGCTTATATGCTACTACGTCATGACTTATACTATATGTATGTATCTATATGTAAATGTATGTGTGGGGGGCCTTAAGAAAAGGGAAAGTTTGTTTTGTACGCTACGCAGTAGGTACGCTACAATATATTTCAAAAAAAAAACTGGGGTGATGGCGAGTGGAGACATAGTAATAGAGTAAGAATTTACAAAAAAAAAGTGTGTCTGTTTGTCTGTCTGTTTGTCTGTTTGTTTGTCTGTTTGAACACGCTAATCTCCGGAAATACTGAACGGATTCGAATGAAACTTTTTTTGTTATATAAAGCTGTTAAGCCTGGGCGTAACTTCGGGTATAATTGATTTTGGGAAATGGAACACCTGATGCAGAACCATAACGGTCCAACTTAACTATAAGGAATATAAAAATGACACCTTTGCAAATTTGTTCAGCCTGATGAGCATTTTTAGTTGACGCATAAAAATCGAAGATCTGGAACACCTGATGCAGAACCATAATGGTCCACCTAAACTATACAAAATATAAAAATGACACCTTGGCAAAAGTTGTTCAGCCTGATGAGCATTTTTAATGAGGTATGAAAATCGAAGATCTGGAACACCTGATGTAGAACCATAATGGTCTAGCTAAACTATACCAAATATAAAAATAACATCTTTGCAAAAGTTATTCAGCCTGATGAGCATTTTTAATGAGGTATGAAAATCGAAGATCTGGAACACCCGATGCAGAACCATAACGATCCAGCTAAACTATACAAAATATAAAAATGACACCTAAGCAAAAGTTGTTCAGCCTGATCAGCATTTTTTGTTGAGGTACAAAAATCGATGACCTGAACACCTGATGCAGCACCATAATGGTCCAGCTAAACTATACAAAATATAAAAATGACACCTTTGCAAATTTGTTCAGCCTGATGAGCATTTTTAGTTGACGCATAAAAATCGAAGATCTGGAACACCTGATGCAGAACCATAATGGTCCACCTAAACTATACAAAATATAAAAATGACACCTTGGCAAAAGTTGTTCAGCCTGATGAGCATTTTTAATGAGGTATGAAAATCGAAGATCTGGAACACCTGATGTAGAACCATAATGGTCTAGCTAAACTATACCAAATATAAAAATAACATCTTTGCAAAAGTTATTCAGCCTGATGAGCATTTTTAATGAGGTATGAAAATCGAAGATCTGGAACACCCGATGCAGAACCATAACGATCCAGCTAAACTATACAAAATATAAAAATGACACCTAAGCAAAAGTTGTTCAGCCTGATCAGCATTTTTTGTTGAGGTACAAAAATCGATGATCTGGAACACCTGATGCAGCACCATAATGGTCCAGCTAAACTATACAAAATATAATAATGACATCTTTGCAAAAGATGTTCAGCCTGATGAGCATTTTTGTTGAGGTATAAAAATCGAAGATCTGGAACACCTGATGTAGAACCATAATGATCCAGCTAAACTATACCAAATATCAAAATTACGTCTTTGCAAAAGTTATTCAGCCTGATGAGCATTTTTAATGAGGTATGAAAATCGAAGATCTGGAACACCCGATGCAAACCCAAAATGATCCAGCTAAACTATACAAAATATAAAAATGACACCTAAGCAAAAGTGGTTCAGCCTGATCAGCATTTTTGTTGAGATATAAAAATCGAAGATCTGGAACCCCCGATGCAGAACCATAATGATCCAGCTAAACTATACAAAATATAAAAATGACATCTTTGCAAAAGTTGTTAAGCCTGATGAGCATTTTTTGTCGAGGTACAAAAATCGAAGATCTGGAACACTTGATGCAGAACCATAACTTTTTATTTTCTTATGCAACTACATTAGTTCATTTATATGTGTACGCCGAAGTCATAAAGTCGACGCGTACGAAGTCGCGGGCATCAGCTAGTATAATATAAAATAAAATAAATGAAAAAAACCCACGACGGTTAAAATTGTAACAATAAAAATAAAAAGACTAAAATAAGTTTTACAAAAATCCCTCGACTAAAAGTGATGTAGGTACTATACATACTTTATCTACCTATTCATAAATTACAAACGCAACGCAAAACGCTTTAGAGATAATGGCAATGGCAGCCCCCGACGGATTTTTCTTGCGTTTGTAATTTATGAATAGGTAGATAAAGTATGTATAGTACCTACATCACTTTTAGTCGAGGGATTTTTGTAAAACTTATTTTAGTCTTTTTATTTTTATTGTTACAATTTTAACCGTCGTGGGTTTTTTCAAAATTTTTAATTTTGTCATTTTATTTTAAACTTTCTAAAGAATTTATACGTTATCTACTCTAAAAACCGCATCAAAATTGGTCAAACCATTCGGAAAATGATTACTACAGCGCCCCCTAGCGGCTGAACACCATAACACCAAGAACCATTGCCGACAAACTACAAAACTATTACAGAAACCGCATCCAAATTGGTCAAACCGCTTTGGAAATAAATGAGAAAATGATAACTGCAGCAACCCCTAGCGGTTAAACACCATAACATAAGAGAACCATCGCCGATAACCTACAAACCCATTACAGAAAACCGCATCGAAATCAGTTGAGTAGTTTTAGAGAACTTCTCAAGCGTGACTTATCTGGTTGCTGCAGCGCCCCCTGGTGGTCTACCACCATGTAATATATCTAAGAACCTGCTCTGAAATGAAACCTTTTGATTGCAAAAAACCGCATTGAAATCGGCCCAGTAGTTTCCAAGGAAAATGGTAATAGACAAACTTGACTTATCTGGTTGCTGCAGAGCCCCCTGGTGGTCTACCACTATGAAACATGTCTAAGAACCTGCTCTGAAATAAAACCTTTTGAATGCAAAAAACCGCATCGAAATCGGCTTAGTAGTTTCCGAGGAAAATGGTAACAGACAAACACACAAACAAACAAACAAACGCACAACCTCTAACCCCAAACGCAAATACCGCCTCCGTTCCGTTCCGTCCGTCGTGGGTAAAAACCAATGGAGAACGATAGAACAATCTGTCCAAATAATTTAATTCAGTGTTAGTTGGTACAGATGTTAATGTTTCTCGTCAGAATTGAAATTCTTATTATTAATTTTATATTAATATCGCTTTATTTTTCGGGGTGAGCGCGAAGTCGTTAATTTGTTATGACGTCAATATGCTTTTGACGGTTTAATTGAATAAGCTTAATTACATTGATTGATTACATCGCATCTATGAGAGAAATTTATCAGAATAATGTAGCTTAGAAATAAATTAACAGCTAAATGGCGTCGTGAAGGGGAGGGAAATAAAGGACTATTTTAAAAGTACTTCTGCGACTCTACTTGTACCTACCTATTAACTTTTATTTATAATAACTTTCGCATCGCATTCCAAGTAAGTACCGAAATTAAAACTTGATAGGTAAAGCCGAACACAGACTAATAATAATTAAAACAAAAATGGATAAGATTTTTTACTGTAAGAGCCTTTCCTGTTTAAAGAACTCCTACACACTTTTAAGTCAATAAACTAAATTTTGAATTTCAATTCAAAACAATATTTTTGCGCGAAAATGCTACCTTGGATAATTTTATGACAAATGTTATTCCGCACGTGCTAATATTACATCTTACGACTCAGGCTGCGGTTGCGACACACGCTACGCGGTAAATACAGATACAGCGATGGCGACAGATACAGATACGGCGATGGCTACAGATACTGACACAATAGCTATGTCGACAAATTGAAGTACTGCTATATGGACAGATATAGACACAGCGATGGCGGCAGATACAGATACATGATGGCGACAGATAGGTAGCGATGGCGATGACAAAATATTGTCGAGGTCATGCTAGGAGAGCCGACTAAGAGAAAAAAAACCATGATGATATTCAGACGATCTGTGTCGTTAGATTTTCCTAATTATTTTCCTTATTCCCGAATCGCTTTCGCTGTAGCGGCACCTCGAAACTACGCTACGGACTAATAACAACAGTTCGTCAGAAACGTGTCACTGAACAGTTAACTAAAGAGTACCAACCCCGTAATGTGATATTTACACAGTTCGACATGGCAGGCAACTTGCCGATCGATTTACGTCAACTAACACTATCTATCGACAAATTGAATCACCACTTCATTTAAATTAGGTTTACTATCAAATTTTACAAGTGATTGTCGATAAAAACCGCTTATTGAGTAAAATCGAATGATTGGATCACATCTGAATCTGTCAGCATGATTTCGCCCTTAGCGGGAATGTGATATCCACTATCTTTCTCGTTCTAGCAAATGACAGTTCTGAGCGACAGAAAAGGATAGGGCGACGAAAAAGGCGATTCGGTGCTGATAGATGTGGTCCAACCTTAAGTCGGTCGCCTGGCAACTCGACACGTCTAAATACCACTAAAGCTTTAATATCAAACAAAACAATTAAAACTTGAGATTTACAACATTCCTAACAAAGGGTGAGTCTAGCTCGAATACAATAGTAAGTTTTAATACTCTGTACGAGTTTACGATTACTAAAGCAATATATTTGGAAACAAAACAATAAACACCTACATTGTCATGTAGACGTGGCGTAATACTAGGAGCTTTATTTCAAAACATGCTTATCAAAACACCTAATAAAATACAGGTAACAAAAGCTGCCACGTGTAGCTACTTTTAATTTTCCTCCTCAGTTTCAGCTTGGGAAAATGCTTTCAATGTCTGTCTGTCCGGCTGTCCGGCTGTTCTCCTCTACTGGACGTGTTTCTTAACCGATTCTCGTGAAATTTTGTGAACAGATTTGATAATTCATAAATATTTTTATTCGATGCAGTTTTTCGAAATCTTTCAATAAATAACTTGTTTCAGCCTTTTAAGAAAAATTCTCGAAATCTCACAAATCCTAGGTCACAGAGCCACTAGTTTAAATATTTATCGGTAACTAGTTTAAATACCTACAATTAATTTGCCCATACATAATCCTGGATTAACACTGACTCGTCTACTCACAGCCGACATCAATAGGTATTAGGGGAATCGAGAATTGGGTTTACTGTAATTATTTGCATTTAATATGGTAAAAAAATAAATATCTCTTTAAAATTGTGAAATAACAGCCAAATTATTAAAGTTTTACAACTTGGCTAACTAATTAAAGGCAAATGCGAAACAAAAGCATTTCGAAATCTTTTATTTAAACATGACACTATCTTTATTAATAATTTCAGCTGAAGTGGCAGTGGGCTGGACACATAGCGAGAAGAACCGATGGCCGTTGGGGCGGAAAGACGACGCTCCGTGGGTAGGCCCCCGACAAGGTGGACCGACGATCTGGTGAAGGTGCACCGCTTGATGCGGGCAGCGCAGGACCGATTGTCATAAAGATCTTTGGGGAAGCCTATACCCAGCAGTGGGTGTCGTACGACTGATATGATGATGATGGTGTCGGTATATTTATTTTACAGAACTATTAAAAATGTAGCCTCTGCAAGTTCTGCTTATTAAAAGACCCAAAATGCCAAAAATGCCACAGGTTCATTTCATCCACAAAGATAAATTGGAAGTCCGAAAAGCATCCTTAGACAAATGTCTTCCTAAAAATGTCAGCGAAAATATTTATGGATTTAGTCTAAAAGAATTTGGAGTGTACATTTTAGCTTAACTTAAATAATATCGTCGGACAACGCTTCACATTTTCGCCTTTCCTCCGTTCGGGTGACATCTTGAAAAATTTAATAACGGCACGGAGCAAGATTCCCGTTAAAAGTGACATGTTTCCATAGGGACGGGCTAAATCATCGTACGATGAGGTTACGTCATCACGTAGGGATGTTGTCTGTCTAATCACAATGTACAGTAAAGTTATTTGATTACTTTTC
Organism: Agriphila tristella; assembly: GCA_928269145.1. Lineage (NCBI taxonomy): Eukaryota > Metazoa > Arthropoda > Insecta > Lepidoptera > Crambidae > Agriphila > Agriphila tristella. Next base: position 34,516,666 of record OV743433.1, on the reverse strand, counting down.
TCATGTTCACTGCAAGGCAGGTCTGGTATAGTATCTTTACTTCGAGTTACCGATAAATATTACTGGTTTGTTGCCCCTATGTCAAAAACTATATAATTATAGGTACGCAACGCACGACAGTAAGTTAAACAGTTGAACTACGAAAACAGGTCTTATGAAGTACGAAATAAAGACGGGCTCAAGGTCGACATGTATAATCTGACGTGCCGTTGATTGTATACCTGATTTTCATCGTTTTAACGATGCATGAATGCAAGTTTCAGAAGATAGAAACATATTCACCCATACTTGTTAGGTAGATAATTTGTTTTAGATTTGAATAAATAGATATCGATAAATAGGTAATTATAACTCTTTAAACAACTCTTTAATTACTTATAACTCTTTAAACAACTTTAATCACTAGCTTTTAATTTTTAGACGGCGCGTACGAAATTCACATATTAGGTATAAGTATTTGTTTTATATAGTTTGTCTGTAAACTTCCTTTTCGCTCAACGATTAAAAGTTTAAGGAATGCCTTTGAGTAAATAAGAGGCGTACCTACATGAACAGTCACTTTTAGTTGCAAAAAATAAACTTTCATAAGCAAGTAAATAAAATTATACAGCCGTAGTGTAAAAATATTTTTTTCCCATAGTGAGGTAACTTCTTTTTGTTTCTAGTTAGCTTTGTCTCGGCGAGTACCTCTCTTTCAGTACTGAAAAGTAAGGTACGGCTCGCCTGCAAAGTAACATTGGGGGTCGTCCTCCTACACCGTACTCCATCTCATTGTTGCCTTGACACTGTCCCACTAGTCCCATTGACTCAGTCTCATGATGGGACAGTGTCACCACCGTCGAGATTTCCCAATATACAGTAATCATTACGCTATGACAACGCCACAGAACGAAACCTTTCAAGAGCCCATAACCAACACCAATTAGTTTAATTTGATATTTGTAACTTAGCGAAAGATTCATCCCATCAAACTGAAGATTAAACTTACTACAATTGAATTTGAAGCAATATGAAATAGTGACAAAGGTACATTTTACTAGACAACAATTCCAAATATATTTTTTTCCCTAGCTCTATATTTTTCTGCCGCTGCTTAGAAATACCATTCAGATAATCGTCTACTTAATGATAAACTTTACCCATGAGCGTCTTTTAACATGGTTTTTAAATTCATGCAAAGGTAGATCAATCACTTGCTATGGAACTGTATTAATAAAGGCTTTGCCTTTCCTCGTAAATGTACCCCTTTGTTTTTGCAAGCCTAAATCTTAGAACGGCAAGCTTATCTTTATTTCTTGTATTTAACATGAACAAATATTGTACTTAAGCTGCTTTAGATTCAACAAATAACGTACATAAACAATGAATCGGTACAATCTCAACTGCGACAGGAATTTAATTAAGTGTCACTTTATAACACGCCGTCTTATCAATTAATCACTGAAAATCCTTATTGCTGGCTGACAAAGCCTAACTTTAATATGCTTGCTTGAAAACTTTAGATTTGCCAGCGCTTGCTGAACAATGAGCATGATTTAATTTTAGCGAAACGACCATAAATTTACGCAGCGAAAATCAAGGTATCCCTCTGTTTGTGGAATATTTTTGCCATTTTTACTTTCCAGAACTTACATTTAATGGCACAGTAAATAAGAATTAGGATTAGGTAAAAATTGTTGTTGTAATTTAAACATCATGTTTTTATTTAATAAGATATGATTATTTATCAAAAGCGGAAAGACCCGAGTAGATTTATAATCTGCAGGAAGTTGATTAAATTTCGCTATCAATAAATGAATCAAACAAACGCAATCAAGTGCGCTATAATTATATTGTAACTCCACATTTAGTGCATAAAGCACATTAGTTCTAACACCAACAACTTAAATTAATGTCAAAGGTGTTTAAATCAACAGTAGTTATAAATCGTTGCCACAGATTAGCTAGGAGGCGAAGTTATTAGGCGGTGACCCGGCGGTCAGGAGTAATTATGTTGTATGATTTATTACTCAATTAGACGGTTTACCATATCGGGAGAAACTGTTTGGCCCCACTCAACTACCCTGAAAATATCTATCGAATTGAGTACTTAATTAACTGTTATTGTAGTTACAATAGTGTTTGATGAGAGTGTTTCATGACAACTTTGCAAATTTTAAAGTAGTTTACATTATTGAATAAAAACCAGTTTCGTGATTTCAAATCGGTTGTTATAAATAAATCGACCAATTTTCGACATCCTTCTAGGTTTTTTTTTTATTTTAGCATTCACAATGCCATTTTTATACAATACTAGAAAAAATTCGACTCCTCACCAGGATTGTCTCAGGCGGGAATCGAACCGACCTTTGGAAATCCAGTCGAATGCTCTTTTTTTCTAGTATTCCATTTAGTATCCTTTTAGCTGCCAATAACTTCCAAATCCACATTATCCAAATAAAAAAGTAAATCAGTAGGTACCAGTAATATTTTTTCATAAATTGTATTGAGTAATGGAAGGTGCCTATTGTGTTTCACTCTAAATTACCACTAAATATAGATCGATCACAATGAATCAATCTGGCCTTTTATTGACACTGGATGGATGAAGCGCTCAATACGAAGTAATCCTACATTTATCATCTCACTTTGTTCGAAATAAATACTTGTGCTTATAACATTGTTTTCTGTATGAAATTCTGAAAACCTGACTATATTTTAAATTATTGATTTCTTTGCAATGAATTCATTTTCAAATTCTATTCAAAAGACATAAAAAATATATTTGATGTTTTTGAATCCTTTAGGCGCATAATATCAGAAACGCAAAATAGCCGATTCGCATAATATGAGATTCTTATAATAACAGATTCTCAAAATAGCCAAAATTGTACATATACGGGCAAAAATGTCAGGATTCCAAAAACGCAAAATTAACAAAAAAAAAATTTTGTTCCATAGAAATTTGCGATACCATATGGATCGCCTCGTGTTCTAACGAAGCTAAAACAAAGATCACATTTTTAATTGAAGGTAGTATAGTTACCTATAATAGGTGACTATATTATCTGATGTTGAAATATATTGAAAATAATAAAATAAAGTTTAACTAGAAGTACCAGGACTACATAGTTACAAAGGAGGTACTTGATATCTCCTTTTAAATTCAGGTACATAAGTATGTTGAAAATATTTTTTTACCATCGCCACTCTAAAAAGTGCGTTTAATTCAACGATAAGAGTGAATAATAAGCGATTTTATTCACCGAGTGAATAAAAATAATTTGAATTTGGAACAAGTGCGCATCACATGAATTAGTACAAAAAAGTACCTATACCTACTGGCTGCTATTGAGCTATTCCATAGAGCCATAGTTACACAATAAAATTAAAGAAAAAAAAAATCCCGCCAAATTTAATTAGGTTCTTTTTAGTGTCTTATCTTTGGGTTCTTTTTTATCTATTAGAGGGAGATTGAATATTCAGTCTTGCATCAGTCCATTCCATTAGTCTGGTACGATATTCAGTCTGCAAAAATACAAAGTCTATACAGACAGACTGATGAAATGGACTGATGCCAGACTGATAATGTAATCTCTCTCTTAGCGTGGTTGTTTTATGTCATTGGAAACTTCCAATTTTACGCATGGATGACATGGGTCGGGCATGGGATGGGTGACCAAAAATGTATTATCTCGAGCTCCTCCGTGCCTCGGAAGGCACGTTAAGCCGTTGGTCCCGGCTGCATTTGCAGTTGTTAACACCCATCAATCCGCATTGGGCCCGCGTGGTGGATTATGGCCCATCCTCCCACCCATGAGGAAGGCCTGTGCCCCAGCAGTGGGGACATTAAAAATGGCTGATGGTCATCTATAAATACTAAGTATAAAGTACTGCTACAGGTAGGTACCTACCTACCAATTTGTTTTCTCGTAGTCAATGGTAAAAAGTAGAGTACACAACTCGTGAATAAAAAAATTCTTCTCGGTCCTTTGTATCCCTCGAACTAAATTCCCTTTTTATTCACTTGTTGTATAATCTACTATATTGAATTTTTTTTTTATTGGATATTTAATTTAATAGAAAAAAATACAAGAAAAAATCGATTCACCCGTAGCAGCTCAGACGTGATTGCTGCTACGGGTTTCTATTAAATTAATTAACTTAATAAGTATATTACAATACTAATAGCCTTATAAAGCCAAATATGGTAGATAGGGACCATCAAACTGAACAACTTTTACTATGGGACCAACTCTGAAATCGCGAAAAAAAAATCAGCTGTTTCATACAAAAATTAATAACGAAAATATCAAAATATTTTCAACATACTTATGTACCTGATTTTAAATAATAGAAGATATCAAATACCTCCTTTGTAACTATGTTGTCCTGGTACTTCTAGTTAGACTTACTTATTACCAAACACCTGCATATGACAAAATAAAAACTTATTAATGACCTATTATTAGTTTCTTTGTCATCGACTGTACTTTGGCTATTTTGAGAATCTTTTATTATAAGAATCTCATATTTTGCGAATCGGCTATTTTGCGTTTCTGATATTATGCGCCTAAAGGCATTTTTGATGTCCCCACTGCTGGGGCACAGGCCTTCCTTATGGGTGGTAAGTAGGATGGGCCATAACTCACCACGCGGGCCCAATGCGGATTGGTGGGTGTTAACGACTGCAAATGCAGCCGGGACCAACGGCTTAACGTGCTTTCCGAAGCACGGAGGAGCTCGAGATAATAAACTTTTGGTCACCCATCCCATGACCGACCCTTGCGAACGTTGCTTAACTTCCGCAATCGCTGGGCCAGGCGCTAAACCACTACGCCACCGAGCTCCTAAATCCAAAATCAATACTGTGTTTTTTAAAAGACGTAATACGTATAGATATTAATTAAAACACAATTTGATTAGGGTAATTAGTTTATATTAGGTACATATTTTCGAATCAAAGTTCTTTCAGTCATGTCATCGTTCTTTGTGTTCATATTATTTAAATTCTTCTGTCAATCTTATAAATTAGCGTTGATCCAGCTCAGGAAAGATGTTATTCTCGTGAACACCGAAGGGACACCACTTTGGCATCCATCGGAGAGACCGAAGGACACAATACCAACCTGAAAAGATATTATTAGCATAAAAAATTAAATATCTGGTGTGATTTTCAAATTAATTCTTCTTGAAATCCTAATAATAATCATTTATTTCAGGCAACAGAAATATTGTTTACAATATTAGGCCCATATAATAAATACCTTACAGACTAACATACATAATATATTATATCTTAACTAATTTACACGTAAAGAAGGCGGCGACGTGTTACGCAACGCAGTGTCCGGTAGTAATGAAGACATGACTGGGTGCAATTTATATCGTGTTTAAATTCAATTTTACGGCTGTGGTAGAGAGCACAATCAATTGTGTGAATATTTGGATATCGAGTAATATCGAATTACCAATTTAAATCTTGTATCATGGCCGCATTCATTTGGCTAATTTCAACCAAAGTTATTTCGAATTTTCGAATGTTTTTTTAATCTCTATTGGACGCATCTACATTAAATAACAAAAAAAATTGGAACCTGTCCCTTTTTTTCATTTTGGCATTGTTTTCTGAGGGCCTATTACAAAAAAGCATCGCTATAAGTGTAAGATATTCGTCCCACTCCGTGACATTATCAACTCATGTATAAGGTTCAAATTCAAGCAAATCGATCAACGAACATCGTCTGACTATCGCGATTTTTTTTTTTACCATCGCCTCTCGAAAAAGTGCGTTTAATTCAACGATAAGAGTGAATAAAACGCTGTTTTATTCACCGAGTGAATAAAAATATTTTGAATTTGGATTTGGAACAAGCGCACATCATATTTAAGTACAAAAAAAATAAAACGTGCTGAAATTATGGAGCTATTCCATAGATAAAGCCATAGTTATACAATGAAATAAAAAAAAAATCCCGCCAGTTTTATTTAGGTTCTTTTTAGAGTCTTAGCTTTGGGTTTTTTTCTTATATTCAGTCTGGCATCAGTGCATTTTATCAGTCTTGAACGATCATCAGCCCCCTACTCAAATGGCCAACTTTCTATTCGTTTGAAAGCTTCGCTTACTTTTAAAGCTTAAAATATGAGCAATAGATGATTAAATCGGATGTCGCAAACTTATGTAAATCGCAGACTTCGATGTATTGTATGGAATTGTCAAGTTTACGGCACGTAATTTTATAGTTTACTGCTTATGTTAAAATTTTAATAGTAAGCGTAGCGTTCAAACGAATAGAATGTTGGCCATTTGAGTAGAGGGGCTTGTTTGGAAAAAACAAAGTCATGATTGAGATAGATTGATGGCATGGACTGATGCCAGACTGACTGATCATGTAATCACTCTCTTATCCTATCCTGGTTGTTTTATGTAATGGAAAACTTCTAATTTCAATATTTTCTAATGTTCAAATATTATCAATTTCCTACCTAAATATTAAAATGTGATAACTATAAATAAATACTATAGGTAAAAGTACTGCTAAATTGTTTTCTCACAGTCGATGGTAAAAAGTAGAGTACACAACTCATAAAAAAAAATTCATCTTAGTCCTTTGTATCCCTCGAACTAAATTCCCTTTTTTTCACTTGTTGTATAATCTACTATTTTTTGTAATAGGCCTTCTGGTTTCCCCCACATGATTTTGTAGTCTATTCTGCCAGTTTCTATCTCACCTGTGTTCTCTTATTTTTCCACATGACCGTGATCGGCCCACCAGAGTCGCCGTCACAAGTGCCCACTCCCCCCTGCCCACTGGTGCACAAGTGGCTGTTCCGTATCGAGATGGCGTTGACGCTCCTCTGGCACACCTGATTGGTCAGTATCGTCACTGTGGTGTGGTGGAGAGAGGTTGTGGGTGGGAAACTGTTTTGAGCTAGAATGATAGAATTCGAAATTCAAATTAGTGAACCAAATTATAATCTTACAAGCGGCCGCCCGCGACTTCGTCTGCGTGGAAAGTTTTTTCGATATCCCTCGGGAATAACACTTTTTTCTGGCTGAAAAGTACTCTATGTCCCTCTCTGTACCCATGAAAACTTGTATGTAAAATTTCGTGATGATCGGTTCAGTAGTTAAGACGTGAAGGCGTAAAAAACAAACAAAAAAACGAACTTTCGCATTTATAATATTAAGTAAGGAAATCAAAACTTCTCTTTGAACGTAAATTTACTTCGTGACACCCTCCACGACGACGATACATTCCAATGTTTCCATCATGTATCATTTTTAATCTGTTCATCATCATCATCATATCAGCCGCACGACACCCACTGCTGGGTATAGGCCTCCCCCAAGGATTTCCACGACGATCGGTCCAGCGCTTCCCACATCCAGTGGGTTCCAGCAACCTTCACCAGATCGTCGGTCCACCTTGTCGGGGGCCTACCCACGGAGCGCCGTCTGGTGAGCGGTCGCCATTCAAGAACCTTTCCGCCCCAACGGCTATCGGTTCTTCTCGCTATGTGTCCAGCCCACTTCCACTTTAGCTGAGCAATCCTTCGAGCCATGTCGGTTATTTTAATTATCCTACTAATATTAAAAATGTGAATGTTTGTGGGTTTTTGATGTGTTTGGATGTTTCTACCTCAATCAAATTTAAAGAAATTAGTCCCGAAATCAAATAAAGAGTCCTTTCGTCATCACGAAAAACTTATCCTCCACCAATACAATGAAAACTACGGAAATCCGCAGAATTATTTATTCCGATCTGAATATTACCCACTCAGCATTCAGCCTTTCCACAATCTAATATAATGCTAGAAATTACAAAAGCGCTTTAATTTTCTTTTGTTCCCGACGCAGACGAGCGTCCTTCTGTACAAATCTGTGAGAGCTAAGGGTTCATGTTGTTTGCCCTTATTTGGGATCTGATTCAAGCCGAGGCAGAGACGAATTAAGTACAGCTATGCTATTCTCTAAAGTTAGTAGCGTCGAGTTCGTCGGTGCGGTAGCGTAGTCTGACAAGTGTCATATTACCATTACTGGTTAAACTCTTTTGGCCGAATACTCAAACGCTAATTAACTTTGAGGGGCTATCAAACGTCGTCCTGTCGCATTAAATGTCAAAGATATGACAAAGACAGCATGCTGTTTGAGAGCCGCTCAAAGTTAAGTCGCGTTTGAGTATTCGGCCATTTGGAATCTAAGACATTTTACCTAGTGACTCAGTAAAAGGTATTTGACATCAGTTTGAAAATCGACGAAACGATGACTGACAGTGAAGTTGCTTGTTATACTTGTTAGATAATAGCACCGCAGATTGGCATGTTACTTAGTGAAAACAAAACAATCGACAATCATTTTGATGAGATGAGTGACACTAGGTTGCACTTGTACATTAATAAGCCATTCATATTCCTTATTCATTCCTACTAACATAATATTCATGAATAGGTACAAATAATTCACGATGCTTTATTTTGGACTAAAGTAGGTACGTAAGAAGAATTATTTATCGCGTCAAGTAAAAAGAGCGCTGAACAACAAGCAAATGATGGAGGAATCTATACTGTTTTCTAAAGACATAATATACATTTTTACTCACCTTTGAGGCACTTATCAGCGCTCTTTTTACATGACGCCTACTTTAAGTAATGTAGAAATCACCCAATAATAACATATTGGCTGTATGAAATTAGCCTATTGCCAATGCTTACCACATAAGTATGGGTTTTTGGGGTAATGGAATAGAACCAAATGTCAGCAAACTTTCTAAACGATAGATCATTTCACTAATGCTAAAGGACTTTTCCTCATACTTCAAAAATAAGTATTTGACAAATTATCAAAAGACCTATATAAATTACGAGTATGATTATTTTACCCTTTCTTCCCCGCTCACACAAATTAGTATCTAAGTCCATCCCTGGATACACAAGTGCTCTCCATTTAATATTACCCAACTTGTTAAGTCTGGGTGTCCCTAAGCCGGCCGCGGACTACCGACAAAATAATTAGAGGCGAATATATGGAGCCCTTCGGCCGGCAAATGTATTCAACCAAATTACACGCTTCCTCCAGAAAATGGAGGCTGAGATTGGCTGATGGATTGAGGAGAAAATTCGTTTTAAATTCGTACTTAATACGTATACTGAAGGTAAAACGGATTACATACTACTGCGCAGCACTCTCTGTTATGCAGATTTAGAAACAAACCTTTCAGCCGTCATGGCAACTGAGTTCACAACCAGTTATGACTTAGGCCGTTTGTCCATTTGCAAAAAAACTTCTGCTAGAAATGTCCCATAGCATGTCAGACAGTAACATACAAGTGTTAGCTAATAGCAAATGCACTGGCGACAGTTTATCAAGTGTTTATAAGGTACTGTCTGCTAGACTCCTAGACAGTACGTCTTGCATAAGTTTTCATTCAGGTGGAAACGCGGTCTTAGAGCCACAGTAGATACGATACATTGAGTATTACATGGTGATCGACGTTTTTTAACTGCTTTTCGAAAGCAAGATGCAGCAACCAAACGTTCCACATTGCACACGTAAAAACAACGATCGCGGTAATCGAGTTTCTCATCACAACGAAGTCGCCAAACGTGATGCAGTAACGATGCAAACGCGAAAAACACTAAAACTACCTACACCACGCTAGCTACAGCTAACGCATGGTGTAGTTTTAGTGTTTTTCGCGTTTCTGACTGGGTCATGCTGATGAACACTATATAGTAAACCGACGACCTTGTTTCTCCAGCCCCTTTCCACCATTGGGGTACGCAGGTTAGCATTAGGATCACCCTTACATAGTAGATACTCCAAGGGTCCGTACCAAGCGCTTTGCTAATAAATTTCTTATGCGAACTGCTAAAGAATGGAATGCGCTGCATGCTCATGTGTTTTCTAATTGTTACAACGTCTTTGTTCACTAATCGTTCAAATCTAACTTTCAATTTAAGCTAAAATTCGAAATTCAAATATTCCCGCTGCCTATGTGAGTGGTTGTTTTGCTGCAACAGTAATCGCAAGGCTCATTAGTAGCATATCCACCTATTCCGCCCGCTGATTGGCTGGCGAGACACACTAGAAGTTTCGTCGGCTTCCGTATCGTATCGCGGCGTTGAAAATTATCAAAAAACCATAAAATTCGGAGTGGTTTCGGTGTGATTCCCAAATCATAATAATTGTATTTATCCTGTGTGCTAGCATCTATATAATCGTTTTCCAAACAATCGAGTGCGTGAGATTGCCAGTTGGACTTCTGTTCGTGAACCATCTTCTGGGGCCTACCACATCGCTCACCCTGAAGCAATACAACTGCTGTGAGCTGAAGAATACGGAGAAAGACTCAAGGTAGGTGGATAAATACTTACGTTGGTGTTAGCTCAAAAGAATCTCTCACTTTTCTGAACGGCAGGAATATTCTATCGAAATTAGCATCTTTCTGAACCAGATGACATCTAGGGTCCAATTGCTTATACTATAACCGTTTCGGCTGGATCGCGTTGTTGTGACAACGCGATCCAGCCGAAACGGGGGGCCAAAAAAATAGGGGCCCAAGACTGTGGTCTTGGGCCCCTATTTTTGAATCACTCGACTGGCGTCGAGCGCTCGTTTCTACTGATTTTCGTTCGACATGAATGAATGAATGAATAAATTGTTTATTTATCTTAGAGTACAAAGTTTAAAGTATGGTCCCACAAAACTACATTACGTAGTTTGTCTGTGAGTACAGTCCGTAAGTCATATGTCGAACGAAAATCAGTAGAAACGAGCGCTCGACGCCAGTCGAGTGATTCAAAAATAGGGGCCTTGGTCTCTTCAAGGCAAGAGTGAATAGGTATTTCCCGGACAAGCGTGCTACACCTTAGAACACATGCTGTTTACCAAGCAAGATGGTGGCCAAATGCCTGCCCAGTTTACAATAAAATAAAATTAAACTTTATAAGGCAACTTACCGTCACTGGTCTTCCCATATCCAGATATTATTCCTGCCAGTCCTGAAAAAGCCTGGTTTGCATCTGCAGCCGTCGGTAGAGCGATCGCTTGGATGTTATCTGTGAAGGATTGTTTATTTTACTTTACTTATCATATTCGTGTCAAGTCAAACTAAAACTCAATATGTCGTTTATTCTTCCCAAAATACCCTACAAAATATTGTGATTCTTAAACTCCTAATCCATTATTTTTAGGGTGTGCTGTAATAACCTAGAAGCGTTAATGAAGTGTCCAAGGACAAAATTCGAAACAACCTTCAAATATAATATGTGTTTATCTTTCGGACATTGTCCAAAAGGATACGAACCAATCAAACGTGTTTATGTTAACCCGTTGGTGTTTACAGGGCCTTGTGGAGGGTCCGTAACTTAGCAATGGAGATAAGTCCCTAATCTCGGACATTTGTTGGGCCGAGCGGACCGGACAGGAATCTCTTAATAAATGTAATGTTTAACAAACCTTACTCGACGAAACAGCTAATTCTCGTCTTTGGAATTTAATATTTTAAGTGGCAAGTACGAAAACAACGCTCCATGTTTTGAATTTCAAATTATTAAAGAGAGAGTAGGCGTTGTTAACTTTAAAATCTAGGTAGATTAATCCGTTTCAGTGAAAACAAGGTATTCGGTAACGGGTGGACAATTCGTCATTAGTTCAATATATAAATAACTATTTAACAAAATCTGAAATATTCCTTCTTTGAAGACACCTCTTACATATATAATTGACGATTGAAATTCTCATGATAGCATAATTTGTTGCGAATTATCATAACATTGACATTAATTATTCCTTAATCCATCATAAGGTCCTTTATGAATAGATGGTGTCATCAGAGCTAAAAATCCTAGCGTCTTCATTGACGATGCCAGCACGCACTGTGACTGTGACAAACTGTTTCACTTGGATGTGGTCAACTTTGCTGAACTTACTATTTCAGAGCTCCTAACGATAGCGTATTTCTTGTAACATAGTTGGTGCTACAAGCGAGATGATATCTGACGTCAGAGCCGATGATCCTGGTCCATCGTCTCAAGATCATGTGGAAGCTGACTGAATACTATAGTGAACTAGCTGCCTCCTCTTCTGTATTTTACTTAGGTACTACTGAAATTGATTCGCGAGATCTTGACGCGTAACATAGTTGGTATTCCTCTGGGGTAGGACAGTGACGCCAAAGCTAACAATCCAAATACCTCCACTGAAGACGGTGAGAGAGTCAACTGTATTTGGTAAACTGTATGTGTTATACTTACTATTGAAATTAAGTCGCGAGATCTTGACAATAACGATGGCATTGTTAACATCGTTGGTGTTCTACTGGGTTTATACAGTAACGTCAGATCTAACAATCCTGGTGCCACCACTGAAGATGGTGAGAGAGCCAAGAACAACAGTAAACTGCCGCGCCGGGCTTTGGTAGTCCGTATGTGTTGTACTTACTATTGAAATTGACTCGCGAGATCTTGAGAACAGCGATGTCATTCGTAACATCTTTGATGTTCCACTGCGGATGAACGGTGATGTCAGAGCTAACAATCCTTGTCCCTCCACTGAAGATGGTGAGGGAGCCAAGGACGACAGTGAACTGCCGCGCCTGGATCTGGCCGTCCCACCAGCAATGTGCAGCGGTGAGGACCCTTGTGTTGGAGATGATGGAACCGCCACATATCGACGTCCCGCCTGAAGTAAGTTGGATCACTAGGCCTGCCTAGAACAATTCAATGGCATTAATCAATAGCCTCTTTTGTGTTAGCTGATAACAAATTCTCTTAAAATTACAGTGAATTGCCATCTCATTTCGATTACCCGCCAATCAGGCTAAACATTAGAGTATGGCGATCCATAATAATGTGTAATTAAGAATAATAAAAACTGTCCATACATTCATGGTCAGTTTTTATGACCCAGACTTGTTTATAGTTACAGTTTATCGTTGATAATCCTACCTCTGTATATTGTCCGCTTATGTTTAATTTGACACAGTTTATTTTATAATGTAGTTTTCATTTAGTAACCAAACCGATCCCTTACCAAGAATTAACTAAATGGAACTCACTTTATGCTTATTCGACCTCGCACTAACTGACAAAAGATATCAACACTCACTACAGGGTGTATTTAGAAAGGATTCCTTTGTTTTACATAAAGTTGGAGCCGGAAGCTTTTACTCGGTTCGAGGGTCTATTGTAACAGGAAGACGACGAAAACGGTTGTCATCAAATTAATGAATGCCTACGACAACTACTTTCGCGAGTTCCTATTCACGCGAATGCGAATAGAAGAATGGAAACGTGTTCAATTAAAATTGTTGACTGTAGTTTCATCGTAATTAATTTTGTCAGGAGTATGTGTGAGAGAAGGTAATTGTATGTGTGAGAGAAGGTAAAGGTGTATTTTAATGTGACAGTTAAAAAACAATTCTTCACAAGTCCACCTAATTACTTTTTACTATGTTTCTTGAAGTCTCCCTGAACATAATGTTTTTTTTTATTAACGGAAACCTTATATAAAAAAAAGACTCGCATGATGACTGGGACAAACACACCTCATAACATTTTCTATCGCCTAGTGTTTAATAAGTTTTATATTATTTACTCAAAAATGCTTGTAATATGGCCATTATTTTGACAACCTTCTTTGAACAAAGTCGAGGTTGCCGCGCTCCTCCGATGGTGACGCAACAAAGTTGTATAGGATTTCATTATTGTCGAGTTTTAGCCACCAGCAATTTCCTTTGAGAATCCATTATTGTCGAGTTTTGTTTCAAACATAGTTCGTGAAAAAAGTACATTGTACAACCCGCGCAGTTAATGAATGGGATTACACTCGTTGTGGTAAGTGCAGTGAGCCGCCATTTTCAATCCCATTCTTTATTTGCGCGGGTGTTGTATTGTTGTAGATGATGTTTTTGTATTTTTTTTTACTTTTTTACTATTTTTCCTTTTTGATATTTTTGACTTTCTTGCCTTTTTTATTTTTTTGTCATTCTGGACCAAGTCTTGTATAGTGCTTTACTCAAAAATGACAAAAAAGTAAAAAATGTCATAATGTCAATAATGTCAAAAATGTCAAAAATGTCAAAAATGACAAAAATGTTAAAAATGACAAAAATGTCAAAAATGTTAAAAAATTCCAAAATTTCAAAAATCTCAAAAATTTCAAAAATGACAAAAATATCAAAATTTCAAAAATGATCATTTTGGTAATTTTTGACATTTTTGACATTTTTAACATTTTTACTTTTTTGACATTTTTGAGTAAAGCACTATACAAGACTTGGTCCACAATGACTGCACTGCTGGCCACGCTAAGATGGACTCAAGCTGAGCTTTTAACTACGCTCTCGGCCTTCAAGCTTGGTCATCATTGCAGCCCTTGCTGTCCGCGCTATAAAGGCCTCGACCTCCGGTCTCGGCCTTTATTCCAACTTGGCCATCAAGGGCTGCAATGCTGACCGCGCTGTGACGGCCTGGACCTGCGCTAAGCTACGCTATCGGCCATCATCATCGCGCTGCCAGCAATGCATTCATTATTGACCGCGTCAGTAATGTACTATTAAATTATAATAACTCGAACTCAGTAATAATTAGAAGGTTGTAATAATCCAAAATATTAGAAAGTCCTTACTTGATAGGGGTATGTAGTTACAGATGGCACAGGTCTTCCCCCAACAATCCTCAATGCCTCACTCCGCAATATTGCCCTGGCTTTGGGAATACCAACATTTTCATGGTACGCATACAACCCATTTAAATGTTCCACACTTTTCCCGCTCACGTACAATAAACAACTCAAAATAACAACCAACACACGCATTGTTATCGCGAATGAATTAAAATATTTTGATGAGTTCAATTTATATGTTAATGCATCACCTCTTTGTAGTTCAAATGACAGGTACGAGTATATCTAGAGTTTTATAGATAATTGTTGATAAGCTGCTTAGTAGCTTATCGATTATTTTATTTGTATATTTATTGTTTGTGTCCGTTTTTAATTTCAGATTGAAATTTTCTGCAAAATCCTGCAATCTCGATTTCGAATCCAGCCATGGGAAAATGCACAAAATCATATTTTTACCATCGCCACTCTAAAAAGTGCGTTTAATTCAACGATAAGAGTGAATAATAAGCGATTTTATTCACCGAGTGAATAAAAATAATTTGAATTTGGAACAAGTGCGCATCACATGAATTAGTACAAAAAAGTACCTATACCTAACTGGCTGCTATTGAGCTATTCCATAGAACCATAGTTACACAATAAAATTAAAGAAAAAAAAATATCCCGCCAAATTTAATTAGGTTCTTTTTAGTGTCTTATCTTTGGGTTCTTTTCTATCTATTAGAGGGAGATTGAATATTCAGTCTTGCATCAGTCCATTCCATCAGTCTGGTACGATATTCAGTCTGCAAAAATACAAAGTCTATACAGACAGACTGATGAAATGGACTGATGCCAGACTGATCATGTAATCTCTCTCTTAGCGTGGTTGTTTTATGTCATTGGAAACTTCCAATTTTACGCATGGATCGCATGGGTCGGGCATGGGATGGGTGACCAAAAATGTATTATCTCGAGCTCCTCCGTGCCTCGGAAGGCACGTTAAGCCGTTGGTCCCGGCTGCATTTGCAGTTGTTAACACCCATCAATCCGCATTGGGCCCGCGTGGTGGATTATGGCCCATCTTCCCACCCATGAGGAAGGCCTGTGCCCCAGCAGTGGGGACATTTAAAATGGCTGACGGTCATCTATAAATACTAAGTATAAAGTACTGCTACAGGTAGGTACCTACCTACCTATTTGTTTTCTCGCAGTCAATGGTAAAAAGTAGAGTACACAACTCGTGAACAAAAAATTTCATCTCGGTCCTTTGTATCCCTCGCTTCGCTCAGGATTCTACTTTTGAATCCCTCGCTACGCTCGGGATTCAACTCTAGAATCCTTCGCTACTCTCGGGATCCAACTTAGTCCCTCGAACTAAATTCCCTTTTTATTCACTTGTTGCATAATCTACTATTTTCTTTATTTTTATTTATTAATTGACTAATCTAATGACATAAAACTGCCTGCATCAAAAGACAAGTCAACTGAAAAAACGGAAACAAGATTAAATATTAAAGATAACATAATAACATGCAGTCGGAGGCATGCAATTAGAAAGTGACATTATGAATGATTTGAATTCTATGCCTCTGATTTCATGTTATTATGTTGCCTTTAATATTTAATCCTGTTTCCATCTCTTCAGTTGACTAATTATCTTTTGATCCAGGCGGGTTTTTTATTATTTTTATCATTTTTTATTTATATCTTTTAAGTTATTATATATTACGGTCATGATATACCCACTTTTTTTTTACTTCCTATAGTTCCTATAATGGCACCGTACAGCTGTCATGTTGTTTTTTTTTAACCACTTACCTATATAAGAACACTTGGGCTAACAAGATAAATCTAACGATATATTATACATATACATATACAGCCGTTTGAAAGATATGAGGTACTTAGTAAAGAATATTGCATACAAACATACATACAAGATACGTACATACATACATATAAGGATAAAGCCCGTCAGGCAAGATTATAGACCTATCCCAGATTATCCTAAATCTTTATTTTATCACATCATTATTTTTAACTGAATTAAAATACGTTAATATAACTTTGAATAACAAGTGCTTTATCTAAAATCACGATGTTTCATCAATCGATTATGATAACAGCACATCAAAGTGTAGGTATTAACCATAATAATTCAAGAAAACCCGACAATATCCTAAAATAAACAGATAACCAGATTTATTAATATTATTAATAAATCTGGTTTTCGATTGATTTTCTTATCATTTCAAGTAGTTACTTGATTAGAAATATTTTTTTTAATTTCAATCGAAATTATTACTATTTTGGTCACGAAGTTTTTCTTTGGACAAGCCCAATGGTGGAGAGACTAGTGTATTGTGTTCTGACGACCTGAGTGGTGCAGTGCATGCTGGTTTACTATGCAAGCGGTCCCGGGTTCGATTCCCGGCCGGGCAGAAACTGAAATGATGAATTTTAATGTCGCTGATGGGTCTGAGTGTTACTATGTGGCGTCGCCAGCCCATGGCCCAGGGGGGGGGGGGGGGGCAAGTTAATATTAAAGAGGATGAGAATGATGAATTGTAGGTACAGTCAACAGCACCTAGTGAATTTATTCAAGTTTTGAGATGGAAGTGAAAGTGAAAGTGAAAGTGAAAGTGAAATATATTTTATTTAAATAAGCTCACATAATAAGCATTTTTAAATCGTCAATTCTTTTACCCTGCCACCCATTATGACGTCTTTTAACTGACAAGAAAAATGGGCGCAAAAAACTTGTCAGCTTTATCAATCAGATGGAACGATATTTACAAATATGTATATCGTTTCCAGACTTGATATTAACAAAGATTAACAAATAAATAACATTATTGAATTAGCTCATTTCTTAATGAGTTTCAAATTTCTTAATCAATTTACAGATTTTAAGCTAAATTCAAAGTTTGAACTTGTTATTCAGTCTAGGCTGTTACAATAAATAAAAATAAAAGAAAAACATACAATTCAATATGCATTAAGATAGGTAGTCAGAAGCAGACCCATTCCCACTGGCAGCACCAGTTCCCGAACATGACGCATGAACCAGCCATCTCTTCGCTCAACCATATTTGAGCCTCATACGACACCACCGCAGAAATGATTAAAGAGAGCATGACATACTAAGACTACCTATGTTAAGGCATCGAATTGAAAATTTATATCCAAAAGCTTTTCATAGGTCTTTCACTAAACTACTGACTATAGAAAGTAAAAATATTGCAATTAAATAAATCAAAACAAGGTAAGCTATTAAGAATTATATTTTTTGAGTAAGAAGTGCCATACATACAGACAATATAAAACAGATCTTTTATATACGAGTTATACGACGCCCTTAATACAAGCAGACAGAAGCAGACCCATTCCCACTGGCAGCACCCGTTCACGAGCATGACGCATGAACCAGCCATCGCTTCGCTCAACCATATTTGAGGGAACGTAACGACCCGCCTCACACGACACCACCGCAGAAATGTTTGAAGTGAGCATGACATACTAAAGCTACCCATGCTACCATGCAGCTATGGAGCAGGATTTATCGGAAAAGTAAGTCAATTGCACGGCCTTAGGACTTTGGTTATTTGCAGTTGGCTACATTTTTTAACCTCTAGGGGGGGCAGCGGCCCCCCCTGCCCACCCCTGGCGACGCCCTTGTGTTTATAAGTAAATATTTAAAAAGTATACATATAAGTAGTACCTTTATCAGTTGTCTAGTACCCATATTACAAGCTTTGCTTGTTTGGGCCTAGAGGCACTGTGTGAAATTTTCCAAGCATAAAGAGAAGCAAATCATGTGTTTCATGCGTTTCAACATTACCTTACCTTCAATCGATGTCAAATACAACAAGCACCTCAAATTGACCTTTTTAAACTTCCTCCTCTCTCCTAAACAATTCTAAGGAAACAAAAGTAATTAATCAGGGCATTGTTACCTCCGTCCGGGCCCAACGAGGCAGCCTCACAAAAGGCAGAATTAGCTTCGTCAGACTTTTGACACGGCCCGGGACCACGCAGTCTTCAGAACTGATACAAAAGATCCAAATGACGGAACTAAGGTACTAAAAAAATAAACGGTCTAGTGCTATTTTTTCAGGTACAGGACAATCAAATGGTGTACTTTGCGCTGTTCTTTTCGCAAACGAATTTGGTTTTAAGCTGTATTGCGTCTTGAAGTCTTTTGAATGCTCTAAGCTTGAAGTAAATGTAAAAAGTAAATGCGCGTGTGGAATTAAAAATTTTTAGGGAGGCTATTTTTTTTTACTGTCAAACCATCTCTGTGGATTTTTTTGTTATCTTAGTTCAATATTGAAAATAACAATTTACTTCCAATTATTTAATCGAAAGGAGACTTGCGAAATCGTAGATAGAATCAATGAAAAACATTTCCAAGTAAGTATATTAAACAAAACTTTAATTAAATGATTATTTTTTGATAAAGGAAGTAATTTCCACCTCTGATGTTATATGAGTATCTCTATCTAATCAGGCCCCCTAGCCAAAGTAACATTTGCAAATTTTCGTTATCGCTTCGCTTCGAAACATGTATGGATTAGACGTTTTAAAATTCGATTGTTAACGAAACCTTATGTCAATCCCATACATGTTTCGAAAGCGAAGCGATAACGAAGATTTGCGAATGTTACTTTGGCTAGGCCCTCTGGTATATTATCTATTACGCTAAACTTTTTTTTTCGACTTCACAACATTTTAACTGACCAAAAACTATTAATCGGTATACAACGTGTAAACGAAATGAGCAATAATATTTAAACTAAGTTTACACTCAAAATTCATTCAAAATCAATTTTTTGTATAGAAACAATCTCAATCTCAATTTATTACAATATTTTCTGCAAACTTTGCTAAATTGTATGAAACAGCAGTTTTTTCGTGATTACAGGACTTTTTGTATGGAAGCAATCCATACATCCATTCATAATGATGAACCCTATACTTATAGTTTAAAGATTACTGCTTAATCACATGTTGCATACTTAAATGTTCATTTTCTACATTTACAGGACTGTTAATTAAACCTCGAATATTAATTAACATACACTGGCCTGCAAAACTAAGTACTACAGAGGTAAATTTTCATACAAACGAGGTAACTTTGAAGCATTGGTTCTCCGCCGTAATTCTAAACGCTGGACAATATTTCTTGATGCCGCCGATACCGCTGCTCATGTAAAAAAATAAAGAAAATGGGTTGTTACCGTGCGCTGCTAGACACTGTTCGATAAATAAAGTGATGAGGAATTCTTAATAAATTTAAATTTAAAAGTATAATTAATAAATCATAGAACAGAAATGATTAAATTATGAGATTGTAAATTTATGTCTAAAGAGTCGACTGCGCTGCTTATATAAACACGAATAAGTATTTGGCTGTACCTTAAAATTATGGTTTTCCATAGACGTTTTCATTGTTATCGTCTTAGAATAATTACACCTAGAACGATAATTCCCTATAAAGTGCGCTGTCAAAAGTGAGGCAACTAAAACAACCAAAATGGCGCCGTTTTCAGATTTTTATTGTCCATTATCACATAATCATACCCAATAAGTACAAATCAGTTTCAATTTCCCTACCTTAAAGAGATTAATTATTATATTATTGGACTTCAGTTACGATTAGGTAACGTATGAAGGATATAAATCTGAAAACTGAGCCATTTTGGCTCAGTATAAGTTGCCTCACTTTGCATACGCGGACACGGCTTCTAGGTGTTATTATTCTAAGGGTATCGTAAAATAACATCATTAATGTAAATACATTATAAACCTTATATTGTCACCATCGCAACTTCCGTCTAGGTTGATAGTTAACAAACAAAAACACGCAATAAACCAATAAACCATTCGACTTCCTCAATAATCTCGGGACGTTTTCTGATCGATGGTTATTGACGTGGTGAAAACAAATCCCTGGGGTAAAGTCGATCATTGTCATTTTATAGTAGAACTGTTTACAATAAATCATGGAGTCTAACCAGGATATGTTTGGTTTTGTGGAAGTTTATTGACTCTCACTTTCAAATTGAATTTTTAGATGTTAAGAGTGTATATCCGCATTTCAAAGAAATTTGCGTTTTCCAAAGAAGTTATCTAAAGAACGAAAGCATTACTATAGATGAAAACTTTAGTTTTAGGAAGCAAAATTCTTAAATTAGTGCTGTATAGAGAGAAAAACTTATAAAATTATCAGGTATTTTAAACAAAGACAATCTGTTCAAGTGAAATTTCAAATTTGCGTGTTATAGGTATTTTTCACAAACGTTTCAGCTGTAACAAATAATAATACGACTCATATTTATTTTTTCACCTTATTATTTGTATTGTCAAGGAGTGCAATATAGAGAGAAAATTAAAAAAAATGTTTTTAATCACAGAGAAATAAAATAATAAATAAATGCTCAAATCGTGTCTCACTTTGACATGTTTTTTCACTGGTATTTACAGATTCTAAAGTATTTTTTTACGAATAATGAAGTATTTATCTAATGTATTGCGTGTTTTGTATACCTATATGCATACTTATATCTTTTTATTGATTTAATAGAATTTTTTAAAGTTCACTCACATTACGGCTCGCGCAGAGTTGTTTTAGGTCATTTGTATTTAAAATTTAAAAATGGAACGTGATGCGTATCTACACCCTTAAGGTTGCATTTCAACAACAAAAAACTTTTTAGAGACTGCGCCATTAAAAGAAGTCCCATGGATACAAAATAGCAATGTAGCGTTTCTTCGTTTCACCTATATGAATGAGTCGATACATCAATATAAATCCACACAGACACACACACACACACACACACACACACACACACACACACACACACACACACACAACACAACTATAGCCAAATTAAAACTAAAAGTTCGATAACCGCTCAAAACTTTCAGCCACCTGGTTCCGGCTGAAAAGTTGCGACTCCGAAACTCCGAACAATGTTCTCAATAGGTACCTAACTGTTATAACTTCCGTAATAACCAGAGGAGTTCTCGCTTAAAATCATACCACCTGTTGATAACCTTTATTATGCTTATGCACACTTAAGATTATCGCCATAGTTAACCCTCCTTAGGTTCATACGCATAAAGTTCATCAGTACAGTACGAAAATTAACGTAATCGATCAATGTTTAGTACCTAGATCATATTCTGTACCTAGATCATATTCTGTGCCTAGGTGTTAAAGACAGCAGCCGAAACCAACGTGCCTTGCGAAGCACGGAGGAGGTCGAGATTAAAAATTGTTTTAAAAAACAAAAAACCGACTTCAAAAGCCTACGCTACCTCTAAAAAGCAAGAAATAATATTCAAATCACTAGATACGCATTATCATTGTAAATAAAACACGTCTATTGAAGTCGGGTGGGGCTGGAGAACAACTTTTTTTTTATTCTAAAAGCCCCACCCGACTTCAATATACGTGTTTTATTTACAATGATAATGCGTATCTAGTGATTTGAATATTATTTCTTGCTTTTTAGAGGTAGCGTAGGCTTTTGAAGTCGGTTTTTTGTTTTTTAAAACAATTTTTTATTTCTTTCTTTTTAGTTTAATTACCTTCTGTATTAGATATGTTATCTAGGTAGAAAAATCGGATTTGACCAAACGTGAGATATTCGCGGACATACATGCATATGGGTTAATCTGAGAATCTCCTTTTTTGAAGTCGGTAAAAACACCAAAACCTTCTCCTAAATCGAACAAATACTTTTCTGAAAACCGCAACAAAATCGGTTCAGCCGAACGCGAGATAATCACGGACAAATATACATACACTAGCTTTTTCCCGCGACTTCGTCCACGTGGACATTCGGAAAATCGCTATGGAACCTTTGACCGAGATAAAAAGTATCCATGTTTTACCACAGGCTATAACTATCTGTGTGCTATTCCAAATCCGTTCAGCCGGTTTTACGTGATTGAGTAAAAAACATCCAAACATTAAACTTCACATTTATAATATCATTAGTTCCCGTTCCCGTTCTCGTTCTCATTCCTGTACCAGTTCCCGTATTATTTTTCCATAAAAAAAATTAACCCCCGTTTCAGTCCTTTAGGTGTTGAATAATGTCCACCGTGTCGTGTTGGATCCTAAAATAAAGTCATTTTCGCAATCAACATCCCACAAAACATTTAACGATATCCATATCGATACAACATAGAAGTCTTTGATTTTTAGGGGTAACCTACTAACCTCCAAGCGGTTGGGGGTTAGTGGGTAAATAAACCTAAACATTTTCGGAAAATCACCAAATACGTGTTATTGCTTAGTTTTTAAAGGTACTCTTACGAAGTTTCATGTCGAAATGTCGAAAATCCATACAAAATAAGCCCCATTTTACCCCTTTGAGTTGAATCATGACCACCGCATCGTGTTGGAATTCAATATCAATAACGACATTCATATCGATTTATAAAAAAAAAGTATAAGTACTTGTTAATTTTAATTTAAAATTATGTTTGCATGCTATTGTCAATGGCTGAAGAGGGAGATCTTTAAAAGTTGTACAGTGTACCCTAATCAAATGCAAATAAATGATATTCTATTCTATACTTAATGTAATTTTTAGTTAATACAAAACGTCTCTTGGGGTTGATCAGACCATTAAACTTAACAACTTTCATTATGGGACCAACCTTGAAATCGCAAAAAGAGATCAGCTGTTTCATACAATTCGATGTAGTAGGAATGTACTTTTGTATGGAACAGCTGATCTTTTTTTCGTGTTTTCGAGGTTGGTCCCATAATGAAAGTTGTTCAGTTTGATGGTCTGATCAACCCTACGAGAGGTTTTGTATTAACTAAAAATAACCTTGTATAGGTTTATTTACCCCATCTACCCCTAAGGGGTTAATTATCGGAAAATCACAAAATACAGCTTGACCATAAAGAGTTGACAAAAATTGAGGGCGCCACTTTCTATGTAAACACGTCAAAATCACGAATAAATTGGCAACACTTACTTAATTTTGTACTGAAAAATTTTAGTTCCATTTTATTTAATTTCAACTCTTTATGGTCAAACTGTACGTGTTTGTTTTTAAAAGTTGTTAGTTTTTAAAAGTTCTCCTACGAAGTTTCACGTCAAAATGTCTATTTAATATATTATTTCCATACAAAATTTGAACCCCATTTGACCCCTTTAGGGGTTGAATAATGTCTACTACTTAAAATAAATGCCATTTTCGCAATGAACGTCCCATTAAACCTTGATAACGACACCCATATCGACGTTGGGCTTTTTTTACCCCATTTACCCCCTAAAGGGTTGAGTTTCGGAAAACCACGAAACACGTGTTTGCTTATTTGTTTTTAGAAGTACTCCTACAAAGTTTCAAGTTGAAAAGTCTATTTAATTTTTTTCCATACAAACTTTGTACCTCCGTTTCAACCTTTTAGGGGTGGAATTTCCAAAAATTCCTTCTTAGTGGGTGTTACACTGTATAAAGTATCGGGGAGCAAAATTTCAAGTCTCTAGGTCCAGTGGTTTGGGCTGTACGTTGATTTGTCAGTCATTTTGGGCTTTTTTGCCCCATTTAACACCCAAAGGGTTGATTTTCGGAAAACCACGAAACACGTGTTTGCTTATTTGTTTTCAGAAGTACTCCTACGAAGTTTCAAGTCGAAATGTCTATTTAATATTTTTTTTCCATACAAACTTTGAACCCCCAATTCACCCCTTTAAGGGTAAAATTTCCGAAAATCCCTTCTTAGTGGGTGTTTACACTGTATAAAATATCTATGTACAAAATTTCAAGTCCCTAGGTTCAGTGGTTTGGGCTGGGCAATAGTCTGTCAGTCACCCCTTCACTTTTATATAAGAGATACTGGTCAAACTGAGAACCACCTTTTCTGAAGTCGGTTAAAATACCAAAACCTTCTCCTAAACGTAACAAATACTTTTCTGAAAACCGCAGCAAAGTCGGTTCAGTTCAACGCGAGATAATCGCGGACAAACATACATACATTCCGGTCAAACTGAGAACCTCCTTTTTTGAAGTCGGTTAAAATACCAAAACCTTCTCCTAAATGTAAGAAATACTTTTCTGAAAACCGCATCAAAATCGGTTCAGCCATACGCGAGATAATCGCGGACAAACATACAAACATACATACATACAGGTCAAACTGAGAACCTCCTTTTTTTTGAAGTCGGTTAAAAATGTTGGTCCCTCATCCCATGACCAACCTTGGCGAAAGTAAAACCCACTGCGCCATATACCACCTTTCATTATCTCCTCACATTTCATTTCCACGTTCAGCTCAAAAGGACAAAAGACCCTCAAGTATTGTAACGGTCCGTTATCTAAACGGGTCATAAAGTGGCAACAAATACGTTAGGCCAGTGAAAAGGCCTAAATAACGAAAGGCCTTGGTTTATCGGTAAGGAAGAATAACATCCGGGGTCCTTTACAAGTCGCCAGTGGGTCGGGAATAATGTTTACTTTACTTATAAAAGTGTAAAACCGCGTTTTTTTTTATCTAAACGCCCTTTTCGTTTCGGATGTTGTTCAGATGAAATGTAGGCGGCACATTTATATCTCTAAACAAATGAATGTTTCGAGCAAAAGAGTGCTTAGTAATTAATACTATTTTGTTTGCTAATATTGCCAAAAGTCTCGATATAGATATCAACTTACCTCTTGGGGTTTCGGGCAAAGCCCCTTGCGAATTAACTCTAGAACAACCTAATCGATTCGTTGGAGAGGAGAGTTATGTAATACATAGGTAAATCCATACTTTATGGAATATACGTTTCTACGTGTATTCCTCTGTGTGTCTGACTTCTGTCAGAGAATATTAAAAAAGATAAACTTATAAAATATAGTTTCCACCATATTTGAATACATGGGTGGAGATAAAGTCTGTCTAAAAAGTCAGTTTACCTGAGAAATTATTAAATTATTTAAAAAACTTAAACTGGTAACCCTATTGGTGCTGTCAAAATTCTGATTGTAAACATTGAATTTTGAAACACAACATAGAGCAGTATTAGTTTTTTTAAATAATTTAGTAGAGTCTGTCTAAAAAGTCAGTTTACATGGGTAATTTCAAAAAAAATTTTTTTACCCACCTAAATCCCCAACCACCCCACCAATACCCATCTAAATAAATAAATAAAAAAATATGTTTACTATTAGAATTTTGACAGCACCGACAGGGTTACCGGTATAAGTTTTTATCAATAATTTAATAATTTCTCAGGTAAACTGACTTTTTAGACAGACTCTACTTTCTCAGGTAAACTTACTTTTTAGACAGACTCTACATAGGTATGTCGCATTTTTGGATTTTCGCTGTTTGATGCATGGGATGAAGGTTTGATGTGCATACTTCTTCTGGCATGCATTTGTCAGTATCATCACTTTTCAATAAAATGCAATCGTCGTACTAAATTCTAAGTAGATGATGAATGATGTGTTTTCCGAAGACTCAAACATTTAGAGTAGAATTTACTCGAAAGTGCTTCAACTAGAAGTGGGTTCGTTAAAACTGTTTTGCATTCAAAGGCGACGACGGGACGCGCGAAAGTTGGTCGCGGTTTCTAGTGCTAGGTCGGTCATCAACAAATTCGGGCGTAGTTTTCAAGGTTTGTAAAGATACAACTGAAGAAAATTGTAATACGAAATAAATATACACTTGTAATGGATTACATTATTGCAATTTAAATGTGTTACAATTTCCCTCTTTCATTTAAAAGAAAAAATCTTATTCCCAAACCAACATCTACTTACTATTCAGAAGCTCCTCGCCCTCATTTCCTCCGTAAGCTCGCATTGCATTCCGTACATACATAAAAGTTCGATGATTCTGAGGACTAGTCGCCTTTGATCTATAAAATATGAATAGGATATTAGACTCGTAAAAGCAGAGTGTTTCTATCTCGGCGTGTGGTCCAGTGATAGTATGGATAAGCAGTAAACTAGAATATACAAGTGTGGCCAGGCAATTTGCGAATAACATTACTAGCCTAGTAGACCTTAAGCATAGTAGACGCCTTAAGAGCCCGTTACGATTTTGCCGCTGACTGCAGCTCTCTCGCTCGTACATTTCATGTTTTCTCAAGATTTCTTAAATCTGAGTGCGCAATTGAAAAATGTGTCTCGGCCACTTTTCGCAATATAAGATTACAGACATTTTAAAATATATTCCAGTTTTTTGTTGCTAAAGTACAAAAAGTTATCGTTTCTAACAGTTATTTGAACTGACGAATTCGATTACTTTTTGTACTTCAGCAACTCGAAACTGAAATATATGTTGAAATGTCCGTAATCTTATATTGCGAAAAGTGGCCGAGACACATTTTTCATTTACGCACTCAGATTTACAAAATTTTGAGAAAACATGAAATGTGCGAGCTAGAGAGCGGCAGTCAGCGGCAAAATCGGTACGGAGCCTTAAGCCTAGAGGACGTCGTATACCAGGTAATACTACTACGCAAAACAGTATTGTGTAAACGGGACGGCTGACTATAACGATGGTTTTGCAGTCTGTACTATTTTCTCAATTCCAACTTTAACGCTAACTTATTTTTGAATGCGAACAATAACAATATCTAGAAATAACTTACACACAAACAGATTATGGTAAAATTAGTAAGAATCTACGTAAACATGGTAACTATAGGAACTGTCCCGTGTACCGTTCACTTGTCCCGAAACAATCTATAAGTGTTTCGTCACTAAATCAAAATCAGTACGTTATATTCGTTTTGGCAAGGAGCAATGTCGCATAGGCAAATACCGGCTCCAGACACTTGAGTCCATTGAGCGGAGGGCCAAGAAGCTCATCGGCAACGACAATATTTTCTGTAATAAGCTCAAAAGCCTCGAGCATCGGATACATTTCAGTAAGTCTGCAACGGAATTGCAAAACCTAATTCCGCCATCTTCCTTCTTCCATCGGACAACCACGTACGAATCTGCACCACCAATTTTTGGTGGATATTTCAAAGACTCGCACTAAGCGTCTTGCTTCAAAGTTTATTATCCGTACAGCTAGAAAGTGGAACTCCTTGCCTGGCGACTGTATTTCCCGATAGGTACAATCTGGGAGCCTTCAAGTCGCGAGTGAATAGGTTACTTATAGGCAACCACGTTTCATCGTTGATCGCATCATCGCTTACCACCAGGAGTGATAGTGGTCAAGCGCTTGGCTAGGTACCTAAAATAATAAAAAATAAATAAATTAAAAAAATATTAAAGACACGACTGCCCTGCCAAAACGAACTAAAAAGTTAAACAACAAGTGTCATTGCAGTCGGGGGACCTTATCATGGAACAATTTTTGATCAAAGAGGTCCCCCGACTGCAATGACACTTGTTGTTTAACTTTTTAGTTCGTTTTGGCAGGGCAGTCGTGTCTTTAATATTTTTTTAATTTATTTATTTTTATTTCACACATTTTAGTGACATATTATATAGTTTTGGAATGTGCTCATCAAGGCCTTTCATTTGATGCCCATATTGTAATAATAGAAGAAAAAAATTTAATTTTCACATTTGAAAATGGCGTCGTACAGTCGCCATATTGATTTTTTCTAAAAAAAACATAGCCAGTGTCACTTGGGATGTTGTAAGGATTCTAACGATACCACATTTATCCAAATCAGTTCAGGCATTTAGAAGTTACGGTGGAATAAAGAAACTCACATACCCACAAACATACATGAACCCTGAACACATAACACACTTTTTGCTTTGTGCAGTTGTGTAAAAATAGCACACATTTCTTTTTTAGTCTTTATTCTTCGAGTACTCTTATGACTTCATGGCCCCACTGATATCACCGCGCTTACAAGATCGTTGACTGTCTGCGCCGGATGTTAGATAGATGTTTTTTTATACCCCTAGAGGTCGCATTAGCACAACTGAGGGGAAAATACGTTTTAGAGCCTTTTTTACAGCTATAAGTTGAAACTGATTGTATTATTTAGAAACTCGAATCTATATAAGTTGATGTGGCAAAATCATCAGGGAATATGAAAATGGATGTTCTTCTATGGTCTTAATTTTATGAGCCCCAATTTTTTTTCTGTATATTTTCTAGGATGCTATAGATAAGAAAATTATATGTATAATATCTCCAGCTATATGCCCAAGGGTAAAACTCTAAGCTTAGCAGTAATAATAAAAAGTTAAAACTGCACGAACAGCGACTACAGTTCGCGTACTTTTTCAGCGGTCCTATAGAAGAACTCATCGACATGCGATTACGTTAACACCTACCAATCCGCATTGGGCCAGCGTGGTGAGTTATGGTCCATGCTCCTTGCCCAGCCATAAGAAAGTCCTGTGCCCCAGCAGTGGGGACATTATAAATGGCTTATGTGTACAGTGAGAAGCCCTACTCTAAGATTTATTGATTTGAAATTGATTAGCATACCTACGAGCCTGAATCTTCCTAGGACATACGCTCATCGCCTTTTGCCAGCTTCCTGCAGTCGAGATATTAAAAACGAGGAACTAGCTATTTAACAAAGTGTGCTAGAAGCGACAATGAACAAAAATGGTTGTATCTTAATTTCTGTTACTCTTCTAACTAGATAGGTACGTTCGACCTAAATCTTTGTCTAACTAGATTGGTACGTTCGTTGTTATTAACAAATTCATCATATCAGCCACACGACACCCACTGCTGGGTATAGGCCTCCCCTAAGGATCTCCACAACGATCGGTCCTGCGCTGCCTGCATCCACTGGCTTTCCGCGACCTCCACCAGATCGTCGGTCCACCTTGTCGGGGGCCTACCCACGGAGCGTCGTCCGGTGCGCGGTCGCCATTCCAGAACCTTTCTGCCCCAACGGCCATCGGTTCTTCTCGCTATGTGTCCCGCCCATTGCCACTTCAGCTGAGCAATCCTTCGAGCGATGTCGGT
Organism: Agriphila tristella; assembly: GCA_928269145.1. NCBI lineage: Eukaryota > Metazoa > Arthropoda > Insecta > Lepidoptera > Crambidae > Agriphila > Agriphila tristella. The sequence continues at coordinate 34,487,156 of OV743433.1, read as the reverse complement.
TACTTTAGTTCTCCTGCGGATCTCCTCGTTTCTGATTTGATCACGAAGGGAAACGCCGAGCATGGCTCTCTCCATTGCACGCTGAGTGACCTTGAGCCTCCTTATGAGACCCATAGTTAGCGGCCACGTTTCACTGCCGTAAGTCATCACTGGCAACACACACTGTTCATAGACTTTCGTCTTGAGACACTGGGGTAAGTCGGACGCGAAGATTTTTCGAAGCTTCGCGAATGCTGCCCACCCGAGTTGGATTCGACGAGAGATCTCTTTCTCGAAGTTGGACCTACCTAACTGGACTGCCTGTCCTAGGTATATGTAATGGTCAACAACTTCAAGTGTAGTGTTCCCAACATGAACTGGAGAGGGTACAACATGGGCATTTGACATAATTTTCGTCTTATCCATGTTCATCCTAAGACCCACTCTTTGGGAAGCACTACGGAGATCTTCGAGCATTGTGTTCAGGTCTTCCATGGTCTCAGCCATAAGGACTATATCATCGGCAAAACGAAGGTGTGTTAGGTACTGGCCATTAATGTTGATGCCGAGTCCTTTCCAGTCCAAGAGCTTAAAGATGTCCTCCAACGCAGCTGTGAACAGTTTCGGAGAAATAACGTCTCCCTGTCTCACACCACGCTGCAGTTGGATAGGATTTGTGTTCTGGTTCTGTACTCGGATCGTCATGGTGGCATTTTGGTATAAGTACCTCAACACCTCGATATACCTATAGTCCACTTGGCACCTTTGGAGAGACTGCAGCACCGCCCAGGTTTCAATCGAATCAAAGGCTTTCTCATAGTCCACGAACGCCAAGCAAAGTGGCTCATTATACTCCTCAGTCTTCTGTATAACCTGCCGCAGCGTATGGATGTGGTCTATGGTGCTAAAGCCTTTTCGGAACCCGGCTTGTTCGGGAGGTTGGAAGTCGTCGAACTTGCGAGCGAGACGATTCGTAAGGACTCTCGAAAACAACTTATAGACATGACTCAGAAGCGAGATAGGTCTATAGTTCTTTAAGAGGGACTTGTCACCCTTTTTAAAGAACAAGATCACCTCACTTATGTTCCATGTCTTTGGCGTTCTGCCCTGGACGATGACGGAATTAAAGAGCTTCTGGAGGACTTTGAGTATCGGCTTACCGCCCGCTCTCAGAAGTTCTGTAGTGATTCCATCGTCACCCGCCGCCTTGTTGTTTTTCAGCTGTTTGAGAGCCATACTAATCTCGCACAGGCTGACGTCCGGGATATCTTCGGTATAGTGTCGGGTAAGCTTGGCTCTGGGGTCTTTAGCCTTGCTTTCAACAGGTGTCTGCGTGGAATATAACTGCCCATAGAAGCTCTCGATCTCCCTCAGGATTTCAGGCTTTGATGAAATGATGCGTCCGTCGTCAGTTTTCAGCTTCGTCATCTGGCTTTGCCCAATAGACAGATCTCTCGCGAACACTTTGGAGCCTTTATTCCGCTCGATGGCCTCTTTAATACGATTCGTATTAAATTGGCGAAGGTCGCTCGTCAAAGACTTAGATATCTGTCTATTAAGCTGCCGATAACGATTAGCATCTACTGAACTCTGGAGCCTCATTTCACGTCTCTGATCCATGAGTAGGAGTGTGTGGTCGGAGAGTTTCTTTATCTTGGGACGGCGGCTCTTAAAGAGCTTGGACCCTACCGTACGGACAGCATCCACCACCATGTTGTTTAGATCGTCCACATCTATGCTGTTCTCAAGGGCTTCGAAGCGGTTTTGGAGTTCGAGTTGAAAGCTCTCGGGGTTTTGAATATGGGCCGGCAATGGTCGAATTGTTGATTTCATCAGTCGAGATCTTTCCAGCTTTGGGTTGATATTCAATGTGCCACGTACCAATCGGTGATCGCTCCCCGTCTTAACAGCGTTGATCACAGTGACATCATTGAATATTTGCTTTTTCGTCGACATGATAAAATCTATCTCATTTCTGACTTTACCGTCCGGACTGACCCAGGTCCACTTCCGGCATTCCGGCTTTCTGAAGAAGGAGTTCATCATAAAGAGGTTCTCCTTCTCCATAAAGTCAGCCAGCATCTGGCCTCTGTCATTCCGTTGCCCAACTCCAAATTGCCCCACTCTCAGCTCATCACCGCATCGTTTCCCCAACTTTGCATTGAAGTCCCCCATCACAACAGTGTAGTGGGTTTTGAAGCTATGCATGGCTTTAGAGATCTCCTCATACATAGCCTCCACTTCGTCATCTTGGTGTGTCGAGGTCGGTGCGTAAACCTGTATAACATTCAGCGAACACCGTTTGGATATTCTGAGTATAAGGTACGCCACCCTGGTCGACACACTTCCGATGGTAGTCACGTTGTTGACAAGGGACTTGTGGACGATGAACCCGATACCACCTTGGGACTGTTGGTCGCCCTCCCGGTAGTAAAGCAAGTTACCGGAGTTGAGGATTATCGAGTCCTCTCCCGCTCTTCGGACTTCAGATAAGCCGATAATGTCCCAGTGTACCTTGCTGATAACTTTTTCCAACTCGGTTAACTTCGCGTCGGTCCTTAGTGTGCGCGTGTTATAGGTTGCCAGGTGCAGTTGTCGTCGTTTTTGGTAGCCGAGCCGCACCCGGGGATTCTTAGCACCCCCTGCCCCGCCGTTACCGTAGCCGCTACCGTAGCTAGGAATAGCGGGGCTGCCGGGGACTGGGGGCCAATTTTTTGATCCATTATGCATGAGGGGGGGGGGGTTTGCCATAATCGCCACGCTTGGCAGGCGGGTTGGCGATCGCAGTAGGCCAAGGTTTTTTTTGGAGACGCTGCTGCCCGTCTCTTGAAGGCTATGCTCCCTTAGTCGCCTTTTACGACACCCACGGGATGATAGGGGGTAGTGCTATTCTAGGCCGGCACATACACGGCAACAAAAAAAAAAATAACAAATATATATATAATAAATTAACAAATTATTATTTGTTTATTAAGACTCAGCTGAAGTGGCAATGGGCGGGACACATAGCGAGAAGAACCGATGGCCGTTGGGGCGGAAAGGTTCTGGAATGGCGACCGCGCACCGGACGACGCTCCGTGGGTAGGCCCCCGACAAGGTGGACCGACGATCTGGTGAAGGTAGCGGGAAGCCAGTGGATGCAGGCAGCGCAGGACCGATCGTCGTGGAGATCCTTAGGGGAGGGCTATACCTAGCAGTGGGTGTGGTGCGGCTGATATGATGATGATGATGATATTAAGATCGGCCATAAAGAGCGACTCTTTATGGACAATCTAAAAGAACAAACTTCATTTATTGTGTCATTCCTTCACGGCCGATCTGAAGGAATCTCGACTATGGATCTGAGGTCGTCTGATGAATGACTATAGGTACTTGATATTTAAGGCCTTAAGGTGGGTCAACTCCCAATATTCAATTCGAATTATTGAAAGATTACGCGCATGAAGCTATCATGGAAAAATATTTAATGCCTTTTTTCGCTAAATGGCAGATTCTGGAAACGGCAGATTCTGTACTTGAAATAATATACAATAGATTTAATTGAAAGCATTTATAAAAATGTTACCACCATTGAAGTAAAAAAATATTCCGTGGACCCTGTTTCTGGTCTTACTTGCAAAGAAGATTCGTTTATGTTAAAACCAACCATGCAAATCGGCGATGTCAACATATTTTATTTAACTAACTTGAAAGCGAAGAAAAGAAATAAAAACATGTAAAATTTGAGAATTCAGTGCTAGTTCTCAACGCAACCGCCGCGTCGGAACGCGCACTGATTTGAACCCAAAGTGAGCAGAGTTACGTTCGAGTTCACTCCGTCACGGATCGACCCGCTCGGATTGACGCATGTTAAGGCCTTAACTGAGAAATTAATTTTAGAACCCTCATGATATTTAAATCGGTGTTTAAGATTTTAACACTTGTTTAACTTAGACACTGTTTAAATGTGATGTTGTCACTTTTTGACAATATTATTTGAAAGAGACTGCATCACATTTAAACATTATCTAAGTTAAACTAATGTAAACAAACCATAAGTTTGTTTCATGGTCAATTTTAGTCACCACACGAATTTACTCGGTCGATTTTATTTAGTAATAGTTAACTATTACGATTTTACTGTTAATCCCAGAACAGTTGATCAGTTACTTTGAATTATGCTCAGCAACGGCTATTCCACCTAACTCTATATCAGGCGTTCATGTCAAGCCATTTTTCAAAGCATTTACTAAAAGCGTTCTTTGTATCACAACTTTACGATCTCGACGTTAAAGTTTATTTTCGCTTGTTAGTCGTTAAAGTGGATTAATTGTTTCCTTCTGTGAGGACTAATGAGTTATTTTGGCAACAGCTGAAGGTATGAGGAATTGTTTTACCTCGTTTTTAATAAAACTTACACATTTTATAAAAAATGACTCTACTCAATTATACATATTGAAAATCAAGTCATTTAATAAAATAAGTTGACTTTTTATGTATTTTGTACAAAACGAAAAAATCTTGTAATGGTTGTAATGACAGTATTTTTAGAATAATCTGAAAACTACGAAACCGATTTCAAAAAAAAATTTAAAAAAAAAATGGCCCATTTCTGAAAGTTAAGGTATTCTTTAAAATAAAAAAAATATTGAAATCGATCTATAAATGACGGAGTACTGAAGCAATAAATTGATAACCTCCTTAAGTCTTTTTTTAAGGCGGTTTTTAAATAAAAATCAATCGTTTCAGTTTAAATGGTTAAATAATATTGATACAGCTCCGTCTTCCACTGATTTACGGCAGGTCTACCACAAACCTACAGTCAAGAATTCAAACTTTATTTATTTTGTGTGATGATCAAAACACCGCAGCCATGTTTATTATTAATCGAATCAATAATATCCGATGTGTAAACATCCCGAATATGACGGAAATGTATACACGGATTGACGAATTATTAGGCTTGTTGCCGAATATTAATCATCTGAAATTTAACACGCACTAAATTAATTACGACTGAATTAATCCGATCCCGCTCCGAAAGCTCATCATCGCATAGAGCTCGCTACGACGTAGAGTTGGTAGAGCACGCACGCTGTGCTACGCGACGGCGAGCGATCCAGTGTTGTTTGCTTACTTTGTTCAGTATATATTTTTAATAGCTTTTCTTGACTTCATTCCTTGTTTTATCTGTTATTAAAGTCGTTTTTCTACACCCATGCTTTAAATCTACTATGTTTAATTCCTCTATAAAAGGTTCTGAAACAGTTAGTTGACTGCCAACATTATAACAACCAATGTACACAATATCCGAGCGAGAGCATGCCGCGCTCCTCGCGCCCACGCCTGACGAGTTACATTATGAAATTTAGCACAACATTATAACACTCGTTTTTTAGGATGATTTTATGACGAGGAGGAGGAGGAGTGCGACAATCCCTTGCTCGGACATTACGGCTACTCTGACACTAGTTGTTTCAACGTTGCCAATAAGTCACCGTTTCAAAACCAGGATACATAATTATCATAGGTCTTGCAAAATTCTTGAATGCAACTGTACATAATTAGGTATTAAAATACTAGTTTTTTAATACCCCTCATTATAGTACAGTTGCATAAATAACTAAAATGAGACGACCGTCGCTAATCCATAATGGAAAAGTTCCGTTGACAAGAGTTGTGTGCGAATCATTCTGTCGGCGAAACATCCATAGGTGAAATGTTCTGACGGCGAAATCCCCATAATCGAAAAGACCTGTCGCCGAACAGTCCAAAGAAGAAACGGCTGTCGGTAAACGGTTGAAAAATCTGCCAAATGGCCAGATTTTGTAACAGTTATTTTACTACCAAGATATTGGATTTATTTTCTGCATGACATAAAATACTTACTCCAGGAGCGAGTGTTGATATTTCTACATAAGTTATTGGCGGCAGGAAGGAATGACAAACGCATTTGATTTGCATGCAGTTCGCTGCGACACTACTGCGCTAGAACGGTCGGTCGGTACAGGCGAGCGACTATCTAAGTGGTAGGATAAAACATCACAACTACAGGGTGTTTTTGAACAGTGTCTAAACTTAAAGGTGTGGCTTAGACCGTCAAACTGAACAACTTAGTCTATCGGACAAACTTATTGAGAGCAAAAAATTATCAGCTGTTCCATACATTTTGGTCGAGTAGATATTGACGGTTTCTATGGAACAGCCAAGAAGCTTATCCCTCCCTCCAATGGAGATTGCACGGCCATATGTCATAGTGAAGATTGAAAAAAGCTCCTTTAGTGACGTGACGGCTTATTGCAACCTCTTTCTTTAGTTGTTCGTAGTTCGTCGTTCGTTCGTTCGTGAGAAACGAAAACGTATTGTAAAACGAAAAGAAAGAGATAGCAATACGCCGTGACGTCACTAAAGAGTCTTTTTCAATCTTCAGTATGATACTAGGCGTACAAACTCCATTGTGGTTTTAAGCTTCTTGGGAACAGCTGATTATTTTTTTGTTCTGACTAAGTTGGTCCCATAGACAACGTTGTTCAGTTTGATGATCTAAGCGACACCACATTTGTGCACTGTTCAAAAAATCTAACCATGACAACGTAAATAGTAAAATTCACAACAGAAAATTGTTTTCCATATTGTATGAGACAAAGATGTCTACACACCAGGAACTTAATTGAAGAAATATTTTTTAACTTTTTTAGATTTTTGCATTCACAATGCTATTTTTTATATTAAGATGATTAATAAATGAAAAATATTAGAAAAAATCGACTCACCCGTAGCATCATAAAATCGACTCATCCCGTCTGAGTTGCTACGGGTGAGTCGATTTTTTCTAATATTTTTCATTTATTAATCATCTTGAAGAAATATTATTATTTTATGATAAAATTCGTATAAAAAATAAAATTAGATCTGATAGTTATTAACTTTAGGTTCAAAAGAAATTATTTCGCAATAAAAGTCCGGTAAAACCAAAGCGAAGAGCACAATTCTCAATTACATAAAATAATTCGTTATATAATATTTATAACGAATTATTTTTAATTGCAACTGTATTTTAAAATGCTCATCACAAAATTTTTACTAAAAACTGTTTTTATTTTTTTATTTTATTTATTATCCCAAAATCCACAGCACTTAAAAATTAACAGTAATTATTATCTTACAGATTTTGCTTAATGCCAATAACGGATTTACATTTTATTTATGTACTGTACCTTTATTTGCATTTTCTTTATGTCGCATAAGTTTTTCAGAAATGTCGCTTGTTTATTACCTACTATCTGTGTTTGAATATCAGAAAATATGTTTGTATTTCCTCTGTACATAGTGCACACGGTCATATATATTTTACAACGAACTAAGATACTAAGGAAGTGTAATTCCGCTCAAAAAATAGCACTACGCAAACTAACACAGAGTGGGCGGGGCTAAAAAAGTACTAGTGAAGCACGATTTAGTAATGTCTGCCACGCGCTCGGCGACAGTCGTTAGCGTTACCACAAAAAAATAATTAGAAAAATGATTAAAATGACGTCATGTGTGGTCAAGTGGTGAAAAAGACCAAAAGAAGGCAGCAAAACTATACAGACATAACATAACATAGGAAAGTAAAATATTTTTCGTTTTTTAGAAATATCTATGAGCGTATACATACAAAATATGGTCGTTATTATGCAACAAGTGTTCAGTCGCTTTGTGGGGCATAGTCAAATCTTCACATTCACTGCTATCACACATTTTTAAACAAGAATAAAACTCTCTCATGGAATTCAGTACAACAAAAAAAAGGAAAATTTAAATCAAAATTTTGTAATGCTAAAAATGGCGCGTCCTGCAATATGCAATACATAGAAAACGAGTAATCTGATGTAATCTCCTTGTTTTTTATTATTATACAGGGTGTAACAAAAACGCTGTCCAATCCGTGAAGGGATGATTAGGTAGGTACCTATAAAGATTCGATTCACGCAATCCTCTTTGATTAACGAGTAAAAATCCCTGGTTAAAATAGAATAAATAAAAAATGAAGAACTCACATTGCAACACCGAAGGCAGCAGAGTGGCACGACAAGTAGTGACGTCATGAGGTCAAGACCGTCAGATCAGAACACAAAGTAATGACAATTTCCAGAAACTATGATTTTATGCAGCTCTGAAAACAGCTTTTTAATATGGAGTTTGATCCGCGGATCATTCTGCTGGAACCCCAATGTATGAGATCTGCTGCGAAAATGCTACTTTATATTTCCACCACCAATAGAAATACCTAGCAACGGTGCACTAGATTTTCCCGAACACTTTGCAGCACACCTGTATTCCACTTAATTAGTACAAATGTGGCTATTATTCGCAAACGCATTACGGATTCACTCTCACAAATGTTTTTAAACATCAACTGTAAACATGACCTCACAAATAAAAATCAAGGGGTGTCAAATCTGGAGATCGCGCTGGCTACGGAGTTGGTCCACCTCTTCCAATCCACCGTCACCCATCACCCATATTGCTAGTTTAGGTATTTGCGCACCGGTCAATAAGCATGTTAAAATAGTCTGCATTTGAAAAAGATCTTGACAAGAATAAACTTTGACTTGGTGGAATACGCTGCTATAAAAAATACATTACGAAAAACTGAGAACCTCCTCCTTTTTTGAAGTCGGTTAAAAAGGTGTCGCTATAAGAATTTTGTATTGCCAATTAAAAAATAAAAATAAAGCGACGTATTAATACTGTTGTTCTTTATCAGTCACACCTCTAAAAGACGTATTAAGGTGTTGCTCGCGCAAATGTGATAATTATCTACATATAATACTTACATGTTATGAAAAAAAAATCTTTACAGAATACATTGTCTTTTATCAAGCATACCTATTTTATTTCAATTGCTTGCCTAATTTTAGTCCTTCTTGAAATCATATGTCTTACCAATTCGTGACAAATAATATGATCATCATTCATCAACATCATCATTTTATAATTTTCATAAAATAAAATAACAATAAAATCATCACAGCCGAAAGACGTCCACTGCTGACATAGGTCTCCTTTAGTTTTTTAGAGCGACTAGTTACAGGCGACTTGCATCAAGCGTATTCGAGCGGTCTTTACCAAGTCGTCCGTCTACATAATAAAACAAACATTATATCTAACAAACAATAATGTACTAATTTCATAAAACAATTTTATGATGCCGCCCAGCGCGCCGTAGTAGGTTAGGTGTACTGACTGCATTCTACGTTACACCGTCCTCGCCTCAATGACAAAGGCACGACAACGGCCGAATGAGTGACACGAGGCGAGTCAAATATCCAATCATGTTTGATCTGCGTTCAAACCCCAGCCAATTAAAAACGTCATATGCGTTAGAATACAATCTAATGCCGATTATGCGTGCATTGTAATAAGGTATGTTTTTACTAGTTCATTGTTGAGTTTGCGACCTTTTGTGTTACAGAATATGTGAAGGTGCCATTTTTTATGCAATATTTGTTAGGAGTTAGGCTTCCTTAGATCTTAGTTCGTTGTATATTTTACTCTAAATTCAACACAATCTCCGAACAACCTAAACTGATATAAAAATAAAACATTGTAGTTTTCTTGAATTTACCGAGCCTACAAGAACTTTCACTTTTGTTTAAAAGTTCATGTTACGTACTTGTGTTAGAAAGTCTAAGTTTACAAAGTTACCGAAAGCAATTCTTTCTGGCTCCCTAATTTTTTTCTGTCAATAGAAACCCCGCCATTACTCTAATTAAAGCTCACTAAAAATCCGCGCTATTCAACATCAAATTACATAATTAGTAAGTTGGGAGCCGCGAGTCCCTAAGAGTTCTGATTAATGCCTCCGAAAGTATCGGGTTCAGTTAATAGATGAGACTAATCCATTTGTGGTGCTATAAATAGGCTTCTTTAGCAGCTCTACTTATATATTCTGTAGCAGTACCCCTTCATAGACTCATTCATTATTAACCGTAAGTTAGTAGTTGTTTTAAAATATACCTACTACTCAAAACAAAATAGGGGCCGATTTTCCAAGCAAAGGGGCCATCCATAAATTACGTCACACGTTAAGGGAAGGGGAGGGGTTCGACGAAGTGTGACATTGTGTGAAAAGGGGGTGGGAGGGGTCCTAAATTTCGAGACGTCACATTTCGAAATCATTTAAAATGAAATAAATTTCTGAACTGCTGTTTTAATTCAATCATTATTTCTAGATGTAAAATTGTAAAATATGTAACGTCACACTAGGGAGGGGGGGGTTCTCACAAATGTAACCAGCTGTGACAAGGACAGGGGAGGGGGTCAAAAATCATGAAATTCGTGTGACGTAATTTATAAATGGTCCCAAACGAGCTAATTTCTAAAAGGTATTTTATGATAAAATCAATATATTTTTATTTAAATTTAATATTGTTCGAAAGCTGTTAAGTCACCTTGCTGACTTTACTGTCGAATCTTCTCTTATATAAAAGTGAAGGGGTGACTGACATATCAACGCACAGCCCAAAATTTTGTACAAAGATACTTTATAGAGTGTAGGCATCCATTAAGAAAGGATTTTTGGAAATTTCACCCCTAAAGGGATGAAATGGGGGTTCAAAGTTTGTATGGAAAAAAAATATTAAATAAACATTTCGACTTGAAACTTCGTAGGAGTACTTCCAAAGACAAATAAGTAAATACGTGTTTCGTGGTTTTTCGAAAATCAACCCTTTAGGTGGTAAATGGGGCAAAAAAAAAGCCTAAAATGACTGACAAATCAACGCACAGCCCAAACCACTGGACATAGAGACTTGAAATTTTGTACACAGATACTTATACAGTGTAGGTATCCAATAATTAAGGATTTTTGAAAATTCCATCCTTAAGGGGATGAAATAAGGGATGAAAGTTTGTTTGAAAGTCCCTCAGTTTTGAAGCTAACTAGGATCTTCAAATTTTGTGTTTAGGCTGACGATTGAAAATTAATAAATACGTGTCTCAGCGTTTTTTCTAAATTCTAACCCCGAAGGAGTGGAAAGGGGGATGAAGTTGTGTATAACAAATACAAATACAAACAAATACAAAATTATTTATTCAGTAACAGGAGATTACAAACTTAAAATGAATAATGGGATCGCCCGTTAAGTGCAGAGCACTTGTGTTAGGAATCCCGCTCCTCCATAACGAATATGGTAGTCCAGTCAGTACTGGCACTCATGTATGGCGAGGTCAAAATTTGTCATTAGATGAATTCACTTGGAACATATGAAGCTTAGGTAAAACTGAGCTAATTTAGCCCGGTAGCCATCAGCCACCCCTTGGCAGGTAGGGAGGGGTGGCATTTAAAGTTTCACGCCGCCGCACTTCAGAAAAAAAATCATATCTCCTTCAATATACCTACCACCTCGAGTGTGATATCATTTTATGATGAATCAAGGATGAGGAATTCATTTTTAAAACTTTAAATGTACAATGTCATAGAAAAAAGGTAAAATATTGACGATAGTTTAAAAATAAGTTTGCTATTTTTTTATTCAACAGTCAGTATCTATTAAAAATAATCATTTTGTGCAATAAAAGAAAATATTATCTTAAAGTACATTTATTCAGATTTTTAAAAATATATACTTTATATATAGTTATCTTTGAATGTCTATCTGAAAAAAAATCGAACATGGTATGCGACGCTGTTTCCAAGCGAAGCGTCTACAATTAATAAGTTAAGTACCGGTATAAGTTGTTTTTTTCAATTAAATTTGATAAATCTAAAATGTGTTTTTTATTTTTGGTACAATAATGACACCCTTTCATTTTCAAATACATTTTGCAATTACCGGGAATTCCCAGGAATCGGGTATTTTCGACATTTTGGTACCATAGAAGAAGTTGTTTAGTTTGATGGTCCCTTCTACCGTATTCGGAATTATGAGTTTTTTTTGTAACACCCTGTATATCAAAATAAGAGAATTAAAAAATAATTTTGTTAATGATTTTCGTTTGTGGTGTTAAATTAAACTTTAACTTTCAATCGCGGATGTTTGGAAACAGCGTCGCATACCATGTTCGATTTTTTTTCAGATAGACATTCAAAGATAACTATATATAAAGTATATATTTTTAAAAAGCTGAATAAATGTACTTTAAGATAATATTTTCTTTCATTGCACAAAATGATTATTTTTAATAGATACTGACTGTTGAATAAAAAAATAGCTAACTTATTTTTAAACTATCGTCAATATTTTACCTTTTTTCTATGACATTGTACATTTAAAGTTTTAAAAATGAATTCCTCATCCTTGATTCATCATAAAATGATATCACACTCGAGGTGGTAGGTATATTGAAGGAGATATGACTTTTTTTCTGAAGTGCGGCGGTGTGAAACTTTAAATGCCACCCCCCCCCCCTACCTGCCAAGGGGAGGCTGATGGCTACCGGGCTGAATCAGCTCAGTTTTACCTAAGGTACATATGTGCCAAGTGAATTCATCTAATGACAAATTTTGACCTTCTGCCACTAATTCCCCAACTACAATTAGTTCTCCAGGATAAGTACTAAATAAAATGCATGACAACAAAAAAAAAGGAAAGAATATAATGAAAATTAAATGAATGAATACAAAGTAAAAACGTGTGTGTGTGTGTGTATGTGTGTGTGTGTGTGTGTATGTGTGTGTGTGTGTGTGTGTGTGTGTGTGTATGTGTGTGTGTGTATGTTAATTTAACAATCAAACAAAGCCTCAGTTTCGTCATAAGTCATTGTTCGTAACAGCTCTTTAATTGAAGATTTGCATTCCCTTTTATTCATAGGATAAATTACTAGTTTTTTATTTAATGCATTATATAAGTTAGCCGATTGGCGGCGGAATTGTCTCCTAGCAAAGACAGAATTAGTTCTGTCTAGTGGAGCCACAGCAAAGTTTTTGGGGGTCGTATTTTAAGGTTTTGTGTAATCTTAGAACAGAGTTAAGAATATATAGTTGTCTAACCGAAAGAAGATCACAGAGACTGTACAAGCTAGATGTTGGAAATCTGTACGGTTTAAAGTGCATTACTTTTAGAAGGGATCTCTGAACTCTTTCTAGTTCTAGAAACTTAGTTTTAGTGGCACCTCCCCAAACCGGAATACAATAAACGAGGATTGATTCCACCAGCGAGATATAGAAGAAAATCCTTCATTTTCGAAGTAATAATCGCTCTATTTATAATTTAGCCTTATGGATGAAAATCTAACGCAACGTAAATTGTTATTGATAGTATTTCAACCCCTATGGGGATGAAATGGGGGTGTGGGGTAAATAAACCTAAAAATCGATATGGATGTCGTTATTGGGGGTTCCTGGGATGACGATTGCGAAAATGACATTTGTTTTGAAGTTTAACACGGTGGACATGATTTAACCCCTGAAGGGGTGAAAATGGGGTTCAAATTTTGTATGGAAAATGAATATAAAATAGACATTACAACTTTAAACTTCGTAGGAGCACTTCTAAAAATAAATAGGCAAACACATATTTTGAAAATCATCCCTTGGGGGGTAAATGAGGTAAGTAAACATGAAAACCGTTGTGGATGTCGTTCTTGAGGTTTCATGGGATGGTGATTGCGAAAATGACGTTTATTTTGAAGTCCAACACGTTGGACATGATTGGACCTGGACATGCACATCCAGGGGACGGGGACAGGGACGGGAACGGGAACGGGACAGAGACGGGAACGGGAACCGGAACCGGAACGGAAACGGGAAGCTTCGTGCGAGGCCCGCCACGCGCGTCAAATGTCTTGCCTCGTGAGGCAGCGCGCTTGGTGGCGACCCGCCTAATCGCGTAAAAATGGCTGGACAGATCCTGGTTGAAGGTTCCCTAAGGATTTTCTCTAATATCCACGCGGACGAAGTCGCGGGCAGAAGCTAGTTAACTATATAATTTCTCCTTTTCGCCGTATGTCATCTATTTTACCTGCATGTAAAATTTTCTTTAAAAGATAACTTAGATACCACGTTTTCTCTACTTATAGATGGATTAAAACTACTTAGGATTTCACTGATTGAACTCGAGTAGGTATTAGATAAGACAACAATTCACTGCGGATTTCTTTTAAAATTGAAACTAAAAAGGAGATATTTTATTAACCCGCATTCAATAGTTTCTCTGTACGAGTGATCTTACCGGGCCGTTAGAGTAAGGGGGGAAATGGATTAAGCTGGAGACACACTTTGGGAAGTTAAAACAGTTTTAATGCAGTAGTAAAAGCAAGATGACTGTCCACTAACATTTTTTAATACTACTACCTATATAAGAGCTCTTGGACATTTTAATGATTATCAAGTGGGTATACTCAAATACCCAATATTTGTAACGTTTGAACGCTATACGCTTACTATTGTGTTAAAGCTTAAATATAAGCAATACACGATTAAATTGCCTATTATTGTTGTCCCCTACCTTTTTACACCACTGGAGAAATTCGAAAAAAAACGTTTTTTTTTACATTTCTTCCCGATACCCCGCAGTGGTATTCAACAGGAATAGACCGTCTATACTTTATTTCCCGATATCCACCAGTAGTGGTGCACCTTAGAATAATTACACCTAGAACGATAATTCCCTACAAAGCGCGCTGTCAAAAGTGAGGCAACTAAAACAGCCAAAATGGCCAGTGGTGACATCGGTCATGGGCGGAAGTTAAGGAAGTAGAAATGATATGCCAGTGCTTTTGTAATATTTCGAAGAATATTTTCATAAAATACATCCACTAGTTGTAACAATGAATTCTAGTTTAAGTGGTATGGCGTGGGCATACTTCACAAAAAGTTTCTTTCCTTAACCCTTTCTGGTCTTTTCTTGTCTAAATTCGAACTCATCCAAGTATTGTGTATTGAGACGTAGCGTAAGGAATGAAGGCCTTATTTCCATCAGCCGATAAAAGGGGTATTCGTTGAGATTAATAGGTGCACATTTACTCTAGTGATGCTTCGATACATAAAGGATCCTAAGGCGAGAAATAGTTTAATCTGTTTTTTTTTCTTTTATCTATCGTAAAATACGCTTTTTAGGTGCTTTCCTGTTATAAATCGTTTCGTTACAAACATTTTATATGAATGAATTAGTAAACGTCATAAATATATTTTGTCTTAAAAGGCTCATCTGACCTTAGAGATATACCTAGGTAGAAAAGTCTTAGAGGAAAGTCTAAAATCCAATGAAATTCATTCTTCACTGAAAGGGGTTCGGGCACTTTGGTCCTTATGACCAATAGACTTTGAATCGTACATCGATTGATAGGACTTTTCAAGAGGAAAGAAGTTATTATGGGGTTACATTTGGATTTGTTGTCCGATTCGAGATATCGGCTTATAAAGTAATGTGTTTTCAGTATCTCGGATAATACAGTCACCAATGAAAGTCACTTAACGGCGGCGTGTCCATAGAATATCTGGACAACATTTCAGGACAAGCGCCATTCCTATTCGTGCTCTATGAGAATATACCTTTCTAACGATAAACTATTTATTTCTATTGGGTCCAGGACCAGAGTTCATACATTTGTGCCCATACCCCTTTTAGAAATTCTGTTTTCTGTTTCCGTTGTTCCTGAGTAAGTAGTTAGTTACCTATATGAAGTATTCTGTATCCTGAGAAAAATAGACATACAGAAAGGTGCCACCAATCTGCTTCCACTCTCATAACGTGGGACTTTGCGAAACTTTTTCAAGCTGTAAGTGGTCCTACGGAAGTTATACAGACATGCAACACCACCAAACACATTCGATTACTTACTTGATACATTTGTCCACTTGAACGATCTCGTTGCGGCGGCAATAAAGGAGCTGTACAAGAGAATTGTGGCTTGGAAAAACAATGTAGGAAATTGGAAAAACGTTTTTTATAGAGCAGCCATCGGATTTGAATCCCGGGAGGGATTATTGTTGCTCCACTTTACAAATTAATAATGTTTTCTAAATAATGCACAAACGTTTCATATTATTTATTTAATAACAGTAAAGTTCACTAATCTATTACACGGCATTACCTATAAACGATCGTCCTAATAGAACGCGACTACGCGATCATCGCAAGTTCGCGCGAATTTTAGTCGTACGAATCCACGATCATTTTGAAAAGCTCTAAACCATAGGTGTTAGAGCTTTTCAAAATGACAAAAAACTGTAGGCTCGATAGATGGTGTTGATAAAATGTATGTGTCAAAGTGATTTTTTTCTACTTAGCTTCGAAGAGTAGTATTTTTTTTACTTAGTAGGTAGGCAGGCAGATGTACCTAACCCTAAAATGTTTCTCTTTGGGCAGATGTGAGCCAGCGAGCGCTTACTTGACTCTTTGGTAAAGGCCGTTTATTTTTATAAGACAACTAGCTTCTGCCCGCGACTTCGTCCGCGTGGATATTAGAGAAAATCATCAGGGAACCTGAACCAACCAGGATCTGTCCAGCCATTTTTACGCGATTAGGCGGGTCCCCATCAAGCGCGCTGCGTCGCGAGGCAAGACCTTTGCCGCGTGTGGCGGGCCTCGCACGAGGCTTCCCGTTCCCGTTCCGTTCCGTTCCTTTTCCGTTCCGTTCCCGTCGCGTTCCGTTCCCGTACCGTTACCTTTCCATTTTCGTGCCATTTCCGTTCCGTTCCCGTCTAGTTCCTGTCCCTTTCCCGTCCCGCTCCCGTCTAGTTCCCATCCCTTTCCCGTCCCGTTCTCGTTCCATTCCCGTTCCGTTCCTTTTTGGTTCCCGTTCCATTCCCTTACCGTTGCCGTGCCCGTTCCCGTTCCCGTTCCCGTTCCCATTCCGTTTCCGTCCCGTTCCCGTTCCGATCCCGTTTCGTTCCCTTTCCGTTCCCGTCCCGTTCCCGTCCCTTTCCCGTCCCGTTCGCATCTCGTTCGCGTTTCGTTCCCATTCCGTTCCCGTTCCTGTCCCCGTCCCCGTTCCCGTTCCCGTTCCCGTTCCCGTTCCCGTTCCCGTCCTTGTCCCGTTCCCGTCCCCTGGATGTGCATTTGCGCATGTCCAGGTCCAGGTCCATGATGTTTTATGTCCACCGCGTTGGACTTCAAAATAAATCTCATTTTCACAATCACCATCCCATGAAACCTCAAGAAAGACATCCACATCGGGTTGATTTTCAAAATCACAAAATATATGTTTACCTATTTATTTTAGACGTGCTCCTACGAAGTTTAAAGTTGTACCTAATGTCTATTTTATATTATTATTCCATACAAAATTTGAACCCCATTTTCACCCCTTTAGGGGTTAAATCATGTCCATCGTGTTGGACTTAAAAATAAATGTAATTTTTGCAATCGTCATCCCAGAAAACCCCAATAACGACATCTATATCGATTTTTATGTTCACTCACCCCATTTAGCCCCTTAGGGGTTGATTTTTACAAAATAACAAAATATATATTTACCTATTTATTTTTAGACGTGCTCCTACGAAGTTTAAAGTTGTAATGTCTATTTTATATTATTTTTCCATACAAAATTTGAACCCCATTTTCACCCCTTTAAGGGTTTAATCATGTCCACCATATTGGACTTCAAAATAAATGTCATTTTTGCAATCGTCATTCCACAAAACCTCGATAACGACATCCATTTCTATTTTTAGGTTTTTTACCCCCTTTTCACCCCCATTTAATCCCCATAGAGGTTTCAAATTGCAATACTAACTAAAACAATATACGTTGCGTTAGATTTCCATCCATAGTCCTAAATTATAAATTTAGCGTTTTACTTCGAAAATGAAGAATTTTCTTCTATACACAAGTTCATCCTTCTTTTCACCCCTTCGGGGGTAGAATTTTGAAAAACGCTGAGACACGTAATTATTAATTTTCAATCGTCTAGGGACTTTCATACAAACTTTCATCCCTTATTTCATCCCCTAGGGATGGAATTTTCAAAAATCCTTAATTAGTGGATACCTACACTGTATAAGTATCTGTGTGCAAAATTTCAAGTCTCTAGGTCCAGTGGTTTAGGCTGTGCGTTGATTTGTCAGTCATTTTGGGCTTTTTTTGCCCCATTTACCACCTAAAGGGTTGATTTTCGGAAAACCACGAAACACGTGTTTACTTATTTGTCTTTAGAAGTACTCCTACGAAGTTTCAAGTCGAAATGTCTATTTAACATTTTTTTCCATACAAACTTTGAACCCCCATTTCACCCCTTTAGGGGTCGAATTTCCAAAAATCCTTTCTTAGTGGATGCCTACATTGTATAAAGTATCTTTGTACAAAATTTCAAATCTCTAGACCCAGCGGTTTGGGCTGTGCGTTGATATGTCAGTCACCCCTTCACTTTTATATAAGAGATTTTGACACTTCTCTTTCCATCAACGCCATCTAGTGAAGCAAATAGTTACTATTTTTTAATGTCACTTTGTAAAGCCCTCATTGGCATTCGCACGATGCGGTCGCGCGACTTAAATGTTAGAAATCGTACGAATCCGCGATCAAACATACAGTAGTCGAATTGGTAGTATCCTAATAGACATTCGCGCGATGCAGTCGCGCGATTAAAATGTTTGTAATATATTCGCGCGAACTAAGTTCGTACGAATCCGCGCTCAAACATACTGATGTCGAATAGGTGTCCTAATTGGCATTTGTGCGATAATCGTGACGCATCATCATTATCGTTCGCGTTGTATTAGGATAGGACACACATTTCTTGTCATCGAGCGAACACGCGATAGTCGTGTCGCTTACTCGCGCGATAATCGCGTAGTCGCGTTTTATAAGAACGATCGCTATGAAACATTCGCACCTATTAGCGTGTTACCACCCACGTGTTTTCCGCACAGGTGCGCTCTCATCGTAATTGGCTTCTAAAAGCACTCGCTCCCGCCCAATGAAATTAAATTTAAAATACTTAGAACTTCCGGAGTTTGAGTGCAAAAGAAATATTTTGAAGTTAAGCCCTCTCTGGCATGTATGTAGAATAGACTAATGGAATAATTAGGCCAAGTATGGCAGTTTCAGTTCTTTTTATTAAAGTGCATGTGCAATTAATGAGTTGTGTTGGTAAAGTTAGCATTTCACCACACAACATTAGTTTTCACAATAGGGAATATGCATAAGTCACCGATTTTGATGAATTTGAGCTTGATCGCTGCGGACACTTATAAAAACATGATGGAACAGGAAAAAAAATAAAAAAATTGTATTATTTTAGTTTTATCACACGATGAAATCAGGGAAAAATAACAATTTTTTTTTTCATTTGCGGATATAATGCACTTTACAGTCAGATAGAATATCAAATAAGAAACAATATTTTGTATGACACATATGTACTTAAACGCAAAATTTAGGGAGATAATTGAAGATTATTGGCTAACTCCATATTAAACGCGCCGATACACACCTGAAACGTGATGTGTGACGTCACCATTTTGTATGGAGCGTTTTCGGCGGGTGCTGCTGCGCGCTAACTTCAAGTAACTATATCACGAGAAAAAAACGCAAGAGAAAAGTTTTAATATTACAGTTAATTTTCTCACGCATTATACTTTTGATTAAGATTAAAAAAAATTGATGCATATTCCCTATTGCTAAGGTATTTTAGATTATAGTTAGAGACTTGTACTATTATGTATTCTGTGGTTAGAGTATTAAAGGAGAGAAAAGTTATCCCTATCCTTACCACCCTTATCCTTACTAATACTATAAATGAGAAAGTCTGTTTGTTTGTTTATCACGTCTTAACTACTCAACCGATCATCATGAAATTTTGCATACATGTTGTCAAGGATACAGAAAAGGACATAGGATACTTTTAATCCAAAAAAAACGTACACTTCTTGAGGGATAGCAAAAAAACTGTCCACACCGACGAAGTCGCGGGGGGCCGCTAGTTCATAATAATTTCGATGTTCAAATCATAGACACAGAATACATAATAGTCATAGATTCGATTTAGTTAGCAATTTACGATTGACTCTAATGATTTCTGTATCTATTTTCTTTTATTATTTTTCGAAAAACAGCGATTACCCGAATTTGGCGTGCATTAAAGCGTTACCACAGAATTTTTTTTTTTTTTGAAGAAGAACGAATTCGGCTTTACTATAAAAAAAAACCTACGTTTTGACTTAAATATTTTATGAAAATAGCTATATTTTGTATACAATTTCATTAACAGACAGACGTAAGTAAGTTGTAATGTAATATAAATAATCCAACATGCCTTAATTACAAATTAAACCTAAACAAAAGTAAATTTTACCCTAGCTAATTTAACAAATAAGTAATTACCTACTCATTTCCTCCCAAATTTTCTCAACCCGGTTTAACCAGGTGCATTAACAATATTCTCACGGACCGGTTAGTTTCTATGGCGTTAAATCACGCCATAAAGGCCCAGCGAATAAACATTATTCCATGAAACTTTACTTCATTAAGGCAACGACTTTAAGCCACCTTAAATCATAAGACGGGCCTTATTTAATTTATACGACCTTTAGTAATAGGTCGCTTCCCTGAGTTATGTTGGGCGGGATATTTGTTAACATAGGACAAAAAATATTATTGAAAATAATAAGAATTTCGTAGACCTACGAAATAAGTTTAATGTACTTGTACATTTTTTTTGCAAAACTGAGAATTACTAATATAAAATAACCTTCATGGTATACGAAATATTCCAAAAGATAATTTATATACCTACTTATCTATGACAATATCCCGCTTATTATAATAATGAAAATTATATTGCACTAGCGGCCGCCCGCGGTTTCACCCTCGTGGTTCCCGTTCCCGTGGGAATATCGGGTTATAAAGTATTCTATGTTTTAATATAGGCTATCTACTATCTGTGTGCCAAATTCTGACCAAATCCGTTCAGTAGTTTTTGCGTGATTGAGGAACAAACATCCAAACAGCAAACATCCAAACCCACAAACTTTCACATTTATAATATTACTAGCGGCTGCCCGTGGTTTCACCCGCGTGGTTCCCGTTCCCGGGTGAATATCGGGATAAAAAGTATCTTATGTTTTAATCTAGGCTATCTACTATCTGTGTGCCAAATTTCAACCAAATCTGTTCAGAAGTTTTTGCGTGATTGAGGAACAAACATCCAAACATCCAAACCCCAAACTTTCACATCTATAATATTTATATAGTAGTAAGTAGGATTTGCATAGTTTACAAAAACATGTCATTTTATTTTGTATTTTTTTTATTGACTGCATAGTTAGATTGTATAAGTGCAACGGTTGAACTTTTCTAAATTGCAAACGATAAAATATAGTGATTTATTAATCTACAACTCGTATTTTTTTGTATCTACAAGCGGCACAATCCTAAAGGATATAGCCGACTACCTAAGTATAAAACTTCATCAATATAATATCAAGAATCCACGGAATTCGGGACATAATTACGAGCCAACGATATCCAGGGACCGCTATTGATGGCGTCGAATAACCATAACGAATCCATAACCACTATGAATTCCACTGGGAGAAATTCTAGGTATAGGTACATACCACAAGGAAAAATTATATGAAGCAATGTAAGGTGGAGCACACACTGCCACAGATCATGCAAAAGATTTCTAGACAAACGTGATACGTGGTAATAAGAAACCTTCTAAAGCCTATTTTACAATGAACATTCTATAACTCTAGGTACTTATAAATAATAGTGAGATAACGGCTGGCAACACAAAATTATTTTCAAACTTCTAAAGTTTAATACTTATAATATTACTAGCGGCCGCCCACGGTTTCACCCGCGTGATTCCCGTTCCCGTAAGAATATCGGAATAAAAAGTATCCTATGTTTTAATCTAGGCTATCTTCTATCTGTGTGCCAAATTTCAACCAAATCCGTTCAGAAGTTTTTGCGTGATTGAGGAACAAACATCCAAACATCTAAACATCCAAACCCACAAATTTTCACATTTATAATATTAGTACCTACTGTAAACTGTTACGCTACTCGCTATACAATACAACATCATGATCAATGTCTCAAAAGTTATGAATTAGTTTTATATTAAGAAATTATATAAGAAAGAATAATAGAAAATTTTGTACCTCAGACGGAACTCGAACCAGCACCCTTGGGATTCCAGCCCAATGCAATTAGTTTTATTATAAAGTTCTATATCAAGTTGCACTTCTTGGAATTTCTCTTTGATAAGTCTTACTTGAAGAAAATTCCCGGAACTTAAATATTTAATCAGTTCAGTTCACAGAAATTTAATATCATAGTTCCGCGAAATATGGTACAAAGATGATGTTTTTCTCTAAAATACAATATTGTGGAGAAGGAATTAATATTATTTTTATACGCCCGTGCCTCTAAAAATGTGGCGAAGGGTCCATATAAGCCGATTCCCATCGGCTTACCTTTTAGAAATCACACCCCACCGATCCACTATGCAGATCATAACATTTTTGTAGAATGGCTTACCTTCGCAATAATTTCACCACTCGCCACTGAAAAATACACAGATTCCCGATTGTTCAATAAATGCAATCCTAAAATAATAGACACGACAAAAAATACTACAAGCGATTTTCCTCCCCGAAATAGAATACCAATTATTTTTTAATTATTTCTATAATGATAACGGAATAATTGGCTTTCTCAGATTCCCGCTCAATTCATATCGGAATACTTGTTCTCCGTTTTATTTTAACAATGTTTCCTTTCAATCTAAAAAGATTTTACAATTCGCAAAGTCATTTCGGATATTCGTTTCGAAATTTTACTGTTAATTTCTATCTAAACTGAATGGAATTTATTTCTGTAAAATTTCAGCCATTTTGTAGACACAATACCTATAAATGTGAAATGTTTTGCTTGTTATTACTATACTTTTGTTTTAGGAATGAAATTTAAATATTTAGAATTCTCCTAAGTAGCGAAATACAAAATGACAATGGTTTAATTCAAAATTACTTACTAGCTAAGCCAACATAACTTAGCGGAATTCTGAAATTCGTCATTGAGCTATTCTCCAAAGTCTTGCATTTTCAAGGCTAAATATTCTGATAATATTAATAGAAATATCTGAACATAATATAATATCTAACCAAGATGAAATGATTTGGAAAATGGTGACAAGTGTTGTTGTATTTGATATCCTATTCCCATTGTTGTTGTTTCACAAACAACAATAACGGTGGCATAACCGAACCAAGGGTTGAAAGAAAGGCTTCACCTACCGGAAGTGTGACGGTGGCACAATGGCGCCCGGGGCGCTTCCGACTCTGCCTGCATTATGGAGTAATGAAAGCGGGCACTGCGACAAACAAGCTAGTTGTAGGTACTTATTTTTGTTAGCAAAATGGGGATAAACAAAAAATAATTACCTGATAATAATTTTTCGCTTGTATTGAAATCTCATTTTTTCCCTCAGTCATAATATGCGATAGTGGTATTTCTATAATGTATGCTAAAATGTATATTGTGAACACAAAAAATTGTGGGTAAAAATCGCATTCTGCACCCAATTAGTGTTACCAAGTGGAAAAAATCCACAATAATGCCAATATGTGATCAAATAATTGACATTAACCTTTTTAAACTTTTCTTGGAAAGGATATCATCCATTTTGGTCCAAATGTGAAAGTGCCGACAAAAAGCAAAAGTGCTTTATTCTGATAGATTTTGTCCACCTAAGCCTTTCTTATTATGGCACCGAAGCTGTAAAACCGCTATACTCGAATTTAAATAAGTTCAAATAGTCTGTTTTTTCATACATTTTGGCACAAAATGTGAAGCGGTGCTACCGCTTCGGTGCCATAATAAAAAATGCTTAGATGGACAAAATCTTTCAGAATAAAGCACTTTTGTCTTTTGGCCGGCACTTTAATATTTGGACCAAAAATGTATGAAACGTGATGATATCCTTTGAGTACCGATTTGACCGTCAATTTTTGAAAATCTCAAATCTCCTTTCTTCATATTCCTGTAACTACCAGATCATATTTGCTCATCCATTGTATCATGTCGCATACAAAGAGATTGCTGGCAAACCATAAAGTTGTCGATTTAGTGGACTTGTCCCGTCCCACGGGATGCGTGTTTCATGTAACGGGCATTTCCGGGACAGATGAGGTTTTATATGTGTACCGAGAGTCAACAGGGTGTATTTGTTTAGAAAATGTACACTGGCTAGCACGAAAACCAATCATAAAAAATAACGCGCGTAAAAAATTTCGATAGACTACTATCCCCGTCAATTGGTAATGCGCCTGGCGGCCATGATTTTAACCTCAGAAACGAAAAACTATTGTATTTTTTAAAGATTATTAATATAATTGAAAATATATTAGAAAAAATCGACTCACCCGTAGCAGCTCAGACGGGACTCGAACCCGCACCCAGGATTCCGGCCCAATGCACTAACCAATTGTATTTTTTTATATACCTAGATTTTTTTATATACCTAGACCCTTGCTTATTAAAATAAGAATTCAAAAATTAATATATAGGTATTATAATTACCTATTAGAATTTTACTGTTTTATTTCATTTTTAGTTGCACTGTTTTATGTCATTTTCAGTTAATTTGACAAGGTTCCAGCGCATTACCAATGGGGAGGCGAAGGCAAAGTGAATTACAGATGGCGCTTCAGTCTTTGGAACAATTGTCAGTTTGAGCTTATATTGTCTTGACTGTGTATTACGTGATTTTACTTTCTTAGATTGTATTTTTTTCGGTTTTGCGGACAAACAATGTATTCTATGCTAACTTTAGCTCATATAAAAGAAGAATTACGGAAAAGAAAAGCCAAAACAACAGGCAAGAAAGTTTATAGCAACTTACAAAAAATTGCTAACAAGCATTACATTTCTTTAAATTTCGTGTTAGATTTACAAGTAATCTTTTTATTTCAGATTAGAAGCATATGATTTAAATTTTAACAAAGCAACTGAGTGTGAATTTCCGTGTTTATAGTTGCCTGATGATGCCTTCTGTGCAATAGTAATTTCAGGTTTCTGTACTGGAATTTCTGTACCATCCAAAATTACACGATCCGTTTTATCATATTTATTTTATTATTCTAAGTTTCTTGAATGACTCTGGCATATAAAATTCTATTAATTCTCTGTTTGGCCCCAATATTGGGCTTATTCCATATTTGATATACCTATCAAATTCATCCAAGTTATAAATATGTTAGAAACTGCTGAGGTTGAAATATTAAAGAACAAAGCTGTTATAATTCAAATGTTGTTTTATTTTGGCGAAGCTTCATCAAATTCATGAAACATTCCTTTTGATTTATAATGTTTCTCAGGCTCAGCCAAGGAGACAATCGAGGGAAAAGCATCTTTTTTTTTATTTTTTTTTGCCCAATATTTTTTTTGCTACTGGGAAATCGATGAACTCCAATATTTTACAAGTTACATGCATAACAATGCGGCATTTTCTCAGTATAAAATTAAAAAGTGCAATATTCCAAGAGATTCCCATATGCTTTGACACTTTCTTTGAGGCGGCCGGGTACCAAAGACCAGACGCCACCTATCGGGATAAAATTGCGCTTTTCCTCCCCATTGAAGGGGATAGTAATTTTGTATGGGAACTTGTACAGCCGCCATCTACCGCCAAAAAGAAAATTAGATTTTCCATAGAGAATTACCTACCCTATTGAGTACTTTTACGTGCGTTTTTTTCTCGATAGCTGTTCGTGTTAATGGTAGGTACTGCATGCCTGCTACATACCTGCATGATATTTTTGGCAAAATCATTTTTTTTACAAACAAAGAGATGAAACATTTTTAGTTAACTAAAAATTGCACGTACGTAACACAAACAGAATGCAACATACAAAATACACCTAAAACAGGCGATGAAAATATCGTTGACTAAGTATTTTGTTTTCAAATACCTAGGCAATATATTCGTACCTACAGGTATTTTGAAACTGAAAATTGGTTTGTTACGGTATAGCTAGTATTATAACGCTGCCATCGAACATAGAATATTGTTTGAAATATAATAGTCGAAAAAACTTTTTAAAACAAGGTAGGTACGCAAAATTATTCCACAAGTTCTATATTTGGTGAACATTAGTCATTTTGTAAATTACGTTTAAAAGCTCTTAAATACTTGCTGTAAAATGTACTGAGTCGATGCTCTATGTTATTATATATATATGTTACGGCTAATACCCGAAGTGCGGCTAAACCTAGTTCTAGCCGGCTAAAACTAGGTGTAGCCGATAGCTGTTGGCTAAAACTAGGTGTAACCGATCTGCTTTACTCCTGTAGGTCCCGGGTTAGGTTAGAGCCTTAAATTTCGAGCTTATTTTTTTTTAACAGAAAACAGAAAAAACTTTTTTTTATATCCCATGCTGCACATAGTTTTAGCCGGCTACACCTAGTATTAGCCGCGAGCAAATCGGCTACACCTAGTTTTAGCCAACAGCTAGCGGCTACACCTAGTTTTAGCCGGCTAAAACTAGGTTTAGCCGCACTTCGGGTATTAGCCGTAACATATATATATTACTCAGTGAAAGGAAACAACCAAATATATTTTCAAAACAATCTACAGGTTACAATTTTTTCATTATCCAATAAATAATTGACATGTTTTCATTTTTTACAAGGTACTTACCTTAAA
Source organism: Agriphila tristella (assembly GCA_928269145.1). Taxonomy (NCBI): domain Eukaryota; kingdom Metazoa; phylum Arthropoda; class Insecta; order Lepidoptera; family Crambidae; genus Agriphila; species Agriphila tristella. The sequence goes on along the minus strand of OV743433.1, from coordinate 34,460,609 downwards.
TCGAAAACCATTTCGAGGTTTTTCAATTTCCGACACCGTACATAATTTTTGGGGGTTTTGATCAATTATTATTTAACGAAATATGTGGAAAAAAAACCCTGTAGCATCAAGGTAAAGGAATAATTAAAAATTAAACTCCTTTGCGTAAAATAGTTGTGTGATTTTATCTTAAAAAAATTTTAACAACTGTCGCTGTCAAGTTTACAATAAATAGATACAATCCATGCCAGAGAAAAAAAAAACTATGTCAAAGTCTGTGTCAAGTCGAGTATCAAAATCTTTTTCACTTTTATTCGTGTTTTGAATGTTTTCATTAAATTTTAAACTTGAATTAGTATTTTAGTTAAATTTAACATCTCTCAAAATATAATATAAAGTTTTCTGAAGGATTTTTAATGGCAGACAGTTTCAGTTCTTGTTTTCATCAGTAATTTCTAATTATTTATTATTTAAATTAAAAACACAAGACAAAAATTTTGAAACGTTGTCAATTGTTTCAAACAAAAGACAATCGGGTTCTTTTACATTAAACATACCTACTCGGTCTGACTTTGTCAATAAAATGGACCCTCCGAAGTAATTACACACATTTCCCGAAATTGCAACACATGCTAGCTATGATGCTACATTCCAGCTTTACAAACTTTTTGTGGTCAAAACACAGGATTGTACTACCCGGAAACAAACAGTACCAGAGTTTGACAGTTTTTAATAGCGACAGTTGCACAACCAACAAATATTAAATTGTATCGCACAGGCAAATTTTGGACTACATTCACAGAATATTTTCTACAGTTCAAAAATGTGTTTAATTATTTATTTTTACCATTGAAAATGGTTATCAGATGCAAATCGCCTGAGACGTATTTTTGGCCATATCTCCGAGGATTTTGAGAGGATCGAGATGGGAATAGTACCAAAAGGTGAGGAATTTATCGAGACACCTGTGAACGTTTGAATTTTGAAAATCTACTGAAAACTTTTTTTGGAATTTAGCAAAACTCCAAAAATTCCGGCGGGTGATTGTTTACTAAATTGTAAATATTTCTGAAATAAAACCGACTTAAGAAAAAATGAAAAAAAGGTCCTAGGGTATTAGTTTAGCTACCAAATGACGAAATAATTTTGAAAATCGGTTAATAATTGTGACGTGTAAGTGGTCCCTTTAGATTTGGAATTGTAGAAAAATAGGTGTGTCCGTACATAAAAAGTGATGTAGCTTTTATGATTATTGACCGATCGTCATGGTAATAGTGTTAAAAGATGCAGAAGCAGACGATAACTGCATTCGTTGCAATTTTGAAAATCGGTTAATAATATTTCGGCTGCGTCGAGGCAGTCAGAGGACGCTTTTGTGACACTAGGCGGAGCCGAGTGTCACAATCGTAAAAATAAATAGGCACTACCTAGGAAACCTTAGAAATATAATAGGACTCTGCATTTGATTTGGTTTTGGTTTTTCGTAAATTTTTGTGTTCATTTTCAATGCTCCGATTCTTGCGGGGACTGTAAAATCTGTGAATTTTTTATTTATTAATATGAAAGCACATAACAGTACGTCAGTATCACTTTAACGTCAATAACTGAGATATTAAATAAAATCACAGAATACATAATAGCACAAGTATAAAATGTAATGGCCTGAAAAGACATGCTCTGCTAGGGTGTTGCTAATTATGCTTTAATTATTAAATTAAAAAATAATCATAGCGCAAAATAATTAACATAAGTTGATATTTAGAGAGTTTCTGGAGGATTAATAGAATTATTTGAGATTATCGTATATACATTCTTGCATTTTTTTGCAATAGATAACAGATTTTTCGATGGTCAAGCATTCAAAAAGGTTTTCCCATTTCCCAGTCAAACCAAACTCTCTGCTTCTATGTTATAGAACTTAAAAGATTCCAAAATATATTTAAATATACACTCCAAACTAAGCAAGTTGGTTTGTTTCTTAGTGGGAAAGGAACCTATTGCACCCCCCACAGTAAATCCTTTTTAGGGTTCCGTATACCCAAAGGGTAAAAACGGGACCCTATTACTAAGGCTCCGCTGTCCGTCTGTCTGTCTGTCTGTCTGTCCGTCTGTCTGTCTGTCTGACTGTCTGTCTGTCTGTCTGTCACCAGGCTGTATCTCATGAACCGTGATAGCTAGAAAGTTGAAATTTTCACAGATTATGTATTTCTGTTGCTCGCACTTGGCCGGTTTTTTATATTTATAAGTACCTATATTCTGTGGTAGTGAAGAATAAAATCTCATCGATACGTATTTTGAATAAAGACAGTTAATCATTTATATTAATTGTACGTATCATTCAAAATATCGAATAATTCGAAATATCGAAAGCTAAAACATCTGCAGAACTAAAACAAACTTTTCTTAAGTATAGTTTTTTAAGCCGATTTTTAACATATCGCTGTATTCAAACTATAGATAAATGACAGACTGTTTTAAAGGTAATTTAATACAGATTCTAGTAATATATATTTTATGAAGTTTATGTAATAGGATCATACGAATTATTACGGGAAATTCCGTTCGGACTTAGGTATACGATTTTCTGACAGCTGAAATAAAAAAAATAAAAAAAATAGTTCAAAACATTTCGATAGATGGTGTTTTATGAAAACCTAGCCGTAAAGTTAAACCCCTTTCACACTGAGCATTTTTTTTTTAATTTTGATTGCAATTTAAAGCTGTAGGTGTGATAAACGAGCTAGGGAGTTAAAATGGCGATAGACATAATAAGAAACTTTACGCTCGATGGTTCGATTTTCATAAAACGCCATCTATGGAGATTTTTTAACTAATTTATTTTTCTTTTGGTCTCGGAAAATCTCGACTTACCAGGCAAAGTCTGGCAGGCAGATGCGCAAAAAGTCGCATATTCGCGCTTACATTAACATAAATCATATCAGAAAAATATAATCAAAAATAATATCAGATATAATTTGAATTTAACACTAAGCAATATGACTTATTATAATAGTCAGAGATGTCACATAATAGACATAAAGAAATTAATATTTAATTTTAAATTGACAAAAGATAAATATTATCTTACAAATTATTTTAAAAGACAAGTAGCTTTAGCGCTATCATTTTATTTTAAACATTTAGCCAAGAACTTGGCTATCACTTCTGCTTCTATTGAGCAGAATAATTTTGACATTTTGAATGTGACCTTGGAATCCGTTCCAAGTAATAATAATACAATTTTTGCTCCTGCTCCTATTGAGCAAAAAATTGATGATATTAAAAATAACACTTTGGCATTTGTCCCAAGTAATTCTTTTATTAGTAATTTAAATTACATAATAAGACAATAGAGGAAGTCTCTAGCCGTGTAATGACTAAGGAAAAGCCTAAATATTTAACTATAGTTCACCAAAACATTCAGGGCTTTTCTTGCAAAGAATTAGAATTAGAACTTTTTTTAACTGAAAAAATTTTTAATGTTTTATTTGTCACTGAGCACTGGCTTAAGGAATATGAATTAATTACAGGATTTCAATGTTATAAAATTGCTAGTTCATTCAGTAGGAAATCCACCACTAGAGGGGGATCTTTGATAATTTTGCAAAACAATATGAATTTTAAGGAACGAAAAGATGTGACATCCCTCTCTATTGAACAACACGTTGAACTGTCATGTGTGGAATTAGATCAGTTGATAATGATTTGTGTGTATCGCCCACCAACTGGTAACTACCCTCAATTTGAGTCCGCTATGGAGGACGCTCTAAAATTAGTCATCAAAAAGAATAAAAAAATTGTGGTGTGCGGTGATTTTAACGTAGACATCTTAAAGCCGTCCTCAATTGCAAGTAGGTTTCTGAATTTGTTTAAGTCCTTCAATTTAGCAAACACCTTTTGTGAACCTACAAGAATCACTGCTACATCTAAAACTTGCCTAGACAATATTTTTAGCTACTGTAATATACTTAATAAAGAAATAATAAATTGTATTCGTTCTGACCATAGCGGACAAATAGCTTCCCTTGAGCACCATCATGTTCCTCATCAGTGTAATATAATTTGCAGACCTCTAACTAAAAATAAATTGGAAAAATTTCATAATAATGTCACTGCCAAAACTCTTTGCTTACCTAGTAATGATAATCCCAATACTCATTATGATGATTTATTTAATTTAATTAAAGTAGAATTTGATAAAACATTTAAGCAAAGATCTATTAAATCCAAAGACTTTAAAAAGAAATTTAGTGATTGGGCAACACCAGGCATATATGTTAGCAGAAATAAGTTGTTTGAATTATATGGTCAGAAAACAATTTCAAATGATCCCGAATTTCATGAATATGTAAGAAACTATTCAAAAATGTTTAATAAAGTATGTACTTTAGCAAAAGCAAAATGTATATCTACAATAATTCATCAGTCAGATAATAAAATAAGAGCCACTTGGAATATTATAAATAAAGAGACTGGGAAAACTAAAAATAATGACCGTGAATACTCATTAGTATCAGACAATAAAATTATTGAGTCAGATGAAGGAGTGGCTACAATTTTTCAAGATTTCTTTTCTAAAATACCTATTGCAACTACCAGTAATTTAAATTCATCTCCAAAAATTGCTGTCTCCCTCTTGGAATCATGTGTTGATAAGTGCAATAATGTATTTAAATTTAGACATATCAATAGTGATACCATTCTTAAAACATTTAATTCAATAAATATAAAAAAGACTGAAGATCTCTGGGGCATTTCAACTCACATAATTAAGTCTATAATAACTACCATTGCTCCCCATCTTGCTTTTATTTTCAATAAGTGTGTTGATGAAGGGATATTTCCAGACTTAATGAAATATAGTAAAATCATCCCTCTTTTTAAATCTGGGGACAAAAGCGATCCCGCTAACTTTAGACCCATTTCCATTTTGCCAGCACTAAGCAAAATTTTTGAAAAGATCATTTATGATCAATTATTAGCACATTTTCTTATCAACAAACTACTTCACGAGAAACAATTTGGTTTTACTCGTGGTAGATGCACAACTGATGCTGGAATTGCACTTCTCAAACACGTCTTTGAAGCATGGGAGAGTAAACAAGATGCAATTGGTATATTTTGTGATCTCTCTAAAGCATTTGATTGTGTCAGTCACAGTACTTTATTAGATAAATTGGAACATTATGGTGTATCAAAAAATGCAGTAAGCCTTATGCAATCGTATCTGTCGGCGAGAACCCAAAAAGTTGTTGTAAATAAAACAGAATCCTATGAAGCACCCATTACCATGGGCGTGCCGCAGGGATCGATATTGGGTCCATTGCTTTTTCTTATTTATATTAATGACTTTCCTTACTATACTAAAAACTTATGTGAAATAGTACTGTTTGCTGATGATACTTCTTTAATTTTTAAAGTTGATAGAGGATGTAACTGCAGTGACGATGTAAACAGCACTCTTTCCAAGGTGGTGCATTGGTTTACTATTAATAATCTGAAGCTTAACTCTAGTAAAACTAAATGTGTCAAATTTTCACTTCCTAATGTGAGGCAGGTTCATATGACTATACATGTAAATGGCGAAGCAGTCGAATTTGTTGACTCAACAAATTTTTTAGGTATTACTATAGACTCGCGGTTGCAATGGGACCCTCATATCGATATCCTGTTAAGCAGACTTAGCTCTGCTGCCTTTGCAGTTAAGAAAATAAGGCTTCTGACCGACATTGAAACAGCAAGATTGGTTTACTTCAGTTATTTTCATAGTATTATGACCTACGGTTTGTTGTTGTGGGGCTCAGCTGCTAATATTAATAACATATTCATCTTACAAAAAAGGGCAGTGCGCGCTATATACAACTTACGGTCTAGAGATACTCTTCGTGACCTATTTAAAGAAATTAAAATATTAACGGTAGCTTCCCAATACATCTATGAAAATATAATGTATGTAAAGAAAAATTTAGATAGCTTTGTAAAAAATAGTTATGTTCATAAACTCAATACAAGAAACAAAAACAAACTTGCTGTTCCAAGGCGCAGACTGCATAAAACCGGAAGCTCTTTTTTGTGTAGATGTATTACCTTTTATAATAAGATACCAGAACAAGTCACAGAACTGCCCTTGGAAAAATTTAAAAATACTGTTAAATCCAATTTAATGAGTAAAGGTTATTACACTGTTGACGATTATTTGAAGGATAAAAAGGCATGGGCATAGCTTTTGTATTGTTAATTATTACTCTAATACCTCAGTATTGATTAGATAAAGTCCGGGGTTCTTTCATAGGTCTAGATAAAAGTCCTTTAATTAAACTCGAATCGTGATTTTCTTTTCTAAGTATAAAATTGTGAGAAGTATCCTACCTACTTTAAAACGTACTTCTGGCTTCTTGACTCGACGACTTAATATGGGTAGCTTTAGTATGTCATGCTCACTTCAAACATTTCTGTTGTTGTCGTCGTTATGTTCCCTCAAATATGGTTGAGCGAAGCGATGGCTGGTTCATGCGTCATGCTCGTGAACGGGTGCTGCCAGTGGGAATGGGTCTGCTTCTGTCTGCTTGTATTAAGGGCGTCGTATAACTCGTATATAAAAGATCTGTTTTATATTGTCTGTATGTATGGCACTTCTTACTCAAAAAATATAATTCTTAATAGCTTACCTTGTTTTGATTTATTTAATTGCAATATTTTTACTTTCTATAGTCAGTAGTTTAGTGAAAGACCTATGAAAAGCTTTTGGATATAAATTTTCAATTCGATGCCTTAACATAGGTAGTCTTAGTATGTCATGCTCTCTTTAATCATTTCTGCGGTGGTGTCGTAAGAGGCTCAAATATGGTTGAGCGAAGAGATGGCTGGTTCATGCGTCATGTTCGGGAACTGGTGCTGCCAGTGGGAATGGGTCTGCTTCTGACTACCTATCTTAATGCATATTGAATTGTATGTTTTTCTTTTATTTTTATTTATTGTAACAGCCTAGACTGAATAACAAGTTCAAACTTTGAATTTAGCTTAAAATCTGTAAATTGATTAAGAAATTTGAAACTCATTAAGAAATGAGCTAATTCAATAATGTTATTTATTTGTTAATCTTTGTTAAAATAAAGTCTGGAAACGATATACATATTTGTAAATATCGTTCCATCTGATTGATAAAGCTGACAAGTTTTTTGCGCCCATTTTTCTTGTCAGTTAAAAGACGTCATAATGGGTGGTAGGGTAAAAGAATTGACGATTTAAAAATGCTTATTATGTGAGCTTATTTAAATAAAATATATTTCACTTTCACTTTCACTTTCATACACTCGACGTCAGAAAAATCGCATCACTTCGACTTGGCTACCTGCTATTGCTAGCTATTGTTTTATTGTGTAAATATTAATATTTATTGAAAGTACATTTATTGAGCTTTCAATTAATAATAGCAGTTACCATAATTAAACGCTTAAAGAGTTATTGCTTGCGCCGCCATAAAAGGGAAATAATAGGGGTCAATTCAGGAAATGCGGGTAAATTCGCTATCGAGATGAGGGAGAAAACACACGTCAACAGTTCAATTAAAAAAGGAATACCCAAGATGGATACTATTTGCCCATGAAGATGCTCAAATATTTGAAAAAATTAGGCAATGAAATGTTGCTCGGAAAATTAATCACAGTAATTGATTCCGTTTGACGACTATTCAAACAGTTTCTAGAGACTGTGGGCTCTGTCCGAAGGGGAAGAAGTATATGTATAACAACACTTACCATTAAATTAGAAAAGATTAAATTAACTTTGAAGAAATTTTTGACAAGGTGTGATTTTTCTGACGCCTAGTGTAGTTACAACACATTTTTAAATTTCTGATAAGTAATACTTACTAACTTAACTACTGTAACACCTTTTAAAGTCGATAAGTGAATTAAAGTTCCAAACTATTATCAATTAAGTGGGTTCAAAGCGCTCCAACTTTTGGTTTTGATTTAGCGAGCCCGGTTCTAACTTAGTTGCGAACAAAGTCAAGCCAAGTCTCAACTTTTCCGCACGCTTAGTAACTTATTCCGATGAAACCACATGTAATACAGCGGGGTTCAAATTAAAATGTGGTCGCCCACAGACAGCTAATTTGAGATTCTTAAATACGAACTATGATGATGCCTATTGCCTATTGTCAATTTAATCGCATTTTACGAGTTTACTGCAGGCAATGCAAATGCTCTTAGCAGGGGCGTAGCGTGCCTTGGCGGGGCCCCGTATAAAAATTTGTTTGGGGGCCCTTAGGAAGGGTAAAGATTTCTCACAAAAGAAAAAAAAATTGCATAAAATTAAAAAAAAATCATCATAATTATCTATCTGTCACTTTTTCCAATTTTTTTTACAAACAATCCAAATTATTTATTAAATGACTTAAACGGGGAAATCCTGCAGCCGGCGTTAACCGATGTACGGTATTGCCAACTTTTGAACGCACGCTTTTCGCGGGAAATAAATGTTTTTTTTTTCACTTTTTTTCATTTCTGAAAAAAAGTTTTTATTAATTTTTGCTTACGCACGTTGGGGGCCCCCGTGGCCAGGGAGCCCCGTATAATTGATACGGCAGATACGGCGCACTGTAGGAAAAAAATCGGCTCTAGAGGAAATAGGATTAAAAAAAATCTACTTCGTTTCTGGTAAAAACTGTTAGTGTACTTCGATTTAGATCATAATTATAAGACTTTTTGGTCACCCTGATCACCCTGATGAAATGTTTATCAAAACAAATGAGTTACTTTTACGATTCGCTTGTTATTGTTCATTGTATGAGTCATACATTTTTGCCTTTGTTCTTTATGTACGGGTGGTCACCCTAATTATTTATTTTTATATTTTTGTATCTGTTTGTTGTGTTTTATGCATAAACAAGCCTTTAACAACCATTCCAGTATAAAAGAACCGATTTTAAATAGAATTAAATGTACTTGATTTTACACGAAAAGACGTGATCTTAGATCCCCTAAAACTCGAGTTAGGGGATGCAGGGGGAAAAGTGGTATATAGGTACCTAAAGTACTCAACCATTGGGCATATAGTCACGTCTAAGTTTCAGCTTTAGGAAACTTTAGATAAAGCAACATGATCATATTAAAGTTCTGGTTCCATACAATAAGAAACGACTCTGACCGTTTTCTCCTAAACTATGCATTATTAGAAAAAGTGGTCATAATAAAAAAGTCTTATAATTATGAGCTAAATCGAAGTACACTAAGAGTTTTTACCAGAAACGAAGTAGTTTTTTTTTTAAATCCTATTTCTTATAGAGCCGAATTTTTTCCCATTGTGCGGCGGTAGCTACGCCCCTGGCTCTTAGGGAGAGACACACCACAAACACTTGTTCAATCCCATTAAACACAATTGATTTACTAACATAGAGCTGATTGTCATGTCCGTCACGTCCCAGCAAACAGCGCGGCTGTACTACACAATGTCTGGACAAACAGGCACGCCATTGATTGAGGTAACCTATAGCCCTATTGATAGAACCACAGAATAAATAATAGTACTAGCGTATAGAACCTTGACTAACTAACCTAGTGTGTTTATTATTATGATTTGATAATAATCACACTAGGTATGATTGAAAATAAAGCCCTCCAGACTCGCGCGTGAACCGCGGCCGCGAATCACGGCAACATTAGTTCGGCACACTAGTCCTTTTGAGGGCTCCACACTCGCGCCGCGAAAGCCCGCGATGGCCGCGAACCGCGAGTGTGGAGGGTTTCGCGGCTTCGCGTATGGGCTTCGCGTTCGCGCTTCGCGGCGTTCCCCGTCCGGTGGCGGTTTTTTGGTCCGCGTCAAAGGACTTGTGTGCCGAACTAATGTTGCCCTGATTCGCGGCCGCGGTTCACGCGCGAGTCTGGAGGGCTATATTTTTCGCACCGTTTTCATGCGCGAACCGCGCCCGTGATTCGCGGCCGCGGTTCGCGGCGCGAGTGTGGAGCCCTCTTTTGACGCGGACCAAAAAACCGCCACCGGGCGGGGAACGCCGCGAAGCGCGAACGCGAAGCCCATACGCGAAGCCGCGAAACCCTCCACACTCGCGGTTCGCGGCCTTCGCGGGCTTTCGCGGCGCGAGTGTGAAGCCCTCTACAGACGTAGTCCTGTCTTAGTTCACAGAGGAAATAATCACTAAGTTTTTATTAGTTAATAGAATATTGAATTCGAATTTTAAACGACATTCGGTTTTTTTACGTCCTCTTTGACGATATTTGCAGTACGCATTCTGTCAATTATATGTCAAACGTCATAAGGTTACCTACATTAAAAAAGTTTATATTGTCCATAATAATTTTATATACCTACCTAGTGGTTAAGTATTCTTAAATTTTCTTATTTTCCGCGCAATTTTCTAAATATTTTCTTTCTTAATGCGCTAAGAAGGGTCAAATCCAAATATTCAATTCAAATTATTGAAATTTTACGCGCGTGAAGCTATCATGGAAAAAATATATAATACTTGGTATAATACACAATAGATTTAATTGAAAGCATTTGTAAATATGTTACCACCTTTGATGTAAAAAAAAAATCCGTGGACCCTGTTTCTGGTCCTATTTGCAAAATTTCTCGGTAACAGAACATTCGTTAATGTTAAAACCAACACATAAAAATCGGCGATGTTAATACCTTCAATCTTAACTAAACAGATTTTTTTTAAAGTAACTTGAAAGCGAAGAAATTTAATAGAAACATTAAAAAATTGAGAATTCGGTGCTAGTTCTCAACGCAACCGCCGCGTTGGAACGCGCACTGATACCCAAAGTGAGTAGAGTTACGTTCGATTTCACACCATCACGGATCGACCCGCTCGGATGCATTAAGAACCGTCTCCTGATAATAACAAACACAACAAAAAAAGAATTAGCGAAATTGATCCAGCCGCTCAATTGAAAAAAATTAACCCTGTTTCAAAAAATTATGCTAAGACTGAAGAGTGGAAGGAAGATGAGCTTAGGATCAGAAATGCGCAATAGTATGTCTTATCAGTGCAGGCGGTTTCCGCAACTCGACGTCTATTACTCTACTCTACTCTATACTCTATTACTCTACGCAATATTAGTTCAAGTACAAGTATTTAAACAAAGAAGTGAAAACATTATAACTGAATAAGCGCACATGACAACAAAAAAGATTGAAACATGCTCTACATCCCCAATTTCCAATAGGGAATATGCATAAGTCACCGATTTTCATAAAATTGAGCTTGATCCCTGCGGACACTTGTAAAAACATGATGGATCAGAAGGAAAAATAAAAAAAATGAATTATTTTAGTTTTATCCTAGTATGTATTATATTATCTGTGGTTTTATCACACGATGAAATCAGGGGAAAATAACGTATTTTTTTTTCATTTTCGGATGAAATGCACTTAACAGTCAGATAGAATATCCAATAAGAAATAATATTTTGTATAACACATGTACTAAAACGCTAAATTTAAGGAGATAATTGAAGATTCTTGGCTAACTCCATATTAAACGCGCCTGAAACAGCCTGAAACGTAATAAGTGATGTTTACCACGGAAGTGGTACAAAGCGATATTTGTATAGAGTGTTTTCGGCGGGAGCTGATGCGTGCTAACTTCAAGTAACTAGGTATATTACGAGAAAAAAACGCAAGAGAAAAGTTTCAATATTACAGTTGATTTTCTCACGCATTACACTATTGATATTGATTAAAAAAAATTCATGCATATTCCCTATTGAAATGTTCATAACATAAAATAAAAAAACAAGAGCTACAAAAGAATTCGGATAAAAACAAGAAGATAAAAATATTGTCGATTGGATCACCACCACTCAGCGTGCAATGGAGATAGCCATGCTCGGCGTTTCCCTACGTGATCAAATCAGAAACGAGGAAATCCGCAGGAGAACTAAAGTAACCGACATCGCTCGAAGGATTGCTCAGCTGAAGTGGCAATGGGCGGGACACATAGCGAGAAGAACCGATGGCCGTTGGGGCAGAAAGGTTCTGGAATGGCGACCGCGCACCGGACGACGCTCCGTGGGTAGGACCCCGACAAGGTGGACCGACGATCTGGTGAAGATCGCGGAAAGCCAGTGGATGCAGGCAGTGCAGGACCGATCGTCGTGGAGATCCTTTGGGGAGGCCTATAACCAGCAGTGGGCGTCGTGTGGCTGATATGATGATGATGATGGGATCACCACAACTCCGTAACCAGGACAAATTGAATAAGGATAGAAATTCCACGTGCATTTGCGAATGCAAATTTGATCCTTTGAAAGTTGCTGGATTTGCGAACGAACTAGTAACGCGGCTGAAGATGGCATGGCATCAACTTTTGAGTACTTAATACGACCATTATGTATTCTATCTAAGGTACGACTAGGGTGCCAACCCTACTATACACCGTTATTTTTAAAGTATATCTAAAAATGAAAAGGGGTGTTCAGAGCTTGTTAATAAACAACTTTTACTATGGGGCCCACCACGAAATCGCGAAAAAAAATCAGCTGTTCCATACATTATAGTGGAGTCGATGTTGTACTTTTCTATGGAACAGCAGATATTTTTTCGCGATTTCGTGGTTGGCCCCATAGTACAAGTTTTCATTTTTAGATATACTTTAAAAATAACGGTGTATAATATATTATCCTACTGTATCGAGGGCTCGCCTACTACATTTTTTGAAAAAATATAAAGTAGTCAAAACTAGTATGTTTTTCAAGGACAAAAATCAACAAAATAAGGCACAGTGTTTCCTTCTCTCTCCATACAAAATTTTCATACTTAAACTCCTCCTAATTATTTTAAACCTACTACATATATTTTTTGAACTTTTTCGCCATCTACTATATTTTTACAAATACGAGTAATCTTGAAAATATTATATTTAATGCAAAAAAAGTTTGCAACACTAGGTACGCCTCAATCCGGAGCCCTTACTAATGTCTCTTATCATTAATCTACTTATCATTATTAGATTAATGTGGAAAACTGAAATAAACTTTTTTTTGTACGTATAGGTGGCTTGACATCAGCCATTTTTGATATTCCCACTGCTGTGACACAGACCTTCTTTATGGATGGGCCATAAGTCCGTAACCCACCACGCAAGCCCAATGCGGATTGGTGGGTGTTAACGACTCTAAAAATACAGCCAGGACCAACGGCTTAACGTGCCATCCGAAGCACGGAGGAACGCGAGATAATTAATTTTTGGTCACCCATCCCATTACCGACCCTTGCGAAAGTTGCTTAACCTTCGCAATCGCAGGGCCAGGTGCTAAACCACTGCGCCACACCTACCGGTTTTTACTTACTACTATATAAATAAACAAACTATATCTTGCAACACTAAAGTTGTGGGTGCGGTGGCTTTACTATGAACCTGTGTTTTGTAAAACCTAATTGTTTTTTTTTTTTGAGTTTATCAGAAAACATCTAAACTGCCCAAATCAAATTCTACAAATCTCTCGTACTTTAAAACTGTCATCGAATGAAAATAGAGCGAGACATTTAGTACAGGCGCGGTCCGCAGAGCGTGAACCAGGATATCCGAGCAGATAACTCGAGTTTAGGCGAACAACACAGTATATTTAACTACCAGTACTATATCTTCATACAAACTGGACGAAAATGCGCCAATTCGATGCGCTAAAGAATCTCGGTACACACATAAACACAAAATTTAACCGCCTCTGTGGTCTAGTGGTTCGCCCACCCGTGTAAGACGCAGGAGTCCCGGGTTCGATTCCCAGGGAGATACAATTTGTATTCGGTTTGGTTGGTGGTAGGGCTTATTTCAAGTCCGTCTGGCTAACTACCACCTTACCTAAGTCTGACGCCATAACAACAATTTAAACATTGTTGTGTTCCGGCAGTTAGAGGTAAGAAGATAGCCAGTTCCACAGTGATGAGGATTCCGGGTGTAGTGCTCCCCCTATAGTTAGAAAAGGGACTTGTAAATGGTGGATATTCCAAAGACTCGCACTAAGCGTTTTACTTCAAATTTTATTATGCGGACCGCTAGAGAGTAAGTCTGTGTTTTCCGATAGGTACCACTACCAATCTGGGGGCCTTCAAGTCACGAGTGAATAGGTATCTTCTAAGCAAGCGCGTTTCAAAATCGCATCATCACATCACTTACCATCAGGTGTGATAGCGGGCATGCGCTTGCCTGTGTCCGTCAGCCATTTTTTTTTAATGTCCCCACTGCTGGGGCACAGACCTTCCTTATGGGTGGATAAGGAGGACGGGGCATAACCCACCACGCGGGCCCAATGCGGATTGGTGGGTGTTAACGACTGCAAATGCAGCCGGAACCAACGGCTTAACGTGCCTTACGAAGCACGGAGGAGCTCGAGATAATAAATTTTTGGTCACCCATCCCACAACCGACCCTTGCGAACGTTACTTAACCTCTGCAATCAACGTTACAAAACCACTGCGCCACCGAGCTCCTCCTGCGCTTGCCTATCCTACTAATATTATAAATGTGAAAGCTTGTGGGTTTGGATGTTTAGATGTTTGGATGTTTGTTCCTCAATCACGCAAAAACTACTAAACGGATTTGGTTGAAATTTGGCACACAGATAGTAGATAGCCTGGATTAAAACATAGAATACTTTTTATCCCGATATTCCCACGGGAACGGGAACCACGCGGGTGCAACCGCGGGCGGGGCGGCCGCTAGTCTGTCATAAAAAACAACGACAGATGGTATATATAGCGTGTTTGAGTACCCTACGGCTGGCTGTAGTATTATTTCAATACACTACACTGGACAAAATATAGATAAATATAAAATACTGTCACTTTTTTATTCATTACGAAAACCTACGTACGGAAACGCGCAGGGACGGCGCATGGCGGCGCGAGCGCTCAGCTGATAATCCTCGCAATTTAGTCGGTATAACTTTTTTCGTTCGACCATTTCAGATTGCGAATATTTGCAGTTAGTATTACTTTATGGGGTGAGATATGAAATTATTTTAAAGCTATGAAAATCATACCTCGGTATGGTCACAAAAATGGTAAAAATAAAAATACATGAATGTAGGAGGTATCTTTTTTCATGATAATGCAGCTATTCGTTAAATACGGTTTGCAGGTTCCAGTTATCACCCTAGAATTGTTAAAAAAAACCTTTTTTTCACGAAAGGTAACTGAAACACACCTCATTATATAGCTCGTAAATAATATTAATCTAATTCTCTCTCAACTACAGTGTAGTTTTGTTGTTGTAACATTTCAATATTGGTGACAACAAACTATTCCATAAATAAAGAAAATGTCAACATGTATTCGTAAGCATGCCAATCCGCATTTTACCAGGAAATTACAAAGTGTTACACTTTATTTATATAACATAACAACATGTCCTTACGGAAATGCTTTTGAATATTTCCGTGACCGGAAACCTTTCGGGATGACACAAAAATACCCGCAGGACGCTGCGGTAAACGCTTGAGGCACGCGAATTCCTGTTTTTGAAATGTCAATTTTTTTAACTTGTTTTATTTCCACATTTTTCACGCATTACAGTTCAACAACTTTCTGAATGCTGTTGAAACGGTACCAGGTAGGTACCATACATTTAAGATGAAAATCCTTATCATATTTTATTTTAGTATTTTTACTCACAGAATATCAATATTTTGATATAAGAACCCCTCCAATCTCCATCCTAAGTGTTTGTAAGTTGGCCATATGTGTTCCATTATACCAACTCACAAGTCCTACAAATAGCTGCCGGCTCTACAAATTATTATAGTTAAAGAAAGTTTATATCAATAAAAAATTGTCCCTTGCATTCGTCCCACAGCATCAAGGGACTGTAGACCGAGAATATGGTTTTGATTTCAGTTCGATACCTGCACACGTTCCCGAGAAAAAGGTTCTGAACTGTCTGTGTTCTGGACATACAGACAAACGGACAACAAAGTATCCTATAAGGGTTCCGTCTTTTTTTAATTTTGAGGTACGGAGCCCTAAAAAATAAGTGATCCTCCAGCCCCACCTGATTTTCAGGTTTTTTTCATTTTCAGGTTTTGAACAGTAAAATTACTTTCTTTCAAATCGTTTTGATTTCGATAAGACTTTGTTGAATACTAAAGAATACCGAAGCTAGATTAAAAACTAAACAGATGATATTCCAAAACTCATTTTCGAATTGTCAGCCAGCTTCCAGGATATTCCATTTATATTCATAACTCCAAGGAGGTTCCCGGTATGTTTTTAAAGTGCGGCGTCGGGACAGCTGTAAATTCTAGGTGTCCCACAGGAGAAGAGATGTCCCGATGTTTATAGTTCAAGCTGGACGCAGTTGTAAAAGGATTGAAGCAACATTTATATTTATGAACGTAACCGTGTGGAGAAGCCGGCATGGTAGTAACCAAAAAGTTTCATTAATATTAAATAAGTACCTACTGAGACTCATAATTTAACAACAGTCAATAAATTATACGCTTCAAAAATTTTTTTTTAAGTATCAAACCAATTGTATTTTAAAATCACTTTGCTACACAGTTTTCGAAATACTTCTTTGCAAAAAAAATGTCTTCTTTAGCGGTGTTTCTTCAAAGAAATGGACTCCATGAAAGCTTTTAAAAATTCTAAAATAAAATTCAATGCAAAAGATAAAGCTTAATTTTAAAACTAACAAAATTACAACAACTCCAAAAGATTGTAGCTAGATAGGTACCTAATTTCGAATCTCATAAGATTTTCTGAAATATTAAATTATCACAATGCGATGATTATGAAACAGAAAATTAACTTCCATTTTTTTAACATCTAATTAATGATCGCTAAACTCGAAATCGAGAAAAAATACAAAAAAGACAAGAACGTGAACTCTGATCATTTTTCTTAATTATTTAATCAAAACTACCCTACTAAGTAGGTACTTTTGTTAACTAGGTAGGTTATTCTTTGCTCACAATTTGCTCATACTAAAACGATAAAATAATGTAAATAGACGATACAAATAAAAAACTAGACCATATTTTTCAAAGTATCACACAATTTTTAACCCGTACAAGTTACGTGATTATGATGGAACTCTACAAAATGAACTCCAGTCCCATAACTTCAAGTGGGCTGCAACTTTACAAGCCACAAGTGCATGCGGCCTCACATTGCTCAGGGCTGCCACCTCCGAGTTGTACAATTTCCAAACATGATTTAACTTTACAGTTTAACACCATTAAAAGCTAGATTTTAATTTTATTGGAACACAATATCGTGATAAGAACGTTAAAATTTGCTTTAATTATGATCAGATTTTTTTTAAGCTCATGCAGTGATAATAGTAATTTATCAGTGTATCTGAATAAGTTATTAGTTATTTCGACGACCTCCGTGGTCGAGTGGTTTGCACACCGGTTTTCAAGGCGTCACCATCTCTTGAGGTCCCGAGTTCGATCCCCGGCTGGGTCAATGTAGAAAAGGAACTTTTCAATATTGTCTCAGGTCTGGGTGTGTGTCATACCACCGTTTTTTCTGATTTCCATAACACAAGTGCTATAGCTACTTACTTTCTGACTGGAGCAATGTATGTGATGTTGTCAAATATTTATTTATTTATATTTATAAAATAAACATAATTTACTTCCAGGTTCTGAGGTACCTATAAATATAATCTTAAAAAAAATATTTTTTACCTATTCAAGAGCAACTCTTACAAAATTTTTCACTCTAAAGCTTAAGCGAGCACCCTAAAGCTTAGACAAGAAAACAATTCCATCCCCACTTTACATATAGGGGAAGTACACTAAAAAAATATTCTTCAAGATTGTCTTATCCACTTTTTTGTCGTGAATAATATTCATGCCAAATTACAGTTTTCCAATACTAAGAGCCTTTAAGCTGAGCCGCGGACGGACAGACGGACAGACAGACGAACATGGCAGAACTATAGGTAAGGGTTGCCTTTTGAACTTTGACTTGACGATGGAACCTTGAAAATTGTATTAATGTTTTTTATTGGTTTCTAGACGTTTTTGAAAAGTGATATTAACAAAAGAATTTGATTTTCCTTTACGTACTAACGAAATCAAATCCTTTTGTTAACTTGTACTTGTAACTTACTTGCTACTTGTACTTATAATATAAGAAAAATTCAAAGACTGACTTTGAAAGTCATTTTCTAATTTCTAAAATGAACGCTCGTTGCTTTATAACATGTTAAGAACATGTAATTATTTTACAATTTTATTATTTGTTTATTTGAATGGAAAACCAACAGCATCAATCATACCATACTATAAGCTACAATATGTCAAACAGAAAGCCAATTACAGGTTTTCACTTATAGCAATAAATTAATACAATAGAGGTGTGAACAATAGGTATGTTACAGAGTAATTAATTATGAAATTGTTAACGTATATTTATCTCGATTGTTAACACTATACACACGAAAAGCTATTGCAGCATTTCTGGCAACCCTAGTCGCGCCCTGGCGACGTCGTAGGACTGAGACGCAGCACCCCTGTATCACCACTCCGCAGCACTTCCTCTAATTTGAAAACTTTTACGGCTCCACCGATTTTTATTTATAAAACTCCTCCAGGGCTCTCACTGAAATATTAATCTACTACTTCTGAAATTAAATGTTCTGAGCCGGACTTGCTCGGTATTAAAGTTGGACATGTGCAAAATGTCAGGCAAATTTTACTTACACGCAAGATAATAGAGTGCAGCAGGTATCGAATTTCTGCTGTAATATTAGTGTAATATGTTTCTACTTTTGAGTTACCTACTTCTTCTTCTTCTTATCGAATGAGGATTAGTGGCCAGTGTTAGAGTTTATCAAGCCGCCTGTAAGGCCTCTAACTCGGCTTAACGACTGTTATCAGATGACAACAGCCGGGACCGACGTTTTAACGTGCCCTCCAAAGCACGGAAGCGCTCAGTTGTAATGCCACTTTAACGGTCACCCATCCGACACTAGACCGGACCGAACGTTGCTTAACAAACGTGATCGAGTACGATCAGTCTGTCAAGTTCCGCCATGAGCGCTTACCTACTTAGTACTTATACTAGCTTCCGATACCGACTTCATCCGCGGAGACTATTGAAAAATCTCTAGGGAACCTTTCCGAGATCTAAAAAATAGTGGTCCTACCTGTTCAAGACATCAGTTTGAGCTATCTTTAATATTTCTTTTATACATTCACCTCTACATATGACACTTAAACAGCCACTTTAATTAAACCCTTTTAAAATGTTCTTCACAAGCTTAAACAAAACATTGATTGACGTCACACATGCGGAGCGGTAACGGGGCGGCGGCCATTTTCTCGAAATTTCGTCGCATCAGCGGAGATTAATGACTCTGTGGTAATTAATCGAAGGAATGGCTTAGAAGCCACGCTCAATTTCACCTTGACCTTTTAAGGACAAAAAACTTAAAGGGTCTTGGCTTCCTAAGTGTCCTTTATGCCTTTAAAAATGTTAACCGGAAAAACTGAAACGGATACCTATGTTTTAAAAATAGGGCGCGGAAAAATATTAATTGTTCATGAAATTGCAGGAAATTCTATGCTTGTGCTTTATTGATCATATAATAAGTCTATGATATCAAAATATTTTTTAACACAACATTTTTCAAATTCATAAAAAAACTTATTGTAATCACTAAGTTTGATGGTATTTCATCAAGTTTTTTATACTTATCATAAATCCCAGAATATTCTAGTAGGTATACATTGATGACAATATTATATGATCTGCATATTAACTCATAAAACAGTAAACACAAGTTTTTCTTCAATGGATTTTGAAAAGTTGTTTTCAATTATAAAATAATAGTTATTTGTTATACAAGTGACCAAAATCATAGCGAGTGATTCTAATATAAACTACTGAGCACAGTGAATGATTTAAAGACACGAGGCAGAACAACATTTTGGTCTCGTGTAAAACATACAACTTTTCACCTCGACCAGCGAGAAAATTTTCACTTGACTTTCCTGGTAAAAAAGCTTAATTCAGCATTAGAAACTTGTTCACTTAACTCTTTTGGAGTTAGGAAACTATCTTGATCGTTGGACACATTCATTTTTGTAATTTATCACAAAAATAATTCAATCAAACCTATGCTGAAAAATTTTATTCATAGAGTCAGTAATTCCCGTCGTTTTGATTACATTATGTTGTGTTTTTCTCTTATTCATTAATATTCCGTCTTATTTCTTTATTTATAATCATAAAACATACAATTTGTTAGTAAATTTCATTTATTTTTCTTATTACCTTCATACTCTTTATTTCGAATTATCAACCTTCTTTTTTAACAATCCTTATTTAAAACTCCTTGGTATATCCGTGTATTTTATTTTTTTACTTTTTAATCCGTGTATGACACCATAAAGCACTCTATCTATCCTTTTCTCACATATCAATTTTACAAGTGTCATCCTTGTCACTTTATTTGTTTTTCCTTTATTATTTTAAAAGTGGTGTTAGAAATTAAAAAAGCACTTTGTCTCACGCTCGCAGCAAAAATCGATTTTGCTGCGAGTTTTTACGCGCCAAAAGCACCCTTTTCGTGCTGGAGAGGTGAAAAATAATATTCAGTACCTAAGTAAATAGATCACCCAATAAGCATTTTCAGGAATAGATAAAGAAAAAATATCTTAGCTAACCATTCAAACTGTTATAGGTTGCTTTCTGGTTGTTTATATCATTTTTAATACTTCACTTTGACAATACCGGTGTAAATTCAATACCAAAACGGTGAAAACACATTTAAAACGCATGATTGAAATAAAACACCCGGTAAACAAAATGATATTCGATTTCATTTGACGGTCGCTCTCTAAACTTTGTTCCTAGCGCGTCGTGTATGTAAAGAGCGGTGGCACAGTATAAGTAATTGACAGTAGGTAGTGTTACAATAATTGAACTATGTTTACAGCTTTTATTATGTACGGCACAAAGACGGTCTCAAGGCACCTCAAGGTCAACATGTATAGTCTGAAGTGCCGTTGACTATTAGTAAGTGGGACCGGGGCCGTACCGGCTAATGCATCGAACTTCGGAAAGTCTGCCGGGTTTCAAATTAAAACAAATAATTCGAGCCCCAATTGGGCCAAAATAGCGAACCCCAATATCTCCAATTCATGATGTCACACGAACATTAATATCTTCCAAAAAAACTTCAACAAATAGTACAATACAAAATTCCTTACTTCGATTTATCTGTTTTAGGCCGTCCGCTGCCTTGAACGGGAACCGGCCGCGGGTACAGGGCGCGGGAATATAGATTGCTGGTTTTTTGACGGACAGATGTTTGCGCAGTGCAGAGTAAGCTCTAATCTATATCGCCCCGCGCGCGGGTCCGGCTTAACACAGCCGCGGAGGGCCTTAAGTTAAAGCTCGATAGACCCGCCGAAGTTTGAAAAGTTAGCCGGTAAGGACCCAGCCAGGCCAGTTTCAATGGGTCGAGTTGCCGTCAACTAGTAAAAAAATTACCTACCTGTCTTCGACAAAATCTTTGTCGGTTTCGTCATGCCAGCCATGCTACGCCTTTACTCCTTCACTTGTGAGAGTCCATAGAGTACTGACGGCTGTTGTGAACCCAAGTGTACACGACAAGGTACCGACATCTTTTTTCGTGTCATTTCGGCCCACTTTGGCGCGGCCGGTTGGTATGAAGTTTGAAGATGGTACACTTGTAGTTGCTTATACTGTGGCGGAGGCGACAAGCTC
This sequence comes from Agriphila tristella, assembly GCA_928269145.1. Lineage (NCBI taxonomy): Eukaryota > Metazoa > Arthropoda > Insecta > Lepidoptera > Crambidae > Agriphila > Agriphila tristella. The sequence goes on along the minus strand of OV743433.1, from coordinate 34,438,916 downwards.
GAATTTATTTACACTCCACGAATCGAGTGTTGCGTTTGGAAATTTTAAATTGCTCCGCGGCTCTCGTCCACGGGAAGTGAAAATGTTTATTCTGAATTCAGAATGTGGCTGCCGTCAAAATAGTTCCCAGTGAACATGGAAATAAACCTGGTTTTTATTAATTCCTGTTATAGAATGTCAGACAAACGTGACAATAGCATTTAACTATAGCTCACTTGTGCTCGTGACCTCCTCTGCGCATACTTACTATAATTTAAGTATCTATGATAGTTTTTTTACCCCCCAAGGACACTGACCTAATTCACAAGTAAATTATAAAGAACAATCAAAAGTAAAGAGCCCTTATAACCCCCACCGTCTAATAAGAAGACGCCCAATGCAAACAGAAGCATCACCTGTGACGAACGAGACAAACAATCTGTTTGGCCAGAGTGGGACCCCTCGGCAAACACACGGCGTCAATAAGGACTCGTATATGGACCTGTTGGAAAGTAAATAGACTTAAGGCAGACTAGCTCGTGCTACGGGTGTACTCTCTGTGAAAATACAGTGAAGGAGCACTTTTCTTTTCAGTTCTTTGCTTTCAGAAAAACATATTTTGGGATTTCAACTACTTAGAGGTCTAGGGACTAATTAACCAGATTGGAATCCCTCGGCAAACAGACATGCGCCGTCAATAAGGACTCATATATGGACCTGTTGGAAAGTAAATAGACTTAACACTTTCAAGGACAGAACGGCTATTATCGTGATTTTATGGAGTTACAATATGACACAACGCCTATTTACGGGAAAACATTTTACATATTATTGGCTACTACGGATATGAGCGTGCGGTTTCTATAGTTTCTATATGGAGTCCAATATTTACTGTCACATCACAAACAATTTCATGTGTGTACTGTCATAACAAAAGATTTTTTGCCTATGAAAGTGTGACCCTACACACACATGTACATTTTTGCATAGTATGCGCGTTGTGACGTCACGAACATAGCCGACGCGCGACCGAAGCGTACCAATCGGACAGGCGTACGCACCAGGCGTAGTGCCACATTCACACAGTGTTTGAGGGTTGGGTTTGATAATATGGTCATAGTAAAGTAACTACGTATAGAGACGTACTGCCATATCAACCGTTATAGCGTGTTATAGCATCTTGAACTAAGTGACACAACATTTATAGACGTGATTTCAATTTGTATGGAAAAATGTAGTGCCATATTTGGAGTGAATAGTGTCCTTGAAAGTGTTAAGGCAGACTAGCTCGTGCTACGGGTGTACTCTCTGTGAAAATACAGTGAAGGAGCACTTTTCTTTTCAGTTCTTTGCTTTCAGAAAAACATATTTTGGGATTTCAACTACTTAGAGGTCTAGGGACTAATTAACCAGATTGGAATCCCTCGGCAAACAGACATGCGCCGTCAATAAGGACTCGTATATGGACTTGTTTGAAAGTAAATAGACTTAAGGCAGACTAGCTCGTGCTACGGGTGTACTCTCTGTGAAAATACAGTGAAGGATCAATTTTCTTTTCAGATCTTTGCTTTCAGAAAAAAATATTTTGGGATTTCAACTACTTAGAGGTCTAGGGACTAATTAACAAGATTGGAATCCCTCGGCAAACAGACATGCGCCGTCAATAAGGACTCGTATATGGACCTTGGAAAGTAAATAGACTTAAGGCAGACTAGCTTGTGCTGCGGGTGTACTCTCTGTGAAAATAAGGTGAACGAGCACTCTTCAGTTTATTACTGTCAGGTCAGATAAAAATATTTAGGGATTTCCACTAGGTAGAAGAGTAGAGTACTAGAGTTAGGCTTGTATTATAGAATCAAACTCAAACTCAAAGCTCTGCTTGAGTACAGTTAGAAAGGGATGGTGCTATACATCGCATATAGCGCCTTCTCTTTCTATCTGTACTCAAGCTGAAATTTGAGTTTGAGTTTGATTCTATAATACGAGTCTTAGACTCCCTAGTCTAGGGATTAATTAGCCAGAGTGGGACCCCTCGGCAAACATGCGCCGTCAATTAGGACTCGTATATGGACCTGTTGGAAAGTAAATAGACTTTTCCATTTAAATTCCGATAAATCCTGCCTCATCTCAAAACTTGAATAAATTCAATAGGTGCTGTTGACTGTACCTACAAATTCATATCATTCTCATCCTCTTTAATGTTAACTTGCCCCCCCCCCCCTGGGCCATAGGCTGGCGACGCCCTTGGCCACAGGAACTCTGTAATAATATCATACAACCCCATCGAGTTGGGGCTCGTTTGATTCGTCTTGACGACTTCATCATCAGACCTTCGACACCATCTCTTATCCTCTGATAAGAGATGTTGTCCAAAGTCTGATGATGAAGCTTGAAAAATGCAATAGGAACTAATACTAAAAGGCAGAAAAATAATTACTTCCAGCTCCATCATTAGACCCTAGACAGATTTTTCTATTAGAGTACTTGTCAAGATGAATCAAACGAGCCCAAACTCGATGGAATTGCATGGTTTTATTACAGAGTTCCTGTTTAAGCTTAATGTTAGCAAATAAATGAGGAAGTTGATCACTTATCTAGGTAGGGGGACAGGTACCGTGGGGTGGGCCAATCACTTGCTTTATTTACCACTTTGCAGAAAAAGTCGTATGCGCGCGCATCACCCTGTATAGTCGGTCGCGTAGCACGTCGACGCAAACTTCAGTTACTTGAGTGCTATTCTCTAACATACAACTTCACTGTCAGTGATCGGTCGTCGAGTTTCTGACAGATGTCATATACCCATTACTGAGTCACTAGGCAAAATGTAATAGATTTCTGAGAGTTTAACCAGTAATGGGAATATGACACCTGCCAGACAACACAGCTGCAGCAACGAACTGGGGCCCTATTTTCGAATCGCTCGGCTGGCGTCGAGCGCTCGTTTCTACTGATTTTCGTTCGACATCTCATACATTTGAGTTGATTTGTCGAACGAAAATCAGTAGAAACGGGCGCTCGACGCCAGACGAGCGATTCAAAAATAGGGCCCCTGGACGCTGCAAACTTTAGAGAATAGTATCGTGCAAGCGACTTTAGCCTTAGGAGTGGTAAAGCACCAGTATGGTTGATTGTACGTATCACTTTAAGTATATGCGGTACTGATAATCAACAGAGCATATTTTTCTTTTTTCACAAGCATCTGCTCGTAAGAAAGTGATGCCCGTCGGCGGCGTCAGGATTAACGACTAACGACACGACTTCGTCATTCCTTATCCCGACCCGCATGGATCAACGTCTCTCCTCCAATAAGTTTCCCAGGCTCCTCCCCGGTCCCGGTGTACAGAACGCAGGAAAAATTAAGGTGAAGCTGAATTTCTGGAGCAGTGAACTAAATTAAACACAGTTTTGATATTTTGAACTTTTTTTAAACGTTTCTGCGTTCCGGACTAGTAGTCTAGGAAAGGAAGGTAGTGGACCCCCACAGTAAATCCTCAGTAGACGAAAGTTTACAGTATGATAAAGTATCATAAATGAAACATATTTTAAGATGAATAAATAATGAAAAATATTAGATATATTAAATAATAGACTCACCCGTAGCACTAGCAACTCAGACGGGATTCGAGCCCGCACCCTTAGGATTCCGGCCCTATGCACTACCAATTATGCTACCGAGCCACTAATGAATTTGGCGAAATTTTCTAATACTTTTTACGTTTCCGCTGAAGATCAGCGCCATCTCACCAATGTGAAGAGAATTACTTCGACATTCGAAAGCAGCCCCCATTGCAGGTGCTAGACAATTAAGGTGAAACAGTCATATAATTTTAAACTTATAAAAATAGCATTGTGAATGCAAAAATCTAAAAGTTTGAAACATATTTTTTAAATAATTATCCCAATGCTTTTTTTCGTTTTGGATATTTGTACATAGGTTTTGTTTGGTTCATACTATAATATTACATCCCTGCAAAGTTTTATCGACTGAGGATTTAATGTTGGGGTCTCCATACAAAAGATCGCTTCATTTCCTACACTATAGGTAAATACCTACCATGAAATCTAAGTACCTAGACGTTATTTTTTTTAAAGGTAAAATTTTGCTGATAGGTGCAGTTCTAGAACCAACTAGTGATTACTAAATGGTTCTAGAACGTCATTAATGAAATATCTAAACGAGATATCGTTTAGACTCTTTCATTAATTACGTTAGAACCACAGAACAAGAATGTTCTGTGGTTAGAACTCATGGCATGATACTGCTTCAGTCCTGTAACTTTCATTTCGTAAACATTATTTCTTTCTGCCGCAACTTTACTAATTAAATTTATTTTTGGTAAAAATAAAATGCAAGAACATCCGTACAAGTCTTTCTTAATTGTAATGGGGGGAGTGATTAGCCCCTTCAGTCCACCTGCACAGCTGTGTGTGTGAGTGTGTGTGTGAGTGTGAACGCGTTTGTCGAAGGCTTTATGAGAATCGAAGTGGCTCGTTGAGGTGTACTGTGACGACATGACAGTCAAGCTTAGGAAAAAAAAATCGAATCGTCTTTTGTTTGGTGCTACAGCATTTGTTTAACTTTTTAAATTTTTTCACATACTTATAAATAATTAGGAGGTGTAGGTACTTTTAGGATTTTAGTTCGCTAGGTAGGTACGTCTTTAAACTTAAGGGCACGTATTCCTAGAAACTCTGTCTCTATCTTTTTCCTTAGGTATGATGTGTAAATTAATCGAAAAGAAAATATATATTTTTTTTAAATGTTTTGTTGTTATTTCGTGGAAATATATAATTTCATATTTAAACATCTGCGAATTTGTCTAAAAAAAAGTTTGATCAATAATTTTGTTGTTGTAGGCATAGTATTGAAAATATATCAAAAACTTAAAAAGAAGCAACTTTGGATTTTCTATCGAGCGAAGTTCATCAGACTTTGTAACTGTATGCGAATATGTATTTGTTAGGCTCTCAACTAAAACTAATATTTTTTCCTAAAAATCGTTTGAATCTTGGCAAAGCAGCGCTAAATCAGAAACAAACATTCATCTTTCAATTTGAAAGTTAAACGCAGCATCTTCGTATCGTCGAGAAATGCAACACAACATACCTCAATTCTGCCAAGTGCTAAACCAATCGTCTCATAATGGTGTTTTGATAGTATCGCGTTTTACACAGTTCTTGTAACAAAACACAAAAAGCAATACTATCGAAACGCCATTGTGACACGATTGTGACGTTAACATCAGAATCGAGGCCCAGCGCTGATCTGCTGGATGGACGCTCTCCAAGTGGGCCGCGCGCCAGCCTCTCGGAGCAAGGAATCCTAATGTCGGGAATTGTTTATGCATTTCTGAACCGAAATTATGTTGACAACTTTCCAGGAGAAAGCCTGGCTATCTTACCTCTAACTGCCGGAACACATCTTTTAATTATTGTTATGGCGTCAGAATTAGGTAAGATATTTAGTGTATGACTGAGAAACAAACCACTTGACACTTTTCTTGGGCTTTGTTAAGGCTCTCTAGGTAGTACAACTAGCACCGCCAATACATTTATTTTTATTACTCGTAATCGTAAGTAAATCAAGTCAATATTTAAAAAAAGCTCATGTAATAATCTCTTAAATTGTCTCTAATATTTGTCCAATAACGCTTCAACAGTTTTCAATTATTTTTCAAAGTTTTAAAATTCATTTTATCTTAAAGTGGCCACTTTTGGCTAGAATGAATTTCATAACTTACAGAATTAATGATTACTGTTGAAGAGTTATTCAATAAATATTAGAGACAGTTTAAGAGATTATTACGTGAGCTTTTTTTAAATATAAACTTGGTTTCCGAGTAATAACAATAAATGTATTAGGGGCGCTAGTTGTACTACCTACAGCACCTTGACAAAAAAATTATAAACATAACAAAAATGCCATTACCAAAATTGTAGCATAGAGTCTGGTAGAGTCTGGTCAACGAAAGATGAACCGGAAATGGAGGCGCCACTTTCCCTGTTAAATTAACGTTTAAAGATTAAGTTATTGGAAACTGAACCTTAAAATAAGGCGCAAAATTCAATTTCCAACCGAGACTCATCTTTCGTTGACCAAACTCTAGCTACCGTGATCGATCACCAAAACAACTGAAATATTTTCACTATTTTTTTGCCATTAGGTAAATACTATGAAAATAATGTCAACTGACTGACGAACCGCGTGGGCGGGCGGGCGGCGCGAACATGATTAAATAAAGGCGTGAAAAAGGCTTCTTCAAATAATAAATAATAATTTAAGGCACGTCAAGATTCTACCCTTTAATAATTAAGGCCAGTTGGTGACGCTGAGGAAGACGAAGATTGGTGTAAGTTATGAGAAGATTCATAAATACAACGTGTTAGTGAATGAACCCAAAATGAGAAAACAGTTTCTTCGGACCATCAAACTGTCGCAGTCTTGTGACAGACCGTCACAGTGACTGTGTCTATTTGAGGCTCCCAAACGAATGGACCGATTTTAATGCATTTTTTTATTTGAAAGCTGACGTAATCGAGATAGTTCCTAGCCTAGCTATCATTTATGAAGATCTGTTCAGCCGTTTGAAAATCAGTAGCTCATCAAGTAGAAAATAAGCTGATGATCTTCTTAAATAGCTAAGGAAAGACCATCACAATCATCACCATCTCGATCACGCTAGCTTTCAAATAAAAACATCAAAACAAAATCGTTTCATCAGTTTGGAAGCTACGTTGTCTCAGACAGACACATTTAGGTAGGTACACACGTCAAACTTATTCATACACCCCTCTTTTTGCGTCGGGGGGGTCAAAAATAAACTAGTATAGGTAATAGGTATACTATACTAGTTTATTACAGGATAAAGTAAGTATTTACTTAGTCCTGTAATCCGCCATATTAGTACGCTCAATCTTGTAACTTACGAGTAGGTACAGTAACTTGTCACAGCAAAATTATGTTACGAATGTTACGATGTCAAGCTTAAAGTATTAATTAATGCCTGAATAAATTCAGAGGGCGGAAACTGTAGAGTTCAAAAATTAATACAATTTACAGACATACCTCGTTACTATATCATGTAGGTAGGTACCAGACAAGCATTTAGCTAAAAATATAAACTTACAGATAATTTCCGTACCGTCCAGTCTTTCCTTTTTTACTACACGTTTTATAGGTAACCATTGTGAATATCATGGTAGCTACCATGTTAGCTAGCAAGTTGTATATGTGGAACAATAACGAACATTTAATTTTATTGTTTTTGTATTTGGAACAACTGTTTCTGTAACCATGGTAATAACTCTTGTTTACTATCTGTCGGTTTTTTTCCTGTGTCATGAAAACTCATGAAGAATTAATAAATATATATTCTAATGGTGCATCGTCTTCTTTATTGACTGACTGGACTCTCGGGCCCTCAAGCAATAACCACAACAGGTTATGGGCCCAGGATAATATGATAGATGCAGCCGTAGAGCAGTCTGTAAGTAAGGAGCCATTGATTTCGCAACATAGTTATAATCTCCGTCCTAGAAATTATCTTTGCGCGTTACCAGGTGAGCCACAAAACGTGTCTGAAGCTCTAAGCTCAAATCTCTGGCGCTGTGCAATGCAGGAGGAGATGAATTCTTTTGCTGAACATGATGTGTGGGAGCTTGTCCATCCACCGTTTGTTAAAAATATTGTAAAGAGTAAGTGGCATTCTGTGACAACCAGTCGGCTCAAAAGCTAGCAATCAACCCTGTGTTTCATCGAAGAACGAAAAATGTTGATGTTAAGTTTCATTTCATAAGAGAGTGTATTGAAAAGGGACTTATTGAATTACTTTATAAAAGTACGGAAGACATGACAGCCGACATACTGATAAAACCATTGAATGTTCTAAAACATGAATTTTGTTGTAGAGAGTTAGGGCTGCCAACTGTCTCGTTAGGTAGTTAAGATATTCTAATGGTGCATCGTCTTCTTTATTGACTGACTGGGACTCTCGGGCCCTCAAGCAATAACCACAACAAATTTACAAAACATTCTTTCCATTTCCCTAAAAATAAACCTAAAAGTAAAATTTCCTAACAATGCATTTTACCGCCATTTTCTGTTATTATTCTAAGTTTTAAAGACATTTCGCTCACTTGTAGAGGCCTTTTCGCAGTAGAAATGAAATGCTTGTCACGTAATTTTTTGTTGTGTCTGATAAAGAAAAAGCTACTTACCTATTTATTTTTCTCCTCCAAATCCTTTGATAAGAATTGTAAATATTTCAAAAATATACCATAGCTTAAACCTTAAACTACTAACATAACATAAGCTTGTTCATTAGAATTCAGCTACCGTTTACTCCTAAAGTTATGAACGCAATACAAATAATATTATGTCCTCCATTTTAATGTGTTTTATTCCAGGCATGATACGCAGCCCGGATTTTGCACAAACAAAAGTAGGATTTGTCCCAAAGCTCCGTAATGCCTACGATTTTAGGAATATTCTATTTAAAATAGGTAATCCTATTTTTTACATACTTAATTTACACGTGAGCGAGCTTTGTGTTTAACTCAATATACTTACCCTTTCATTGAAAAAAGTAAATCTACTTACTTCAGATTTATATTAGAGTCTGTCTAAAAAGTCTGTTTACATGAGAAATTATTAAATTATTTATAAAAACTTATACCGGTAACCCTGTTGGTGCTGTCAAAATTCTAATTGTAAATATATTTATTTAGATGGGTATTGGTGGGGTGATTGGTTGGGGATTTAGGTGGGTAATAAAATTATTTTTGAAATTACCCATGTAAATAGACTTTTTAGACAGACTTTTTAAGTTTTTTACACGACTGCCCAAAGCAAAAAGAGTGTATATGTGTTCAGGGTTCATGTATGTTTGTGGGTATGTGAGTTTCTTTATTCCACCATAACTTCTAAATTCCTGAACTGATTTGGATAAATGGGGTATCGTTAGAATCCTTATAGCATCCCAAGTGACACTGGCTATATTTTTTTTTAGAAAATATCAATATGGCGACTGTACGATGCCATTTTCAAATGTAAAAAATTTTTTTTTTCTTTTTTACATAATAAAATTAAATATAGCGCCTATTAACCCTGCTTTAACCAAAATTGCATATAACAGCAAGGTTTGCAAACAATCTCACAACATATTTTTAAGTATTCTGCAAAATCCAATATGTCCGTCGAGACCCTACTTTATCGAGGGCTCAGACCTTGAAAATATTTGCAAAATTAATTGCGGTAAATCCGCTTAGGGCTCATTGACTGTCCGGAAAACACATCTTCAACATCGTGGTTCGCGAATTCTTTTGGCTACGGAACCCTTTTTGATTTACCGGGTCTAGCTCAAGTAAGAAGTAAAAACATTGTTTTTTTTACGTGAAATCACGCCATACTGAAGCTTTTTGGGTTAGTGTCATCTTGTAAGTATTCTAAGTATAGTTTAGTTTGACTATAAAAAAAAAAAAAAAAAATTAAAAACACGACTGCCCTGCCAAAAACGAACTAAAAAGTTAAACAACAAGTGTCTTGCAGTCGGGGGACCTTATTATGGAACAATTATTTTTGATCAAAAAGGTCCCCCGACTGCAATGACACTTGATGTTTATTTAACTTTTTAGTTCGTTTTTGGCAGGGCAGTCGTGTTTTTAATATTTTTTTAATTTATAAATTTTTATTTCACTCAATTTTTAGTGACATATTATATAGTTTTGGAATGTGCTCATCAAGGCCTTTCATTTGATTCCCATATTCTAATAATAGACGAAAAAAAATATTTTTTCATATTTGAAAATGGTGTCGTACAGTCTCCATATTTATATTTTCTAAAAGAAATATAGCCAGTGTCACTCGGGATGCTGTAAGGATTTTAACGATACCCCATTTATCCAAATCAGTTCAGGCATTTAGAAGTTATGGTAGAATAAAGAAACTCACATACCCACAAACATACATGAACCCTGAACACATATAGGTAGGTACACTCTTTTTGCTTTGGGCAGTCGTGTAAAAAAATCCTTTTTAAGATAAAAATATTTATTTTAACAAAGTAAATACATGATTAGAACAAAAAGATATTTAATTAACTCTTGAATTTTCGAGGAACCCGTGAGAGCCCTTACGGAACCCCAAGGTTCCGCGGTACACCATTCGGGAACCGCTTTCAATCGGGAAACAATTTTATCGGTCAACAGACTTTCCCCCGTGTCCACGGAAAATTAAAATGAAAGGATGACACGTACAGAGTATGGATCTATTTCTTTTTACTCCATAGGGCTACCAGATAAGGATGTGTCCTGACATGTCAGGCTTTTTGGGTCCCTGTCAGGATTCCGGTCGGACTTGCAAAATGTCCCACCGGACACTAGGCTCCCATGACTTCATTCCCAGGCTTTTTTTTGGATTATTCACATAGAAAACTTTTCTTTCTCTTCTTCTGTCTTTTGTTTGGTGCTACAGCATTTGTTTAACTTTTTAAATTTTTTCACATAGGTACTTATAAATAATTAGGAGGTGTAGGTACTTTTAGGATTTTAGTTCGCTAGGTAGGTACGTCTTTAAACTTAAGGGCACGTATTCCTAGAAACTCTGTCTCTATCTTTTTCCTTAGGTATGATGTGTAAATTAATCGAAAAGATTTTTTTTTTTGAAATGTTTTGTGGTTATTTCGTGGAAATATATAATTTCATATTTAAACATCTGCGAATTTGTCTAGAAAAAAGTTTGATCAATAATTTTGTTATTGTAGGCATAGTATTGAAAATATATCAAAAACTTAAAAAGAAGCAACTTTGGATTTTCTATCGATCGAAGTTCATCAGACTTTGTAACTGTATGCGAATATGTATTTGTTAGGCTCTCAACTAAAACATATATTTTTCCCTAAAAATCGTTTGAATCTTGGCAAAGCAGCGCTAAATCAGAAACAAACATTCATCTTTCAATTTGAAAGTTAAACGCAGCATCTTCGTATCGTCGAGAAATGCAACACAACACAGCCTCAATTCTGCTAAGTGCTAAACCAATCGTCTCACAATAGTGTTTTAATTGTATCGCGTTTTACACATTTTCTTGTAACAAAACACAAAAAGCAATACAATTAAAAGACCATTGTGACACGATTGTTACCTTCACATCAGAATTGAGGCCCAGCGCTGATCTGCTGGATGGACGCTCTCCAAGTGGGCCGTGCGCCAGCCTCTCGGAGCAAGGAATCCTTATGTCGGGAATTGTTTATGCATTTCTGAACCGAATTATGTTGACAACTTTCCAGGAGAAAGCGTACTTCGTCACAGACTTGGCTTTTCGTATTTATGACATGACTTCGCAAAGTAGGTTATAAACACTGTCAAGTAACAGTGTTTTTTTATCTAAGTACAACGGGATAGTGCTGGGCCTTCACCTAACCTGATGATAAGCGACGATAACGCCGAAGGTGGAAGCGCTCTACACCCGGAATCCTCACTACTAAGGAACTGGCTATCTTACATCTAACTGCCGGAAAACATATTTTTAGGTAAGATGGTGTATGACTGAGAAACCAACACCACTTGACACTTTTCTTGGGGCGCTCTAGGTAGTAGAACTAGCGCCGCCAATACATTTATTTTTATTACTCGTAATCGTAAATCAAGTCAATATTTAAAAAAAGCTCATGTAAAAATATCTTAAATTGTCTCAAAGTGGCCACTTTTGGCTAAAATGGATTTTAAAACTTAAAGAATGAATGATTACTGTTGAAGAGTTATTCAATAAATATTAGAGACAGTTTAAGAGATTATTACGTGAGCTTTTTTAAAATATTAACTTGGTTTCCGAGTAATAACAATAAATGTATTAAGGGCGCTAGTTGTACTACCTACAGCACCTTGACAAAAAAAATTATAAACATAACAAAAATGCCATTACCAAAATTGTAGCATAGAGTCTGGTAGAGTCTGGTCAACGAAAGATGAACCGGAAATGGAGGCGCCACTTTCCCTGTTAAATTAACGTTTAAAGATTAAGTTATTGGAAACTGAACCTTATAAGAAGTAAGGCGCAAAATTCAATTTCCAACCGAGACTCATCTTTCGTTGACCAAACTCTAGCTACCGTGATCGATCACCAAAACAACTGAAATATTTTCACTATTTTTTTGCCATTAGGTAAGTACTATGAAAATAATGTCAACTGACTGACGAACCGCGTGGGCGGGCGGGCGGCGCGAACATGGTTAAATAAAGGCGTGAAAAAGGCTTCTTCAAATATCAAATAATAAATAATCATTTAAGGCACGTCAAGATTCTACCCTTTAATAATTAAGGCCAGTTGGTGACGCTGAGGAAGACGAAGATTGGTGTAAGTTATGAGAAGATTCATAAATACAACGTGTTAGTGAATGAACCCAAAATGAGAAAACAGTTTCTTCGGACCATCAAACTGTCGCAGTCTTGTGACAGACCGTCACAGTGACTGTGTCTATTTGAGGCTCCCAAACGAATGGACCGATTTTAATGCATTTTTTATTTGAAAGCTGACGTAATCGAGATAGTTCCTAGCTATCATTTATGAAGATCTGTTCAGCCGTTTGAAAATCGGTAGCTCATCAAGTAGAAAATAAGCTGATGATCTTCTTAAATAGCTAAGGAAAGATCATCACAATCATCACCATCTCGATCACGTTAGCTTTCAAATAAAAACATCAAAACAAAATCGTTTCATCAGTTTGGAAGCTACGTTGTCTCAGACAGACACATTTAGGTAGGTACACACGTGAAACTTATTCATACACCCCTCTTTTTGCGTCGGGGGGGTCAAAAATAAACTAGTATAGGTAATAGGTATACTATACTAGTTTATTACAGGATAAAGTAAGTATTTACTTAGTCCTGTAATAAGCCATATTGGTACGCTCAATCTTGTAACTTACGAGTAGGTACAGTAACTTGTCACAGCAAAATTATGTTACGAATGTTACGATGTCAAGCTTAAAGTATTAATTAATGCCTGAATAAATTCAGAGGGCGGAAACTGTAGAGTTCAAAAATTAATACAATTTACAGACATACCTCGTTACTATATCATGTAGGTAGGTACCAGACAAGCATTTAGCTAAAAAAGACAAGTCCACTGAAAAGATGGAAACAAGATTAAATATTAAAGGCAACATAATAACATGCAGTCGGAGGCATGCATTAAGAAAGTGACGTTATGAATGATTTGAATTACTATATGCCTCCGACTGCATGTTATTATGTTGCCTTTAATATTTAATCTTGTTTCCATCTTTTCAGTGGACTTGTCTTTTTATGCAGACGGTTTTTTTTTAATTTTTATAATTTATTTTTTTATTTATATCTTTTTAGTTATTATATATTACGGTCTTCATATACCTTTTTGAAATCCTTACAATAAGCCCTTTAATTTGACACCCATATTGCAGTATTCTAAAAAAAAAAATTTTTCCCACTACGTATATTAGTACCGTACAGCCGCCATGTTGTTTTTTTTATAACGCCACCTTCTCAAGAACACTTGGGCTGATGAGACAAATCTAACGATATCTTAATTACAGAAATCCATTCAGCCGTTTGAAAGATATGAGGTAATAAAGAATATTACATACAAACATACTTACATAGTTACATACAAGATACGCGCGAAAAACATAACCCTTTCTTTGCAGTCGGGTAAAAATATAAACTTACAGATAATTTCCGTACCGTCCAGTCTTTCCTTTAGTTTGACTATAAAAAAAAAAAAAAAATATTAAAAACACGACTGCCCTGCCAAAAACGAACTAAAAAGTTAAACAACAAGTGTCTTGCAGTCGGGGGACCTTATTATGGAACAATTATTTTTGATCAAAAAGGTCCCCCGACTGCAATGACACTTGATGTTTATTTAACTTTTTAGTTCGTTTTTGGCAGGGCAGTCGTGTTTTTAATATTTTTTTAATTTATAAATTTTTATTTCACACAATTTTTAGTGACATATTATATAGTTTTGGAATGTGCTCATCAAGGCCTTTCATTTGATTCCCAAAATATAATAATAGACGAAAAAAAATATTTTTTCATATTTGAAAATGGCGTCGTACAGTCTCTATATTGATATTTTCTAAAAGAAATATAGCCAGTGTCACTCGGGATGCTGTAAGGATTTTAACGATACCCCATTTATCCAAATCAGTTCAGGCATTTAGAAGTTATGGTAGAATAAAGAAACTCACATACCCACAAACATACATGAACCCTGAACACATATAGGTAGGTACACTCTTTTTGCTTTGGGCAGTCGTGTAAAAAAATCCTTTTTAAGATAAAAATATTTATTTTAACAAAGTAAATACATGATTAGAACAAAAAGATATTTAATTAACTCTTGAATTTTCGAGGAACCCGTGAGAGCCCTTACGGAACCCCAAGGTTCCGCGGTACACCATTCGGGAACCGCTTTCAATCGGGAAACAATTTTATCGGTCAACAGACTTTCCCCCGTGTCCACGGAAAATTAAAATGAAAGGATGACACGTACAGAGTAGGATCTATTTCTTTTTACTCCATAGGGCTACCAGATAAGGATGTGTCCTGACATGTCAGGCTTTTTGGGTCCCTGTCAGGATTCCGGTCGGACTTGGAAAATGTCCCACCGGACACTAGGCTCCCATGACTTCATTCCCAGGCTTTTTTTTGGATTATTCACATAGAAAACTTTTCTTTCTCTTCTTCTGTCTTTTGTTTGGTGCTACAGCATTTGTTTAACTTTTTAAATTTTTTCACATAGGTACTTATAAATAATTAGGAGGTGTAGGTACTTTTAGGATTTTAGTTCGCTAGGTAGGTACGTCTTTAAACTTAAGGGCACGTATTCCTAGAAACTCTGTCTCTATTTTTTTCCTTAGGTATGATGTGTAAATTAATCGAAAAGATTTTTTTTTTTTTTGAAATGTTTTGTGGTTATTTCGTGGAAATATATAATTTCATATTTAAACATCTGCGAATTTGTCTAGAAAAAAGTTTGATCAATAATTTTGTTATTGTAGGCATAGTATTGAAAATATATCAAAAACTTAAAAAGAAGCAACTTTGGATTTTCTATCGATCGAAGTTCATCAGACTTTGTAACTGTATGCGAATATGTATTTGTTAGGCTCTCAACTAAAACATATATTTTTCCCTAAAAATCGTTTGAATCTTGGCAAAGCAGCGCTAAATCAGAAACAAACATTCATCTTTCAATTTGAAAGTTAAACGCAGCATCTTCGTATCGTCGAGAAATGCAACACAACACAGCCTCAATTCTGCTAAGTGCTAAACCAATCGTCTCACAATAGTGTTTTAATTGTATCGCGTTTTACACATTTTCTTGTAACAAAACACAAAAAGCAATACAATTAAAAGACCATTGTGACACGATTGTTACCTTCACATCAGAATTGAGGCCCAGCGCTGATCTGCTGGATGGACGCTCTCCAAGTGGGCCGTGCGCCAGCCTCTCGGAGCAAGGAATCCTTATGTCGGGAATTGTTTATGCATTTCTGAACCGAATTATGTTGACAACTTTCCAGGAGAAAGCGTACTTCGTCACAGACTTGGCTTTTCGTATTTATGACATGACTTCGCAAAGTAGGTTATAAACACTGTCAAGTAACAGTGTTTTTTTATCTAAGTACAACGGGATAGTGCTGGGCCTTCACCTAACCTGATGTTAAGCGACGATAAGGCCGAAGGTGGAAGCGCTCTACACCCGGAATCCTCACTACTAAGGAACTGGCTATCTTACATCTAACTGCCGGAAAACATATTTTTAGGTAAGATGGTGTATGACTGAGAAACCAACACCACTTGACACTTTTCTTGGGGCGCTCTAGGTAGTAGAACTAGCGCCGCCAATACATTTATTTTTATTACTCGTAATCGTAAATCAAGTCAATATTTAAAAAAAGCTCATGTAAAAATATCTTAAATTGTCTCAAAGTGGCCACTTTTGGCTAAAATGGATTTTAAAACTTAAAGAATGAATGATTACTGTTGAAGAGTTATTCAATAAATATTAGAGACAGTTTAAGAGATTATTACGTGAGCTTTTTTAAAATATTAACTTGGTTTCCGAGTAATAACAATAAATGTATTAAGGGCGCTAGTTGTACTACCTACAGCACCTTGACAAAAAAAATTATAAACATAACAAAAATGCCATTACCAAAATTGTAGCATAGAGTCTGGTAGAGTCTGGTCAACGAAAGATGAACCGGAAATGGAGGCGCCACTTTCCCTGTTAAATTAACGTTTAAAGATTAAGTTATTGGAAACTGAACCTTATAAGAAGTAAGGCGCAAAATTCAATTTCCAACCGAGACTCATCTTTCGTTGACCAAACTCTAGCTACCGTGATCGATCACCAAAACAACTGAAATATTTTCACTATTTTTTTGCCATTAGGTAAGTACTATGAAAATAATGTCAACTGACTGACGAACCGCGTGGGCGGGCGGGCGGCGCGAACATGATTAAATAAAGGCGTGAAAAAGGCTTCTTCAAATATCAAATAATAAATAATCATTAAAGGCACGTCAAGATTCTACCCTTTAATAATTAAGGCCAGTTGGTGACGCTGAGGAAGACGAAGATTGGTGTAAGTTATGAGAAGATTCATAAATACAACGTGTTAGTGAATGAACCCAAAATGAGAAAACAGTTTCTTCGGACCATCAAACTGTCGCAGTCTTGTGACAGACCGTCACAGTGACTGTGTCTATTTGAGGCTCCCAAACGAATGGACCGATTTTAATGCATTTTTTATTTGAAAGCTGACGTAATCGAGATAGTTCCTAGCTATCATTTATGAAGATCTGTTCAGCCGTTTGAAAATCGGTAGCTCATCAAGTAGAAAATAAGCTGATGATCTTCTTAAATAGCTAAGGAAAGATCATCACAATCATCACCATCTCGATCACGTTAGCTTTCAAATAAAAACATCAAAACAAAATCGTTTCATCAGTTTGGAAGCTACGTTGTCTCAGACAGACACATTTAGGTAGGTACACACGTGAAACTTATTCATACACCCCTCTTTTTGCGTCGGGGGGGTCAAAAATAAACTAGTATAGGTAATAGGTATACTATACTAGTTTATTACAGGATAAAGTAAGTATTTACTTAGTCCTGTAATAAGCCATATTGGTACGCTCAATCTTGTAACTTACGAGTAGGTACAGTAACTTGTCACAGCAAAATTATGTTACGAATGTTACGATGTCAAGCTTAAAGTATTAAATTAATGCCTGAATAAATTCAGAGGGCGGAAACTGTAGAGTTCAAAAATTAATACAATTTACAGACATACCTCGTTACTATATCATGTAGGTAGGTACCAGACAAGCATTTAGCTAAAAAAGACAAGTCCACTGAAAAGATGGAAACAAGATTAAATATTAAAGGCAACATAATAACATGCAGTCGGAGGCATGCATTAAGAAAGTGACGTTATGAATGATTTGAATTACTATATGCCTCCGACTGCATGTTATTATGTTGCCTTTAATATTTAATCTTGTTTCCATCTTTTCAGTGGACTTGTCTTTTTATGCAGACGGGTTTTTTTTAATTTTTATAATTTATTTTTTTATTTATATCTTTTTAGTTATTATATATTACGGTCTTGATATACCTTTTTGAAATCCTTACAATAAGCCCTTTAATTTGACACCCATATTGCAGTATTCTAAAAAAAAAAATTTTTCCCACTACGTATATTAGTACCGTACAGCCGCCATGTTGTTTTTTTTATAACGCCACCTTCTCAAGAACACTTGGGCTGATGAGACAAATCTAACGATATCTTAATTACAGAAATCCATTCAGCCGTTTGAAAGATATGAGGTAATAAAGAATATTACATACAAACATACTTACATAGTTACATACAAGATACGCGCGAAAAACATAACCCTTTCTTTGCAGTCGGGTAAAAATATAAACTTACAGATAATTTCCGTACCGTCCAGTCTTTCCTTTTTTACTACACGTTTTATAGGTTACCATTGTGAATATCATGGTAGCTATCATGTTAGCTACCAAGTTGTATATGTGGAACAATAACGAACATTTAATTTTATTGTTTTTGTATTTGGAACAACTGTTTCTGTAACCATGGTAATAACTCTTGTTTACTATCTGTCGGTTTTTTTCCTGTGTCATGAAAACTCATGAAGAATTAATAAATATATATTCTAATGGTGCATCGTCTTCTTTATTGACTGACTGGACTCTCGGGCCCTCAAGCAATAACCACAACAGGTTATGGGCCCAGGATAATATGATAGATGCAGCCGTAGAGCAGTCTGTAAGTAAGGAGCCATTGATTTCGCAACATAGTTATAATCTCCGTCCTAGAAATTATCTTTGCGCGTTACCAGGGGGGCTACTCAAATGGCCACTCTTCTATTCGTTCGCTAACTTAAATCTTAAAAATAAGCAATTAATGATCAAGTCAGACGTTCGCAAATTTATGTAAATCACAGACATTGTTGTATTGTACAGAATTGACAAGCCTACGACATGTTATTTTGGTGTTTATGGCTTTTTTTAAGTTAGCGAACGAATAGAAAAGTGGCCATTTGAGTAGCCCCGCTGGTGAGCCACAAAACGTGTCTGAAGCTCTAAGCTCAAATCTCTGGCGCTGTGCAATGCAGGAGGAGATGAATTCTTTTGCTGAACATGATGTGTGGGAGCTTGTCCATCCACCGTTTGTTAAAAATATTGTAAAGAGTAAGTGGCATTCTGTGACAACCAGTCGGCTCAAAAGCTAGCAATCAACCCTGTGTTTCATCGAAGAACGAAACATGTTGATGTTAAGTTTCATTTCATAAGAGAGTGTATTGAAAAGGGACTTATTGAATTACTTTATAAAAGTACGGAAGACATGACAGCCGACATACTGATAAAACCACTGAATGTTCTAAAACATGAATTTTGTTGTAGAGAGTTAGGGCTGCCAACTGTCTCGATCAATGTGTCTCGTCAATAGAGAAGACGATGCACCATTAGAATATCTTAACTAGGGTCAGGTGGGGAAATTGCAAGTGTGATAACTAAATTTATAAATTCAATCGCATACTGCTTATTTATGTCTTACCAGTTGAGAATTATCATTTACGTCTGCTATTAAGCATATATAAGGCTAACATTTTAGGTATTGAATAAAAGGATATAAAAGATTTTTTGAAAAATGAGACTCCAAATTAAGTACCATGTCTCATTATTACATTTTCCCCGTCAAAAGGGGCAAATGTATAAATCATATCTATTTTTTTAACGAAGTGTATAGATTGAGTTCTGGGGTAATAGCAATAAAAACGCAAGAAAAAGATAATATTTGGTTTTTATTTCAATGAGATCGGACAATTAAAGCCTAAGTTATGAACTTTAATAAAAAATGTCTCTCTTAATTACTAGAAAATACTTAAAATCATAATTATGAAATAATCATATTTCTGAACTTAAAATCAAATGATATTATTCCTCGTTTAGTTATTTCGGGGTTAGGTAAAATCTGAACGATGGAATCAGACGTAACTTTATTGGCCATAAAAAGACACTACCCTTACGTCTTACAAACTTTACCTCCCAACGATCGCCGACTTTTTTCTGCAGAATGCCTACGTAATACTTAATTCCTTTTTTTAATGCATATTTAACGATTACCCATTTGTTTACCACCACTTCTGGAAGGTCTTTTCTTGCTTCTTCTTCTGTATTTTCGCTCTCAGTTCCTACCTCTTCTACTGCTTGCTTATTAATTGATTTTTCCGTGCTTTTATTTTTAAGGCTTCTATTTTTATTTTAAAATAATTACGCACCATCTAGAAAGAGTAAGTAAAACATATACTTAGTATCGGCTTCGATCAAGAATAGTATCGGCTAAATTACAACGAAATAAGTGGTCATTTCTGCTAACGAAAAAAGGAGTCACATAAGATACTTTTTTTAACGTTTAGGAAAAATAATCGGCAATTTCATACTTTAACCCCAAAGACTTCGATAGTCTATGTTTAACCCCTATTTTTATGGAAAACTCGAGTCCTATTCCAAACAGCTACCAGTCACAAAATATAAGTACCTATAATAGTACCTACTAACGTCTACAGCAAGAAAGTCTGCGAAATGAAAATAAATCATTGTTCGATATCAAGAAAATTGTAGGTTCTTTAGAAGATTTAGAACCCCGGTCCCGGAGCACTTAGCTAACTCGTTCGAAACGAGCTTTCTCGGGAAACAAGAAAACCCCATTATTATCCTATGACAATTTGACCGTGAAATATAGAGTGCTCAGTTTCAATTACGACACTAACGAAGCTAAGCCGAGACAGAGCTTAAATTTATTCATAAATTCAAAATTTAACCCGATAGGATCTGGTACCTACATAGGTAGGTATTTGTTTATTCCCAATCAAATGTTGAGACCTGGCACTGCATAATGTATCTCCATACATCTCTTGTTCTTGTGTCTGAATAAACAGAGACAGTGTCGCGGTGTTTGTTATAATGATTCAGAACCACATAAGAGATTCCAAAGATACTTGAGATAAGTACCTTCGATTTGCTTATGCTATTCTCATTGAACTATTAAAAGTAGGTAGGTAGGTACCGTACCAGTGTCGAGGGGTGAAATTTTGGCGAAGGTAAGCCGTTCTATACAAATAGAATATCGAATAGAATAGAACAGCCCCCCTACTCAAATGGCCAACTTTCTATTCGTTTGAACGCTACACTTACTTTTAAAGCTAAAATATGAGCAATAGATGATTAAATCACATGTCGCAAACTTATGTAAATCACAGACTTCGATGTATTGTATGGAATTGTCAAGCTGACGGCACGTAAATCTATAGTTTACTGCTTATTTTAAAGTTTTAATAGTAAGCGTAGCGTTCAAACGAATAGAATGTTGGCCATTTGAGTAGGGGGCTGAACAGAACAGAACATAGGTAACAGAATGACCTTGAGCTTGATGAATAACTTGTGGTTCCACTATAATTGACCGAGCGAGCGCGAAGCGCGAGCGAAGCTGCTCCGTTTCAGCTTTGACAAAAATACTTTCGTAAGTATCTGTCCGGTGGCTGTCCATCTGTTCTCCTAGAGGAAAACCTGTAAGACAGGTCGCATTTCTCAACCGATTGTCGCCAAAGATTATCGCGTGTCGCAAAATTTTGTAAGCAGATTCGATAAAAATATTTTTTCGTCGATTCAGTTTTCCGAAATTTATTGAAAACATACCTATCTATTTCAGCCATTTCGAAAAATGTCGCAAACGCGAGGTCCACATTATTTTTTATCGCAAACTACCTACTTACTTTCATGGTTTGACGATAAGTCATTAATGGTTAAACGTGTGGCCTGTACCCTAAGAGCATTCAACCAAGTTAATGCTCTAAGCCTGTACCTATACATTTATCCTTTTTTTTTTGTTATCGCAGGGGTACTCTTTTATTGACTTTCGGGCTGGCGGGAATCAGTCCGGCGAGTTCAGGGCTCTCCCTTGCATAGGATAGGTCCGACAAGCCAACGCCAACAGCTTCACATTCATCTGCCGTTATGGAATATGAATGTAAAACTCTCAGTCACGGCCCGACGGATCCACGCAAAGGCATACCTGTTAAACCCCCTGCGGTGTTCCGACTACACGTTGGTCGGGGTAGACGGGATCGTTGTGTCAATCTCCGCCTCCCCGGCCCGTGCCGGTCCTATTGGACTCCGGCTCGTTAGACGTTTGACGTATCCTACCTGAAGGGGCGCTCGGAACACTTGAGCGTCCCTCCTCCGCAGGGCCCTGGGTGGACGACGAAATTCCCGGTTTCGCCGCCCTGGTCCTGAACATCTAGGGGGGAATGAGATGCACATAACGCCTTCTTCGTCCCCCCGGTCTCCGTCGACGAATCGGGTCAGCACCCGCATTCGCCTCTCTGACTCTCTCCGCGGCCTCCTTCTGTGACATCACGTCCTCACAGAAGGAGGTCACCGCTTCCCAAGCCCTGTCACTTCCCAGCATGGCAGCTGCCACGCTAGGAAGCGAGAGGTCACCCCCTATACAGGCCCTCAGCACTTGCCGCTGCATTGACCACGCGGGGCAGTCCACAAGGACATGCCGCGCAGTGTCCTCCAGTGCGCCGCAATCATGGCACACCGGAGCAGCCTCTCGCTGGATCCGACACAGGTACCGACCGAAGCAGCCGTGCCTGGTCGCGAATTTACAAAGGCTATACTATTTGAGTCACGATTCAAACTCTAATAGTTGAGCTTTTGTTTATGAATATTACTTGACAAAAACTAATCTATTTCAGTAAAAAAGTTGACTCAAATGGATTAGCTTTTGCCTTGATATTTTAAAAGAAAATGCACAAACAAAACCTAGTACTGTACTATACATATTAACTCAAATAGATTTAGCCCAGTAAATGAAAAGGTGTAGAGGGAAATGATTGGAACACAATTTTTGACTTCGTAACTTTGTTGGGACCAGTTAGGAGGAGAGCATATCAAAAGTCCCCGACCGTAGCCCCTATGCCGGGGGGGAGGGGGGTGTTTGAATGTCCCATTTTTCGGTTTTTCAGATATATCTTGAAAACTATGCATTCCAGCGACATGAATTCTTTAATAAAATAAAAGCTGATTAAATTTGAGACAAGATTTATAATGGAAAAAATTTCGATATCTTGTATAGTTTTTGAGATATCCGCTCCTGAATATCTGTAATTTAGGAAAAATAATATTTTTTGATTGATGATTATTCGCCCCCATTTCATCCCCATAATGGCTGAAATACTAACAATAACGATATACGTCGAGTTAGATTTGCATCCATATGCTAAAATTATAAATTTAGCTATTTTTACTTCGAAAATGAAGGATTTTCTATACACAACTTCATCCCCCTTTTCATCCCTTCGGGAGTAAAATTTTCAGAAACGCTGGGAAACGTATATATTAATTTTTTATCGTCAGCCTAATCACAAAATTTGAAGATCCTAGCTTCGAAACTGACGGACTTTCATACAAACTTTGGACCCCCGTTTCACCCTTTAGGGGGTGAGTTTTGAAAAATCCTTTCTTTGTGCATCCCTAGACCTCATTAGAAACCTATGTGCCAAATTTGGAGTCTCTAGACCCAGCGGTTTGGGCTATGCGTTGATATGTCAGTCACCAATCAGTTTCTTCTTTTATATATTAAAGATAAAATTACAGACTTTTAATAGTGAATATCTCGAAAACTATACAAGATATCAAAAAAAATACTGAATTAAACATGTAGCAAATTTAACCAGCATTCATTTTGTGAAAAATCTCATGTCGCTGGAATGTATAGTTTTCGAGATATATGTGAAAAACCGAAAAATGGGACCTTCAAAACCCCCCCTCCCCCCCGGCATAGGGGCTACGGGCGGGGACTTTTGATATGTTCACCTCCTAACAGGTCCAAACAAAGTTACGAAGTCAAAAATTGTGTTCCACGCCTTTCCCTCTAGGTATACCCTTTTTTGAGCGTTCCTTTCCTGAACTAATTAGCTTTTGTCGAGATATTTTCAAACATTACGTACGAACAAAACCTAGTCTAAGTTTCATATCTTGTGATTTGTTGTGTTATGTCATGTGCATACGACTGACTGTTAATACGTTTAAATTGTAAAAATACTAAAGCTAATCGTAAGATAAAAATAATTATCTGTGTTTTGTATTTTATTTAGCTTAGAAATACGCAAAAGAATGTTTTAGTTTTATTATTATTTATTTATACTCGCGACAAGTGTGTAAAGTGTACTTGTTTCTCACCTATTAAAAGTTCGTTTGTTAATTCTTTTTTTATGTCAATCAAATACAGAATAGAAGGGAGTAATTTAATTATTTTAATATTAAAATGATAATAATTGCCATGTAACTATCTACCTATTATTGAAGCTTACGATCGGTAAATATCGGTATCAAATTAAATAGCATTTGTTGCTGCAATATGTATAATACAGTACTAGGTTTTGTCCGTGCATTTTCTTTGAAAATATCAAGGCAAAAGCTAATCCATTTGAATCAACTTTTTTACTGAAAAAGATTAGGTTTTGTCTAGTAATATTTATAAACAAAAGCTCAACTATTAGAGTTTGAATCGTGACTCAAATAGTATAGCATATTTTGTAAATTCGCTGCCCGGTCAGCACCTGCGTCAGTCTGAATGTTAGGGCACCGTGCTTTCTACCCCTCCAGTCCCTCAATATCGGGCGCACAACCTCGACCGTCCGTACCCCAGCCTCTGGAACCTCCAACTGCCGCTCCCATTCTTCCAGGCATCTCTCCTCCGCGAGCCTTCGCACATCAGCTCGCTCCTCGGGGGCCAAGCGGTCGCCCCTTTCATGTGCCTCTCTACGCTCTTTGTACACCTCCGAGACCTATACATTTATCCTAGAACCAATATGAATATAAGATTCTTGCATTTACCTCTGGTACGCTCAAGTAGTTTCACTCTTTGATTTTATAGAGAATATCCTTGGGAATATCGTTGAGAATCAATTGAGAATATCAATCTTTTTACACAAAACTCTTTCATTACGATGACAAAAATGACATTATGGTCATAATCTCTAAAGACATTGACAGAAACCGCAAAATCATGAAGTACCTACTTACAAAGCTACTAATTTACAAATAAACAATACCTATTTTACCACCAAGACGCTCGTTTCCATCAATAGGAACAATAGGAAACGATGCTCATGACTAAAAAATAATAAATCTATCGAAAATAGTGGAATTCGAACCTATCGGAGACAACTTTGTTCCAAAAATTGCAAAATCATATGAAGTTTCATGTATCTCTATAGAGTGGCGAAGTACAAAAGGTAGGTTCATGGTGATGAGCCCTATGATGAGACTATGCTAGCAACGTTCTTCGAAGCTTGTTTCATAATGGTTTCAATCGAGAGTACCTATTGTACAAAATGGTCCTAAAACGCAAGAATCGTGAGAAACCATCGTTTCGTTTCAGGTGAATCTTGAACTTAGTGATTGAAAACCTAAGTTTTCACTATTCTAAATAAATACTAGAATCCGATTCGTATTGCAACAAAACTGAAACCATTACCAATTTATTGAAAATGCTATTTTATATATTAAGATAATTAATATTAGAAAAAATACTAGAAAAAATCGTTCGGTACCTAGCATAACTGGCTAGGTAGTGCATTGGGCCGGAATCCCAAGGGTGCGGGTTCGAATCCCGTCTGAGCTGCGACGGGTAGTCGATTTTTTCTAGTATTTTTTCAAATACTAATTACCATTAGGTACCTAATAGTTAAGATATTCTAATGGTGCATCGTCTTCTTTATTGACTGACTGGGACTCTCGGGCCCTCAAGCAATAACCACAACAAATTTACAAAACATTCTTTCCATTTCCCTAAAAATAAACCTAAAAGTAAAATTTCCTAACAATGCAAGCATTTTACCGCCATTTTCTGTTATTATTCTAAGTTTTAAAGACATTTCGCTCACTTCTAGAGGCCTTTTCGCAGTAGAAATGAAATGCTTGTCACGTAATTTTTTGTTGAGTTGATAAAGAAAAAGCTACTTACCTATTTATTTTTCTCCTCCAAATCCTTTGATAAGAATTGTAAATAAGTATTTCAAAAATATACCATAGCTTAAACCTTAAACTACTAACATAACAGAAGCTTGTTCATTAGAATGGACAACATTTCATTTTGAGAAAGTACTAAAATTAGAAAACCATTTCGAGATTTTAGTGTTCTAAGCTCATATTTTTCTTTTCAGAATGTTTAATTCAGTATTTTTTACGTTATTTAAAAAAAACTAAAATCTAGTCCAAATTGGGAATGTCAGGAAGTTTGAGTTGAGTCTATTTGTCTTGTATTTATATTATCTGTGCATTCATTAAAAAATAAAATCTATTGTCATAATAAATCATAGTGACAGAATGTCATTCAAGCGTATTTCTGATCACACTAGTAAAATGTAGAAATTTATAAAATATTCTTGTAAAAAACTTAAAAGAAAGTCATAGCATTGTTTGGGATACTTATGCGTTATCAGTGAAATGATGTCTTGTGTGATTAAAGGCTATAAATCTCGCACAGGAAGAAATAAAAATAATCAATAAACATTATGATTTCATCGGTAAGTTTATATTGTTTTAGATGTTTTTATGTAGTGTAAATAGCTTGAAACTATTAAAATATACTAATAATTTGTGCAAATAGTCGTTTGTGTCCAGTTCTTTGCTGATTTTGCAAATATCAGATTATTTATTACATGTCGTAGAGGTTATATTATTTCGCCTAGTGTTGTGCATTTCTATATCGATATTTGTTTTATTGTACTTTCTTACTTTATATTTGATGGGGACAAAAACTAGAAAACCATCACATGGCTTGGCACATCATTCTTTTATGTAAATAAATAATAATCACGTAATTTACATTTGAAAACTCAAATCAGTTGTAACATAATGTTTTGTATGTAGGTACTACTACAAGCTCAATTTCTTTGTTTTAGGCGCCACCGTTATCCAACAAAACACAAAACGTAACACGTCAGGAGAGCCTGCGAGCTATCGACATGAAGCAATTACCTATTTATAGTTTGCAGTGACAACTAGAAAGTGTTAAAAAAGTGAACGCCTTAAAATAATAAACACTGATATTTTTAACGTGTTCTTTTTATTTCCTTGACTAGTTTCCGCTAGGTTATAAACTATGTGTGTGCTCTTTATCCAAAATGAGTTCAGCCTTTTTTTCGTGATTGATTAAGAAACAAATAAATACTTAGTTTAAATTAGTTTTTGTCGATTTTTAACATTTTATATTGGATGTTCTAAAAAGTAAAAAGATGTGTAATCGACGAAAGAATACTTACGACCTCCATTATAGTTAAATAATAAAAAACTGAAAACAAAAACAGCTTAAAAATTAAATACCTCTAAAAAGCAAGAAATAATATTCGAATCATTCGTTACACATATCAATATTAATAAAACACGTCTATTGAAGTCGGGTGGGGCTGGAGGACAACTTAATTTTTTTCTTAAAGCCCCACCCGACTTCATTAGACGTGTTTTATTAATATTGATATGTGTAACGAATGATTCGAATATTATTTCTTGCTTTTTAGAGGTATTTAATTTTTAAGCTGTTTTTGTTTTCAGTTTTTTGAAGGCGGTTTTTCTTTTTTTTAAAAAGCTTTTTTATTTTCAACTTTTTAGTGGTAGGTATGTAAGCGCAGCGTGTAAATATTTTTTAACTTTATATTATAACTAGCTTTTGCCCGCGACTTCGTCCGCGTGGATATTCGAGAAAATCCTATGGGAACTTTGAACCAGGATAAATAGTATTCAATGTTTTAATTTCATCAAAATCTTATCAGCCGTTTTAACGTGATTAGGCGGGTCCCCACCAAGCGCGCTGACCCGCTTTTTCCTCTCATAAAATTTCATTCCCTATTTTGACACCTACAGACTTTCATACAAACTTTCATCCGCTATTTTAACTCTTTCCACCATTATTTCGTAATAAAAGGTAGCCTGTGTCATTTCTCAAGCTTTACTCTATCTCTGTGGCAAATTTCATTAAAATCGGTTTAGTATTTTAGGCGTGATAGCTTAACAGACAGACAGACAGACAAAATTACTTTCGCATTTATAATATTATTATGGATTAAGTATAGATTTTGTATTTTAGATTTTGAATTTTGTTCTGTCAATTTAACTCATGGAAGTCGATTGAATAACATAATCTCGTAGTGTAAAAGTATGTAAGTAGGAACCTTATAAATACGATAGTGGCATAACTTCTTTAGTCTCTCTATACTGTGGTACAATCAAACTTTCATCCCCTATTTCAACCCCTCCAACACTTATTTCGCAATAAAAGGTAGCCTATGTCCATTCTCGAGCTCTACTCTACCTCTGTACCAAATTTCATACAAATCGGTTCAGTAGTTTCGGCGTGAAGGCGTAACAGACAGACGGACAGACAGACAGACAGAGTTACTTTCGCATTTATAATATTAGTATGGAAGTATGGATTTTGTATTACTGATCTTGAATTTCGTTCTGTCAATTTTACTCATGGTAGTCGATTAAACAACATAATCTCGAAGTGTAAAAGTATGTAAATGGGTACCAAACAAATACGATAGTGGCATAACTTCTTTAGTCTCTCTATACTGTGGTACAATCAAACTTTCATCCCCTATTTCAACCCATCCAACACTTATTTCGCAATAAAAGGTAGCCTATGTCCATTCTCGAGCTCTACTCTACCTCTGTACCAAATTTCATACAAATCGGTTCAGTAGTTTCGGCGTGAAGGCGTAACAGACAGACGGACAGACAGACAGACAGAGTTACTTTCGCATTTATAATATTAGTATGGATTTTGTATTACTGATCTTGAATTTCGTTCTGTCAATTTTACTCATGGTAGTCGATTAAACAACATAATCTCGAAGTGTAAAAGTATGTAAATGGGTACCAAACAAATACGATAGTGGCATAACTTCTGAAGTCTCTCTATTCTGTGGTACAATCAAACTTTCATCCCCTATTTCAACCCCTCCAACCCTTATTTCGCAATAAAAGGTAGCCTATGTCCTATCTCGAGCTCTACTCTACCCCTGTACCAAATTTCATCCAAGTCGGTTCAGTAGTTTCGGCGTGAAGGCGTAACAGACAGACGGACAGACAGACAGAGTTACTTTCGCATTTATAATATTAGTATGGATATTTTCAATGGTAAAATGCCCAGAACTCAATTTCCAAATTTACGCTGTTTGTTTTTGAGGAGTTCCGTTGTGTCATCGTAGTCCAAGTCTAGTCCAGAACGTTGCATCGCAAACCATGATTTGGTTTGTTTTGGACTGCCATAAACTTACCAAAACCTAAATCACTTTACTTATACTATTTGATTTTGAAGAGTTCCTTTATGTATCTTCGAAGTTCGAAGTCCAATAACAATGAAATTAAATTATGACCACTCTTGAAGTATACCCTTTTAAATAAAAAAAGAATCATCTTAATCGGTTCATAAACAAAAAAGTTATGTCCGAAATTCCATAAAAACTCGTGCAATGGCGAAATAAATAATTGATATTTTTCAGGATAATGAAAAAACTACTGGCCAGATCTCTGTAAAAAAAATATGGGACCACACACGAACTATGTTCTTTGAGTTAAAAAAAGAATTGTACAAATCGGGTAACAACTGACGAAGCTATGTTAAAACATACATAAAAAAAATAAAATAAAAAAAAATATAAGTACCGTCGACTTGAGAACCTCCTCCTTTTTTTGAAGTCGGTTAAAAAAACAGTGGGTGTTTGTCACTGTCACGTTTTGTTTGTTGAGCAGGTTGAGCAAATTTTCTGAGCAGGTTCGAAAATTATATAGAATTTTTAATCGGGCCAGTTTTTCGAAATATTGATATATTAAAAAAAAACTGGCCTTAAAAATAAATTGTAAAAGTGCTTTCTAGCTGCGAATATAAAAAAAGCTGAAAATATTTATATAAGCTGACGACATTTAAACGTCGACTTTCTCAAAATGAAAATGTTGTCTATTATCGACATCACTTACAGAAAACCCATGCCACATCACTATCGAAATCATGGTGTCATATTGTCACAGATAAGATCAGAATTGATTTTTTTTTGGCAAAAGCTACACATTTCAACTTCCTGACAATGTACTTACGCTCTTTTAGAATGAGTAAGATTTCAAACAGTGATTTAATATACAAAAAAACAATTAAAAGTTTAAATAAAAAATACGTGTCCCCTAATTTTGTATCTACTTTCATTATACAAAGTGAAAACGACATATTATATTTTTGAAAGGTTGTCCATTCAGCTACCGTTTACTCCTAAAGTTATGAACGCAATACAAATAATATTATGTCCTCCATTTTAATGTGTTTTATTCCAGGCATGATACGCAGCCCGGATTTTGCACAAACAAAAGTAGGATTTGTCCCAAAGCTCCGTAATGCCTACGATTTTAGGAATATTCTATTTAAAATAGGTAATCCTATTTTTTACATACTTAATTTACACGTGAGCGAGCTTTGTGTTTAACTCAATATACTTACCCTTTCATTGAAAAAAGTATATCTACTTACTTCAGATTTATATTAGAGTCTGTCTAAAAAGTCTGTTTACATGAGAAATTATTAAATTATTTATAAAAACTTATACCGGTAACCCTGTTGGTGCTGTCAAAATTCTAATTGTAAATATATTTATTTAGATGGGTATTGGTGGGGTGATTGGTTGGGGATTTAGGTGGGTAATAAAATTATTTTTGAAATTACCCATGTAAATAGACTTTTTAGACAGACTTTTTAAGTTTTTTACACGACTGCCCAAAGCAAAAAGAGTGTATATGTGTTCAGGGTTCATGTATGTTTGTGGGTATGTGAGTTTCTTTATTCCACCATAACTTCTAAATTCCTGAACTGATTTGGATAAATGGGGTATCGTTAGAATCCTTATAGCATCCCAAGTGACACTGGCTATATTTTTTTTTAGAAAATATCAATATGGCGACTGTACGATGCCATTTTCAAATGTAAAAATTTTTTTTTTTCTTTTTTACATAATAAAATTAAATATAGCGCCTTAACCCTGCTTTAACCAAAATTGCATATAACAGCAAGGTTTGCAAACAATCTCACAACATATTTTTAAGTATTCTGCAAAATCCAATATGTCCGTCGAGACCCTACTTTATCGAGGGCTCAGACCTTGAAAATATTTGCAAAATTAATTGCGGTAAATCCGCTTAGGGCAAGCTTAGGGCTCATTGACTGTCCGGAAAACACATCTTCAACATCGTGGTTCGCGAATTCTTTTGGCTACGGAACCCTTTTTGGTTTACCGGGTCTAGCTCAAGTAAGAAGTAAAAACATTGTTTTTTTACGTGAAATCACGCCATACTGAAGCTTTTTGGGTTAGTGTCATCTTGTAAGTATTCTAAGTATAGTCATGGGGTCTCATCGGGAACAACAGATGTGGCTTAGTTAGCAGGTACCGCCATCTAGTGGCATATTTAAACTAATGTTAGAATTAGTTTAAATTTACCTCACTAGATGGCGGTACCTGCTTCGATTTGTTTTTGTAATATTCAAATACAGAGAAAAATAGACATGAAACTTTTAAATTCTTTCTTTAAAAAAATCACCAAATGCAAAATTGTAATGAAGCAGTAAAATTAAGGGCTTTTTTTAATAAATTTCAATAAAAATTGAGTGACACCTATCGGCGATAATCTGTACTAAAAAGATTGTTCTGCTTTTTGCGTTGAAAATTTGGTAAAGTTTGTTGCTATTTGTGCTAAGCATGCTGCGACGATAGCGGCGCCATCTAGCATGCTACAAGAAAAACATTTTTAATCGCCCCGATAGTCGCCTTACGATCAGGGCTTCAAATACCGTTAAAAATTAATAACGTTATCGATGTACTTGCATCGATAACGGTAAGAAAAATTTAACGTTAAAATAAATAACGTTATTAGTAACGGTAAAATTGATAACGGTAAACAGAATATTAACGTTATTTTTTCGTTCCTTAGTAACGTTATGAGGGAACATACATCCATTTGTTTGTATCAAAATCAAAAGTAAAATGCGTGATAAAATCAACTGTAATATGAAAACTTTTCTCTTGCGTTTTTAACACGTATTTATTAGGTTGCTTTCTCGTTTGTTTGTTTGTTTGTGTTTCTCCACAAAGTTTGCGATCGATTTTATCCTAGCTTCCCGATGAGCTAGAGACTTGAAACTTTGAACATAGGTCTGAACTGGAAGGAAATGCAATATTATGATATCATTGAGATGATCTGATGATGAAGCCGGAAGAAGGCCACAGGAACTCTATGATGAAACCATACAATCCCATCGTGTTTGGGCTCGTTAGAATCGTCTTGACGAGTACTCTAATGGGAGATGAAGTCCAGGGTCTGATGATGAAGCCGAAAGGCCATGCCCTAGGAACTCAATATTGAAACGGTGCAACCCCATCAAATTTGAGCTCGTTTGAATTGTCTTGACGAGTTCTTTATTGGGAAATAGTTTCCAGGGTCTGATGATGGAGCCGGAAGAAGGACACAGGAACTCTTTAATAAAACCACGCTATCCCATCGAAATTGGGCTCGTTTGAATCGTCTTGACGAGTACTTTGTTGGGAAATAGTTTCCGAGGATCTGACGATGAAGCTGGAGGAAGGCCATAGGAACTCTATAATAAAACCATGCAACTCCATCGAGTTTGGGCTTGTTAGAATCGTCTTGACGAGTACTCTAATGGGAGACGAAGTCCAGGGTCTGATGATGAAGCCGAAAGGTCATGCCATAGGAACTCAATATCGAAACGGTGCAACCCCATCAAATTTGGGCTCGTTTGAATTGTCTTGACGAGTTCTTTATTGGGAAATAGTTTTCAGGGTCTGATAATGGAGCCGGAAGAAGGACACAGGAACTCTTTAATAAAATCACCCTATCCCATCGAAATTGGGCTTGTTTGAATCGTCTTGACGAGTACTTTGTTGGGAAATAGTTTCCGAGGATCTGACGATGGAGCCGGAGGAAGGCCATAGGAACTCTATAAAAAAACCATGCAACTCTATCGAGTTTGGGCTCGTTTGAATCGTCTTGACGAGTTTTTTGTTGGGAAATAGTTTCCAGGGTCTGATGATGGAGCCGAAAGAAGGCCACTGGGACTCTGTAATAAAACCATGCAATCCCATCGAGTTTTGGCTCGTTTGAATTGTCTTGACGAGTGCTCCGATTAGTGATGAAAAAGACTCAAGTCTTTTAAGTCTTAATAAAAAGACTCGCCTCCGTTTTACGCGACTCAAGTCTAAAGTGAAGACTCGACGTTCGAGTCTTTTTAATAAGACTCAGTTGTATGTTAAAAGACTCAAAAGACTCAAACGACTCAAAAGACGCAAACGACTCGAGCTGTTTTTAAAAAGGCTCACGACTGAGTCGTGTATCCAAATACATAAAGCTCAACCTTTAAGGTTCCTAAATAAGTCTAGAAAAAAAAATAGACGATTCAAAACCGCTTAAAGAACAAGTTTATTTTAATAAAAAGATTTTGATAAGAAAATAATAACGCAATTTTTAAAATACTAAAAATCCAAGATGGCGGCCAACTTTTTGTTTTTGGGCCGATTTCGATGAAACTCGATTTCAAAAAATATTTTGACGAGAAAATAACAAAGCAATTTTTAAATACTAAAAATCCAAGATGGCGGCCAACTTTTTTGTTTTTAGGCCGATTTCGATGAAACCCATGGCGGCCAACTTTTTTGTTTTTAGGCCGATTTCGATGAAACTCGATTTTTAGTACTATTTTGACGTGAAAATAAGAACGCAATGTTTAAAATATTGAAAAATCCAAGATGGCGGCCAACGTTTTTGTTTGTGGGCCGATTTCGATGAAACTCGGTTTTTGGTACTATTTTGACAAGAAAATAACAACGATATTTTTAAAATATTGAAAAATCCAAGATGGAGGCCACTTTTTTTTATTTGGGCCGATTTCCATAAAACTCGGTTTTTAGACCTATTTTGACAAGAAAATAACAACGCAATGTTAAAAATATTGAAAAATCCAAGATGGCGGTCAACTTTTTTGTTTGTGAGCCGATTTCGATGAAACTCGGTTTTCGGTACTATTTTGAAAAGAAAAGACCAATGCAATTTTTAAAATACTAAAAATCCAAGATGGCGGCCAGCTTTTTTGTTTGTGTGCCGATTTCGATGAAACTCGGTTTTTGGTACTATTTTGACAAGAAAATAACAACGCAATTTTTAAAATACAAAAAATCAAAGATAGCGGCCAGTTTTTTTGTTTTTGGGCCGATTTCGATGAAATTCGATTTTTGGAACTATTTTGACACGACAATAACAACGCAATGTTTAAAATATTGAAAAATCCAAGATGGCAGCCAACTTTTTGGTTTTTGGTACTATTTTGACAAGAAAATAACAACGCAATTTTTAAAATATTGAAAATTCAAAGATGGCGGCCAACTTTTTTGTTTGTGTGCCGATTTCGATAAAACTCGGTTTTTGGTACTATTTTGACAAGAAAATAACAACGCAATGTTTATAAAATATTGAAAAATCCAAGATGGCGGCGTACTTTTTTGTTGGTAGGGCCAAATTCAACGAAACTCGGTTTTCGGTACTATTTTAGCAAAAAAATATCAACGCAATTTTTTAAATACCAAAAATCCAAGATGGCGGCCAACTTTTTTCTTTGTGAGCCGATTTCGATGAAACTCGGTTTTTGGAACTATTTTGACACGACAATAACAACGCAATGTTAAAAATATTGAAAAATCCAAGATGGCGGCCAACTTTTTTGTTTGTGGGCTGATTTCGATGAAACTCAGTTTTCGGTACTATTTTGAAAAGAAAAGAACAGCATAATTTTTAAAATATTAAAAATCCAAGATGGCGGCCATCTTTTTTGTTTGTGGGCAGATTTCGATGAAACTCAGTTTTTGGTTCTATTTTGACAAGAAAATAACAACAATTTTTTTTTAAATATTAAAAAAAATCCAAGATGGCAGCCAAATTTTTTGTTTTTGGGCCGATTTCGATGAAACTCGGTTTTTAGAACTATTTTGACAAGAAAATAACAACGCAATGTTAAAAATATTAAAAATTCAAGATGGCAGCCAACTTTTTTGTTGGTGGGCCGATTTCGATGAAACTCAGCTTTCGGTACTATTTTGAAAAGAAAAGAACAACATAATTTTTTAAATATTAAAAATCCAAGATGGCAGCCAACTTTTTTGTTTGTTTGCAGATTTCGATGAAACTCAGTTTTTGGTACTATTTTGACAAGAAAATAACAACAATATTTTTAAAATATTGAAAAATCCAAGATGGCGGTCAACTTTTTTGTTTGTGTGCCGATTTCGATGAGACTCGGTTTTTGGTACTATTTTGACAAATAAATAACAACGCAATTATTGAAATACAAAAAATCCAAGATGGAGGCCATTTTTTTTTATTTGGGCCGATTTCCATAAAACTCGGTTTTTAGACCTATTTTGACAAGAAAATAACAACGCAATGTTAAAAATATTGAAAAATCCAAGATGGCGGTCAACTTTTTTGTTTGTGAGCCGATTTCGATGAAACTCGGTTTTCGGTACTATTTTGAAAAGAAAAGACCAATGCAATTTTTAAAATACTAAAAATCCAAGATGGCGGCCAACTTTTTTGTTTGTGAGCCGATTTCGATGAAACTCGGTTTTTGGTACTATTTTGACA
The DNA here is from genome assembly GCA_928269145.1 of Agriphila tristella. Classification (NCBI taxonomy): domain Eukaryota; kingdom Metazoa; phylum Arthropoda; class Insecta; order Lepidoptera; family Crambidae; genus Agriphila; species Agriphila tristella. The sequence goes on along the minus strand of OV743433.1, from coordinate 34,403,597 downwards.
AGGAAATAACAACGCAATTTTTTAAATACAAAAAATCCAAGATGGCGACCAACTTTTTTATTTTTGGTCCGATTTCGATGAAACTCGATTTTTGGAACTATTTTGACACGACAATAACAACGCAATGTTTAAAATATTGAAAAATCCAAGATGGCGGCAAACTTTTTTGTTTGTGGGCCGATTTCGATGAAACTCTGTGTTTGGTACTATTTTGACAAGAAAATAACAACGCAATGTTGGACATATTGAAAAATCCAAGATGGCGGCCAACTTTCTTGTTTATGTGCCGATTTCAATGAAACTCAGTTTTTAGAACTATTTTGACGAGAAAATAACAACGCAATGTTGGAAGTATTAAAAAATCCAAGATGGTGGCTAACTTTTTTGTTAGTGGGCCGATTTCGACGAAACTCGATTTTTAGTACTAAAAATAGTAAATAAAATAGTATCAAAAGATAAGAAAATATAAAACTAAAATTCCAAGATAGCGGCCAACTTTTTTGTTTTTTGGGCCAATTTCGACGAAACTCGATTTTTAGTACTATTTTGACGAGAAAATAACAACGCAATTTTTAAAATACAAAAAATGTTTTGTTTTTTTAGTTTTGATAAGATGTAACGACCATTATTTTTATCAACTCGGGGCGTAAAATTCAACGTTAATTGTAAATGGTTATTACGACTCAATATTTATAATATTCTTCTAAGGAAATGGTTTATACAACGTTAATTCGCTCTTAAGGTAATGGTTTATACATACACCCTTCAGGTAGGCATCAATTGTACAATAAAAAAATGCTTAATGCTATGCGCATAAGGTACAATTTTGTATGGCATTAATTTTTGGTTTCGCATCGATAACAGCGGAAATAATTTAAACGTATTATCTGGATAGTGTTTTAATATTAAGTGTTAGCGCAAATTTATTAAAAAAATAAAAGAAAGCAATGCACAAGTTTGAGTACCTACACTCGGTACGAAGAAGTTTATTGAGATTATACTCTACCTACCTAATAGGAATAGTAGAAGTTATTATACTGTGGTAGAAGGTATCTTGCATTACGGATGTCGGCAAAATGACCGATAAATTATTTATACTTCTATACAACGTGTTACAAAAACACCCCTAATGCCGAATATGGTAAATAGGGACCAACAAACATCAAACTGAACAACTTTTACTATGGGACCAAATCTGAAATTGCAAAAAATAATGTTCATCAGGCTGAAAAACTTTTGCTAAGGTGACATTTTTATATTTTGTATAGTTAAGCTGGATTATTATGGTTCTGCATCAGGTGTTCCAGACCTTCGATTTTTATACCTCAACAAAAAATGCTCATCAGGCTGAACAACTTTTGTTAAGGCGTTATTTTTATATTCCTTATAGTTTAGTTGGACCATTATGGTTCTGCATCAGGTGTTCGAGATCTTCAATTTTTATACCACAGCAAAAAATGCTTATCAGGCTGAACAACTCTTGCAAAGGAGTCATTTTTATATTTTGTATAGTTTAGCTGGACCATTATGGTTCTGCATCAGGTGTTCAAGACCTTCGATTTTTATACCTCAACAAAAAATGCTCATCAGGCTGAACAACTTTTGTTAGGGCGTTATTTTTATATTCCTTACTAGCTTTCGCCCGCGACTTCGTCCGCGTGGACATTCGGAAAATCCTTAGGGGACTTTTGACCGAGAAAAGTATCTGTTTTAATCCAGGCTATAAAATATCTGTGTGTGCCATTTTAAATCCGTCGTTTTTGCGATTGAGTTATAACATCACTAAACATCCAAACCTTCACTAAATAACTTTTTAATTTTTGCAATCAACATTCCATTAAACTTCAATAACGATTTCCATAAAGATTTTTAGGTTTATTTACCCTGTTTAAGCCTCGATTACATACGCCGATTTAAGGAACCAATTATTTAGAGTTGCCACTCGTATAAATAAGATAAATTTTAACAGTGAATTTGCACAAATGACGGAAAGGTCAAAATTTTTTATGATTTTTTATTTTCAATTCTCATCTCCAATCTTAAACAATGTTTACTTTTCCGTTATAGTGTAGATTCGATTTTAAAATCGAACTTATACTACAATATTTTATTGTCAAGACAGTACGGGTGGCAACCCGAAATTGCTTCCTAGCTAGGAAGCTAAATTGGCGTATGTACTATCCGCGTCAATTGGTAATGCGCCTGGCGGCCATGATTTTAACCTCAAAAACGAAAAACAATTGTAATTTTTTCATATACCTAGACCCTTTCTTATTGAAAATAAGAATTCAATAATTAATATATTATATTACCTATTAGAATTTTACTGATTTTTGTCATTTTAAGTTGCGGATGACGTTGATGTGTATGTTAATTTGTCAAGGTTCCAGCGCATTACCAATTGACGGGGATAGTAATCGAGGCATTCAAGAAGCATTACTCCTTAAGGGAAAAATATCAGAAAGTCACAAAATACATATTTGCTTAATTTTTTAAATTTCTACTACGAAGTTGTAGGTTGCAATGACGATAAAATATTATTTTTCCACTGGATTGACGATATTTTTTATTAATTCCTGGGCCATTGCAATCATGGGCATAGAATAAAGCACTAAATTAAGACGCTGCTATAAACTATATTGTATGTCTTTCCATATGGCGCGAATACATACAAATTCTGGGCAGTAGACACACGCGAACATGCTACATATAGTTGACCATGGGAAAAACATGGCTTTTCCAGATGAACCCCTGCTACCTGTAATGTTTGCCCTTGCGCTTTATTTATAGTGATAGCAAAGCTTAATTTGACTGGAAATTGAAGCCTCTTAAACTGGAATGGTAGGTCAGTGGGGATTATTGGGATTCGAGGTATTAAAATAGTAGCTCCGATGATATTTTGTCCTAATTGTGTGATACGAAGCCGCGTCCCATTACATAACCGGGGTGCATCTATATTTCGCATCAGCATGACCGGTACACCTAATTTCAATTCGAGTTTATGCGAGGGTACACACACGGAAAACTCCAGAGAATTTAAAAATTCAGCGGGGTATGAAGTGCTCTGTTCTGTGTCCATGATTGTATCTATGGAAATATACTTACTGTTTTGTTTCTCCCAGCACCTCTTTCAAAATTTCAGTGTTTAGTTTGTTGACTATTTCATTTTTTGGTGCAAGAATTGCTCTTGCACACAACCACTGATCACAGTTTAAATTATTTTGCAAGTCCGGGTAAACTTTAGCCATGAGCTCCAAATCGTTTTCCACCAAATGACAAAATTCCCTTGTTAGTAAAACACAACCTTCAGCATCTGTTTCCAAACGTCCATCACCAATTTTCAATAGAGTCTCTGCATAAAGTCCCGAATCTACGTCATTATAAAAGTGTACTCTCATATTAGTTGTTAGACTAAATTTTTTCACTTTTTCCCATAAGATTGATGACTTGAGACAGGCTTTGATTTCATCTGCAGGTGTGCCCTTTTGGATCACCGGTAGAGTTTGTCGGAAGTCACCAGCCAGTAAAACTGCCATTCCTCCCATAATATCTGTACTGTCTCGCAGGTCCTGAAGAGTACGGTTTAACGCCTCTATGGCCTTTTTGTGAGGCATCGTACTTTCGTCCCACACTAATAGTTTACACTGTCGTAGCATCATACCTCGAGAGCTATTTTTGCTGAAATTGCAGAAGGTGACTCTTCTTGTGCAAGATTTAATGGCAATTTTAGAACGGAATGTGCAGTACGGCCACCGTTGAGCAGTGTAGCGGCTATACCAGAGGAAGCTACGGCAACGGCTATTTTCTGGTCTTTTCTTATGAACGTCAATAATAAATTCAGTAAAAACGTTTTTCCGGTTCCTCCAGGGGCGTCGAGAAAGAAGAGTGCACCCTTCCCTGACTCTACTTGACTTAATACCTGATGAAAGACGTAACTTTGTTCTGGAAGCAACCGCGGAACTAATTCGGTTACTTGCTGTTGCAACGCTGTGAAATCATAATTTAATTCTCGAGAAATTTCATCGTTTAAGTCATTTTCGTCTGATCGTCGAGGGCTCACCATTCCAAAATCTTGTAGCTTCTTCCCCGCCATTGTCATAACCTTGTTTTCAATCTTCGTCAGCGCTTCGTTGTAGATGTGATCATTAAAAGTCATATCTGCATGTAATTGCTGCAGCCGCCGCTAAATATCTTCCGCCATGTACTGTTCGTTTTTTCTGGATGAAAAGTACACTATGTCCTTCTCTGTACCCCTGAAAATGTGTATGCAAAATTTCATGATGATCGGTTCAGTAGTTAAGACGTGAAGGTGTAATGGACAGTTTTTTAACTATCCCTCGGGAACTGTTTGTTTTTTCTGGATGAAAGGTACCCTATGTCCTTCTCTGTATCCCTGAAAACGTATGCAAAATTTCATGATGATCGATTCAGTAGTTAAGAGGTGAAGGCGTAATGGACAGTTTTTTACTATCCCTCGGGAACTGTTCGTTTTTTCTGGATGAAAAGTACCCTTTGTCCTTCTCTGTACCTCTGACTACATGTATGCAAAACGATGATCGGTTCAGTAGTTAAGACGTGAAGGCGTAATGGACAGTTTTTTACTATCCCTCGGGAACTGTTCGTTTTTTCTGGATGAAAAGTACCCTATGTCCTTCTCTGTACCTCTGAATACATGTATGCAAAATGATGATCGGTTCAGTAGTTAAGACGTGAAGGCGTAATGGACAGTTTTTTAACTATCCCTCGGGAACTGTTCGTTTTTTCTGGATGAAAGGTACCCTATGTCCTTCTCTGTACCCCTGAAAACGTGTATGCAAAATTTCATGATGATCGGTTCAGTAGTTAAGACGTGAAGGCGTAATTGACAGTTTTTTACTATCCCTCGGGAACTGTTCGTTTTTTCTGGATGAAAGGTACCCTATGTCCTTCTCTGTACCTCTGACAACATTTATGCAAAATGAAGATCGGTTCAGTAGTTAAGACGTGAAGGCGTAATGGACAGTTTTTTACTATCACTTGGGGAACTGTTCGTTTTTTCTGGATGAAAGGTACCCTATGTCCTTCTCTGTACCCCTGAAAACGTGTATGCAAAATTTCATGATGATCGGTTCAGTAGTTAAGACGTAAAGGCGTAATGGACAGTTTTTTACTATCCCTCGGGAACTGTTCGTTTTTTCTGGATGAAAGGTACCCTATGTCCTTCTCTGTACCTCTGACAACATGTATGCAAAATTTCATGTTAATCGGTTCAGTAGTTAAGACGTGAAGGCGTAACAAACAAACAAACAAACAAACAAACAAACGGACTTTCGCATTTATAATATTAGTAAGGATAGTTTAGTTGGACCATTATGGTTTTGCAAAAAGTGTTCCAGATCTTCGATTTTTATACCACAACAAAAAATGCTCATCAGGCTGAACAACTTTTGTTAAGGCGTAATTTTTATATTCCATATAGTTTAGATGGACCATTATGGTTCTGCAAAAAGTGTTCCAGATCTTAGATTTTTATACCACATCAAAAAATGCTCATCAGGCTGAACACCTTTTGTTAAGGCGTTATTTTTATATTTTGTATAGTTTAGCTAGACCATTATGGTTCTGCATCAGGTGTTCAAGACCTTCGATTTTTATACCTCAACAAAAAATGCTCATCAGGCTGAACAACTTTTGTAAGGGCGTTATTTTTATATTCCTTATAGTTTAGTTGGACCATTATGGTTTTGCAAAAAGTGTTCCAGATCTTCGATTTTTATATCACAACAAAAAATGCTCATCAGGTTGAACAACTTTTGTTAAGGCGTAATTTTTATATTCCATATAGTTTAGATGGACCATTATGGTTCTGCAAAAAGTGTTCCAGATCTTAGATTTTTATACCACATCAAAAAATGCTCATCAGGTTGAACACCTTTTGTTAAGGCGTTATTTTTATATTCCTTATAGTTTAGTTGGGCCATTATGGTTCTGCATCAGGTGTTCCAGATCTTCGATTTTTATACCACAACAAAAAATGCTTATCAGGCTGAACAACTTTTGTTAAGGCGTTATTTTTATATTCCATATAGTTTAGTTGGACCATTATGGTTCTGCAAATAGTGTTCCAGATCTTCGATTTTTATACCACAACAAAAAATGCTTATCAGGCTGAACAACTTTGTTAAGGCGTTATTTTTATATTCCTTATAGTTTAGTTGGACCATTATGGTTCTGCATCAGGTATTCCAGAACTTCGATTTTTATACCTCAACAAAAAATGCTCATCAGGCTGAACAACTTTTGTTATAGCGTTATTTTTATATTCCTTATAGTTTAGTTGGGCCATTATGGTTTTGCATCAGGTGTTTCAGATCTTAGATTTTTATACCTTTGCAAAAAATGCTCATAAGGCTGAACAACTTTTGCTAAGGTGTCATTTTTATATTTTGTATAGTTTAGCTGGACCATTATGGTTCTGCATCAGGTGTTCACGACCTTCGATTTTTATACCTCATCAAAAAATGCTCATCATGCTGAACAACTTTTGTTAAGGCGTCATTTTTATATTCAATATAATTTAGTTGGACCATTATGGTTCTGCAAAAAGTGTTCCAGATCTTCGATTTTTATACTACAACAAAAAATGCTTATCAGGCTGAACAACTTTTGCTAAGGTGTCATTTTTATATTCCTTATAGTTTAGTTTGGCCATTTTGGTTCTGCATCAGGTGCTCCATTTTCCAAAATCAATTATACCCTAAGTTATGCCCAGGCTTATCAGCTATATAACAAAAAAAGTTTTGTTCAAATCGGTGCAGTAGTTTAAAAGTTATGCACCGTACATACAAACAAACAAACAGACAAAAATTCCAAAAACTATTGTTTTGGGTTCAGTATCATGTACTTAACATGTAGCAATTACTTTTTGAAAAAATATTGAATGTACAGAATTGGCCTCGTTACGATTTTTTTATATGTATAGATTCTAGTGGTAGTACAAAAAAGGTTTTAAGTTGCAAGAGACATGCACGGCCGGCAGCGGGCGAGCTGGCAACGTCGCGTAACAGAAAATAATGATACCTAATTACCGGTAAAAATAACGTTATTTCTTGTAACGGTATCTAGTAACATAACCATATTATAACGTTAAATTAATGTTATGTTACCTGATAACGTTAAAAAAAATAACGTTATCAAGGTATCATATTGAAAATAACGTTACGTAACGTTATGTTTACTGTTAATTGGTAACGTTATAAAGCCCTGCTTACGATGGCCATTTCTTTAGTATGGGATGAGGTATCTGTACTATAGTATTATGTAATCTGTGGTATAGTTTAGTTTGACTTTAAAAAAAATAAAAAAATATTAAAAACACGACTGCCCTGCCAAAAACGAACTAAAAAGTTAAACAACAAAATGTCTTGCAGTCGGGGGACCTTATTATGGAACAATTATTTTTGATCAAAAAGGTCCCCCGACTACAATGACACTTGTTGTTTAACTTTTTAGTTCGTTTTTGGCAGGGCGGTCGTGTTTTTAATATTTTTTTTAATTTATTAATTTTTATTTCACACATTTTAGTAGTGACATATTATATAGTTTTGGAATGTGCTCATCAAGGCCTTTCATTTGATGCCCATATAGTAATAAAAGAAGAAAAAAATTTTTTTTTCACATTTGAAAATGGCGTCGTACAGTCGCCATATTGATATTTTCTAAAAAAATATAGCCAGTGTCACTCGGGATGCTGTAAGGATTCTAACGATACCCCATTTATCCAAATCAGTTCAGGCATTTAGAAATTATGGTATATGAACCCTGAACACATAAAGGTACACTCTTTTTGCTTTGGGCAGTCGTGTAAAAAAATCCTTTTTAAGATAAAAATATTTATTTTAACTAAATAAATACTCATTAGAACAAAAAGATATTTAATTAACTCTTGAATTTTCGAGGAACCCGTGAGAGCCTCTTACGGAACCCCAAGATCCCGCGGAACACCATTCGGGAACCGCTTTCGATCGGGAAACAATTTTATCGGACAACAGATTTATAAAATTTCCCGTGTCCACGGAAATTTAAAATGAAAATATGACACGTACAGAGTCTGGACTTATTTTTTTAACCCCCGATAGGGTTACCAGATCAGGATTTTTCCTGACATGTCAGGCTTTTTGGGTCCCTGTCAGGATTCCGGTCGGACTTGGAAAATGTCCCACCAGACACTAGGCTCCCATGACTTCGTTCCCATCGGATTCAGGCTTTTTTGGATTATTCACATAAAAACACACCGTAAAAATTAAGCTTTATTTATTTTTCTTAAATAAATCAATTAATTTTGCAAGAAAACTAGTAGTAATCTACATATTTAAAATTAACATTAAAAATTTTAAATAATCAACAACTCAAACTTAAGAAACGATAAACTAAGAAGATGCAAGGTGTGTTGCCCCCTTGCTAAATACAGGTATTATATGCCCTGATATTTTGTGGCGTGCGTGATGTAAGTATCCATATTTTTGCGAGCGGGCGGGCGGTGCATCTTGCATATATTTTTTGCGGAAGTAAGCTAGGTAAGTATAATTTGTACATATATTTCTTTATTCACTATCTATTAATTCTTTAAATACAGTTGCTCGATACGAGTTCTAATACAGCACAGCAAAGAATGAATATGATGAACGTATCACCTGAAAAAAAAAACATTTATATAAACAGGGGGCTAATTGTCTAATCTCAAAATCTATCGCAATCGCTTTCAGGTTGTAATACATTGATGCTTCTTTTTGGCACAAATAAAAACTTACCAAAGAAATGCAGCAATGTGTCACATCCATCTGTCAAATGAAAGCGATTGCGATAGATTTTGAAAATTAGACAATAAGCAGGCTGAACCCGATAAATAACTATAGGCGGACCGGTTAAATGAGTCCTCGCCCGCGGGGCACAAGGGGCAAGGGCACGGGAGAAGACGAGAACGGGGGCAATGCCGGCGACGGGCGGCGAACGCCTGCCGCCCGCACCTCTCACGACCCCCTTTTTCGCCACCCCTCGCGCCTCTGTGCCCCGCGGGCGAGGACTCATTTAACCGGTCGGCCTATAAAATAACACAACTGTAAGAAATCCCAGGTAAAATAAAGTTTGTAAGGTGTAAAGACCCAAACAATAATTATTACGAACCGAGATGAAGTTGGGATGAGACAGTACGATAACACCGAAAAGGCTGTCATGTACACTACACGGGCACCTGGTTGCGCTGTATCGCGACGCGACCACGACTATCGAGCGTAGTGTAGTGACTCAGACAGTAAGTGATGAATACGAACTGAGATGAAGTTGGACTCCAACGACAGCCTTCGGTGTTATACTACCGAAGGCTGTCACGGACACCTGGTTGCGCTGTATCGCGACCACGGCCATCGAGCGTAGTGTAGTGACTCATACAGTAGTAGTAGGTAATGAATACGAACCGAGATGAAGTTGGAGTGAGACAGCACGATAACACCGAAGGCTGTCATGTACACGGGCACCTGGCTGCGCTGTATCGCGACCACGGCCATCGAGCGCAGCGACTTGCTCGCTGGCATAATCTCCCAACCGCAGTGGAAGATTGAGGTGCACACCTTCGATGCCTGGTTGATACAATCACATTCATTAGTATTTGTAATTAACCAGGTACTCAAGCAGGGGCGTAGCTACCGCCGTATCAGCCGTATCAATTATACGGGGCCCCCGGCCCACGGGGGCCCCCAACGTGCGTAAGGAAAAATTAATAAAAACTTTTTTTTAATGGAAAAAGTAAAAGAAACATTTTTTCAAGCGTAAAGCGTGCGCATAAATCAGTTGGCCGAAAAATAGGCAAGGAGAGTATACAACGTGTAACAGAAAGGGGTATCAACCCGCAAGGAGGCAGGGTTGCCACCCGTCTCGATTTCGATCATATTGTCCCGCGTCCTGACGATCCATCAGTTTTTTCCCGATTTTTGACGTAACACGCGATCAAAATCAAAGTGTTTATAAAACATGGGTCCAAATGTTTAAAAGATTAAAGGACAACAAGTTAAATGCCTTATTTTGTGTTGCACCTATCCCTTCAAATTCTTATGTTGAGCGAGTATTTTCCCATATGACGCTTAAATGATCTAAAGTTAGAAATCGTTGCTCTGCAGATTAAGATAAGAGAGATGAAAGCAGAATTCAAAAGACATGTCTTGTTCGGAATTCCCGTAGTAATACAAAATATGCATGGAAACATAGTCAAATAAAAATAAAACATTAAATCAAAATGTCTCTTCTTTAGGTAAGTTCTCATTTTTTTACTTCTTACTTTGCTGAGCCACCCGTTTGCTTCAATTGATTTTGAGTATTTTAATTACAAACAGCCACATACATTCAATATGTCCTTCATTTATCAGTTACCAGTCTCTACAGTAGTTTTACTACCAGTAAACATTTAGAAAATAGAAGAAAATAGAAAATAGACAAAAAAAATTCGCGGCTCGCGCTCCGCGCTCGCCACCGACCTTATCCTGACTTTTTTTGTTCCTAAAGGTGGCAACCCTACAAGGAGGTCAATGTACTCGTAAAACTGATCACCTAACAACAGAAAAAAATTCTTGTACTTTCCATACAAAATGTTGGCGGCAAATTCAAATTTTCTATGGACATTCCAAATTTCTTTCTTTTCTTTTAGAAGGTGTTCAGATTCACGAGTACATTGACCTCCTTTCGGGTTGATACCCCCTTTCTGTTACACGTTGTATATTTGTAAAAATTTTGGATAAGTGACAGTTAATAAAATTATTATGATGAATAAATATTTCTTTTAATTTTATGCAAACATTTTTTTTCTCTTGTGAGAAATCTTTACCCTTCCTAAGGGCCCCCAAACAAATGTTTATACGGGGCCCCGCCAAGGCACGCTACGCCCCTGTACTCAAGCACGGTAAGTTAAACAGTTGAACCAAGAAAACAGCTCTAGGTACTACTAGTACTACTCAGCTATTACATACGACATAGAGGTCTCAAGGTCAACATTATATAGACTGATGTACCATTGACTTTACATGATTACTACAAGAGTTTTCATTTGTATAAGAGGTATCTGTAAAGGAATACTCTATCTAAGTTCGAAAGAAGACAAGGTTTTTACGATTTTATTTTTTATTTGAACTAACTACGCACAATCATTTATTTCTAACATTATCGTTCAAAACAATCGTTATCTCGCTAAATGTCTTTACGTCCTGCTGTTTCATAGCTATGAAATGGCTGTGAACATCGTATAACATCATGAGGGTAAATTATGTCAACGGCTCTGAGTGAGATAAAGTTGGTTTTCGACAAGCGATCGAAAGTGCATGATGCGCACATCTTCGGTGGATAAGGTCCTGCTGAGCGTAGATGATGTCCTGCTGATCCGTGGGTAGGCCCCCGACCCCCGTCCCCGATAAGGTGGACCGACGATCTGGTGAAGGTCGCGGGAAGCCAGTGGATGCAGGCAGCGCAGGACCGATCGTCGTGGAGATCCTTAGGGGAGGCCTATACCCAGCAGTGGGTGTCGTGCGGCTGATATGATGAGCGTAGATGTGATGTGAAGATAAGAATCAAAATATTTTATGGCAATATTCCACTGTATGAATTTAAATTTGTAAATATCGTTACCTACTGATTTCTGATGAAGCCACTCTGGGCTTCCATAGGGATGGATAAGGAGGATGAGCCATACGCCAATTGGGCCCAATTCGTGCTAAGCGGACCAACAGCTGTACCTTCCAAAGCACGAAGGAACATGAAATAATTAACTTTTAGCCACCCATCCCATGACCAACCCTTTCTAAAGTTTGCGTAACTGCCGCAATCGCAGGAAAAAAGTGATAAGATTACTCATTGAATTCCTTGTAAGAATTTATTACTTGACATGTTTTTGGCAATTTGGCAATTTTCGGATTTGTGACATTTGTAGGAAAAAAATCCGATACTAGCCTCGCCAAAGGAAAACCACCTTAGAAGTTTACCTGATACGTGATGTCGCCAGCCGCCGTGAAGTAGGCTCCAGTCAACACAAACATGCACGTAATGTATGCCAGGACAGATATAAAGAATATCAGGTTCCTTTCATTGGTCTGCAATAACAAAGAACTACTAAAGGAAAAATTATGTGGAACTTTACACAACGAATAAACAAAACAGGTAAACAGGTATCACATCCTTATCCTTACATATATTAAAACAGTAGAAAAAGTGTGTCTGTACATTACATTTATTTAAAAAAAAAATATCTGGGGCGATAGAGACATAGTAAAAGAGTAAGAATTTGAAAAAAATGTGTGTCTGTTTGTCTGTTTGATTGTCTGTTTGAACAAGCTAATCTCTCGAAATACTGAACGGATTCGAATGAAACTTTTTTTGTTATATAGCTGTTAAGCCTGGGCGTAACTTAGGATATAATTGATTTTGGAAAATGGAACACCTGATGCAGAACCATAATGGTCCAGCTAAACTAAACAAAATATAAAAATGACATCTTGGCAAAAGTTGTTCAGCCTGATGAGCATTTTTGTTGAGGTACAAAAATCTAAGATCTGGAACACCCGACGCAGAACCATAATGGTCCAGCTAAACTATACAAAATATAAAAATTACATCTTTGCAAGAGTTGTTCAGCCTGATGAGCATGTTTGTTGAGGTATAAAAATCGAAGACCTGGAACACCTTATGCAGAACCATAACACTGCTACAAGTATTTTCTTATGTAACTAGATTAGTTCATTTATATGCATACGCCGAAGTCATAAAGTCCACGCGTACGAAGTCGCGGGTATCAGCTAGTAGCAAATAAATTGGTTGACATTATAGGAAAATTACCTATTATATAATAGGTAAAGTTAAATTTATTCAGACTAGCTGTTTTAAGCACTTGTCAATCTCAAAAAAGCTACACCATCAGTTCACATTTCGCAAGCCCTAACCGGGAGACCTTGTAATGGAAAGAACCGGCAAGACTACGGCGGCCATTACACACGTCAATCTGGTGTGATCTGATCAAAACCGCAGATTGATGGAATTTGATGCGGTTGGTTTGCGACGTTACACGGTCAATCCAGCGAGATCTGGATCGCACAGTAGATCTTGGTAGATTGACAATCTACCACGATCCACGGTGGGCTTTGGCAGGGTTGCCAACTTTTTGCATTAATTTTCGCGTGATATCGATCGATGACCTGAGTGGTGCAGTATTCAACATGCCAGTCTACCGCGCAAGAGATCCTGGGTTCGATTCCCGGACGTAATTGAAATGATGAATTTTAATTTCTGTGACGGTCTGCGTATAATAAGTACCTATCTATTTCGAAAAGTAAGTAAGTACCTAGTAAAATCTGTTGTCTAGCACCCATTTTATGCCTTGATTAGTTAGGGTTAGATGAATATCGATATTTAATTTTACACGCACAGGTGTGTAAAATTTCATCAAAATCAGTTCAGCCTTCTGAAGCTGAACTGATTTGGATGAAATTTGGCACTCAGTTCATAGCTTGGTAATATCGTATTATAAATTTTAATACGATTTTTTTAAATTTTAATACGATATTACCAAGCTATGAACTAAGTGCCAAATTTCATCCAAATCAGTTCAGCTTCAGAAGGCTGAACTGATTTTGATGAAATTTTACACAAATCATATATAGTTTATAGCCTGGTATAGTATAAATATCGAGGTAAAATAGTATTTTTCAAAACATTGCAAAAAATATAGTAGGTAGGTTTATGGGAAATTTATGAAAAAATATAGTCCTCATTTATTTTTAACTAGCTTCCTTTAAAAATTAAAAATAGGGTACATACATAGGGTAGGTACTTCCTAGGGTACCAAACTAACTGTGTGCCAAATTTTATCATCTTTTACTGCAATCCAATATTTTTAACCGACTTAAAAAAGGAGGAGGTTCTCTTGTCATCTGTATATTTTTTAAGGGATTCTTCAAATGCCCACGCGCATGTAGTCACGGCCGGAAAGAAAGTGAAAATAAATATGGGTTTTATTTTTTATAAATTTCCCAAATGTACTACAAATTAGTTTCAATGTTTAAAATAATTAAAATGCCTAGGGTACCTTTGATCGAGATGAAAAATATAAGTTTTAATCCAGACTATAAACTGTTTGCCAAATTTCATCCAAATCAGTTCAGCTTTCATAAAAAACAAATATACAGATGAACAGAGGACCTCCTCTTTTTTTGAAGTCGGTTAAAAACATCGGATTGCAGTAGATTGTGCTAGATTGTCAGTCTACCATGGTAGATTGACAATCTACCAAGATCTACTGCGATCCGATGTTTTAACCGACTTCAAAAAAAGAGGAGGTCCTCTGTTCATCTGTATATTTGTTTTTTATGAAAGCTGAACTGATTTGGATGAAATTTGGCAAACAGTTTATAGTCTGGATTAAAACTTATATTTTTCATCTCGATCAAAGGTACCCTAGGCATTTTCTACCATGGTAGATTGACAATCTACCAAGATCTACTGCGATCCGATGTTTTAACCGACTTCAAAAAAAGAGGAGGTTGTTTTTCTGTTCGTCTGTATGTTTTTTTTGTTTTTTTTCAAATGTCCATCCGGATGTAGTCGCGGGCGGAAGCTAGTTAAAAATAAATATGGGCTATATTTTTATAAATTTCCCAAAAGTACTACAAATTAGTTTCAATGTTTAAAATAATTAAAATGCCTTTGATCGAGATGAAAAATATAAGTTTTAATCCAGACTATAAACTGTTTGCCAAATTTCATCCAAATCAGTTCAGCTTTCATAAAAAACAAATATACAGACGAACAGAGAACCTCCTCTTTTTTTGAAGTCGGTTAAAAACATCGGATTGCAGTAGATTGTGCTAGATTGTCAGTCTACCATGGTAGATTGACAATCTACCAAGATCTACTGCGATCCGATGTTTTAACCGACTTCAAAAAAAGAGGAGGTTGTTTTTCTGTTCGTCTGTATGTTTTTTTTTGTTTTTTTTCAAATGTCCATCCGGATGTAGTCGCGGGCGGAAGCTAGTTAAAAATAAATATGGGCTATATTTTTATAAGTTTCCCAAAAGTACTACAAATTAGTTTCAATGTTTAAAATAATTAAAATGCCTAGGGTACCTTTGATCGAGATGAAAAATATAAGTTTTAATCCAGACTATAAACTGTTTGCCAAATTTCATCCAAATCAGTTCAGCTCTCATAAAAAACAAATATACAGACGAACAGAGAACCTCCTCTTTTTTGAAGTCGGTTAAAAACATCGGATTGCAGTAGATTGTGCTAGATTGTCAGTCTACCATGGTAGATTGACAATCTACCAAGATCTACTGCGATCCGATGCAAGCATATTGTGGTAGATTGTCAATCTACCATGGTAGACTGACAATCTAGCACAATCTACTGCGATCCGATGTTTTAACCGACTTCAAAAAAAGAGGAGGTTGTTTTTATGTTCGTCTGTATGTTTTTTTTTGGGTATTTTTCAAATGACCATCCGGATGTAGTCGCGGGCGGAAGCTAGTTAAAAATAAATATGGGCTATATTTTTATAAATTTCCCAAAAGTACTACAAATTAATTTAAATGTTTAAAGAAATAAAAATGCCTAGGGTACCTTTGACCGAGATCAAAAATATCATAAGTTTTAATCCAGACTATAAACTGTTTGCAAAATTTCATCCAAATCAATGCAGCCTTCATAAAAAACAAATATACATACGAACAGAGAACCTCCTCCTTTTTTGAAGTCGGTTAAAAATATCGCATCGCAGCAGATTGTGCTAGATTGTTTTTTAATGATTTTTCGAATGTCCACCCACGTGGATATAGTCGCGGGCGGAAGCTAGTTAAAAATAAATGTGTACTACATTTTTATAAATATCCCAAAAGTAAGTACTATAATGTTTAAATGTTTTGAAAATAATACTTATACCTCGAAAAAAAGGTGCCAACCCTAAGCCAGACCAAGCCAGATTGACGTAGATTGACAATCCAGCACAATCTGATCACGCCAGATCGCGCCAGACCGCGCCAGATTGAAACAGATCGCGAACAACGTTACACAATCAATCTCTGTCAATCTTTGTCAGTCTGGCGCGGTCTGGCGTGATCAGATTGTGTGTGTAATGGGTGCCTACGAAGTAAATATGGAAAGATCTCGTAACGAATAAAAAGGAAAAATTATGTGGAACTTTACACAACGAATAAACAAAACAGGTAAACGGGTACCTATAGTATAACGTAACTGAATGAACAACTTCACATAGCAAATAAATTGGTTGACATTAAAGTAAAACTACCTAAGTAGGTATAGTTAAATTTATTCAGACTAGCTGTTTTAAGCACTTGTCAATCTCAAAACAGCTACACCATCAGCCCCCCTAGCCAAAGTAACATTTGCAAATTTTCGTTATCGCTTCGCTTTCGAAACATGTATGGATTTGACGTTTTAAAATTCGATTGTTAACGAAACCTTATGTCAATCCCATACATGTTTCGAAAGCGAAGCGATAACGAAGATTTGCCAATGTTACTTTGGCTAGGCCCTCAGTTCGCATTTCGCAAGCCCTAACCGGGACACCTTGTAATGGAAAGAACCGGCAAGACTACGAAGTAAATATGGAAAGATCTCGATCTCGAATCTCGATCTCGGTAAGGTAACGAATGTATGAATAAAAAACAACTCACCACAAGTCTGACGAGGCACATGACGAGCAAAGTGATGGTCTCAAACACTTGCACGCTGTAAATGTTCCCGAGGGCGTACTGCACGCTTCGAGCACACCTGCAATACAATTTATCATAAACAGAAGAGTTTTTTGTTTTCTCTTTAAGAAGCAACTCGCCTCTAACTACTAGGAGGCGGGAACGGTAGGACCCACCACGTTCTGAGACCTACATTTTAACCTTTTCCCTGTTAGCCAGCATTATTTAATCATTGTGAGGAAATTGTACCCTCGTCATAAAAAATATTTTTTTTTATTGACAACTAGCGGCCACCCGCGACTTCGTCTGCGTGGAAAGGTTTTTTGCTATCCCTCGGGAACAATACTTTTTTTCGGGATGAAAGGTACCCTATGTCCTTCTCTGGGGGTTCTGCCGTTTGGCCAAATTATTTTTGGTCAAATTTCACTTCCCAAAAAACGTATCGCACTAGTTTCATTTCCCAAATGAATCTTTGGCAAATTTACATTTCGCATTTTATTCACTTGGTCAAATTATCATTTAGCATATTTTTACTTTGTCAAGTTTTATTAGGTAAGCAAACGTTTTATTTTGCCAAATATTATATTCCAAAAAAATTTTTTGGTAAAATTGACTTCACGCACTTAACTTACCTACTTATAGCGTAAGTTTGACAAATGATAATTTATTTTTACTGATACAGGAATACAGGACAGGAGTATATAGGAATTCCAAGTATAAAGGGAACAAATGGCAGAAATAAATATTATTGATAATTATAACAGGATAATGGTAAAATTATATTTATTTTCATAAATTAAGAAACTAAAAACGATATACTTACTATGTTTTTTTTTAATCCGAATAAGTCAATACTTTATAATCTAATATTTTTAAATTAGTAGCAATACCTACACATTAGTAATGTAACGTCTGAATAAAATTTAGAAAATTGGGAGGATTATAGCACGTATTAATATTATGAAATAGTGTAAAATTCAAGGCTTATTAAATAGCTTTATTTCCAGTAAATACAGTTGAAAAACATTTTCTCATTTTTGGCAATGTTTTTGTAATTTTTTTGGAGTACCTAGATAGGAGGTTTTCGAACATATTTTTTTTAGATAATTACATAGAAGGTATTCCCTATAAAGTTAGGGTAAAATTGGTATTGATTAAATAGTACAATATTGCGTTATTTAGTTTGCAATATTTTGGTCGTGACATGTGAAATTGTATTTTATGTCGATTGGCATAAAAACTAAAAAAATAGCTAAAAGCTAAGGTAGTAAGGAGGTATTAGTACTTCATCGTCGATTTGTATCTTATGCACTACTCAAATCGATATGTAAATCGTATGCCATGTAATATTTTGGGAAGAGTATGTTTTGCCAAACGATTCATTTGACTAAATAATACTTGGTAAAATGAAACTTTGACCAAGTAATTATTTGCTAAACAATAATTTGCCAAAAAGAGCTTTGCTAACTGAAAAATTGCGGTAAGTTGTTTTGCCAAATGTTTTTTTGCGAAATGAAAATTTGCGTACATACTTTGCGATTTGATATTTTGGGAAATGTTTTTTGCCCAAACATTAGTACTTAATCCCCTTCTCTGTACCCCTGACAACGTGTATGCAAAATTTCATGATGCACTGAGAAAAATTTCCTCTGCCGCACTACGTAAAATAAGGATAAAAATCGACCACTATGACGTGTGTAACCCGCTACATTACGCGTAAGTAGTCAGTCATACGTAGTCGGCATACTGACGCTCATCATGGGGCGGGTTACGTAATTTACGAGTGGTCGATTTTTGTACGTACGTACGTAGCCCGACATCCGGCTACGTACATACGTAGTGCGCAAGTCGCACTGAATACTCCTGAAACTACGACTGCGGCTTACGTACGTTACTGTAGCGGGCACAGTAAATAATGGTGAGCTATACGTGTGCACCGCGGCGGCATACGTACAATACTGTGGCAGACACAGTAAAGCACGGTGAGCCGTACGTGTGTACCACGGCGGCATACGTTCGATACTGCAGCGGGCACAGTAAATAATGGTGAGCCATACGTGTGCACCGCGGCGGCATACGTACGATACTGTAGCGGGCTCAGTAAAGCACGGTGAGCCGTACGTGTGTACCACGGCGACATACGTACGATACTGTAGCGGGCACAGTAAATAATGGTGAGCCATACGTGTGCACCGCGGCGGCATACGTACGATACTGTGGCAGACACAGTAAAGCACGGTGAGCCGTACGTGTGTACCGCGACGGCATATGAACGATACTGTAGCAGGCACAGTAAATAATGGTGAGCCATACGTGTGCACCGCGGTGGCATACGTACGATACTGTGGCAGACACAGTAAAGCACGGTGAGCCGTACGTGTGTACCGCGACGGCATACGTATGATACTGTAGCGGGCACAGTAAATAATGGTGAGCCATACGTGTGCACCGCGGTGGCATACGTACGATACTGTGGCAGACACAGTAAAGCACGGTGAGCCGTACGTGTGTACCGCGACGGCATATGTACGATACTGTAGCCGGCACAGTAAATAATGGTGAGCCATACGTGTGCACCGCGGCGGCATACGTACGATACTGTGGCAGACAAAGTAAAGCACGGTGAGCCGTACGTGTGTACCGCGACGGCATACGTATGATACTGTAGCGGGCACAGTAGATAATGGTGAGCCATACGTGTGCACCGCGGCGGCATACGTACGATACTGTGGCAGACACAGTAAAGCACGGTGAGTCGTACGTGTGTACCGCGACGGCATATGTACGATACTGTAGCCGGCACAGTAAATAATGGTGAGCCATACGTGTGCACCGCGGCGGCATACGTACGATACTGTGACAGACACAGTAAAGCACGGTGAGCCGTACGTGTGTACCACGGCGACAACCGTACGATACTGTAGCGGGCACAGTAAATAATGGTGAGCCATACGTGTGCACTGCGGCGGCATACGTACGATACTGTGGCGGGCACAGTAAATCATGGTGCACCATACGTGTGCACCATGGTGGCATACGTATGATACTGTAGCGGGCACAGTCAAGCATGGTGAGCCATACGTTTGCACCACGGCGGCATACTTACGATACTATGGCGGACACAGTCAATCATGGTGCGCCATACGTGTGCACCATGGCGGCATAGGTAGGATACTGTGGCAGGCACAGTAAAGCATGATGTGCCAGACGTATTAACTGTCGTAGTAGAGGTAAGGTACCGTTGCCGGTACAGTAAGGCATGATGAACCGTGCGTATATACTACGGCAGCATACGTACGATACTGGTGCGGGAACAGTAAAGCACGGTGAACCATACTTATGTAACACGCCAGCGTACGTACGATACTGCTGCGGGTATAGTAAGACATGGTGCACCATACGTGTTACGTATGGCACACCATGCCTTACGATACTCGCACCTGTATTTTCCTTATGCTGGCATGGTACATACAAAGGTGTTCAGATAATTAGTATGAATATTAACCAAAGTCAATGAAATTTTGTAGACACGATCGAGAAACTAATATCTAGGTCTATAGTTTATTACATTTTCGTAAAAATGTATAGTTTAAATATTGCAGGGAGTTTTTAATGAAAATATGAAAACCCCCTGTAATATTTAAACTATACATTTTTACGAAAATGTATTAAACCACAGACCTAGGTATTACTTTCTAGACCATGTCTACAAAATTTAATTGACTTTGATTGGTTAATATTCAAAATAATTATCTGAACACCTATGTATGTACGGCCAGCGTCATAAATATATATACGTTAACAAGAGCTCAAAAATATCTACACACCTCTATGTCACTGACAATAAGGTTGGTGTTTACATATTTTGACTCAATGGCTGTATATATGTATATAAATGACACTGACTGTACCATGCCAACATAAGGAAAATACAGGTACAATTATCGTAAGGCATAGTGTGCAATACGTAACACGTAGTGAAATAGTGCATCATGCCTTATACCCGCAGCAGTATCGCATGTACTCGGGCGTGAGTCTAATTAGACACACTTGATTTTTAAGTTTCCGTTTTTCCTTTTTTTGAGGCACGGAACCCTAAAAATAAAGTATGTCTAATAGCCGTAAATCTATGTACATACGTATGGTGAATGGTATGGTGCCTTATTGTCCCACACTAGTATCATACCTTCTATTTGTCTTCTCAGCATATATATTTGTCCAATGCTGGAGATATGCTTCTCCCATGGTTTTTCTATGTCGTCCTTGTTGCGGCGTATCTGGTTGAGGTAGGCCCTGACATCTTAGGAATGGCGGTCTGCCCACGCTTCGACTTCCCGTTCATACCTCTACTATAACAGTTAATAAGTTTTATACAACATTATGCTTCTTTGTAGTATAACCTGCACTGGTTACGTAGATATCTACTTATAAATATTGGTGCGGGTACGATAAAGAATGATGTATCATTTTAAAGCTGACCAGATGTTTTAAAAACCCGCATGCGGCATTTTTCACATTTAATTTCTTTTACTGGCAATAGTTACGTATAAATAAATCACAAAGGTCGCGTCCTCATTGCAGGGTTTTTTTAAACTCTGGTCAGGCTTTATCTACTTATGTTGAACTTGTACGATATTAGTGCGGCTATTATTATTATTATTATGCAAAATAATTTTATAGCAAACTTAACAGCTGCACCGATATAGCACCAAAGTCCAGACCTGTAAGTGAAAAGCATATAATAATTGGTAATTTAGATAAAATCATACTTCACGATACATATACATTTAGTGTACACAGCCATGATACAACATTTTTTATTTTTTAACTTTTACAAGGTTATTAACAGAAGAAATTCCGTTCTCAAACCCTGTACAAGTTTTATAGCTTAACATGCTTAAAAGGAAATAGACATAAAAGATTCATATTATTTATTTTCAATCGCAAAAATTGAGACATACTTAGTTACAAAAAAACCACAACAAGCTTAATTAATCATACTATTCTAGAATTACATGGTCGTCAAATTGGCGTACCCGTGAAACATTATGCTTTCTTTGAATGATCTTGTTGGATACGTCGGATTCAGAAGCAGCTTGCGATATATAGCCGTCGCATTCCGTGCAAGTGAAATGTTGATGACATAAGCCAGCAACATCAAAGCAATATTGCAGGATTTCTCTGGTTTATCTTCTGTATTCAAAGAAAAAAGTTTCGGTTAATTTTTTAATACTTATTTTATGAAGGTTTAATAATAAGAACTAATATTTGAGAAAAAATTCTTACCGTCAATCATATGCAATGCCGTGCAATTATATTTGCTATTTTTGTTCTCGTGTCTCTATTTTTTCGCAATTTTGATGAAGCATAATATTTTATAATTTCTCCATTTTTTGAGGGTGATAGAGGAAAATAATTTGTTTTCCATTCCTAGATACAGACGACTGAAATCGTTCATTAGCTGAAAAAAGAATAAGTAACTTTTGTCATTTATATGTCATTGCGTACGTTTTTATAGAAAAACTACAAAGATTATGTAAAAAATAAGGCTGCGGACTGCGGTATATGCTTACCAAGGTATAGTTATTTCTATCAAGGTTTAATAGTAAGAACTAATATTTGAGAAAAAATTCTTACCGTTAATCAGTGCAATTATTTGCTATTTTTGTTCTCGTGTCTCTATTTTTTCGCAATTTTAATGAAGCATAATATTTTATAATTTCTCCCTTTTTTGAGGGTGATAGAGGAAAATAATTTGTTTTTCATTCCTGGATACAGACCACTGAAATCCTTCATTAGCTGAAAAAAGAATAAGTAACTTTTGTCATTTATATTTCATTGCGTACGTTTTATAGAAAAACCACAAAGATTATGTAAAAAATAAGGCTGCGGACTGCGGTATATGCTTACCAAGGTATAGTTATTTCTATCAAGGTTTAATAATAAGAACTAATATTTGAGAAAAAATTCTTACCGTCAATCAGTGCAATTATATTTGCTATTTTTGTTCTCGTGTCTCTATTTTTTCGCAATTTTGATGAAGCATAATATTTTATAATTTCTCCCATTTTTGAGGATGATAGAGGAAAATAATTTGTTTTCCATTCCTAGATACAGACGACTGAAATCGTTCAGTAGCTGAAAAAAGAATAAGTAACTTTTGTCATTTATATGTCATTGCGTACGTTTTTATAGAAAAACCACAAAGATTATGTAAAAAATAAGGCTGCGGACTGCGGTATATGCTTACCAAGGTATAGTTATTTCTATCAAGGTTTAATAATAAGAACTAATATTTGAGAAAAAATTCTTACCGTCAATCAGTGCAATTATATTTGCTATTTTTGTTCTCGTGTCTCTATTTTTTCGCAATTTTGATGAAGCATAATATTTTATAATTTCTCCCTTTTTTGAGGGTGATAGAGGAAAATAATTTGTTTTCCATTCCTAGATACAGACGACTGAAATCGTTCATTATCTGAAAAAAGAATAAGTAACTTTTGTCATTTATATGTCATTGCGTACGTTTTTATAAAAAAACTACAAAGATTATGTAAAAAATAAGGCTGCGGACTGCGGTATATGCTTACCAAGGTATAGCCTTGTGATTGTTGCAAGGCTGGGAAATCCTTGAAGTAATCCACTATATCACTTTTTCCACATTGGATGCGGTTTATGCAGTTTCTGCCCACTTTTCTTCAACAGATTTCCATGGTTTCCAGATTTCCATGATATTTCATTTTTCAGCCAGACTAATGTTTCTTTAGACAATACCTGTAATACACACGTAAACCACATAAATGTGTATGGTGGGATGAGTTAACAAGAGGAAGCGCATCAAGGGCAGAATGAGATGACAGCAGTCGAGCTGTCAAACGTCAAAGTGAATGAAATGAAATTAAAAATTAAAATTGAAATGAAAAAAAAAATGAAAAAAAATGATATTAAATGTGGTACAATATTGTTATTACATTTGACCATGTAAATCTACTGTTTGCGAGAAATTTTAAGTTTTATTTTAAACATTGTAAATTGTGTAGGAACAGGCAACAGCGTCGCTTAACCACTGCTAAGGTTAAAATCGCTTGCACGCCGCGCTGCCGTCACTACATACGTTTAGTTCGTGCAGGGGCGATACGCGCGCACGCGAATTTTGTTGCTAACTGGTTAATCAACGCTGTTGCCCATAGTACCTACCTATCCGACAAATATTTTACAACAGTGTATTGAGGTGTTTACAATTTGTGGCGTTTATGATTAATGTGACAAACATTGGTCAAATCATGAAAAAAATATTTTTTTTATTTTTTTTACAAGGTAGGTAAGTAAATACCTACACGTTTACATTTGACCATTTACATTGATTGATTACATTTGATCTTGTAAATACCATAGTTTGCGAGAATTTTAAGTTCTATCCTCGTAAGTCCTGTGTTTTTGAAATGTGTAGTTCCAACGACCTGATGTACTGTATGAAGTACAAACTAAAATTAGTGCTTCAGACCGAGACAGAAAAGTTTCATTTTCAGCGAATTTAGATGTGGAACCTGGTTGTTTATGTTTTTTGGTATGTTTGATATGCTCCAGATTATATTTGGAAGCAAAAAGTAAAAATATTTTGTACTAAATTTAGTATGTTAGGTTTTGATAGTTTTTGAATACGAAAACAACAAAATTCATTTTACATTTTTATTTTTAAAAGTTATTATTATTATCAACAAAATCATATCTTCTATCAAAAATAAATAATAATTAACTAATTTTCATAAAAATACTTGTAAAAAAACAGTACTATTAACAATTTAGCCTTAATTCTTAAGCTCACTTACACACATCGGTGTAAGACTAAAAGAGAGAAAATTAAAATATAAAAGTATGTACGGTTAGTTAACAAAGTTAACAGTCCCACTGTCGATTAATAAACTTAATTTAAGTAGATATCCTGATTTCAATTTCTTGAACATTTTTGTCTTCATCTGAGTAAATGATGATGATTTATTCAGGTATGAACACCTTTTCACCACCAAAATCATCGTGAATGAAATTGTTTAAAAGTTTTGCAATATGCTCATCATCAAAAGCTGAAATGTAACAAGTATATAAATAAAAGTAAATATCTAACATACCAAATGAAATTGGAAGAAATACTTAACGTACTGTATGCAGTACAAGTTATTTCAATTCAACCAATCATCTAACTTGGGTGATATGGAGTTATCAACTAAATTTTGTTTTATTTGTATTAATTACTATTTAAATTTACTCTTTTAAATTAAAAACAATGAAATAAACATAAGATTACGTTAATATAGCTGGATTTACTTATACTTACCTCGTATCGGCCTGGAAACCGACTGCGTGGATATTTTCAAATAAATGACACTGACAGTGGCAGTTGACAGTACTGGTTTAAGGTGGCAAGGTTGGCCATAGATTACAGAAGTAAATGGCTGTCTCGATATTACCATTCTAGAAAAAACTTCGTCGAAAACGGGAGATTAGAATTTGTACTCTACGTAGTACATTAGGTAGTTACGTCTTGCTATAGATTTCAATTGTTAGGTCTGAAATACTAGCGTCATATTGTACTTTATGAAGTGCGCTAGGACTTACGAGGTAATAAAAAAATCCCATAAAAACTTTCGTTCTTTTTACTTTAATCGGTTATTGTTATATTTTTTTCATGATTTAACCAAAGTTTGTCACATTCACCATTTCATATTAGACGGATAGGTACCTACAAAATTTACAATGTTTAAAATAAAACTTTAAATTTCTCGCAAATGTAGCATTTACAAGGTCAAAAGGAAAAACAACATTGTAGCGCATTTAATTTTGCTTTTTATGACACCCCACACAAGCTTATAAATTACATACTTTCTGTTGTATACGCCATATTCTGAAAGCGGCAACAGCAACTTTTATGACGTCATAACCCGTTATGAACCCCCTCCCCCCCCGTTAAGAACTGTCTCCCGATGCTTTTTTAGTCAGAATACCATGCCTAACAACATACTAAACTATGCCACTAGTTTCATCAAGCGCATTTTTTTTCCCTTGAGGGAAGGCACTATTAACAAAACGGGTGTATGGCACCCATTACACACACAATCTGATCACACCAGACCGCGCCAGACTGACAAAGATTGATTGTGTAACGTTGTTCGCGATCTGTTTCAATCTGGCGCGGTCTAGCGCTATCTGGCGTGATCAGATTGTGCTGGATTGTCAATCTACGTCAATCTGGCTTGGTCTGGCTTAGGGTTGGCACCTTTTTTTCGAGGTATAAGTATTATTTTCAAAACATTTAAACATTATAGTACTTACTTTTGGGATATTTATAAAAATGTAGTACACATTTATTTTTAACTAGCTTCCGCCCGCGACTACATCCGCGTGGGTGGACATTCGAAAAATCATTAAAAAACAATATAGCACAATCTGCTGCGATGCGATATTTTTAACCGACTTCAAAAAAGGAGGAGGTTCTCTGTTCGTATGTATATTTGTTTTTTATGAAGGCTGCATTGATTTGGATGAAATTTTGCAAACAGTTTATAGTCTGGATTAAAACTTATGATATTTTTGATCTCGGTCAAAGGTACCCTAGGCATTTTTATTTCTTTAAACATTTAAATTAATTTGTAGTACTTTTGGGAAATTTATAAAAATATAGCCCATATTTAT
Source organism: Agriphila tristella (assembly GCA_928269145.1). Taxonomy (NCBI): domain Eukaryota; kingdom Metazoa; phylum Arthropoda; class Insecta; order Lepidoptera; family Crambidae; genus Agriphila; species Agriphila tristella. The sequence goes on along the minus strand of OV743433.1, from coordinate 34,377,192 downwards.
TTTAACTAGCTTCCGCCCGTGACTACATCCGGATGGACATTTGAAAAATACCCAAAAAAAAACATACAGACGAACATAAAAACAACCTCCTCTTTTTTTGAAGTCGGTTAAAACATCGGATCGCAGTAGATTGTGCTAGATTGTCAGTCTACCATGGTAGATTGACAATCTACCACAATATGCTTGCATTGGATCGCAGTAGATCTTGGTAGATTGTCAATCTACCATGGTAGACTGACAATCTAGCACAATCTACTGCGATCCGATGTTTTTAACCGACTTCAAAAAAAGAGGAGGTTCTCTGTTCATCTGCATATTTGTTTTTTATGAAAGCTGAACTGATTTGGATGAAATTTGGCAAACAGTTTATAGTCTGGATTAAAACTTATATTTTTCATCTCGATCAAAGGTACCCTAGGCATTTTAATTATTTTAAACATTGAAACTAATTTGTAGTACATTTGGGAAATTTATAAAAAATAAAACCCATATTTATTTTAACTTTCTTTCCGGCCGTGACTACATGCGCGTGGGCATTTGAAGAATCCCTTAAAAAATATACAGATGAAAAGAGAACCTCCTCCTTTTTTAAGTCGGTTAAAAATATTGGATTGCAGTAAAAGATGATAAAATGAAACTGATATGGATGAAATTTGGCACTCAGTTCATAGCTTGGTAATATCGTATTAAAATTTATAAAAAATCGTATTAAAATTTATAATACGATATTACCAAGCTATGAACTGAGTGCCAAATTTCATCCAAATCAGTTCAGCTTCAGAAGGCTGAACTGATTTTGATGAAATTTGACACACCTGTGCGTGTAAAATTAAATATCGATATTCATCTAACCCTAACTAATCAAGGCATAAAATGGGTGCTAGACAACAGATTTTACTAGGTACTTACTTACTTTTCGAAATAGATAGGTACTTATTATACGCAGACCGTCACAGAAATTAAAATTCATCATTTCAATTACGTCCGGGAATCGAACCCAGGATCTCTTGCGCGGTAGACTGGCATGTTGAATACTGCACCACTCAGGTCATCGATCGATATCACGCGAAAATTAATGCAAAAAGTTGGCAACCCTGCCAAAGCCCACCGTGGATCGTGGTAGATTGTCAATCTACCAAGATCTACTGCGATCCAGATCTCGCTGGATTGACCGTGTAACGTCGCAAACCAACCGCATCAAATTCCATCAATCTGCGGTTTTGATCAGATCACACCAGATTGACGTGTGTAATGGCCGCCTAACAAGACACTCAACGAAGCCGAAGTCCACGCATTCCGCCCATCATCAGGTTAATTTTTGTCTTTTAAACTATACCTGGGAAACCAATAGCTACGAATTTATTGAAGGTCAGTCAAATTTTTTTTTTCAAAATATGAAATCTTATTTTATTCGTTATTTCCTAATGTTTGTCTACAGAAACATTTATCAAAATATTATGTATTTCGTAACAAACAATGGCTTCAAAATATTATCACTCAATGTATTTCATGAGCACGCACATAAACGTTGCTTTTCAACTCGGCCGCACGCAGCTCTGTAGCATTCACTCGCAGGCGCGGTCTTTTATAAAGTTACCTTGCGTGGTAATGCTTTTTAACACCAAACATTAAAATCGTTTCCCTGCAATAATTTTAAACAGAAATGGTTCTGATGATGGGCAGAATACGTAGACCTCGGCTTCGTTAAGTGTCTTGCTACACCCGGTATACTTAACTGGTACCTTCGCGGTGCGAGCCCGACTCGAATTTGACTAGTAATTATTATTTGCTCACCACTTCCCAGATATTCTGCTTCGGCTGCAGGCATCTGTGATAGTTGGCGTGGATCAGATGACTTCGAGGTTGTGAATATTTTTTCATTATCACCGATCCGATGTCCCGTACAATCACAGTACTTGTTGTATGGTCTGTGCGTACAATACAGTGTTTAAGTTTTTTGAGTCGTTTAGCTCAGCGTTCTTAATTTCAAGGTTCTAGAATAATAATTTAAAGGTTTATTATTAAGTACACAGCAGAGTTCCAAGAGAAAACACAAAGAAAACGTTTTTATGTTTACATTTTCATATTTTACCTAAATACAAGATGTATAAAAACAAGTACGTACTTACATTGACACCGGTCGCTTTAAGATGTTCTGGCCAATTTTTATAGTATTCTATTTTTGGAATATTTTTTTTTATTCTTCATCGTTTTACAGAATGGCAGTTTCAATTTAGTTAAATAAGGTTGACTGAAAAATGCAAACACAAACTTGTTATGTAGGTAACCATACAACAAGTACTTACGTGTAGATACAGTCGAGTTCATTAATATGTTGGCACGTTTGGCAGGATATTGACTTTTATTACAAAGGCATAAAGGTTGACGAACTGTCAAAAGTGCCAACATATTAATGGACTCGACCGTACCTACCTACTTGTTATTGCCTAAGTACATGTTCAAATTTTCTAGTTGTCTACGTGTTCTAAGATGTTCATGATCTAATGTTTTATACTTTAATTAGGTATTACATAATGGAGTGGTGGAATCTTGTACAGCATTCTTTGGTTGAATGCTCTAAGGTATGAATGCTCTAATAAACAAGCTAGAGCTCAAATGTAAAAAAAAAATAGATTTAAAAGATCGACAGAAAAGAAAATATTTTCTCCTCCCCCGGTTTTCAATAAAAAAAAATTCTGTCTCTTCATTATAGTTTACGACTTTAGCCAACAAGCAATGGATAAGGTTTTAAACTTGTTTGTCATTAGTATTATGCAGATTTTTCAATAAAACAAATGCTTTGTCATACACGTTTAAAAACCTACGAGAAAACCAATGATAATAATAATAAGTCTATGGAGAAAACTCTAAATAATACTTACACGTGAAATGTTGTATTTCTACAATTGTTGGTGCACTGCACAGATAAAAAGCACAAGACGGCATTTTGAAAAAGTTCTCGAGTGGTTTTTCGAAATAACTGTATTCACGATACTCACTCTTAAACAAGTTTTGTACCTATAAAACTAGAAAACAAAAGCGTCTCAAAACGCTGCAATGAGTGCTGGGCTCTGCTGTCACAAAATGGCCGCCCGCCCGCGCCGGCCGGCCGCTCTCTGCTTGCTTCAGTGTTGCCAGATGAGCAAAATGAAAATGCGGTAGCTGTGCTTAAAAACACGCGGATTTTCAACAAAAAGTGGAATTTCTTGTTATAAAATTTACATCGATTTTTCTCTCGATTCGTGTGCTTATTAATTGTTTTTCACACAAAGACAAGTATCAACTTATCTCAAGAAAAAATCAAATTAAGTCAAGTGCAGGACAGAAAATAATTTAACTAAATCTTATTAGATGATTCGATACTTTTTATAATCTTATTACGCGCGGCTGCCTGTCATGTCCTATCTGTAACTTATCTTCGATCGATTCTTGTAATCCAAAATAAATACAGCGATCGGCTAATATAATGCAAAATTGTAAGGTTAGAAAGTAGCCGGTGCATCTTACAGACTAATTTTGTTTCGCTTATATTTTTACACAACTAAAGTGGTTGCCCACTTAGTTCTAAAAAAAGAGCAAACACAAACATGGTTAATAAACTTATGAAGTAGCTAATGAATGACCACCAAACAACATAACTTTAATTGTGATGGCAACCCCAAATTTGCGTAAAATGCGCAGTAGGTACGACGTTCTTTAGGTAATAAGTAAGCAAGTTCATTATAAATAGCCGCGATATTTATAATGTTGCTGGTTAGTTATTTTAAGTATAAGGCTTGCAGTATAATGTATGCCACTACAGTTAAGTATAGCGGCTCTGTTTTTTTCCGGTGCCAGAATATCTTTTTAACTAATGCGACTATTGAAAGTGTTTCGGGACATCTATATTCAAGGTAGGTATATAACTACATATCTACTAAGAATGTTATAAACCAATATGGCGGCTAACTTTTTGTCTGTGTGCCGATTTTGATGAAACTTGGTTTTTGTTACTATTTTGACAAGGAAACAGCAACGCAATAATAAAATTATAAAAAATCCAAGATGGCGACCAACTTTTTTGTTTTTCGGCCGATTTCCATGAAACTTCGTTAATGGTGTTATTTTAACAAGGCAATAACAACGCAATGTTAAAAATATAAAAAATCCAAGATGGCGGCCAACTTTCTTGTTTGTGGGCCGATTTCGATGAAACTCGATTTTTATACTATTTGACAAGAAAACAGCAACGCAATGTTAAAAATATAAAAATATCCAAGATAGCGGCCAAGTTGGTGGTTTTTGAGCCGATTTCGATGAAATTCCGTTCATAGTACTATTTTGACAAGGAAATAATAACGCAATGTTCAAAATATTGAAAAATCCAAGATGGCGGCCAATTTTCTTGCTTGTGGGCCGATTTCCATGAAACACGGTTTTCGGAACTATTTTAGCGAGAAAACAGCAACGCAATGTTAAAAATATTGAAAAATCCGTAATGGCGGTCAACTTTTTGTTTGTGGGCCGATTTTGATGAAACTCGCTTTTTGGTACTATTTCGACAAGAAAACAGCAACTCAATGTTGAAAATATTGAAAAATCCATTATGGCAGCCTACTTTTTTGTTTGTAAGCCGATTTCGATGAAACTTGGTTTTTGGCACAATTATGACAAGAAAACAGCAACGCAATGTCACAAATATAAAAATTCAAGATTGCGGCCAACTTTTTTGTTTTTGGGCCGATTTCGATGAAACTCGGTTTATGATACAATTTTGACAAGAAAACAGCAACGCAATGTTAGATATATAAAAATATCCAAAATTGCGGCCAACTTGTTGGTTTTTGAGCTGATTTCGATGAAATTCCGTTCATAGTACTATATTGACAAGGAAATAACAACGCAATGTTAAAAATAAAAAAAAATCCAAGATGGCGGCCAACTTTTTTGTCTTACGGCCGATTTAGATGAAACTTGGTTTATGGTGTTATTTTAACAAATCAATAACAACGCAATGTTAAAAATATAAAAAATCCAAGATGGCATCCAACTTTTTTGTTTCTGGGCCGATTTCGATGAAACTTGGTTTACTATCCCCGTCAATTGGTAATGCGCTGGAACCTTGTCAAATTAAAATACACATCAACGTCATCCGCAACAAAAAATGACAAAAAACAGTTAATTTCTAATGGGTAATATTAATTATTGAATTCCTATTTTCAATAAGAAAGGGTCTAGGTATATAAAAAAAATAAGATTGTTTTTCGTTTTTGAGGTTAAAATCATGGCCGCCAGGCGCATTACCAATTGACGGGGATAGTATAGTGTTATTTTAACAAGGCAATATTAACGCAATGTTAAAAACTTAAAAAATCCAAGATGGCGGCCAAATTTTTGGTTTTTGAGCCGATTTCGATGAAACTCCGTTCATAGTTCTATTTTGACAAGGATATAATAACGCAATGTTCAAAATATTGGAAAATCCAAGATGGCGGCCAATTTTCTTGTTTGTGTGCCGATTACTATGAAACACGGTTTTTGGAACTAATTTAACGAGAAAACAGCAACGCAATGTTGAAAATATTGAAAAATCCATAATGGCAGTAAACTTTTTTGTTTGTAGGCCGATTTCGATGAAACCCGGTTTTTAATGTTATTTTAACAAGGCAATAACAACGCAATGTTAAAAATATAAAAAATCCAAGATGGCGGCCAACTTTTTGGTTTTTGAGCCGATTGCGATGAAACTCCGTTCATAGTTCTATTTTGACAAGGATATAATAACGCAATGTTCAAAATATTGGAAAATCCAAGATGGCGGCCAATTTTCTTGTTTGTGGGCCGATTACTATGAAACACGGTTTTTGGAACTAATTTAACGAGAAAACAGCAATGCAATGTTGAAAATATTGAAAAATCCATAATGGCAGTCAACTTTTTTGTTTGTAGGCCGATTTCGGTGAAACCCGGTTTTTAATGTTATTTTACAAGGCAATAACAACGCAATGTTAAAAATATAAAAATCCAAGATGGCGGCCAACTTTTTGGTTTTTGAGCCGATTGCGATGAAACTCCGTTCATAGTTCTATTTTGACAAGGATATAATAACGCAATGTTCAAAATATTGGAAAATCCAAGATGGCGGCCAATTTTCTTGTTTGTGGGCCGATTACTATGAAACACGGTTTTTGGAACTAATTTAACGAGAAAACAGCAACGCAATGTTGAAAATATTGAAAAATCCATAATGGCAGTCAACTTTTTTGTTTGTAGGCCGATTTCGATGAAACCCGATTTTTAATGTTATTTTAACAAGGCAATAACAACGCAATGTTAAAAATATAAAAAATCCAAGATGGCGGCCAACTTTTTGGTTTTTGAGCCGATTGCGATGAAACTCCGTTCATAGTTCTATTTTGACAAGGATATAATAACGCAATGTTCAAAATATTGGAAAATCCAAGATGGCGGCCAATTTTCTTGTTTGTGTGCCGATTACTATGAAACACGGTTTTTGGAACTAATTTAACGCGAAAACAGCAACGCAATGTTGAAAATATTGAAAAATCCATAATGGCAGTCAACTTTTTTGTTTGTAGGCCGATTTCGATGAAACTCGGTTTTTGGTGTTATTTTAATAAGGCAATAATAACGCAATGTTAAAAATATAAAAAATCTAAGATGGCGGCCAACTTTTTGGTTTTTGAGCCGATTTCGATGAAACTCCGTTCATTCTTCTATTTTGACAAGGATATAATAACGAAATGTTCAAAATATTGGAAAATCCAAGACGGCGGCCAATTTTCTTGTTTATGGGCCGATTACCATAAAACACGGTTTTTGGAACTAATTTAACGAGAAAACAGCATTGCAATGTTGAAAATATTGAAAAATCCATAATGGCAGTCAACTTTTTGTTTGTAGGTCGATTTCGATGAAACTCTATTTTTGGCGCTATTGTGACAAGAAAACAGCAACGCAATCTTTAAAATATAAAAATCCAAGATGGCGGCCACCTTTTTTGTTTTTCGGCCGTTTTCGATGAAACTTGGTTTATGGTGTTATTTTAACAAGGCAATAACACCGCAATGTTTAAAATATGAAAAATCCAAGATGGCGGCCAACTTTTTGGTTTTTGAGCCGATTGCGATGAAACTCCGTTCATAGTTCTATTTTGACAAGGATATAATAACGCAATGTTCAAAATATTGGAAAATCCAAGATGGCGGCCAATTTTCTTGTTTGTAGGCCGTTTTCGATGAAACTTGGTTTATGGTGTTATTTTAACAAGGCAATAACACCGCAATGTTTAAAATATGAAAAATCCAAGATGGCGGCCAACTTTTTGGTTTTTGAGCCGATTTCGATGAAACTAAGTTCATAGTTCTATTTTGACAAGGATATAATAACGCAATGTTCAAAATATTGGAAAATCCAAGATGGCGGCCAATTTTCTTGTTTGTGGGCCGATTACTATGAAACACGGTTTTTGGAACTAATTTAATGAGAAAACAGCAACGCAATGTTGAAAATATTGAAAAATCCATAATGGCAGTCAACTTTTTTGTTTGTAGGCCGATTTCGATGAAACCCGGTTTTTGGTGTTATTTTAAAAAGGCAATAACAACGCAATGTTAAAAATATAAAAAATCCAAGATGGCGGCCAACTTTTTGGTTTTTGAGCCGATTGCGATGAAACTCCGTTCATAGTTCTATTTTGACAAGGATATAATAACGCAATGTTCAAAATATTGGAAAATCCAAGATGGCGGCCAATTTTCTTGTTTGTGTGCCGATTACTATGAAACACGGTTTTTGGAACTAATTTAACGCGAAAACAGCAACGCAATGTTGAAAATATTGAAAAATCCATAATGGCAGTCAACTTTTTTGTTTGTAGGCCGATTTCGATGAAACTCGGTTTTTGGTGTTATTTTAATAAGGCAATAACAACGCAATGTTAAAAATATAAAAAATCTAAGATGGCGGCCAACTTTTTGGTTTTTGAGCCGATTTCGATGAAACTCCGTTCATTCTTCTATTTTGACAAGGATATAATAACGAAATGTTCAAAATATTGGAAAATCCAAGACGGCGGCCAATTTTCTTGTTTATGGGCCGATTACCATAAAACACGGTTTTTGGAACTAATTTAACGAGAAAACAGCATTGCAATGTTGAAAATATTGAAAAATCCATAATGGCAGTCAACTTTTTGTTTGTAGGTCGATTTCGATGAAACTCTATTTTTGGCGCTATTGTGACAAGAAAACAGCAACGCAATCTTTAAAATATAAAAATCCAAGATGGCGGCCACCTTTTTTGTTTTTCGGCCGTTTTCGATGAAACTTGGTTTATGGTGTTATTTTAACAAGGCAATAACACCGCAATGTTTAAAATATGAAAAATCCAAGATGGCGGCCAACTTTTTGGTTTTTGAGCCGATTGCGATGAAACTCCGTTCATAGTTCTATTTTGACAAGGATATAATAACGCAATGTTCAAAATATTGGAAAATCCAAGATGGCGGCCAATTTTCTTGTTTGTGTGCCGATTACTATGAAACACGGTTTTTGGAACTAATTTAACGCGAAAACAGCAACGCAATGTTGAAAATATTGAAAAATCCATAATGGCAGTCAACTTTTTTGTTTGTAGGCCGATTTCGATGAAACTCGGTTTTTGGTGTTATTTTAATAAGGCAATAATAACGCAATGTTAAAAATATAAAAAATCTAAGATGGCGGCCAACTTTTTCGTTTTTGAGCTGATTTCGATGAAACTCCGTTCATTCTTCTATTTTGACAAGGATATAATAACGAAATGTTCAAAATATTGGAAAATCCAAGACGGCGGCCAATTTTCTTGTTTATGGGCCGATTACCATAAAACACGGTTTTTGGAACTAATTTAACGAGAAAACAGCATTGCAATGTTGAAAATATTGGAAAATCCATAATGGCAGTCAACTTTTTGTTTGTAGGTCGATTTTGATGAAACTCTATTTTTGGCGCTATTGTGACAAGAAAACAGCAACGCAATCTTAAAAATATAAAAATCCAAGATGGCGGCCACCTTTTTTGTTTTTCGGCCGTTTTCGATGAAACTTGGTTTATGGTGTTATTTTAACAAGGCAATAACACCGCAATGTTTAAAATATGAAAAATCCAAGATGGCGGCCAACTTTTTCGTTTTTGAGCCGATTTCGATGAAACTAAGTTCATAGTTCTATTTTGACAAGGATATAATAACGCAATGTTCAAAATATTGGAAAATCCAAGATGGCGGCCAATTTTCTTGTTTGTGTGCCGATTACTATGAAACACGGTTTTTGGAACTAATTTAACGCGAAAACAGCAACGCAATGTTGAAAATATTGAAAAATCCATAATGGCAGTCAACTTTTTTGTTTGTAGGCCGATTTCGATGAAACTCGGTTTTTGGTGTTATTTTAATAAGGCAATAATAACGCAATGTTAAAAATATAAAAAATCTAAGATGGCGGCCAACTTTTTGGTTTTTGAGCCGATTTCGATGAAACTCCGTTCATTCTTCTATTTTGACAAGGATATAATAACGAAATGTTCAAAATATTGGAAAATCCAAGACGGCGGCCAATTTTCTTGTTTATGGGCCGATTACCATAAAACACGGTTTTTGGAACTAATTTAACGAGAAAACAGCATTGCAATGTTGAAAATATTGAAAAATCCATAATGGCAGTCAACTTTTTGTTTGTAGGTCGATTTCGATGAAACTCTATTTTTGGCGCTATTGTGACAAGAAAACAGCAACGCAATCTTTAAAATATAAAAATCCAAGATGGCGGCCACCTTTTTTGTTTTTCGGCCGTTTTCGATGAAACTTGGTTTATGGTGTTATTTTAACAAGGCAATAACACCGCAATGTTTAAAATATGAAAAATCCAAGATGGCGGCCAACTTTTTGGTTTTTGAGCCGATTGCGATGAAACTCCGTTCATAGTTCTATTTTGACAAGGATATAATAACGCAATGTTCAAAATATTGGAAAATCCAAGATGGCGGCCAATTTTCTTGTTTGTAGGCCGATTACTATGAAACACGGTTTTTGGAACTAATTTAACGCGAAAACAGCAACGCAATGTTGAAAATATTGAAAAATCCATAATGGCAGTCAACTTTTTTGTTTGTAGGCCGATTTCGATGAAACTCGGTTTTTGGTGTTATTTTAATAACGCAATAATAACGCAATGTTAAAAATACAAAAAAATCCAAGATGGCGGCCAACTTTTTTGTTTCTGGGCTGATTTCGATAAAACTTGGTTTATGGTGTTATTTTAACAAGGCAATATTAACGCAATGTTAATAACTTAAAAAATCCAAGATGGCGGCCAACTTTTTTGTTTCTGGGCTGATTTCGATGAAACTTGGTTTATGGTGTTACTTTAACAAGGCAATAACAACGCAATGTTAAAAATATAAAAAGAATTAAGATGGCGACCAACTTTTTTGTCTATCGGCCGATTTAGATATAACTTGGTTTATGGTGTTATTTTAACAAGGCAATAACAACGCAATGTTAAAAATATAAAAAATCCAAGATTGTGGCCAACTTTTTTGTTTCTGGGCCGATTTCGATGAAACTTGGTTTATGGTGTTATTTTAACAAGGCAATAACAACGCAATGTTAAAAATATAAAAAAATCCAAGATGGCAGCCAACTTTTTTGTTTCTGGGCCGATTTCGATGAAACTTGGTTTATGGTGTTATTTTAACAAGGCAATAACAACGCAATGTTAAAAATATAAAAAAATCCAAGATTGTGGCCAACTTTTTTGTTTCTGGGCCGATTTCGATGAAACTTGGTTTATGGTGTTATTTTAACAAGGCAATATTAACGCAATGTTAAAAATATAAAAAAATCCAAGATGGCGGCCAACTTTTTTGTTTCTGGGCCGATTTCGACGAAACTTGGTTTTAGGTACTATTTTACAAGTAAATAGCAATGCAATGTTTAAAATATTAAAACACCTAAGATGACAGCCAAATTCTTTATTTGTTTTTTTTAACCAAACAACACGAAAACGAACCCTTTTTTCCCAAGCTGTTTTTTTGTATAATTGTATCAAAAATCGAGTTTCATCAAAATCGGCCCAAAAGCAAACTGTGGGCTGCCATCTATTTTTTATATTTTTATTATTGCGTTACTGTTTTCTGTAAAAATAGTACCAAAAGACGGAGTTTCATCGAAATCGGCTCACAAACAAAAAAGTTAACAGCCATATTGGACTTTGCAATATTTTCAACATTGCGTTGCTGTTTTCTCGTTTAAATAATTCCGAAAACCAAGTTTCATGTAAATCGGCCCAAAAACAAAAAAAGTTGGCCGCCATCTTGGATATTTTTATTATTTTTAACATTGCCTTGTTATTTCCTTGTTAAAATAATACCAAAAACCAAGTTTAATGAAATCGGCCGAAAAACAAAAATCGGTTTAATATCATTAAACCGCATACGTTAATGTAAAGAGTGTGCCACAGTAATTTAATGATGCGGCTGACGTCATAAAGATTCTACGTACCGAAAACAGTCAGTAAGTAAAACGGAGTTCGTAAAATGAGCCAGGATACGTAAAAACTGATGATGTAGACGGAGACTTTATTAATTATCCCGTGTACGTAAAATGTATCGGCATACCTCCGACCCTGCTCGTACATTATGTACGTAACCGGGACCATTACTTAATGTGACAGGGACAGTACAATGATTTGGCAACCAGTTACTGTTATAAAGAGCCTGGATACTGAAATAATGCAGCTGTATAACTATTCGTACGTATAGCGCATACATATTTCATGTTACGGGTAAAGTAAATTACGTATGCTGCTCCGTGCAGAATCATTAAGCCGCATACGCAACTGTAAAGAGTGCGCAACAGTAATTTAATGATGCGGCTGACGTCATAAAGATTCTACGTACCAAACACAGTCGGTAAGTAAACGGAGTTCGTAAAATGAGCCAGGATACGTAAAAACTGATGATGTAGACGGAGACATTATTAATTATCCCGTGTACGTAAAATGTATCGGCATACCTCCGACCCTGCTCGTACATTATGTACGTAACCGGGACCATTACTTAATGTGACAGGGACAGTAGAATGATTTGGCAACCAGTTACTGTTATAAAGAGCCTGGATACTGAAATAATGCAGCTGTATAACTATTCGTACGTATAGCGCATACATATTTCATGTTACGGGTAAAGTAAATTACGTATGCTGCTCCGTGCAGAATCATTAAGCCGCATACGTAACTGTAAAGAGTGCGCAACAGTAATTTCATGATGCGGCTGACGTCATAAAGATTCTATGTACCGAACACTGCCAGTAAGTAAACGGAGTTCGTAAAATGAGCCAGGATACGTAAAAACTGATGATGTAGACGGAGACATTATTAATTATCCCGTGTACGTAAAATGTATCGGCATACCTCCGACCCTGCTCGTACATTATGTACGTAACCGGGACCATTACTTAATGTGACAGGGACAGTAGAATGATTTGGCAACCAGTTACTGTTATAAAGAGCCTGGATACTGAAATAATGCAGCTGTATAAATATTCGTACGTATAGCGCATACATATTTCATGTTACGGGTAAAGTAAATTACGTATGCTGCTCCGTGCAGAATCATTAAGCCGCATACGTAACTGTAAAGAGTGCGTAACAGTAATTTAATGATGCGGCTGACGTCATAAAGATTCTACGTACCAAACACAGTCGGTAAGTAAACGGAGTTCGTAAAATGAGCCAGGATACGTAAAAAGTGATGATGTAGACGGAGACATTATTAATTATCCCGTGTACGTAAAATGTATCGGCATACCTCCGACCCTGCTCGTACATTATGTAGATAACCGGGACCATTACTTAATGTGACAGGGACAGTACAATGATTTGGCAACCAGTTACTGTTATAAAGAGCCTGGATACTGAAATAATGCAGCTGTATAACTATTCGTACGTATAGCGCATACATATTTCATGTTACGGGTAAAGTAAATTACGTATGCTGCTCCGTGCAGAATCATTAAGCCGCATACGTAACTGTAAAGAGTGCGCAACAGTAATTTAATGATGCGGCTGACGTCATAAAGATTCTACGTACCAAACACAGTCGGTAAGTAAACGGAGTTCGTAAAATGAGCCAGGATACGTAAAAACTGATGATGTAGACGGAGACATTATTAATTATCCCGTGTACGTGAAATGTATTGGCATATCTCCGACCCTGCTTGTACATTATGTACGTAACCGGGACCATTACTTAATGAGACAGAGTCAGTACAATGATTTGGCAACCAGTTACTAATAAAAAGAGCCTGGATACTGAAATAATGCGACTGTATAACTTCGTACGTATAGCGCATACATATTTCATGTTACGGGTAAAGTAAATTACGTATGCTGCTCCGTGCAGAATAATTAAGCCGCATACGTAACTGTAAAGAGTGCGCCACAGTAATTTCATGATGCGGCTGACGTCATAAAGATTCTATGTACCGAACACTGCCAGTAAGTAAACGGAGTTCGTAAAATGAGCCAGGATACGTAAATGTTTATGTAGGCGGAGACATTATTAATTATCCCGTGTACGTAAAATGTATCGGCATATCTCCGACCCTGCTCGTACATTATGTACGTAACCCGGACCATTACTTAATGAGACGGAGTCAGTACAATGATTTGGCAACCAGTTACTGTTGTAAAGAGCCTGGATACTGAAATAATGCGGCTGTATAACTTCGTACGTATAGCGCATATATATTTCCTGTTGCGGGTTAAGTAAATTACGTATGCTGCTCCGTTAATACATATGCGGCATCATTAAACCGCATACGTAAACGTTAACAGTGCGGGCACAGTAATTTCATGATGCGGCTTACGTATTAAGGATTCGGCCTCATTACAAGTAACTCGTTTACATTGTCTTTACAGGGCATTATGCCGCATACTTACTGGACATGGTGTCGGCTCATTATAAGTATGGCTCTTATTTATTTCATGTGAAAAGCACATTATACGTATCTGGCTGCCAGTGCATTACAAATTTGCCAATTTTAAGTAGCCCGTTTTTCTCAGTGTGATCGCGTCCCTTTATTGGTAAAACCGATTATCTACCGAAAACTAAACTTGTGGCAATGATGATTTAAAAGTTTGACAGAAAAAATATGTAACTAAATTACATATATTTTACCTGCAATCATGTAATTATAATGAAAACATTTATAAAGTTTGTTTGTAAATCATAAAAATAGAAGTACTTCAGTGATAATGCTTGAAAAAATGCCAAAAACTATCTTCAGGGAGGTCATTTAGTTGGTTTTTCCTGAATAACGACATAAGCATATATATCATTAATTAAATCACTTGGAGTTTATCTTATAGCTTCACCGTAACCTTTCGAAGAAAGTAATAAGGTACCAAAAACAACTGTAAAAATAACACTCTGAAATATGCTTTAATTGAAATTTAAAAAAAATATAATTGGTTTTGCTTGAGTTAAATTAAAAATTGTGGTAGACTATCTGCAAAATGTTCATACAACGAACTACAGCAAGCCTGGTCATTGTTATTTTTATACTTACAAAATACAAAAAAATCATTACTTACATGAAAGTAAAAACTGAATAAAGTAGGAAAACAATAAGAATAATATATTAGGAAATAATCAACTTCATTAGTAACGTTTTATTTTTAAATAAGTATACAAAACAATTTGTGAAACCATGTAATTAATTCTAATGATTTTTAATGTTTCAACCGTTTAAATTCACGCTACAAAAAATAACAGTCTTCGAGATGAAATAGTCGGTGTTCCAAATTTAAAGGCACTTCTTTTACCATTTTTCCATAATCTTAAATATTCCCACACAATTTACAAACATATTTGGGAGCCCAAGACTTCTCATTATTATCCAAGAGCATCCCAAAATACTAAAAATATGTATTTTACACCAACTCTGATATAACTTTTCTATGATCGTTAAACACATATTCTTCGTATACATAGCAAAATGATTTGTATTGTTTAAACAACGTCTCCTTGAACTACTCATGACGCAAAAACTTTAGATACTAATTTTAACACAGTAAAATACGCCTGTTATCGATTAATATAGGCGCTTGTATGATAAAAATCAAAAACAAAGTAACTGAAGCTACTCAAAAAATGTTGATGATAGATTTGACAAAAACAAGTCATAAGTGAACATTATCAACCAGAATTCGCGGCAACAGACAAAAAGTTAAATTTTGTAAACTAGTGAATTGGTTTTAGCTGAACATATTTATGTAGAAATATCACCATATACGCTTCGGTGAAAAACAACTATTTAAGCATAGTTGCTTCTACTTGTATTTGAACTTAACTATACGATCTCTGATGTTGTGGAAAAAACAAAAAAAGCTGCTTAATCTTTTTTACTTGAATTAAAATCTGCACAAATGCGAAAGATTATGTTCTGTTAAAAGCAAGTAGAACTACTTACTTTCTTTTTCATGTGTTAGATTCTAACTACTTTCCAATAATTCAGCAATACCAGAACCATTTAAAGTATTTTAATTTTTATTAGTACAATGCTACAGTATGTTCAGAGTGTAAGCAAATTGCAACTAAAATAAGATATGAAACGGAATGTGTTTTTGGTTGCAAAGCTTTCAAAAAATCGTATAGGTATAAGACTTTAGCTGTTATTAAATGCAGATTTACTTAAAAGCTTGTCATTATAATTGTTTTTTTGCGTATCTATCTCGGAAACTATGCATCGTATCGAATAATCGGTTTTACCTGTAGATAGAGCTCAAAAAGTCCATCAGCTTGGTGTAAATAACTCATTTTTTTTAAAAAGTGCAGATAATCGGTTTTACCAATAAAGGGACGATCGGTTCATTAGTTAAGACGTGAAGGCGTAACAAACAAACAAACAATAATAAAATCGTAACGCGGCCAATTGGGTTGGTAAACTTTTCGAAGAGAATTGTTTTATATTTTTTTTGATAGCACAAGTTTGAAGAATAAAGAAAATAATATTATGATTTTTTTATTTCACCTTGTAAATCAAATATATTTTTTATATTATTATCGCGATAAAATATCAAACGTACGGCTGAACACGAAGTTCCCTTGCATTTACTGATAAAAAACTGATTGACATGACAGATTTGACAGAAAGTGACAAAGAGTAATCCAATTATTGTACTCTTTGGTAATCATTAATCACGACGTAATGCTGTTGTTTGTTTTTCAACTTATTTATTGTGATTTTCTAGTGTTTTTCTTGTTCAGTTATGGGAAATGGATCAGCTTGAAGAAATCCATTATCCAGCTTATTACGCCGATGAAGTACCTACACTGCTTTGTTCCGTTTTGTTTGAAATATAGATGTGACCATCCGCAGAACAAATTTTGTACAATTCCCATACCTTTGAAAGAGACGTGGGGTGCAGAGGATTAAACAGGAATTGCCTTCAGAGAGCTTTATACGTTTGTGATGATCACGTAAATATATGTATATCTACAAACTTACAAAAGAGTTATTTTATTTATTTTAGCTGACTGTGACTAACATGACAACTAGTTGGCATTGCCAATGCCAAACTTTTAATTTTTTTTTCATTTGAGCAAAAGCATTACGCATACAACCGTAATAGTGATTTATTGAACTATGTTGTAAATTTTAATTTTAAATTATTATTTAAATTAAAATGACGCATTATAAAAATTCCGCAATTGGTTATTCCTGACTCCAAAGCCAAAAGCTACCAGAAAATATATAATTCACAACAGTTTTGAAAAAGTTTACCAACCCAATTCTGTACATTCAATATTTTTCAAAAAAGTAAATTGCTAAATGTTAAGTATACATGATACTGAACCCAAAACAATAGTTTTTGGAATTTTTGACTGTTTGTTTGTTTGTATGTACGCGCATAACTTTGAAACTACTGCACCGATTAGAACAAAACTTTTTTTGTTATATAGGTAGCTGTTAAACCTGGGCATAGTTTAGGGTATAATTGATTTTGGAAAATGGAACACCTGATGCAGAACCATAATGGTCCAACTAAACTTTAAGGAATATAAAAATAACGCCTTAGCAAAAGTTGTTCATTTTTTGTTGAGGTATAAAAATCAAAGGTCTGGAACACCTGATGCAGAACCATAATGGTCCAGCTAAACTATACAAAATATTAAAATGACACCTTAGCAAAAGTTGATCAGCCTGATGAGCATTTTTTGTTAAGATATAAAAATCGAAGATCTGGAATACCTGATGCAGAACCAATTTTAAATTATTAGCATTAACACGTGATTACGAAGAAAATCGAAGATCATCTGATGTGGAAATCTAATTCTGATGTGTTTGACTCCGCCAAAATTGTGCAATGGAAACCGACTTAAAATGCCACAGAATCTTATAATAGAACTAACGTAGGTACTTATATCGCACTGCAGGATGATATTGTTCTTTCTTTCTTTAAAATAAATTGTGCAATTATTTTAAAGTCAATGCTTTGCAGCGAAATATTATTGAAGCTAAGATTTTGGAGCTCACTGAAAGTGGTGCCGGTGAAACTGTATTTGTTCCGCGTAGGTATACCACTCTTCCCCAACATTTTTCCTTTTCAATTTAAACGTACACAGTTCCCTGTGACCACTTGCTTTGCTATGACAATAAATAAGTCGCAGGGTCAGATGTAAAGCCGCTGGTGTCGATATAAGGACTGGTTGTTTTTAGCATGGCCAACTTTAGTATAGAATCAGGTCTTTTCACATTGGCTTCTGAAGGAAAGGACTCTGAACAAAGTAAATAAAGAAGAATATTAAACTTTGTTTACCTACATGTTTACAATATTAAATATAAAATAAAAATAATTTATTGACTTTTAACAATATACTTATATAACACGCTGCTACGAGTATTTTCTTATGTAACTACATTAGTTCGTATTTATAAGAAGAATACGCCGGAGTCATAAAGTCCACGCGTACGAAGTCGCGGGCATCAGCTAGTTTATAATATTAGTAAGGATTAATTTAGTTAAATAGCGAATTTATACAACACATGGTTGCTTTCTGGAAGAGTAATATAGTTGGGATCCAAAGCTATCGTAGAAACTCTTCATAATATTTTCCCGTTCCCTAATTTCACACTAGTCAAGTAATATTTACAACTATCAGATAACTAACAAACTACAAGAGAATATTAACGCATAAACATAGAAAATCTTTGCTTACCACAAAGCATCCTCATGCAACATGACCCCAATTTTAAAGTCATTCTCAAATTCTTCACGTAAAGCTGATTTGTCTTTTGTGCCGATTTTGATCAATGTCTTCTTCCTCAAGTTTTCAAAGTACATCCTGACAAGTTTAAACTTGTAGCCCAGGAACGTGAGAGAGAAGATCGATAGACCATCTACCACCAGCATGTTGGTGACAATGCACCACCAGTGAAATTCCACCAGGAACCGGAGAATGTTGATAATGACGCCAGAGTTGGATCTCGTGGGAAATAACACTACTTCAGTCCGGATCGGGATACCTAGATGAAAGAGTTATTAGTACCTCCATAGAATGCTTATGATACAAGTTTTCATAAAGCATAGTTAGGTATTACTTTACCTATGGAGCATGTTTGATGTAATTTCAACCATAGGCTATGGCATACATTACAAGAAACATTAAAACAAATCAAAAATAATAAGTATGGTATGGTAAGTTTGAAGATAAAATTTGGAAAAGACGTTAAAATTTTTGTTTTGCATAGCAAATGGTTGGCATTTAAAAATACTTTACCAGAGTCTAAATAAGTTTTGATTCCGTCCAATACCGCCAAGAAGATAGCACCATAGGACACACTAGCGAGCCATATGACGTAGACGATGGCCTTTCTAACACTCGCTTTGTCAATTTCAGGCGAAGAATACACAGCCCGGGTTCCTTCCATCATTTGCTTAAACAAAACACGAACGCGGTCTTTTTGAAAGACCAGAAGTATAAACTTGGTGCATAGACAAGGATGGGCAAATGTGAATTGAATCATTTCACTTTTCTCCTTGAATATTAAATCTGACCTAGTATTGGCCAGCACCTCATTCAATGTGTTCAGGATTATGAAGCCATTAAATATGATGGCCCAAATTCCGTATAGGATCCTGTGGGTTCGGCTGCGTTCGGTTTTTTCGTACCAACATTCCCCGATTCCTAAGTAATAGATGTATTTGCAGAGCAACTTCAGATAGTACTTTTGAGGGTGCGTTTCTTTCAACGACTTTGCTTTTGGGTAGTCCATCGCGATTTAAAAGCCTGATCGAATTGTTAGACCAGCGCTCATAACATGCCTACTCCCATTATGTGTTTTAAAAGTTTGCCGAAGTTTAACCAGTGTTCTGCGTTAAATAAGTTAATAATGTCTACATTGATACATGTAAGTTTGTCTGTCCCTTGTGAATTACTGCAATCTTTATAATTTCCAAGAAATTTAATTTATTTCTATTCTAATTTAGACATAATGTTAGTTAAGTTTTGACTTTCCATCATTCAGCTAAAGAAACATGACAGACAGTAATGTCTCCGCATTTTGGGAAGTTAAAGAAACAGTGATATTCGTTTAACACGTATAGGTAGTCAATCATGATGAGATGGGACGTACCTTCTTCTGTTTTATTTATTTGTTTTTTTTTACTTAGTAGTTTTGTAATAGACCTATGAAAAGCTTTTGGATATTAATTTTCGATTTGATGCCTTAACATGTTTGACACCTAAGCATTAGTCGTCATGCTCCCTTTAATCATATTGCGGTGGTGTCGTGTGAGGCGGGTCGTTATGTTCCCTCAAATATGGTTGAGCGAAGCGATGGCTGGTTCATGCGTCATGCTCGTGAACGGGTGCTGCCATTGGGAATGGGTCTGCTTCTGACTACCTATCTTAACGCATATTGAATAGTATGCTTTTTCTTGTAACAGAAAGAATATATAACTTCAAACTTTGAATTTAACTTGAACCCTGTAAATTGATTTAGACATTTGAAATTTATGAAGTAATGAGCTAATTAAATGATGTTATTTATTTGTTAATATAAGGTCTGGAAACGATATACATACCTATTTGTAAATATCGTTCCATCTGATAAAGCTTACAAGTTTTTTGCGAACATTTTTCTTGTCAGCTAAAAGACGTCTTAATGGGTGGTATGGTAGGGTAAAAGAATTGACGATTTAATAATGCTTATTATGTGAGCTTATAAAGAATATTTCATTTCACTTCACGTAGGTTTTCACGCTGTTAAACCTAGTCAGTATTATCAGTTTCCTGGGCTATCATTTACAAAATTCAAAGGTAACCGTTAGCAAAAAGTCGTTTATAAGCTCGGTAGGATCCGTAGCCGCAAACTAGCTCCATCTAATTGCTGAGAAGTTCAATCAAAAGTCCACTGGGCCCGTAATTGGAGTAGGCCAATTAACTTTTTTTAACTTTAGTCCGTCGGCAATTAATTATTCTGAAGCCAATAACTCGTCCTCAATTAAATTGAACTATCCAATCGCTTCGAAAATTCGCCGGATTAGTGGATACTGAATATTGTAATAGCCCGGATTTCAGTTCTAGTCTGTAATAACATTGAATCTAGCTGAATTCGATTTCGAGAAATTCCTATCTAATAACTAGATGAAAAGGACAGAGCATCGTGCGAAAGCAGGGAGAGAACTGATTTTCTAGCTCAATGTTTTTCACCATCTTTAAATTAATATGACATGTGATTATGATTATTGAATGTTGGCAACATTTTTGTAGTTAAGTACCTACCTACATTTATCTTTTTTTTTCTACATTGAAATGGCCGTCCGTTAATGTTTGTTATCAGCAGTTCTGTCTGTGCTAAATTAAGTTATCTCTATCTAGATTTTTCTAGATAAAAAGTATTTCTAATTGCTTTCTAATACTTTCGACTGAAATTATACCCACCTACTATAATTACTTATTTATATACTTAGGTATACCAAAGCCCACGGTAAATGTTACTGTGAACTTCGAAACTTAGTTAATTCGATCACTCTGTAATTCGTCAGAAACGCCTTGTGAAAGTTACGAGCAATTACTAACCATTACCTAAATTAGAGTTAGTTTTTGTAATTGTAGATTTATAATAACATTAATAACCTACCCTAGCAGAGTACCTACCTACAAATAAACTTACCATCAATTTATTAACCACTGCAACTAGGTACCTATGATGATTATTATTGTATTTATTGGTTGGTATTCAATTTACTTCAATTTAGTTGCTAACAAGCCAAAATACACGTGTTGAAATTATGAATAGGAACTTCGTAGAAACAAGAATATACAGAGCATCTAGTAGTTTTTTTTTTTGTGTTATTCGCTTACTAAGGCGATTCTCACACCACCTCCGCGCGCCGCACCCCGTTGCGGGGCGCGATTCGGCGTTTTCGGTCGGTGTGAAGGACGAGACGGTTTTTTATACTAATAGGTATTACTAATTGATGTACTTAGGGATACCTACAACATAAAATCCAGTCAGTGTGAGAACCGTCTAAAGAGCGTCTTTGGGAAGTAGGTTGAGCTACAAGCTAATAATTAGGTAAGGTAGGTAATCCGTAGGTTACCTAACTTTCATGGAATAAAACACTTTTCAACGGATATATTTTTCAATTAAAATTAGGACAGGAAAAGTGTTTTATTTTTTTATTTTATGTCTAATGAGCGCGTAAGCCTTGAGAAGTGAATAGATAGGTAAAAATCGTTGTAGGTAATTAGTTCGCTGATAAATAGTATCACAATAATTTACAGGTAATTTGTAATTAAATCTGTACACTTGTGGTAAGTTCTTCTTTTTTTAGCAATAACCGATTGAAAATGTGTCAAACTGACCACAATCATCATCATCATCATATCAGCCACACGACACCCACTGCTGGGTATAGGCCTCCCCTAAGGATCTCCACGACGATCGGTCCTGCGCTGCCTGCATCCACTGGCTTTCCGCGACCTCCACCAGATCGTCGGTCCACCTTGTCGGGGGTCTACCCACGGAGCGTCGTCCGGTGCGCGGTCGCCATTCCAGAACCTTTCTGCCCCAACGGCCATCGGTTCTTCTCGCTATGTGTCCCGCCCATTGCCACGTCAGCTGAGCAATCCTTCGAGCGATGTCGGTTACTTTAGTTCTCCTGCGGATCTCCTCGTTTCTGATTTGATCACGTAGAGAAACGCCGAGCATGGCTCTCTCCATTGCACGCTGAGTGACCTTGAGCCTCCTTATGAGACCCATAGTTAGCGGCCAAGTTTCACTGCCGTAAGTCATCACTGGCAACACACACTGTTCATAGACTTTCGTCTTGAGACACTGAGGTAAGTCGGACGCGAAGATTTTTCGAAGCTTCCCGAATGCTGCCCACCCGAGTTGGATTCGACGAGAGATCTCTTTCTCGAAGTTGGACCTACCTAACTGGACTGCCTGTCCTAGGTATACGTAGTGGTCAACAACTTCAAGTGTAGTGTTCCCAACATGAACTGGAGAGGGTACAACATGGGCATTTGACATAATTTTCGTCTTATCCATGTTCATCCTACTACCCACTCTTTGGGAAGCACTACGGAGATCTTCGAGCATTGTGTTCAGGTCTTCCATGGTCTCAGCCATAAGGACTATATCATCGGCAAAACGAAGGTGTGTTAGGTACTCGCCATTAATGTTGATGCCGAGTCCTTTCCAGTCCAAGAGCTTAAAGATGTCCTCCAACGCAGCTGTGAACAGTTTCGGAGAAATAACGTCTTCCTGTCTCACACCACGCTGCAGTTGGATAGGATTTGTGTTCTGGTTCTGTACTCGGATCGTCATGGTGGCATTTTGGTATAAGTACCTCAACACCTCGATATACCTATAGTCCACTTGGCACCTTTGGAGAGACTGCAGCACCGCCCAGGTTTCAATCGAATCAAAGGCTTTCTCATAGTCCACGAACGCCAAGCAAAGTGGCTCATTATACTCCTCAGTCTTCTGTATAACCTGCCGCAGCGTATGGATGTGGTCTATGGTGCTAAAGCCTTTTCGGAACCCGGCTTGTTCGGGAGGTTGGAAGTCGTCGAACTTGCGAGCGAGACGATTCGTAAGGACTCTCGAAAACAACTTATAGACATGACTCAGAAGCGAGATGGGTCTATAGTTCTTTAAGAGGGACTTGTCACCCTTTTTAAAGAACAAGATCACCTCACTTATGTTCCATGTCTTTGGCGTTCTGCCCTGGACGATGACGGAATTAAAGAGCTTCTGGAGGACTTTGAGTATCGGCTTACCGCCCGCTCTCAGAAGTTCTGTAGTGATTCCATCGTCACCCGCCGCCTTGTTGTTTTTCAGCTGTTTGAGAGCCATACTAATCTCGTACAGGCTGACGTCCGGGATATCTTCGGTATAGAGTCGGGTAAGCTTGGCTCTGGGGTCTTTAGCCTTGCTTTCAACAGATGTCTGCGTGGAATATAACTGCCCATAGAAGCTCTCGATCTCCCTCAGGATTTCAGGCTTCGATGAAATGATGCGTCCGTCGTCAGTTTTCAGCTTCGTCATCTGGCTTTGCCCAATAGACAGATCTCTCGCGAACACTTTGGAGCCTTTATTCCGCTCGATGGCCTCTTTAATACGATTCGTATTAAATTGGCGAAGGTCGCTCGACAAAGACTTAGATATCTGTCTATTAAGCTGCCGATAACGATTAGCATCTACTGAACTCTGGAGCCTCATTTCACGTCTCTGATCCATGAGTAGGAGTGTGTGGTCGGAGAGTTTCTTTATCTTGGGACGGCGGGTCTTAAAGAGCTTGGACCCTACCATACGGACAGTATCCACCACCATGTTCTTTAGATTGTCCACATCTATGCTGTTCTCAAGGGCTTCGAAGCGGTTTTGGAGTTCGAGTTGAAAGCTCTCGGGGTTTTGAATATGGGCCGGCAATGGTCGGATTGTTGATTTTATCAGTCGAGATCTTTCCAGCTTTGGGTTGATATTCAATGTGCCACGTACCAATCGGTGATCGCTCCCCGTCTTAACAGCGTTGATCACAGTGACATCATTGAATATTTGCTTTTTCGTCGACATGATAAAATCTATCTCATTTCTGACTTTACCGTCCGGACTCCGGACTGACCCAGGTCCACTTCCGGCTTTCCGGCTTTCTGAAGAAGGAGTTCATCATAAAAAGGTTCTCCTTCTCCATAAAGTCAGCCAGCAGCTGGCCTCTGTCATTCCGTTGCCCAACTCCAAATTGCCCCACTCTCAGCTCATCACCGCATCGTTTCCCCAACTTTGCATTGAAGTCCCCCATCACAACAGTGTAGTGGGTTTTGTAGCTATGCATGGCTTTAGAGATCTCCTCATACATAGCCTCCACTTCGTCATCTTGGTGTGTCGAGGTCGGTGCGTAAACCTCTATAACATTCAGCGAACACCGTTTGGATATTCTGAGTATAAGGTACGCCACCCTGGTCGACACACTTCCGATGGTAATCACGTTGTTGACAAGGGACTTGTGGACTATGAACCCGACACCACCTTGGGACTGTTGGTCGCCCTCCCGGTAGTAAAGCATGTTACCGGAGTTGAGGATTATCGAGTCCTCTCCCGCTCTTCGGACTTCAGATAACCCGATAATGTCCCAGTGTACCTTGCTGATAACTTCTTCCAACTCGGTTAACTTCGCGTCGGTCCTTAGTGTGCGCGTGTTATAGGTTGCCAGGTGCAGTTGTCGTCGTTTTTGGTAGCCGAGCCGCACCCGGGGATTCTTAGCACCCCCTGCCCCGCCGTTACCGTAGCCGCTACCGTAGCTAGGAATAGCGGGGCTGCCGGGGACTGGGGGCCAATTTTTTGATCCATTGTGCATGAGGGGGGGGGGGGGTTTGCCATAATCGCCACGCTTGGCAGGCGGGTTGGCGACCACAATATAATGTAGGTAATGTAAGTTAACCATTATATTGCCAGTTGAATGAATATAGTAAAAGATATAAATAGAAGTACCTAGGTCTAGGTATACCTACTAATTTCTACCCTACACCTATAAAGCAGCGAGAAACACACCTTTCAGTCAGCATTGAATAGGTACATTTCGATGCCTTTCAGAGATACTAGGTAGTTCTCAGTGTGTCGTACTCGTACCTAGTACCTACTGTCGTACAAGTTGCAACGCTACAAATGGCAACTTGTCCCCGCGGAGCTTGGGGCACTTTTGCCAAGCGCGGGGCGCGCGCGGCATATTAATGCGAGCAACTTTTTAACACCGCGACTTGCTCCAAGTTGCTCACCGACGTCTGCGATACCACCGCAGCAAACTTCGCGAGAGTTGTAAATAATGAAAACAAAACTTGGAGACGCACTGTGTGCAAGAAAAGTGGCTTAACTCTCTGGAACTTTGTCGTAGTACTGATTTCTTGGAATTCCCTGTATGACGAGACTGCTGCTACGAATATGTTTTCTAAATAAGGACTCGTTAAGGCGATTAGTGCCCTCACAGTGGCGCCCTCATTAAATTTAATGTATTGCTCGCAAGTAAAGTATACATTTAATGTGTCGAAAATTTAAATGTACATATTGAAGCTAAGGTTCTATAGTTTATTTACAAACAATAATCTCTGTAAAATATAGTTCGTTGTAGTAGTAGTAGGAAAAAAATCAAAAAGTGGCCACTTTTGGGCGCCACTGTGAGAGCACTAATCGTCCTATGTAAGTAAAGAGCAAATAAACAACATGTAGGACGTTAGTACTATTATATTCTGTGATGTAGGATTAATATTATCTACCTATACCTACTTGCTGTAGCAATTTTGTGAGGCAAACCTGTATAATTATTTTCCGATGTATGTATCATTCGGTCATTTTGAACTTACCATCCAAATTTTAAGGATGTGTCCAGTCCATGAAACTAAACAACTATCTGTAAGAAACATGTGTCAAATTTCGCCACAAAATTTTGGTCATCCCATACTAAATTGATCACGTGATCTCTTTGATTTGTATGGAAAGTCGATTTTTATTTTACATATCGTCGCTTATAATTATTACAACATCGCGAATATGCGATTTCCTAACTTTACAGGAGAAACAAAAACAATTATAGTCAGGTGGGGTAAGTGAAACACCCAACCATATCTAAGAAACTATCGTAGTTTATTCTCATAGCGATGTGTCGATAAAGCAGGAATGACGAATTACTTCCCTTAATACAACACAGATATCGCTGCGATCATTAACCTAGCTAGTAAACCAAAAAGAAATTCATTAGATGTCAAAACGCAAAACACCATGTTTTTTTGATAAATCTTTAAAACTGGACCCTATTTTATGAGAATTTGATACATTTTGGATATTAACGGTTAAACATGATCCTTTTGTCCTGTTTTTAATTAAATGGACACAATATTTAAAGCTATTTTAGCCAATGTTTCACTTCCCCTTGTCAGGGGTAAGTGAAACACTTCTTAGCTTTTATATTCTTTTCGTGATTTTGTTCCTTAATGCAAGTTTTTAGATATTTATATTTAATTAGGAGTACATTGCCTATACAGCTACTTTAATTGCGAGTTTTATAGCTTTACTACACCTTGTTAAATAAAAATAAAAATAAAGTATGTTTCACTTACCCCACCTGACTATATATTTTCTGCGTAACAATGAAATAAAATCATATTCGTGGTGTTGTAATATAAGCGACGATATTTGACCATGTGTTCCTTAGAGAATGTTGTTCAGTTTCATGGACTGAACACATCCTCAAAATTTGGATGGTATGTTCAAAATGACCCGATATAACGACTCCTAAGGTTAAAATTGTTCACACCGCGCCGCGCTGCCGCGCCGCCGCCCGTCGCTATTTAGTTCGTGCAGGGGCGATACGCGCGCACACGATTTTTCTGCAAAGGATAAACACGTGAGTTGCCGTTGCCGACAATACTATCAAATTATGTGAAATACAATATCTCTTAATCACCATATAGATTTTCCAAAGCGTACAGATTTAGTACAGACAGATACACTAGAATCCTGCCAATCTAAAACACCGTAACAAATCTTGACACGAGAAGTCTAGCATCCGATGTCATGTCACAGAAGAGCTTCAAAAGTCTGGCACTTGCTTTGAATTGAAAGTTGAAACTTGCATAGAATGCGGAAGGGGGCTCAAACGGGAATCTAATACGAGACACTGCAGATTCATATTGGAATATTGCCGCCCGTACGTGAGAACAGAGTACGACGACACGACCGGCTACGTGACAGAAAATGCATTCGTAGTCCTGCGGACAGTGTACAAAATTAGGCTACATATGCTAACATTCGATCTTTTTTTATATTCCAGCGTACGTACCTCTCTCTGAGACGTACCACCTACGTCTCTAAGAATTCGTGCTGTCTCTACATTCTATTTTTTTTATGCACAACGAAAAGTGCTTGGCTTCACCTCACCTGATGTGAAGTAACGATAGGGCCGAAGGTGGAAGCATATACTATATTACACCCATTATCCTGATCACTGAGGAACTGGCTATCTTACCTCTAACTGCCGGAACAACAATTTAAACATTGTTGAATTATGGTGTCAGTTAGGTAAGATTGGTGGTAGCTAACTAGGCGGACTTGAAATAAGCCCTATACCACCAACCAAACTAAATAAAGTAACCATGTACCATGGGCAACAGCGACGCTTAACCACTGCTAAGGTTAAAATCGCTTGCACGCCGCGCCGTCACAACCATACGTTTAGTTCGTGTAGGGGCGATACGCGCGCACACGAATTTTGTTGCAAACTGGTTAAGCGTCGCTGTTGCCCATAGTACGTACTTATTATATGTAGGTACATGGTTACTTTATTATTCTGTGGAAGTGAGGTTTAAAAAAATCCGATCAGATATTGCAGTCTCACGTAAAATAATAACAGTCTCCTGCACTATATAGTTCAAAACGCAATAAAGATCTCCCCGTAACCGAAATATTGAATTCGTAGCTCGTAAATATTTGCTACAAGAGTGCTCTCTGCTTCATAACCTTTCAGGTGCTATGCACACTCTACTCCATCCATTTATTATTAGTAGCACAAGAGCGTAAAACTACGGCCATTTTGATTAATTCTAGGAGGATGACAATGAAAATCGGTTTCGCTAATGGATATGTGGATCTCGATGGCGCTGTGGTTTAGCACCTGGCCCAGCGATCGCGGAAGCAACTTTCGCAAGGGGCGGTCATGGGATGGATGGGTGGCCAAAAAATTATTATCTCGAGCTCTTCCGTATGCAATCGATTTAGATACCAATAAGAACAATACATTTTAACATTTAGGTAGGTAGGTACTTTAGTAGACAACAATTCCATCGTACAAATAGGTCCGATGTAATAAATAAATAGGTTTTCCATGTAAAAACTAAATTGCAAGAGCCCAAAAGTAATCTCATCAACTTGGGTAATTTCCTAAGGCAATATTTTTCATATCTCCCCGGGGTAATAACGCAAGGAAACACTAATATTTTCTCAGCGAACACCAATGTTGGTTGCCGAAATATCTCGAGTCACATCGAGACGTGTCGAGGGGTCCTAAATGTCGAAATGTGTAAGACCGAATACCTTACACATCATCGAAGTTCGAATACTATTTTTAGCGGCAGCGCTGACGCTGAGACACGAACGTTAAAAAATTAGATAAGCGCACCCATTTTGAAACGCACCTAAATAGGTACAAAATTAGATTTGTTAGCGTAGCTATTTCGGTGCGTTTCAAGGAATATAGATGCGCTTCTAGGAATACCTACCTACCTCTAAAATAAAATGGTAATGGTACCATGTAAAATGGTAATGGTACCATGTCACGGCCAGTACCTAACACACCTTCGTTTTGCCGATGATATAGTCCTTATGGCTGAGACCATGGAAGACCTGAACACAATGCTCGAAGATCTCCGTAGTGCTTCCCAAAGAGTGGGTCTTAGGATGAACATGGATAAGACGAAAATTATGTCAAATGCCCATGTTGTACCCTCTCCAGTTCATGTTGGGAACACTACACTTGAAGTTGTTGACCATTACGTATACCTAGGACAGGCAGTCCAGTTAGGTAGGTCCAACTTCGAGAAAGAGATCTCTCGTCGAATCCAACTCGGGTGGGCAGCATTCGGGAAGCTTCGAAAAATCTTCGCGTCCGACTTACCTCAGTGTCTCAAGACGAAAGTCTATGAACAGTGTGTGTTGCCAGTGATGACCTACGGCAGTGAAACGTGGCCGCTAACTATGGGTCTCATAAGGAGGCTCAAGGTCACTCAGCGTGCAATGGAGAGAGCCATGCTCGGCGTTTCCCTACGTGATCAAATCAGAAACGAGGAGATCCGCAGGAGAACTAAAGTAACCGACATCGCTCGAAGGATTGCTCAGCTGAAGTGGCAATGGGCGGGACACATAGCGAGAAGAACCGATGGCCGTTGGGGCAGAAAGGTTCTGGAATGGCGACCGCGCACCGGACGACGCTCCGTGGGTAGGCCCCCGACAAGGTGGACCGACGATCTGGTGGAGGTCGCGGAAAGCCAGTGGATGCAGGCAGCGCAGGACCGATCGTTGTGGAGATCCTTAGGGGAGGCCTATACCCAGCAGTGGGTGTCGTGTGGCTGATATGATGATGATGATGATGGTACCATGTCGATGGTCCAAAATCTCGAACGCTCATGTAGAGCTAATTAAGGGTCCTATAGCCTCCAAAGTGGCGCCCTTGTCTTAATTTAATGTATTACTCGCTAAGTACATATATGATGTATCATTATGAAAAATTCACATCCGATAATGTGATGCCATTAACATAACATAATACATACAATACAACACAGATTTTCTGTAACTTCTTTTTGTAACCTACAAAATTTCACTTCACTTACTTTAATTTATTCAAAACTATTTTTATTTCACGAAAGATAATCAAATAATAACACAAATGCATTCATCGACCTTCCCACTTGTGAATTAATTTCACTTCAACATTCGCACTAGTTTCCGTATTCTATGCAAATTCGAGATGCTACGAATTTAAAAGTCCATGAATTTTAATAGTCATCCGATGCGAAAACGGTTGGTTGAGGCGCCATGTGAAAGCGAACTAGGTAAGTAGGTATTCATTTGGATTACTTATCTACTACTCTTTTACATATTTAAGGGTCCATGATAGGAAAACATGGTTTGCTGGGGTCAAATTTTTATAAAGAAAACGTAAAGTTGTAGCCACAAAAAAACATACGACAAGTCGACAAACTAAAGAGATTATCTAGTAGCTACAAGTATTAAATTGCGTATAAACCTTACAGATGATTGTAAAAAAATCAGAATATCATCAAAAGCGCTTGCATAGCACAAATATTTCCGTATAACCGAGCCTTAAGTTGTGGCGGAGTAGGGGATTCTAGTGAATAGAGGGGATTTTAACATTATCTTGAGTATTTTACTAATAGCTTAATTTATCTAATCGTTAGCAGACAATTCCTGAAGCCCTAAATGGAGTAATTGGAGTAGGTACCTATAACCAGAGTATAACAGAGACACGTAAGTACCAACGATATGTTAAAACAATTTTGACATATCGTTGGTAAGTACGCCTTTTTATAGTATTCGCTAAGTGCACCAATTGTAGTAATTGTCAATTATCTAAAATCCGAATTAAAGTAAAGTTAATTTATGTACTACTATTATCATCGCTTTCACTGTCCCCATATGTGAATGCTTAAATCTTTAAAACTACGCAACTGATTTTGATGCGTTTTTTTTTAAATAGATCAAGAGGATGGTTTATAAGAATAATACATATTACACACAGTCACTACATGGTGTCAAATTCCACACTACACCGAAGCGAAGCGAGGGCGGGTCGCTAGTATTATAAGACAGCTGGAATTCGATGCTCTTAGAACGAGCTCAGTTTCAACTTAATAAAGCGTGCAGCTAATCTGGCAGATTTATTCAGTAGAGTGCATGGCTGATTAATGGCCGACGGCTGGCCTTGGCACCATTCGCAAAACAATATTCGATAAGCTCCCCTTCTGCAAAAACATTAAGGGCCCTATAATAGCCCTTAAAGGGGCACCTTCATCTTAATGATGTCTTTTCAAAGTGTCAAAAAACTGTAGGCTTGATAGATGGTGTTGATAAAAAGGGAAGTGTCAACTGTAGGAAACGCAGGTAAACTTTTCTTAAGCACATAAGCTTCTTGTTAAGCACAGACCGTTTATTTTTCAAAGCCAATTTTGACACTTAACTTCACCATCAACGCCATCTAGTGAGGCATATATGTAGTACTTATGTTTTTCTATAATGTCATTTTGGAAAGGGCTTTCCCTAATTTACGCGCTCGGGTTTTAGGTATTTACGGCTCGATCGCCGCGCGAAGTGAGCGCGCGTGTGCGTGTGTGCGTTTCTCCTCACGTACGGCACACAGTTGCTACCATACGCTGCAACGACCGAACGATCTTGATCTGTGTTTATGCCGCGTACAGAGGCCCAGTGGTTCCCTTTGTATTTGCATAAAATTTTAAGGCATAATATGTCATAGCATAATATGATATTTTCACCGAATGATGTTTACGCATAATATTACTTAGTCATAACAGCTTATGCATATTTTTTTAAGCATGACTACTTTAAGCATAATTATGTTTAAGCATAGCATTATTAACGCATATTTTTAATACGAAACTGAACGACGACCAACAACATGAAATATTTTCAAAACATATGCAATCATGAACCAAATGTACTTAGAGAAAAGGTAAATTTTGTGTTTACATTTTATGAAATAATTATCGTGTGTTACATTTAGGGCTTGCAATTCGAATATTCGAATGCTTCGAATATTCGCCTTATTTTGCTATTCGAATACTCAAGTCGGTGATATTCGAATATTCGACGTTAATTAAATACCCGAATAGCTTTTGTACACATAGAATGAAGCGTTTAACGATCACTTTCTCGTCTATTTATTTGTTTACGTATGTTGTTTGTTTGTCCACAAATTGCAAACGATTTTAATCTAGCTTCCCGATGAGCAAAATACTTGAAACTTAAAACATAGGTCAGAACTGGAAGTCAAATATCATAGTGTCATTGAGCTGATTTAATGATGTAAAGGGGAGAAGACCACAAGAAATCTGTAATAAAACCATGCAAACCCATCGAGTTTGGGCTCGTTTGATTGTCTCGTAAAATACAGTGGCACTAGTTTTTTTAATTTTGGGTACCATAAAGCACGAACCCTTACGGTACACTGACATAACCACAGCATTTTTTGGCACCGTGGCCGGGCCACGGTCTATGACACCTAAATCAGTAAGTTCTAGATTAAATAACTACTAAATCTGTAATTAGGAATTTATAAATAAAGAATACTAAATCAACGCGTGACAACCCTTACACTATTCCCGAGTCGCTATTCGTCACGCCAACACGGCGGCTTTTTGGACAACATCAAACGCGATGACTGACTGAATAGAATTATCGGCGCTAGACGCCGGCGCTTTACAAATTTCCCATACATTACAATAAAATTACTCAAATTCCGATAGCTGTTCATCCTACGGGTACAGTATTTATACTATGGTCCGTCAGTATTTACCAAAATCCGTGATATTTAGGCTGGCCCCAGACCTACCGGTTCCGTTTCTTTGCTTTGCTGTGCTACCTTGCTTGAAAGACCGCCGGCCAACCAGGGTAATTTTCAATCTATCGCATTTTGGGACTAGACCAAATTGGCAAGATAGCCATTAGCTTGGTTTTATCAAATATCATCGCCTGGATTGCGAAGTAGGAAGCTTTTAGGAGATATGCCACCCTGAACATGGACTCCGATCGTTAAAAATAACTCGATCGCTTATTTATACAAGATGTTTCGTAAAGCCTTATAAAACTGAATATGGTAGATAGGGACCATAATAAAACTGAACAACTTTTACTATGGGACCAAATCTGAAATCGCGAAAAAAAATGAACTGTTTCATACATTTTGATAATTTCGTTATTAATTTTTGTATAAAACAGCAGTTTTTTTTAAAACGAAAACTAAAACTTCTCATCGCACCCCAGACGACGATATTTGATAACACCAAACTAATGGCTATCTTGCCAATGTGGTCAGGTCAAAATATGCGATAGATTGAAAATGAGCCACTTGGCCGGCGGTCCATGGTAGAACAGCAAAGCAAAGAAATTAAACCGGTAGGTCTGGGGCCAGCCTTACTGATCGTGTAGGTAAGTGTATAAACCCATAGCAATAAATACCTACTCACGTACTCAACTAAGCAATAAATAGGTACCAACTCACCCCTACTACCAGGAAATTGGTGTTTTAAATAAAACACCAATTTTCTGGTAGTAGGCGTTCCTTACTAATTATAAATTAGATATTAGACGATTTCGTCAAATACCTAATTTATCAGTAGATAAGTACTAAGTAGCTAAATGTTATGACTCCATTTTGACGCAGCCCGCCCGCGGTGGCTGTGGCCACAAAATAGGGATTTTGTGCTGTGGGTGTGGCATACTTCGTACACGTTTTTGTTGTTTGCCGCTCGCCGCCCCGCAATCGTTGCCGCTCTCGTCGCTAACGGTTAACATAGGCGTTCCTGGATGAGCTGGGCTTGCTGGAGTAATCCGGCCGCACACCCTCCGATCGAAAAATAGGCGCAATAAACGTCGAGTTGCCGTGAGAGAATCCACCCGTATTGTTTAGAAGAAGAAGAAGAGAAGTGTCCGCTAGTGGATTTGCCATTTATCTAACCCTGTTAAAAATTAAATAGGTACTAACGCAGCTTCTCTTGCTTTCTGCAAATTATTTTTATTACTTTTTCTTGACTTTTTTGATCCATAATATTTTTTTTCTTTTCTACCCATGTTCTGTAAGGAAAACAAAAATAAGTTTGTAGAGAAAATTGTTATAATTAATGTTAAGTACAGTTTTAATTTTAGTCCATTCAGATTCACAAACAAACAAAATTACTTACGGATCAACATCAATGTTCCAAATTTGGTCGCACTATACTTATTTTATAGAAATATTATTACGCGTGGCACTTGTGCGGCGGCGGGAAGTCAACCGACAAAGGTCTTGCCTCGAAGAGCGCCAGCGCGCGACTAACTTGAAACGCTTGATGCGCCCGATTTTATACTTACTTTGAAAATTAATTTCATAAAAGATTGATGACGGATATTTTTTTTATTTTTACACATTTATAGTACAATCTTTATTCTTACGTAGAAAAATATTTATGTTGCCAAATAACTTCTAGATTATGAGATATAACGTGTTTTCTTGTAGTCATTTTCTCGATTTTTTACTTTCTTAGATGTGCTAAAAATACATGTTAATGAACTAAAATTCGAAATTTTCTTAATACAAGTTCAATTTCAGGATATGCCCCTTCGAACGAATACTTATTATTTTCTTGCCTAGTAATAATTATTGGTGTAACATTACTTCAAAGATGAGCCTTCGCCCGTCTTCTGGAAATCGCGCTTTCGAAACCCACTGTTTACGTAGTCAATTATCCAATTGGAACGAATTTTGGTTAATAGAGTTTCAATAAAAATATATGATAATTAAGATGGTTGAAGTCAAAAGAAGCTAAAACAATAAATTATGTGACCAAAATCGCTTCAAAAACTCCCAAGTTCTTGATTTACGTATGTAAAATGCTAATGCCCTCTTAATTGCTCGCTACCTATCGCTAAGTACATAATGTCCATGTATCGAAAATTCACATGCACCTACAGATTCTACAGTTTATTTACAAAGAATAGCCTCTGTAAAATATCGTTCGTTGTAGTAGTACCTAGTAGTATAGGCAAAAGAGCAAAAGCGTCCACTCTAGGCAAACTCTAGGATATAGATTTGAATTTTCGATACATTAATGTACTTAGCAAGCAATTTTAATTAAGATGAGGGCGCCACTTGAGGGCTATAGGAGCCTTAAGGAGCGCCTTTCGTGATAAACTTAGCCCAGATATATTCGATTTCAAGATTCTTCAGCCGATATCAATACTTCAATTTTGACCACCCACGAATCATCGGTTTTGGCATCTTCAAGAAGAGCATCCTATTGAACGTACCAATGGGGATCCACACGCGAAGCTAATCGCAGATGGCGCCACTGCGCCTGCGGCGGGCGACCCGGACTGACTTGACCGCTATCAATGGATTTGATTGGTCATTTCTGACTGTACCTACCTGTGTACTTAGAGTTAGAGGAACGTATGGCACCACAATCGAAGTCGTTTCAAATGTCATATGTCATTTCTGACGTTGAAATACGTCACAAATGAATATTGTGGTGCCATAAGTTCCTCTAAGTTAAGTACACAGGTAGGTACAGTCAGCAATGAAATCGCTTAACTTTTTAGTACCTACTTTATCATACTTACAACTTTTTTATCAATATTTCAAACTGTGAGACATTGTGTCAAAAAGTTGCTATGTAGGTAGGTATGATATTATGATTACTCACCGTACACGATGCCAACCAAGACCTCAGTACGTGTGGATTAAGAGCTAGCCCCGGAAAAATGTATACAATTTACAGAGCGACCAAACCCCTCTTATTAGTGTGCCATACTATCATTATTAAAAGATCCGGGCGCCTGATTCCTTTTCAGTCGTGGGGGTGGGAGTAGTTGGGCAACAAGGGGGCTGAAAAACTCATTGAAGGTATAGGTATATACATATATGCCGCCTGGCACTACTTTCCCACCAGCCAAAAATTCAGGCAATGTTATATTCGATTTAGATACATGATTGGCTATTGCTATGATACCATACCAAATCCAGAGGTCTGTAAATTGTATACCTTCAATCAGTTATTCAGCCCCCTTGTTGCCCAACTACTCCCACCCCCACCACTGAAAAGCTATCAGGTGCCCGGATCTGTTAATAATGATAGTATGGCTTACTAACAAGATAGGTTTCGTCGCTTTGTAAATTGTATACCTTTTTCCGGGGCTAGCTCTTAATCTAGTGGTACACCTTGGTGAACCACGCAGGTGTATCACGGGTCAGAAAGGTACAAATTCTATTCTATCCTAACAATAAATCTAATATGTACTGTTGATAAGAGGAACATGTTTCAAAGGGCGTAGGAGGTATTATTCGACCGGTCGTATCTATTCAGAAGTAAAAAGCCTTTTGTTGGGTTCACAATAGGGTTGTTTAATTAATTTTCCAAAACAAACACCTATAGCCTTTTAGAACATCATTGAACCTCCAAAGATTTTAAAATAATTAACTGAATGTTCTGGCAATATTTTTCTGTTTTAATTATACCACTTTTTTTATTAGGTAGCAAAAAATGTGCAGTTTAATTATTTGGCCAGCAAACAAATATTTGGTTCGCATTAAATCAAAATCAGGTAGCAAACCAAGTTCTACAAATAATCATAAAATCGTTACCTAGCGATTTAAAAAACAGTTGGAGAGGAAGATATCCAGTTGGTCAGCAACATAATAAAATGTCGCACCAGCACACCAGCAGCACCTTACCGGCTCTGCAAGTGGCTCACAATTATCACCAAATTGCTGACCAACATTTTATTATAACTTAGGTACCTAGATCACTGAACGCAGCAAATAATTTAGAGCAGCCCAGTATAATATACGTATGACATTTATTACTGATTGATTAAGAAATATTTGCTAGCCAAAATTGGCTGATTGGCTGACCGAAAATATTTTTCTGCTGACCAAAATACGAATATCTTGCTAACCAATTAAACTACACCCAAATTGTATTACACAGAAGCAGTGAGGCAACGTTGACGAATGCAGACTGCACTTCAATCATTATTCTGCTGACGCGATGCAATCCGCCGGACGTAGCTAGAAATCACACCTTGCATTTATGTTACGGCACTGCTTAAATGGAATGCCCCGTTTCCCAGTAGTCTTAGTGGGACTAAAGGGAAGTCGAGAAAATAGGGACTTACATTTATCTCGTTTATCTATGCTGACATCCATTTTAGTAAAGAAAATCGTATATTGTGATACATTTTCTTTTTAGAGGATACAAATAACCTATGATTGTTCGTAGCAAATAATAGTATCATACTTAACTCGTGTGAAATATTGATTTAGGGCCTGCCCCCTTAGCATGACCGTTCACGATATTATATCGCGTGATATACGTTCCGGACTACAGCTGGGCCACAAAAAAAAAGTTGGAAATCTAACTTTTTGACTATGCCATGATGAAGACGATAGTTTGTCGGAATTTGTCGCTAAAAACCAGAATTTGTCGGGCTTGCGTTTAGGAGATACGAGTGGCGCAGCTGTAGAGACGTCTCTGAGCCACACAGATCTCGAAATCGAAGGTCGTAGCGAAAATCTGATTACTCGTGTGTTCAGTGCAGCCGTTAATTTGTCGGAATTTGTCGCACAAAAACCAGACTTTGTCGGTCTTGCGTCTAGGAGGTCTGTGTGTTACACAGTGTCACACAGTTTTCGCAAACGGAAGGTCGTAGTGAAAATCTGATTACTCGTATATGTAGCCGGTAGTTTGTCGGATTTTGTCACCAAGAACCAGATTTTGTCGGTCTTGCGTTTAGGAGATATGTGAGGATACGCTGTGGAGACTTTTCTACCTGGATTTTGAGAAAGGAAGGTCATAGCAAAAATCTGATAACTCGAGTGTGTAGCCGTTAGTTTGTCGGAATTTGTCACCAAGAATAAGATTTTGTCGATATTGCGTTTAGGAGATATGTGAGGATACGCTTACGACCTTTCGTTCTCGAGATCCAGGTAAAAAGGTCTCCACAGCGCATCCTCACATATCTCCTAAACGCAAGATCGACAAACTCTGATTTTTGGTGTCTCTACAGCTACACAGATCTCCTAAACGCAAGACCGACAAAGTCTGGTTTTTGTGCGACAAATTCCGACAAATTAACGGCTGCACACACGAGTAAGATTTTCGCTACGACCTTCCGTTTTCGAGATCTGTGTGGCTCAGCTGTAGAGACGTCTCTACAGCTGCGCCACACGTATCTCCTAAACGCAAGCCCGACAAATTCTGGTTTTTGGCGACAAATTCCGACAAACTATCGTCTTCATCATGGCATAGTCAAAAAGTCAGATTTCCAACTTTTTATTTGTGTGGCCTAGCTGTAGTCCGGCACGTGCGTGATGTGGCGTTTTATCGACACCCAACTGTCAAAATCCATTGTCTTTTGACAGCTAAACGTGATAAATCGCTATATAATATCGTGTTTTATTCAGTGGTCATGCTAGAGGGGCTGGAAGTTGCTGGAGGTATTACAGATCCATCATGGATCTGCACAACGGTATTGCTGAGAAAGTTTTCTTTAGATCTACAACTTTGTAACATAAAAATACCTCACTATCCATTATAATTTTTATAGTACAAATCGGATCTAAGGAATAAATTCTCATTTAAGTAATCAAATTATTTTAATACTTACCTACCTATTTATGACAATATTGTCAATAGTTCGATTGACAAAGTATTGCATTATTAGTTCTTAATAATATGGAACTGGCCTTTTATAAAGGCAATTTTATATGTCATGTCATTTATTATGCACTACACAGGCGGATCGCGCCCCCCTTGGAAAGTCTCCCCCCCCCCCCCACTTTGAAAACCCCTCTGTGCTAGAACTAAAGATGATGATGCCGCATGCCGTTCATATTTAATTAATTAACAAAGCGGTGGATGCACTTTCACGAAATTGATGATTTATCATGGAACAAACATTTTAAAGAAAATCTCGTGTGTGTATCAAAAATATTTTATTATAATATAACAAGTAGTCTTTTAGTCTTTAACAATGTACCTACATCTTTGGGAGTAATTTACTCGAATGCCAGTAAACTTATAATAGTGGAGTATTTAGTGGCATCATTTGTATGGGGACCTTGCAGATCGTCAACAAAGGAAGCCGCTTGGCACAGGCGTTCTTTGTGGTCATCTGAGCTGATTTAGCCTTGTACCCACGTGGTACCACCATGGTGGTGGCCAGGCGTGGGGGGGAGAGGTCCCTTCTACCACTCTGCACTTTTACATCCATATCTTCATAAGTTTAGCAAATAGGTCGTGTTTGATATCGTTTTCATATAATTTAAGGACGAGGAATTCATTTCTGGAACAACTTTTTCACTTGTTCATAGAAAAAACAAAAGTTCTGCGCAAAAAAAGAAAAATATGAAAACAAAAATCTTACAAAATCTATGTCTTCAAATTAACCACGAGATTGTGCTTTATAAAAAAATATAATTCAACAGCCCTGTTTATCTAGAATATATAAACATCAACTTTCCTATACAAATTAAATTTATAAATGTGTCAAAAAAAACATTTGCGACGCGCGGCGGTATTTTGGCGCAGTAAATTTGGATAGGATTTAACACTTATTGTTTATTCATGTCACTAATAGGTCGTGTTTGGTATCGTTTTCATATAATTCAAGGACGGGGAATTCAATTCTGCAAACACATTTTTACTAGTTCATAGAAAAAAATAAAGTTCAGCGCAAACAAAAGAAAAATAAGAAAAAAAACCTACAAAATCTATGCCTACAATTAAACCACGAGATTATGCTTTATAAAAAAATATGTTTAAACAGCCCTATTTATCTTTAATATATAAACATAAACTTTTCTAAAGAAATTACATTTATAAATGTGTCAAAAAAATCAGTTTAGCCTCGCGGCGGTACTTTGGTGCAGTATTTTTTTATTTGGATTTATCACTTATTGTTTAATAATGACACGGATTAATATTGGTACTATATGCGCCTGGCGGCCATGATTTTAACCTCAAAAACGAAAACAATCGTAAAAAGTTTGTATACCTAGACCCTATCTTATTGAAAATAATAATTCAATAATTAATAATATTAGATTACCTATTAGAATTTTCTTGTTTCATGACATTTTTAGTTGCGGATCACGACAACGTGGATGTTAATGTGACAAGGTTCCAGCGCATTACCAATTGATGAGGATAATAGTCCCATAATTTTACTTAATAGAGAGTTAAAGTAATAATTAAGTAAAAAAATGTTTTTACCTAGGTATCTAGACTTATAACAAATTTTATTGGCAGTTTCCGCTGCATCTACGTAGTTCGGTGCACTTTATTTCTCTTTTTTAACAATTGCACCTTCCTGCGCATTTTTGCTTACACTTACACCTTATTAACTCCATGCAAGCTGTGGCTGCTGGCGGTAAGGTGGTCTACAGAGGATTCCCATAAGCCATTATTTTTGCCCCAACCCCAATCTGCAGGACCATGCATGGTTTTGGATTGGTTTTAAAGGTTGACCCCATACATTACTCCGTGATAAATCGCTCGCAAAATATGGTTGCACAGGGCGGGCGTCTCTGGTTGGTGGAAGATTCTCCAGCTGCAAGTCCTTTTTCTTGAATAGTACTTTTCTGCATTGATTAATATCAAGGACATGCATTCCAACATTTCCAACAATAACTTAAATCACAAAAGCCAATCACCACGTAACTTGTCATACAAAGCAATGTCATTTATTTCTAATACTTATTGGCAAAGCCTGCTCCACATTACCTTCTTCTGCTTATTTAAATCCTTCCATTGCAATTGGATAAACGCCCCAAGCTTTCGAAAGCGCTTTTTTCCCTTTACCAGCAAAAGACGATACAGAACGACACTCGGAAATGGCGTTCTGCTTTTTCCGGTAAAAGAAGATATTCATTGCTTGAGGAATTGTGGGTTCTTATTGGCACGGGTAAATATCATCAGTTCCTGCCTTGCCATGCAATTGCAGCTTTATTAAGTAACCTAAATAAGTATAGTATTTTCACACTTTAAAATCTATAAAGAAGGAAATGTGGAGCAGGCTTTGCCAATAAGTATTAGAAAAAAATTTCATTGCTTTGTATGGCAAGTAAGTTACGTGGTGATTGGCTTTTGTGATTTAAGTTATTGTTGGAAATGTAAGAATGCATGTCCTTGATATCAATCAATGCTTTTGATATCAATCAATGTATAAAAGTGCTATTCACGAAATAGGACATGCAGCTGGAGAATCTCCACCAACTAGAGACGCCCTGTGCAACCATATTTTGCGAGCGATTTATCAGGGAGGAATGTATGGGGTCGACTTTTAAAAACAATCCAAAACCTGCCATGTCCTGCAGATTGGGGTTGGGGCAAAAATAACGGCTTGTGGGAGCCTATGTGAACTACCTTACCGCCAGCAGCCACAGCTTGCATAGAGTTAATAAAGTGGTGTAAGCAAAAATGCGCAGGAAGGTGCAATTGTTTAAAAAGAGAAATAAAGTGCACCGAACTACGTAGATGCAGCGGAAACTGCCAATAGAATTTGATATAACTAGGTAGGTAAAAAAAACTTTTTATTTTTTATTATTACTTTAACTCTCTATTAAGTAAAACTATGGGACTAACAATACTAATCCGTGTCATTATAAATGATAAATCCAAATAAAAAAAATACTGCACCAAAGTACCGCCGCGCGGCTAAACTGATTTTTTTTTAAACATTTATAAATGTAATTTCTTTGGAAAAGTTTATGTTTATATATACCTAAGATAAATAGGTCTCTTAAAACATATTTTTTATAAAGCATAATCTGATTCTTCAATTGTAGGCATAGATTTTGTAAGTTTTTTTTATATTTTTCTTTTTTTTTTTGCGCTGAACTTTATTTTTTTCTATGAACTAGTAAAAATGTGGTTGCAGAATTGAATTCCCCGTCCTTGAATTATATGAAAACGATACTAAACACGACCTATTTGTGTCATTATTAAACAATAAGTGTTAAATCCTATCCAAATTTACTGCGCCAAAATACCGCCGCGCATGGCAATTTTTTTTTGACACATTTATAAATATAATTTGTATAAAAAAGTTGATGTTTGTATATTTTAGATAAACAGGGCTATTTAATTATATTTTTTTTATAAAGCACAATCTCGTGGTTTATTTGTAGGCATAGATTTTGTAAGATTTTTGTTTTCTTATTTTTCTTTTTTTGTGCAGAACTTTTGTTTTTTCTATGAACGAGTGAAACAATTGTTCCAGAAATGAATTCCTTGTCCTTAAATTATATGAAAACGATACCAATCACGACCTATTTGCTAAACTTATGGAGATATGGATGTAAAAGTGCAGCGTGGTAGAAGGGACCTCTCCCCCCCACCCCTGGCTACCACCATGGTGGTACCACGTGGGTACAGGGCTAAATCAGCTCAGATGACCGCAAAGTACGCCTGTGCAAAGTGGCTTCCTTTGTTGACGATCTGCAAGGTTGATGCCACTAAATACTGCACTATAACAACACAGTTGTATTTTTCTTAGAACTAAATTAGAACTTCTACAAGTCAGCAAAGTAAATTTTGTACAACTTATCATTAAATTTTAATCTATTAGGAACAATTTTCGTAAACAATAAGTGAATCTGCATTATTCTGCATACAAAATAAAATAAAAAAAAAGGGAAGGAATTTTTAGCCCACAGAATTTGAACTATTGCAGCGAGAGGTTGCGTCGTGCTCGTGCGTCGACCACTCGACTTGTACACGTACACGCTGATTACTGTCTTTATCTCGTTATTATCGAGAAATAGACTATTTATCCTTTTTATAGGATAAATAGTCTATTTCTATCTCTTTTTTCTACAGGATGCCAAGCCATAGGTCCCAGTGGCGAGGGGTGAAATTGTGGCGAAGGTAAGCCGTACTAGAAAAATGTTGTGATCTGCATAGTAGATGGGTGGGCTGGGATTTTTGAAAGGTAAGCCGATGAGAATCGGCTCTTGTAAGGACCCTTCGCCACTGATAGGTCCTTTTGCTACTAAACCTTTTGAAGGCTGGCTGGCTAAGGCTTTATAATGCAGCGAGAGGTTGCGTCGAGCTCGTGCGTCGACCGATCGACTTGTTCACGCTGATTACCGTCTATTTCTCGTTATTATCGAGAAATAGACTATTTATCCTTTTTAGCCACAGGATGCCAAGCCATAGGTCTTTTTGCCATTTGAGGGCTGGGTGGCTAAGGCTTTATAATGCAGCGAGAGGTTGCGTCGTGCTCGTGCACCGGCCGACCGATCGACTTGTACACGCTGATTACCGTCTATTTCTCGTTATTATCGTGAAATCGAGACTCTATATCCTTTTTAGCCATAGGATTTGAATTATAATGCAGCGAGAGGTTACATCATGCTCGTGCGTCGTCTAATCGACTTGTACACGCTGATTATTGTTTATTTCTCGTTATTATCGAAAAAACGACAGTGTATATTTTATTTTGGTATAGAATGATAGGAAAATGCTGAACAACGACAATGTAGTTACTTCCTATAATACTTAACTTAAAATTAACATAAAACGCAATTTCTTTGGCAAGTCTATAGAATGATGCGGGTGCACCAGATTATTTGTACTAAACATGCCTAGGCCTTATTAAATAATTTGAGTACACATGCAGAGCAGCTTAATCAAGTTGTCAAAATATGTAAAATTTATTCAATTGATATTATGTTAAAACAAAAGTTACTTATAAAAAATCCTTTAGAAATATATATCATATTTATTTGTTTAATTTTGTTCAAAATAGGTACCTGTTTCAAAGATTACGATAGTAGGAAAGCTGTGCTCGCATCATCATTATAAACTTATAACATAAACAAGACTTCTATAAACTTAACAAAACAAGTAAAATAATACTATTCGCAGACAAAATTAGTTTGTTTGAGAAGATTAAGAAGAATAACACTGGTTTATTTGTTCCCTTTTTTAAAAAGAGCGAGATTCCATAAAGATTCTCATACAAACCTAAAATCACTTAACATAGGTTATTAATTATTCTATTTCACAATACCTAACAAACAATAACATATTGGAATTGACAATACTTGAACGTAAACGTTAGGCATGTTGAAATCGACAATAATATCATTGCTAGAGTGAGAGCAACCTGCTCCGTTACTTAAATGCTAGCTTGCTATTCGTTTGAACGCTAGCGGACGAACAACGAACATTGATTTAAATTGTATGGAATTGACAAGCTTACAATAAGTTATGCTACGCAATGCAACCCAACCGAGCCCATAGTGCACGCAAGGAGTTGTGGTGATTCCCAGTTGTCCCTATCATCTCCATCATTAGAGGCAATATTTTTTTTGATGAATAATTTGCGTTTTGTGGCTTATTTAGTAACTATATTGTACGTCAAAAAGTTAAATTGTTTTCTTTGAATGAAACTCCCTATTGCATAGCACACTAATCCGCAACGTGACGTAATAATATACCATTTTTTTGTCGATATCAGTGATAGTGATTGTGGTGAATCAGAGCAGGTGACAATTATG
Organism: Agriphila tristella; assembly: GCA_928269145.1. Taxonomy (NCBI): domain Eukaryota; kingdom Metazoa; phylum Arthropoda; class Insecta; order Lepidoptera; family Crambidae; genus Agriphila; species Agriphila tristella. Next base: position 34,332,791 of record OV743433.1, on the reverse strand, counting down.
GTCAGCGGCGTGGGCAACTGGGAACTTCCAAACCGTGTAATAGTTTAGTGTTGCTTGAAAACCAATTTTCTAACGATAGCTATAGGCCCTTTCAATACCAACGATAGTTCGATACGATATTGATTGTTTAGTGGAAATACACTCGGCGTCAAAAAAATCGCACCTTTTCAAAAATTTCTTCATAGTTATTTTAATCCTATCTCATTTAATGGAAAGTGTTTTTATATACTTCTTCCCCTTCGGACATAATCAATAGTCTGTAGAAACCGTTGGAATACTCGTCGAACGGAATAAATTACTGAGATTCAGTTTCCGAGCAACTTTACATTGCTTCATTTTTTTTTGCAATATTTGAGCAACGTCATGGCCATGGGCAATAGTATCCAGCTTGGGTATTCCTGTTTTTAATTGAACTGTTGAAGTGTGTTTTCTCTATCATATCGATAGCGAATTTACCTGCATTTCCTGAATTGATCCCTGTTATTTCCCTTTTATGGCGGCGCAAGCAATAAGGTTTTAAGCGTTAAATTATGGTAACTGACTGTTATGTTAATTAAATCAAACAATTATTAATTGAAAGCTCATTAAATGTACTTTCAATAGCTATCAACATTTACACAATAAAACATTAACTAGCAATAGCAGCAGATGGCCAAGTCTAAACTTATTTTCGAAGAGGTGCGATTTTTCTGACGTCGAGTGTAGATCGAGACTATGGTGTACTATTATGTATTCTGTGACTATGATGTATTGTAATGTAAGGGTATTTCAACAGTATGAGTGATTATAGTGTGTGCTAGGTATATATCGATAGTAGATTTTTTATGCCACTAAATGAGACCGCAGCAGTTTGCTTTCACTCTAACTGTGTGAATTCTATGATATCACACGACATTCTGAGTACAATACTTATTTTTATAATTAAAAATTAAATTTCCTTCACAACGACTTTACCTCATAAGTCAACAATTAATAAGACTGTCTCTAACAACTTACCACTTAGGAATTCTTGTACTGTCTTATATAAAAAACATTTAAGTATTCAAAACATCAGATTTTTACAGTAGCATCAGAATCATAGCCTAGATCTTGCTCGGAGCTAGGGTTCGTAATATCAGAAAGAGATTTTACTGCTTTTGATGCGTTAAAATCTTTTCTACTACATTTCGGTTTATAATTATAAGGCAAAGTATCTGTTGTGCCTTGAAATTCAGGACTTGGTTTGACTGCCCTTACTTTATATTCTTTTAAGGATATTTTCTTCGATGGCTTCATAATATTATCTAAATGCCTTTTTCTTCCAACTTTACTTGCAGGAGACTGCAAATTTCTTTTATCTGATGCAAGGTAAAACGATTCTATGGGAATATTGTTTATGCTTTTACCACGATTCTGATATGGAGGCTGAGCTTTTGTTTCAGGAATACCGGAATAAAGCATTTCCAGAGATTTTTCGTATGTTGGTATTGGCAAAATTGGTGGCGAATAACCCTTGCTAATGTTTGATGTCTCAGTGGATGCTTTATCTCCAATTGGGCCGCCAGAAATCGAGTTCGATCCTACTCTTGACTGAATTGGAGCTATTTTAGGATGTCGGGTATTAACTTTCGTTCCGATCAAATAACCATAAGGATTTTTTTTAGCACTGCTACTGTTATCACTGTGGTTGTTTTTATAACTATTAGTATTAATAGACGATTCATTTTTATCTTGAGACATGACGACATTGCCTTTTTGACTTTCACTTGCTGTTTTCTGACTAGCGAAGTTAAAGCTTGAATTCGGCTGGGAAGTCATCTTTATGGGGTTTGTATTTGTTTGACCTTGTATATTCATATATTTGAATTGCTTTGGTCCAGGTCTAACATATCTCAAACTGTTTGGGGACTTGATTACTATATTGTTGGACAATGGTTTTTCTGGCAAGACCTTAATTTGTTCAGATATATTAAGAACATGTGTTGGCTTTTGAGCAGAATCTTCTATTGGAATATTATTAGAAATTGTTAATATTTCTTTGTCTAACTCTTTCAACATCTCAGATTTGCTGTTTACTGGTTCCACTGGTAATTTGCAAGAGCTTGGTACATCCTTGAGTTCTCTATTAACACTGGCTACGAAGTTATTAGGAGGTATTAGGTTTCCACCACCATCTTTTCTATTATTGCCATAACCGGTTATAACCTGTACACTCTGTGGTTGGTTTTCTTGTAGCCTATCCAGACTCGGCGGAGGTGGTGGCGGGGGAGGCGGTGGTGGCGGAGGCCAAAAGGGCCAAAACGTGGCCATGGGATGACCTGAATTTAAATAACCACCGGGAGTTTGGATATTTGGATGGCTAGGCGAATTATAATTGTTCATTCTATGCATTACTCTTTGATTTGGTGGCACGTACCTGAATCTTCCTTTAGTAGTAGTCAGGTTATCTTTGTATGCTTCTGTAATATTAGTTCCTGGAATCTTATTAAAACCTTCGGCACATTTGTTTTTGTTCATATTTTGTTCAATGTTGTTATTTCTAGCTGATGGTTTATGAGTACTCACAGTGATACTCATAGCATTATCATATGTAGTAGTTGGAATTACCGCTGGATTAACACCAGTACTGGGAGTTGCCCTCGGTGTGTTTCTGGGTATACTATTAACATTGCTTATCATAATATCTTTTAAAGTATGCTGTGTTAAATTATGTTCTGTTTTACTTAGGGGAATACCATGTGTATCATTCGTAACGTTGATGGAAGCATCTTTATCACAATTGACTTTAAATTCAGACTCTACTATATTGGCAGTACTAGGAGTTGCTCTCGGTGTGTTTTTGGGTATACTCTTAACATTGCTTATCATAATATCTTTTAAAGTATTCTGTGTTAAATTATGTTCTGTTTTACTTAGGGGAAAACCATGTGTATCATTCTTAACGTTGATGGAAGCATCTTTATCAGAATTGAATTTAAATTCAGACTCTACTATATTAGCAGTATAATTTGTAGGTATTTCCTTTACAGTACAATTTTCAGATTTATTATCACTTCTCGTAACGGTGTCCTTGGGTTTCATTTTATCGAAACTAAGTTTCAGACTTTTATAACAAGGAAGAACTGGTGACTTTATTTCTGGATTAATAGGGGTAAGATAATGTGTTTTGGATGACGCATTAACATTTTCAACTGGATTCCCTGTAGGAGTTGTTGTACATTCATTAGTAATGTTGTTTGTACCATCACTAGTTTTCTTTTCTAGAGGTTCGTTTTTGTTTTCAGTAGCGAACTTCTTCTTTGTCAAATCGTTCATATATTTGTTAGTTTTTGTTTTATCCTTCACATGACTACCTGACTTCGTAACAGGAATTACATCTGAAACCATCGAGCTGCTGTTTTTATTTGTTTCTTTACTTTTATTTAATTGTTTATTTTTTCTTTTCCGTTCTTTTTCCATTAATTTAATTTTAGATAAATTTGTTTTTATTTTAGATTTGTCAGAAATTTTCTTTTTCAGTATCTTATGATTATTTAATGGCATTATTGTAGTACCAACATCATTTAAAGCTTTGTCAACACCTAAAATGTAGCTATCAACCTTATTTATTCTGCTATCTCTTGCTGTATTTTTGTTTATATTGGTAGTATTATTAACACTCAACGCCATGCTAAAATCTTTGCGTGGTGTTATTTTTAATCCAACTAAACCCACATTTCTTTTAAAGTCTATTCGTGTCATTTTCTTTTCCTTGTCATCTCCAATTTTAAAACATTCCATATTCTGTCCTTGTTGAAATATTATACTATTAGATGTTTTAACCTTATTAACCTCCATGTTTGGTTCTTCGGACATATCAACTTCGTTAATTAAAACCGCAGAAGCAGAACTGTGTCGATTGATTTTATATTTCTTGTAATACCAAGGATGTTTGTCACAATCGACAACTTTGATCGCCACAGGTCGACATTCACTTAATAATTTTAAGTTCGATGAAATATCAAAAAATGTTACCGGCAGTATGAAATGGCTTTTCCCATACGATGACCCGCTGTTGCATGTCATCAATTCTGAAGATTTTTGGTGATGCGTGTCCGTTGTGGAGCGATCTGAGAAAAAAAATTGATTATGAGAATAAAATGACAAACATATATGTAGTTAAAAACTCAGGTAGGTAATTAAAACCTTCCAAATCCAAGGCTTATAATAGAAACATAATATTGTTAGCACTTGATTGCTAATAATAAACTCTGGTTATATTATAAAACTAGTTATTCCCAGTAGCGTCTACTCATTACACCAATGGTGCCTAATGGGAGTTTGCTCCAACAAAATATCTTTAACTAGCTTCTTATAGATAATAAATAAATAAAAATAGCTGTAACTACCTATTGAGACTTTTTAGCATTAGTGATGCCACAAAGTGCTAATGAGAAAAAGTCATTAGTTCAACGGCTACCGTATAACTGTCTACTAGTATGACAAGTGGCAACAAAACTGGGTAGTAAAGGAATCTATAATATACGGTGCGGTCAGTCGTTCGTTACGATCCAGCGTGTCAATCGATCGCAAGGCTCCCACTGATACGAAACGAAAAAGAAAAGTTTTGACGTAGATCGTCATTTTCGCAAATGGTCATCGCGAAAACTTTGGTCACTTTCGCAGAATGTCATTTTCGCAAATAACCACTTTCGCAGAATGTCATTTTCGCAACTGGTCACTTTCGCAAAAGGTCACTTTCGCAAAACTTCCCTTTTCTTTCTCCTATATATTTTTTGTACAACTTTCAAAAATTGTGAATGACATTCTGCGAAAGTGATGTTTTGCGAAAATTACATTCTGCGAAAGTGACCAAATTTTTCGCGATGACCAGTTGCGAAAATGACATTCTGCGAAAGTGACCAGTTGCGAAAATAACATTTTGCGAAAGTGACCATTTGCGAAAGTGACCATTTGCGAAAATGACATTCTGCGAAAGTGACCAAATTTTTCGCGATGACCATTTGCGAAAATGAAGATCTGCGTCAAAATCAAAAGAAAACAGCCCCACTCAGTAACATTATAAAATCAAGCTAGATGTTCAAAATTAAGTATATCGATTGACGAATATCGTCCGATTATCGCGGTTCTTCTTCATTTCCTAAATTGTTGTACCTAACCTAGGTAGGTAGTAGGGCCCCGCGGCAGTTTTCTGGGTCTGCTACCGGGCGCGTCCCCCGGGTGGCGGATAGGGGAATGGCTCCCAGATATGGGGGTTACCGGCCACTTTGGCCGGCGTGGACCAAAACCAGAATAGGGGGTGCGGCTCCCCGCTACTCTCCCAGGAGAGAGGTCCGGGATGCCGCATACGGAGGTGGGCGGCCTTTGGGCTGCAATTCGCTCTGCGGATGAGTGCCACCGTACGGTGCCAGTTCTGCCCTGGTGCTGTTCAACTCGTAACCCCGTACGTGGTGCGGGAGCGAGGGCCGCCATTCCAATGGATGGGAGCTGCGAGGAAGAAAACCTCTCTAAAAAATTACGGACGTGGACCTAACGGTCCTGTCCGCTTCGGCGGATAGTGTGGGCTCCGAGTCGGCGTCCCAGACGTATTCTGGGTAGCGGCGACTCGGTTCGGGCTCGGCCGGCGTCCTGGAGATTCCGGGTAGCGGCGGTGCGAGCGTGGGCGGCGGGTTCGTCGGTTGCGGTGGTCGTAACCGGCGAATAGGCATTTAATGCCAACCGCCGGCCAACCCCGTTACCCTGCAGTCATGTGTTGGGGGCCGGGGAGGCTGCCCTTAATTGGGTGTTCTCGAGAGGAGACAACCTCAATAAAAAATCCCTAACCCCAAGCTCTTTGCTGTGCGGCGAGGGGGTGAATGGCTGGTGGGGGACCAGCCATTACGCGGCAACGGAGCAGGGGACAAGCCGCCCCCCTGCTTCGAGAACCGTAGGCTTACCCGGGTATGGGACCTCTGCCCGGGTGGACTGTTAGTTGTCACCAATTTCGTGGGAACAAAAATGGTAAAAAATTTAAACTCTAATATTAATAATGCGGACAACGCGCTGGGTCCGGATAAAAACTGCGCCAAAAAACAGTTACCTGACCAGTCTGTGTCGACCGGGTCGGATAAAGTTACGTGTGAGATGGACGAGTACGGTGAATTGGAGGCGTACTCCAGCGGCGAGGAGGTAGAATTCATTTCCTCCCAAAGGAAACGTCCTGGCGAAGGGACCCTTCAAGAATTAGGGAGTTCAGACGAAGCTGAGGCCCCGTATGCTGCTAATGAAAAGGCCCAGAAGCCGAACAGTGGCAAAGCCGCCAGGGGCAAGGGCACAGCAATCAGTGGTAGTGGCAGGTACATTGGTAGCAAAAACCTGCGGCAGCAAAACTCGGCAGAGGGTCGTGAGGAGTTTGAAATTGAGGAGATCGCAAGACAGTTTGAAAAGGAGAAGGCTAGGGAAGAGACAGAATCAGAAAAGGAAAGAGTTAAGGAGGCTAAGGCCAAAAAAGGTAAAGGAAAGGGCAAGGGACAAGTCTCGGACAATCACCCTGATACTCCTGGTTCCTCCTTTCATAGAGACGTTTCACCGTCCGAATCCATTCGGTCGATCGAGTGTGAGAAGACCTCCGTTGCTCTGGAAAAACAAGTAGAGCACTACACTGAGAAGCTTCTCAGTGTCGTCGAAAAATCAGGCAACATGAAGCGCGAGTATAAGCGCGACGTAACGGAGGCCAGCAAAAATATTAGGATGGTGGTGAAAACCTTGGTGCAGAGATCTGAAACCGAGGAGATTCGGCGTCTTAAAAATACCAACCAAGTCTTGGAGAATAAGATCGCAATTCTCGAAAGGGAAGTGAAGGCTTTGAGGCAAGAAAGGTCTGCCCCAAAGAATGTAACTCGCCAGCGTGAACATTTGGTTGTGGAAATGCCAACAACCCAAGATTTCGAAATGCCCCCGTGGGCCCTTCAAATGCAGAGGGAATTAATGAACACCTTCGGAAACATGCTGAACTCCCGCATCGAGGGCATTCAACAGCAGCTCCCACCGCAACCAAATTTGCGTCCAGCGCTGGCGGGCGATAAAAAGAAGGCAGGCCCTCCTCCTCCCAGAACGAACGATCCGACGGCTTCGACACCTGGCCCCTCATACGCTCAGATGGCCAGACAGGAGGCCCCGTGGGTAGAGATGGGAAGAAATGGTCGACCTGTGAAGCAACGTACGGCTGCTGAACAACCTGCTCCAGCTACCAATGTAGGTCAATCAAATCCCCCAAGGAGGCAACCCCCCGCACCCACGGGACAGAAGAAGCCTAAACTGACGGCCCCCAAATCAACGGCCGTAGTCCTGGCAATAACACAAGAGCAGGCCGAAAAGGGTTCCACGTATGCCCAAGCGATTGCCAAGGCTAAGCAGTCGATCAAACTCGCAGATTTAGAGATCGAGGGCGTTAAAGTTAAGGTGTCGGCGACAGGAGCTCGCATCTTCGAGGTCCCCGGCACTGGCAGTGGGAGCAAAGCGGATGCCTTCGCCGCTAAGCTGAGGGAGACCCTTGGAGACACGGCCAATATTACCAGGCCAGTAAAGACTGCCGACATGAGAGTCACAGGACTTGATGACTCCGTCAACGCCGAGGAGCTGAGATCGGCAATAGCGGAGAAAGGGGGATGCCCCCCTGAACACGTTAAAGTTGGCCCCATACGCCCCGGCGCGGGTGGACTCGGCTCAGCGCTTGTAAAATGCCCAATCCCAACGGCCAAGGTTTTGGAAGAATCGGGCCGGTTGCCGGTCGGTTGGGTTGTGGCGGGAATCAGGGCATTAGAGCCCCTCCCCCTTCGTTGTTTTGGATGTATGGTCCCGGGGCACACCAAACAGCTGTGCCCCTGCAAGAGTCAGGATTTTAGTGACACTTGCTACAGGTGTGGGGGGAAGGGGCACAGGTCCGCTACATGCAACCAGGATCTGAACTGTGCCGTGTGTCGGGCGAACAATTTGCCGGCCAATCATTTTATGGGGGGAAGCAAGTGCCGCCCCCCTGCAGTCAGGGCAAAGACCGCATCAAACTTTGCTGCTAGCGCGCAGCGGACGGAGAACCCAGTGGTTCATATGGAGGCCGAAGTTTGTCACACGTCGCCTTAATGGCCAACAACCTCAACCTAAGACAAGGCAACTTAAACCATTGTGCTGCAGCACAAGACCTTTTTATGCAGCACATGGCCGAGACTGGTGTTAACCTTGCCGTTGTCGCCGATCCCTATTTTGTCCCCCAACGCCCCAATTGGGCGGGCGACACGATTGACTCAGTGGCCATAGTGGCCCCTTTTTCTGCCGTCTACTCCCCTCCCCTCTCGGTATTGGAGAGGGGACCGGGCTATGTGGCGGCCACCTGGGGAGTACTCACACTCATTGGAGTGTACTTCTCTCCCAACCGGGCCCTGGCAGAGCTCGACTCATGGCTCGATCGGTTGAACAGTGTGGTTGGGCGTCTTGCACCAGCACAAATGCTGGTTTTGGGAGATTTTAACGCCCACCATACCGCATGGGGTGAGCGCACCGATACCCCCAAAGGCGAGAGTGTCCTTAATTGGGCCGCTCAGTCGGGTCTCATGCTCCTGAACAGAGGGAACGAGTTCACATTTGTGAGAAGGGGAACAGGGCGGGGGTCCATCGTTGATTTGACCTTCGCAACCCCCGCCTTGGCAGCGAGGGTGCGGGATTGGCAAGTTCTAAAGGACGTAATAACCCTTTCGGATCACGACCTTGTCTCCTTTCGTATCGTTTCCTCCCCGAGTGGTGATAATCCGCTACGTCCGGGAGAGTCTCTCCGTCGTTTTCCCCGGTGGGCGGTCACAAAGCTAGACCGGGAACTGGCAACGGAGGCCGCCATAGTGGAGGCCTGGAACCAAGAGAGTTCGAACCTAGACGAAGAAGATGTGAACGGTTCCGTCCGACGTCTCACCGCCTCAATCACCGCGGTGTGTGATGCATCCATGCCGCGCGTCAAAAATCTTCCCAACAAGCGGCGAGTGTATTGGTGGTCGGGCGAACTGTCCGTCCTCCGAGCCGCGTGCCTAGCGGCCAGAAGAGCGCTCCAGCGCCGTAGACGTAGCCGCAGACGAGACAGGGCAGAGGAAACCCGATTACGGCTTACCTACAGTGAGGCGAGAAAAGCCATGTCCGACGCAATCTGTAGGGCGAAGACCGCAGCATGGGACGTCTTCCTAGAAGATCTTGACCGGGATCCGTGGGGACGCCCATATAGGATGGTAAGGAGTAGGCTCCGCAACCAGGCGCCCCCCACCGAGTCAATGGATCCCCAGCTCTTAACTCGCGTGGTGAATGGACTATTTCCGTCCGTGGCCCCGGAGGTCACACTGCCTAACAGGTCGGTGCCTTCTGAGCCCGATGTGTCAGATGGGTTCCTCCCCGTCACTACGGAGGAGATGTCGGAAGTCTTGGACCGACTACGGAATAAAAAGAAGGCACCTGGCCCGGACGGGATCCCGAGTAGAATCCTCCCTATAGCCCTGGAACATTTAGGCGATCAGGCCAGAGCCCTCTTCTCCACCTGCTTGCGGACAGGACAGTTCCCTAAGGAATGGAAACGTGGCAGACTTTGCCTCCTGATGAAGGATGGTCGCCCACCGGAGTTACCATCAGCGTACAGGCCTATAGTACTACTGGACGAAATGGGAAAGATGCTGGAGCGGATAATAGCAGACCGCATCGTCCAGCATCTGGACACGGTGGGGCCCAATCTCTCGGACAGACAATACGGCTTCAGGAGGCAAAGATCCACAATAGATGCCATCCTTACTCTCAAAGAGGAGTCGCAGAGGGCAATCAATAACGGGGAAAGAGTTGTGGCGGTGTCCCTCGACATAGAGAACGCCTTCAACTCCCTCCCCTATAGCGTAGTGATGGACGCGCTAAGGCACCATGGCGTCCCCCAGTACCTTGTCCGCATCATTGGACATTATTTAGAAGAAAGGGAGGTCGTTTTTCTGGCGCCAGATGGGCAGCTCAGGGTTCGGCAAATGGCGTGTGGAGTTCCACAGGGGTCGGTCTTAGGACCACTCCTGTGGAACTTGGGATACGACTGGGCGCTTCGTGGCGCATTACTGCCCCGGCAAGGTGTCATCTGCTATGCAGATGATACGCTCATCTACGCCCGGGGCAAAGATTTCGCAGAGGCGAAGCGCCTAGCGATGATAGGGGCCAATTACATGATTGGCCGAATACGGGCTCTGGGACTCAAAGTGTCTGTGGCCAAAACCCAGGCCATTATGTTCCACGGGCCACGTCAAGGCCCTCCCCCGAGGGCGGACATCGTTGTGGATGGCGTGGAGATTCCACTACGCCCCACCATGAAATACCTAGGGTTGGTACTAGACGGACGGTGGTCCTTCAAGGCCCACTTTGAGCAACTGGCCCCAAGGCTAGTGAAGGCGGCGGCAGCACTGGGCAAGCTGTTGCCTAACGTTAGCGGCCCCAACCAAAGCTGCAGACGGTTATACGCGGGGGTCATCCGTAGCATGGCCCTCTACGGAGCCCCCGTATGGGCAGATGCCCTTACGGAGCCGAATAAGGCCGCATTAAGGCGTCCACAACGGGTAGTGGCATCACGTATAATACGTGGATACCGCACGGTATCGGGCACAGCGGCGTGCGCACTGGCTGGTACGCCTCCCTGGGAGCTGGAGGCCCCAGTAGTAGCGGAGGCGTACAGTCAGAGACGGGAGCAACGGGCGAACGATGTCCGCCTGGCTCCGCGGGAGCTTTCTGTGGCGATGCAAGCTGCGGAGGAGCGCTGCCTTACGGAATGGGAGAGCCAACTTGAGGCCCCAACCGCAGGATTGAGAACCGTGGAGGCGATCCGTCCAGTCCTAAGGGAATGGCGATCGAGAGCCCACGGATCCATTACATATCGGACGACACAGGTACTCACAGGCCATGGCTGCTTTGGCAGGTACCTGTGTCAAATTCAGAGGGAGGAGTCCCACGCGTGCCACCATTGTGGTGCGCCACAAGACACCGTACGCCATACTCTAGAGGAGTGCACGGCGTGGACGGTGCAGCGCCAGGCGTTGGTCGCTGCAGTTGGGCCGGACCTCTCGCTTCCCAATATCACAGTTGCGATGCTGCGAAGCGAGGGGGGATGGCAGGCCGTGGTCACCTTCTGCGAGGACGTTATCTCGCAGAAGGAGGCCGCGGAGAGGGTTCGCGAGGCGGACGCTGCAGCGAGCCAACTCCGACGTGCGCGGCCGGGGAGAAGGAGACGCCAACGTGCGCGTCTCGTTCTCCCCTAGCCGCAAGGGGGGGCGCAGTAAGGCCCTCTGCCCCCCATAGGGTGGAGCCCTAACGGGCCACTCTCCCTGGGTCAAGTGGAGCGTGCAACCGCGTACCCACAGACCCGGTGGAAAGGCGCAGGTCTTCGAGAGGAGTTTAGTTGGTAGTGGTGACTCCTCCCATTCACCCCATCTGGCCCGCCCATATTAGTGGGTAGCCTTATGGGGAGTCTGGGAGGAGCCTCCCTCCCCCTGCCCGGTCCCCCCTCGATCTTTCGAGATCGTTAGGGGGCGGGGCAGGGGTGAGAACCGCCCGGCCCTGACATGAAGCCTATTAGGCTTGGTGGGAGGGTCGGGTGCGGCGAGGGACATGCTCGGGTTTCCCGAGTATGACTGAGTCCAACACGCCGTTTGGTGTGCCTAAAGACTGCATTCTCCTCTTGATACAAAAAAAAAAAAAAAAAAAAAAAAAAAAAAAAAGGTAGGTAGTAGGGGCCTTGCGATCGATCGTTGTGATCTCCGAGATCGTCGCCGATCGAGTAATCGTTGACAACATTATAGTCTGTTCACGGAAACGGGTTAGTATAGCGCCTTCTCTATTACACAATTTTCATACAAATGACAAAGACAAAAAAACTTTTTAGGGTCAGTGGGCGGGCGTTAACAATACCTAAAGGCCAAGCCACACAGCGGGCGTGGCGTGACGGGACGGGACGGCGCGGCGCGGCGACGCGACGCTGAGCAGTTGTAATGTACTAGATACTATGGACGACGGCACACAGACCGTCCCGTCGCGCCACGCCGGTCTGTGTGCCGTCGTCCATAGTATCTAGTACATTACAACTGCTCAGCGTCGCGTCGCCGCGCCGCGCCGTCCCGTCCCGTCACGCCACGCCCGCTGTGTGGCTTGGCCTTTAGAGAAGTAAATGCGCGCTCACACTGCACTTCTTAAAAGTTCATCTGTCTTATTTGAGGGCCATTTATTTGGTAAGTTATTGAGAGCCATTTATTACAAAGAATAACCATGGAACTAGCACACCTGAGCTTGTTTTTTGTACCAAAATTTGGAAAAAATATTTTCTTAAGATAATACTCATTTATGACAAAAAACAATAAACGAGTCATTAGCCCACCTGCACCACCTTAGGCTTCAAAATTCAATACATAATCCAGGTCACGAGTTGAGCATACAGTCACAAGTCAATCGACTTTACAGTGACAAAGAGCACGTCTTCACAGTACCAATATGTATTCTGTGACAGTACGGGGAGTATGAGTAGACTAAAAAGTACTCGTACTGTGTACACCGCCTTAGCGTTTATCACTGACCAATCACAGTTGACCAATTGTGTGAGAGAGATAGCGCTCTACTAACTCGTTTCCATGAGCAGACTACAGACTTAAACATGGGTAATGGGAGGCCAGTGCCTCAAAAAGGCTAATAAGAAATCCTGCATTTTATTTAGGTGACCAGCCCCCAATAATTTAGGTGACAACCTCTTAAAACTTGCCAGTTTTCTGAATGGCTATCAATACCATCTATTTTATTCGCCACTAGCTGATGCCCGCGACTTCGTACGCGTGGACTTTATGACTTCGGCGTATGCATATGCATGAAATAATGTAGTTACATAAGAAAATACTTGTAGCAGTGTTATGGTTCTGCTTCAGGTGTTCCAGATCTTCGATTTTTAGACCTCAACAAAAAATGCTCATCAGGCTCAACAACTTTTGCATAGATGTCATTTTTATATTTTGTATAGTTTAGCTGGATCATTATGGTTCTGTATCGGATGTTCCAGATCTTCGATTCCTATACCTCAACAAAAAATGCTCACCAGTCTGAACAACTTTTGCTAAGGTGTCATTTTTATATTTTGTATAGTTTAGCTGGATCATAATGGTTCTGCATCGGCTGTTCCAGATCTTTGATTTTTGTACGCCCAACAAAAAATGCTCATCAGGCTCAACAACTTTTGCATAGATGTCATTTTTATATTTTGTATAGTTTAGCTGGATCATTATGGTTCTGCATCGGATGTTCCAGATCTTCGATTTCTATACCTCAACAAAAAATGCTCACCAGGCTGAACAACTTATGCTAAGGTGTCATTTTTATATTTTGTATAGTTTAGCTGGATCATAATGGTTCTGCATCGGCTGTTCCAGATCTTTGATTTTTGTACGCCCAACAAAAAATGCTCATCAGGCTGAACAACTTTTGCCAAAGTGTCATTTTTATATTTTGTACAGTTTAGCTGGACCATTATGGTTTTGCATCAGGTGTTCCAAATCTTCGATTTTTGTACCTCAAAAAAAATGTTCATCATGCTGAACAACTTTTGCTAGTGTGTCATTTTTATATGTTGTATAGTTTAGCTGGATCATTATGGTTCTTCATCGGGTGTTCCAGATCTTCGATTTTAATACCTCAACAAAAATGCTCATCAGGCTGAACAACTTTTGCAAAGACGTCATTTTTATATTTTGTAAAGTTTAGCTGGACAATTATGGTTCTGCATCAGGTGTTCCAGATCATCGATTTTTATACCTCAACAAAAAGTGCTCATCAGACTGAACAACTTTTGCAGAGTTGTCATTTTTATATTTTGTATAGTTTAGCCGGACCATTATAGTTCTGCATCAGGTGTTCCAGATCTTAGTTTTTTATACCTCAACAAAAAATGCTCACCAGGCTGAACAACTTTTGCTAAGGTGTCATTTTTATATTTTGTATAGTTTAGCTGGACCCTTATGGTTCTGCATCAGGTGTTCCAGATCTTCGATTTTTATACCTCAACAAAAAATGGTCATCAGGCTGAACAACTTTTGCAAAGACGTAATTTTTATATTTTGTAAAGTTTAGCTGGAGCATTATGGTTCTGCATCAGGTGTTCCAGATCTTCGATTTTTATACCTCAACAAAAAGTGCTCATCAGACTGAACAACTTTTGCAAAGTTGTCATTTTTATATTTTGTATATTTTAGCCGGACCATTATAGTTCTGCATCAGGTGTTCCAGATCTTTGTTTTTTATACCTCAACAAAACATGCTCACCAGGCTGAACAACTTTTGCTAAGGTGTCATTTTTATATCTTGTATAGTTTAGCTGGACCCTTATGGTTCTGCATCAGGTGTTCCAGATCTTCGATTTTTATACCTCAACAAAAAGTGCTCATCAGACTGAACAACTTTTGCAGAGTTGTCATTTTTATATTTTGTATAGTTTAGCCGGACCATTATAGTTCTGCATCAGGTGTTCCAGATCTTAGTTTTTTATACCTCAACAAAAAATACTCACCAGGCTGAACAACTTTTGCTAAGGTGTCATTTTTATATCTTGTATAGTTTAGCTGGACCCTTATGGTTCTGCATCAGGTGTTCCAGATCTTCGATTTTTATACCTCAACAAAAAGTGCTCATCAGACTGAACAACTTTTGCAGAGTTGTCATTTTTATATTTTGTATAGTTTAGCTGGACCCTTATGGTTCTGCATCAGGTGTTCCATTTTCCAAAATCAATTCCATTCAGTATTTCCGGAGATTAGCGTGTTCAAACAGACAAACAGACAAACAAACAGACACACTTTTTTTTTAATTCTTACTCTATTACTATGTCTCCATCGCCGCAGATATTTATTTTTGAAATATATTTAATGTACAGACAGACTTTTTCTACTATTTTATTATATGTAAGGATATAGGGAGAAATAGATGTAGCTATAGCAATTCATAAACCTAGCTAGTTTTAAGAGCTTGTAATACCAGATAGGTAAATAAAACTTAATATTTCACAATCTTTGAAAAGAAGATATAAGATCAACATTCTGTTTATCAAAATATTACAATTTAGATCAACATCAAAATTAGGTAGGTGTACCACCTAGTTTATTGAATGAAATCTTAACAAATAAATCATTCATTATTATAAATTTTTTTAGTGCCACCCCTTGCTACTAGGCTAGGAGGGAAAATTTCCCTAGCCTAGTTGTAAGGGAAATAATATAATCCTACTATACTAAAAATGCGAACTTTTGTGTGTGTGTGTGTGTGTGTGTGTGTGTGTGTGTGTGTGTGTGTGTGTGTGTCTGTGTGTATGTGTATTTGTTTGTAACCTCTTCACGCATAAACAGCTGGATGGATTTGGATGAAATTTGGCACACAGATAGTTTATAATCTGGATTAAAACATGGGATACTTTTTATGCTGGTCAAAGGTTTCCCCAGGTCCATGCGGTCGAAATCGCGGACGGCAGCTAGTTGATTATTTTATTTTCTTTGGGGAGCTTACAGAATCATTTACTAGTTAACTATAAAAATAAATAGTTACCCAAAAGATTCTAAACTTACAAGTTTCTACAGATACAATTAATTGTCAGTTAATCCTCCAAATGAGGAATAATAAAAAAATAGAAACACCTTAGTCAAAATATCACTAGCTTTGAAATATTATATTAATAATTAATTTAATGTAATGTACTTGTACTATTATGTATTCTGTGGTAATGTGTTAAATTGTACTTCAGCTTACCCTTATTTTGAGTGATACTGTTAATTCTAGCCTGCTCGTAGTCTATTAATGTTATGGGATCATCCAAATATTCATCATCAACATAAACTCCGCCTGAAGTCATGATTTCTGTAACAAGAATAAACAATAATTAATTAAATAATAAACAGGTATTTTCTGCAATAGTTAGTTATTATTTTGGGTTTTGTAATTACACTCCGACCGACTTGGAGCCCAATTTCCATACATATACAAAATGTTTAAGAAACTTTGAATTTGCTTAAATTGAAAGGTGCCAAAATATATATTATCTTGATATATTTTTACTTTTTGTGTTCATAATAATACTAATATAAGATTTATTTCAGATATTAAATTACATCTATATTTTGTTAGTATACTTAGACTATGTTAGTAACATTAAAACAAAACGAATGATAATTAATTTAAATTTAAATTAATTTAATAAAACTTTAATTCCTTGATGCCGACCCGGCCGCATGAGGCCAGCAAATTGTTTACGTGTTCTTCTTTTGTCTCTTTTTCTCTCTGGTGCTAATTATTTTTATGGGGGTATACGGCAGGCGCAGATGAGTTAAGAAACACATAAAAGTTCTATAAAGTTATTTATTTTATTGACAGAAAAAATGACTACTTTTTTTACTATATTTTTGGGGATTGGAGGTTGGAGTTGTTTCCCTTCCCCCTCCCCCTCCCCCTCCTTTAATTGCCGAAAAATAGGTAACAGTAATTTGACTGTTATCATTACTTTATTGTGATATTTAAAATTCATTAAAAAAAGTATTAATTTCCTAACTCCCAAATTTTAGGAGGGGGGTTGGGGAGTCCCCCTCCCTCCCCCCTCACCCCCCCCCCCCCCCAAATTCGATACTAACTAATGGAAAGTAGAACCTATTTTTGTTTGAGCATCAGCCATTTTTTTTTATAATATCTTTCTGCTAGAGCACAGGCCTTCCTTATGGGTGGATAAGGTTGGGCCTTAACGCACCACGCGGGCCCAATGCGGATCGGTGGGTGTTAACGACTGCAAATGCAGCCGGGACCAACGGCTTAACGTGCCTTCCGAAGCACGGAGGAGCTCGAGGTAATAAATAGTTAGCTAGAGTAGCCTAATTGGTGAAGGTGCAAGGTGTGTTGCTGTCTTGCTAAATGCAGGTATTGTGCACTGATATTTTGTGGTGTGCATGTGCATATTATTGCGGGCGGGCGGGCGGTGCATCTTGCATATATTGTTTGCGGAAGTAAGCTACATATATTTCTTTTTTCAAAATAATAAATAGTTGGTCACCCATCCCATGACACTTGCAGAAGTTGTTTAACCTCCGCAATCGCAGGGTCACTCTAAACCACGCCATCATCGAGCTCCTCGTAATTTTGTTTACTTTGTTTTATTTACACAAACAAGGCAACTTCGCGTCATGTATGCGTTTGCGATTTATTATTTGTACCGAGCAAAGGCGAAGGTGGCGAACTGGCATGATAAATGAAAGAATGTTATGAAATGAGCGCTCTTCTTTCTAATCGTTTAGGTTTCGGTCTTATAACCGAATTTCCAATTGGATTGGTTTGTTCTCAAAACTAACTTACAAACTTTACCAACAAATCCAACTGCTGTAACAATCTCACGAGTACACACACTTCTTAATTCACAAACAATGTTCAAAACAATAGATAATTACATAAATTATGTAATTTTAAAATAAAACTGTGTTAAAACAAAACAAGGGTAAAAGGAAAAACAATTTTCAAGTTTTAAATTTTCTCACTAATCTCACTTTGACAAGTTTGACATTAGGCGCAGCGCCGGACCAGCGGTTTGACTGACATTCCGTGCATACCAGCAGACTAATCGCTG
Source organism: Agriphila tristella (assembly GCA_928269145.1). Lineage (NCBI taxonomy): Eukaryota > Metazoa > Arthropoda > Insecta > Lepidoptera > Crambidae > Agriphila > Agriphila tristella. Next base: position 34,315,159 of record OV743433.1, on the reverse strand, counting down.
AATCATCGATCACCATGGAGTACATTTTAACCGACTTCAAAAAAGGAGGAGGGTCTCAGTTTGTCGGAATCTCGGTTTTTTTATCTATGTTACTCGATTACTCGAAGACGACTGGACCGATATGAAAAATTAGTTACTTGTTTGAAAGCATATACTTCCAAGTTAGTGCCACTGTCATAAGGTCAAGATCTGATGGAAAAATCAAGAGAAGATGAAGACAGTACATAAATGATCATCGGAACTATTCAACTAGTGGCTCCGGTGAGCTGTAGACCTCGCGTTAAAAAGTAGCTCTCAAATTGTATGTTGTTTAAAAAATAATCTAAATGATGTCGCTACCCCTTTTTCCCACTCTGTTCACGAGCTTTTCAAAGCATGTAGCTGGTACGTGCTGTTTGGTATTATTTGGTAGGCATATTCGCAGCTAGATGGCGCTTCTAATTTTAAACATTTTTCGAAATGGTGATTTTTGGTAAATTTAGAAAAACTGGCTAAACTAAAAAAAATCTATATAACTATCGAACCTGGTCACAAAATTTCACGAGAATCTGTTGAGAAATGCGACCTGTAGAGGAAAATGGGCAGCTGGAAAGTCGGACTGAAATATGTTTTTTACATTTCTCCGTCATTTTAAAAAAAATCAAAAAACTGGCGTGACAAAAAAAATCTATGTAATTTTCAAACCTGCTCACAAAATTTGACGAGAATCGGTTGCGAAATGCGACCTGTAGAGGAAAACATCCAGCGCCAGAAAGCCGGAGTGAAATACATTTTTCTTACATATCTCCGCCATTACGAAAAATTTAGAAAAACTGTTTCAACTTAAAAAAATCTATATGATTTTCGAACCTGCCCACAAAATTTCACGAAATTCGGTTGAGAAATGCGACCTGTAGAGGAGAAAAGACAGAGCCGGAAAGCTGGACTGCAATATTTTTTTTTTACATTTAAAAGCTATTGCTAAAAATTTACACTTGAAATAAATATAAATATTGTTTGTCACATGCATGGCTAGGGGTATGTATTTACAATGCCGGAGTTGAAAAGACCGAATTTTACAAGACCCATGGACGAAACACCGTAAAACAAATGGTCGAACGGTTGTTTGGCCGTACGTACGTTTAAAATCACGAAAGGACATTTTACCTAAAATACTAAATCCCAAAGCTTAAAAAACTGAAGGTTAATTAAGGGTTACATGCCATCAGGTCGGTTCTGGCACTTCGCCGACCGCTGCCGCGGCACGCTCGCTTCGCTCACTCGGCTCGTGCGTTGTAGGTCGCAGTGAAACTTAACCTCCTCCTCGTTCGCTACGCTCGCTCGTCGTCGCACCTAATAGACCTGAACAGACTTTCGGGATTTTGAACTATCGGCATTTTAACTTTCGGGATTTCGAACTATCGGCCATTTAATAATCGATTTTTTAAGTTACGGTCTTTCGGATATCGATATTTAGGATTTTCGGTATTTTGAAAATAGGTGTTTTAAACGTCGATATTTCGGTCTTATGTGTAATGAATTTTCGGCATTTTAATACATACCCCTTTTGCAATAAAATAAATAAGTACCTACGTAAAAATATTTATTCTTATTGTTTTTGATTCTTATGTCTAAATAATATTAGGCGAATAGACAATATGCCTAATAACATTATGCGAAAACAAATTAGTCTAAATGATAATTATGCTTATTTAAATAGTATGCCAAAAAACAATTATGCTAAAGTTTTATTATGACAAAAAAAAATATGCCAAATCCGCTATGCCAAATCAAATTAGGTATAGAACCATTATGCGAAAACAAGGGATCTCTTCTTACATATCTCCGCCATTACGAAAAATTTAGAAAAACTGTCTCAACTTAAAAAAATCTATATGATTTTCAAATCTGCCCATAAAATTTCACGAAATTCGGTTGATAAATGCGACCTGTAGAGGAGAAAAGACAGAGCCGGAAAGCTGGACTGCAATATGTTTTTTTACATATCTTCGCCATTTTGAAAAAAATCGAAAAAGTGGCGTGACAATAATATTCTATATCATTTTCAAACCTGCTTACAAAATTTTACGAGAATCGGTTGAGAAATGCGACCTGTAGAGGAGAACAGACAGCGTTGGAAAGCCGTAAAACCTTTTTTTTTACACATCTCTGCCATTTTGAAAAATTAAAAAAAACTGGCTCGACAAAATATTCTATATAATTTTCAAACCTGCTTACAAATTTTCACGAGAATCGGTTGAGAATTGCGACCTGTAGAAGAGAATATACAGACATACGAAAGAATTTTTGCCCAAGCTGAAGAAGAGACGCTTCGCTCGCACTTCGTGCTTGCTCGGTCAATAAGTACTTAAGTATTTCACTGGTGCGATACGATTACTTTAATTTGGTTGCTAGGCTATTTCGATGGTCTAGAGGACAAACATGCTAACTACAAAATTTTGCTATTTTAATATTTTAATGCCAAATGTATTAAATGAGCATGCTCTACTGTTTGCACTTATCCAAATTCCATAATTCCGTCTCTTTCTGTCTAAACTGTACTTGTACATTTGTACTAAGTGATGTCATTTTGAAGCCAAATAAAATAATGGCAGTTATTTACCATCAGTTTACAGTACAAAAGATGTTAAATAGATTTATAACATTTTACTTGCGTTTACCACGGTTGACAAATAAGCGAAATAACTTAATTCATTTTGTAATTTTGCAACTTTCGATTCTCAATCATATTAAAAGAGGATAATCCTTTCAAGTGCCGGTAGACAAAATGGTTTTAGTGGTCTTAGTACTGCTGAACACTCGTCAGCAAATGAAATATAATACACGAAAGTGTTAAGAGGCATATTACATTTTGACTGTGATTTTTGCGTATAATGGCCAATTTTGGCGTTATCGATCTCAGAAACCGAAATACATTAACACTTTTGACTTATTGAATGGTGTAGAATAGCTATTGGAATAGTTCATAGCGGCCTCGCTTTTTTGAAAATTTGCTTAACTTTATAATTAAACCCGAAATTGCAGAGAAAGATTTTCATAAAATGTGCGAAGGCACTTTTTTGAGCTCATGGATTGAACAACTGTGCTAAACAATTGAAATAAAAAAAATTGAATGCTATCTCTTATATAGTCGAATAGTTCATAGCGGCCTCGGAATTTTGAAATTATGTATGGAATATGTGAAAAAAAATCCCAATCAAAAACCATAAAATTACTAAAAAAGCTCAAAATTAACTTTGGATTTCTCTTAAATACATTATTATTATTACGTAAAAATGAAATCATAATAATCTTTACTTTATAAGAAAATCAAATTTCATACCTTTATTTGTTGTACTTGTTTGTCTTTCTGTGTATGTTCAAAGTTGACTCTAAGAAATCGTTCACCAACTTCCATTTTCCTTTCTAACCCTTTTACTTTCCAGTGAATCATCATATTACTTTTTGTCGCGTACACATATAAATGTATTTAGAAGACCCAAAGGTTTCTCTAGGTTGTATCGCTAAAATCCGTCAAAATCGAAATTTCGACGAAAAAATGTGATAGGGCCCTTAAGTGAACAATAGTTTGTGTACAAACGTACTAAGTGATGCTATTTTTGCTATTTTTATATTTTTATAGAATATTTTGGATATTTGACGTTCAAATTTATGATAAATAAGTATACAGATAAATACCCTAACTAAGCATAGGCAGTATATACACAGTTTGTATGCATAGTTTTGAGTTATAGTATCTAGAAGTTTAGAATTAATAAAAACAGTCCTCCTGAAAAATTACTAAATCTGTAATTAGCATGTTTGTCCTCTAGACCATTTTATGTTTGTTACAATGCATATTATGGTAAAGTGGAGCTGATAGTGAAGTACCAGAAGAACTCTTCAACAATTAACGCCCCTGCGTCGGGGTCGGGAAAAACAGTCTTTTGTAAAAGGTAATGAACCCATGACATGACATATAAGGTTACTATTGTGACTTAGATAATATTGTCACTTATGGCCGATTGCACTAAACTTAAGGATCGCCTAAATTTTTTTCTAACTACAACATGACCAAATTAAAACGGTGTCATAAACTTAGCCGTCATGTAGCTGTCATTCGCTAAGTTAACTTGGTCGAGTTGTAGATAAGAAAAGACTTAGGCGATTCTTAAGTTTAGTTAGGGCATGGATACCGGTATACCGGTATACCGAAATACCGGTATACCGGTAGTTTTTTTCGGTATTTTCATACCGGTATTCGAGAGTAAAATACCGGTATTTCGGTATTTCGAAAAAAAAAATATGTATATTTTTGCATGTATGTTTAAAGACTATGCAGAACGTTCAATTTCTATGGTTCACAGTGTTTATACTGCAGATGAGTTTACGATATGAAAACTCAACGAATCACGAATAATCACGATTATAGGAAATATGAAATATAGGAAAAATCACCACTAAATCAACTACGCAAAACACTGCATGCATATAGCTAGTATCTAGATGGTATGTAATAATATTTCTTTTAGTTGTTCGTTCAATGTTTTCATCATCATCATGTCAGCCGCACGACGACCACTGCTGGTCTTATTCAAGGATCTCCGCCTCCCTCAAGGATCTCCAAGACGATCAGTTCTGCGCTGCCCGCATCCAGAGGTTTCCCGCGACCTTCACCAGATCGTCAATCCACCTTGTCGGGGAACGTTGTCCGGTGTGCGGTCCGTCCGGTGTGCGGTCACCACTCTTTCCGCCCCAACGGCCATCGGTTCTTCTCGTTATGTGTCCCGCCCACTGCCACTTCAGATGAGCAATCCTTCGAGCGATTACTTTAGTTCTCCTACGGATCTTCTCATTTTTGATTCGATCACGCAGCGAAACACGGAGCATGGCTCTCGCCAATGCATGCTAGGACCTGGGTAACCTTGAGACCTACTCTTTATGAGACCTATAGTTAACGACTATGTTTCACTGCCGTAAACTATATTTTAATATAGATAAATTATCTTTATATGTAGACTTTCATCTCGTGACACTGAGGTAAGTCGTAAGTCGCGAAGATTTTTCGAAGCATCCAGAATGCTGCCCATCCGAATAGCATTTGACGAGAAATCTCTTTCTTGAAGTTGGACTTGCCTAACTGGACTACCTGTCCTAGGTAATCTAGGTATACGTAATGGTCAACCACTTCAAGTGTAGTGTTCCCAACATGAACTGCAGCGGGCACAACATGGGCAATCGACATGATTTTCATCTTATCCATGTTCACCCTGAGACCTACTCTTTGAGATCTTCGAGCATTGTATTCAGGTCTTCCAAGATCACAGCCATAGAACTATATCATCGGCAAAACAAAGGTGTGTTAGGTACAGTACCTAACACACCTTCGTTTTGCCGATTACATAGTAACTGGCCATTAATATTGATACCAAGTCCATTCCAGTCTATGAGTTTAAACATGTCCTCCAACGCAGCTGTGAACATTTTCAGACAAATAACGTCTCCCTGTCTTACACCTCGCTGCAGTTGGATTTGTGATCTGGAACTCTATACTATTGTGTTAAAGCCTTTTCGAAACCCGGCTTGTTCGGGAGGTTGGAATTGGAAGTCGTCAAACTTGCGAGCGTGACGATTCGTAAGGACATGGCTCAGAAAAGAGGGGCTTATTCCCATTTTTAAAGTAGAGGTTTGAGGTTTGAGACATTTCTCTAAAAGAATTAACATTCACTTATAAGAGAACTACACTATAATCTTAAAAATAAAACTTAGAAACTAGTAAGTGCAGCAGACAAGTTCGTAAATATTACATTTTTTGTTAGTTTACCCACATTGCATTCGTAAAACAATTTCTTGCAGTAACAAGTTGGTCTCTATTACGTATCGCTTAGTTGTTGCCGTATGAGTTAGCTCCAATAGACATAGGATGGCAATGAATGACAATGCATTAAAAACAAACAGTATTTCAAGAAAAAAAGTATTATTTAATGTTTTACTTGAGTTTTAATGCGTCAGAAAACACGATCTAGCTACTGAATCTACCACCAGTTCATAAATTAGGAGGCCTCCGAGAAAGAACTGGCGGAAGAATACTCAGAGAAGTTATGTCGACCTCCCTTTTGATCCCTATCTACAAAACGAACTAACTGTATCTTTAGATCCTGGAGTGTGTGATTTGGGATGGGATTTTAGTTGATGAATTATAGGGTTCCAAGCTGGTGGTTCTCTCCAACCATCTTCTGTATGGAAATTTTGATATTTGTTGATTTCAATAATCATTGAATCAAATAATGTATTTTCTTTAGTATTCGTAATTACCTAGGTATTACTTTAAGAACTAATTTTGTAGTTTCTAGGCCGTTGGTAAATAGTTTGAGTGTTTCTGCCATAAAGTATAGAGTAGAAAATTGCTTTAATCACTCTCCACAAACAAGACTTACTAATCTTTCTTAGAATCATTTAAAAAGTAAGTAACTAACAGTTTTTAAAAAAATACCGAAAAAATACCGAAATACCGGTATACCGGTAATTGAAATTTCAATACCGGTATGAAAATCATACCGGTATTCCATGCCCTAAGTTTAGTGCTTTCATGCGTTAATATACCTACCACAAAAAAGTTTAAAATAAAATATTTAAAAAAAAAAAAACCTCCTTCAAAAATAAACGGCTCTAAACAACACGAAATAAAATGCATCCAAATCTGCATAATCACTAAGTTGAAAGTTTGTACGCATAATATCTTAATATTAAGCAACGTCTTATAAGGCCAAGTGGAGTTTTAAGTATTAAAGTTAAGAAAAAAAAACCTTTTCCTTTATTTGTACGGCGTCAGTAAAACAAATTACTTTCCGTGGTTAAAACACAAAATGTATTGTGGTGAAGGATGGATGACATAGCGATTGATCTGCTGGAATGTACTCATTGACTTAGAAAATTTTTCGCTATGCTCCATAGATGTAGCAGATACCTTCGGTACGCTCAGTGGTAGTACTTTTTCAAAATGGCGTCACTCTCTAATACCGAAGGGATTTGCTACATCTATGTATCTAGTCTATTTTGTGAAGTTAGATTAGAGTAGCCCCCCTCAAAAAAATATAAAATACTTAAAAATATGTAAAAAGACCATATTATAAATGGTATACCGTTGAAATCATCAATAAATAACCAAAAAAAATTGTTATACATAAAAATAACCGAAGAAGCTTTGTGGTACTTTTTCATCGATTACCTTAGGCAATATTTTTGGGCCTGTCCGTTTAGTTTCATTGGAGTTTTTTTTTGCGAAAATTAGCAATAAAACCCCATTAAATTAAACGACAGGCTACATAATACTCTTTTAGTGATAAAAAGTACCACAAATAAAAAGCTTCTTTTAGTACTATAATATATTCTGTGGCACTACTTGACAATAATTTCGTTTTTATTTAAGCTAGTGTGCAGTATAAGCCCTCTTAAAGTTATTTAAATTTTATTGTTTTAAATATTTCCTTTATGCTTAGGTATAGGTACTGCTTAAAACATTGAAAATAACGTTGCTATTGCAACAATAACTTATTACTCAGAAATGTACACTAGTATGAGTAAATAAATACATCCCACGAGTGTATTATTACCTATCTACTCTTTTTATGGTGGGGTACCACAGGGAAGTAAACTGGGCCCGTTACTATTTATACTCTAAGTAAACAACTTACCAAAGGCAGTTATTAAGCTGAATGCATTGAAATGGCTGAATGGTTTGAAATGTAGAGGAGCGTGGACAGTTGATAGAGAGATTGATAAAAAAACTGAAGTTTACTTTGCCAATTAATAATAATAATATAATATTGTATACTATCACTTCACAGTTGTAACTAAATAAGGACTCTGTGGTAGCCGCTTATATACCTACCAACTTCGTTACTTAATGAAACACATTAGGTAGGTACACTACTTACTTATCTAAAATAAACCTTCAATAGAAAAACAAGAACATTAAGATGAGAAATACAAATAATCGAACAAACAAAGACAAATGAAGTCCGAAGTGAGTAATTTACTTTATAATAATTATAATGTTATGTCGGAGCAGCTCGGGCATTATATTTGTACGGTTAACATGTAGGTACAAGGTAGGTACATACAGTCAACAAAGTTAGGGAACGTACAATTTTTGACTGTACTTGCTGAATGCAGTACATAGGTATTTATTGTACTTTTGCTTACATAGCAAAAACGTCACGCAGGCGCGTCATCGACCCGTAGTGACCTAATATTTAATTAAAATAAAAAGAAAATATTTAAATTCAGTGCACAAGTGCAATTTAAAGCGCCAACTAAATCGGTTTTACAGTTTACATATTAGAGAAAAGAATAATCTATTTTTAACAGGTAACTGGTGTGCATAAAATAAACTTGTAACGTTTTCCATCTAAATAGTCTACGTAGGTATATATATTCTGTGCTATAGCACAGAATATATACTCTAGTGCGAAGCTATAGTGATCTTTGCATGCTGCATTCCAACTAACTATTACATCTCTTCAAGAAGTGTAATCTCGTCAGTGGTGAAAGGGCCACAAGCAGATTCCCATACTGATTAAAATATGCAGGGACCGTACCGACTAGCGCTCCGAACCTCGGAAAGTCTACCGGGCTTCAAATTAAAACAGATAAATCGAGACCCATAATCAGACCAAAATGGCGAAACCCAATTCATGATGTCACACAGACATCTATAATTATAATCTTCCAAATAACTTCGGCAAATAGTAAATTATCTGCCATTTTTAATGTCCCCACTACTGCTGAGGCACAAGCCTTCCTTATTGGTGGATAAAAAGGATGGGCCCTACATAACCCACCGTGTTTTTTTCAGACAACATTCTCGGGGGGGCAATCAAGAGGTTCGGGGGAGCTCGTCCGTCGATCACTACACTAGTTTGCCCGTCTATCTACACACAACACATTTTTCTCCGGGGGGCACTAAGGCTGCTCCGGGGATGCTCGGCACCCCCGGAATAGTACCTGAAATAAACAGTGCCCACCACGCGAGCCCAATGCGGATTGGTGGGTGTTAACGACTGTAAAATGCAACCGGGACCAACGGCTTAACATGCCTTTCGAAGCACGCAGGAGTTCAGGATAATATATTTTTGGTCACCCATCCCATGACCGACTCTTGTGAAAGTTGCTTAATCTCCGCAATCACTGGGCCAGGCGCTAAACCACTGCTCATCGAGCTACTCACAAACTCGGCAACTAGTACAATACGAAATCCCTTACTTCGATTTATTTAAGTTGAAGCCCGGCAGACCCGCCGAAGTTTGAAAAGTTAGCTGGTAGATCATAATATTTTCACACAATTTTCTAAAGCGGCTCGCCATAATTTCACCCCTCACCACCTCGTAACCATACATACTTTTTGGTCCTTCGAGCCGGATCCGACCACGGGCCGATGACGCGTCGGAATCCGGAAAGGGGGCGTCCATTAATTACGTGAGGTGATTTTGGCGATTTTTACCCTCCCTCCCCCCTTGGTGAGATGTCGTGAGATTTGGCTCGACCCTCTCCCCCCCTAAAAATCTCACGTGAGATTTTTCAAAACGTGTATTTTTAGTGTGATTACGTTAATCTGTGCTTGCTTGCGTTGCATTTATTTACATAAACATTATTGTTTAGGATTTAGCCAAATTTTGTTATGAAAAATGTTTAACTTTATTTAACCTTGTCTTTTCGCAATACTGTTCCTGCAAAAAAAAATTACGTGATATTTGCCGAGATCCCCCGTCTCCCCTACGTGAGATTGGGTGAGATTAGGCTCGACACCCTCCCCCTAAATGCCTCACGTAATTAATGAACGCCCCCAAACCGTACAATTATCACTGACTTTCGACTTTAACTACCTTTGAATAATGATGTGGATGCCTTTATGAAATAGGAAATTATAATAATACAGGGTTTTTCCGTTTGCTAATAACCTTATAAGCCGAATATGGTAGATAAGATAAGGTACCATACACTTAAACTTATTTCACTAACATTGTGACGTGACGACGATGGTCCTTCACCTTACTTGAGACTCGAATATAGTCCGTTCGCTTAGACAGTGTCGGTACACCCGTAAGCACTTGTGTTCGGAGACAAGAACAAAGGCAACAAAGACAACCTTTCACTACGGCACTTCTATGTAAACTGCCAAAATCCACATTCGCTTGCGGGGTGTACGCTGCACGCGGTATATACCCATAAGAATAAAGAAAACTTTTACTCTTATGATACTAGTTGCTCTAAAATTCTATATAATTATCAAACCTGCTCACAAAATTTCACGATAATCGGTTGAGAAATGCGACCGTAGAGGAAAACAGATAGCTGGAAAGTCGGACTTAAATATGTTTTTTTAGATTTCTCCGCCATTTCGAAAAATTTTAAAAAACTGGCGTGACAAAAAAATTATATATAATTATTGAACCTGCTCACAAAATTTCACGAGAATCGGTTGAGAAATGCGACCTGTAGAGGAGAACATCCTGCGCCAGAAAGCCGGACTGATATATATTTTTTTACATATCTCCGCCATTTTCAAAAATTTAGAAAAATTGGCTCAACTTAAAAAATCTCTATAATTTTAGAACCTGTAGAGGAGGAAATGCGACCTGTAGAGGAGAAAAGACAAAGCCGGAAAGCTGGAGTGAAATTAGTTTTTCTTACATATCTCCGCCATTTTGAAAAAAGTCGAAAAACTGGCTCGACAAAAAAATTCTATATAATGTTTGAACCTGCTCACAAAATTTCACGAGAATCGGTTGAGAAATGCGACCTGTAGAGGAGAACATCTAGCGCCAAAAAGCCGGACTGAAATACATTTTTTTAAATAACTCCGCCATTTCGAAAAATTTAGAAAAACTGGCTCGACCTTAAAAAATTTGAACCTACCCACAAAATTTCACGATAATTAGTTGAGAAATGCGACCTGTAGAGGAGATAAGACAGCGCCGAAAGCTGGACTAAAATATGTCTTTTTTACGTATCTCGGCCATTTTGAAAAAATTCGAAAAACAGGCTCGACAAAAAAATATGTATAATTTTCGAACCTGCTCACAAAATTTCATGAGAATCGGTTGAGAAATGCGACCTGTAGAAGAGAACATACATACGAAACGAAATACGAAAGAATTTTTACCTAAGCTGAAGCTCGCACTTCGTGCTCGCTCGGTTAATAATATCTTTGATAAAAGGGCCACACTACTATAAGCGACCGGACCTGATTATTACCACGAGCCCTCCCTTTTTAGGGATTTCCCTGTTTCTCAAAAGGTACCTATTTATTACCCGGACGCATTGTTCCTCCCTTTTATGATTTCCACGTGTTGAAATCTCTATTTAAGATAAAGAACTTTTTATTCCGTTATTTCCGTTGTTCAAATGACCAGACCATGGCATATGGCCTATCCTGAACATCTGTGAAGGCTCTCGCATTGTTTTATTTATTGACTCTAAAATATCCATCCTGTTTTTGTATCTTTATTAGCTTGAGTATGTTTTTTGTCTTAAACATGTGCTACCTATTGAATGTTAAGTAGTACCCTTATTATTACCTACCACTATAGGTTTATGTCTTTATAGGGTTATCAAACACCATAAAAAAATTGTGAACCACGCGCGATAAGCTACATAAGGTATCTACTATTGCAACCCAGCATACACCGTATGGCTCCATCGCAAAATGTCCCTTTCGCAAAATGTCCCGTGGTCGCAAAACGTCCCTTTCGCAGAATGTCCCTTTCGCAAAACGTCCCTTTCGCAAAATGTCCCTTTCGCAAAACGTCCCTTTCGCAAAATGTCCCTTTCGCAAAACGCCTCTTTCGCAGAATGTCCCCTTGGTATCAAATAAATATCACTCATACCAAATTTCCATTTTGTTCGAAATGTTAGGCAAAAATGCTCAGCTATAAATAATTACGTATCTATACATACTCAGTGGGTTTTTAAGGGTACACCGAGCCTCCAATAGCGCTGCCAATCAAGAAAATATCATTACAACGAAATGACCATGTTTAATAAAATTCAAAAAAATATAAAACTAGAATAAACTATTTTGTATGCGTTAATTCTTAGTTTAAATGGGTTCGTGTAGTTACAATCTGGATTAACGCCTAAAGTGGCCACTTTAGGCATTATTTCAGATTGTACACAAACACATTAAAACCAGGAAAAAAAGCATACAAAAAATTGTTTATAACTAATTCTAGTTTTTTATTTTTCAGAATTTTATTAAACACGGTCGTTTCGTTGTAATGATTTTTTAACGCTAGTCGAGGCTCGGTGTGCCCAAGACTCCGTAGCGATTTTGCCGCAGTCTGCCGCTCTCTCGCTCGCACATTTCATGTTTTCTCAAGATTTCTTAAATCTGAGTGCGTAAATGAAAAATGTGTCTCGGCCACTTTTCGCAATATAAGATTACGGACATTTCAACATATATTTCAGTTCCGAGTTGCTGAAGTATAAAAAGTTATCGTATTTGCCAGTTCAAATAACTGTTAGAAACGATAAATTTTTGTACTTTAACAACAAAAAACTAAAATATATTTTATAATGTCTGTAATCTTATAAAGCGAAAAGTGGCCGAGACACATTTTTAAATTGCGCACTCAGATTTAAGAAATCTGGAGAAAACATGAAATGTGCGAGCGAGAGGGCTGCAGTCAGCGGCAAAATCGGGGGCCATAATAGGAAAACATGGTTTGCGCGGGTCATATTTTTGTATAGAAAACGTAAAGTTCTCGCCACATGAGATTATCTAGTAGCTACAAGTATTCAATTACGTATAAACCTTACAGATGATTGTAAAAAAAATCTGAATATCATGCGCTTGTCGCGGGCCATATTTTTGGCGTAAATAATAGCGGAAACGTATTGAATTCTACATTTAAATACAGTTTAACGTACTGTCACAGATAATATAATACTATACTAGTGTACTGTGCAGTTGCTCCAATAACTTTTTTTAGAAAGATAATTGTGCTAAAGATAATGAAGAAAAAACAAGAAAAACATCGAAAAAATGCAGAAGTGAGGTTATTTTCCATACTTTTTACACGTAAAGAAAAAGACAGAGACAAATAATTTCGAATAACGGAGCCTTAATGGTGGATACCTTCAAATCGGAAAAATTATAGAAATAATGGTGCTACGTTGCTGCTACAAATATCTATTTTTTTCACAGCTTTACAGTAAAAATATTTTCTACCTAATTTAAAGGTAAGACTGAGTTTCCTCGCAGAAAAATAAATAAAAAATAGGCAGGTATCAGGTAAGTAAATATAAGTATTTACTTACCTGATATATACCTACCTACCTACCTACTATGTTTCCTAAATATGTCTCCTAAGTAGTTAGAACCATCGCAAAACCGACAAAAATTAAAACGTAGGTAATTGACAAAATCAATGGTACGGAATCCCATCAACTTTTGGTATATTTTTCTTTATCTATGCCATCAACCCACTAATTATCTAGAACCGACAAAAAATTAAAACGTAAATTACAAAATTAATGGTAGCTGTACAGAATCCCAACCCTACCTTATCTATATCCGTGTCTATATCATCGCAAAACCGGCAAAAAAAAAAATACGTGCCCCAACCAACTAGGCATCTTATCTATATATGTCCAATATACATAGGTAGGTAGGTATTATACCATTATACCTACCTAGTTAGGTAGGTATTATACAAAAATCGAACCATAATATTTAACTACCGTGGTCGTTTCATTGTTCAAAAAAATAATTTAAAAAAACTTACGTACATTGCTTGTGCGATGTATATTTATTTGCAGCTACGGCACAGAATACATAATAGTACAAGTGCAAATTTTATTTTTTTCATTTCGATACCTTTTGCTCAATAAAACTGTTTACAAAACACAAAAACATAGTTCTTTAACTTTTGCAACTTGACTTTCGTTGGTTTTACAAAGTTCTATTTCACAATCACAAAATCACACAAAATCCTCTTGTACATTTGTCTATGACTAGCTGTGACGAAGTTCTGTTTTACAATGGCTCTGTTCAAACAAAACTCCACATGTTGATTTTGTATTTAATTTTTGGATACTCAAGTGCTTTTTTTTTTGCTGAACCTTCAGTCTCGACTCAGGTCAAATTTACTGCCATCGCGCCAACGATAGTTTTATTACGGAGTAAGGTTTCATCTAAGTAAGAGTGAGACAAATATAAAGATTAGGTAGGTAATATTTTTGTGTAGTCGACAATTTTAGCCAACCAAGTTTTAAAACTACATAAATTTTATTTGTAGGTACTTGATTAATTTAATACTTTAATATTAAATATCGGCGTAGGTACTTTAGTACAAATACATGTAGGTATATGTACTATCGTATCGTGTGAAGCTCGAGTGACGGTCGAGGCACTTACAGTACTGTGGTCGAAGGTTCGATTCCTGCAATATGCGAATGTCACTCCCTAGCACAGAATAAATTAACTCGTAGTTAGGTAGGTACTTAAGTACTTTTCTTTAGTTAAACTTGTTTGTTTTTCTCATAAATTATAATGTTAATGACATAGTAATCTGCTAACGACATGTTTATTAACTAAACTCATTACTGCGTCTATAAAAAATACTAGATAAGTACCTACCAATAATAATATCATTAATATTTTTAACATTGAAAATGGTTTTTTTTTTTTTTTTTTTTAATCTAGATGAAAAGTACCGGGGTTTTTATCTTTTAGACATGCCAACCCCATCGTGACCTTATACTATTCTGTACAAAGGAGAGGTAGCTATTGCAAAACAGTAACCAAGCGACAAAGGCTTTTCGCAACATCTGATCGTGGTTCTGACAAAATACTTTGGACAAGGCCAATATCAAAGGTGTTTAAATTGTATTTGTTAATTAATAGCTGCCTCTCATTGCTGTTTCTGACACACTCCATCAGCAAATGTTGCACGTCCTCAACTTTATGGCACATTGAACATTTGTCAGATTGCACTTTTTTCATTAGAAATGCAAATTTTGCCGATGGATAGTGTCCAGCGCGAAGTCTTAAAGCTAACTTAATATATGTTCTACTTAAATTACAGTCATCAAACCAAGGCCCACGAGGAAGCTTATTTTGAATTGTTTTATACCATATGCCTTTATCTATAGATACTTTTTCAAAATGGTCTTGCCAATAGAGGAAACATTTATTTTTAAATTTAGATAAAAATTCTGAATAATCCGGTACAAAATTAAGTTCATTTCCTTCAATTGATGCTAACTTTGCTAGACGGTCAGCTTCGTCGTTGCCCCTTAATCCAATATGCGCTGGAACCCATTGCAGCTTCACTGTAGAATTATTTTTAGTAAAAATTATGAGCTTTTCGATAATTTCGTAGGCTATCGATGTACCTCTGCTACCAGAGGCGCATCGAGCCAAGTGTTGCAGAGAGCTTTTGCTATCTGTAAATATTACAACTTTTTTCAAGTTATGATGTAGTGCATAAGATAACGCTTCAGATATCGCAATGAGTTCCAGCGTCATTATAATTATTACAGAATTAATCCTATAACTTATTCTATGATTTAAAACCTGATCATATATCCCAATCCCTAGACCACTATTGTTCTTTGAGCCATCAGTGTAAATCTTATGCCAACCATTGTACTTAACATGCAACTCTTTGATTAAATTATTAAGAAGAGAATTAGGTTCGTATGATTTCTTAGAGAGTTGTATAGTTTCCAGGTCTGTAACAATGATAGAACCTATATCAATAGACGATAGCCATATCTCATGTGCAAACATTAAGTTGATATCTGAGGAAGAACAATTTATATTACTAACATCAGAGAAGGTCTTTGCCAGTAGAGGTTTTTTCTTTTTCTCCCAATATCGGGTTTTGCTTAGCTCAGATATTTCAGACAAAAGGTCAGTGGTTACATTGCTAGACCAGGATAGAGCTTTCAGACTATATTTATAAGCAAGGTATTTTCTTCTTATAGAAAGTGGAGCAATATGTAAATCACTTTCCATGACATGAATGGGTGTGCTTTTAACGTACCCTCCGATGATTCTTAGTGCTTGGTTTTGCAGCCTATCCAATTTAGAAACATGGCTCTCCGCACTGCAATCATAAGCAAAGCATCCGTAGTCAAGACGACTTCTTATTAACGCAATATACAGCCTTCGTAGGTGCTTTGTATGAACTCCCCAAGAGCTACCTGCTAGCATTTTTAACAGATTTAAAATTTTGGAACATTTGTAAATTATTTCATTAATGTGTTTCCCCCAAAGTAAGCTTCTATCTAGCCACATACCAAGATACTTAACATTTTCGACTAAAGGTAAAGGTTGTTCATTTATTTTTAAACATGGTAAAATTCTACGTCGTCCCCTACTAAAGACACAATAACTCGACTTGGTGGCAGATAGCGACAGTCCCAGCTTGTCTAGCAGCATATCCACAGTATTTAAGGCTGCTTGCATATAATTTTCGCTAGTTTTTATGTCTTTATCTCTGATATATAAAGCAAAGTCATCTGCATATTGTGATATCGTTACATTTTGAACTTCTTTACAAATCTCATGAGTAACTAAGTTAAATATCAATGGCGAGAGAGGGTCCCCCTGCGCCAAGCCTTTATGAGTCCATCTAGTGAGAATTGTCCCTTTACTGTCTAAATTAATTTTTAAAAGTCTATGACTTAGAAATGACCAAAGGTAGACACAAAATTTAGAGCCGATTGCGAGATTATCAAGGATTTGCATTGCTACTTCAATAGAAATGTTATTGTAGGCATTTTCTATATCTAAAAAAACCGCTACAGTCGCTTCGTTTTTTGATAGTCCTATTTGAATGTAAGTGATTAGTCTCGCAAGGGAGTCCAGGGCAGACTGAGATTTCCTAAATCCAACCGTCTGGGGAGAAAGAAGTTTATTCTTCTCTACATACCATTCCAAACGCTTAAGTATCATTAAGTGAAAAGTTTTACACAAGCAAGATAACAAAGAGATGGGTCTCAGCTTTGGGTCATTGTTTGGGTTATTAGTTGTTTTAGGTATCGGAATGATTTTTATATTTCTCCATTGATATGGGACGACTCCAGATTCAAATATGTTATTAAATATTTTCAGTAGATATATTTTTGATATATCTGGCATATGATATATCATGGAGTATGAAATGTCGTCCTCACCCGGTGCTGTATCATTAGTTTTGAGACAGTTATTAAGTTCCGATAGTTTAAAGTCCACTTCCAAATAATCATTCTTAGATTTAAATGAAGGTGTATCATTTATTGCGTAGTCAGGTGCCAGAGAACTAATTAGGTCTTTTTGTTTTTCAATTGATGGGTAAGACTTTGTTTGTCTGTAGCCTTTCATCCATCTAGTTCGTTGCCACATTTCAGAAGCCGATATCTTCTCATCGATAGAATTACAAAACTTATGCCAACTACGGGATTTTGCTTCTCTAACAATATTTTGAGCATCTCGGGTTTTTTCTTCTAATATATTCAGATTACTAGGGATAGGGTTTCGACGGAACTCTGATAAAGCCAAACGGCGCTGCGCTACAGCTTTAGATAATTCAGGTGTCCAATACTCTTTAGGGGTGAATTTACAATTAGGTTTTCGACATATCTTGTAATAGGGTATATGCTTATCGGCTGCTTTCGATATTTGACTAACAAAAAAATCATACATTTCCTGTACGCTCTCTGCGCTGTCATTTGAATTTTCAAAAAAATCAGATAGTGATTGACGATACTCCGACCAATTTACGTTTTTAAAATTGCGTTTTTTTATACCATTAAACTCATTGGGTATCCTAATACGCATTTTTATAATTAAGTGGTCACTTCCGAGATTTTCGTTGGTCACCATCCAGTCAAATTTGACTGCAATATCAGGAGAGGCAAAGGAAATGTCAGGCGCAGTTTTTTGTAAGTTTCCATTAACTAGCTTTACCCGCGTGGGTTGCCCATTGTTAAGGGAGATTAGGCCGTTTTCGAGACATGAATTCATTATTTGAACTCCTCTTGTGTCTGTTTTAGTGGACCAATTTGTGTGATGTCCATTAAAATCACCAGCAACTAATATTTTCTTAGAAGCAAATGAAAATATTTCATCCCAGTCTGACGCAACCGTTGATACCGAGGATGGACAGTAAATGGATGCAACATACTCTAGATCAATGCAATTAATTAGTTTAATGCAAATAACCTGAATACCTCTATTTGTTACATTAACGGGAACGATATGGGCTTGAATGGAATGATGAACTAAAAAGGCTACCCCCCCATAAGAGTCATGTCTATCTGATCTATAAACATTGTAACCACTCACACCAAAATTCACGTCAGATTCTGAATCCAGCCATGTTTCACTAATAATACAAATGTGAATATGTTCTCTGTGCATTAAATCTGAGAATTCAGTAATTTTTGGTTTTAGGCTTTGCGCATTCCACTGAAATAGATTGATACTAATATTGTTATCCGTATTAGCCATTGATAACAGTAACCAATTTTTCAAACAACTCTTTTTCCCAGAACTTAGCAACTATTAACTGTTTCAGCTCTTCACCTATCATTCTTATTATTAATAAACATTTTTCACTAAAATTACATTGAGCCATAAATATCTGTTTAAGTTTAAACCAAAATTTTGCAAAGTCAAACCTATATGATAGTCCTTCATCTCGTTGATTTGTTTCCTTATGTTGTTCATTTTTCTTTTCCCGTGTTTCATACTGTGTTTGGGGTTGATAACTCTTCTTTTTTAGGGGTTTCTTATCTGATCTTTTTCTTTTTTGCTGTTCTGCTGTTATTTCATCTTCTGTTGTCTGGTCTTTTTCTGTCTGTTCCTGAACTACTGGGTCCTGGCGATGTACCAAAGCTCTGGTAACCACACTACTATAAGTCACTTCATTGCTGGTCATTACGGGAAGCGAGTTATTGTAAGTATCATTTATGATATCCTCTGAAAAAACCTGGTGTTTCTGTTTATCCTCGTTAAGTAGTTGTAAAGCCTTCTTATATGTAACTTGTTCTTTACTCATGATTATCCTTATTTCCTTTTCTTTTAGAAAGAAAGGACATTTTTTATCTAGTACGAAATGGTTCCCTTTACAATTCAAACATTTTAATACTTTTGTTTCACAATTATCGTGATTTCCTCCGCATTTCGGACATAATATTTTCCTTGAAGGGCAATATTTCATAATGTGACCAAACTCCCAGCACCCTGAGCATTGAGTAACTGGAAATACATAGGCTTCTATTGTGAAGCGGCAACCATATACATAAACATACACAGGGAGTTCTTTGTTATTAAAAGTTATTCTGATTGATTCACTATTAATCCATTTTCCATCAAAGTTTAATCGTTTTAATCTTCTTACCGATATTATTTCAGTGTCAGATTCAATAATTTTCATAAGGTCTTCTTCCGTTAGCTCCAAGTCTACGCCCTTCATTACTCCATAGGAAATGTTTAATTCATATGTCATTTGACATCTAAAACCTCTTTCTTTCATTTTCTCACATTCAACTAGCTTACTAGCCTCCTCTTTGGTACTAAATTGAATAAGAACTTTATTTGAACTTTTATATTTAATTTTCGTAATGTTATTAATATTTTCCACCCTCAATAATTTGGCCATTGCTATTGGTTTCGGTAAACATTCTAAGGAAGTAACACTTACTTCGTAGTTCTTGGAGCCTTCTGTCTCATTATTTGTCTGCATAAATTTTTGTTTATTCTTCTCAATATCATCCGATTCGCTTCTAACCAGCCGTTTAGGTTTTCTTCTAATGACTGTAGTAAAACCATCTTCGTCACTGGGTTCGTCTTCCCTTGTCTTTCTTTTCTCAACAGTTTTTCCCTCTTTATTTTGAGGACAGCTTAATTCCTTTTCACAATAGCGAATAAAATCCGAATCGTCCATTTCTTCTTCACTCATTTTAACACACTGTATTACGCGGGTATTCGTAGAAAAAACTTAGTTATATCGCTACGTGGACGCGTGCACACAGCGCGGCGGACCGCAGCGAACTGTGAAAATGGTTATCAGATGCAAATCGCCTGAGACGTATTTTTGGCCATATCTCCGAGGATTTTGGGAGGATTGAGATGAAAATAGTACCAAAAGTTGAGGAATTTATCAAGACATGTATGAACGTTTGAATTTTGAAAATCTACTGGTAACTTTTTTTGGAATTTTGTAATATTCCAAAAATTCCGGGTTTTTTGGGGGGTGTTTGTTTACTAAATTGTAAATATTTCGGAACAAAAACCGACTTAAGAAAAAATGAAAAAAAGGGTCCTAGGGTATTAGTTTAGCTACCAAATGGCAAAATAATTTTGAAAATGGGTTAATAATTGTGACCTGTAGGTGGTCCCTTTAGATTTGGAATTGTAGAAAAACGGGTGTTTCAGTGCATAAAAAGTGATGTAGCTTCTATGATTATTGAGCGATC
This sequence comes from Agriphila tristella, assembly GCA_928269145.1. NCBI lineage: Eukaryota > Metazoa > Arthropoda > Insecta > Lepidoptera > Crambidae > Agriphila > Agriphila tristella. The sequence goes on along the minus strand of OV743433.1, from coordinate 34,294,708 downwards.
GTCATGGTAATAGTGTTAAAAGATGCAAAAGCAGTCGAGAAGTGCATTCGTTGGAATTTTGAAAATCGTTTAATAATATTTCGGCTGCGTCGAGGCAGTCAGCGGGCGCTTTTGTGACACGAGGCGGAGCCGAGTGTCACAATCGTAAAGATAAATAGGTACTACCTAGGTTCTTTAAAAAATATAATAGGACTTTGTTTTTGATTTGATTTTGGTTTTTCGTAAATTTTTGTGTTCATTTTCAATGCTCTGATTCTTGCGGGGACTGTAAAATCTGTGAATTTTTTGTTTGTAAACGCGCGAGACAAGATGCTGCAGCTGTTACAAAGTCACAAAGAGGTCATACAATTTTTTCGATATCTTTACAGTTTTTAGTTCAGTTAAAATTATAATATTGAAGTAGGCTGTACGAGGGTGGATTGAAAAGTCCATGACTTTTTAATGAAGAAAGACTTTTTTCGGAATATTTTGTTTTATTTCTGTACATAATCTTATTGTAGCTCTGCGTATTCAGTCCAACCAAGTTCCTACCTCTTTAACCCATAATTTTTTTCTTTCATCGCCTGAAAACTGGTAACTGAAATGAGGGCCCATTTCAGACATCACCTTTTGGCTTGATGAAAATCTTTGCCCGCCAAGACATTTATCAAGACATTTATTCATGTTTGGTAGGAGAAAATATCTCACTGGGGTTGAATCTAGAGAATAGGAAGGATTCGCATCTTCATTCGATGAGTTTTGATGTCATGAGTGCCGCCGAGAGGGTCGACAGGGTCATTAAGAAAACTCGCTTGAGCTTTTTGTTTCCAAAAGTAATAATCTTTTACCGAATTTGAAAAAAATGTAGTGTAAAGATGCCTTAAGGAGTTTCTTTTTAAGACACAAAAATAAATTATGAAAAAATAGTATTTCTTCTTTTCAAAGTCATGGACTTATCAAACCACCCTCGTATGCTCATACCGCCCTTTGTCCGCAAAATATTCTTGCGATGGGCGTGTGAAAAAAAAAAAAAATTCTTCGCGCCTTTTCCTATTTATCATATGTTGTTTTTGTCGTATTTGTTGCTCACTTTGATTTACCCCCGCAAAGGTATTGAAAAACGTCGTATGAAATTCGTGAGCTCTTGTTTATTGCACACTTGGCTGAGTTACGCCTTCGCCTGCGGCTAGGGCTGCTGCAACCTACAGCCTTGTGTGCAATGAGCAACCTAAGCTAACTTATCTCATACTGTACTATTACAGTTTTTAACACGCTCGCTACGGCATGGGGTCGGAAGCACCCGATGCAATACTTTCCTACGGTGCGGCGAAAAAATGCTTGACTTTCCGCTGGTGCGGGACAGATATATTCAGTTTCTTTAGACATAGGAAAGAGACAAATATTGTTTTATGATTATGACGTCAAATATTTCGATTTTGTATATAAAAATTGCATCAGATCTGTTCGACCCGATACCGACCACAAGTAAATATTTTTCGTCAGGTGCGGTATCGGGTTGAATAGATCTGATATCCGATGACCCGATAACTGCACTGAATTACCACCAAAATTTTCTAGTGCTGTGCTCGTATGCAGTTGTTATCGATAGCCTATATCAGAGATGGGTAACCTTGATTCATTATACTGAAGTTATTTACTAGTTAGTCTGATTCAGCCAGATGAATTGATTCAACTTAACTATTACTAATTCAACTGAATGATTTAGCAGCCTCATTTAAGCTCAACAAGCACCTGACTGGGTGCAAGCAGAGTTTTTCTACATAACGTGTAGAAAAACTCTTTACTTGCAGTGTTATAATAATTATCACGTGTCAAACACCCAATAAATGAGATTACTGTTTATCGATAATGCTTGTCTCTTATTGCTCACATCCCTAAATTTCTATCGATATCTTGAACATCTAGTGCGGGTGTCGGGTTTAAAAGATCCGATAGATTAAAACATGCCTAAAATATTATGTTGTTAACCAATTCTGCTACGGTCTCATTTATATCTTAATTGTTTTATTAAAAACATATTACATTAAAGAAAAACATGAACTCTTACATATTCGCATAGATAATCTCATTAAAACAACAGCATGTCGAACAGATCTTTTCGACCCGATAACGCACAGCCGGCAAGTCACGTAACAGGTCTTAAGAACCTGATACAGCCGGATGGGAAAGTTAACGTTTTTTGTTGCCGCAGCGAGCGTGTTAAGTAAAATTTTACAGTTTTCTAAGTTTTAGCCTGGTTGTCTAAGTTGGCAACACTCAACTATATACCAAATATAGACCACTCCACCACAGAGACCACTTATACCACTCATTCACCACCACATTGCCCGTAATTCACAATTATTATTGCCAACATGTGGCCGAACCGAAGACAATCACAACACATAGGCGAACCCCTTAATTACCCTAAATTTGTAACCTATATTTAGAATAAAGAGACCCCATAGGAACACTGAACTTATTTTAAGACAAGGAACCCATTGTCACCCCAAAAGTGACTTTTAGTAAAGTCCGCTTGCATTAGGTATAATGTTGTTAAAAACGTTTTTTTCTAACGTGAAAAAAAACATGAAAAAAAACCCAGTTTCTTTTTCTGGAGCATGTTTTTTTTTCAAGAGTACAGAAACCAAAATTATTAAGAAAGTTTCCGTTAAAGATTAATACTTATGAGTTTATATTATAGTCTCCTGTTCATTTTTTAAACTATATTACTATTATGGTTGAATTGAATAGTACAAGTTTTCAACAGTTGGCAGCATTTAAAGACTATGGAATCTTCATTCAGTTTGTTTTTTTTAAGTACCTATGAACTTAGTTGGAACTAAGAACAGTGTCTCCAGACTGGGAGTTTTACCCCATTGTGTGGAAAATTTTAGTTATTGAAGGAAAAAGAAAATCTGTCCAGTCCATACAAAACGTATCATTTTGGGGAACAAAAAACCGAGTCTGTGCAAAAATTTTAGTCTTCTCTTCATACAAAATGTATCATTTTGGGAAAAAATAAAAACAGATCTGCGGGAAAATTTTAAATCTGGAGACACTCACGGAAAAAAAAATCTAATAAAATAATTGAAATGATTAAATAAATCTTTTTTTTTTCAAAGATTGTATTCTCGAAAAAGATCAAATTTAGAAAAGAAAACTACGGTGCTATGTTTTTTTTTTCATGCTTTTTTACAACTTTGTGAAAAAAAAACAAAATTGTTTTTTTTCATGTTACATCACTAATTTAGGTATCACTCTCCAGCAGCGTTTTCCTTTATTAGTGGTATGCGAGGTACCTACAACTGATTTAATTTTTTATTTATCATGCCAGGGGCAAACGAGTTTAATTAGAGGTCTTTCTGGGAGTGGTACGTAAAAAAAATAGGAACCACACTCATAGAATAATTAAGGAACTTAGTAATAAAGTTTATATTTTTCGACAAAGTTCTTATTAAAAATTATAGAATTTCTAGTCTCACCGAAACGTACCTATTCGTAAAAAAAAATGTTTGGAAAGAAGCCTTTTCAGGATTAGGATTTCAGTGACGGACGAACAAAAGTATTCCCCTCGTTCCAAAAACTGGGACGTATTAAAAAATAAAAAAGAGGTTTTTTACAGAGCCTGCGCGGGGCTGCTTTTAAAGTCACTTGCTGGAGACAGGCTCTATCGTAATTGCGATCTGTCGTATGAAAGCCGCGTGTCTGGAATCTGGATAAAAAAACTGGTGCGTTTTGCTTGTGTACAGTACTTTACAGCTATAAGCTTTGCTTGATGGAACTACGAGAGAGAAACAAAAATTAGTGGTTACAGAGTATTAAGCTTTACTTTGAGGTTTCTTTTTGTCGATAATAGTAAGCGAGTGATTTTAATATAGACTACTGAGTACAGTGAGTGATTTAAAGGCACGAGGCAGAACAAAATTTTGGTCTCGTGTAAAACATACAACTTTTCACCTCTACCAGGGAGAAAATTTTCACGTGACTTTACTGGTAAAAAGCTTAATTCAGCATTTAGTTCACTTAACTCTTTTGGAGTTAGACAAATATTTTCATTGTAGGACGCATTATTTTTTGTAATTTATCACAAAAATAATTCGATCAAACCTATGCTAAAACATAGAGCCAGTAAAGTAGATTCCCGTGGTTTTGATTACATTACGTTGTGTTTTTCTCGTATTTATCAATATCCCGTCTTATTTATTTATTTATAATCATAAAACATAAAATTTGTTAATTAATTTCATTAATTTTTCTTATTTCATATTTGTTTCATACATGCGACCTCATTACGTCCATACTCTTTATTTCGAATTATCAACCTTCTTTTTTAACAATCCATTATTAAAACTCCTTGGTAAAACCGTGCATTTTATTTTTTTTACTTTTTAATTTCCAATTTTTGTGGTACCTATCTATGTAAGTGTGTAAAAAAATCATTACTTTATATATTTTCATACAATGCCCATTTAAGAAGTAGGTGAATGAAATTTAAAGGTTATTCTAGCAAAAAAAATAATCATCTTAATCGGTAAATAAATAAATAACTAAGAAGTCGTAAAGTTAGTTCACACAAAATCATAGTATTTCAGGATTACTTGAATTGAAAAATACTGAACCGTTTAGAAAAAAAAATGGGACCATTTCGCAGATACCCTTTCGAACGAAAAACGAATTTTGACAATTCGAGGAGATATTGTACCTACTCGATATCTCCTCGAATTGTGAACCGATAGGTATACTTAAAAAATACATACAAAAAAGTCGAATTGCGAACTTCCTACTTTATATGAAAACAGACTAAAATCTTGTCATAAAAAAAAGTTTTTTCTTTAAACAAAACCTCCCTCAAAAACCTCAAAAATAACCTAACAAAAACTGCTTCAAAATAAATGGCTTCAAAAAGCAAGAAATAAAATATTCAAATCTGGAAAATAACAACCCCTAATCAAAAAGTAGTAGAAACAAAATATCTAAACTTTCATGGGTTTAGGACTTCATAAGATCTGATGTTGTTTATTGTTAGTTAGATATGAGTACAAACTTTTGAGTTAGTAAGTAGTATGCAGCTTTGAATATTTTATTTCTTGCTTCTTAGACCAATTTATTTTTGAAGCTGTTTCTGTTAGGTTATTTTAATTTTTTTTATGGTAGGTATATTTAGAAACGATATTATCTAAGTTACAATAGCCTTATGTCAACGGCTCATCACCTTTTACAAAATACTGCTTTTCCCGACGCAGGGGCGTTAATTGGTAAGGAGTTCTCCTGGTACTTCACTATCAGCTTCACTTCACCATATGAATTATGACGAGCTATGCTATTTATATAGCATAGCGACCATATTAAAGTAATCGTATCGCACCAATGCAGTACTTAGTATTGAATAGTTCCGATAATCTTCTACCTATAGTCTTTATCATCAGTTCCACTTCACCAAAATGGTACTTTCCGAAAGCAAATGCACAATGAACAAGTTACTTAAGAATCGCTGTAGGAGTGCCTATAATATTTGAAGAGTTCCCTTGATTTCTCCAGGATCCCATCATTATATCCTGATCTTATGACAATGGGACCAACTTGGAAGTATAATTATGCTTTCAAACAAAACAAGAATTTTTCAAATCGGTCCAGCCGTCTTCGTACTCGAGTAACATAACATAGAAAAACAAAGATTCCGACGAACAGAGAACCTCCTCCTTTTTTGAAGTCGGTTAAAAACATATTTTATACGGTATAATTTCAAGCTGAAAATAAAGGGTCACTAAAAAACTTACCTGCCTGCTAGTTAACTCCATTTTTCTCCGGACTAAAAGCGAAATTTCTTTGTTTCACCAAGTTTACAAAACAAAACAATGGTCGAAGAATCAGGTTCGGGGAGTAACTAAACTTAACAATAACTTAATGTTCGCAGAACTTAAACTGATTAAGCACAAGCTAAGCAACGAACTGACGATTGATCCAGAGTGACCCGACTTTAAATACTCTGTCGACAATGGCATGGTGGCCATATACTACAAACATTTGTAAGTACTCTTCTTTCTGTTTAGTGATAAGGATGTGATGTAACCAGAGATGAAAGCGTTCCGTGGGAATTAAAAAAATGTTATCTCTACTGGGTAAAATTTTGATTTAGTATTTATAAGTAAGATTATAAGCTACACAGTTCAATAGTAAATAAGTAATGTCTCTTCAATAATGTTTTTCGACAAAATAATCAAAATAGGTACTCTAAAATATTTTAGATAGGTACCTACCTATATGTCAGATGGTGACAAATAATTGTTTGCAGTTTTTAGTGGAAAAACAGCCGACGTTTTGTTTTTCGTCGAAAAAAACACAATAAATTTATCTGACATGAAGTTTGTGACTTTATTAATAATAAATTATATTTTGTGAGGGGATCAGCCTAGATATTTAATAAATTGTGTATTTACACAGATAATATAATACAGTTAGTAGGTGTACATACTTTACTACTGAATTACTTACTTCGATTGAACCCCAAAACCCAAAGTTATAGGATTACAATTTATTCTGAATAAATCATTTTTTTTTCATCGGAAGTATTATTGGTGCATTGTTTTGACTCAATGGGTGACATAACGCACATTATTTACAGGAAACTGACAGGAAACGATAACTATGGAGTTCTTCGTAGGCTTCGTAGCTATAAGTATTATGGTGTCATATACAAGTGCGATCAAATAACCGACGACCGACGGCTACCATCGGCGTAGGCACACTTATCAACACACTAATGCTATTGTAAACATATAAATTCTTGTTATTCATAATGTAAACATAAGTACCTACTAATATTTCAGCCACACTAAAACTATCTATCTATATCAGCCCTTCGTTCATCCGTCTTCGGACATAGGCCTCCTCCAAAGCTTTCCACGATGTTCTATCTTGCGCCACCTGAAGCCAATTGCTACCAGCATGACTCCTTAGGTCATTGACCCACCTTTCAGGTGGACGACCTCTACCTCGCGTAGTTTCTCTTGGCTTCCATTCCAGTACCTTCCTGGTCCATCTCTCAGTGCTCATGCGACCAATGTGTCCTGCCCATCTCCATTTACGGCGTTGGATGGTATCCACGACGTCGATGACCTTCGTGTTGCGCCTAATCCATTCATTGCGTGATTCCAAGCATTGCTCTCTCCATTGCTCGCTGGGCGACTCGCAGTTTTTCGGCGGAGTTCTCGGTAAGTGTTGTCGTCTCCATACCGTAGGTCATCACTGGTAGAACACACTGATTATAGACCCTTGTTTTAAGGTGTTGCGGTATTTTCTTTGAGCCTAGAATGTACTTGTTTGCACCATATGCAGCCCAAGCCTGTGCAATTCGGCGATCCACTTCAGCGGTTTGATTCGCATTACCAAGTGTGATCATATGGCCAAGGTAAATATAGTGATCCACCACTTCAAAAGGCAACTGCAGGTGAGCTGCATCAGGGATGTCAGTCATGATCTTTGTCTTCGACCTATTCATTTCATTCACACTAAAACATTATGTAATAAATAAGTAATGTAAGTTCGAAGTTGGCGACTTTAAAGTCACTCTTAAACTATGAAAACCACGGAACTAATTTTGAATTTTGGTACCTAACTATAGAAAACTAATATGTAAAATAGGGATATTTAATGTGGAATTAGACGGACCATGATGACGAACATAAACTAATATAATAATAATATGTTGTCGCGAAAATTAATAACGAAGGAAGTAGATAAAGTTTCTAGAACAGAGTTTACGCGGGGAAGTGTCTTATAAAACACCAATTAGGTAAAATCTTTGAACAAATACAGTAGCAGTAAATAACTAGCCTATATTCACTTCTCAAGCTGACGCGCTCACTAGACATGAAATAAAAGACTTTTTAACGGATACTAGCGCGGTTTTATTGAAAGTACTTTGGTAATTAGTTGGTATTTGGTTTGATTTTTGATTTTCCCGACGTTTCGGCACCTTTGCAGCTGCCGTGGTCACGGGGGACTGAAGCTACTCGTGAGCCTACCCTCAAGCGATGATCTTTTTTTTTTATGAAAAAAAAGTTCATCGCAACCAAATACCAACTAATTGCCAAAGTACTTTCAATAAAACCGCGCTAGTATACGTTAAAAAGTATTTTATTTCATAACTAGCCTATAGAAAATGTTATCGTTTTTTTCATGTTCATTAAGTTGGTACCTATTTGTTTTTTTTTTAATGGTACTAACAAATATTCGAAGAAATGATTCGCGAGTGTCGGAATTTTACCGCCATAAAAAACACTCTCCATCAACCACATGTTTCACAGAAAGGCTGCTATTGGGCAATAAAAAGAATCCTTTAACTTAAGAGGCCGTACAACGTCAAGTTGACATAATAATTATGTCAATTATTGAGCAACGATTTTAACACGTACTTGCTTATTAATTGAAATATTGGTCCCAAAGATAATATAGATAGTAGATTTAGTTACTCAACTCAGTACCTATGTGATTGATGGAAACATGATAGCTGAAACTTATTTCGATGGAAAAAATCGTAAAGTTAGTTTTTCAATGCTGTGCCAACCATGAATAACATATAATGTTGAATCTGTAATAAAAAAAACCCCAGCTAGCTCTCTCGTTCTGTGATCGATAGTTTTTCAGAATAAGAAATAAGTACCTAGTTTATTTGTCATCAATGAAAAACAAGAATGGTTTTATAATTTCGACTCGAAAATTTCTTCCGCCCCGTTATTATTCAACATGTGCAAATCTAAATCATAAATAATAGCTTTTAGACAAAAGCTTCAAAAGTTTCTGTTAAAAACATAAGGACAGTGTTACCATTGAAAAAAGCTTTTAAAAAAAAGAAAACCTCCTTTAAAATACCTTTGAACAAAAACAAAAACCGCATCGACTTTGTCTCTAAAAAGCAAGAAATAATATTCAAATCATTAGATACGAGATACTTACGCATATCAATTTTAATAAAACACATCTATTGAAGTCGGCTGGGGCTGGAGGTCCACTTTTTTTGTTTTAAAAGCCCCACCCAACTTCATTCTCCGAGGATTTTGAGATGATCTAGATGGGAATAGTAGGTACCTACCAAAAGTTGAGGAATTTATCATTGAGACACGTGTGAACGTTCGAATTTCGAAAATCTACTGGTTTTTTTTTATTTTGCAAAATTCGGGTTTTTTGGGGGTGTTTGTTTACTAAAAAGGTCCTAGGGTATATTATTTTAGCTACAAAATGGCGAAAAAATTTTAAAAATCGGTAATAATTTGTGACCTGCCCCCCTACTCAAATGGCCAACTTTCTATTCGTTTGACCGCTACGCTTACTTTTAAAAGCTTAAATATGAGCAATAGTCAAAAGATGATTAAATCACATGTCGCAAACTTATGTAAACCACAGACTTTGATCTATTGTATGGAATTGTCAAGCTTACGGCACGTAATTTTATAGTTTATTGTTTATTTTAAAGTTTTAATAGTAAGCGTAGCGTTCAAACGAATAGAAAGTTGGCCATTTGAGTAGGGGAGCTGTGGTGGTCCCTTTAGATTTGGAATTGTAGAAAAATGGGTGTTTCCGTACATAAAAAGTGATGTACCTAGCTTATATGAAAATCGGTCAATTATATTTCGGCCACGTCGAGGACTGCCTCGCGGGCGCTTTTGTGACACGAGGCGAAGCGGAGTTAAGCGGAGAAGTTGGCGAGGGTAGGCAAATGAACGAACCACAGTATTTAGTTGATATTAGTTTAATAAAAAGAAAGATAAAATGAATTACAACTTTGACTGATTGTAAGTATAAGCTTAAGTTAAGCCCTTTCCAGCACGATTTTTACGACTGGTGTACAGTCAATAAAATTGTCGTAAAATACAATTGTAAAATATTAAGTTTATGGAAATTCCAAGATCTCCATGGAGAATAACTAGGTCAAAGGGTTGACGGCTGAGGCGATAAACAGTTATAGAACTCCTTCCCCCTTAAGATCAAAATTACATAAATTTCATTTCAAAAGTCAAAAGTCATTTGTCTTGAATTGTATTTTACATGTCAAATTTTTTATAAAATTTAGTTTGGTTCCTGATGGTGTTAACTAATAAGCGTAAACTTTACCCGTGCTAGAACTTAAAATTACGTACATACATAATTTTTTTAACGTAATTCATTTACAAACTAGGGGCACAATATAAATAAGGGGCTTATTATAGTCACCATATTTTTATATATTTATTTTTATTTGCTAATTGTGGCGATACTAATGTGCAAATACGGTTCGCTTGCAAAGGGTGACAATAATTCAATCAAAGAAATCCTCTTGCAAAATTCATAAAATCAATTTGGGTCAGCTTTTTTACAAAATTACAATAAATCATCGAAATAATTGTTCGCTTAGCGCCTCTTCGCCTCGCTCGCTTTGCATTAACAAATGTATGTATGTGTAATTATACAAATCTGTTAATTGTCTCAAAATCTCATAATCGCCCTTAGATAAACACGTTATTCTGCGGAAGCGTTATTTCTACGCATGAACTCGAAAAATGGGAGATACGAGGATTCCTGAGTTCCTCTATAATATGCTCCGATTCTTATCTTGAAAATGAAGAGAAGAAATTTCTTAATTTCAATTAAAGGGAGATATGAGGATTCTTGAGTTCCTCTATAATACCTATCTACAGCTTCTTATCTTGAAAAATTAAGTGAGGAGGATATGACGATTCTTGTGTTCCTCTTTATATCCAACGATTCAAGAAAAATAAACTTGATACCGTGAGGTCGTGTTGCGCTGCTTCCTCGGATGCTCACCCGCTGTTCCTAGACCTGGACTTCCCGGATGTGGCTTGCTTGCTCGATTACCTTTGTGAAGTGGCTTCTAGGAATCTTCAGTGGAGTAGAGCCCGATTTCTTCTCAGCTTCGATAACCGATGACGATTAAATAATTTTTATGTTTGGTGGTCGCGTACGCAGTTAATATCGTTGAAACGAGTTACTTGTATTCCGGACAAGTCGCGCGCGACGCGATCCTACCGACTGCGCCAGTTAACCGTCGAGTCGAGCGGTTAAGCGGAGAAGTTGGCGAGGGTAGGCAAATGAACGAACCACGGTATTTAGTTAATATTAGTTTAATAAAATGAATAACAACTTTGACCGATTGTAAGTATGAGCTTAAGTTAAGTTACTTTAAAGAAGGGCACTGGTAGAATGATCTTCAGCTTGCTCCCTTGAAGTTTATATACCAAAAATGTATCCAAGACTTGTACGTGTTTCCCACGAGTTTCTCTATTTAGTCACGGTCGTAAAATGTCACTAAATTAATACATTGTAATGTAAAATTAATAAGCCTGATTAGTGTGACGTCCTCTCGGGCACGATTTTTACGACTGGTGTACTATCAATAAAAATGTCGTAAAATACAATCGTAAATTATTAAGTTTATGGAAATTCCAAGATCTCCATGGAGAAGGGTCTAATGGGTCAAAGGGTTGACGGCTGAGGCGATAAACAGTTTATATAATTACCTAGATAACTTTAAAAATATAATAGGATTTTGCATTTGATTTTATTTTTGTTTTTCGTATTTTAGTATTCATTTTCTAAGCTCCGATTCTTGCGGGGACTGCAAAATCTGTGCTTTTTTTTCTTGTGGTCGGAGTTAGATTAGATTAGATAATACTTTATTTTAACACCAAGAAACATACTTACAGTGTTAAACATAGCGATCTTGTCGCTAAAAGCGATTTCTTCCAGAGTTAATTAAAAGTCTTCACAGAATATTTTTATTTGCTCTCTGATACCAGTAAAAAAGCGAGGATTGATTTTGCACGACTTTATTCTTAGGTAACTTATGTCCTTAAAGTACCTACCTACACATTGAGTATGAATAATTAACTGATTATTTGGTCTGTTAAACCAGAGAAATCAATTTATATTTAGAATGTACAACAAAAAATATGACTAACATCGAAAGAAACGAAAGTTATCTTAATTGTTTTGGGTAAAAGGAAATACCAGTTAAAAGTTATTCAATAAAAGACAAGGGTAACTAAAGGGTACAATGCTAAAAAGATGACGAATAAAGGATTCGTAGTTTGTGATAACCGTGGCGCCGCGCCGGGTTGCTTATACTATACTTATACAACCTACTAAACAATTAGTAAAATGGTGGCGCCAGCCGGGTTGCTATACAATGCGAAATAATTTTATTAAGGTAAATCTATAATCTTATCTATTCTAATCTATATTGCATTGCATGCGCCAGGATGCAATATCTTCATTGTATTGTGTCATCGGAATGTTGGAGTTTCGATGGTAAAACAAAAAATAACTAAGTAACAAATATTCCGAGAATTGCGATAGTCAAAAGTGGACTTTTACTGTCATAAAAAACATTCTGAGGGCAATAAGTAGGTACATCAACCACATGTTTCACAGAATGGCTGGGCTATAAAAAAATCCTTTGTCTTGTCTTAAGGGGCCGTAACGTCGTTACCTCTTTTATCGGTCACAAAAATAATGTAGATAGTAGGTAGATTGATGAATCCTACTAATCCTACTAATATTATAAATGTGAAAGTTTGTGGGTTTGGATGTTTGTTCCTCAATCACGCAAAAACTACAGAACGGATTTGGATAAAATTTGGCACACAAATAGCAGATAGCTTAGATTAAAACACAGAATACTTTTTATCCCGATATTCCCACGGGAACGGGAACCACGCGGGTGAAACCGTGGGCAGCCGCTAGTATTATAAATGTGAACGTTTGTGGGTTTGGATGTTTGGATGTTTGTTCCTCAATCACGCAAAAACTACAGAACGGATTTGCTTGAAATTTGGCACACAGATAGTAGATAGCCTAGATTAACAGATAGGATACTTTTTACCCTGATATTCCCACGGAAACGGGAACCATGCGGGTGAAACCGCGGGCAGCCGCTTGTATTACATACTAGCAGCCGCCCGCGGTTTCACCCGCGTGGTTCCCGTTCCCGTTGGAATATCGGGATAAAAAGTATCCTATGTTTTAATCTAAGCTATTTACTATCTATATGCCAAATTTCAAACAAATCCGTTCAGAAGTTTTTGCGTGATTGAGGAACAAACATCTAAACATCCAAACCCACAAACTTTCACATTTATAATATTAAGTAGGATAACTCAGTTATGTGGTTGATAGAAACATAATAGCTAAAACTTTTCTCGATATAAAAAATCGTAAAATGACCTTTCAATTTTGTCGTTTTTCAATGCTGTGCCAACCATCAATATAATAATAAAAACCTCGGCTAGCTCTCTTGTTTTGTGATTGCTATTGAATTAATCAATGAAAACGATAATGTTTTCAATAATTTCTTCCAGCGTTGTAGGCCTCTTAAGTAGAATTTTAAACATGTGCAAATCATAAACAGCAAAAGCTTCTTCTTCTGATTAAAACAAAAGGACGGTTTTTATGATCAGTTTTAGACAAGAATGACAAACAAACATAAATTAAGTAAATTGCTTAATTTAGTACATGAGCGCATATCAGTTTCAAAACTATTAATTATATTTTTTGTGTTGCGATCTTGCGATACGTGATTTCTTTCTGGTGGATGTTTTTTCCAGAGATTTAAATCACTGGTTTTTTCCGTGGTTTGAGTTACAAACGTTTTTTTTGCTTTCCTGAAGTAGGTAATTTTAGGCGTGTAAAGTTTACACTGTAAACATTAGCTTTTCAACAACTTTTGGATCTATGTATAATTTTCTTTTAAATTGTAGATACTTACTGCCACACAGAAGTAAAAAAATAATATTTTTGAGTCCCATAAATAATCATTGAAAAGCGACTAATAAACATTGATTAAACATATATTTTTATTATTATAGGTAACTGTAAATAAATTGTCTACTTACTGGGTTTGATAATAAAAAAACAAGATTTTTTTACAAAATATTTCCTTTATTAACTCTATTAACAATAAAATTACTTTTAAAAATATCGTTACTGTCATAACCAGGTGATGGTGACGCGGGAGTCGAGTGGGTGTAGCGTGAGCGGCGACCGAGGGTCGGGCTCGAAGGGGGCGGTCCTAGGTTCGCGTCCCGGCGCGGGGCTGAACCGCACCTGGCGGAGCAACTTGGCGAGGCAACTCTTCATCTGGATTGAGGCGAAACGCTTACCTGATAAAAAAAAAGTTCGATGAAAAAATAAAAAAAAAAAATGCTCGGGGGCATCCGTACTTTTTGAACTTAAAATATTTTTTCTTAATAGTATCTTTTCTTCTATTATCCACGGAAAACCCAAATAATCCGGAAAACTGTCAACAATGCTTACGAATAGAATACTCGTACCAACCTATAAGGGGGCGTCCATAAATTACGTGAGGTGTTTTTTTAAATTTTCTGTCCCTCCCTCCCCCCCTGGTGAGATGTCGTGAGATTTTATTCAACTCCCTCCCCCATCCCCCAATCTCACGTGAGATTTTTCAAAATGTGGGTTTCTTACATGAACGCGTTGGATTGTTATTGTAAAAAGAAAAAAAAATGCTTGGTGCTTTATAAAACAAATAATTATGATGGTTTGACAGTCAGTAGATGTATAACGTCGAAGTATGAATGAAATTATTTTCTTTCGAACGAATTAAGTGAATGATCTTAATCGTATTACGATATGCGTTTAAGATTAAATCTAAGCATGTACAGTCTGGATTTAATGAAAATATATTTTTTGTTTCAATCAGAAAAAAAATTGCGTGATATTTGCCGAGACCCCCCCTCTCTCCAACGTAAGATTAGATGAGATTTGACTCAACCCCTCCCCCCCTTAAACATCTCACGTAATTTATGGACGCCCCCTAAGTAAAAACTGAATAAAAAAAAATCTGTTACAAAATTATTGTATTATTCTACATTGTGGATTTTTTTGTTTTATTTTGTTAATGTACTAACCTACCTGTGATGAAAATATATAAATGTAATTTTTATATATATTTAGGGGGAGGGGGAGCGGGAGGGGGAGGGAGAGGAAGAGGGAGCGCGCTTGGTGGGGACCCATCTAATCGCGTAAAAATGGCTGGTCCGATCCTGGTTGAAGGTTCCCTAAGGATTTTCTCTAATATGCACGCGGACGAAGTCGAGGGCGGAAGCTAGTATTACTATAAATGTGAATGTTTGGTTTAGATGTTTTGTTTCTCAATCACGCAAAAACAGCTGAACGGATTTGAAATGGCACACAGATATTTTTACTTTTAATCCCGGTCAAAGATGATTTTCCTAATGTCCACGCGGACGAAGTCGCGGGTGAAAGCTAGAAAATTATTAAAAAAAACTAAATCACTGTCTGTTTCTTCTAGTGACATAATTAATAACAATGTTTTGTGTCAAGCAAAGTTGCGTCACCTGACAAAATGAACTCGATGAATTAATTAAAATCGTCAGCGGAATGTGTAATGCGAGAACACGACGCAAACAATCGGTACTTGGTCAGCAATATGGCAACACTACTGGAGCCACGGTTCACTGTTACAACACGGGCGTAGCCAGGGGGGGGGTTTTGGGGGTTCAAACCCCCCCCGAAATATACAATAGGCATCATCTATTAATTGATCTATAACATTAAAATTAAAATAAAGTCGGGAAAAAAGGTAGATGTGAAAATACCTATCGTAGTTTGCATGCGTTTAATTCCTGTCATTTTACTTAAGTATATCCAAATATTTATACATCGCTCCAAATTTTGGCGACCATACCCGTTTCCACTGCTACCTACGGTTGCCAGATGGTCGGGATTTGCCTGGATTCTCCCGGAATTCCAAGTGGTCTCCCGACTCCCGAAAAATTTTAAAATCTCCCGGAAGAACTGCTGTTCCGAAAGTTCTCTAGAAAACATTAATTTTCGCGTAAGAAACTACAGATTACAAGATTAGCGGATGAATTTAACTAAAAATCGCGACCGTTTTATTCTACTATAGATAGACAGGCAAGAGTACAAGATTAATGGATGAAACGGGTGAAACTAACTAAAAATTGCGCTGCATGGTCGTTTTTTTTTTCAATAGACAGGCAAGATCACAACTTACAAGATTAGTGGATAAAACTGACTAAAAATCACGCTGCGCGGCCGTTTTTTTTCTCAATAGTTAGACAAGATTACAACTTACAAGATTAGTGGATGAAACTAACTAAAAATCGCGCTGCGCGGCCGTTTTTTTTTACAGACAGGCAAGATCACAACTTACAAGATTAGTGGATGAAACTGAATAAAAATCGCGCTGCGCGGCCGTTTTTTTTCAATAGACAGGCAAGATCATAATTTACAAGATTAGTGGATGAAACTGACTAAAAATCGCGCTGCCCGGCCGTTTTTTTACTGTATACAAGCATTTAAGTTACATTTTTAATTTTAAATATTTATTTCTCCGAGCGGTCCTCTAATGCCCATGGGTTCATTTAATAATAATATAAATGTCATTTCATTTACATTGTTGTAGTATTATTTTCTTAAAACCCCCCCCGATACAGAATTCTGGCTACGCCCGTGTGTTACAACCTACCTACCCACCTACTTACTCCTACCACCTCCTACCTAATCAACTGAACATGTAAGTAAAGAAAACTTCATAAGAAAATTATATTGACTAAAAGCACAACTTAACACTAACTTAACTTTTCCATCAATTTCGTACGTTTTCCTGACTTTTTCTGTCCTTGTTATAAAACTGCTGTTTTATAACATGAAAATAGAAGTGGTATAATAAATAGTGTAGGAAAGGAAGATAGTGGGCCCCCACAGCAGGGAATGATAACGTTATTTTTAAATGTAACGTAATTTTTTACTTTTTTAGCGTTAATTTTAAAATTAACGTTATGTCAATAAATAACGTTAATTTAGATAACGTTACATTGATATTAACGTTATTTCAGTAAATAACGTTAATTTTAACGTTATTTCTTACATTTTTAACCGTTAAATTTTAAAATTAACGTTATTCCAATTAATAACGTTATTTTTTTAGCGATAATTTTACCGGTATATTGTACCGGTAAAGTTTAACGCTATATTTAACGCTAATTTTACCGGTCAAATATTTTTAACGTTAAGTATTTCTACCGGTAAATTTACCGATAAAATATTTTAACGGTATATTTAACGTTATTTTTTTTATCGTTATTTTTTTAACGGTATTTCAATCCCTGCCCCACAGTAAATCCTCAGTAGATGACTGCTCGAAACTCTATTTTTCTATAATATCAAATTAATGTCTGCGCGAAACTTTATTTTTCCATAATATAAAATTTTCTTCTGTTTGTTTGTAAAATGACAGGATGTTCAGTCAGTCCTCGAGATCTACGGTGTAAACAAGTAGTGTTCCCGGGCCTTACATACTTACAAGCCGAGTAAAGTAGTTGTTCTAAAGTGAGGCAAAAAAAACATACAATCCAATAAAATAGTATTAGTAGGTAACTACTTAATCCCATAAAGATAGGGAATCCCATTCGTTCTTTAGGTACGATTAGGTAACGTCTGAAGGATAAAAACCGGAAATACTGAGCCATTTTGGCTGTTTTATTTGCCTCACTTTTGAGAGTACGCTTTGTAGGAACTATCTTATAGTATCGTTCTAGATGTTGATTATTCTGAGGCTGTAATGATGGTATAAATAATGTTTTACCGATGCAGTAGCGCGGCCCGTCGCCGAAGGGCGTATAGACGCCGGGCGGCGGCGCGGGCGTGCCCTCCGCCCACCGCCTCGGCAAGAAGCACTCCGCCTTCTCAAAGTACTGCAATCATATTGAGTACGTTAATATTCAGATAAATGACGGAAATACATCAATATGGCCCCCTAGCATGACCACCGAAACACGATATTATAAGCATTACAGCATCCTGGCTAGAGATGTTACGAATATTCGCATTCGCATCGTTTTAAACATTTGCATCGACATTCGTTTTCGCATCAATCAATGCGAATTTTATGCGAATGTGTGCATAACTTCATTAATTCAACCAGTAGAAAGCGTTTATTTCACACTGGTAGTTTGTGTATTGTGATTGCTTGTTGATGTGGTCCACACTCCACAGGGTCCACTCTGTTGCTTGGTTTGTTGATTGTTTTGTTTTAGTTGCCAGTCTACTGTAATTCCTCTTTTTGGTAAACAAATAATTCATAGTGTTTTTTCAACTTTTACAATAATATAAAAGTGCACATGTGCATTAAAAAGCGTGCAAGTTTTTACAAATTTAATTCACTAATGGATGTCGTCATAAATTATAGGTAGGTATGTATATTATTATTTTGTATATACCTATGTTTTCCCGTTTTAGTAATAAAAATGATTTATTTATTAACTCAAATGGTTTTTGTAATACTTGATGTCTTAACATTCGCATTCGCACATTCGCATCCTAAATATTCGCATTCACATTCGCGTTCGCGAATGTGTAAAATTTGACATTCGTAACATCTCTAATCCTGACGGCAGTTGTTGATCGATGGGACTCTCCATTGCTGGCTGTTGGTTGCGTCTGCCTGCATGCGAGGCCACCTGCGCGTATGTAAGACGCAACTTGTGTCTAAACTTACCTGCTCATTACTTACTAACATATAGTTTTAAGACTCATTGTTACTAACACTCTATGGACTACTTTTGTGTCTGAAATAAATGACTTATTATTATTATTATTTTCGACACTCGGCTATCAAAGTCCATTGTTTTTTGACATATAAATGTGATTAAATGCTATGTCATACCCCGCGCCCCGTTGCATTTCAATGGCCATGCTAGGGCAGCTGAACATAAACTATCATGACTCGTGAACATGCCAGGATTCGAATCTGGACCTTTGCCTCAAGAGGCAGGGTCGCTGCCACTGCGCCAAGTGGTCGTCAATATTGAGACGCCGTAGCTGTACTTTGCTAAGAAAATTTGCCAAAACAAAAAAAGTTATCGTTTTGGACCGTTCATGGTAACCAGCAGAGGGTTAGCTATTTACTTACATCAACACAGCACAGCACTGTGGTGTGCTATGATCTATTTAGCTGGTGGAGTGGCTAATGTCGGTCACTGGATGGGTGACCAAAGTGCTTTTGCTTGTGCTTTCTTTCTTTCTTATCGAATGAGGAATAGTGGCCACCTCTGGTGTTAGAGTTTATCAAGCCGCCTGTAAGTCCTCTAACTTGGTTTAACGACCGTTATCAGATGACAACAGCCGGGACCGACGCCTTAACGTGCCCTCCAAAGCACGGAAGCGCTCAGCTGTAATGCCACTTTACGGTCACCCATCCTGGCCGGACTGAGCGTTGCTTAACAAACGTAATCGAGTACGATCAGTCTGTCAAGTTCCGCCATGAGCGCTTGTGCTTAGAAGGCTTGTCAAGTTGTTAGTCTGCTGATAGTCTGCTACTGAGATGCAGGGTAGATGTCGCCGCAAGATACCACTAGCGCCATCTAGCGAACGGATGAGTAAGCCACGGTGCCGGTGTTGAAAGAAGCCTGTTAAAGGATTCCTCTATCTGCTCTCGATATGCGACGAAATGCTCACACGCATATTTTTCATATTTCTAAGAAATTTTGTAATTTCGCTTATAAACATTTTAATTTTTAACGCTTATAAAAGAGTAGACCCGAAGAATTACCTGAAGAGTAGGAATGTTTATGTATGACCCATCCTCTTCCTCTATTCTATTCTGTTCTGTATCATTCATACAAAGGGCATCTGCCCCAGCTGTTGGGTCATTAAAATTGCTCATGATGAAATAAAACTGTTCAGCGCTTTTCTCCGGTTAGACGATAACATTTCGATTTCACTTCGTAGATAACTGACCTGTTCGTCCCTCTGGATGCCGAGGGTGGGGAAGAGAATGATGGTGCCTTCTTCCACGATGTTCTCCGTGTCCGGGATCTTGTAGTCCTTGGTGCAGATGCGCTGGATGCTCGGGAACGGCGGGTAGAGGCGGAGGGTCTCTGGGAACAGGGTAAGAGAATGCAATTATTTTATTTATTGACATGACACCACATAAGAAAACAGATGTGTTAATGGTTCTTAATGTACAACAGAACTATAAAGAAATATAAGAATCATATCAGCCGCACGACACCCACTTCTGAGTATTGGACTCCCCCAAGGATCTCCACAACGATCGCTCCTGCGCTGCCCGCATCCAACGGTTTCCCGTGACCTTCACCAGATCGTCAGTCTATCTTGTCGGGGGCCTACCCACGGAGCGTCATCCGGTGCATGGTCGTAACTACATGCTAACATAATGGTACAATGTAAACGAAGACACTAGGTATCCCATAAAACATAACGTATTAGGTACTACTAGGGCTCCGTCACTCCGCGCGCGAGTATGAAGCGCTCGGCGTCTTCTGAGAGGACAAATTTCATACGTCAGAGGCCGTATTACAAGCTCTTAAATCCTGCCAGGTTTATAAATTGCTGTAGCGACATCTCTTTCTCGTCGTATAGCAAATAAAAGAGATAGATTGATAGCCAGTCAGAAAACTGCCTGGAAATAAGAGGTCATAATACGGCCCCAGAAAGGATAAGACCTACGCGGTAGAAAGAGAGGCAACTACTAAGTGAATGTTTTGGAGCGAAGGGAGCGCTGTGCGACCTGAATCGCACTTTATTGTGTCGGAGCTAGAGTCACTATTTATTTAAACGATTCTACGGAGAGCAAATTCTGTACGCTAGTACTAAGTATTATCTATTCTGTGGTACTACTGCAAAAAAACGAGCAATCAAAACCCTTGAACTACGTCTTAGGTCGGGATTTAAGTTCAGTCGTATCGTAGCACAATAATTATGGTAGGTGTTCCATGGATGCCTGTCTGGATGGAGCCTAAAAGGGCTAATTAATCAAACACTATTCATCGCCACTAAAAACTATCTTGCATTAAACTAACATAAAGATAAATTGTTCGCTTTCATTGGAAGGTATAAATCAAAACTGAATATTCATGTTAATGGCTTTAAGTAATATTTAGCCGACACACGGCTCAGAATGTAATCAGGCACTAAATTGATGTACGGGCTTACGCATTATAAATTATAATATACCGCCCGTCTTCATGCTAAAGATTGATGATGCTGCACAATTATACCTAATCACGCTTGAACATCTTATTTAGGTACTTTTTGAACATGTTTATTGAATATGAAGCGCTCATGGCGGAACTTGACAGGCTGATCGTACTCGGTCACGTTTGTTAAGCAACGCTCAATCCGGCTAGGTGTCGGATGGGTGACCGTTAAGTGGCATTACAACTGAGCGCTTCCGTGCTTCGGAGGGCACGTTAAACCGTCGGACCCGGCTGTTGTCATCTGATAACAGTCGTTAAACCAAGATAGAGGCCTTACAGGCCACTATTCCTCATTCGATAAGAAAGAAGATTGAATATGATGAAAAAAAGTTACTCAGTCTGTCAGATTTTATTGCATCCAACGTGATCAAGCTTGGAATCTATGTTTGAAAATACTGATACAGTTAAAATGTGCTTAGTTTTCGCGTCTCCATGGCATCTACAGCTTTTGCGTTAGCTAGCAAACTTTCGCCATATTTTTCAACATAGGTACTAACTTCGATCATCTACCTGATCAAAGCATACTAATTTAACTTTTAAGATTCACTGGAAATTCGTACCTTGTATAACCATTTCCATATACGTGAGCTCCTGTAGAGCCTCATAGGTGATTTCTCCTCCATGTTTAGCCATGATTTCTTCGATTTCCTCTCTCATTCTGTCCTGGACATCAGGATGGGCTGCCAACTCCATGAACATGAAAGCTAAGGTGGAAGACGTCGTCTCAAACCCGCCCAAGAAAATGATGAAAGCATTCGCTGCGATCACCATATCGGCTGCCAAATAGAAAAAAATATTTACCTAGTATTTTTCGTAAAAAAAAACGCTGGGCTAATGCTAAATCATCAAAAAATTATTTATACGTCGTGATACAACAACCGTGAATCTAAGTTACCTAGGTCGTTGGAACAGGAATTAAAGAAGATGAACTGACTCTAACAAGAAATTAAAATATTATCATAAATAATAGAACACGTAAAAGTCAGAGTAATTTGCAATTTAACTAAAGATTAAACGACGCAACTTAGAATGAGTTTTGAACTTTCAGGTCGCAATTTTTTCTCAAGTCGTTCTTTATAAATATGTGTCATACTTGATTGTCCCTTGCTGGGCTTCTTGTTAAGTTATAGGATCATTTCGCTAATTTTTTTTTGACATTTCCCGGGATATTATGTTGAACACATTGTAATGGAGGACTCACTATTTCTTTTTGCACATTCTCTGAAATTGTGATTTTACACCAGTTTTACCTGATGCCGACGGCGACGTTTTTCCAGTTTGCTTTTATTTATGTTTTCGCATTTGCAGTTTTTTT
Organism: Agriphila tristella; assembly: GCA_928269145.1. Classification (NCBI taxonomy): domain Eukaryota; kingdom Metazoa; phylum Arthropoda; class Insecta; order Lepidoptera; family Crambidae; genus Agriphila; species Agriphila tristella. Next base: position 34,272,352 of record OV743433.1, on the reverse strand, counting down.
ATTTCGTCAATGGGAAATCTTATCACTTGAAAATATGTTTAGTACCTAACTACTAAGAAAGTACACGTTAAAAGCGGATTGTTCTTGTATCAAGATATGGGATGGGTCACACCTTTGAACGATTGAACGCATAATATTCGTCTTTTAACTAACACTACCTGCTTATAAATAATATCATATTATTATCAATTAAATACTCACTGATTTCTACGTCCTTATCTACCGGATTCGCATGAAGATGATGAGTCTTGTCATCATTACGCAGAGCCATCATCATGTCAATAAAATCACCTCGTTTCTCCGTTTCTCCTAAAAATGTGGAGGTAAGCTTCATTTTTTTCAGTAAGAACAACAAAATCTTTTCAGACAGATACACACAAAGCTCTTTTATACCATTATTTTTCAAGTTTAGGTTTCTTTTCAGGGACTGACGATTAACTGACGAATTAAAAGTAGAGTGCAATAAGTATAGAATTACCTTTCTCTCTGTCCCTCAGCACGCTGGTCACGATGTTAAAGAAGAAATCGTGCGTCTTTTTCGGGATGATCCTCATACGGAAGAACAAGACAAAAGCTGGCCAGAACTGACGCATGGTTCTATCAATATAGAAACAAAGAAATATTAATAGGTCATAAAATAATGTTATTAAAGATAGGAGCAATGAAAATCAACCTTTTTTGTTTAAAAACTCTTGATCAATGCAAATTGGAAATTTTGGACGTGGCTTCTAAAAATTATTGCTGTGAAACTTTACATTCATGATAAATTGTACTTAAAGCTTAGTACGGTTAACAATAATTCGATCACTGATACAAAATCCACCCAAAAACACAGTTTAAGCACAAAATATTCATAAATCTGCGTCTTTTTTCAAGTGCTACTTACTTTTCAAAGATATTGTACAATGACATTTCATAGAACGCTTGTAACGCTTCAGCAAAAGGGTCATGTTCATTATCCATCACATTGCTCTTTAAACCAAACGCACAAGGAACTATCGCGTCTGCAGTAAAACCTCCCACAAGCTTATCACCTTCAGCTACTGTACTAGCATTATCTACTTTATGATCAGGAGCATAAGAATTGTTATTCTCTTCTGTTACAGTTTTGTTTTTGGCATTAGCTGTATTCAAACAACGTTTTTTGACGCGCGTCAGAAATTCTTCTGCTGTGTTGTCTATCAATGGAAACATCCCTCTTAATTTGTTGGGCCTGAAAAGAGAAGAAATATAATTAAAACCACTTACAAAAAAAATATTACACGCAGTTCATTATCATAATAATATTGATGGTATTGAATTATGTTTTTTTTTTCAATACTCAATAGGTACTCAATATTTTATTTGCAACCATAATGTGGGTACAGAGGATGGTACATTTTTATATATAAGAGCATTATGGACCCTGTCGGGCACGCAAAAGGGTAATAAAAGAGAGAGAGAGAGTTTTGTTGATGGCTGCATGCAGCTTAAGTCATTTAAACATCCTCAAAACTTTGGATTATTAATTTCAAAGCTGGACTATGTTGTAAGTATCTCCTGTCTCTTCTTAAATTACATTAGCCTACAAGATTTCTTGTTATTCATCTTTATTGGCAAATGTCTACTTACGAGAATATGGGCGATATCTTCGCCCTCAACTTCTTCCACCTCGCGCCCCTCAAGTACAGCACGGAGCCAGCCAGTGGGTCCACATCCTCTCTGAAGAAGAATCCTCGGTCCACGAAGTGCTGGAAGTCATTGACGCACATGCGCTTGATCAGGGCAGGGTCACGCACCACTAATGTGCGCTGGTAAAACTGGTGTGTGCCTGGAATGGCCACGTAAGTAACTATTACATATATTATTTAAGCGACAAAATAACTATACGAACGACAAATAAATCCGTATACGGAATACGATTTGGGCTAAAACGGCGTTAGCCCGCAGTCTAACGTCATGCTAACTTCAGCACCAGTTTAACGAACGCACTCTGAATAAGACAGTTAAAGTACATCATGACATGAGTCATGCTCATGACCAAATTTTGTCAAGATTACTAAAACAAAGCGATCATTATTTACTAAGCACCTTTGACCCATTCCTTGAAAAATATCTAAATTACTTAGTTCCTGTAATAGAACAAAGAAACCCCTCTTTTATGATTTCTAATCAATTGGTTCAAAGAATGACCTAATTAAGTATTTGTTATTTTCACTGAACAATAAAGTTTTTTGTTCTCTAATTACCTAAGCATCTGCAGGCATTGCCGATAAAATGTTGTTGTGGTTGTGATTGTGAGAGCACTAAAACGTTCAACGCTTTAAAGTTAGTCTAGTTATTCACCTATCCAACTATCTAGGTACCTGATAGTTCGATAGAAATACTAGAACTAGAACGTAGGTACGTACGCGACGCTAAAATAAATAGATTTAGAGCCGTTTTCACAGGTTTCAGATAATACCAACAGAATTTCTTGAAATTGTGTCAAGTAAGATAATTGGAACTTATATATGGAACTTAACTATACAACAAAAAATATTTAATCCATTCTGAAATCAAAATTCTTGGGTTGGGGGAGGCCTATACCTAGCAGAGGAGAGGGTGTCGTCTCGTTCGGTTGATATGATGAAGATGATGATGATAAAATTTAAGTTACTTTTTTGAAAAAAAGAAACAATATCAAAGTAGGTGGTACTTTGATATTGTTTCTTATTTATTTTATTATTGTTAAATACGTACCCAAAAATCTTACATCTTTGTAAGTATCATAAATCCTCTTGAAGCATAAACCTCCTTGCTCGTGGAACAGCACCACAGACCTGATGTGACCCACAAATGGCCAGGCTGGGGGGGAGAATATCCCCCTACTAGCCCAGTAGCCATGGTCATACGTCCCAAGGGCATAAACAACACTAATAGCAAGGGGTACTGCGAAAATGTACCATAACGCAACGGAACCGAAGGTGTAAAATTGTAGAGCCCAAGATAAATACACAATAAGGAGGGAAGTGGTACGATCGAAACCGATCATTTTTTTGTATTTTTCTCATCAAATCTGAAACAAAAATTGGAATTCAAAAGATATCATCCACGTTTCATACATTTTTGCTCCAAATATGAAAGTGCCGGCCAAAAGACAAAAGTGCATTTTTTATTAATAAAAAAATATGGCATCGAATCTGTAGCACCGCTTTACATTTGTGTCAAAATGTATGATTAGTTCGTTGGAAAAGACAGACTTTTTGAACTCAATTAAAAAGAAGCACAGCGGTGCTGGGTGCTACAGCTTCGGTGCCATTATAAGAAATGCTTAGGCGGACAAAATCTATCAGAAATTGCTTTTTGGCCGACTTTTTAAAATTTGTGCCAAAATGTAGGTATGAAAAAACAGACTTTTTGAACGTTTTTTAAATCGAGTAATAGCGGTGCTACAGCTTCGGTGCCATAAGAAATGCTTAGGTAGACTAAATCTATCGGAATAAAGCACTTTTGCTTTTTGGCCGGCATTTTCACATTTACGAACCCGTAAAAATATAGTAAAATAGAATCCACTCGAACACGCCCGCCCTATTTTATATAGGCTAACTATTTTACCCGATACATAACCCAAGAAAAAGTTCTTAAATATTTATAGGACCACAAACTTCGATCATTTAACTCACTTTAAACACACTTAAAACACTTAACAAAAACCTTTCAACACTTACACACGGGAACACTTGAACATTAAAAAAAAACTTTGACACTTTTTGAATTTCAAATGTGCGCGGAGTAGGAGATAAGTTATAAATACATTGCACTTTTTGGAGGAGACTTCAAATTGACTCGCGCGCATTTATTATAGAGCCCAAATGCGACGAGCGAGTCGCAGGCGTACAACGCGTGATGGTGTAACAGAGAAAGTTAAAAGCAGGGCCGTAGCCACGGATTCATCTCTTATGAGTTTAACAGCACACGTTCGAAATCAAAAGCACCTGATGCACATACTTGACACCAATAACACGTAGTAAGCAACGTATGTACTTACCTATCGAGAAAATAAAAAAATCCAGGGAACCCAAAATTACGCATGAAACCTTTATAAGTAGCGTTCCTACATTGTCACTCTTGTTCGCAAAAAGGCACATATTAAGGAAAATCGTTGAAGTCTTTTACACTACAAAAGTAAACTATCAAAGTCAACGTTTAAAAAGCAAAAAACAATGGATGTAAAGCTAGGGTTTCCTAGGAAGACGGTGCCGTCATATTACGGCCGTAATTTAGCGGCGTAGAACGTTGTCTATGTAAACAATACGGCGCGGTTTCTGACGTTACGGTGTCGCCGTATTTACATTGACAACATTCAACGCCACTATATTACGGCCGTAATATGACGGCACCGCTATCCTAAGATACTCTAGCATAAGTCACGTAAGTGCGATTAAAAATACCCGTAAAAAAGGAAATAAATATCTTTTAAAGAACTAGGTTAACTACGAGGTAACTTTCTTGTAAAAGATCTTGCAATCTTTGCAATACACTATAACTTTATTGTAAGGAAACCATACGTTTCGTCTGTTTTAATAAAAAATAATGGTCATGTGTCTAATGTACTGGATTCGTGCAAACAAGCAAAATATATCACAGGCACTTTAGGGATCCCTGCAACAGATGGTGATGATCGAGTGGCTATTTCACCTAGACCCTCAATACGCGACCGAGTTTTTTCCCATCGAATTTATGTCTGATTCTGTCTCTGCCGCTGAAGGTCGATGAGTTATGCACGGTGGAAGATCCCAGAAGTTACATTTTTTTCTGATATGTTCTCGTTAGGCATTGCCACATCTCTTATTAATTTCTCAGGCCCTCATTCGATCTACCTGTCGTTCCTAGAATTTATAGATGCGTCGAGCTTCTGTGAATTGTGTGGTTAAATATCAAAAGCCGTTATGTCCACTTACTCTAAGCAGCGAACTTAGCTGACTCTAAGCGAAATGTGGCAAATGAAGGAAATGTGTTTTACGCAGTACATTATTATAGATTTTGAGGTTTTTTTAATGTATAGCTACTCGTCTAGGGGTTTGTTTACATTAGAACAAATAAAAACATGAAAAATCGGTTTAAAGTTTGGACATATCGGTGTCTGATATATACTAAAGAAACGTAGCGGAGTTTGAAAAAAAATTGCTTCTTCTCTTCTCTTAATAGTTTTTACTTAGCTTTTGATTCAGTTTTATTCGTTCCAAGATGGTTGAGCATATAATTATTTAAGCATATTAAACAATAAAGATTTGATTTACTGCAGTCTTTTGGCGTATTCCCCATATTAAGTACTTTTGCAATAAAATTGTAAAAACATTTTAGTCTTAACTAACAACAAGATTTATTTTACGAAATTTTGAATTACTTATCTCTCTGTAGTGCACTCTGAAGAGCTAGGTACTTTTCATCGCTTAAACATGGCTCAAACAATATTTTCTAGCCTGTCGTTTAGTTTAATGGAGTTTTTTGCCAAAAATGGCCGCTTTTCTGCTTGAATAAAATTTAGGTTAGAAATGTCTTTGAATTAAACGGTATTATGTACCTTATTTATGTAAACTAAAGCTTGCTTCTTGTATAACTTATTGCTTAAGTGCGATTTTATTATAGGTAGAACGTGTAACCAAAAACCCCTAAAGCCGAATATGGTAGATAGGGACCATCAAACTGAACAACTTTTACTATGGGACCAATTCTGAAATCACGTAAAAATCAGCTGTTTCATACATTTTTCAACAGCTGATTCTTTTTTGCGATTTCAGATTAGTCTCATAGGAAAAGTTCTTCATTGAAAAAACTCAAACTTCACTTAGAAGTGTAAAAGTTCTTCAGTTTGATGGTCCCTAATGAGTTTTTTGTACCACGTTGTATGTAACAAATAATAATTATTGTTACATTCTTTGACATATCGCTACCCCGGCCGAATAAAGACGCAAGTGACGGTTACTGCTTTATTTGTTTTATTGCATTTTCGTATTCTACATAATATGCCGCATTACTGGGATTTTTTTCATATTTTAGGGTTATATCAATTTAAAGTTATTTAGAAAAATCTATTTTTGTACCTAAAAAAACTTCACAGTCTTAGCGAAGAATATGAGCACTCTAGTTCATTACGAAAAAAAAATTAAAACCCTATTAACGTACAAGTACTTTACTGCGTTATTCGCCGGAACTATTACACAGCTTTGAAAGCAGACATTTTTGCGACTGTTTTAGTGGAAACTTAATAAAATTGTATTTACGCAATAGGATATTGTCTAAATAATTACTATTTTTAGTGAAACCATCATTGTTTACGTAAAGATTTTCAAAAAACTTTAACAAGAACTTAAAGCATAATAAGTGGTTTGCGGATCATTTTTGTTTAGCAATATTATGCGAATGGATTTTGCACAACACTCCCGCACCGCCCCTTCGTCATTCCAGTGTTGAATTTGTTGAAAGCCAGATGACGAAGCTGAAAACTGACGACGGACGCATCATCTCATCGAAGCCTGAAATCCTGAGGGAGATCGAGAGTTTCTATGGGCAGTTATATTCCACGCAGACACCTGTTGAAAGCAAGGCTAAAGACCCCAGAGCCAAGCTTACCCAACACTATATCCAAGATATCCTGGACGTCAGCATGTACGAGATTAGTATGGCTCTCAAACAGCTGAAAAACAACAAGGTGGCGGGTGACGACGGAATCACTGCAGAACTTCTGAGAGCGGGCGGTAAGCCGATACTTAAAGTCCTCCAGGGGCCCTATTTTTGAATCGCTCGGCTGGCGTCGAGCGCTCGTTTCTACTGATTTTCGTTCGACAATTCATACATTTGATTTTATTTATCGATTGAAAATCAGTAAAAAACGAGCGCTCGACGCCAGCCGAGCGATTCAAAAATAGGGCCCAAGAAGCTTTTCAATTCCGTCATCGTCGAGGGCAGAACGCCAAAGACATTGAACATAAGTGAGGTGATTTTGTTCTTCAAAAAGGGTGACATAAGTCCCTCTTAAAGAACTATAGACACATCTCACTAATGTGACATCACTATAAGCTGTTTTTGAGAGTCCTTAACAATCGTCTCGCTCGCAAGTTCGACGACTTCCAACCTCCCGATCTCCCGAACAAGCCGGGTTCCGAAAAGGCTTTAGCACCATAGACCACATCCATACGCTGCGGTGCGGCAGGTCATACAGAAGACCGAGGAGTATAATCTGCCACTTTGCTTGGCGTTCGTGGATTATGAGAAAGCCTTTGATTCAATTGAAACATGGGCGGTGCTGCAGTCTCTCTAAAGGTGCCAAGTGGACTGCAGGTATATCGAGGTCTTGAGTTATTTATACAAAAATGCCACCGTGTCGGTCCGAGTACAGAACCAGAGCACAAATCCTATCCAACTGCAGCGAGGTGTGAGATAGGGAGATGTTATTTCTCCGAAACTGTTCACAGCTGCGTTGGAGGACATCTTTAAACTCTTAAGACTGGAAAGGACTCGGCATCAACATTAATGGCTAGTACCTAACACACCTTCGTTTTGCCGATGATATAGTTCTTATGGCTGAGACCTTGGAAGACCTGAACACAATGCTCGAATATCTCCGTAGTGCTTCCCAAAGAAAGGTCTTAGGATGAACATAGATAAGACGAAAATCGAAAAGATGACGCTCCACTTCATGTTGGGAACACTACACTTGGAGTTGTTGACCATTATGTATACCTAGGACAGGCAGTCCAGTTAGGTAAGTCCAACTTTGAGAAAGAGATCTCTCGTCGAATCCAACTCGGATGGGCAGCATTCGGGAAGCTCCGAAAAATCTTCGTGTCCGATTTATCACAGTGTCTCAAGACGAAAGTCTATGACCAGTGTGTGTTGCCATGCCAGTGATGACTTACGGCAGTGAAACGTGGTTCTCATAAGGAGGCTCAAGGTCACCCAGCGTGCAATGGAGAGAGCCATGCTCGGCGTTTCACTGCGTGATCGAATCAGAAATGAGGAGAGCCGCAGGCGAACTAAAGTAACCGACATCGCTCGAAGGATTGCTCAGCTAAAGTGGCAGTGGGCTGGACACAGCAAGCAGAACCGCTGGCCGTTGGGGCAGAAAGGTTCTTGAATGTCGCCCGCGCACCGGACGACGCTCCGTGGGTAGGCCCCCGACAAGGTGGACCGACGATCTGGTGAAGATCGCGGGAAGCCACTGGATAACAGCGCAGGACCGATCGTCGTGGAGATCCTTGGGTGAAGCCTATACCCAGCAGTGGGTGTCGTGCGGCTGATATGATGATGATGTACCAGTATGCTTGTAAATCCTTAAAAATGTCTATTACTCATCGGTTTTTCGTTAGTGGGCACAGCCAGTACGAAGGTGATATGATGCATTCATGCATCGACCGCGCCAAAAACCATTTATAGTCCAGAGCAAATGTATTTTATAGTCGAAAACGCAAAAATTTAAGGAGAAACATTTCAGGTAAAAGAAGTAAGTCAATAAGATTAGGTAAGTCAATAATCTATTTCAAATATGGGCTAAATGAAACACAAAAATATATAAAAACCGACAAAACTTCAGTAATTAGCTCTCGCAGAAGGCGAAATAATGTAAATACTCTGTCAGCAGACGTGAACTTGCTAGAAGTTGCTTACTCTACTTACTATTCCTGTATCTGTACCACTACATAAAGATTTGTTGAGTCTGCACATCAGGAGCAATACCAGAAAAATATCAAGGATTTTACAGAAATTTGGTAGTCCGAAATCAGTGTAATAATGCGCAAGTTGAAACTGATGAAGGTGATGATGAGAATGATTACTTATTTATAGAAATCAAAAGTGTAATAAGTAATGAGACTTTAGAAGTGAGAGTTTTTTTGTTTTGTTTGATATCTTTATTCCTGATTAATTTTGTTACAAAAAGGTTTATGTTTTGTTTGTTAAGTTGTTGTTTGTTGAATAAGTTGCTCGTATGGTGCACATGTCAAAACAACAAATAAGTTTCTAATAGAAATCGCAGTCAGGGTGTTTTCACATGGCATCCTAAAACAATAAATTAAACTTTAAATTGTCTGTTTAAGTAGTACACTTTGCAATTTATTGTTACAAAAATTAATTGTATCTAAGTAGAGAATACATAGGATACTTTTATTTTGGCTTATTCAGCTGGCGTTAGGTAAAAATTTGTTTTTTATTTCTTATAAAAAGTCATATGGACACACTATGACAACTTAATATGAGAAATCATGATTAATTGATTCCAAAATATTGTTTTATTACGGGTAAGAAGCTATTTTTGTTAGGAGATGTTTTGCTAATAGTTTTGATTTTGACTGTGATTTACAATTGTATTTTATCTTTGATCCCAAGAATAAATACTAATAGATATGTGTATGAATAAAACGAGGCTTAAATTATATTATTTTGTTGATCAAGTTTATTGAAAATGAAAATGAAAAAAATACTTTTTGTTTATTTAATTTTTATGAAGTAACGTTATCTTAATCGTAAAAAATAAAAAATAAAATAAAGTTAAACTGTTAGTACCCCAACACATACTTTACTCACATTAGGCGAATAACGTAGTAAGATTTCATTGCATAGAGTGACTGGATTCATGATAGTATCGTAATTAAATGTTGCTTCGCATTAATGGTCTAGTGTTTTGCTGAATAAAGATGTACTAATCGGTTGCATCCAGAGATATACCAAAAGAATCAGAAGAATATAAAATCATTAGGAGTTTTGGCTATAACATTACAACTCTTTTTATAAAAAATACCCTATTATTTTGATTTGATTCTGTTTTTTTTTCTGCTTATTTTGATATATCACACTTTAAAATTGACACAGTAGGCTCTGCATAATTACAATTTTTGCGTTTTTTATTTCTCCTGTAAAATTGACTTTTTGATAATGCGGCTTTATTCGGCCGGGGTAGCGATATGTTGATAAGAATTAAGTACTCTTGATTTTTTTTATTTTTGCGTGTAGGGTGGATATGCCTAACTCCAGCCCCCCCCCTAATACCAGCCCCCAAAAGTTTTTGCTTTGCTTTCATTAAAAAACAGTGAAAATCGGAAACTGTTTGATGGAGCCACACCGCTAGTTAATCCTCTAAGTTGGAAAATCACTATTAGCCGGTCACGCCACCTACAACTCACACAACGAGCAATAATGTTTACCGAGACCGAGTAGAGGTGACTATGTTTGAAAAACAGCATAAAAGCTCGATCGATGCGAACTTTGGGAAGTGTGTTTACGAAGGCAAGATGCAATTTTTTTAGGTTTTAAGCTTTGATACTAGTAATAGATTAGATATATAACGTTTTGACATTACTAGTTTGTAATTAAATTTACTAATTTCGAAAAAAATAGGGGGGCTGGAGTTTGACTGGATGATTTTCAATAACTTCCTATTACCAGCCGGGGCTGGTATTGGGTATTTAACTTTCGTTTAAGAAATCAAGTTCATCTTAATTTGCTCGTCTCAAGGTTGGAATTTGTAGTGCTATTCACTAGAATTACTAACCCTGTACCCTATGACCTAATTACAGCCGGGTGAAAAATGTTTAATTCCTAAGTTATTTGTTCTGCAAATTAGGGGCTGGTATTAGGATATGTATGAGAACCTAACTCCAGCCGGTCATCTAACTTTACGGCAATATACAGGGTGTTGTCAAATATGATTTTAATTATTTTGTTTTATTTTTTAATGTTAGATGTAAAAAGTAATAATAATTAAAATCATACTTTTCTTCACTCATAGAAACAGAAAATAAATTCAATATAAAAAAATGTATATTGAATTCTACTTCTTGGAAAACGCTTAAAAAAGTTTCAAATAATTAAAACGATTTCATACTCGTTGATTATATGTTTTTTAAACCAAAGTTAACTTTTTGATACGCCATTTTTAATATATGTGTATTCTTAATTGATTAATATCTACAGGAGAGGTGTAAGTTTCAATGACTTGCTATGGGAATCATAATTTATAGCCTTTAGTGTTTTATTATCACTATTGAGAGTTACCAAATTATATTTTTTTTATTTTATACTAACATGGTTGTATTATTTTAGAACACCCTGTACCCGGCTGGAATTAGGGAGCAAAGCGGCTGATATTAGGGCAAAGGCGGCTGGAGTTAGGGTTTTTCGCCCTTCGGACATTTAAACGCTTCTCTATTTTTTTCCCACAAAACTACGTAAAACTAAGTTCTATTTTCGTAATAAAGATGAATCAACCTACCTAAAACTGTATCAACAATATTTTTAAGATAGCAATTGTGGCAACAACAGAGATTCAAAGTTGAAAAATCCTTGGGGGGGCTGGTAATTGGCATATTCACCCTACCATGTTTATTTTGATAATATACGTAGCTCATCTCAGGTAGAAAAAAAAAATCCGTTTTTATTAACAAAAAAATCTTGAAAAATGACCGTGAAAGTACCAAGCAATACTTTTTTTAACCAAAAGATATGAATATTTATGATAGGTAAGTTTTTTGTAAACAGAAATTGGAAATATAATTTGAAATTTTGAATGACTGTTAAATATCCAAAATTTTTGGTCGCATTTCTTACAAGTCCTAGAAAAAAACAACTCTTTGAACGTTTACTATACATATAAAGTTTCCTCAATCTTATCTGTTTCTGAATCTTGCTTTTCAATTATCTTATTAATAGTTAACATTTACAGCTACATTTTATAGAAACAGTTTTCTATACGCAATAGAATTTTATGTCATCGATTTCGCGCGGGAAATGGCTTCATTTAAGTACCTAAATGTAGAAATGTTAATCGAATGGGTAAACATTACATTACAATATGCGCGTTTACTTCACTTCTGCTTCAAGACGACATCGGTCATTGTATTTATGACGGAAAAGTGTGTCGAAATTCGATGCTAGATAGCTTAGTGGTTTAAAAGGGGGTATAAAGCAAATCGCCAATCTTAGATTTACTTTTTACAGTAGTAATTTATAATGTAATTTCCCAAAAAAACATAGGTAGGTATTATAAATGGCTAGTTGAGTTGTAAAGTATGAATATTTTTAATTTAATTTTTTTCATTCATTTGCTTCCTCAGACCAAATAAAAAAGTTAGACGGAGTCTTCCGGACGAAGCGGTGAGGTCTGTAAAACTACGCCTTGGCTGTGTCCATACACAGTTCACGCACACACGTGTAACGAAACTACGCCTTAGCTTTCCATATAAAACCCTGCCGCCCAGCCCCCGCCCGCCCCCTTGTACGCACACATGTACCATCAAAAACCGGCCTCACTTCATTGTTCGCAACGCTCCATCTTTCTTTTTTATTTGATCTGAGTTTGCTTCCATTAGTTGTTGAACTTACTCTATTTTTTTAAATTAATAAACAATTAGCTCTACCATGAGTTGATGCAACCTGTTTACGCTACCGAAAACTATCGGATATACTGCTCACAGTCAATGCGAGTGAAAGAGAGAAAACGAGCGAAAACAGTTTGCATCAACCCATGGTAGGGCCACAGGTGTCTCAACAGTTTTTGGTTATTACGCCATTTTATCTCTCGGCTCTCTCGCTGTGGTTAAGTTCATTGACCCACTGACCAACTCCGGTTCCGGTCAACGCCAGCTGACTGCAATTCTGTTGTTCAACATAGGGCTGCCAAATCCATCGGCATTATGATAATAACTGAAATTAATGTTTAATAGTAACTAGGTAGTTACTATATATTATATACCTAGTTACTAGTTACCATCGTACGTAGGTACTTACGGTTATGTCTTGTTAAAAATTTGTTTGATTTTTTAAGACGGCCACTTTTTGGAACGGTGGCGTTCCTACTTTCTCCTGCATCAAAAAAATTTTTGTATGAATATAAATAAAATTAAAAATTCTTTATTAAAAAAAAATTGAATTTTCTATATTTTTCTGCCACCCATTTGAGACTTTCGAAACAGTACGTATACAAGGTGTTTGCTAATAGCCTTATAAAACCGAATATGGGGATAAGGACCATCAAACTGAACAACTTTTACTATAGGACCAACTCTGAAATTGGGAAAAAAAAACAGCTGTTTCATACATTTTGATACTTTCGTTATAAATTTTTGTATGAAACAGCTGATTTTTTTCCGAGATTTCAGAGTTGGTCCTATAGTAAAAGTTTTTCAGTTTTATGGTCCCTATCCACCATATTCGGCTTTATAAGGCTATTACCAAACACCTTGTAGAAACACTATGTGAAATGTGAGCTGACCCCTACCCTTCCTAACTCAACTCACGTAATTTCACGAGAATCAGACGGAGACGTTTTGTTTTTTACGTTCGCTCAGACAAAAATTTTGTAGGAAGGTAAGTAAAGTACTTACTCATAATAATATTCCTCATATCTTTAAATTATTTCAATTTGGATCGATAAGTAAAAACTATCTTGAAATAAAACACTTTTTAACGGATACTAGCGCGATTTTTATTGAAAGTAGGGTGAATATGCCAATTACCAGCCCCTCCAAGGATTTTTCAACTTTGAATCTCTGTTGTTGCCACAATTGCTATCTTAAAAATATTGTTGATACAGTTTTAGGTAGGTTGATTCATCTTTATTACGAAAATAGAACTTAGTTTTACGTAGTTTTGTGGGAAAAAAATAGAGAAGCGTTTAAATGTCCGAAGGGCGAAAAACCCTAACTCCAGCCGCCTTTGCCCTTATATCAGCCGCTTTGCTCCCTAATTCCAGCCGGGTACAGGGTGTTCTAAAATAATACAACCATGTTAGTATAAAATAAAAAAAATATAATTTGGTAACTCTCAATAGTGATAATAAAACACTAAAGGCTATAAATTATGATTCCCATAGCAAGTCATTGAAACTTACACTTCTCCTGTAGATATTAATCAATTAAGAATACACATATATTAAAAATGGCGTATCAAAAAGTTAACTTTGGTTTAATAAACATATAATCAACGAGTATGAAATCGTTTTAATTATTTGAAACTTTTTTAAGCGTTTTCCAAGAAGTGGAATTCAATATATTTTTTTTTATATTGAACTAGCGGCCGCCCGCGACTTCGTCTGCGTGGAAAGTTTTTTTGCTATCCCTCGGGAACGAAACATTTTTTCGGGATGAAATGTACCCTATGTCCTTCTCTGTACCCCTGGCAACGTATATGCAAAATTTCATGATGATCGGTAGAATGGTTAAGACGTGAAGGCGTAACAAACAAACAAACAAATAAACAAACAAACGGACTTTCGCATTTATAATATTAGTAAGGATTTATTTTCTGTTTCTATGAGTGAAGAAAAGTATGATTTTAATTATTATTACTTTTTACATCTAACATTAAAAAATAAAACAAAATAATTAAAATCATATTTGAGAACACCCTGTATATTGCCGTAAAGTTAGATGACCGGCTGGAGTTAGGTTCTCATACATATCCTAATACCAGCCCCTAATTTGCAGAACAAATAACTTAGGAATTAAACATTTTTCACCCGGCTGTAATTAGGTCATAGGGTGCAGGGTTAGTAATTCTAGTGAATAGCACTACAAATTCCAACCTTGAGACGAGCAAATTAAGATGAACTTGATTTCTTAAACGAAAGTTAAATACCCAATACCAGCCCCGGCTGGTAATAGAAAGTTATTGAAAATCATCCAGTCAAACTCCAGCCCCCCTATTTTTTTCGAAATTAGTAAATTTAATTACAAACTAGTAATGTCAAAACGTTATATATCTAATCTATTACTAGTATCAAAGCTTAAAACCTAAAAAAATTGCATCTTGCCTTCGTAAACACACTTCCCAAAGTTCGCATCGATCGAGCTTTTATGCTGTTTTTCAAACATAGTCACCTCTACTCGGTCTCGGTAAACATTATTGCTCGTTGTGTGAGTTGTAGGTGACGTGACCGGCTAATAGTGATTTTCCAACTTAGAGGATTAACTAGCGGTGTGGCTCCATCAAACAGTTTCCGATTTTCACTGTTTTTTAATGAAAGCAAAGCAAAAACTTTTGGGGGCTGGTATTAGGGGGGGGGCTGGAGTTAGGCATATCCACCCTACCTAGGTACTTGGTTAATTAGTTGGTATTTGGTTTAATTTTTTATTTTCCCGACATTCGGCACCTTTGCAGCTGCCGTGGTCACGGGGGACTGAAGCTACTCGTGAGCCTACCCTCAAGCGATGAATTTTTAAAGACGTTCAGAAATTAATATTTAACAAAAAAATTAATTGGTTTAAGATAATTAATAATTTAATTTTATGAATTTACTAGCAGCCGCCCGCGGTTTCACCCGCGTGGTTCCCGTTCCCGTGGAAATATCGGGATAAAAATACTACTCTATGTTTTAATCCAGGCTATCTACTATCTGTGTGCCAAATTTCAACTAAATCCGTTCAGTGGGTTTTGCGTGATTGAGGAACAAACATCCAAACCCACAAACTTTCACTTATTATAAATGTGGATTAGTAGGATTAATGCTAAAAAGAGATAATTTACTGAAACTACCACCATTACACAAAATTGGGAGGCCCCTCCAAGAAAGACATGGCGAAAGAAAACTTGGAGAGGAAAGCCGATCTCCATCTTTTATATTTATTCATTTATTTGCAAAAGAAACTAACCGTATCATTAGATCTTAGAGTACGGTTACTATTTCACAGTTGATCGATCGAACTGTAAACATTTTTATGACACGTACCTACTTCAGATAGGTACCTACGCAAGTTTCGTCTGTTTTGATTACGTTATAAGATTACAATGTGTGACAAGTAACAACCCTACACCCAGCGTTGCCAATGCTACCGAAAAATCGGTATTTTAACCGATTTTTTTAACAATCTACCGATCTACCGATAGGTCTATAAATCGAGGTATAATCTACCGATAAACCTTAAAGGCCGAATTCAAGACCGGCGATAGAGCCCCGACCAAGTTCATTTTGGTCCGGGCATCCGACAAGTCGTGGCTCAGTCGCCGACCGTGAATCCCTAGCTTTATTTTTTTGTTACGCGTATCGGGTATTCCCCAAATCATTGACAAAAGACAGCACTAGGCGTTTCCTTTTAAAACGAAAGCAATTGATCTGTTACGATCTCTGTTATACTTTGGCATATTTGTAATAAGCTATCTCTGTTTCACATATTAAATTGTTTTAGTCAGTACTTTTTAAAGTCTTTGTTTACGAAACACTTGGTTTTGACTTGAAGGAGATCACAGTTCGTCGCTAAAACTTTTACTTGGCACTTAGATACGTGAGTTATTAGTCGTTTGATTTATAAGAAGTTAAGAATATGGATCCAGAAGAAGGTACCAGTAGCGGTGCCAAACGGAAAAAGTACATACAAACGCATAAAAAGGAGTGGGAGCTGATTACCGAATTTGGAGGTTGGCTTACAGAAAGTAAAAAGGATTCACAATTTTCTTACTGCAAGTGTTGCGATAAAGATATAAACGTTACGTCGGGGAAGGATGCTCTTTGGAAACACTACAACACCAAAATACACCAACAAAGAAGTAAGTCTTTATGTTTACAACGGCCTATAAAGCAATTTATGATTTCATCGACATCAAAAAACGATAATGATGTAAAAAGTGCTGAAATTCGCATTACTGCCTTTATAGCTGAACATAACCTGCCATTTTTGCTCAGTGACCACCTAACAAAACTTATGAAAAGTTGCGCCCCTGATTCAAAAATTTTAGAACAAGTGAAATGTTCGCGCACAAAAACTCGTGCAATTATGAAAAATGTTACTGGCAGTAAGAGCTTTGAAAATATTTGTGAAGATTTAAAAACCAATAAATTTTCTATAATAGCCGATGAGTCCACGGATCGTGCGAATATTAAACATATGTGCTTAGTTGTGAGATATTTTAAAAACTCGGAGATACGAGATTATTTCCTGACATTGATTCCTTTAACGACTGGGGCGGACGCAGAAACACTGTATCAATCCATTACTTCGTTTTTTGAAACACACAAAATAATTTTGAAAGGTAATTTAATTGGTTTTGCATCCGATGGTGAAAACAAAATGATGGGCGTCAATAATTCAGTTATGTCACGATTCCTCAGAGATTACCCAAATATATTTGTCATGAAATGCATCTGCCATTCATTTCATCTGTGTGCGTCGTATGCGTGTGAGAAGTTACCCAGATTTGTAGAGGACTTTTTAAGAGACGTTTACAATTATTTCAGCAACAGTCCGAAACGAATTATGCAGTTCAAGGAATTTCAAATTTTTTGTGATCTGAAGATTCACAAAATTTTACATCCGGCTCAGACACGATGGCTCTCTGTTCATATGGCTGTCAATAGAATTTTGGAACAATATTCAGCACTTCGTTTGTATTTTATAGACGCAGTACAGAATAAGGATTTATTAGCCGCAGAAAACATTTTGATGAAATTTAACGATCCAACAACTAAATTGTTCTTACAGTTTCTAGACTATGTTTTACCAATATTCACCAATTTAAACAAGGAAATGCAAAGCGAAAAACCAAAAATTCAAAAGCTACATGAAATGGTTTCAACAACTTTGAAAACCCTTTTCGATTGTTATTTAAAACGCGATTATTTAATGAGAACACCGTTAGAAGATGTAGATTATCAAAACCCTCGAAATTTCCTGAAAATTGAAGAAATCTATTACGGCACTGCAGCTATCGCGACTATACTTGATGATAAAGAACTGAGTGCAGAGAACATTCAATTGTTTCGATTACGGGCCCTTGATTTTTATATAGAAGCTTGTCGTCAAATACTCAAAAGGGTTCCAATTAAAAACTCCAAACTCAAAGGACTTAGCGTAATTGACCCCGTAAAAGTAAAAAAAGGTGAATGTACGACAATTATACAACTTGCTCGTAACTTTCGACATCTTCTTAGTAATGACAACGACATACAAAAGTTGGATACAGAGTGGAGAACCCTGCGTAACTTAGAAGTAATTCAACAATTTAATGACAATACAACAACTTTTTGGAATCAAGTACAAGATATGAAACTCGGTGACGGTGACTCAATGTTTCCAACGTTATCTAAATTTATATTTGACATATTATCGTTTCCACATTCCTCAGCAAATGTAGAACGAATATTTTCTCAAGTAAATTTACTTAAAACGAAAACCAGAAATAAACTGAACACTGAATCAGTAATAGCGAATTTACACACAAAATGCCTAATAGGTAAAAATAATTGTTTCGATTTTGATTTGGATAGTAATTTATTCACTCGGATGGACAAAAAGTGGAAAAATGAAGAAGTCGTCACTTTCAGTGACGATGATGAAAAGTAAAATAATAAAAGTTAAATGCAAAACTACCGATTTTTATTTCAATTTACCGAATTTTCAGATAATTTCTACCGAATTCAGATTTTTATGATCGGCAACACTGCCTACACCACAGAATAACTAATAGTACAACCGGGACCGTCAAAAGTCGTACTGTCCTAAACAGCGGTTAGGCAACCCTTATGTAATTTACACTAAAACAACAGTAACTCTAGATGTCCGCCAATTTACGCGAATAGCAAGAACAGTCATAACCTAAACAGATTTAAAATTAAAACTATTTTTTTTATTATTATTTTTAATCTTCTGCAACGTCCTTAATTCTTATGCAAAGTTAAGCTGAAAGAGTTCGATGACGCACTCACTCTTATGCCTATTATAACACCTTTTGGATTTGTTGCGCAAAATGCAGTTTTGGATGACCAAATATCGTGGAAAACTTATTATTACATAGTAAGTATAATAATTTCGTTACTTACACAAGTTTTGCTATTTTTCTGGGTCGTAGCGTACCTAGCAAACTTGGGCCACCTTAGGCCAACAAGTACTTTTCATTCTTTTTTATCGCAAAGAATAATATCATTGTTTTCAGAATGATTTTATTTTAGTTTGTAACTAAGTAGGTATGTACTTATTCTAAGTATCCACTTCAAAAATAAATGCAATGTAGGTATAATACCGGAATAATTATTTTGTGATATGATACTTAGCATAAAACTAACAATAAAACACTTTTTGGAAATTAGAAATTGGATTTTTATTTACAGCAAATTGTTTATTTCGTCATAAGCATGCTTTTGTACAACATAAAAGAAAAGATAAACGTTTTATGCAAGTTATGTTATTATAATATTATCTTTGAAATATTATGAAGTTTGTATTGTCAATGCAAAAAGTAACAATGTCAACTGAAGAGGTATTCATCAGCATCAGCAAATTGTTCAGCTTTGTCGATGACAATTTTGTTTACTGATTAATACAGCACGGTAGGTACATACATAAGTGCTAAATATTTAGTTGACGAATTGCACCGCACGTCTTTCATCACTCTCCTCGCTGCTACTGCTGCTGCTGCTGCTACTACTATCACTGTCGCTATCTTCTTCGGTGTCACTTTCTTCATCTTCGCTGTCATCGTCTTCATCTTCGCTGTCACCGTCTTCATCTTCGCCGTCACCGTCCTCTTCGCCGTCACCGTCCTCTTCGCAGTCTTCATCTTCACCATCTGGGCCGAGGTCGATGCCGGTTGTGGTCCGAATCCAGTCGCGGGCTACGGCTGGGTTGATGAATACTGAGAAAAGAGAGACTCAATTTAATATCACTGATTAAGTACCCATTGTGGATTAACTCTTGAGGAATTCAGGTATTATGCGGAAGAAGTGAGATTATATTTCTGAAGATATCAATATCCTACTAATATTATAAATTTGAAAGTTTGTGGGTTTGGATGTTTGGATGTTTGTTCCTCAATCACGCAAAAACTACTGAACGGATTTGGTTGAAATTTGGCACACAGATAGAAGATAGCCTAGATTAAAACGTATAATACTTTTTATCCTCATATTTCCACGGGAACGGGAACCACGCGGGTGAAACCGCGGGCGGCCGCTAGTACTTAAAGAAAGATTGGCCTAATTTTACTGCTATCCCCATTAAACTGAACTTAAAAGAGAATTGTATTATGTATGTTTAGTGTCATGTCATAAATACCGTATATTATGATCATGACAGGTAGTGGTAGTAGTATCATGATAGATAGTAGTATCATGATAGATAGTAGTATCATGATAGATAGTATAATCAATCATGCATGATATTATCATGATGTACCTATAGTTTTATATTATCTGTGATCATGATATACCTAAGTACTTCATGAGTGTTTTGCATAAAGTACCTACCTACTTATATTATTTCGCTAAATAACATTACATTGATAGAATAAGTACTGAATATATTCCTATCCTATAATTTTATCGCATTGACTAATGTTTCTCAGGTTTCATTCTGCAACCACAAAAACGAATGGCTTGCATTTCGCAAGACTTATTTATGGTTGGACCAAGGTCGAACAAAGTTGCAGATCCGATATTTTGCGATGCCTCAAGTTTGCCTTATGTGCCTTCATGGTATCAAAACAATGGTACCTATCATAAAAGTGATGTTTTTATTTCAGGGACGACTTTCTTTAGGATTGAGATATCGATGCCATAAAATAACAGTTTGCTTAAATAAGTGGATTAATTAATAATAAAATTTGTATGTTCTTTTTTTTACTAGCTTTTGTATTTCTATGCTTCATCTATCAATATTTAGGTTTTATAAAAAAATTACGAATATGGGATCGATAGGGACCATGAATCTGAACAACTTTTACAATGGGATCAACTCTGAAATCGCGAAAAGAAATCACTAATCAGCAGTTTCGTACAAACCAAACATTGTTAGTGAAAATAGCAAAATGTATGTAAAAAAATTATGCTTACCGCTTTTTTCTCCTGACTTAACCAGGACTCCGTACTGGACACCGTCCACGACAAGGGGTGCTCCAACATCGAACTGCAAATTGACGCACAAATAAACATTAGAGCATTTATTAACATTTTCAATCAGCATCATCACATCACCATCAGCCCTTATATTAGTGTGTTCTGTTTATTTAAAATAACAATGGGCCGTAAACCATGCGGATTACGCCTAACCCACATGTTATATGGTCCATTGTGTGTGTGCTAAGCAAATATGCCCTCTGTCTGAAGCACGGAAGAGCTTTAGATAAATTTAGCAATGGATGTCTTTATCGAACTGAAAGCATTTGCCATAGATGCTAGAGCAGATGGGGAAATGGCGGCCCGTGGGCCAAATCCAGCAATACGATTTATTCCATCATTTACAGTAACATCATAATAAAAAATTAAGGTATCTACCAGTGAGGAAGATATAGAAAGACGAGTGAAGTAAGGAAATTCGGTGAGTGGTGCTATACACTCGATTATGAGTAGCCAACAGTGGCGAGGGGTGAAATTATGGTGAAAGTAAGCCGGGCTACAAAAATGTTGTGATCTGCATAGTGGATCGGTGGCGTAGGATTTCTAAAAGGTAAGCCGATGGGAATCGGCTTGTATGGACCCTTCGCCACTGGTAGCCAAACCGTTTCTGCAAAGGCGCGAATGGCTATTCATAACGGTGTGCTGGTACCGACACTGATGTATGGAAGTGAATCTTGGGTGTGGCAGAAGAAGAATGAAAGCAGAATAAATGCGGTAGAGATGCGATCGTTGAGGAAAATATGCGGAGTAAAATTTGAGTGATAGAGTGAGCAATGAGGTGATTCGTAAAAGGTGTGGTCTGAAAGATGATATAGCGACAAGAATTGAGAAAGGAATGCTCCGGTGGTTTGGTCACTTAAAGAGGATGAATGAAAGGCGAATCACGAAAGAGATATATTGTGCGAATGTGGAAGGAACGATTGCACAAGGGCGTCCCAGAAAAACCTACGCGGACCAAATACGAGGTTATTATAAAAAAGGCTTGTGTACGCAGTGACAAAAACCGCAGGGCATGTATGAAAAGATTTATGGATGTGAATGAAACGAAAGAAGTGTGCAAGGATCGTAGCAGGTAGTGATCCATAGTCTCTGCCTACCCCCATGGAAAACAGAAATGTTCTAAAATACTATTTTTCTCAAAACTGCGGTCAGATTTTGATGCAGTGTAATTGAGTTGAGGTATCTCCATAAGAATAACACATACAAGTCAGTATTGCAGTATTGCTAATTGTTCATTGGCTGCTCTTTGGGCTGCGTAAATGTTGTACTATGCGAGCCAAATAAGAATAGTAGGTACTGTCAAAGGGCAATCTTGATCTTTGTTCCTTTTCTTGCACATCCTACACCCTGACTGAAGTGGAAGCGAAACGCAAACAAATATATTTTAAACGGCCCATCTCAAAATGTATTTCCCCATCTCTTTGCCAGTGACAGAGTAAGCATACCGCAAGGGCGTAGGTACTGCTCTTGAATAAGCAGCACGGATTGAATAAGCAGTATGTACTGCTAAAAAGAGAACTTACTGAGGTGGTCTCTCCTTCGTCGCTCTGACTAAGAAGGGTGCCATCTTCCTTGTCCTCCACGTTCACGTTGAAGCACGCCAACCTGTTACCAGGGTCTGCAATGACATTAAATAAGTAACATTAAATAAGTGAAAACGAACACATCCTATATCTTTGCATTTATGTTTCTTATTGTAATTTTTCGCTATTCCGAAATTACTGAAGATACTTTTGAATAATGAACCTTTTATTTAGAAATTCGTGTTATCTTCACGAAATGAGGATAATCGATAAATTAAAACATAACAATACACTTTGTACACTTATTCTGTGACAATACTCACTGCCAGACTCAGTAGCTCCGAAACCGCAGAATTTAGCGACCTCTGGGACTTCAGCGCTGATCGTGGGGATGGTGACAGCTCCGATATATTCTATGAACAAACACAAAATTTCACCCAACCCAAGTAACTTAAGAATTTGAGTTTTGAAAAAACAGCATCTTAGGTATGATCTCAAGATAGCTGTCAACGTTTAGAGGGGTTTATAAATAAGTACTGTTATGGGAAAAGTGCTGTAATTATTCAAAGAGATGTTTTTAGTTCCAGCATCAAAGGCAACGGCAATTCATTCGACCAAGTGTCCGGGCACGAAAACTGCGACGGCGGAGCGGCAGCGGGGCGGCGCGACAGCGGAGCGGCGGCGATGCATTCAACAGTATGGCACAGTATGGAGACGCGCACGAAACGGGCGGTGGCGGCGCGGGGCGACGAGCGATGCACGGGCGGGAGGAGAGCGACGAAAACAAATGAACAAACTAGTTGGATTTGGTAGCCCGCGATTACAGTAGTGTTGTGTTGAATAATATAATAGTGTCTGTTTGATTACTAGGTAGTACCTATTTATTCAGTATGGATGTCGGCATCTTGGACATCATTTAAAAAACACAAGATGAGCAAAGAATCCGGTTTTGAAACTAGTTAACGCCTATACTTAGACCATTTTTTCGAACTAAATAAAATTTTTAGACATAGGATATATTTCGTCCTTTGAATATTTTTCGGTATTGATTTAACAAGAAATTGTTTCCATAGCAACATCACATTTGACACATCAATAGAAATAAAAAAATAAGAAGTGACTTTAGTGGTATACCGTGGTCCTACCAGTAGGTCAAATCGGTAGGTCCACGGGCCCTTAATGGTATTTAGCCCATCTGTCACAACACTACTAGCGCGGCTGACCGACCGCTAAGTTTCGTGCCCACGTTCTCATCGCCCCGCCCCGCCGCCGCTCCGCTACCGCGCCGCCCCGCCACCGCTCGGCCGCCGCCACTTTCGTGTCCGGACAGTCGTCAACTTAAATCCCGAATTATGCTCATAAATTGTTATGTATATCAACTAACTAATATAAATTTTATAATATATATAAAACAGATGTACTCTCGATATATTAATGAAACGTAGGTAATAACAATACACCCTCTACCGTAAAAATCTGATTAGGTACCCTACGCGGCAAGCAGTGACAGTTAATATTTATTCTGCAAGATGGTTTAATTTCCCCAGGGTGTATGCTAATTTGATACAGTGTGTAATGACTTGTAGCTGCATAGTCACAATACCACATATGCACATCATAATGCACTTGATGGTGAATGTTATTTGCCAAACTCATAAATGTCGCAATGGTGAAAACATACATAATCATTTTATGTTTCTAGCCTTATAGAAACGCATCTAAGTAGTCACAGATTGTCTTTTTGACTAGTTGCACAGAATTAATATAGGACTCACTATTACCATTTTTTAATAAAAAAAAAAACGACCTAGCATAACTGCAATTTAAGTGCAACTTTGAATTTAGCGGGCTTACGACTAAACAAATCAATGTGACTATCACTCTAAGAATTTTCCAATTCATGTAAGGTCAAAGCGGGGAAAACCGGTATATAATTTGATGAGTTGAAATGTTTTATGCTTATCTCATAAATTTATAACACTATTTCTTATATATAGGAAAATAGAGCAATTCAATAGCTACAAAGGACAACTATACAAAACAATATTACGATACAATTTCAAAACAAAACAATGTTTTTTTTAATGCAGACGTAGACGGGTTACCGAAAAAAATCAAATTGGCTGAATATTTTTTTATAGGTAGAAATAAGCTCCCTTAATAATAGAAAGTGTTTCAAAATTTTCGGTTGCATGAAAAAAAAATAAAAAATTAAAGTCTCTTCGACTTCACAAATATAATAAGTTGACCTTGTAGTGTACCTTGACTTTTATTTTATTTTTTTATGCAACGGAAAATTCTAAAACTTTTTTCTATTATTAAGGGAGCTTATTCCTATCTATAAAAAAATATTCAGCCAAATTGATTTTTTCGGACATCCCCATTTGGGGTAAGTCCGTCTACTTGCAATATTATCAAAAATAAGACGTTTATACATATTTATTTATTACTATCTACTTCTTCATTATGTAATAGGGAATATGCATCAATTTTTTTTTAAATCTTAATCAAAAGTATAATGCGTGAGAAAATTAACTGTAATATTAAAACTTTTCTCTTGCGTTTTGTTCTCGTGATATAGTTACTTGAAGTTAGCGCGCAGCAGCACCCGCCGAAAACGCTCCATACAAAACGGTGACGTCACACATCACGTTTCAGGTGTGTTTCGGCGCGTTTAATATGGAGTTAGCCAATAATCTTCAATTATCTCCCTAAATTTTGCGTTTAAGTACATACGTGTCATACAAAATATTGTTTCATATTCGATATTCTGTCGGACTGTAAAGTGCATTATATCCGAAAATGAAAAAAAAATATCGTTATTTTCCCCTGATTTCATCGTGTGATAAAACTAAAATAATACATTTTTTTTTTCCTGTTCCATCATGTTTTTATACGTGTCTGCAGCGATCAAGCTCAAATTCATCAAAATCGGTGACTTATGCATATTCCCTATTATGGCATTTAAAACTTTAAATTATCTCTAATTAAGGTTTAGATTCGAATAAATGGCACTCATCATTTTCAGAGGCAAGACCGGCATAGAATAGAGGTCAGGGGTTCTAAACATTGTACTATCCCCGTCAATTGGTAATGCGCCTGGCGGCCATGATTTTGACCTCAAAAATTAAAAAGATTTGTAAATTTTTTATATACCTAGACCCTATCTTATAGAAAATAATAATTCAATAATTAATAATATTAGATTACCTTTGAGAATTTTCTTGTTTCATGACATTTTTAGTTGCGGAATACGTCAACGTGAATGTTAATGTAACAAGGTTCCAGCGCATTACCAATTGACGGGGATAATAAATTGTGTAAGTAGCGACATCTATTATAGAGATGTAGAACCATATGACTAGATTGCGCTACTAAGAATCTGGTTTTAGATCGACTGTTTGGTCTTGCCCTCTAGAGTAGACGGTCTTCCTCGCATTGACCCTATACAAATACCACACATCACAATACGTACCGTTGAACTCTTCGTGGCGGGCGGTGCTGATGAGAGCAAGGTCGAGAGTGGGGTGGGTGCGGACCAGGTTGGTCTCCATCACCAGCGCTGGCCTGAACACGTCCACCGCGCCATAGCGGAGCCACATGAAACGTCGGCTATTGGAATGTAACAACTTTAATATTAAGGCTCCATTATGCGTAATCATTTGTCTCTGTCTTTTTCTTTACGTGTAAAGAGTATGGAAAATAACCTCACTTCTGCACTTTTGCGATATTTTTCGTTGTTTTTTCATCATTATCCTTAGCACAATTATCTTTCTTGAAAAAAAGTTACTGGAGCTACTGCACAGTACATACGTTAAAGTGTATTTTGATGTAGAATTCAATACGTTTCCGCAATTACTTACGCCAAAAATATGACCCGCGACAAGCGCTTTTGATGATATTCTGATTTTTTTTTTACAATCATCTGTGAGGTTTATACCCAATTTAATACTTGTAGCTACTAGATAATCTCTTTAGCTTGTCGTAGCTAAGTATGTTTTTTTGTAGCTACAACTTTACGTTTTCTAATATAAAAATATGGCCCGCGCAAACCATGTTTTCCTATTATGGCCCCTTAAGTGAGATACCTAAATCTTTACAACTAAGTATACTAACATTGACAAAAATGTATGAAAGAGTATAAAAATAGAGTGAAGCCAAAAATACTTCCTTGGGGAACTCCAAGGGGTATTTTACAGAATGCTGTTGAGAAGATTATTCTTTTTACAAATTCTAGATAATGTCTAGATAATTTATTGTGAATAGCTTGAGGCGACTCGAACGATAAGTTTGATATTGGAGAGCAGCAAGGGCGTCGCCAAGGGTCCCCCTCCCCCCTCTCCTAGAGTAAAAAATGTAGCCAACTGCAAAATAACCAAAGTGCTAAAACCGTGCAATTGACTAGCTTTTCCGATAAGTCCCACTCCCACCCCATCTCAAAACTTGAGTAAATTCACTACGTGCTTTTGACTTCTTGACTGTACCTTCAATTAATATTTTTCTCATCTTCTTTAATATAAAGTTGCCCCCCTGGGCCATGGGCTGGCGACGCCCTTGGATAGCAGTCTTATAACAGTATAGCACAGTAGCCCGTAATACATTTAAATTACGAAAAAGGTTACCGATCGCCGTTGTGATATAGTTTTATTACGAAATTATAGATACTTTAACCCAAGTTTTACAGATCGCAACCCGCCGTAACCTATATTTGTATATCTCCAAAAACGATATTTTTTAATTTTTCGAGGTTTACCACATGGTTTAGCTATTGTCTTGTTCTACAGCTTTGTTTGATTGCCACTGATAATAGTAAGACTATGAAAAGTAGCCATACTCAGATTTAAGACCAGATGAAAATGGATGGACTTTATCTGGTCTTAAATCTGTGTATGGTCACTTTCCAAAGTCTTACTACTTATTATTAGTGGCAATCAAACAAAGCTGACACGACAATAGCTGAACCATATGGTAAACCTCGAAAAATAAAAAATAAATTTTTTTGGAGAAATACAAATATAGGTTACGGCGGGTTGCGATCTGTACAAATCACTATAAACTTGGGTTAAAGTATCTATAATTTCGTGATAAATAACTATATCACAACGTAGGTAGAGCGGTAACTTTTTATGTATTACGGGCTACTGTACTATAATGAGATGACTGCTAGGGTCCTACAGTACAATGACTGTCAAAAGTAATATCAAAGTGATGTTGTGATAGAGATGGCGCTGTACGCGATGTATAGCCACTATTAGTTATTCTGTGGTATAGCTCTGTCACAGAATAACTATGGCTCTGTCTCTATAACAACATTACTTTGAGCTTGCTACATTGACTTCTATGTTAAATAGAAAAAAAAAATTTCATGTCAGTGGCTTGCTATGAGCTCTGTCGACGTCTTTAACTTTTTAGAGCCAAATTCACCATTGATTTTAAGCGCGATTAATATCACGTTTTACGTAATGTAGTTTAAGTGTCGAGTTTGATACCCCGTTCCCCGTTTATTCCAAAAATAAATTTCACCAGGTCATTAAAAAAATTGAATCAAGATTTAACAAGGCATTGTTTATAACATAGTTGTACATTTTTGTAACAAATTTTACTTTGTTGTTGTGACAGTGACAGCCTTGAACTTGTTTTTTGACAAAGCGCGTTTAAAATCAATGGTGAAATGTATGACATAAAGGGGCCATCCATAAATTGCGTCACACGAAAGTCATTATTTTTGACCCCTCCCCCGTCCTTGTCACAGCTGGTCATATTTTGTGAGACCCCCCTCCCTAGTGTGACGTCACAAATTTTACCATTTTACATCTTGAATTAATTATTGAATTAAAACAGCGTTTTATTTAAATTTTAATGATTTTGAAATGTTACGTCACGAAATTTAGGACCGCTCCCAACCCTTTGTCACACAATGTCACACTTCGTCGACCCCCTCCCTCCCCCTTAACGTGTGACGTAATTTATGGATGGCCCCTAAGATAAAAACTACTGGGTAATAGTGGGTACAGCTAATATGATGGTACTCACTCCTCGAGGCAACTGTGGGCGGTGAGCACCCATCCGGGTCCGATGACGGATCCGGCGCAGGTCTCAAAATGGCCGCCATTGGCTACAACTAGCCGCACGTGCACAAACCAGGGGTTCTCACCGAGAACGGCGAGGGCCTGGCTCTCTGAAGTTAACATATAAACCTAACATATAATAGTGAGTAATAAACTAGCTAAGCTAAGGCTATCTATGAAATTAAGATAGGTATCGTCAAAACTGAAACGCCTGCCATTAATCGACTGACGTATAGTATACCAATGAAGTTGCTATTCCTCCTTGAACTAGGTAATTGTACCAAATACACGGATAGTTTATATTTCAACTTAATGTCGGAAGCGTTTGTTCTTGATTTATTAAAAAACGTAGCCTTTGACATGAGCTTTGTGCTTTGATTGAGAGTGTGTAAGCTCTGAAAACCAAATTTATAACGCAGGATATTTCTTTACACTATGGGTCTATGACGTAGGTATACTTACGTTGAGTGCCGGTACTCCTCGCCTGAAAAGAGAAAGATAAATTAATTTATTTAAAGATTTAAGGAAAATTCAATGACCTGAAAAGTGACAATCAACGCGAGTAAGAACCAAATCCTGAAGACTACCTTACTAGTTATGGACTAGCTAAGCCACTAATGCCTATTGAATATTAAGCTTCGTTCGATCATCAGTAGGTAGATGATCGCCTGATGATCGAAGATATTTACGGTTATTTAGGTAAACCATATTATGCCGTAGTTCTTAGTAGACAAATTAAAAAATACTTAGTTGTTAAAGTTGCGTGGTATTGACAAACCTACCTAGAATCATTGAAAATGCCTAGAATTTATTAGAAGATTGCGGATTACGCTTGTTTCGAGTTTGTGATGCCTCAATCCGAGCGGGTCGATCCGCGATGGTGTGAAATCGAACGTAACACTACTCAATTTGGGTTCAAATCAGTGCGCGTTCCAACACGGCGGTTGCGTTGAGAATTAGCACCGAATTCTCAATTTTTACATGTTTTTATAAAATTTCTTCGCTTTCAAGTTAGTTAAAAAAAACTGTTCAATTAAGATTGAAGGTATTAACATCGCCGATTTTTATGTGTTGGTTTAAATATTAACGAATGTTCTGTTTCCGAGAAATTTTGCAAATAGGACCAGAAACAGGGTCCACGGAATATTTTTTTACATCAAAGGTGGTAACATTTTAACACGTTTTTATTAGGTTGCTTTCGCGTTTGTTTGTGTGTTTCTCCACAAAGTTTGCGAACGATTTTATCCTAGCTTCCCGATGAGCTAAAGACTTGAAACTCTGAACATAGGTCAGAACTGGAAGGCAATGCAATATGGGGAATATATAAATGCACTTTAAAAATAATGTAACACACTTTAAAATGATTAGCTTCAAAATTTATTGAATGAACTGTAAAAATAATGGTTTCCACTATAAATATGCTAAGCTTTAAAATTAATACTTTGCACTTTACAATTTAATTGTTTAGCTTTAAAATTAATACTTTGCACCATACTTAAATTAATTTTATAACTTTAGTAGGTACCTACTGGTAAACAGACGACTAGGTGCGACGACGCCGACGACGAACGGGCGCTGCGAGAGAGGAGCTGAGGAGGAGGTTAGGTTCCATTGCGACCAACAACGCCAGACCCGACCTGATGGCATGTATGTATGCATGTCTGACATGGTTTGACAGAAATTAAATGGTTTCGGAGTTGGGACACAGTTATAGTGCAAACCATTATTTTTGTAGTGATAATATTAATTATAGATCTATTATTATATTAAAGTGCTGACATAATTTTTATAGTGCAAACCATTATTTTTGTAGTGATAATATTAAATTATAGGTCTATCATTATTTTAAAGTGCTGATATACAATTTTATAGCTGTTTTCATCAAATTTAAAGTGCTATTAAATACATCCCATGCAATATTATGGTGTCATTGAGCTGATCTGATGATGAAGCCGGAAGAAGGCCACAGGAACTCTATGATGAAACCATACAACCCCATCGTGTTTGGGCTCGTTAGCTTCGTCTTGACGAGTACTCTAATGGGAGACGAGGTCCAGGGTCTGATGATGAAGCCGAAAGGCTATGCCATAGGAACTCAATATTGAAACCGTGCAACCCCATCAAATTTGGGCTCGTTTGAATCGTCTTGACGAGTTCTTTGTTGGGAAATAGTTTCCAGGGTCTGATGATGGAGCCGGAGGAGTCCTTCCTCCGAAAGGAACTATTTAATAAAACCACGCTACCCCATCGAGATTGGGCTCGTTTGAATCGTCTTGACGAGTACTTTGTTGGGAAATAGTGTACGAGGATCTGATGATGGAGCCGGAGGAAGGCCATAGAAACTCTATGATGAAACGATACAACCCCATCGTGTTTGGGCTTGTTAGCATCGTCTTGACGAGTACTCTAATGGGAGATGAGGTCCAGGGTCTGATGATGAAGCTGAAAGTCCATGCCATAGGAACTCAATATTGAAACGATGCAACCCCATCGAGTTTGGGCTCGTTTGAATCGTATTGACGAGTACTTTGTTAGGAAATACTTTCTAGGGTCTGATGATGGAGCCGGAACAAGGCCACTGGGACTCTGTAATAAAACCATGCAACCCCATCGAGTTTGGGCTCGTTTGAATCGTCTTGACGAGTGCTCCGATAGGAGATGGTATATTTTTAGTCTTAGCTCGTTAACTAAAAAGCAGAAAATAAAAATTTACTGAAAAAAAAACTTTTTTAAAAACACGTTTTTAAAACGGACTAAATTATTACAAAAATAATCGGACTAAAAACATTAAAACGGACGTTTTTACTAACAGACCAAAAAGTAAAAAATACATTTTTCTGTAAATATTTATAACCAGAAATTTTAAATCTAAAAACGTGGGGCGCATGCTAAAGACAATATGGATGATAAATTTTACAAAATGCGCCCCACGTTTTTAGATTTAAAATTTCTGGTTATAAATATTTACAGAAAAATTTATTTTTTACTTTTAGTCTGTTTTTACTAGTCCGTTTTAATGTTTTTAGTCCGATTTTTTTTGTAATAATTTTTTTACAAATGCTGTCAATTAAATCTATTGTGTATTATTCCAAGTACAGAATTTTTTTTTCCATGATAGCTTCACGCGCGTAATCCTTACTAATATTATAAATGCGAAAGTCCGTTTGTTTGTTTGTTTGTTACGCCTTCACGTCTTAACTACTGAACCGATCATCATGAAATTTTGCATGCATGTTGTCAGGGGTCTAGAGAAGGACATAGGGTACCTTTCATCCCTAAAAAAAGTATTTTTCCCGAGGGATAGCAAAATAACTTTGCACGCAGACGAAGTCACGGGCGGACGCTAGTCTTTAATAATTTTAAATAATTTGAATTGAATATTGGGATTTGACCCTATTTAGCGCCTTAATAAAATTATGATGGTCATCAGAGATTAATTAAAAAAATATCGATTCCTAATAATATCTCGGAAAAACCACATTTATATTTACCTGTTAATTAGTAAAGAGATGCTATTATCTTGGTATTATCTGGGTATTAACTTTTTTGCATTAATATTTTTGATAAGATAGTAGGTAGGTAGGTACCTGCCTACTTAAATAGGTGTACTTACTAAATTATTATTATCAAAGAAGATTAAACTACCTAATTATTACTTACAAAATATTTTTAAGAATTATCTTAATAGTCTTTTTTAGATCCCCTATCATTTCAAAGAAGAACAGCAAACCAGGAACCACATTTTCCAATTTTAAAATAGGTAGGTACTGAGCATTTCCAATTCGGACTTTATGAGATTTCAAGGTCATGAATCAGTAAGTGGCAAAGGGTCCATACAAGTCGATTCCCATCGGCGGGCGTAGGTACCTTTTAGAAATCCCACTATGCAGATCACAACATTTTTGTAGAACGGCTTACCTTCGCCATAATTTTACCCCTCGCCACTGGTCAATTTTAAATGGTCCTACCTGGTAATAACTAGAAAAACATGATTTTATATCTATCACGAAACAAAACGCCATTTTGTAGAAACAAAACGCTTTTTGTATGGTTTGGTGTCATTATATCTGAGACTGGCTCCTCTGAGTCGCGTTGTAACCTGTATTTTGAGTTTTATACCTTGTTCGCCGAATGAAGCTAGTACGGAAAAGATGCGCTTGCACACGATTGGACGCAGATAAGAGGCTAAGACCGTATTCACAATGCGAGTCACGATTAGTCTGTCGTTGCTCTCCGTACCGTTCAGACGTCTACCGCGTACCTTGTTCGTTGCAATCAGTGTGTTTATGATATATTTTTGTGTTATGCTTAAACCTAATATTTTTTTTATATGTTTTATTAATGTTGTTCCTTAATTATATTATTTTAACATCAAAGTAATGTTTAATCGAACAAAATCCCAATCTATTAACCACAGAACAAGAAAAAAGGTGTTGACCCTGTTTTAGCAGTATGAACATACGCCTTACGATTTTATACCTGTTGCGGGCGCTCGTGGGCGGCGCTAGGTCATTTGTTGTCCTTATCGTTTGTATGCAAATGTGAAAAAGAGACAGCGCTTTGCTAGCTTGAGTCAGCGAACAGGGTATAATATCTACCTACCCTCTATTTTAATTAGGTAAGTAATGAAATTATGGCACGTAATATTATTACATCCGGCACCCTGCTCGAAGGACCAAATAGTATTTTTTTCGTGATTTTATCTATCTAATAGCTATTATATATTCTGTGCTAATAGGTAACTTTGTATGTAAAACACTTACCAATATCAATAATCAAATAGAAGTAATCTGCAAGTGTTAGATTATTCCCAAATGGGTACATACATACACTGATATTTACATCAGCGGGTAGTTACATAAATGTAAATTAAATACCCTGGTTATTACTCTACTTGTTGCGTAATAATAACGATCTTAAGTGTCTAGGGGTAACATTATGGCGAAGGTAAGCCCGATTTACAAAAATGGTATGATCTGCATAGCATAGTGGATAGGTGGCATGGGATTTCAAAAAGGTAAACCAATGGGAATCGGCTTGTATGGACACTTCGCCACTGTTACCTGAACTGCACTAAGAGTACAGCTCGCGCAACATAACTTGAACCAAACCATAGACAATGACGCTTGCGCAGTAGCAATTTTCAGTACAAAAATTGTAGTGCGCAGGTCACGTGGTACAAAAAATTGGGTCAAGTTATGTTGCGCGAGCTGTAATTAACAAAATGTTACATTACATTTGCAATTTTTCTCTTACAACTGCTATGACATAGGACGGGACGTGTATCCTCATTCTTACCTGCGCAGCAGCAAACACGCACAATAAAACCAGAAGCCCCTTCATGTTTCTAAACCGAACAACTAATGACTGATGTCAATTAACTTTATTTATTACTAAATAAGTATTAATTAAATCTTTATCATATCAAATTCCACTTGCTATCTTCTGATAAAGCCAAGATTAATAATAACGGAGATTTTACTGTTACGGACTACGGTCCCTTGGACTAATCCTGTGTCAGCCGTTTGCCTCATTACCTATCTTAGTTTTTTAACGGATAAGAAGATTACATACTTATTAAAAGTCCATGATAAGCAGGGCTTCAAATACCGTTAAAAATTAGTAACGTTAAAAAAATTACGGTAAAATTAATAACTGTAAAACAGAATTTAACGTTATTTTTTCGTTCCTTGATAACGTTATTATGTTACTATATAAAAATATTTAAAAGCAATGTGTAATTGACGCTGTCGCCGCCGTGACGTGATCAGTCTCTGCGGTAGGTACTAGGTAGTAGAGGTACCTACCTACAATACGCAATAAAATTACCGTTAAGAATAACGTTATTTTTAACGTTATCGACATTAATTTAACGTTATATTAAGGTTATGTTATTAGGTATCGTTAAAAAAATAACATTATCAAGGTATCATATTGAAAACAACGTTACGTAACGTTATTTTTACTGTTAGTTGATAACGTTATAAAGCCCTGATGATAAGTACGCACTAAGTATTTCATAATGTAACACCTATGCTTATTTTTCAGGCAATAGGTGTCAAATCGCATATCTTGGCCTGTAGTACCGCCTCTGTGGTCTAGTGGTTCGCCCACCCGTGTTAGGCGCAGGGGTCCCGGGTTCGATTCCCAGGAGGGTACAATTTGTACTCAGTTTGGTTGGTGGTAGGACTTATTTCAAGTCCGCCTGGCTAGCTAGCACCATTACCTAAGTCTGACGCCATAACAACAATTTAAAAATTGTTGTGTTCCGGCAGTTAGAGGTAAGATAGCCAGTTCCTCAGTGATGAGGATTCCGGGCTTCCACCTTCAGCCTTACCATCACTTAAAATCAGGTGAGGTGAAGGCCAAGCTCTAGCCTGTGGTGCAATAAAAAAGTACCTCGTAGCTAGGGAATTCAATCCCGGCCCTTATTTCTGATCCCGGGATTTCGGGATTATACTTAGCCAATCCCGGGATCTCGGATTCTCGGGATTATTTCGGGATTGAAGATTAAAAATAAAAATTTGGAAATCTTAGAAAAATTGGCTCCGAATTACCAAATTAAAATAGACAAAAATAAACGAACTTAATAATTGGTCAAAAATCGACTTGCTTAATCAATTTTTTGACAAAAACTAACATATTTTACATTACAATACACACCTAGCTAATCTAATAATTCTAACTAATCAAACTTAGAGTCAAATTAAGTCTAAATAAGCCTAACCAGACTGTCTGATTAGTTTGACACTCTTTAATGTTTCTGTTAAAGTTTCTTTTTATTAAGAATGAATAAGATCTCTTTAAATTTCAATAAATTGAAAAACATTTCTTTAGCAAACTATGCAAATAAAGAACGGCAATAACCTCTCTTAACATCGACCAAATAGTTGGCTTTCATGTAAAAACCTAGTTATTAGCAAAAACTGTTTTTAAATTATACCAATCCCGAAAATCCCGGGATTAGGAAAACTCAATCCCGAAAATTTCGGTACTGAAAAATGGTCGGGATCCCGGGATCCCGAAAACCGGGATCCCGGGATCGAATCCTCTACTCGTAGCGCCTCTGGATAATAACTCAGATGATCAGCTATCAGTTTGAACCAGACTATACATGGTATTTGGTAAAAGCCTTATCAAGCCGAATATGGTAGATAGGGACCATCAAATTGAACAACTTTTACTATGGGACCAACTCTGAAATCGCGAAAAAAAATCTGCTGTTTCATACAAAAATTAAAAACGAAAATAGCAAAATGTATGGAACAGCTGATTTTTTTTCCTTGCCCCTTAGTCTTCTCAAGCAAGTTATGCAAGCTAAGTAGGCAAGGAAAACGGGGCGGTGGGCGGCGCGGGTATGGTTACCATCTGACAGGCATTTGCCGCATTTGACAGGGAATTTTTGGTTTAGATAGGCGTGCGGGTGGCGCTTAGCTAAGACAGGATTTTTTTCACGCAATTTTTCACAAAATTTTATCACGCAAGATCGCGCTGCGCGGCCGTTTTCTTTTTACTATAGACAAGCAAAACTCATAGACTATTGGATGAATCTGGCTAAAATCGCGCTGCGCGGCCGTTGTTTTTACTAAAAAAAAACAAAATTATATACAAGATTATTGGATTAAACTGGCTAAAAAATGCGCTGCGCGGTCATTGTTTTTACTACAAAATTCAAAATTACGAGATTATTGGATGAAAATGACCAAAAATCACGCTGCGGCCTTCTTTCTACTACAGACAGGTATTTTTCGGGAAAAAAACAGGCATATTCCTCCCTTACGCAGATGGTAACTCCAAACGCGGCACATGGTAGAACAGCAAAGCAAAGAAATGAAACCCGTAGGTCTGGGGCCAGCCTTAGAGTATTAAGGTGGTACCAAATGATGTGATGATGATACTTAAACAGGTGATAGTGTCGCTAAAACTAAAAAACTTTCTCCAAGGAACATACCTAGGTCGAAAAACGAAAAAAAAACGTATGAACATTGAACTGTATGTATGAAATACATATGGGAATATTCCCATACAAAATATATGGGTCAGCTGACAGTCTTATTATGGAAAGGCGAAAAAAAATATCGTTTTTCGAGGAACATATCCTTGGAGAAAGCTATCACCCTGTTCAGATCATTTGGCACCACCTTAAATTCTGTACCGTACCTACCTTTACCATAAGAATAAACAATAATTATGCCTTTACCCTCAATGTTGCCTACATTAACACAGCATATAAAATGTAGGTCCGACAATTTAATTTTTTTGGATCAATTACTTAGGTATATTTATCATTGTTTTGGATGTTTTAAATTGACGTCAGAGCGTTAAGTTGATAACGATAGAGATTAAAATTTCCTTAATTAGGTATGTACCTAGATCTAGGTACTAACATTACATACTTGACTTGCATACCTACAAAAACAATTATATTTTTTTATGTTAGGTATAAAGTTGAGGCAGAAATGCTTGTCTAGCCGTCATGTTTCGCGGCGGTAGCATACAGCTTGGCCATAAAGAGTCGAATTTAAATAAAATGCGAGCACTGCGGGCTAAAGGCTGGCGTCCACTACAGGCGCGTCGAACCGCCGCCGCGCCGCCCCGCTGCCCTGCCATCTCTAAAACCTGCCGCCCAGGACCGGAAGCTTAAAAACCCCGGACTTTGGAGCCTCGACCCCGGACATTTCATTTTTTTATATTCACTTTTGGCTAGGAAAAAAAATTTTCCGAATACTTGACTGAAATACTTGAATACTTGACTTTTTCGCATAAAATAGTGTGTTTTACTAGTTATGATGTAGAGCCGGGGTGTCCAACACAATTTTGTGGAGGGCTAGGGTCCAGGTTTAGTAGTTTTGAAACCGTAGCGGGCCAAAATAAATTCCTAAACAGCCAGGGGCGGCCAGCAAATTTTTTGCGGGGTGCGCGGTGCTTGTCTATAGCCAAAAAAATGGGCCGCGCAGCGCGATTTTTTGCGGGGTGCGCGGTGCTTGTAGGTATATTATAAAAGAGAAAAATGGGCAGCGCAGCGCAATTTTTTGCGGGTATTGCGCCGTGCTTGTTTATAGCAAAAGAGAAAAAAAAGGCCATGCAGCGTGATTTTCGCGGGGTGCGCGGTGCTTGTTTACAGCAAAAAAAATGAGCCGCGCAGCGCGATATTTTACGGGGTGCGCGATGCTTGTTTACAGCAAAAAAAATGGGCCACTCAGCGCAATATTGTGCGGGGTGCGCTGTGCTTGTTTATAGTAAAAAAGAAAAATGGGCCGCACAGCGCGATTATTTGTGGGATGCGCGGTGCTTGTTTATAGTAAAACAAAAATTTTTTGATCCATAACCCGGACTTTAATTATAGTCCGGGTTTTCCCCGGACTACAATCAGAACCCCGCCCGGACGCTCCCCGGACGCCCTCCAAACTAGGACAAATCCGGGGAAACCCGGACGGATGGCAGCCCTAGCCAAAGTTAACATGGCGTTAGACTGCGGACTAACGTCATTTTAGCGCAAATCGTATTCAGAGTGACAGTTTAACGTTTAGTCCCACCGTTTGAGGATTAAAAGGTGCATTGTGATTGTGATTGGTTTACAAGCATTAAACCAGCACCCTGATTATCTAAAAATAAACTATTTAGCGACCGGTTGCATTTGACATACATTGCCACTTTTCTTTGATATGTTTTTTTTTAACCCAAAAAGAAGTAGCAATGGATCACGATCATCTGTGAACTGCAACCAGTCACTAGGTGGTTTTTAATTAGATAATCAGCCCGCAGGTTTTGTTAGAACAGTCTTGCACCCCAGTTTTGGGAAACATCGCTGAATAAGACAGTTTCAGTACAAAATAGAGTCAAGGCCGAAACAAATTATCGGACGCGGCTTACTGCCGCGGCTGATCTGAGGTGTGCAAACTATCGGATACGTCCGCGACCTACTACATCCGATAGTTTGCACACCTCAGATCAGCCGCGGCAGTAAGCCGCGTCCGATAATTTGTTTGGACCTTCAGTGTTGCCAAATTATTCGTGATTTTGACGTTTTACATAGAAAGTGACGAGACAATCAACACGAAAAAAGCTTGATAGCTGATAGAGGGAGACGAAACACAAACAGCGAGTGACACAAGGAGATGGTACATTTTTAATGTCTGAACTTGGACGGTGGTTGATTCGTCCAAGTGTCTGAAAGACGGTTGCGCCACTTTCCATGTTAAATAAAGTTTAGAGGTTGAGTTATTATGGGAAACCCCTTAAATAAGGCACAAAATTAGTTTCTTTTCCAACCGAGTCTCATCTTTCGTAGACTACACTCTACTAGTCACGTGACGTGTGCTCAATAAAAAATAAGGCGTTTGGTGATCGAGGGATATCTTTTGCCAAGGTGAACCTTCTGAACCCTTAGATCATTTTAAGAAGGGGAGCCATCTTGGATTTTTGTATGAGTAATATTTTTTGTATGTAGTTAATTTGATTATTTTTTTCAAAACCCATTGTGTCGTGTGGGATATCGAATGAAAGGGATTTTTGAGCTAATTTAAATGCTGGTTAAAAAAATCCGATAAACATTTTCCAAATATACTAAGTTAAGGCTTTTGCAGGAAGAAAACCACTAAATGAATTCTTATAAAACATACGGCCAAGAATCGTAGATTCATATTCTCATACGATACGCCCAAGGATCACCCTGTCAAATACTCAATACTCAAATACTCAATACTCAAATCATTTATTGCATTCCACAGTGTTACAGTAGTTCTTAATTATAATATTTTAGATCACTATGGACCCTGTCGGGCACAACAACAATAAGTAATAGATAGCAAACACTTATTTATTATTACTTAAACATTATTATATAAATCATACTTAATGAAGTTAATTATATCTTAATTAGTTAATTATGTTTGTTTCATTACTGTTACGGACAGCTTCAATCAAGTGAAATCAGTGGAAAAAGTGATTAAAATGTGTATAGCAAAAAGACTATTTGTGGACACTAAGTGCGTTCCTAGTGATAAAATCTGTGTTTGTGATTTTCTCATGTAAGTACTGTAGTAGCTTGTTATAACTAATTGAGTTAATTAGTTTGTGTTTTTAATTACTTTGAAGTTTATTAATGTGTAACGTTCTATTTGGTTTTAAATTGTTGCTTTCAAAATGTTCTGTAAAATGAGATATTTAGCGTAGCTGTAAGTTTTATACTTTGTGAGATATTCAAGTTTTAGCTCAAATAGGTATTGTTTAGGTATTTAGGTATCCTAGGAATTAAATGATATTAACGCTTGTGTTTTACTTACAAAGGTACTGGTAAAGGTTTTGAGGTAATGGGCTAGGTAATATGGGTCTAGGAGGTGGTAGTTTCGACCTAAAAGATGTCTAGGTCATACGCCAACCTTTGTCCCATAAGCCCTAAAGGTTTTGATGTGGTACTAAGAGGTAAGATTATAAATAAAGGCCTCTTGTATAGGTCTCTGATTAAAATAATGAGGTGCCTAAATACCTAGATCTTCTAACATAAAATGTAAAAGGTAGACAAATAATAAAATGAAGTAGGTAGCCTCGCAAAGAAAAAGGAGTGGGGGCTTCGCTACCCCCACCACCTCTGCTAAGTTGATTGCAGGCGAGGAGTGGGGGTAGGCGCAATCCCCACCACTGCTAACAATTTGTAATAACGTAGGGTAGTCATAATTTGAATTTTGTAAACTACCCCAGATAGGTAGAAAATATAAGTTTTTGTACTAGTGGATATTTGCTATCATACAAAATGTTACCTTAGGACGTGTGAACGTAGGAAAATTTGTAAGCTCGCACGCCCATCTCAAGTTGTAACCATAACCACAATATATGGGCATATAATCAAGAAGGTGTTTTCATTCTGCTCTGCTCCCGCTCCTGCTGCTTGGCGTTTCATCCTATGGTACAGTGTTGAGGTTGTCGTCATCGGCAACAATTACAATAGGAGTTATTTACTTAATGAATAAAAACTACTTCCTTTTAATAAATAAATAAATAGCTATTTTATTTATTAATTTCTGTTAAATTATATTGCACTTATGTATTTTAATGATTTAATTTAGTTTACTTTTTGTCTACAACATTCATATTTCTATATTTTCATCTTCTAAATATTCCTTCATACTGTAATAACACTTTTTTGTAAGTAATTGTTTTAAATTATTTGAGAATTTTTTATCATCATTGATATTTTTAAGTGAATCGGGTAGCTTATTGAAAATTTTTATGGACATGGCTAGCGGGCTGGACGAATGGTGTTTCATATAAGAATTAGGAAGTATTAATTTATTTCTGTTTCTAAGATTATGTTTTATGTTTTGATCATCTCGTTTATTGTATAAATTTGAGTATTTCCGAACAAATTTACATATCTCTAGAATATAGATGCAGGGTAAGGTTAAGATTTTATGTTTTTCAAAGTAAGGTTTGCAGCTGTCTGATTCCTCTATGTTAACAATGATTCTAATAAGTTTCTTTTGAACTGTCAATAAACTTCCGACATCAGTACTAGACCCCCATAGGATGACGCCATAGCTTAGCCACGCGTATGCATACGCGTAATAAGTTGTTATTGCGGTGGCTACGTCTGTTGTTTTTTTTATTTCTCGTAGTGCATACATAAAGCTATTTAATTTTCGGTGCAGTTTTTCTACATGAGGCTTCCAGCTAACGTGGGTATCAATCACTAGACCTAATAATGTGTGCTCTTTTACTGTTTCTAATGTGAAATTGTTGTTATGTAGTTTTATATTTAGTTCAGGTTTTTGGTAGGGATGAAAGGTCATTAATTTTGTTTTAGTAAAGTTAATTTGAAGATTATGTTCTGTCAGCCAACTTGTAGTTTTTAATAATATATTATCAATTTTTTCTTCTAATTTTGTAGAGGTTTGACTAGATATGAGGATAGAAATATCGTCCGCGAACATGACAAAGGATATCCCTCGATCACCAAACGCCGCATATTGCACTTTTATGTCGTGAGCAAATGCTGTTAGGCACCCACTACACGGTAGGTTTTGCTGTCATTTTAACCACAGTCACGGGCCGTGACTGACGATTAACCTACCGTGTAATGTAGGTAGTGACTGATGGTTGCATAATGTCAAGGGCGTCGCCAGGGGTGGGCAGGGGGGGCCGCTGCCCCCCCCTAGAGGCTAAAAAATATAGCCAACTGCAAAATAACCAAACTCCTAAGGCCGTGCAATTGACTTTCTCATCCTCTTTAATATTAACTTGCCCCCCCCCCCCGGGCCACGGGCTGGCGACGCCCTTGCCAGTATTTGACTGACGCTTGCATGACCATGTAATGGCTGCCTTTGAAATACAGAAGATCGATGGGATGAAGAAAACTAGCACAATGGGTGGGAGTGGGACTGACTGCTGATAAACTGTTCCCAAAAAAGGTAACGAAGGTGCCATGTCGCTGAGTAATGCCATTCTTTGTGAACTAAACTGTCTTCCACTAGCGCATCCAGGGGGGGGGCTAAGGGGCGCAAGCCCCCCCCCCCCCCCCAAAATCATTTGGGTCCACCCAACAAATCTGTTGATTACCTTGGTAAAGCCATCCCTCACCTACGTTAAGCCCCTCCCAAACCAAAATCCTGGATCCGCCACTGCTGTCTTCTGTCTTTCTTTAGTATGTCATGCTCACTTCAAACATTTCTGCGGTGGTGTCGTGTGAGGCGGGTCGTTACGTTCCCTCAAATATGGTTGAGCGAAGCGATGGCTGGTTCATGCGTCATGCTCGTGAACGGGTGCTGCCAGTGGGAATGGGTCTGCTTCTGTCTGCTTGTATTAAGGGCGTCGTATAACTCGTATATAAAAGATCTGTTTTATATTGTCTGTATGTATGGCACTTCTTACTCAAAAAATATAATTCTTAATAGGTTACCTTGTTTTGATTTATTTAATTGCAATATTTTTACTTTCTATAGTCAGTAGTTTAGTGAAAGACCTATGAAAAGCTTTTGGATATAAATTTTCAATTCGATGCCTTGATAAATTCGATGCCTTCATTCGATGATTGATAAAGCTGACAAGTTTTTTGCGCCCATTTTTCTTGTCAGTTAAAAGACGTCATAATGGGTGGTAGGGTAAAAGAATTGACGATTTAAAAATGCTTATTATGTGAGCTTATTTAAATAAAATATATTTCACTTTCACTTTCACTTTAGTTCCCGATTCTCAAAATAAATGACGTACAAAAATCTAACAAACATGCCAAAATGGACGATACCAAAGCCGTAAAATAAAAATAAAAACGAATAAACAACATGGCGGCAAAACAGGGTTGGTAGGTTGGGGGTTTTTTTCGCATTTTTGGGGAAAAATAACAGTCTTGGCGAAATTTTGGTGAAATGAAATCTTTGGGGAAAAGTTTGGGGAGAAAAATATACGAAGAAGATTTTGGTTGGAGTATAAATTTAACTCTGATAATGGCCGCGTTCCGAATCACGCTTACAGCACTGTGAGCGCGCTAACGCCCGGTTCAAATCATGCTTACAATGCTCACGTAAGTTGATGTGACGTCACAGATGACGTCATCGTATGTGCTAACGACGCTCAGCGTATTCCACCAAAGCACTGTGAGCGTAGTCGGTATAGCTGTCAAACTTCCTTGTCAAAGTTCATTCTTGACAAAAAATACGTGGTTAAATTGTGAATCGTTGTGGATGTTGTGGTTATTATTTGTGATTTTTACAAAAGATAGCTGACTTTATTAACCTGCAGGTGTTTTGTAAAGATGTGAACGTAATAATTATATTAATCTGATGTTGAAAGAGCTAGCAGTGGTAATAAGTATTTTGAAGCTTTAAGGTCCGTATTATAGGACGACACTCAAGCACTGCTTGCTGCTTGAGTACAGTTAGAAAGGGATGGTGCTATTCATCGCATATAGCGCCATCCCTATCTAACTGTACTCAAGCAGAGATTTGAGTTTGAGTTTGATTCTGTAATACGACCCTAAGAGTTCAAAATTGGTTAGTAAATAATTGGTATCAGTGAAGAAACTTAATTCGTATTCATTAGTGCCTTTTTATTTACTTCTCCCTTAGAATAAATATTTACTTTACCCTTTTGGAGGTTACGTTGTTATAAACAATCCAACGTTAGCGGTGTGAGCGCTCTCACGAGCGGTCTGAATCAATAGTATCGTGAGCGTGCTGACAGCGTGCTAATGATTTGGACCGGTGTACAATGACGTCACACCCTGTGAGCACTGTTGGCGTGATTCGGAACGCGGCCAATGTATTATCTGACCATGTTAAGCGAAGATGAAGTTTCGGAAATTCTTAAAATTTTAGATGATTCAGTTTAGAACTTCCAAAACTTCTTTATTTTCTTATATTTTCTCAATAAACTTAGTTTAATATCTTTCAATTCGTTTTATTTCCTGTTTAACAAAAAATGGGGAAAAAAGTTGCCAAACGTATCATTTTAGGAAAAAGAATTCTTGAATACGGGGAAATTTCAAAATCTGTATCTACCAACCCTGGGCATCTGTCAATTAGACATCTGTCAATCAAACCAAATTGTTAATTTCGCAATTTTCAAGCGTTGTGTTGAATTTCTTTGATTTCTTCACAAAACCTAAAAGAAAAACAGTGTATTTTAAGCTGTTTAGTTAGAACAATATTAGTGCTTTTTTTTATCTTAGCTGGAATCTTGCTGGAACCTATTCTGAAAATGGGAGCGGATACCAAAAACTTCCTTGGTCATTTCCATTTTTCCTGATTTTGTATTTAATTTTAGGCTTAAGGATAGGTTAGGTTTAGTAATTTAGGTTTAAAAGTTTTAGAACAAAGTTTTTCCATTGTATTTCATAACATTTCATAAACATTGTATTTTAATACTTACCTACTAATTTACAATAATTCTTGAGTAAAATTCTTTTAAAAATGAGTATTCAAGTATGTAGGGATCCTTGTGACGCTGTGCCTTTGTATTTACCACAGCGTCTATACTTAAAATCTTTCGCAAAGCTTAACATTTCTGTCCAGCTCCCTCCCCACAAGGTACACGGCAAGTCCATCTCCAATTGGGACCTGATGGAAAAGTTGCGGAAAATGATCCAACCTGACTCGTTTTCCGTGTTAAAAGTGACGAAGCACAGTTCTGAAGTGAT
Organism: Agriphila tristella; assembly: GCA_928269145.1. Taxonomy (NCBI): domain Eukaryota; kingdom Metazoa; phylum Arthropoda; class Insecta; order Lepidoptera; family Crambidae; genus Agriphila; species Agriphila tristella. Next base: position 34,227,799 of record OV743433.1, on the reverse strand, counting down.
ACGTTTTGAAGCCGAGCTGGAAAACCGTGAGAAATTAGACAGAGTACTGTCAAGACTTGAAGATCGCATCGTACAATTAAATGATTATCCAGACCCTCTAAAAGTGAGAGTGATTGAAGCAAAGTCTGATTTCCCAAGTCGACATTCTTGGGATTCATTTTTCCGGGATGCTACCGACATGGATGAGATGAAGCCTGGTGAGAGACCGGATACAGTACATATTACTAATATGCCTATCCGCTGGTTTCTGCATGAAAGGGACCTAAACGAGGACTCTCCACCCTCTGAAAATCTGTTCAAGAAAATATTTGAAAAGTTTGGTGATGTACGGCAAGTAGATGTGCCAGCAGCTGACCCATTTAGGATGCAAATGAAGTCCTCTATGAGAGGGATAACTGTACCTCCTCAAGATGCCCAAGTTTATTTTGAAGGCTACATTCAATTTAGTGAATATGTGAGTTTTGTGCGCTGTATGGATGCATTAAGAGGGAGAAAATTATTAAAGAAAAAAGATGACATTGCTGAGTGGTGCAAAATTGGAGTGGATTTTGATAAAACAAAACACATGACTGATGCGGCTGTGAAACGCAGAGCTATCGTACGGGAAAGGTTATCTTCGAGGCAAAAAGCTAAAGATGAAGAAGAAAGACTTGAGAAAGAGAGGATTGCTAAAAGAGAAGCAAAAGAAAGGTATTTTAATGTAATTTATGAATTTGACTAAAACATGAAATAATTACTTATTACTTTAATATTATATTCTGTTTTCAGGCAAAAGTATGAGCGCACAGAGATGGAAAAGTTAGAAAAAATGAAAGAAAGAGAGGAAAGAAGAAAAAAGAAACAATTGGCCAAGTTGATGGAGAAAGATGATGTAGATCTGAACAGCCGTGTCGCTGAAGAGAGACGGAAACTACTAAAAGAACAAAAGAAACTTCAGGCTATCAGACTTATCGAAGAGCTCTTCAAAAGAATTGAGGTGAGCAAGTATCCAAAAAATCAACATATGTTCAGATGAAATTTAACCATAGATAGAGTGACTAAAGTAGGGCCACTTTAATAGGCCACATTTGACACTTCATCAAAATTTCTCAACGTAACCTTGTAACGGCGGGCATCAAATATAATATATTTTTTCGATGTTAGAACAGCACAATTGCTTCATTTTTTTCAATTACGAATACAGGGTTCGAGGATATATGTCAATGGATATATATCATGATATATATCCGATATATATCCAACGAATTTTTGTGATATATATCAATATAAAAATAGTTTAAAAATTTAACAATATTATGTAGATTTTTGCTATTGTATTGCTACTTAGATGGCGTTGATGTAGAGTTAAAACATGCTATTGTTTTGTTTTGCTGTAATAGTAATTGTAACATGAATTTCGTGCGTAAAAGTAGCAAAAAAATGTGATGATATTGATGTGTGACGTGTGTGCTGACTAATGTATAGCACTATCCTATTGGTGGTGAGGTAATAAATATAAATATCATAGTGAATGAAAAAAAATATAAAAAACGTAGTGTATATTTTTTTTAATCAAATAATTTTCCACCACACATATGGTGATGGTGGTACAAATGTTTTTTTTTCTTGATTTTCAACTAATTTGTCAAATAAGTACCTAAATAAAACAAAGATATTCTAGTTTTCTTAAATTAATTGATTATGTTTATAAAACACATAGGCAAACAGTATACATCAATAATACATTAAAATAATAATGTGGCTGTCATACATAATGTATAAATATCCGATATATATCACATTTTTGATATATATCGGATATATATCATAAATATCCGATATTTTGATATTTATAATAAATATCGGATATTTTCGAACCCTGTACGAATATATATTTACGGTAAAGTGACCGAAAAAATTTACTTTACGATTTATTTTCTCTGAAAAATCATTCTAAACCTAATAATCAATTTTTGTTTTATGAAAACTTCTCGTCGTTACAATGTAATGTCAGTGAAAACTTTTTCTTTTTAAACACTAGGGATGTTACCCAAAAATCGAAAAATCGAAAGTTGAATGCAATGATTACTTGTAAAGGAATATTTTCACCATAAATGAATAATGCCAATTTTTATATAAGAAATTGACGGCCCGCGACAGCAAATTTTATTTCCACTATTTATCGCAGGTAGATACTTGAAAGTCATATTATTTCAAATCTTCATTAGCTTTGTTAGCATTTTTTAGGGTTCCGTAGCCTAAATGGCAACAAACGGAAACTTCATAGATTCGCCATGTCGTCTATCTATCTGTCCGTCCGTATGTCACAGCCACTTTATTCCGAAAGTATTAAGATTACACAGTTGAAACTTGGTAGGTAGATGTATTCTGTTATATATATATATATATTGAATTGTAAGGATTGCATTTTTTTTTTTAATTATTTTTTATGTCTTGTAACATGTGTTTTTTTTTGGTAAATTTTGCCTACTTAGGTGCACTTTCGAGTAGCAGGCACAGTGATTTCTCAACTAGTTGAAAGTTATTTACTCTCATTACTTAGTAGTATTTAGTTAGTAGAATTTAATTTCAACCTACCTACCCATTGTGTGCAAACTTTTGTTAATTATTGTGATGGAAAATGACCTCACTTTAAATGTGGAGCTCATTTTTCAATGTTGACGACTCTGTATGAAATATACAGGGAGAAAAAAGCAGCCCTTGACGAGTTTCTTGCCGGTTCTTCTCGTTACAAGGTCTCCCGCTTAGGGTTTGCGAACCGATGGCGTAGCTTCTATGACATTCACAAGTGCTTGTAACAGCCTAGACTGAATAAATAATTTTTGAATTTTTTTTTTTTTTTTTTTGTTAACGTTTTTAATAAAAAAAAAATATTAAAGGGGGCTCCCCATGCATGGAACGAAAACTGAAAATTTATTTTTTCTTCAAACCAATACTTGCGGAGTGTCTGTCTACAACATGTTTGTTTTATTGTTTCCTTTTACGATATAAAATAATAATGGGACAGGTATTTGACTAATGATTTTTTGATTTGATTTTCAATGCATCTTAGTTAAAATTAAACAGTATCCTCATTAGTACTTTTTCATAATAACTGAATTCATATCCCATGTTCGAAGTCTTTCTGATGGTGTATCGATTCATTCACTTTAATCGATGTTTTGAAGCTATGAACACCTACGGTCACCTCACTATGAATCAAAAATTGACAAATGTCAAATGTGGCCTATTATAGTGGCCCTACTTAACTATCCTGTATTTTACAGGATGTCCCGTGTTTCAGCTATCCTCCTATTTTTCTTAATTCTGGTCAGAGGCGCAAGGAAAAAAAGACGGAATAATTTTGAGATGTTTTCGTTTAATGATATTGTAAACGTTTTATGATTGTTTCTGTTAAATTGGACAAAACTATAGAACTTTTACTCTTGTCACTTTTTTCGTGAACATTATAGTTTCTTAGAAATATTGTGTTTAAAGAAGTTTTTGAGAAATATTTTTTTATGTAAACATAACCTCAAAACAAAAAATATGGAAATTAAGCAGGTGAGGCTAAAAAGAGTTAATTTAGCAGTGCTACCAACTTAGTGCGCCGACATTGAACGTAAATTAATTTTAAAAAAGGTTTAAAAAAAAAAAAAAAACCGCCTTCAAAAAACCTGAAAACAAAAACAGCTTAAAAATTAAATACCTCTAAAAAGCAATAAATAATATTCGAATCATTCGTTACACACATCAATATTAATAAAACACGTCTATTGAAGTCGGGTGGGGCTGGAGGACAACTTCATTTTTTTCTTACAGCCCCACCCGACTTCATTAGACTCTCTGTAAAAAAATTATGGGACCACACACGAACTATGTTCTTTGAGTTAAAAAAAGAATTGTACAAATCGGGTAACATCTGACGAAGCTATGTTAAAACATACATTAAAAAAAAATAAAAAAAAATACCGTCGACTTGAGAACCTCCTCCGTTTTTTGAAGTCGGTTAAAAATTATCTATTATCTTTAAACGCAATATGAGCGTCTAAGTAAATCTAAGTTCTTTTTTCCTTGCGCACCCTTTGGGTCACTCCAACCGGCCGACTCTACTTCTATGAACATAAAGACACTTATGTGCACTGGTTTGCGCAGCTGCGACCAGACTTGCGCCGCAACGGGCAGAAGGCGGAGCGGTACTACGCGGCGGGCGAGCGTAGCGCGCGCGCGCGCATCGTGGAGCGCATGAAGCGCCAGCAAGCAGACGTGCTAGAAACGCAACGCAACTACCTCAAAAGTGCCTTAAACGGTCAGTACATAAAAATTGTTAGTTATGCCAACCGTACCTCTTGTCTTGCTTAATTAAGTTTGTATTTTCGTTTACTTTTTATACTTTTACCCACTTTTAAATTTTTTTTAAACAGTTTGCCTGTGAAATTTATCATCGGGCGCGTGGCTGGCCCGACTGCATATAAGCTAAATCTAACTCCTGGGTTTTGATAGTGATCTCTGATTGGTCAAAAAACTCGGTCGGTAATCTAACTACCGAGTTTCTTGACCAACCTCTCTTTGAGTTCTTTTGTATCTTTGGTAATAATTATATTGAAGTGTACCTGTTATATTTATTTCCTTTTATTTTATGATTAAATAAAATTGACTAACCTGACTAAATGCTGTGAGGGTTGTAATTTTTTGCCCGATGGTGCTATTTTTAAGCAATATTTGTTTACAATTGAAAGGTTTTTTACCAAAACTATGTAACTGACTCTTTTTGCAATTTCTCGTTTATGGTACAAAAATATTATTTAGAAAAAATGCTACATGCTACTGAAATATTTTTTTTTACAAAAATTACGTATTCAACTTGAAATCAAGTGCCAAAGTTTTGGTAGTACCTATTGCAAAAACAACGTAACTACACGTACTTACGTAGTTTTTGTAAAAAAACATATTAGTGCTGATAATAATCAACTAAAAAAAGAGAATTGAAGAGAAGGAAAATGTAATAAAAAAATTGACAACGAAGAAAAATAAGACTTGGGTAATATTAAGTTTGGAAGATCGTTATCATCTTGTAATTTTTTCCACAAAAACTGCATAACTTGTCAAATTTTACAAAAACTACATAACTTTAACTTGGTTGGATTTTTGTCTCTCCTGAAAAAATTGTAGCAATTCAGTTATGGAGTCTTTTTTGTAAAAAAAAAAACTTCAATTACACTTTTATAGATTTTAGTTCGCCGATGCTATTATAGTTGTGTTTCCACTTATTTTTTCTTCGCCAACCAGGACGCATAGTGATACGTTCTGCGCTAGAGACGAAGAAACCGAAGCGCAACTCGTCGGCGAGCTCCGAGTCGTCGGTCGAGGAAGCGAGACACAAGAGGATCAAAGCCGAGAGGATCACCACGCCCGAGAGGGAGATGCAGTATAAAGGTAAATAACTAGTTTATCTGCACTCTGCGAGCAAAAGTATGGAATCACAGACCTATTTTCATACAAACGAGGTAACTTTGAAGCTTTGGTTCTCCGCCCAGGATTAAACAGGGTGTGATCTGATGATGGCCATTCAAAGAGTGAATGGAGGCTCAGATCGCTGAAGAAACCCAACGGATCAGAAGAGTCGTTTACACTAGAGACGATATGAAGTTTTAAGTGTTACATTTTCCATACTTTTGGTTGTAATTTTAGCTTGTTTTTGTTATTTTTTTATTCAACCCTGAGCGACTCATCTAATCCGTTAGGTTTCCTTAGCATTATGGACCTCCGCCATTAGATCACACCCCAATTGATCCTGGGCGGAGAACCAAAGCGTCAAAGTTACCTCGTTTGTATGAAAATAGGCCTATGATTCCATATTTTTGCTCGCGAGTGTAAAATAAAAACCTTACACAAAAAACTCTAAAAAAGAAAAACATGTATAAATAAATAAAAAAAACGACATAAAAGAATTTTTGTTTAGAGTTGGTTTGTATGGTTTTTAATTCAAGCTTTATTTTATTATACTACAAAAAAAATATTCCTCTGTATTTAATCAACAAAGTTAAAATTAAGAGGCCGTACAACATCGAATACACATTTTTGAGCAATGATTTCACACAGAATTACTTGATTTTGTCAGTCCCAAAATATAATGTGAAAAGTAGATTATAGTGGGTACTCAGTTCAGTTATTTTATTGACAGAAATATGATAGCTATTCTCGATAGAAAAAAATCCTCAAATATTGTAGTTTTTCAATTCTGTGCCAACCATTAACAAACCTTAATTTTTTGCTTGAATCTTTAATAAAAAAAAAGAACCCTTAGCTAGCTTTCTAGTTTTGTGATTGTCAGTTTTCCAAAATAAGAAATAGTTTATTAATTAAAAGAAATGTCCAATTTCGAAAAATGTTACTATTAATATTTCTTCCAGTGTTGTACGGCTCCTTAAATGACCTACTTAATTACTATATTTTTCCTATTTCATGCTTTCAAGAGAAGGATAATATCACCAACAATATGCCTATGCATGGAGGTATGATTTTTTACTATTCTTTACAAATATTCTGTTGTATAAGTTGTTTCTCTGTTTTAATAACGTTTTCTTGATGTATATCGAAAGCGTCACATTTTTAGAAATATTAGGAAATATTGTGCGCTTATACATTTATATCTCCAAAAATGTGGTATAAACGCAATGTTAAAAATAAAAATCATAGAACGAGAGAGTCGCGTCTCGTCGGCCAATCATCTCGTGCACGCTGCTTATTTCGAAACCTCTCGCTCTTTATACGACGCTTTTGTGCGATAAATATCGTTCTTTTTTAGGGTTCCGTACCCAAAGGGTAAAAACGGGACCCTATTACTAAGGCTCCGCTGTCCGTCTGTCTGTCTGTCTGTCTGCCCGTCTGTCTGTCTGTCTGTCACCAGGCTGTATCTCAAGAACCGTGATAGCTAGACAGTTGAAATTTTCACAGATGATGTATTTTTGTTGCCGCTATAACAACAAATACTTACTAAAAACAGAACAAAATAAATATTTAAGGGGGGCTCCCATACAACAAACGTGTTTTTTGCCGTTTTTTGGTACGGAACCCTTCGTGCGTGAGTCCGACTCGCACTTGGCCGGTTTTTGCCATCATATCCAGCATTTTGCCGTCGCTCTATAGGAATAGAGCGATGGCAAAATGCATTTCATTATTCTTAAGGTGGTTCGATGAGCTCAGTAGCGCCACCAATGGAAATAAATCAACTACGTTTTATCAAGGGCTTGGATTAAAAGTTTTGATAATTTTGCGCAAATAAAAGAGTAGAATGAATTTTCTAAATGTAGTTTCAAGAACTCAAACTTAATAAGTCGTGCATTTCAATAGTGCCAAAAGTGGCCACATTTAGCAATATCGAGATTCATAACTTATTGCTTATATTTGAGGCCATGAAAAATATTAAATATTGCACTTTACTCTTCTATTTGCGCAAAATAACTGCAACTTCTACTCTAAGCCCTATAAAACGTAAATAGATTATTTCCATCGGTGGCGCTACTGAGCTCATCGAACCACCTAAATATCCAGATTTTTTGGTTTGTAAATGCCAACGTTTTTATAGCGTATATTACATAGCATAATTGGTAATTTTAAAGCTATAAAACGGTTTGTTTTGACATTTCTCATGGAACAAACGTACGTATGTTGACAGTTGCCTTCCCCATGGTATAGAAATACAGTTATTTCCAAGAAGCTTATACCCCCAATGGAGATTGCACGGCCATATGTCATAGTGAATATTGAAAAAAGGTCCTTTAGTGACGTGACGGCTTATTGCTACATCTTTCTTTAGTGTTACAATACGTGTTCGTTGTTCGTCGTTCGTTCGTTCGTGAGAAACGAAAACGTATTGTAACACTAAAGAAAGAGGTAGCAATAAGCCGTCACGTCACTTAAGGACCTTTTTTCAATCTTCGCTATGACATATGGCCGTGCAATCTCCATTGGAGGGAGGTATACGCTTCTTGGTTATTTCCTAAATATCTCTGCTTCTTTGGAATTGACCACAGATACAAATATTAATTAGTAGTTTATGTGTGATTGCAGGAATGTACGGCATGCCGCCGTACGGCTTCGGGTACCCGTTCGGGCCGGTGCCGCCGTTCGCCTACCATCCGCAACGTATGAGTATCTATACACACACTATAATTAATTATAATCATTTGTAAGAAAAAAATCCACAGTATAGTCTGCGTCAAATGATTTGAACTTTCAAATCTACCAATAATAATGGAACATTTGGCAAAAATCAACCTTATCTCAAGACATTAGAGCCCGTAGCGATTTTGCCGCTGACTGCAGCTCTCTCGCTCGCACATTTCATGTTTTCTCCTTAGATTATTTATTCAATAATCTAAGGTTTTCTCAAGATTTCTTAAATCTGAGTAATTGAAAAATGTGTCACGGCCACTTTTCGCAATATAAAATTTCAGACATTTTAAAATATATTTCACTTTTTTGTTGCTAAGGTACAAAAAGTTGTCGTTTCTAACAGTTATTTGAACTAGCAAATACGATAACTTTTTGTACTTCAGCAATTCGAAACTGAATTATATGTTGAAATGTCCGTAATCTTATATTGCGAAAAGTGGCCGAGACACATTTTTCAATTACGCACTCAGATTTAAGAAATCTTGAGAAAACCTGAAATGTGCGAGGGAGAGAGCGGCAGTCAGCGGCAAAATTGCTGCGGGCTCTTAAGGTGGACTTTCATTTGTTGTCTCAATACAAAATAGTGCATCTTGATATAAGGTTGATTTTTGTCAAATGTTCAGGTATTTGTCAATTTTGAATGCTGCTATCATTTTGGTGCTGACTGTACAACTCTATTATGCTACAATCACACATTCGTGCTCGCTTCGCCATTCGCGTTCGACGAAACTATTAATTAGGACATTCGTAGGCGACTATAGAATACATTTTCCGCCGTAAAGCTGCCTGTCCATTGACGCGGAGCTAGGCGGAGCGGAGAAACGAGTAAATATTAACCTATAGGATGACTTATTCGCAAAACGTCTACTTTGTAGAATGTCGCCCGTCGCAAAATGTCGCATTTTCATAGTGCCTCTTTCGCAAAAGGTCGCTTTCGCACAATGTCTCTTTCGCAGAATGTCGCTTTCGCAAAATGTCGCGATAGGGATTTGGAATAAAATTACGTGTTTAATGAAAATTATTATTAAGGTGGTTTCTTTTTCTTTTCTTAATAAAAACATCTACAAAGTACCAGGAACACATAAATATGGAGAAGGTTAACTACTATGATTAAAAAAACTTCTTTTATAGTAGGTAGGTATATATTTTTTTAAAGTGATTAATATTCTAAGTCCTTATTGCGACATTTTGCGAAAGCGACATTGTGCGAAAGCGACCTTTTGCGAAAGAGGCTTTATGAGAAAGCGACATTTTGCGACGGGCGACATTCTGCGAAGTAGACGTTTTACGAATAAGCCGCGTCAATGGACAGGCAGCCTACGGGTCGCCTCGCGTACGGTTCGCTTTTAAAATGCCTCTCCCAACGCGATCGTGTGAGTGACGAGGCTGATAGCTACATTATTGTACACATGCGAGCTCGCTATTTGCCTCGCCACTCGCCTCGCCCATGGTTAAGTACGAGGCATATATCTTGAAATTTTTTTCTACGGAGTGGGGATAAGTTCGCGCATGTGCTCTTGTGACCGCCCGCGCCCCTCACCGCTACGCATACACAAAATACGCGTTCCGCGCAATCCCCACACGATTTCAAGATACATGCCTCGTACTGTATAATAATGTAATTCAAGAAAACAAAGTCTATGCATCCCTGCCTGGGATGCATAGACTTCGTTTTCTTGAATTATGGCTTCACCACTCCCGCGAATGTATGATTGTGGTCATAAAGTTTTTATGATTATTATTCAATTACGTAATAATAGCAGTTTGGATTCGGCACACGAATTCGCGGGGTGGGGTGAGGTAATCGATTGTGAGGCGGGGCGGAGAGTTTCCTTCTGTACGGTAGTAAGTATTAATATGTATTCTGTGCTCGTACTGTAATGGGGAGGAAAAGCGCAAATTTATCCCGATAGGTGGCGTCTTGTCGTTGGTACCGAGCCGCCTCAAAGAAACTGTCAAAACATATGGGAATCTCTTGGAGTATTGCACTTTTTAATTTTATACTGAGAAAATGCCGCATTGTTATGGATGTAACTTGTAAAATATTGGAGTTCATCGATTTCCCAGTAACAAAAAAAATAGTGAGCAAAAAAATATAAAAAAAAATATGCTTTTTCCTCGATTTTCTCCTTTGCTGAGCCTGAGAAACATTATAAATCAGAAGGAATGTTTCATGAATTTGATGAAGCTTCGCCAAAATAAAACAACATTTGAATTATAACAGCTTTGTTCTTTAATATTTCAACCTCAGCAGTTTCTAACATATTTATAACTTGGATGAATTTGATAGGTATATCAAATATGGAATAAGCCCAATATTGGGGCCAAACAGAGAATTAGTAGAATTTTGTATGCCAGAGTCATTCAAGAAACTTAGAATAATAAAATAAATATGATAAAACGGTTCGTGTAATTTTGGATGGTACAGAAATTCCAGTACAGAAACCTGAAATTACTATTGCACAGAAGGCATCATGAGGCAACTATAAACACGGAAATTCACACTCAGTTGCTTTGTTAAAATTTAAATCATATGCTTCTAATCTGAAATAAAAAGATTACTTGTAAATCTTACACGAAATTTAAAGAAATGTAATGCTTGTTAGCAATTTTTTGTAAGTTGCTATAAACTTTCTTGCCTGTTGTTTTGGCTTTTCTTTTCCGTAATTCTTCTTTTATATGAGCTAAAGTTAGCATATTAGTTATTTGTTATACAAGTGACCAAAATCAAATTGTGCTGCGAGTAGCGACTTTAAATCACGAACTAGCGAAGTAGTCTAGAATTGAATCACGAGCGTAGCGAGTGATTCTAATATAGACTACTGAGCACAGTGAGTGATTTAAAGGCACGAGGCAGAACAACATTTTGGTCTCGTGTAAAACATACAACTTTTCACCTCGACCAGCGAGAAAATTTTCACGTGACTTTCCTGGTAAAAAAGCTTAATTCAGCATTAGAAACTTGTTCACTTAACTCTTTTGGAGTTAGACAACTATCTTCATCGTTGGACGCATTCATTTTTGTAATTTATCACAAAAATAATTCAATCAAACCTATGCTGAAAAATTTTATTCATAGAGTCAGTAAAGTAGATTCCCGTCGTTTTGATTACATTGCGTTGTGTTTTTCTCTTATTCATTAATATTCCGTCTTATTTATTTATTTATAATCATAAAACATATAATTTGTTAATAAATTTCATAAATTTTTCTTATTTCATATTTGTTTCATACATGTGACCTCATTACCTACATACTCTTTATTTCGAATTATCAACCTTCTTTTTTAACGATCCTTATTTAAAACTCCTTGGTATATCCGTGCATTTTATTTTTTTACTTTTTAATCCGTGTATGACACCATAAAGCACTCTATCTGTCCTTTTCTCACATATCAATTTTACAAATGTCATCCTTGTCACTTTATTTGTTTTTTCTTTATTATTTTAAAAGTTGGTGTTAGAAATTAAAAAAGCACTTTGTCTCACGCTCGCAGCAAAAATCGATTTTGCTGCGAGTTTTTACGCGCCAAAAGCACCCTTTTCGTGCTGGAGAGGTGAAAAATATATTGTTTGTCCGCAAAACCGAAAAAAATACAATCTAAGAAAGTAAAATCACGTAATACACAGTCAAGACAATATAAGCTCAAACTGACAATTGTTCCAAAGACTGAGCGCCATCTGTAATTCACTTTGCCTTCGCCTCCCCATTAATGGACGCCCCCGTAATGTAATGTGTCGTGTGTAGCGTACTTCCCGATGCGCGGCGCGTGCTTCCCGCCGCCCGCCGACTACGCGCCGCGCGGGCGCGCGCGGGGGAGGGGCCGGGGGAGAGGCAGGGGCCGCCCCTACGACAACAACTACTACTACAACAAGTACGTGCATACCTATCTGTACTCAAGGAACTTATAAATACTACGTGCAACACGAAAGTGAACGCTGTATTTCTGTGTATACAAAAATACACTTTATCCTTAAGAGATAAGGTTTATATTTCAGTAGAAAAAGTCTGCAGTCCAGTTGAGACCGCAAGTACTTAGTATTCGTTTTAACGAAAGAATAAATAATCTAAATTGTCACAATTCGTTCTTATCAAGAAGCTTAAACCCACAATGGAGTTTGCACGCCTAGTATCATACTGAAGATTGAAAAATACCAGTGGCGGTACCCCCATACAAGCCGAAAAGCCCGGCTTGCCCTAAGAATAACTTACTTACACTACTAATGAATCGTAATTAATAACAACAAAACAATATTATTAACGAATGTTAATTTTCAATAATCAATAACCACAAATTCATTTTTTACAACAACTTATCGAGAGACAAGTCGCTAAACTGCGTTACTTTCCTCAATAAACCCTACAAATGCATTTCATCTCCCTCGCACTCGTTGGCTTGCAACCGGGCTTTGCGATCTGTATATATCCGCTCTCTTCTTACTTTAACAAAACTGCTACCGCATCATATGCATACTGCTGTAGGTACTATAGATTCTATGAGAAATACAGAAGCCGACTAAAAGCCTGGCTTTTTGCTTCAATCTGTGACGACAGGTGTTTTGAAAAAACAAACTGTTTTGCCTTTATTAGTGTTTTTATGTTAAAAATGAATTAAAACTTCAGTTTAATGATTGATAATGGTCCCTTGTGATGGATTGAAATGTTTATTAACTGTTGTGTGATCTATGAACCTACGAGTCGAGTCGATTCCAAGAGAAATACAAAATAACGTAAGTAATAAACCTTTTCATTTGAGTATTTTGCAAAGAAATATAATATTCTTCAATGTATCGTAATATTGTAGTGGACTCTTTACATTGTTGGTTGTTCTTATAAAAATAAATAAGTAAGGTTAGTTTTGCGTCTTTCATTTGAACGAAAATTTAAATGTTTGTTTGTAAATGTTTGTTTGGAATGCAGGGGATAGGATTTGAAATGCCTAGCAGGGACTCTATGATTTTGTGAAATGATTTAGATATTTATTATGAGTGACACATTTTAAACGAGAAATTTAGTTTTGATTACACAATAATTAAATTTGATAAAGCCACGCCATCTAGCATTTTGCGGCGAACTAATTTATGAATAATTAAAGTGGTTGTGCTTTTGGTGCTTTTTTGGGAGCTATCTATGAATTCGTTTAGATGGCGCTGGGCGGTGTCGCATCGATATTTTGGTAAAGATCATCGTATGAAAAAAATCTTAAATTATTAACGAGAAATTGTGGGATGCATTGATTTTTTGCTTGTATTGAGCTGATAAAAAAATTGCTTGATTTGAGGGTTCGGGCTTGCGCTACTATGTAGGCCTGGGCACGCCACTGAAAAATACTCTTTAGTGACGTCACAGCGTATTGCTATCTCTTTCTTTTCGTTTTACAATACGTTTTCGTTTCTCACGAACGAACGAACGACGAACAACGAACACGTATTGTAACACTAAAGAAAGAGGTTGCAATAAGCCGTCACGTCACTAAAGGAGCTTTTTTCAATCTTCACTATGACATATGGCCGTGCAATCTCCATTGGAGGGAGGTATAAGCTTCTTGGTTCTTATCTTTAATTTCAAAATTTAAATTAGGTATAAAAAATATAGGTAGGTATCTGTATAAAATAAAAATCTCTCGTTGAAACGATAAGGAGTGTAGTTTCTGTTTTAATTATTATTATCACTGCCCCCCCTATATGTATTCATACTCAATCTGCGCACAACGGGGTTGGCTACATTTATAGTAATGTGTTACTTTTAAAATGTTAAAACTATTTGTGAATGTAGTTGTTTGTTGTGCCAAATAAATAATAATAATAAAAAAAAAGTACGAGGCATACAAATATTGCTTAAAAAATGGCACCACGAGGCCGAAAAAGTACAACCGGCTCAGCTTTAGTCGAACTAACCGCGCACCCGATGACTGACGTTGGCGTTTTTTACAATAAATTGCAGTTAGTATTGTAGATAAAAGAGAGAAAGAGAAAGTTTATTAGAAATCACGTCATGTGTAGTCAAATGGTGGAAAAGAGGCAAAGAAGGCAGTAAAAATCATAGATCTGGATGTGCCCCTAACATAGTATGAGCTCACCGAAATGTGTCAACAATGAGTGAGCCTCACTTCTTTGCTCTTAGTGTTGGTTTGAACACGGTGTCAATCACTTCTATATTTTTTAAGAAAAAACCACTAGAAAACTGTCTTGTGCCTTTCATCTGTGCACAAATAATTCTAGGAATACAATTATAGCAAAATTGTGTAACATCACGCGTAAGTATTTAGATTTAAATTATTATCGTAATTTATTTTCCTTCCGTTGTCAATTCCGATGGACGTAAACAACGCATCACGCACGCGTGCGCCATTTTGACAGATTTGAAATAATCCAACAGATTTTCAGTACCAGGGCAGATCTAACGATCTTGATCTATGGTAAAAATATGCAGAAAATCACTAATAAGCAACCAGTGCTCCGATGCTTTGTGCTCCATAGTTAAATGCCAGCATTTTTAGCTCCATCCACTTAGTTGTACTTCTCGTGTGGTGCCATTTTTTAAAGCAATACTTGTTCCATAGATTTTAGTTCGCTGGTGAGGGTAGTTTTTTTTACTCGAATCTTTAACTCTTGAAGGCCTGCCGTATAGCATTAGAGTTCGCCAAGTTTTACAGAGAAAAAGAGAGAAAAAATAAAGAAAATTGCCGTTTTTTTCGAACTTCCCCATATTTTTCCTCATAACTTCGCCTTTATTTATTCTGTAAATTGTGTCTTATTTCTGAATACATTTGCCATATTCTAGTACTAGAAATAGAAGATTATAACATCTTCATTATTTAGTTCGACGCAATCTAACCGTAATCCAATTTTTCGAAAAAAATAATTGATTAAATTTCGATAAAATCTCATAGTACATCACTATTCATCACGAAACTGAATGAATCACAGTTCAAAAAAAGCACAGAGTCCCTTTTTAATTGTTATGTAAACAATCCCTCTTCAAACATCCTGAGAAGTTTATAAAAACAACAATTGAGACCACTTGAAACCCGACACCAAACACGTCATATGTCATTACGACATTTTTTGTTGGTACAAAATGTCAAAGCACAGATCACTATATATTTTTATCACAGATTGTTGGGAATTTCATAAGCTTGTCTCTAAAATAACTTTATCTACACTCACAACGTAATGTTCCAAATATGAATTCAAAAAAGGTAATATAAATACGTACTTTATTTTCGTGGATAGGTAAAATTAAAAAATAAACTCATTACGATGCAGTCAACTGCATCATAAAATAACTTTTTTTCTCATTACGATACAGGGCAAATCCAAAAAGAAGGCAGTGCCGTAACATTAAAAAAAAACAACGATATTTTCCCACATATTTTCATTGATTAAAATGCACTCTATGGTAATCGATGACTTAGTGCGATTAAATTGTTGGAATGCACTCATCTCTTTTTTTTCTAATGGAATGCGCGCCATTTCTAAAGCATTTCAAATAAAGTTTTGATTTCAATTTTTACATTTTGTTATACTTACTGAGTTTTGTAGGTTTTTTTTATTCGTGCTTTAAATTGTGAAAAAAAAATGGACTCTGCCCGATATTTTAGATGCAGCTAAGGAAATGACTTATTACAAGGTAGGTACCTTGCTAATACAAACAAAGTCTCTCTCTCTCTCTTTTCTAACGTTGATCTTTTATTGAGTAGGTTCAATCCCAAATGTATGAGTGTAGATAAAGTAGTGTATGAAACTGCACATAACTAGGTATTAAAACACTCGTGTGATACTATTAAAAACCTCGCCTGCGGCTCGGTTTTTAAACACACACTCGTGTTTTAATACCCCTCTTTATGTGTCAGTTTCATAAACTACTATTTCCTTACACTATCAGTCTCTATCATTGAGTAAAAAGCATTTTTGTGCGGCCACGTGTCGGTCAAGTGTGCTGTGCCCGATGCGGCACGTTCGGCGTTGGCGGAATAGCTTCTGCGTTTTTTTCCCTGGCCCCATCGGGCACGTTCGGCGTTCAAGGGTAAAGTGTTTACGAAAAGATTCACTCTTCCTTTTTTGTTTTACTTTTGAAACTACATCACGATCAAATGTTACCTTTCGGTCGTTGAACCGCATCGCAACATTTGATTGATGTTGACGTAGCCGTGAGCTAGTCACGAGGAGAGACTCCCTGAGCCACAGCCTTCTCTATTGTTCTACACAAGCCATGGTATTAGGTTTGGCAACGTCGCATTTCGGTACGAGGCGTGAACGGATTTGACACAAATCACATGACACAAATAGCAACTACGACAAATTAAAAAGACGCCGTTTACTAGAAGTCATGGTGCTTTTTTGACCATCTTAAATCAACAGCCTATAGGTTCACGCGCAACGTTGCCAAACCTAATAGCATGGCTTGTGTAGAACAATAGAGAAGGCTGTGCCTGAGCCATATTTACTAAACGTGACAATTTGTCACCTGTCATGACAATTTTATATCCATTGCGTCAACTGATTTGAAAATAGAATAAACTACTTATACACCACTAACGGCCAAATCAAGAAGCTTATACCTCCCTCCAATGGAGATTGCACGGCCAGTGTCATAGTGAAGATAGAAAAAATGTCCTTGAGTCACGTGACGGCTTATTGCTACCTCTTTCTTTAGTGTTACAATACGTGTTCGTTGTTCGTCGTTCGTTCGTTCGTGAGAAACAAAAACGTATTGTAAAACGAAAAGAAAGAGATAGCAATAATCCGTGACGTCACTAAAGAGTCTTTTTTCAATCTTCACTATGATACTAGGCGTGCAATCTCCATTGGGCCAAATACTCAAACGAATCTTAAAGTTAAGCAGACCTTAACTTAAGATTTTAACTAAGAAGCCTTTGAGTATTCGGCCATATGTAAACCAAATTGTCATGACATTTAACAAATTGTCACATTATTAAATATGTTTCATTCTACCATGGTCATACCGTTTTCAAACCACAAACAACGGCAGTGCAAAAAGTATCCTACGATAGAAGAGCGAGCTGGTCGCGATTCTCTCGCCCTTATAACAGATTTGTCAAGTTTCTTATGTCAACTAAATAGTCTTTTTTAGGGTTCCGTACCCAAAGGGTGATAACGGGACCCTATTACTAAACCTCCGCTGTCCGTCTGTCTGTCTGTCTGTCTGTCACCAGGCTGTATCTCATGAACCATGATAGCTAGACAGTTGAAATTTTCACAGATGATGTATTTCTGTTGCCGCTAAATAACAAATACTAAAAACAGAATAAAATAAATATTTAAGGGGGGCTCCCATACAACAAACGTGATTTGTTTGCCGTTTATGGTACGGAACCCTTCGTGCGCGAGTCCGACTCGCACTTGGCCGGTTTTTAATGCCCAACGGGATAATGCTTGGCCTTCACCTCACCTGGGGGAGTATTAACTACAACCTCTTAAAACTTGCCAGGTTTATGAATTGCTATGCTATAGTTACATCTCTTTCTCGTTGTATAGCAAATAAAAGAGACACATTGATAGGCATTCACAAAACTGACAACTTTTAAGAGGTTTTAATACGGGGGCAGAGGTTAAGTGACGATAAAGCCGAAGGCGCACTATACCCAGAATCCTCATCACTGAAGAACTGGCTATCTTACCTGTAACTGCCGGAACACAACAATTTTTAAATTGTTGTTATGGCGTCAGACTCCCTGTATCCATTAAAATCCGTTGTAAAAATCCATTGATGGATCTTTTTGCACAATCCCTGCAAAGTTTCATCGACTGAAGATTTCTCTATAAAAAAAATCGCTTCATTTCTTACACACTATATACCACAGAGGCGGTTAGTCTATTTTCGGATACCTTCTATTCCGAATAACTTTTTTTTTATAAAATTAGTTGTGTACTCGCATAAAATGTAACAAATCACCGCCGCCAGCTACGACCGCAAGATCCCGAACGAGCACGACAACGAGCGCACGCGTTCCCGCTCGCGCTCGCGCTCACGGTCGCGGCGGCGCTCGTACTCGCGCTCGCGGTCGCGCTCGCGGCGGCGCTCGCGCTCGCGCAGCCGTCGCACGCGGAGTCGCAGTCGCAGTCGCAACCGACGGTCCAGGAGCAGGCGATCTCGCTCTAGAAGCAGAAGATCTAGGTGAGGAAATAATCTATAAAAATAACTCTTTTAAATCCTTACTAATATTATAAATGCGAAAGTCCGTTTGTTTGTTTGTTACGCCTTCACGTCTTAACTACTGAACCGATCATCATGAAATTTTGCATACACGTTATCAGGGGTACAGAGAAGGACATAGGGTACCTTTCATCCCGAAAAAGTATTGTTCCCGAGGGATAACAAAAAATTTCCACGTAGACAAAGTCGCGGGCGGCCGCTAGTTGTCTATATTTTCCTCCCAACCCTCTTATCTCTTTGCAATAAAGTTGAAACTCGTTTTTTTGTCGCCAAACTGCAATGACAGTTTGTAGGCGTAGCGCTTATTTCTATATTAATAATTCTACTTAAATGCTATATACATCGCTTGTTTATTTATATTACCTTTGCTCACTTGTATGACATTATAACATGCATTCTGTAAATTTTCTTTTTAAAATATCTTTACAATTAATTTTTAGTTCAGTAGCATTAAACCAAGAAACACTTCAAATCGGATTTAATTCCTACAAAAGGTTTTATTGTTTTAATGGCATCTTTTGTTGCCCAATATGACTATCCTAGGTTTTCCCCCCCCCCGGCGGAGTTGTGCTTCAGTGGTGGGGGGTAAAAGTGTACCCCAAAAGGGGATTCGACCTGGAAGGACTGGTTGTTCATCAAGATTGTGTAAGAAGGTTTTAAAGTAGGTTAAATTTGAAACAATTTGAGGGTAGAACGGTTTTGATACGAGCGATAGATTTAGAGACACAGCTTTTCGAAATTAGAGCATTTTTTTAAGTTACACGATTTCTACCAAAATTTCTCCTGTGTGTCCCCCACGTCTAACTATTGAAATAAGAAAGTGAAAAATCTAAAAAATATATATGCTGTAAATCTTAATAAACGTTTTCTACGAAAAAGACAATGCCCAGATTTGTATGGCGCCATGCCCCACCAGATTTTTTTCAGTTACACAAATTAATTATATGTCAGTTGATAGGTTATTATTTGTACTCTTGAAATTATAAAACACGAACTATGCTAAAGCTCAGACTTTTAAGATATAAGGGTACAAACATACCACATTGAAAGCTTTTTATTTTACTATAACCCTGTTCTACCCTTAAGTTTTTTGTATGGAAAGCATTTTTTTACATAATTAGTTAAAAAATGCTGCAATTTAAAGTGTGACTTAAGATAATAGATACCTACTTGAAAAAACTGATACATATTATTAAGATTCTTAGGTTATAAAGTCAATATTTTGAATAAAAAAAATGGGTTTCAATCAACGAACTATTCGTTGGTTTTAATCGATTGATTGGTAACCAGAGTACCCATTTGTTATTTTGGGCATAATTTATAACAAAATAAAACAAAATATGTATGATTATTATAGTTTTATCCATCTCAACATTCAACAAAAAAAAAGTATGAGGAGTTTGTTGAATGTTCAGGGGTCTTACTATGAGCTCTTATAGCATAGCAGGACTTACATTGAACTGCGTTACGTTTTCGTACTATGACCTCAAAGGTTAGTATGAAAGCAGTCCTTAAGCAGTCCTGTTTAAAGCCTGCTTTTGAACTGAACGGTTTCTTATTTGCTGATGGTAAGCCCTCAGATGTTTTGTTGATTGTGTAGGGCAAAACATGCGCTATGGACCCAGCATTGTCTGAACATTTTAAGAACTATTTTTGTGAATAAAAAGTATTAGACTTAGTCCATTAAAGTGTTTGTTGGCAACACTGATAGATAAGACTAATACTCGACGCCCGGAAACGGCATAGAATGCTAATAAACACTAATAAGTGTTGACTTTTTATCCGCTGCTTTGTTTGAATTTATAATTTGTTTTTAGTATTAGTAATTTTATTAAATATTTTTCATAAATATTTCATAACTGTAACTTGTAAGAATCCTTGGGGCAGGAATGGGCATTCTCATTTGTTTGAACGAGATATAGTTAGCAGTTTTAGAGATATAGCACATTTTCCATAACCGCAAATATAACTCGTACAAACACTATGAAAAACAAAGTTATTTTGCAAACGAAAAATGATAGTGGTATTAAATATGGTATGCTTTGTGTCTCCAAAACTATCGTTCGTATCAAAACCGTTCTACCCTCAAATTGTTTGGAATTTACCCAACTTTAAAATCTTCTTACACAATTTTGATGAAAAATGAGATATTACAAAAACACCGCAAAAATACCCCTTTTGGGGTACATTTTTGCCCCCCCCACCACTTAAGCACAACTCCGCTGGGGGGGGGGGGGAACCTAGGACAGTCATATTTGGCAACAAATGAAGCTATTAAAACAATAAAACCTTTTGTAGGAATTAAATATTATTATTTTTCCTTTTTTTCTATTTATTTTACACCCAAAGGTTGCCTGGAAGAGATTGCTGCTTAGCAATAAGGCCGCCTCTTGTATACTTTCTTCTTTGTATTTTTGTCCTCTTTTCTGTAATATTTTGTTTTGTGTGCAATAAAGCGTAATTTATTATTATTATTTTATTATTATTATTATTAAATCCGATTTAAATTCTTACCCCACTGACCTATTTAGTTTCTTCTAATAATAATATCGAATATTGTTGGCTAGTTTTGTCTTAGCTTAGACTAATTCATCCGTCTTCGTGAGATAGATAAAACAAATTCTTACAATTACAAGTCAATTTACCAGGTGTAAATGACTAATGAATTGTGTGACCCGATGATGGACTGCGACTATTAATAGTAAAGATTACTTACATGAATTTTTAATCGGCTGATTTTACGGCGGAATCTACACTTAACTCGCGAAAAATAAAACTAGTTTGAAATAAGTGAATTGGATTTTACGATTTCATTTTTTTTGTGTATGTAGTTACTTATTCCATGCCCCCATGACCATGAAACCGAAAGGCGATATGCTAAAGTTATTTATTTATCGTGTTTAACTCTCAAAAAAGTGGAGTGTCGATAGAACGCTTTCGCGCGATATTTGTCGTGTTTCGGTGGTCATACTGGGGGGGCCATAATGTAATATACTTGTGTTATGCAGTGCACTAAATCACAAGAACTCTATATTCTGAATCTGGAGCACAAAATAGTAAGTATGTGTCCTAAGTTTAAAACTTTATCTGCATTTTTCTAAGAGTCATTGTTCTTGAATAGACAGTGGAAGCTATGACGTACAGATTCTGGCAAATATCTTGACGCTCTTTCGACGTAGTGGCGATAAGTTCGCGCATGTGCTCTTGTGAGCGACCAATAGCGCGCGCCCCTCACCGCTACGCATGCCCAAAATACGCGTTCTGCGCAATCCCTATCTAATTTCAAGATGTTTGCCGGCTATTGTACATTTGGGTTAAATAAAACAAAGAGAATATTGGCACTTTTGCTTTGTTATTAAATTATTATTATTTTGGTGTTAGGAATTAGTATTATGCCGTATCGTTTTGCTCTTCGGTGTAATTCAATGTCTCAAGAAGAGAATCTTGCTTTGCTTCAGATGTTTTACCCAAAATGTCAAACTCCGCCATTATGTGACGTCACGCTTTCACAGTCTATAAATTTGAAGTTGAGCTCAGCGTTTATTCCCATCTGCCCCCTTCGAGCTTTGCCACCGGGGTGGTGTTTGGCACTAATGGCGGCGTTTACTTCCCCAGGTGGCGTTTACTTCCCCAGTGGTCAATGGCACCTATTTATTCCCATCTGCCACCTTCGAGCATGCCGTCAGGTGGCATTAATAGGTGGCGTTTACCACCCGGTGGGTAAACGCCACCTATTAGTGCCAACCACCACCCCGGTGGCAAAGCTCGAAGGGGGCAGATGGGAATAAACGCTGTTTTTTAGTATCCAAAAAGTTTGTAGCTAAACTTCAAGTTTATAGACCGTAAAAGTGTGACGTCACATAATGACGAACTTTGACATTTTGGGTAAAAACAAACATCTGAAGCAAGTTCCTCTTGTTGAAACATGGGATTACACCAAAAAGCAAAACGATACGCCAGGATAAACGCAAAACAGTATCCAACCGTTTAGTCGCATAATGCCTAATTCGTAAAATGGCAATCGAGTCTTAAAAGGACTAATTCGCAAAATGGCTAATTCTCAAAAGGACTATTTATTTATTTATTTATTGCAAATCCGCAAAGTGGCCAATAGGGAACATGCATCAATTTATTTTTGTATCAAAATCAAAAGTATAATACGTGAGAAAGTCAACTGTAATATTAAAACTTTTCTCTTGCGTTTTTTTCTTGTGATATAGTTTGAAGTTAGTTCACTTGAAGTTAGCACGCAGCAGCACCCGCCGAAAACGCTCTATACAAAACGGTCAACATGTGTGACGTCACTTATGTCACGTTTCAGGCGCATTATTATGGATGTAGGGACACAGTATGTTCCTACAGGTTCATATTACCGAACCAATTTTGTATTGTGTAACTAGGTGCCGCGCAGTCGTCGTCGCGCACTCAACTTGTAAACGCGCCTCTCAATATTATAAAAGTTTAATTTAAATATCCTCTTTTACTTCCACTCGCGTGGTCCGCCTTGTTAGGATCCTCACATCCAACATTGGTGACCCCGAACGAAGTTTAATTTGTAATACGCGTAAATAACTCGGACGATAAAATAAATAGTGTATAATTAATTAAGTGTTTAATAAAATTTCGGACAATAAAATTTTAAAATAGTGTAATTATGTCGAATACTGAAAACGACAAACCGGAAAAGTCTCTGCCTCCGACGCCTATACCATCGTTTACGCCGACAACCGACATCATGGCAATTCAATTAGCGTCGCGAATTCCAGAATTTTGGGCGGATCAACCACGCGTATGGTTTATAAGAACCGAAGCAATATTAGCACCTCAAAAATTAAGTGACGACTCGCGTTTCGACATGGTAGTATCAAAGTTGCCAAAAGACATTATTACTCAAATTAGTGATTTTTTATCAAATCCACCTGCGTCCGGTAAATTCAACGCAATTAAAATAAAATTACTTTCGCTCCTGGAAGATTCAAAGGCTAGACAAATAGAAAAACTTATCAGTGAAATGGAGCTTGGGGACCAGAAACCCTCCCAACTTTTGCGACGGATGCGAGATCTGGCCCGTGACAAAATCCCGGATGACACACTTCGCGTGCTCTGGCAAGGACATTTGCCAAGCACAGTCAAGGCAGTATTAGCCGTGACAGACACGAAGGACTTAGAAAACCTAGCCTCGGTCGCAGACAACGTAGCTGAAGCGACACGCTCAAGTCAAGTGGCTGCGATAACGAACACCTCTAACACAACAAACGAAATAGCGCTGTTGCGAGCAGAAATAGCGAAACTAAATATTCGCCTATTGAACGCAGAACGCTCTCGTCCGAGATATAGAGATTTCAATCAATATCGCCGGTACTCATCGAGGTCATCTAGCCGGCACAGAAATCACTCATCGCAGCGACCACAA
The DNA here is from genome assembly GCA_928269145.1 of Agriphila tristella. Taxonomy (NCBI): domain Eukaryota; kingdom Metazoa; phylum Arthropoda; class Insecta; order Lepidoptera; family Crambidae; genus Agriphila; species Agriphila tristella. Next base: position 34,204,050 of record OV743433.1, on the reverse strand, counting down.
CACTCAAGTCCTGGAGACCTTTGTTTTTACCATGAGAAATACAAAGAAAAGGCTCATAAATGCGTGCAACCCTGCGCATGGAACAAAAAGGCCACAATGCCAGCGCCGCCGGAAAACTAGGAAGCGAGGCACAGTTGTCAGCGGAAATCTGTGCCGTATCACCTTGCGCCCGCTTACGTATTTTAGATATTAATAGTGGACTCCGATTTTTAGTAGATACAGGAGCAAACGTTTCGGTATTGCCCGTCAACCGTAATAAGTGTCATTCACAATCGCAGTGTTCTGATTATAAACTATACGCAGCAAACGGAACTGAAATTAAAACCTACGGTGTGAAATCTATGGTGCTGAACTTTAAACTTCGCAGACCGTATAGGTGGGACTTCATCGTTGCTGACGTAAAACAACCAATATTAGGTGCGGACTTTCTTACTTATCATAAACTTTTAGTGGACCTTAGTGCACGTAGGTTAAGAGACCAAGTGACTGACCTTAATGTAATTGCTTCAGTGGTAAGTGTTGCTGAACCTTCCATAAATACAATTAGTCATGGACATCCGTATAGCGATTTACTATGTAAATATAAGGAGATTACGAAACCGATGTCATTCCAGGAAACTCAATCGCACGATATTTTTCATTATATTGAAACTTCCGGTCCTCCTGTACACGCTCGTGTACGTCCGTTACCACCGGACAGATATAAAAAAGCTAAAGAGGAATTTCGTATTATGCAAGAAGCAGGAATATGTAGACCTTCTAAAAGTCCGTGGGCAAGTCCACTACACATAGTCCCAAAGAAAAACGGAGATATTAGACCTTGTGGAGATTATCGCCAATTAAATTCTATTACTAAACCCGATCGATATCCTATTCCCCATTTACGTGATTTCACTTATATATTAGCAGGAAAGAAAATATTTTCTAAATTAGATGTGAACAGAGCTTATCATTGCATAAAAGTAAATCCTGATGATATTGAAAAAACAGCTATTATTACCCCATTCGGTTTATTTGAATTCCCTAGAATGACCTTTGGTTTACGTAATGCAGCGCAAACTTTTCAACGCTTTATGAACCATGTATTGCAAGGCTTAGATTTTCATTATAATTATTTAGATGACGTCATTATTGCAAGCGATAACGAAGAACAACATACAACTCATTTAGAGATTATATTTCAGCGTTTCAAAAAATTCGGTATTACGATTAACCTATCTAAATGTTCTTTCGGTCAAAGTAAAGTTCAATTTCTAGGTCACGATGTAAGCGCAGACGGTATTAAACCTTTACAAGAAAAGGTTAATGCTATTGTCAATTTCCCAAAACCTAAAACCATTCAAGAGTTACGCCGATTTTTAGGCATGGTCAACTTTTATCGCTCTCACTTACCGAATACAATGTCATATCAGTCAGAACTCAATAAATATTTAACAAATACAAAAAGAAACGATAAAACAATTATTACGTGGTCGGAAAAAGCTGAAAATGCATTTGAGCAGTGTAAAACGGCATTACAAAACGCCGCCACTCTGTCTCATCCTTATACCGATTCCACGCTAGCATTGATGACAGATGCATCTGATAACTGCATTGGAGCTGTCTTACAACAAAAATGTGGCGAACAATGGCAACCACTGGGTTATTATTCAAAAAAATTGTCTTTGAGTCAACAAAAATATAGTACTTATGATCGCGAATTACTCGCTATACATTCAGCGATAATACATTTTCGAAAATTATTCGAAGGTCGCCATTTAATAATTTATACAGACCACAAGCCCTTATGCCATGCATTCACTAAGTCCAGTAAAGATAATAAAGAAACTCCGAGACGTGCGAGACAACTTCTTTTTATCAGTGAGTTTACGACCGACATACGATATATTAACGGTCCCGCTAATGTAGTAGCCGATGCGTTATCACGCGTCGAAACTATTTTTTGTCCAACCGTACTTGACTACAGTCAACTTGCAGACGCCCAAGCTAAAGATGAATATTTATTACAACAAATCAACGATAGCAACCAAACATGTTTCAAACAAATTTCTTTGCCCACTTGTGATAAATCAATATATTGTCATGTTACAGAAAATATTATTAGACCTTATCTAACAGAAGAATTTAGAAAAATAGCTTTTGATACAATTCACAATTTAAGTCATCCAGGCATACGAACTACGCGTAAATTAGTATCCAATAAATTTTTCTGGCCTGGGATGAATAAAGATATAAGCGTATGGGCTAAAACATGTATAAAGTGTCAAAAGGCGAAGATAAGCCGCCATACAATTTCGCCATTAGGTAGCTTCCCAATTGTCAATCGCTTTGATCAAATTATGGTTGATATTGTTGGACCACTAAAAATATCCCCAGAAGGATATAGATTTTGTTTAACTATCATTGATAGGTGTACACGTTGGCCTGAAGCTTTTCCCTTAAAAGAAATTACAGCTGAAGTTGTCGCAAAAACAATTTTTGACGAATGGATCGCACGATACGGTTGTCCTGTAAAGCTCACTACCGATCAAGGTCGACAATTTGAGAGCAATCTATTTTTAAATCTTATGAAATTATTAGGGATAAATAAAATACGCACAACACCATATCATCCCCAAAGTAACGGTGCAATCGAACGCTGGCACCGATCTCTTAAAGCAGCGTTAATGACTCGCCTAAATAATAATTCTTGGGTTGATGAATTACCTACAGCATTGCTAGGATTGCGTGCTGCTTGCCGCAGTGATAACGGCATAAGCGCCGCAGAATTAACCTTTGGTCGAACACTTCGTTTACCCGGAGAGTTCTATGAAATATCTACGAAAAACGACCCTAGTGACCCATCTAGTTTAATATACAAAATTCAAGAAAATTTACGTAACTTTACTCCAATTAACGAATTATCACGAAATTCAAAGAAATTCTTCGTAAGTAAAGATTTAAAATCATGTCAATATGTTTTTGTTAGAGATGATGCGGTTCACAAATCGTTGAAACCGCCATACGACGGTCCATATAAAGTATTAGAGCGAAATTCTAAAGTATTTTTAATTCAATTACCTAACCGTGAGGCTCGCATTTCAATTGACAGATTGAAGCCAGCCTACATGTTAATAGAGCAAGATAATGATAATTTTAAGAAAAATTACATATTAGATAGTAATAGTCAACCTAATGAGGTACAGGACAATCGAATCATGCCCATGAACAATAACTCATGTGAGAACCGTGTAACACGTTACGGTCGTATAACCCGACCACCAGTACGTTTTAGTTAAATCTTTTCTTTATATAGTTAACTATTACCTAATTAAGTTTTTTTTTACATACCTACCTACATAGATAAATACATTTATAATATTTAATAGTTTTTAGTATACTTTTGAAAATTTTGCGCTATAGAAACTATGTAATTAGTCAGTAAGTTAACTTTAAATTGTAATTTCATATTATAGTTTACATACCATTCCATTATTGTACCTACTTATATAATTTGAATTTAACTTTTGTTTGTAATTGCTTCGCAACTAAATAAATTTTGTTTTTTGTTCTGATGTAATGTCGGAAAAACAAATCATTTTATAAATAAATTATGTTGAAACACATACCTATTACGTCATATGTTGACTGGTAGAAATCTAAACTTATGGTTATACTTTTTTATATCTTTTACATTTTATACTTTATTCCTAGATATCAGATTAGAGAACTTGTTATTTTCTTTTGTAGTTTTTATTATATTTGATTGTTATACCTACTTTGTAAACTTATTTAGAATGTTATCAATTTATTTTTACAATAGTAATTGTAGATGTTTACTATGCTGTTATTTTTATTAAGGCTGCGCAGTCTGCACACTAGCGCCGCCATTAGAAAAAAAATCATAGTGCTTAAATAAAGACGAATTTGTAAAATATCTCTCTGGAGTGCACTCCGAACAAGCTTTGTGGTACTTTTTATCATTTAAGCAATATTTTCTAGCCTGTCATTTAGTTATATGGACTTTTATTGTTAAAAGTGGCCACTTTTCGCAATAAAAGTCCATATAACTAAACGACTGGCTAGAAAATATCCTTTAAGTGATAAAAAGTACCGCAAAGATTGTTCGGAGTGCACTCCAGAGAGATAATACATAATTTCTTTTTTATTTAAACACTATGATTTTATTACCAATGGCGGCGCTAGTGTGCAGACTGCACGCCCTTAACGATAGTACACACTACTTACTTATTTTCTTTATTTGCCAGCACATTGTGCATTGTTAAAAATAATCTGTATAATACTCTGTTGTACTTTTTCTTTCTAATTGGTCACTTCCCCAATTCAGAGTCAACAAAAACACTCAGTAAAATATGATATTGTTACCTACTTTACAACTTCCAACATAAGTGAACTTCAAATCTCGTCTAGACCCTTTCAAGTGTGTCGTATCGTAATTCGTAACAAAACAACATTTTATTGCATCCGAAGTGAGCTATTGTTTTTTGTGACTAAATCCATTCAGGATGTTTACAGTAAGTTCAAGTTGGGTCTGGTACATAATTTATTATACTTTAGGCTTCCGATAACATTTTAACAAGAAGCCTCTGTTCTTTCACTTAAGTTTAAATGTATTATACTTAACCAACATTTCTAATGATGACTGACGTGCTACACTATTACAATCGATAATGTTATTGTATTTCTATGCCGTAAATTTTAATGTATTTCATAAAGACTTGTGTTATATTTTTTTTGTTATGACGCGACTTTTGTTATGTTATGATTTTTTTCGCGTCGATCTAAACTTATTTTTAAGGATTTTAATATTTTGTATGTTTTACCTTTTTTTTCCTCTTAGGAGGGGAATGGTGTAGGGACACAGTATGTTCCTACAGGTTCATATTACCGAACCAATTTTGTATTGTGTAACTAGGTGCCGCGCAGTCGTCGTCGCGCACTCAACTTGTAAACGCGCCTCTCAATATTCTCCATCAGCCATTTTTGATGTCCCCACTGCTGGGGCACAGGCCTTCCTTATGGGTGGTAAGGAGGATGGGCCATAACCCACCACGCGGGCCCAATGCGGATTGGTGGGTGTTAACGACTGCAAATGCAGCCGGGACCAACGGCTTAACGTGCCTTCCGAAGCACGGAGGAGCTCAAGATAATAAACTTTTGGTCACCCATCCCATGACCGACCCTTGCGAACGTTGCTTAACTTCCGCAATCGCTGGGCCAAGCGCTAAACCACTGCGCCACCGAGCTCCTCGGATCCGAGCTCTCAATATTATAAAAGTTTAATTTAAATATCCTCTTTTACTTCCACTCGCGTGGTCCGCCTTGTTAGGATCCTCACATCCAACAATGGAGTTAGCCAAGAATTTTCAAATATCTCCTTAAATAACGTGCCGGACTACAGCTGGGCCACAAAAAAAAGTTGGAAATCTGACTTTTTGACTATGCCATGATGAAGTCGATAATTTGTCGGAATTTGTCGCCAAAAACCAGAATTTGTCGGGCTTGCGTTTAGGAGATACGTGTGGCTCAGCTGTAGAGACGTCTCTACAGCTGGGCCACACAGATCTCGAAAACGGAAGGTCGTAGCGAAAATCTGATAACTCGTATGTGTAGCCGATAATTTGTCGGATTTTGTCGCCAAAACCAGAGTTTGTCGGTCTTGCGTTTAGGAGACACGTGTGGCTCAGCTGTAGAGACGTCTCTACAGCTGGGTCACACAGATCTCGAAAACGGAAGGTCGTAGCGAAAATCTGATTACTCGTATGTGTAGCCGGTAGTTTGTCGGATTTTGTCACCAAGAACCAGATTTTGTCGATCTTGCGTTTAGGAGATATGTGAGGATACGCTGTGGAGACTTTTCTACCTGGATCTGGAGAAAGGAAGGTCAAAGCGAAAATCTGATAACTCGAGTGTGTAGCCGTTAGTTTGTCGGAATTTGTCACCAAGAATCAGATTTTGTCGATCTTGCGTTTAGGAGATATGTGAGGATGCGCTGTGGAGACCTTTTTACCTGGATCTCGAGAACGAAAGGTCGTAAGCGTATCCTAAGGTGCATTATATCCGAAAATGAAAAAAAAAACATCATTTTCCCCTGTGTGATAAAACTAAAATATTATATATATATTTTTTATTTTTCAGCTCTATCTTGTTTTTATATGTGTCCTTAGCGATCAAGCTCAAATTTACCAAAATCGGTGACTTATGCATGTTCCCTATTCTCAAAAGGACTAATTCGCAAAATGGTAAACTTTTACCAATGCAAGACAGCACAAACAAAATATTTTATTATGTTTATTTATTATTTTTATAATAGAAAAGTTAAGGTACATACAACCAGAACGTGTTTTAATAACGCCGCGCTAGAGCGTTAACCTGACGTCGCGCTATAGCGCCGCGTTATGTTGTAGGACGTGCATAAGTTTCATGTCAAACAGAACGCGTTTTAGCGCCGCGCTAGAGCGTTACCTGACGTCGCGCTATAGCGCCGCTGTGTTTAGCGTGGTACTATGCACGTCCTACAATATAACGCGGTGCTATAGCGCGACCTCAGATTAGCGCTCTAACGCGGCGTTAAACGCGTTCTGTTTGGAGAAGCCTTCAATAATAATTATTGGTTTTAATTTACATTAAAAATAATATAATCAATTTTTGTTTTGTTTGTTTGATTTTATTTATGAAATGCAAAAAAGTCTGTATTTATTTTAATTTAAAATTAAAGAATCAGCTTTGTTTACAATCCATTTATAAATATAATAATATCCATTAACTGAATAAAATGTTTCGTTTGTGCTGTCATGCATTAGTAATGGTAAAAGTTGGCCATTTTGCGAATTAGTCCTTTTGAGAATTAGCCATTTTGCTAATTAGTCTTTTTGAGAGTTAGCCATTTTGCGAATTAGTCCTTTTGAGAATTAGCCATTTTGCTAATTAGTCCTTTTGAGAGTTAACCATTTTGCGAATTAGTCCTTTTAAGACTCGGTTGCCATTTTGCGAATTAGGCAATATGCGACTAAATGTATCCAACGCTGATATTGTCCCGTCTTCCAGATCGCATCACAGCCGCTCCCGCTCCCGGTCTCGCAAACGTTCCCGGTCCCGCAGCAGGGCCAAGTCCCCGAGCCCCAAGCCCCGGAGCCCCGCGCCGAGCCCCAAGCACAAGACCCCGCCCCGCGCGCGCTCCAAGAGCTGGTCGCTACCCAAGGAAGACAACGGCAAAGCCTGGTCTAAGAGCCCCAAGGAAAAAACTGCAGAATAAACGAATAGCTTCTATCTATTTTGTTTTTATTGATATTTCGTACTATGCGATTGATCTAACAAACCGACTTCAGAGCACTTTTGGCATAGTCTATCCTTATACCGTGCGTTCACACGATCCGTATTTACAGGACCGTTTTTACGAATCCGTCGTTACTGGATGGGATGTTCACACCCACATTTATAGGACTATTTTATCGGTTCCGTTGCTGTGACGTGCCGGACTACAGCTGGGCCACAAAAAAAAACAGTTGGAAATCTGACTTTTTGACTATGCCATGATGAAGACGATAGTTTGTCGGAATTTGTCGCCAAAAACCAGATTTTGTCGGGCTTGCGTTTAGGAGATACGTATGGCGCAGCTGTAGAGACGTCTCTACAGCTGAGCCACACAGATCTCGAAAACAGAACTAACGGCTACACATTCGAGTTATCAGATTTTCGCTATGACCTTCCTTTCTCAAGATCCAGGTAGAAAAGTCTCCACAGCGTATCCTCACATATCTCCTAAACGCAAGATCGACAAAATCTGGTTCTTGGTGACAAAATCCGACAAACTACCGGCTACACATACGAGTAATCAGATTTTCGCTACGACCTTCCGTTTTCGAGATCTGTGTGGCCCAGCTGTAGAGACGTCTCTACAGCTGCGGCACACGTATTTCCTAAACGCAAGACCGACAAATTCTGGTTTTTGGCGACAAATTCCGACAAATTATCGACTTCATCATGGCATAGTCAAAAAGTCTGATTTCCAACTTTTTTTTTTGTGGCCCAGCTGTAGTCCGGCACGTCGCGTGATGGGTTATCCTATCTCTCATACGTATTAAGTTAGTTTCATAATGAAAAGTCAAGAAAAAATACTAAATTATAAAGAATCCTCTTTTTATTTCTTTAAATACAGAATCAATAGCCCGAATGGACATCGCTTGAATATGTAGCTATATTGCGTAAAACTGCAATTACATCTGATATAATTTGTTATATCATTTATACATTGCTTGCTTACCACTATGTCATAAATAAATTTAACATACAATGTACACAGCATGGTATACAGTTAAATTATTTTATTTTCTAAAAATTTCACTCATAACTAGAAAAGCCTAAATATAAATTCTCCTCCAAACTACATTTATTGATATAATTCAAATAACCAAAGGTTATTGAGTATTGCGATAATTATCTTAACTTTGTTGGATTTATTCTATTAAAGACCCTTTACACTGGCATTTCTGCAGATTTTTCTAGAAAAGCGTGTTCATTGTTCTGCCAAATTAGTTTTCGCAAATGGTTTTTTCGACTGATCAAAAGATCAAATAAGGTAAAAAAAAGGTATCAGCATAAGAATAAGCAAAACTATTTATTCTTATGGTATCAGATCAAATCAAGAAATGTCAACACTAGAAATACAGAATCGCAACTCGGACATTGGCAGAATCGGAATTGTCACGGAAAAAACGATGACGCAGCCATTCTTCATTAAAAAAAAATTTTGAACAGTCTCATAATGTCAAAGCAGTCTAATAGAGATTATAGAGCTCTCAGCTATTACAGCAAATTTTCTCATATAACTCAGCAATAGGGAATATGCATCATTTTTTTTTAATATAAATGAAAAGTGTAATGCGTGTGAAAATTAACTGTAATATTAATTTTTTTTTCTCGTGATATAGTTACTTGAAGTTAGCGCGCAGCAGCACCCGCCGAAAACGCTCCATACTAAATGGTGACGTCACATATCACGTTTCAGGTGTGTTTCGGTTCGGCGCGTTTAATATGGAGTTAGCCAATAATCTTCAATTATCTCCCTAAATTTTGCGTTTAAGTACATATGTGTGATACAAAATATTGTTTCTTATTCGATATTCTATCTGACTGTAAAGTGCATTATATCCGAAAATGAAAAAAAAAAAGTTATTTTCCCCTGATTTCATCGTGTGATAAAACTAAAATAATTTTTTTTTATTACTTTTCCTGTTCCATCATGTTTTTATAAGTGTCCGCAGCGATCAAGCTCAAATTCATCAAAATCGGTGACATATGCATATTCCCTATTAGCTCATCATAGGGAAAAGCCAGTGTGTAAGGTCTCTTAGAAAATGGACACACCTTTTGTTCTTTTACTATAGGTTTAACTGATTATCTTTGTTATTTGTGTCAATAAATGCTTATTCTTCCAAACATATTTTTCTTCCAGTTTGGTCAATGTCAGTTTTAAAAAACGCAAAATGTGAGAAAGGAAAAGTGTTAAAATTTTAAAAGAGAAACTTGGTATCTCCTGCAATAATAAATCTCTTTATTGACATCGCAACCAAAAAACACAACTATTGCAGTAAATTAGTGGTTTGTTGGTGTTTTCACTTGCCATGTGGTTACACTTTTCACTACATACATAGCTATAGGCCGACCGACCGGTTAACTGAGTCCCCGCTCGCGGGGCACAGGGGCGCGAGGGGAGGGGAGAACGGGGGTCACGAGAGGTGCGGGCGGTAGGGGTTCGCCGCCCGTCGCCCGCATCGCCCCCGTTCTCGTCTCCCCCCGCGCCCCTGTGCGCCGCGGGTGGGGACTCAGTTAACCGGTCGGCCTATAGAAATAAGCTGTTATTTTTTTACCTAGTGTATTATATTGCTTCGTTCGTATAAATGGAAATATGAAGAAATAATTGCACTATTGGTATTTTAAAAGGTCCTTAAAGGCTTTATTTCGATTATTAGTTTACCTTAGCGTTTAACATAAATAATTACAACTATTTTTCCGCCAAAGTTTACAAATATAGTTAAATATTTGAAAAAATCTTATTTTCGTTTCTATAAATTTAAATTACTATTCTGTAAACTTTGGAATCAGCTTTTAGACTTTGTCTAAAATAGGTACATGAAATATAGGAACCTGAATAGTAAACTTTCCATTTACTGGCAAACTAAACATTTCATAAACCTATTGGGTGCATTCCAGCAGACCAATTGCTAAGTCATCGATCACCACAGTACCTATATAATATATACTTTTGGTTATATTATTTCAACCAAAAGTAATTTGTTTAAAATGTTCAATATTTCACTTTTCATGGTTAAAATGTACTCTATGGCGAATGATGACTCAGCGATTAGTCTGCTGGAATGCACCCATTGTCACTGGTATGTGCTTATTCTGTCTTCAGAATATAATTATCTTTTTAATGTGTTAAAAAATCATAGCTATGTATGGGACAAACATCAAGCAAAATTATTTACATTTGTCTTGTAAATAGCGACAATAACATGCTTCAAGACATTGTGTCCACTTTAAGTAATAATTCAATATTCCAAAATTACCAATTTGTTAACTAAAGATTTTGTCAAGTCGTTTGTATGTTTATAGTAATACTATAGAAAATACACCCCAAATCAGAGCGTCTGTTTGTGACGATTCATCGATTGATATTATTATGTTAAGATTTAAACTTGTGATGATAATATTTAAGCGTTCATGAGATAGAATTCGAGCAATAATTAAATTCATGGAATTTTTAAAACAATGCATACATTTTAGCAGCAAACTTACGTTTTTATAATTATTTTTACACCATACTTATTTATGTATTGCTAAAATCCACAAGGCTGCTTAAATGCAGCAATTAATATACAAATCTAAATATTTACAAAACTTGTACATTCGACAAAACAACTTCAAAGAAACTCTCGAACAACAAAACATTCTGATAGAAAACTTACCTGAACAAAAACTAAGTTCACAACTTCTCTATAGCTTTGTTTACGAAATAATTATAAAATAAAATTTCAGTCTTCTATTAAATAGTTAATCGTAGATCATATAAATTAGATCTTTCAATATACAAATGTATAATACATTTTGTACAGTATCTTGACAAATTGACATAACATTATGCACAAGCCTCGTCTCGTGCGTACTCGCACCGAGCATCTCCTAAACCATCACCTTAAAGTAAATAACACCGATAAGGATCACTTGATTTGTTACAGTAATCATCTCGGAAGCCCCTACTTTAATCAGACAGTCAAGTCTTAATAAATACAATTGGCTAATATTGTGCTTACCCAAAATGGGAGAACTTGATGTACCTAATCAATATAATACATATTTTTACAAAGTTGTCTTCAGTAATTTATATTTTGAATCAGAGTTCTTAAATGCTAAGCTGTACCTGAACACCAAGTCTGTACTAGTACCATAACGGAGCTGCGTCAATTCAATAACTAACCACCAACGACAAATTCTCACCGCTTGTTCAGTTTTTGAAATCATAAACAATTCCACAATGTTGCCAGAATCAACGCACCGGTTTGCAGTCCTATTCTGCACAGTAACGCCAGAATGTTTATATTCACCAACAGAATCTTGTGCCGATGTAAAGTAAACTCACTCAACTATAGCTAACCAGTCATCGTCTGAAAAAGTGATCATTTCATCAGCGGAACTTTTACACTATGGGTGTGCTGATAGCACAATAGGAGTCCAGTTTTCACATTCACTAGTACACATGACACAAATTCTTCTTAGTTACTGTGTGCTCGATTCATCTAAAGTGGCTTGTCCGTACGATTTCGCTGGCAACAGGAGTTTTCACATTCACTTATAGTGCACATCCTTGAGACACAAATTCTCCTCGGTTACTGTGCGCTTGTCCGTACGATTTCGCTGGCAACAAGCGGTTAACACATTCCGCTCACAAGTACGCATGATCCCAAGCGTCGAGCGTCGCTTCGTCTCAGTTGGCGCGCGCGCGTTTCGCATGCGGCTGGTTCTGGTGTCCCTGGTGAGCGTGAGCGTGGGCGGGCGGCGCGTGCGCGGGCGGAGCGTGAGCGGGGCGCGGGTGGTGGTCGTCGGCGCTCATGCCGGAGCGCAGCATGTACTTGAGCTGTGGCATATGCTGCATTACGTCGCGGATTTGGACGAGCGCTAGACCGTTCTCGCCGGCCGCCGCGGATTTGCATTTGCCCGCGTTGCGGAGGACTTGAAGCTGGCTCCTGGTGGAATGGACGTTAAATATTAGAGAAATCAGTGATTGTCAAAATGAACTGAGAATATGGTGCGATAACATTTAGTCTAGTAAAAAAGGGAAAAAATTAAAAATGAAACTTTTTTGACAATAAAGTTTGCTTTTGTATTTGATTTATTAATAAAGGGCTTATTGAGATATACTGGAATTTTAAGAAAATGAGAGATTTCGACTTAAAAGACAAATTAAGTTCAGAAATAGTAATTTAAAGTTTCATAAAACATACGGGATGTGTGTGTGTATAGTACAAGTAACTATATGTGTGTATAGTACAAGTGGCTGTGTGTGTGTATAGTACAAATGTTGAGTTATATACGTGGCTGTAAATGTGTAGAATACAAGTGGCTGTGTATAGTACAATTGGCTGTGTGTGTGTATAGTACAAGTGGCCGTGTGTATAGTGCAATACTCACGAGTTGGGCCGGTACAGCGTGAGGGCCAGCGCGTCGAGCATGGCGCGGCACGTGGCCAGCGACACGCGCGGCGTGAAGTGGCTGTGTGTGTGTATAGTACAAGTGGCCGTGTGTATAGTGCAATACTCACGAGTTGGGCCGGTACAGCGTGAGGGCCAGCGCGTCGAGCATGGCGCGGCACGTGGCCAGCGACACGCGCGGCGTGAAGTGGCTGGCCAGGTCGGGCAGCGTCATCAGCAGCTCCGTGTACTGGTACGGCTTGGCGTTTATGCACGGGACTAGCGTGTTTTCTACTAAGGCCTTGTGCACCTGAATCGACAAAATATACATTTTCAATCCGCTTTTCTTCTCATGACATTCTTCGGATAGCTTAACCAGGGGCCGTACCTGTTGCATATTCGTAAATACCCGACGCGTAATCCACTCGGGAAGTTCCGGCTGCCGCCCGGGCGGAGTTGATACATAAAGCATCAACCGATGACAAATTTTGCCACTAGCTATCAAGTTACCGTGGCGCAGTGGTGAGACTACTCACCTTAAACGCGAGAGGCCTCGGTTCGTCGATCCTCTGTAGGACCAGTGTTTGATGATTTTAATGATATTTCTAGAATGTTTACAATTATATAATATTTATAAAAGGTTTATTTACATATTCCATAATTCTATTTTAGCTGTTGCACCTTTATAATCGTATTTGACCCGACGTGTCGACGATCGATCATATCGAAATGCTTTATTCCTGTATATCCCGCGTATAAGTTAAAAATTTAACGTTAATAATTTCGAGAACAGACAACAGAAATATTTTCTTTTATTATAATAACTGACGCGGTACGTTTGCTGTTTACAAAGCAATTCTGGTTCTTGTAAATAGCAGACGCATTATCCCGACTCATCTGCTATTTACGAAGAAATTTTGGGTAGCTAACGCGTCACGTATTTACTCCGACACGTCTGCTATTTACGAAGCAACTTCGGGTGGATAACGCGTCGGGTATTTACGAATATGCGTACCGGTTAGTGTCCTACATCTTGGCATGGACCACTTTGAAAACCGCAATTCTGACTTCATGGAAAATTTCTCCCCAATTAGTCCTAACTAGTCCTACTTTTTCGGAATTAGTCCCAAAAAGGACTGAAAGATATAAGCGATTTAAATGGTCCATGCCAAAGCAAACCTTCATTTTGGCAGGGACAGGCTACGAGGGTGGATCCAAAAATTCGTGGCCTAATGTAGAAATAGCTTTGACAGTTTTGTAAATCTACGCTCACTCTTTAGTATGGTTCTTCAATAGTAAATGTGCAAAGTTTCGTTCCGATACTGCAAGCCATATTTTTTTTGTGAACATTTGTTTGATGCTATCTGACATCTTTTTCAATAATGGAGAAAATTTAATACCGAGCAGTGATCAAGTACCTCAGTAAAAAAAGCCTATCACCAAAAGATATTCATCAAAATATGGTGAACACTTTGGTTGGGTCAGCTCTATCATATTCCAGTGTAAAAAAGTGGGTGGCTGAGTTTAAGCAGGGTCGGGAGAGTATTGAAGATGACCCTAGGAGCGGTAGGCCTTCAAAGTCTACCACGAAGGAAAACATTGAAAAAATATGTGATCCTATTCTGAGTGACCGAAGATTGACCATCAGTAAGATAGCTGAGATCACAGGCATTGGTTATGGTCGGGTACAAAATATTGTAACTCAAGAATTGGGGTTCCATAAGGTTTCTGCTCGTTGGGTTCCGATATTGCTTTCAGCTGAACAAAAACTAGTTCGTTTCGCAATTTCCCGTGACTGTTTGGAGCTTTTTGAGGTGGATCCAGAGGATTTTTTATCCCGGTTTGTTACCATGGATGAAAGCTGGGTTCACTACCACACTCCTGAATCTAAGCAACAATCGAAGCAGTGGAAAATATCTGGATCTCCTACTCCAAAGAAAGCTTAAGTCGTTTTGTCGACCAACAAAGTCATGGATTCAGTTTTTTGGCATGCAAAGGGAATTATTTTCGTGGATTATTTACCAAAGGGCGAAACTATAAATTCAAGTTATTATTGTAACCTTTTACGACGACTAAGGGAAGAAATCAAAGAAAAAAGGCCGGGTATGTTACGGAAGAAAGTGTTGTTCCATCAAGACAACGCCCGGGTTCACACTTCGGCTGAAACAATGGCTGAAATCCATAATTGTGGCTACGAAATATTGCCCCATCCACCTTATTCGCCGGATTTAGCCCCCTCAGATTCCAAATTAAAAAAAAACACTTAGGTATTTCGAAATTTTCGGACAGGAACGAGGTGATAGCCGCAGTAAATGATTATTTTGACAACGTTCAGGAATAATTTTTTTTCGAAGGTATAAACAAGTTGCAGGTCAGGTGGAAGAAATGCTTTGACCTAAATGGAGACTATGCCGAAAAATAAAAATTAATTCAGACCCACTTTTCTTTCATTTTCATGGTCGGGCTTAGAACTTTTGGATCCACCCTCGTATATCTAGTGAACCACAACACCTAGCCAGGATCTGATTATTCAAAAAAAAGTCCCTTTTTTATGGATCTCGCAACGCCTAGAATCAAAACGAAATGAAGCGCCGTTCAAAAAATATAAAGGAATGATTTGGTCCATGCCAAAATCAACCTACATCTTGGCGAGGACTTTTGAACCAGGTCACCCAGAGAAAATATGCTTATTGGAAACGATTCGTATAAATTAGTCCCAATTAGTCCCAAAGCCACAAAATTAGTCCCCCTTTGGTTTAGGAGAAATTCCGTTTTTTTGTATAAGTACAGTCACGTACAAAAGCGTACAGTAAAAATTAATTAAGTACCTACATAAAACTATTCCGTTCCGTAATGCGCAGTGTTCAGATTGTAAAACATTAAGCATCCGATCTTGCGGCTCTTTAGGAAAGCTGCAGCCTTTTAAACGAACTTTATCAGACCATCAAACTGAGCAAAAGTACAATGCGTAAGTACTCCATCGTAATGTATGAAACAGCTGTTTTTTTTCGTGATTTTGAGGTTGGATCCAAAATGAAAGTTTGTTCAGTTTGATGGTCTGATCAACCCCACGAGAGGTTTTAAATGAATTACAAATAACCCTGTATAGGTACAAAGTTTCAAGTGAACCCATTGAAGGAAGAAAATCACTCCACTCCAAATATGAATAATTTCGCAAGAAAGCAATATAATTTTAAAATTCAATACCATTTTATACTTCTTTTAAAAATTATTTTGTCCGCGACTGTACATTATTTTGATATAGTCCAGGAGCCCCAGGATCAAAATATCTCTAAGAAAACATTTTTATTTTATGACTTAAAAATTAAGATTTGAGTTTCGAAAATGCATAAATGTTACGTATTACTTTACGATATACTTTTGTGTTACTAATTACACTTCGTTATTCTAACACAAATACGCAAAAAAAAACAAGTTACAAAACATCGTCACTGAATAGGAAGTTAGCTCCTGTACTATAAAAACCAAATTTTAATTCTGATTATCTCCTAAACTAAAGGGGGACTGATTTTGTGGCTTTGGGACTAACTGGGACTAATTTACACGAATCGTTTCCAATAAGCAGATTTTCTCTAGGTGACCTGGTTTAAAAGTCCTCGCCAAGATGTAGGTTGATTTTGGCATGGACCAAATCATTCCTTTATATTTTTTGAACGGCGCTTCATTTCGTTTTGATTCTAGGCGTTGCGAGATCCATAAAAAAGGGACTTTTTTTTTGAATAATCAGATCCTGGCTAGGTGTTGTGGTTCACTAGATATAGCCTGTCCCTGCCAAAATGAAGGTTTGTTTTGGCATGGACCATTTAAATCGCTTATATCTTTCAGTCCTTTTTGGGACTAATTCCGAAAAAGTAGGACTAGTTAGGACTAATTGGGGAGAAATTTTCCATGTAGTCAGAATTGCGGTTTTCAAAGTGGTCCATGCCAAGATGTAGGACACTACCGGTTAACGCTCTGATCTTAAGTCTGCAAGGGCAAATTAATACAGATAAATCAAACCTAATCTGGTCACCCATCTTGTTTTTGGCAACACAAAGGGATTAGGGATCCACTGACTGACAGAGGCAGGGGATGAAAAGGTATACCTATGATATGTAACGAACGATATATGAATACTTCTGAGTGATGCTAATTGGAACACGGACGACGAGAAACAAATTCAAAGAAAGCTGAAAAGGAAAAGCTGGACCCATTCTACGAAATTTTGTATGAGGACCTTGGGGGAAGGACATTTTAGGCTACTTTTTATCCCACTACTGGACACGGGTTTCCGCCTACACGCAGCCTGTAGTCCACGCGGACGAAGCTGCAGGAACGGAAAGCTAGTACAGTACGAGGCAAATATCTTGAAACTTTTTCGACGGAGTGGGGATAAGTTCGCGCATGTGCTGAGTGCTCTTGTGAGCGACCAATAGCGCGCGCCCCTCTCCCGCCGCCCGCGTACCTCACTGCTACGCATACCCAAAATACGCATTCCGCGCAATCCTCACCCGATTTCAAGATATCTGCCTTGTACTGTAATTAATACGAGCTGGTTCACAAATTTAAAGTTGCGCAGCGAGCTATGGAACGGGCTATGCTACGGAGTTTCTCTGATCGGGTCCGGAACGAGGTGATCCGACAGAGAACTGAAGTCATCGACATAGCCCACCGGATTAGCAAGCTGAAGTGGCAGTGGGCCGGCCATATTAGCCGTAGAACCGATGGCCGCTGGGGCAGACGAGTTCTAGAGTGGAGACCGCGTCACAGAGGAAATAATCACTACTACGTAGGACCAGAGACAAAGCTTCATACAACCGCGCAAATCGGTTGCACCCTACTAGCACGCGGGGCATGTGTGCGTGTCCACTGGCCGCTTGTCGCGTACAAGGAAAAAACCTGTTTTGACAGCCAGCCAGTGGACCCACAATCGGGTTATTGTAAACTCGTCCCTAAAGATAATTCGTCATCAGAAAATCGATAAAAAAATATATGTAAACTCGTCCCGGGTAGCATTTTAAAAATAAAATATCTTTTAATTATTTTTATCTATTGTAAACTCGTCCCTGGTGATTTTGTAAGGAGTTTTCGTATGGACTGCAGAAAAATCAAACACTCAACATAATAAAATCATTATTTATTTATTTTTAAATCACATTTTGGATAACAGAATTAATATACTTATACATGGTGTAACAATGTACTGATTAGCACATGTATAACTAGCATATAAAACAAAAAAAAACTAATATTATGGTTTGGTCATATATAATTAAAAAAATCACAGTCTAGGAGAATGCCACAAAAAAACCCAGAGTCGATTAAAATAATTTCTGTATGGTGAGGTAGACCAGACATAGTATGTCCCAAATATGCAATTTGATTTCGCCTAAACAATCTCCAACATTAAAAAAAGTTGTGAGAACGCGGGATATTACATAGTCACTATGTACTATGTCATAGTGCGTTTGTGTACATGTAAGTAGTTTTGTTACAGTGCCGCTCAGACTCAGAAGCGCTCTTGGTGGAGCTTGACAGCTGAGCCTACTCGATCACTTTTGTTAATCAACGCTCGGTCCGGCCAGGTATCGGATGGGTGACCGTTAAGTGGCATTACAACTGAGCGCTTAAGCCAAGTTAGAGGCTTGATAAACACTTACACCAGATGTGGCCAATAAGAAGAAGAAGTTTTGTACGTTACCTACGTAAATATTTTGCGTATTTCAACGGTAATATGTTCTACATATTCTATCGATTAGAACGCTATCTAAAAACGCAGCTAGTTGTTGCTGCCCTTCATACCTTGCAAAGCCAAGGTAGTAGATCACGCTAATGATATGCCCCTAACTGCCCAAGTTGTGCGTAGTGTGATAGAGTGTTACTAGGAGATTCTAAATGCATATTAGTATTTATAATCATAAGCTTATTTTGAAAGAGTTAGTTATAGTGCGTTAATGGATTTGAAAGAGATAGATAGAGCGCGCAAGCGCATTTAAAGACAGATTAGCGTGCAAGTGCATAACAGGTTTATGCGTAAAGGCTGGCTGGAAGAGCTAGGGGGGGACGGAGTGTGCTACGCGGTACCTTATTACTGTATCTTATTATGATCTTTCAACGCTCCCCGCTCTCCACACCCCTCTCAGTAGATGCGTCCATCTATCATGGCGTGGCATTGATAAACATTTACCTATTTTAAAAAAGTACCAGGGTTACATAAATCTAGAGAAAATTTTTATATCCCGAAGAAAAGGAAATGATAAAAAATAGTTTTAAATGTAATGTACAAGGGCGACATAAATCTGAGGATCTCATAGCAGTCAAAAGGCGAAAAAATCCACTGATCCCCGCATTCCACGAATCCCCCTTCAGTAGATGCATCCATCAATCCTGGCGTAGTCAAAATTATTACTTTGAAATATTTATTAGCGGCCAACTTGCTTGCTAACGGTACTTCTTGCAAATATGATATAAATCAATTATAGGGACGAGTTTACTATACCATGTATGTACCTGGGACGAATTTACAGATACATTTTTTTATGAGGGACGAATTTACTTTCAATGTATGGAACTTTTTAAATCGTGACGAGTTTACATACGGGACGAGTTAACAATAACCCCACAATCGGGTTATTGTAAACTCGTCCCTAAAGATAATTCGTCATCAGAAAATCGATAAAAAAATATATGTAAACTCGTCCCGGGTAGCATTTTAAAAATAAAATATCTTTTAATTATTTTTATCTATTGTAAACTCGTCCCTGGTGATTTTGTAAGGAGTTTTCGTATGGACTGCAGAAAAATCAAACACTCAACATAATAAAATCATTATTTATTTATTTTTAAATCACATTTTGGATAACAGAATTAATATACTTATACATGGTGTAACAATGTACTGATTAGCACATGTATAACTAGCATATAAAACAAAAAAAAACTAATATTATGGTTTGGTCATATATAATTAAAAAAATCACAGTCTAGGAGAATGCCACAAAAAAACCCAGAGTCGATTAAAATAATTTCTGTATGGTGAGGTAGACCAGACATAGTATGTCCCAAATATGCAATTTGATTTCGCCTAAACAATCTCCAACATTAAAAAAAGTTGTGAGAACGCGGGATATTACATAGTCACTATGTACTATGTCATAGTGCGTTTGTGTACATGTAAGTAGTTTTGTTACAGTGCCGCTCAGACTCAGAAGCGCTCTTGGTGGAGCTTGACAGCTGAGCCTACTCGATCACTTTTGTTAATCAACGCTCGGTCCGGCCAGGTATCGGATGGGTGACCGTTAAGTGGCATTACAACTGAGCGCTTAAGCCAAGTTAGAGGCTTGATAAACACTTACACCAGATGTGGCCAATAAGAAGAAGAAGTTTTGTACGTTACCTACGTAAATATTTTGCGTATTTCAACGGTAATATGTTCTACATATTCTATCGATTAGAACGCTATCTAAAAACGCAGCTAGTTGTTGCTGCCCTTCATACCTTGCAAAGCCAAGGTAGTAGATCACGCTAATGATATGCCCCTAACTGCCCAAGTTGTGCGTAGTGTGATAGAGTGTTACTAGGAGATTCTAAATGCATATTAGTATTTATAATCATAAGCTTATTTTGAAAGAGTTAGTTATAGTGCGTTAATGGATTTGAAAGAGATAGATAGAGCGCGCAAGCGCATTTAAAGACAGATTAGCGTGCAAGTGCATAACAGGTTTATGCGTAAAGGCTGGCTGGAAGAGCTAGGGGGGGACGGAGTGTGCTACGCGGTACCTTATTACTGTATCTTATTATGATCTTTCAACGCTCCCCGCTCTCCACACCCCTCTCAGTAGATGCGTCCATCTATCATGGCGTGGCATTGATAAACATTTACCTATTTTAAAAAAGTACCAGGGTTACATAAATCTAGAGAAAATTTTTATATCCCGAAGAAAAGGAAATGATAAAAAATAGTTTTAAATGTAATGTACAAGGGCGACATAAATCTGAGGATCTCATAGCAGTCAAAAGGCGAAAAAATCCACTGATCCCCGCATTCCACGAATCCCCCTTCAGTAGATGCATCCATCAATCCTGGCGTAGTCAAAATTATTACTTTGAAATATTTATTAGCGGCCAACTTGCTTGCTAACGGTACTTCTTGCAAATATGATATAAATCAATTATAGGGACGAGTTTACTATACCATGTATGTACCTGGGACGAATTTACAGATACATTTTTTTATGAGGGACGAATTTACTTTCAATGTATGGAACTTTTTAAATCGTGACGAGTTTACATACGGGACGAGTTAACAATAACCCGGACAATCATAGGGCATCATTTGTTTTGTTAGTTGCAAGTTTGAATTTCACGTTCTTAGGAAGCTTTGTCTCTGTTCCTTTCTTTTTACTCATGTGACCGCGTATCGGCAAACGTAGTGTGGGACGCCCTCACACAAGGTGGAGCGACGAGCAAGCAAGGTGGCTGGCATAAACTGGATGAGTATTGCCGCGGATCGTGCTCAGTGGCGTGCACTCGGAGAGGCATATGTTCATCAGTGAACGATGATAGGCTGATGATGATGCTGTAATTAATAAAGCATTGACTCACCTTATACGGCGTATGGTTGCCAGTAATGTTGATATCTGGTATTGGCGTAAGCCTTTTCCGGCTGTCCACCGAGTGAGAGGTTGAGTGGCCATTCATGCTCCCAGTCACTTGAGGGGGCACACTGGGACAAACAAATAACCCACATTAACGATAACGCCTTCAATGGTAAGAGCGTTGTACCGTCACGGCATTTCATACTTATTAAAGTCCTTATTTTTCGAAATGAATAAACTGATTTTAATGAAACTTCATACACATAAGTAATCAGTCCAATTCAACAATAAATAGTGTTAGGTACAGCATTATTTTTAAAATGAATGAACCGATTTAAGTTTTCTATAGAAACAGAATTATCCAAAAATTTAAAAAAAAAAAAAATTAATTACATTTTAGACCTATATCCTGTTATTGCGTATGAAGTTTCATTAAAATCGGTCCATTCATTTATAAAATAAGGACTTGAAAGTATAAAAGGCATCAACGCTCTTAAACCAATCGTTATTGTCAAATAGAAATAGTTCTTTGCTTTTTTTAAATGTGCAAGAAAATATAAGTAAATGAGAAGGGAATATTGACAATAATAGTAACCCTTATTGAATGATATTAAAATATAATGGTGTTTGAACCTGATAAAGTGTTTTATGAATCTATAATATCTGGCGTTTTAACGCTGCGCTAAAAGTAAGCTAAAGCCTATACCAATATGTTTGGTTAGCGATGTCGGAGCTATTAAAGGCAGATTATATGATCAATTTCATCGACAAACCCCCCACATGTTGGGGTCTATGCCCACTCCTGCTGGAATGGCTTTATACTTTAGATGGACCTGCCGAAAAATATTCTCCGGATTTAAAATTCCTACAGTTATAAAAAAAAAACTTTTCAAAGCTAATAATATCACCTATCAAGTAAAAAAAATTATTATGTAAACTTTTAACTTTAATACGTCATAAAAAAATAAAGTTTTCAATCAGAAATTAGTGGGCTTTTTTGTTTTTTTTCACAGATCTCAAAAACTAGGACATTAATATGAAAAAAAAAACATTTTTATAATACACAGGAATATTATCTACAAAACGACATCAAAGGGGGCGTCCATTAATCACGTGATGTTTTTTTGGCCAATTTTTAACCCCCCCTCCCCCCTGGTGATAAATGGTGAGGTTTTACGTTCACCCCCCCCCCCCCCCTCTAAATCACGTGTATTTTTTTGATACTAAATAATCTCAACAATTTTCAGTACGAATATGTCGCGGTGGGCGGGGAAATCGTCCTGGTAATGACAGAGTGAGACGTGAGTCAACAATCACACAGTTTTCGGTTAAAAGTCACACGTTTAACGAAAAAAATTAATACACGTGATATTTCACTACACCCCCCCGTCCCCCCTTGTGATACTTCGTGATGTTTTCAACTACCCCCCCCCCCCCTTCGAGGCTCACGTGATTAATGGACGACCCCAAAATCATTACTCTGAGTTGCATATTTCGAGAGTTATTGTTATTTGAATATGACCCTTAGAAGCACTAAATGTTAGTTTTCGAAAATGCTCAAAATTCAAATACTTGCTTTTATGGTTCAATAACATTTTTATTCAGATAAAATTATTCAACTTAATTTATAAACTGTTTTTTTTTTCTCCGATATTGCTAACCAAACATATTGTATGTATATTATGAAATGAAATAAAACCAATGAATTTGTAGGAACACCATGCAGCAAAAAAAGTTTGGGACATTAGAATTTTAACATTACTTTTATCTATCTTCCTTTTAAATAAAATATACTGATCTGATATCAGAAGGTATTTTAGCAATTAAAGGTTTTTATAGTAAAAAATAATAATTAAAAAGCCAAAATTATTTCTATAAGTATTTATTTCTAAAAAAAACTAAAAACACAGTGCCAAGACAATGGCGAATGGAACATTGAAAGAGACTTCTGAGAACAGCTGTTATATTTGGATATTATAATGATAAGACTCATTTTTAATAGGATTCTAGGTGCACCGCAGTTAGGGTTACCATCCGTCCGGATTTGACGGGACATTTAGACATTTTGTCCGGACTTTGGCTTTGTAATTTGTCCGGCTTTTTAGATTGGACAGTGTAATACTAGTTATAAAACATACATCAGTCACAACAAAATATATCATGACGGAAGATATCATTTTTCAGTCAGTTCTTTTTGAAATAAATAATATGTTCGAATTGTTATTGAAATGTCTGGCTTTTTGTCAGGACTTTAAAAGTTTTGAAACGGTAACCCTAATTGCAGTGCACCCTGCCAAGTTCAACATCAAAGCTGATTGAAATAAGAGCTATTCTCATTTTGTTCACTACCGAGTGATTCAAAAAATGCTCACTTCATAGTGGAGGTGTTGGCCGAGCTCCTCACTAGAGGGGGAGGGGGCTGCTGACCCATCGCCATTGTTATTGCACTGTTCGGAAACTGAAACGAACGAACACATAATGGTTTATGCGGCACTACGATACAACCAAATTAAATAGTGCCAATGGGTTCAAAATAATCAAAATATATAAACACTTTATTGATAGTGTTATTTAAATTTATTTAAATAAAAAAGGAAATGTTACACTCGAATTATTTGAATTTTTAAGGGGGAAAATACGCGTTTATCGAATGACTACACAACTTGGTTAATGTGGCACTGAAATACAACAAAATTAAATAGTGCCATTGGGTTCAAAATAATTAAAAATATATAAACTCTATACTCATAGTGTTATTTCTTTTTATTTGTAACCTGGGCAGACATTTGACCACCATCTTGTTTGGTAAACAGGATGTGGTCCAAGGTGTAGCATGCTTGCCCAGGAAATGCCTATTCACTCTTTCCTTGAAGAGACCAAAGTTGTAACTATCGGGGAACACAGCAGGCATAATTTTATGTTACAGCTGAATTATTCGAACTTTTAGGGAGAAAGTACGCGTTTATCGAAGCACCTTTTTATATATCGTCATCAAGTACTGATACAGATAAAATATGAAAACGGAAATGATTAGTTTTAAAAAGAAGTTTAGTGATTTCTCAGTCCTAATTGGTTTTGTAAATGACTAATGTCGCTACGCAGTAATTGTAGTTTTTAATGATAGTATAGGTTTTCCTGTTTGATTCTGAAAGAAAATTTCCCAAGAAATCCACGTCATAACATTTTTACCTTTAAGTACCTAATTAATTACTAAACAATCTGGCAGTTATGAATCAAAGTTACAGTTTGTCAAATAACGGATTTCTTGAATTCTGAATTTTGACTGGATGGTTGAATGACCTTTATCCTATTATGATAAAATGGTCAGTCAGTCAACCGCACGCTGGGCTTCCACGACCAAGGTAATCATATACAATAAATTGTATACTTAAATACGAAGATATTAAGGTTCAAAATAAATTGCAGATTTTTTATAGTTTTGTATAACCTGACGTGCTGCTGACTGTAGGTACTTGAAATTCTTGACGAATGACGATTGCAGTTTTTCTAAATTCGATGGAACTCAGCTTAATCAAATCAAGAAGCCTATATTCTTACTATGTTACCGCCTTCGACCTAGCCACGCGAAATGACGACTGCAAATTCCTGATATAATGGCGTCTGATGTCAATTTACCGCTGTGCAGTGAACGTTTCAACCGCGCAATGTAAAGCTAATTCACTCGCTGCTTCGCCAGTTACCACTTCGCATGGTCAGGCTGTTAGGCTATCTAAGACCCTCCGCGCATTGAGCCACTAGTCGTGGCCACTAAACGAGACCACTAGTGGCAGTCAAGCCGCTAGCCGCAGCCACCAATCGCGGCCAACAATAGCAGTCGCTAGTGGCTTAGTGGCCGCCGGGAAGAAGCCGGCTACTGTGGCCGTGTGTGCGCGCGATGCGATGCGAGCGACAATCGCGGCGCAAGTAGCGAGCGCTGGCGACTCCCGTAGGCCCAAAACGCGGCCACTCGAACGCTCGGTTTGCGCCGATACTATACAAAATGTATGAAAAAACTCGTCCGCAGCTTGTGGTCGCGTTTAGTGGCCGCGACTAGTGGCTCAATGTGCGTCAGCTCTAAGGAGAAACCTATTTGGAAAAGTATAATAGAAATAAAGCTAATATTCACCTGTACATTTCTCTGGTGCTGGTTCCTGTGCTGCGGCATGGAGGCCGCGGCGGCGGCGGCGATCGCGGCGTTGTTGTACCGCGCGGCCGCCTGCGCTTGCGCGGCCACTTGGGCCTAACAACAATACAGACAGGCCTTACCACACATGAAATATGATACAATTTAGTTTAAGCCTTGTATCCACTTGAGCATGCTCAGGCGAATCAGCGGCTCATTTTGCCGAGCCGCTCAAGTGGAGACGCCTGCACTTGCTCGGGCCGACCGTGCTCTGCCCCCCTAGCCAAAGTAACATTTGCAAATGTTCGTTATCGCTTCGCTTTTGAAACATGAATGGATTTGACGTTTGAAAATTCGATCGTTAACGAAACCATATGTCAATCTAATACATGTTTCGAAAGCGAAGCGATAACGAAGATTTGCCAATGTTACTTTGGCTAGGCCCTCAGTCTCCACTAGGGCGGTTCGGCCAGCCGCTCATTCGCCTGAACATGCTCAAATGGATACAAGGCTGTACAGTACAGTATGCGCAAAATAACTTGGCGGCTCTGAACTTCCCGCGGAACGCTGCGCAGTAGACGAATACAGGCGTTCGCGGGCGTAAGCACTCGAAACTATTGAACTCGACATGTACCTTTTTTTGTATCAAGAAGGAGAATGCATTTAGGCATACCAAACACATGTACCCTGCGCGAAATATCACTTGGAGATTACTTCCGAGCCGCCAAGTTATTTTACGTAAACTGTACAATTTAGTTTAGTAACATGTTTATAAATGTGTCTCACACACTATAGAAAGTCTCTCAAAAATTATTACTATAATTTTTAGCATGGCAGTCACACTGATCTATTTAGTTAGACTGAACTATTATTTTGCTGGGACTTTGATTATAGCAGCATAGAATTTTTTTGATTATATCGTTATATTGTATTCTAGAGCTGCAGTGCTAGTGACATATAATACTTGGTTATCTATCTGCACCTTTGGAAAAATAGTGGCATTCATTCAAACAGTAAGGATATTTATCTTAAGGCAAGCAATAATAATTGTACTTGGGAAGCTATTGTCTCCGTTTTATGGTAAAGTTTTAGCAGTGTGGGATTTGTGTTCTAATAGTAACTAAAATTGTTTTGCTTTATTCTTGTACTTGACCTTAATGCGCGACTAAAGGTCAAGACAGCGTTCGCCACAAGAGCGAGGCTTGTTCACTTTCTATGCATTTAGGCAAAGAACCAATTCACCTGATGCTAACGTTTGCTATAAGCGTACTTGCCGACCTTGACCTATTCTACTAACTCTTGAGCATCGGATGGAAGTTTAATTTTTTCGTAAGTCCTTCCTTACAGTCTAACTAACTTTTGTACGCGCGGAGTTTGGTATACCGTGGGTATTTTAGGAATAATTGAAGCCTGCCCGTCCGTCTTTGCCGGGCTCCAATTCATATTTTACTCAAATTCAACGTTTAAGTCAATACAATACGAAACAGACTAACCCTTTATTGGAGGTTTAAACTTAACCTCCAATAAACCACCGATAAGTACTTCAGAAACTGGGCATAAGAGACTAGGAGTAAACTTCGCATTTTATAAAATATTAGCAAAGAATTAGTTCTACGAGGGTGGATCCAAAAATTCGTGGCCTAATGTAGAAATAGCTTTGACAGTTTTGTAAATCTACGCTCACTCTTTAGTATGGTTCTTCAATAGTAAATGTGCGAAGTTTCGTTCCGATACTGCAAGCCATTTTTTTTTTGTCAACATTTGTTTGATGCTATCTGACATCTTTTTCAATAATGGAGAAAATTGAATACCGAGCAGTGATCAAGTACCTCAGTAAAAAAAGCCTATCACCAAAAGATATTCATCAAGATATGGTGAACACTTTGGTTGGGTCAGCTTCATCATATTCCAGTGTAAAAAAGTGGGTGGCTGAGTTTTAGCAGGGTCGGGAGAGTATTGAAGATGACCCTAGGAGCGGTAGGCCTTCAAAGTCTACCACGAAGGAAAACATTGAAAAAATATGTGATCTTATTCTGAGTGACCGAAGATTGACCATCAGTAAGATAGCTGAGATCACAGGCATTGGTTATGGTCGGGTACAAAATATTGTAACTCAAGAATTGGGGTTCCATAAGGTTTCTACTCGTTGGGTTCCGATATTGCTTTCAGCTGAACAAAAACGAGTTCGTTTCGCAATTTCCCGTGACTGTTTGGAGCTTTTTGAGGTGGATCCAGAGGATTTTTTAACCCGGTTTGTTACCATGGATGAAAGCTGGGTTCACCACCACACTCCTGAATCTAAGCAACAATCAAAGCAGTGGAAAATATCTGGCTCTCCTACTCCAAAGAAAGCTTAAGTCGTTTTGTCGACCAACAAAGTCATGGGTTCAGTTTTTTGGGATGCAAAGGGAATTATTTTCGTGGATTATTTACCAAAGGGCAAAACTATAAATTCAAGTTATTATTGTAACCTTTTACGACGACTAAGGGAAGAAATCAAAGAAAAAAGGCCGGGTATGTTACGGAAGAAAGTGTTGTTCCGTCAAGACAACGCCCGGGTTCACACTTCAGCTGAAACAATGGCTGAAATCCATAATTGTGGCTACGAAATATTGCCCCATCCACCTTATTCGCCGGATTTAGCCCCCTCAGATTCCAAATTTAAAAAAACACTTAGGTAGTTCGAAATTTTCGTACAGGAACGAGGTGATAGCCGCAGTAAATGATTATTTTGACAACCTTCAGGAATAATTTTTTTTCGAAGGTATAAACAAGTTGCAGGTCAGGTGGAAGAAATGCATTGACCTAAATGGAGACTATGTCGAAAAATAAAAATTAATTCAGACCCACTTTTCTTTCATTTTCATGGTCGGGCTTAGAACTTTTGGATCCACCCTCGTACTAAACGATTTCTGTCGCGTAGCTCTGTCTCAACCGACACACTGACACATGACATCCCTCGTGCACTGGTTCCACTGAGTCAGCCGCGAGCAGTAGGCTATCGCAGAGTGAGACTAGGCTAATATAAAAGTTTAAGCGCAGAGTGAGCCTCCCTGTATTAGTATGCAAATTGTGAATTACCTGTGCTAACCGCAGCACCTGCTGCGTCTGCGCTTGCGTGAGCGTCCCCGGCACTCGAAACTATTGAACTCGACATTTAGGCAAAGAACCAATTCACCTGATGCTAACGTTTGCTATAAGCGTACTTGCCGACCTTGACCTATTCCACTACCTCTTGAGCTTCAGATAGATAGAAGTTTTATTTTTTGCAAGTCCTTCCTTACAGTCTAACTAACTTTTGTACGCGCGGAGTTTGGTATACCGTGAGTATTTTAGGAATAATAGAAGCCTGTCCGTCCGTCTTTGCCGGGCTCCAATTCATATTTTACTCAAATTCAATGTTTAAGTCAATACAATACGAAACAGACTAACCCCTGGTTTCTGAGGTACTTTATTGGAGGTTTACAATTAGTCCTACCAAACGATTTCTGTCGCGTAGCTCAGAGGGCCTAGCCAAAGTAACATTCACTAATCTTCGCTATCGCTTCGCTTTCGAAACATGTATGGGATTGACATAAGGTTTCGTTAACAATCGAATTTTAAAACGTCAAATCCATACATGTTTCGAAGCGAAGCGATAGCGAAAATTTGCAAATGTTACTTTGGCTAGGGGGGCTGTTTCAACCGACAGGTATGACATCCCTCGTGCGCTGGATCGATTGAGTCAGCCGCGAGCAGTAGACTAATATAAAAGTTTAAGTGCAGAGTGAGACTAGGCTAATATAAAAGTTTAAGCGCAGAGTGAGACCTCCCTGATATATGGAAGTAAAGTAGGGATCCCTGTAAACACAAATTGTAAATTACCTGTGCTAACCGCAGCACCTGCTGCGTCTGCGCTTGCGTGAGCGTCCCCGGCAAGTTCCACCCGTTGGCGAGAGCCTGCACGGTGGCGGCGGAGATGCCGGCGTGGGGCAGCTGCATGGCGGCGGCGGCGGGCGAGTGGCGCGCGTTGGCGGCGCGCCGGCCGCGCTGGGGCGCCGCGCCCGCCGCCATGCCCGCGCCCGCGCCCACGCCGCCCACCGCGCCCGGCGGCGGGGCGGGCGGCGCCCGCGTCCATTGCCCTCCGCCAGATACGGAGCCTGGGGGTCAACCGATTAAATCAGATTTTATGATACATTGACACAGAATATAATATACACATAATAATAATAGTACGGTATAATTGTTTCATCTCACGAATGCGCGTCGGCTATGAATGTTGTTAGGCATGCACATGCACATGTTTTAGTGTACGTCTGCACGCTTTCATATTACGCACACTAAAACAATGTGCCTCCATCTGATTGGCAATCAGACTTACAACATATAATCAAAGCCCAAATACTTAATTAACAGATGTCTGAAGCAAGAGGCTTGAATCGAAAACAATGTGCATGTGCACGCCTAACAACATTCATAGCCGACGCGCATTCGTGGGATGAAACAACTGTACGTGGTAAACATCTTGAAACCGGGTGGGGGATTACGCAGTACACGTATTTTGGCTTGACTTATCTCCATTCTGTCGAAAAAGTGGCAAGATGTTTGCCTCGTTCTGTACTAAATGTACAGAAGCCCATCCGTGTGAGGACAATCATAAAAAAAGTGTGAAAGTACCTATGGAACAGTATTAAATTGTACTATTTGTGTGTTCAAAAAAGAATAAAAAAACTAAAGTCCATTCAAATCTAGATTTATGGTATTCCTAGCCTTATCTACATAAGGAGATACATCCTCATTTAAATATAAAAAGACAAAGCAGATAACATTATTGATTTTATCTTGTCTGTAATATCATGGTTCATTATTCTTTATTGGTAGTAGAAAGAAACTATAAAAATAAACTATGTTTCATGTAAGTCAGTCAAGTTAAAGTCAGTTTTTAATTTTTATCAGTTAGTGATGGAGGATTCCATCAGTCATTAATTACGTTTGAATGTTGGTGACTGACGGAAAGAAGAAATCAATGTCATGCAACCATCATCATCATCAGCCTATCACTGCCACTGCCGGATATAGCCCAAGCACTGCCAAAGCACAATCCGCAGCAACTCTCATCCAGGTTTTGCCAGCCACCTTGCGAAGATCACTGCTCCACCTTGTCTGAGGGCATCCCACACTATGATTGTCAAACGCGGCAACCATCAGTCACATCATCACACAGTAGGTTATTAATTTGTCAGTCACAGTAAACTTAATTCATGACTGATGGAATGGCATGACGCTTGCATGAGCGTGTAATGGATGCTTTAGACTTTGTCTATAGTGGGATGGGAACATATTTTTACTGTGATGGTTTAAGGTTATACGAAAGCATTTGTCTCTGTCTTTTTCTTTATGTGTAAAGAGGATGGAAAATAACCTCACTTCTGCACTTTTTCAATGTTTTATTTTTGTTTTTTATCATTATCTTTAACACAATTATCTTTCTTGAAAAAAAGTTAGTGGAGCAACTGCACAGTACATTAAAGTGTATTTTAAGTAGAATTCAACACGTTTCCACTATTATTTATGACAAAAATATGGCCCGCCATAAGCACTTTTGATGATATTCTGATTTTTTTCACAACCATCTGTGAGGTTTATACGCAATTTAATCAATACTTGTAGCTACCTACTAGATAATCTCTTTAGCTTGTCGTATGTTTTTTTTTGTTTTATAATTTTTTTTGTGGCTACAACTTTACGTTATCTATATGAAAATATGGCCCGCGCAAACCATGTTTTCCTATTATGGCCTCTTAATGGTAAAAAATAAATGCTTTCTTATTGACAAAGTGTTCAGTGAACAATTTGTTAGCCACCATCAAAGTAGGAAAAATCAATTACAATGGATTTTCCAAATAATAACTTGTAGTTTCAGACTCGGAAAATATTTGTTTAAATACAATTTGACCTGTTTCCATAAGAATTCTTTTTTAAATGTTAATGTTGATTACAGCTGACATTGACGGCTGAGGAGCTCGGTGGCGCAGTGGTTTAGCGCCTGGCCTAGTTATTGTGGAAGTTAAGCAACGTTCGCAAGGGTCGGTCATGGGATGGGTGACCAATAATTTACTATCTCGAGCTCCTTCGTGCTTCGGAAGGCACGTTAAGCCGTTGGTTCCGGCTGCATTTGCAGTCGTTTACACCCAACAATCTGCATTAGGCCCGTGTGGTGGGTTATGGCCCGTCCTCCTTACCACCCATAAGGAAGGAGGGCCTGTGCCCCAGCAGTGGGGACATTAAAAATGGCTGATGGACATAGCTGACATTGCCGGATTGTATGAGACGCTTGAAAAGGCGCAAACTACCAGATATGTAAATCTCAGGTTAGACTAATTCAAGTAAGAGTGGGCCCTTGATGAAGCACCTTGCTCTACATGTCATTCTTAGCAACACATCTGCTCGTAGTCCAGAAGACTGATTGCACGATAAGAATTATAAAAAAATAAATATGTTGATTATAGTCACCTTTTGCAGATATGAGCAGCTGTGAATCCACCACTTTGTTGGGCCAGTACTCCTCGAACTCCGTGCCGGGTGGGAAATAACTTTTAATGTCTGCTAAACTAATCACAGAACAGGTTTCACTAGCAAATAGTTCATTCCTTATACCTTGCACTTTACAACAGAATTTAAGATAAGACAAGTCCCAGCCTTTTAACTGATCCGCTTTCAATTTCAAATTGTCCGTTTCACCTTCAAAGTAGAATAGGGGAACAAACTTTTGACTATCCCTCACTGTATATGGAACTACGGATTCTTTGTTTATTCTAATAAAACCACATTTGTCCTTGCTGTTGGTTGTGCCCCTCAACAGTTTGTTGTAACACACATCCAAAAAGTTATAAAATTCATAAGCGTCTGATAACCGCACCACCAAGTCTTTCTGTGTGAATGGTTCACGACCAAACTGGCCATCACAATGTCTGTTATTAATTTCATTGAGGAGCCGAGCTTCGATCTCAGTAATGTAGTAGCTCCTGATGCAGGTGCACGAATAAATGTCTGCATGTAGGTAATTCAGGTACTTGTTGAGTAGTTTGATCTCCACCATTCTAACCGCCACGTACTTCTCGCTAGAACGGTAGATATATGGAATGTGACATTTGCCAAGCATGTCCCAGCCGAAGTGACCTTTCCAGCTCGCTTCATCAGGCGCTGGCGTCTTCTTTTCCGGGTCTGGCGGTGGTCGCGTATCGTTGACGGCGGGTGCACCAGGTTTTCGCGCCAAGAAGTTCAAGATGCCTAGCTGGCCGCCTGCTCCTGGCGGTGCCACGAGACCTCCCGGCGGGGCCCTCGCTGCCGCCACGGACGCTGCCAACGCCTTGGCCTTATTGGCCTCCACCATCTTCGCGGCCAACTCCCTGATTTCAGCCTCATCGGGCCTCTCGGTCTTCACCTTGACCATTGTCGTCGTGTCCGTCATTTTTCCGGCACTAACTCTACGCGTTCTCAAGGTAACCTTCAAAACACCACCTTTTAAGTGTTTGATCGCATCATAAACTAGCACAACCCAGGACTACATTCTGGCACCAATGAACGAGCACTTTTCTATTTTATTGTACGTAAACAAACGCACTGACCGTGCGTGACATAAACTTATCACTTCACACTTTTTGACAGATTACTGTAATTTATTGGTTTTATCATTATCAGTGATTATCAAAGGAGGAATTATTTTAAGACTCCACTGTAGCGTTCTCCAGACAACATCCAAGCGATAATACGTCCTGTCCACCAATGGGATGGGATGGGAATCCAATCCAAGTTTGTTTTTGACTTGACACCAACTTTTGAAAACAAATTTTCCCGGTAGTTTTACGTAAATAGAATGATCATTCATTAACGTTAAATTAATTGCAAACTGAGAAAATTTAACTTATTACTAACCACGGCGTGGTAGCTTTGGAACACGAAACCCAAATTTTGTGTTCTGTTCAGGGAAATGCCCAATACCGTTGTGTAGTCTCGTGGGGAGTGCGCATTAATTCAGTACATTTTTCACCTTTTGGTGACTCAGCATCGACAAAATGGCCGCCAACAAGGCTTTGTTGGCCAATCAGGCCATTCCTGGCAGCCATACATACCTACAAAAGTTCTATCATGATGACGTAGCCGCACTCCCCACGAGACTCCTTTCTCAAGGACTTTTCATTTAATAATTTTTTTTCAAGTATTCCGCTGAAAAACAGATACAAAAATAAAGGAAAATTATTCTGAAAAATAATAATTACGATGAGACAAAAAGTTTGGATCAAATCCTCCAAAAACGGAATTCCACATTTTGTCTAATAATAATTTATGAATGTACTTTTACAAAGTAGTAACTATGAGTAGTCTCGCTACACGCTTTTCGCTTACGTTCGACACTTAACGACTCAACGGTACAAAACATTCAACCTTATTACCGGGTGCTAAGGTTGAAGCATAAAGTATCGCAAGCAATATTGACCTTTACGATCACGGGTAGCGAGACTCGCCGACGCGCGCATTCCTTGAACATAATCCCCTGCGTGAAAGAACGAGATAGCGATATCAAAAGTAGATGTCAAATGTTTAGGTATTTTACTATGAACCAAGGTAGGTATAATAATGCAATTACAAGCTTACGTAAGCACTCTAACCTACTTATAGTCGTTCGGTACTTTTATCTTAGCGGTTTTTAGAATTTTGAGATCTAAATAAGTAGTAGGTTTGTAAGTAAGGTAAAACTTTAAATTCAGAATCATCGAAACAATGAATTTAAACTTCTTGGTTCAGTCAAAAGTTATGAAATTAACATTTTGAAAACAAATTCGCTTGCGAGGAACCACTAAACTTTTACCTGTCTCCTTTTATTAAAAAGATGCTCTTATTAAGTTCCTACCTCCTATCAAATAATATTTGGGCTTTTGGGTAAATGTAAGACAATGAAAAAATCAGGAATCGAAGACGCGACCCATTGACGCGAGCGACCCTATATTTTTTAGGTAGGTATACTTTAATAAACCGGAAGTAGTAAGGTATGTTGGGGTAAGAACGGATTGGGTGAAGATCTTATAGGTAATTGAAATAACTCCCAAACGCGGCAATATTTTTAAACGCTATTTTTTTCTGCCCCTCCCCTCAGTCTACAATTATCACTGTAATGATACAGGTACACGTGTTCTTTGAAGCAAAAACTAAAACGACTCAATATTGTGTCTCAATCGAAGATCCGGACTTTCCCCAGTCAACTTTTTTTGAATTTTGTTTATTCATTTTCTGCTTATATTGTGAGTGTGAAATAATTTTATAACGTGTAGCGATTATATCAAACTGAAAAAAAGGCAATTGTAAAATGAATGTAGGCTGAAATCCAATCTTGCCCCTTAACATTGGCGAACACAGGGGGGGCCATGGGGGCCATGCCCCCCCCCCCACCCCACGAGGTTAGTTACCTTTGCGGATTGCATTGAATTTTGAGGCTGAATAATGGAGCTCTCTCGAATTCCGGAACAGTTATTATTACGTTAAAATTTATTTATTGAGATATTATCAAAATTATTATTTTCCGTTTACTTAATAAAAGGCTGTGTGTAAAATGCGGAGATTACCTACGTTCTATAATACTCTTCCTCTATAAAAATCTTAAAATGTTTAGTTTGGAGATTTAAAAAATCCACCAATTTAAAATCCTGACTGGATTCGCATTTGGTTGCGCGGCCATTTCTTTTACTATAGGTAGACAAAAGTACCTACAAGATTAGTGGATGAAACTGACTAAAAATCGCGCTGCGCGGCCATTTCTTGTAGACAAGAGTACAAGATTTGTGGATGAAATTGTCAAAAAATTGCGCTGCGCAGCCGTTTTTTACTATAAATAAGAGTACATACAAGTGGTTAAACTGACAAAATAATCGCGCTGCGCGGCACTTCTTCTACTATAGACAACACTCCAAAATTAGTGGCTAAAACTGACTTAAAATCGCGCTGCGCGGCCGTTTCTTGTAGACAAGAGTACAAATTTGTGGATGAAACTGACAAAGAATCGCGCTGCGCGGTCGTTTTTTTTTCCTATAAGTACATAAGAGTACATACATGTGGCTAAACTGACAAAAAATCGCGCTGTGCGGCGCTTTTTCTACTATCAACACTACAAAATTAGTGGCTAAAACTGACTTAAAATAGGGCTGCGCGGCCGTTTCTTGTAGACAAGAGGAAAAGATTTGTGAATGAAACTGACAAAATATCGCACTGCGCGGTCGTTTTTTACCATAGACAACACCACAACATTAGTGGCTAAAAATCGCCAAATCGCAAAAATTTTTATAGGCAGTAATTTTTCCTCAATCAGGCATTTTGTGCATCCTTGACAGGGATCCCTAACATAGACCCTGCCCTAGACCCGAGTCTCCGAGCCCCCCCCCCCCCCCCCAATTTAAATCCTGGATCCGCCCTTGCCCCTTAAGGTTGAAGATCGGATTAACTTACTATTATCCTATTTTAATTATAGAAATAATATTATAATTGTTGTAACAATAGTACATTACTGACGCGGTCAATAATGACTGCATTGCTGGCAGCGCGATGATGATGGCCGATAGCGTAGCTTAGCGCAGGTCCAGGCCGTCACAGCGCGGTCAGCATTGCAGCCCTTGATGGCCAAGCTGGAATAAAGGCCGAGACCGGAGGTCGAGGCCTTTATAGCGCGGACAGCAAGGGCTGCAACTATGACCAAGCTTGAAGACCGAGAGCGTAGTTAAGCTCAGCTTGAGACCATCATAGCGTGGCCAGCAGTGCAGTCATTGTGGACCAAGTCTTGTATAGTGCTTTACTCAAAAATGTCAAAAATTAAAAAAAATAAAAATGTCAAATAATTACAAAAATGTCAGAAATGTCAAAAATGACGAAAATGTCTAAAATGGTTATTTTGGTCATTTTTGACAATTTTGACATGTCTGACATTTTTGTAATTTTTTGACATTTTTGTCATTTTTTAAATTTTTTACATTTTTGAGTAAAGCACTATACAAGACTTAGTCCAAAAAAAATGACAAAAATGATTAAAATTACAAAAAACTACGTTTGAAACAAAACTCGACAATAATGGATTTTCAAAGGAAATTGCTGGTGGCTTAAAACTCGACAATAATGAAATCCCATACAACTTTGTTGCGTCACCATCGGAGGAGCGCGGCAACCTCGACTTTGTTCAAAGAAGGTTGTCGAAATAATGACCATATTACAAGCATTTTTGAGTAAAACTACTTATATTTTTAGAATTTCTTATAGTATAATCATAATACGGATAAAACCGGATATTGCTAAAATGACAACCTTTCATTTTAACTTTTAAGCCACATAGACTCTTTTAGATAGTATTCCGAAA
This sequence comes from Agriphila tristella, assembly GCA_928269145.1. Classification (NCBI taxonomy): domain Eukaryota; kingdom Metazoa; phylum Arthropoda; class Insecta; order Lepidoptera; family Crambidae; genus Agriphila; species Agriphila tristella. The sequence goes on along the minus strand of OV743433.1, from coordinate 34,167,267 downwards.
CTTTCCCGTATGGTCCGGTCTTTACCTAGTATTTTGATTAATAATCCTAATCTTCACAAAGATATAACTTGGCAACCGCTTAAGTAAAAGAAACTAAAAAAATACTGATAGATAGTACATTTAATCATTAACAACGGAAGCTCAATTTTATTTTAAAATCTTTTGTAGGAAATTAGGGAAAAAAATACCTATTTGCTTCAACCTCTTCAACTAACCGAAAAACCGTCCGACCTCACCCCAACATACCTTACCTAGGTATTACAATAACACTGAATTTTTTCTCTATTATTTATGTAAAAAAATGAAGGGTGACTTACATACACCCAGTGACCCAGCCCAAAAACACTGGACCTTGAAATTTAGTATCCAGTGTAGCCCTAAAAGGGTGAAATGGGATTCAAAGTTCGTAGGTAAGGTACTAGGTAAGTATAGAAAAAAATAGACATTTTGACTTGAATCTTCGTAGGAGCACAGAATACATAATAGTAGGAGTAGGTACCTACGTACTTCTTAAAAGAAATAAGTTTACATGTAGGTATTTCGTGATTTTCCTAAACTCAACCCCTTATTAGGTGATATTGTCCCCTACCTATATGCTTAGATTAGAAAAGTACTTAGGTAAGTATTTTTGTTTTTAGAAATACTCCTAAGTATGAAGTTTCAAGTCTAAAAATCTATTTTTTCCAATTATATTAACTTTGAATTTATACAAACTTTGAAACTCCATTTCACCCCTTTTAGGGGTTTCAAAATACCAGAGGGCCTAGTGCGAGTTGATGTTTTCACTTTTCGCTATCGAAAACTATCGTTTTCTCTCTTTCACTCGCATTGACTATGAGCAGCATATCCGATAGTTTTCGATAGTGAAATGTGAAAACATCAACTCGCACTAGGCCCTCTGATAATTTATTGTTTTTCTCTCTGTAGGTATAGAAGTTTGGTCAAAGAAAGAATATGAGTGTCGGTTAGAAATGGAACTAATTTTGCACCTTATTTTAAGGTTCTGTTTCCAATAACTTTACCTCTAAACGTTAATTTAACAGGGAAAGTAGCGCCTCCATTTCCGGTTCATCTTTCGTTGACCTGACTCTAGCACTAATTTAAGAATTTTGCTTCCTAAAACTAAAGTTTACATCTTTCTTTAAATAACTTCTTTGGAAAAACTCTAATTTCTTTGAAATGCGGATCTACAGTCTTATGTTCTTTGTTTTTCGAATTTTTATTTTTCTTGCTAAGTATGTATGTTATTGTATAGCCTGTTTTGACGTGGGTACCTACTTAGGTAATTGCTTAGAAAGGCCATGGACAAATATTTTTTCGTCCATGGAAAGGGTAATTGTTTAAATTGTAAAATGCTTACTTTCCCCACAGGACAGGCAACGCCTAGTGTGGGGGCTAGAAATATGTAGGTAATTACTGTAAGACTTTTTACGGAAATAGAGACTTTTATTATTATTATTTTTTATTCTTAAAAATCCCTTTTATATTGACTGTGACATGAGTCTTTGCACTAAAGATGAAACGGATATCCGGTAACTATCCGGTATCCGGCCTATCCGGCGGCCTTAATACTATCCGGCCGAATTAAAAAAAGAAAACTGGATGAAAAAATATATTTTTAAGTAATTATTTGCTTTATTTAGTTAGTCTTAGCATCACTTAAGAAATATAATTCCGAATCGAACCGAGTCCACCCGGTCGTTCGCGCGCTGCCTACGCAAGTGTGTGTACGTGCGATGCACCAAATGGCTAAGTTCCGCCGGATATCCGGCTATCCGGCCACATGGTTGGCCGAATATCCGGTATCCGGCCAAACCACTATCCGTTTCATCTCTACTTTCCACCCCACAGTGAAATGGATGAGGGTACTTATTTGTGATATTTATTGCTTTCTCTGTGAATGGGGGTTCAAAGATGGGACTGGACGGGAACGGGATATGCATATCCTACTAATATTATAAATGTGAAAGTTTGGATGATTAGATGGTTTGGATGTTTGTTATCATTACTCAATTAGGTACCTACCTACCTAACCTACCCTACGTCATTAATCGGCTGAACGGATTTGGATTAATAGGTACTATGGGCAACAGCGACGCTTAACCAGTTTGCAACAAAATTCGTGTGCGCGCGTATCGCCCCTACACGAACTAAACGTATGGTTGTGACGGCGCGGCGTGCAAGCGATTTTGACCTTAGCAGTGGTTAAGCGTCGCTGTTGCCCATGGTACCTACCTACACAGATAGTATAGTAGCCTGGAAACATTGACCTGTATGTTAAATAGAAAAAAATATATCAGGTCAATGCCTGGAAAGGATTAAAACAATGGATACTTTTATACCTAAATCTTTGCCTGTCAAAGTGATATAGATAGAGATAGGGATTTTCCGAAAGTCTACGCGGATGAAGTCGCGGGTAAAAGCTACTCGTATTATTTAAACTGTGCCGGACGGAAATCTTTTTTAGATAAATTTGACGAAAGTACCTACCTAATGGGTCCCCCACATGGGCATACCCAGGTTCTGGGCCAGGGGGGGCAAATCTATTGTATCGCCCCCAGGGGGGGCAAATTTGTTGTAAGTCAAATATATTGTATGGCAAATAAGAATGTTTATTGATAACAATGGACAACCTTTCAAAAATATAATATGTCGTTTTCACTTTGTATAATGAAAGTAGGTAGATACAAAATTAGGGGACACGTATTTTTTATTTAAACTTTTAACTGTTTTTTTGTATATTAAATCTTACTCATTCTAAAAGAGCATAAGTACATTGTCAGGAAGTTGAAATGTGTAGCTTTTGCCAAAAAAAAATTAATTGAATGAATGAATGAATGAATAAAACTTTATTTGGTTACTTACAAACAAAATGGTTTACAAAAACATTCACTTATAAAATAGGTACTTAAACGCATTCTAAATTACTTAGGTATAATTATGTAATAGTAACCAAAAAGGCAACCAGCTCAGCTAACAATATCATGACCACTTAGGATCACGACGCTGATTTTCAGCTGGGCCTGAAATAGAGATACACGAAAAGGAGTGTGCGTTACCCCAGCAAAAAGCCGTGCCTTAGAGAGACGAGACCCCATCAGACAATCAGTGTGTCATGAGGAGAAACCCGTCCACTAATAGCAAAATTTGTGCGAATTGTAGCCTTTAAGACATTACAACTTTAAACTTCGTAGGAGCACATGTTAAAATAAAAAGGCAAATATATATTTTGTTATTTTGAAAATCAACTCCTTAGGGGGTAAATAGGGTGAGTAAACATAAAAATCGATATTGATGTCATTATTGGGGTTTTCTGGGATGACGATTGCAAAAATGACATTTATTTTGAAGTCTAAGACGGTGGACATGATTTAACCCCTAAAGGGGTGAAAATGGGGTTCAAATTTTGTATGGAAAAATAATATAAAATAGACATTACAACTTTAAACTTCGCAGGAGCACGTCTAAAAATAAATAGACAAAAATATATTTTGTGATTTTAAAAATCAACCCCTTAGGAGGTAAATGGGTTGAATAAACATAAAAATCGATATGGATGTCGTTCTTGAGGTTTTATGGGATGGTGATGGCTAAAATGAGTTTTTTTTTAAGTCCAACACGGTGGAGTGGACATGATTTAACCCCTAAAGGGGTGAAAATGGGGTTCAAATTTTGTTTGGAAAAGAATATTAAATAGACTAAACAACTTTAAACTTCGTAGGCGCACATCTAAAAATAAATAGGCAATTATTTATTTTGAAAATCAACCCCTTAGGGGGTAAATGGGTGAGTAAACATAAAAATCGATTTGGATGTCGTTCTTGGGGTCTTATGGGTTGCTGATTGCGAAAATGATATTTATTTTGAAGTTTAACATGGTGGACATGATTTAACCCCTAAAGGGGTGAAAATGGGGTTCAAATTTTGTATGGAAAAAGAATATAAAATAGACATTACAACTTTTTAAATTCGTAGGAGCATGTCTAAAATAAATAAATTTTTGTTATTTTGAACGGGAACGGAAAGGGAAGCCTCATACGAAGCCCGCCACACGCGGCAAAGGTCTTGCCTCGCGACGCAGCGCCTTTGATGGGGACCGGCCTAATCGCGTAAAAATGGCTTGACGGATCCTGGTTGGTTCAGGTTCCCTGAGGATTTTCTCTAATATCCACGCGGACGAAGTCGCGGGCAGAAGCTAGTCTATATATATAAAATTCAAAGTCCTGACTGACTGACTGACTGACTGAGTGAGATATCAACGCACAGCCCAAACCGCTTAACCTAGAGACTTGAAATTTTGCACACAGATACCTTATACAGTGTAGGCATCCACTAAGGAAGGATTTTTGAAAATTCTATCCCTAAGGGGATGAAATAAGGGATGAAAGTTTGTATGAAAGTCCCTCAGTTTTGAAGCTACGATCTTCAAATTTTGTGTTTAGGTTGAAGATTGAAAATAAACAAATACGTATCTCAGCGTTTTTTTTAAATTCTACCCCCGAAGGGGTGAAAAGGGGGATGAAGTTGTGTTTGGAAGATAATCCTTTATTTTGGAAGTAAAAATCGCTAAATTTGTAATTTAGGCTTACGGATGGAAATCTAACGCAACGTATATTGTTATTGGTGGAATTTCAACCCCTATGGGGATGAAATGGGGGTGCAATGGAGTAAATAAACCTAAAAATAGATATGGATGTCGTTATTGGGGTTTTCTGGGATGACGATTGCGAAAATGACATTTATTTTGAAGTCCAACACGGTGGACATGGTTTAATTCCTAAAGGGGTGAAAATGGGGTTCAAATTTTGTATGGAAAAAGAATATAAAATAGACAGTACAACTTTAAACTTCGTAGGAGCACGTCTAAAATAAATAGACAAACATACAATTTGTGATTTTGAAAATCAACCCCTTAGGGGGTAAATAGATGCACTCGAGATGTGGTGTTGGAGGCGAATGCTTGGGATACCCTGGACGGCCAAACGCACAAATGTATCTATCCTAACACAATTAAATGTCAAGACTCGGCTGTCCACTATCTGCTTACATCGCGTACTCTCATACTTTGGCCACATAATGCGAAGAGGAGATGAAATTCTCGAAAAGCTGGTCGTGGTTGGTGGAATAGAAGGCAAGAGAGCCCGAGGTCGTTCGCCAACCAGATGGTCTGACCAACTAAGAGAAGCAACCTCCTCAAGCAAATTCCATCAAGCAGTGAGAGCAACCATGGACCGAGACCGATGGAGACAAATCGTAAAAGCAGCCGGTGATCACGATCCTTAGTTATGAGGGAACGATTAAGAGAGAGAGAGAGAGGGGGTAAATGGGGTAAGTAAACTTAAAAATCGTATTGGATGTCGTTTTTGAGGTTTTATGGGATGGTGATTGCGAAAATGTATATGTATAATGTAATAATTTGCCCGAGGAGGTTAAAAATTCTAAAAATGTATACAAATTTAAAAAACTGCTCAAAAAATATATAATTGATGAATAAAAAAAAAATTAAAAAAAATATGTACACAAGATAAACTTTTCCATCTTAATATTAAATATAAAAATAATAATAAAAACTTCTACTTAAAACTATATTCAACTAAAAAAAAAAAAAAAAAATTTGCTACTCTATAGATTCGCTTAGTTCTCGTCCTCACATTCCGCAGTGACTTTTGTGTCCGGCGGGCCGGTAGTTAGATTTCTTTTTAAACAATTAAGTATTTGCGTGTCGTGTCGCATCGCGTAATAAGAGTGTGTTGTGTTGTACATGTCGTTTTTCATTAGGTAGGTACCCAAAGGTACCTAAATTGTGAATGATTCGGTTTCACTTGATTTTTGCTTGTGTTTTTGTGAACGTTAAAATGCATTTGCGCTGCGCCAAATTATAGCTGTAAGTATTCAATGTAATCTCATTTTAAGTGAACATTGTAAGTTCTTATGAGAATAAATATCTTTAAACCCAAACCCAAACCCAAAATGACATTTATTTTGAAGTCCAACACGGTGGACATGATTTAACCCCTGAAGGGGAAAAACGAAGTTCAAATTTTGTGTGGAAAAAGAATATAAAATAGACATTACAACTTTAACATTCGTAGGAGCACGTCTAAAAAGAAATAGGCAGTTACATATTTTGATATTTTGAAAATCATCTCTTAGGGGTAAATGGGGTAAGTAAACATGAAAATCGATGTGGATGTCGTTTTTGAGGTTTTATGGGATGGTGATTGCGAAAATAACATAAATTTATAGTCCAACACGGTGGACATAATTCAGCCCCAGGAGACGAGGACGGAAACGGAGAAGGGACGGGGACGGGAACGGTAACTGGGAACGGGAACTGGAACAGGAACGGGAACGAGATACCTACTAATATCTCTGGACCCAATTCTGATTATTGTAAAAAACTAGCTTCCACCCGCGACTTCGTCCGCGTGGATATTAGAGAAAATCCTTAGGGAACCTTCAACCAGGATCCGACCAGCCGTTTTTACGCGATTGGGCTGGTCCCCACCAAGCGAGCAGCCTCGTGCGAGGCCCGCCTCACGCGGTAAACGTCTTGCCTCGCGAGGCAGCGCGCTTGGTGGGGACCCGCCTAATCGCGTAAAAACGGCTGGTCGGATCCTGGTTGAAGGTTCCCTAAGGATTTTCTCTAATATCCACGCGGACGAAGTCGCGGGCGGAAGCTAGTCTAAATATATAAAAGAAGAAACTGATTGGTGACTGACATATCAACGCACAGCCCTAACCGCTGGGTCTAGAGACACCAAATTTTGCACATAGGTTCCTTTTAAGGTCTAGGGGTGCACTAAGAAAGGATTTTTCAAAACTCACCCCCCAAGGGGGTGAAACGGCGGTCCAAAGTTTTTATGGGATAGTGATTACAAAAATGACATTTATTTTGAAGTCCAATGCGGTGGAAATGATTTAACCCCTAAAGGGCTGAAAATGGGGTGCAAATTTTGTATGAAAAAAGAATAAAAAATAGACATTACAACTTTAAACTTCGTAGGAGCACGTCTAAAAATAAATAAGTAAACAATTATTTTGTGATTTTGAAAATCAACCCCTTAGGGGGTAAATAGGGTAAGTAAACATAAAAATTGATATGGATGTCGTTTTTGAGGTTTTATGGGATAGTGATTGTGAAAATGACATTTATTTTGATGTTCAACACGGTTGACATGATTTAACCCCTAAAGAGAGGGAGAGGGGAGAGGGAGAGGGAGAGGGAGAGGGAGAGGGAGAGGGAGAGGGAGAGGGAGAGGGAGAGGGAGAGGGAGAGGGAGAGGGAGAGGGAGAGGGAGAGGGAGAGGGAGAGGGAGAGGGAGAGGGAGAGGGAGAGGGAGAGGGAGAGGGAGAGGGAGAGGGAGAGGGAGAGGGAGAGGGAGAGGGAGAGGGAGAGGGAGAGGGAGAGGGAGAGGGAGAGGGAGAGGGAGAGGGAGAGGGAGAGGGAGAGGGAGAGGGAGAGGGAGAGGGAGAGGGAGAGGGAGAGGGAGAGGGAGAGGGAGAGGGAGAGGGAGAGGGAGAGGGAGAGGGAGAGGGAGCTACTAGCTTCCCGATGAGCTAGAGACTTGAAACTTTGAACATAGGTCAGAACTACAAGGCAATGAAATATTATGGTGTCATTGAGCTGATCTGATGATGAAGCCAGAAGAAGGCCACAGGAACTCTATGATGAAACCATACAACCCCATCGTGTTTGGACTCGTTAGAATCGTCCTGACGAGTACTCTAATGGGAGATGAGGTCCAGGGTCTGATGATGAAGCTGAAATGCCATGCCATAGGAACTCAATATTGGAACCATGCAACCCCATCAAATTTGGGCTCGTTTGAATCGTCTTGACGAGTTCTTTGTTGGGAAATAGTTTCCAGGGTCTGATGATGGAGCCGGAAGATGGACACAGGAACTCTTTAATAAAACCACGCTATCCCATCGAGATTAGGCTCGTTTGAATCGTCTTGACGAGATTCTTTGTTGGGAAACAGTTTCCGAGGATCTGATGATGGAACCGGAGGAAGGCCATAGGAACCCTATAATAAAACCAGGCAACTCCATCGAGTTTGGCTTGGTGGTACTGGTAGGGTAGAGTGAAGGGTACATGTTCATTTGTTGTTGTTATGGGATTATGGTTTTATTAATTGCCTACCAACCTACTATCCATTTCTTCCAAGCTATTACCACTATCGGCCAGCCACAGTGGTATCTCTGACTAGCCATGATGAACTGGACTTTAGTAGTAGGTAACTACCTACCATATGAATAAAAGTTTTCTTATGGTAGGTAGTACCCAGTCCAGTAGGGTTACACGATTGTCGGAAATCTACTCGAAAGCATTCGATTCCAATCCGTAGGTATCCTCCGATAGATTCGAAAACTGCTATTCACAAATATATTCGACTGGCATTCGATTCGATTTCCGACGGGAAAGAAAGCGCAATGCATTTACAAATTTGGTAGCATAAGGTAGAAAATAAGATCGAAGACAAGACTTTCCGATTCGATTCGGAAAGTTTGTTTCCGACAATCATGAATAGCCCCCCAGTTTTCAACATTATTATAAAATGAAACGAAACGCTTTCAAAAATTATAAGCACAAACAGCAAAAAGTGTAATAACAAAACGCAAATGTCACCATGGCAGTTTGTTGTTGGTAGGGATGTTCGATCCGGGTACCTTGTATCGATATTCTGGATCGCAATGGATCGTAATCCATTGTATCGATCCATGGATCGATCCATTAAAATTGATACGATTTTTTGGATCGATCCAGTATCGAATCAAATATTATAGAAAAGTCGAATTTTTAATCACACTTTAGAATAAACGTGATATTAGTACCTAATGTACTTAGTAATGTTTAATAAATTAATTAATATTTTTAATTTTGCCAATGTTTAAATTTTTAAGTACGCAAAAACAAAATTAAAAATTGCTGGTTGTCAAAGTGAACAAAACGTTTTTAACGAAGTAAAATTGTTCTCAAACTAAACAAAAAGCAATATAAATAGTTATGACGAATTTGATGGTACATTGAAATATGATATGGCAACAATTTATAAGATATTTTTTTATATAAATAATATGGATCAGGGGCCTTATTTTAGAATCGCTCGGCTGGAGTCGAGCGCTCGTTTCTACTGATTTTCGTTCGACAGCTTATACATTTGAGTTGATTTGTCGAACAAAAATCAGTAGAAACGAGCGCTCGACTCCAGCCGAGCGATTCAAAAATAGGGCCCCTGTTCGCTTGCAGTATTTTAAACAAGGGAAAAGTTCAAATTATTCAAATATTCTCTAAGTAACTATTGTTTAGTTAGCGATGTCGGAGCTTTTAAAGGCAGATAATATGCTCAATTTTAATGACAAAACCCCCCACATGTTGGTTGGGTCTATCCCTTCTCCTGTTGGAATGACCGGCATTTTAAATTTGACTTTTTATTTTAGATGGCCCTGCCAAAAAATATTAATTTCTCCGGATTTTAAAATCCTACAGTTATAAAAAAAATAGTTTTAGAAAGCTAATAATATCAACGATTACATATAGTTATATGTAATCGTTGATATTATGAGCAGGACTTTTAAATCCGGAGAAATTAATATTTTTCGGTAAATACTTCATACGATTTTTTCGATCCGATCCTCTATGTATGTGTATCGATCCGCCAAAGGATCGAATGCTATTGTATCGATACAAAAATCGAGTGGATCGTAACGCATTGTATCGATCCTCGCAAGTATCGGATCGGATCGAACATCCCTAGTTGTTGGCGTCTTGCTTGTGTAAAATTAGACATTCTCGGTTTAATTTTTATTTAACTAGGAAAACATTTATTATCCTCTAAATAATTAGTGTGATTCGTTTTGATATAATTACTCTTCTACAAAAAGTTATTCACCGATGTACAGAAATGTTTAATTATTGTGGAATGGGGTACTCCATTCGTTGTAGAAGTTCTATTATTTTATAGGTCTATAATGTGCCGCGAATGTATGAAATCTAGAATATCGGTGTAATAAATTGAGCGAAATAATATTTAAATTTTATAACAAACAATGGAGAAGCTTAAAGTGTGTAGGATATGCCTAATAACCGATGTTAGAATGTATGACTTGCAGTCATATCCTTTTAAACACTACTCCTTGAACAATATTGGAATTGATGTAAGTTTTTATGGAAAAGTTAAGTATTATGTACTTTGTTATCTGTTAATTTTGCAGTTAAAAACTCTACAACAACACCTTATATTTTTTGTATCATTAATAAAAAGGGAATTATGAAAAAAACATTATAGTACAATACTACCCTTACCATAGACTTATATATTAAATGACCCATTCAAAAGACTTACAAAACAATTACTTAAATCCCTTTATTTTAGTTCTCTCATCGTAAACAATTAATTTTACAACCACTTAAATTTTTTTGGTGTTTGTTTTTTTTATATTTTGTCTACCTACGTCACCTACAAGTGTTATGAAGATAAATCATTGTTCAGACTGTATTTAATTTCTCAACAGCTGTACAGCTTCCCTTTGCCATCATACGCCTGTTTTGAGTGCGCTGCCCTGATTAAGAAATACCATTTCTTCCGAGAGAAGTGTCAAAGAGGTCAAGGTGTCTTGTTAGACACTCTGAGAAGTTCTGGAGAGGTATACTATAATATTTACTTAGATTATTTATATGTCTGGGTTGCGCTTTTGTCATCGGTAGGTACTAATGGCCAAATACTCAATCAAATCTTAAAGTTAAGACCACCTAAAATTAAAAAAAGTCGTAAAATTTGACAGAAAATCTATGAAACTGACAGCTTCCTTAATGTAAGGGAGACCTTAACTTAAGATTTTAGCTAAGAAGCCTTTGAGTATTCATCCATAAACCAAACAGGCCAAATTTTTAGGCTGGTGTACATTTTTAGCATCACCACATCCAAAGAATATTCTAATAAAAACTATGGCCGAGTTACACTACTTCATTCATCAATGCCTGAGCCAGCCTGAGCGGTCACCGGTGTCTGGATGACAATAGAAAATCTATTGTCTCGTATTTTGGGAGTTGATGAGTTAAAATGTGTGTTTTTATCACTCAACAGCTGAGTGATATTTTTTTGGAAGCTTTCATAGTTTCGACTGTCTATTTTAATATAAATAATCAAAGCTATAATAAACGGTATTTAATTCCTGATTTTACAGCAGCAAGTACAAATGGTAATATTTATATACAGGGTGTCCCAAAACTTTGCCACATGGAGGGAAAGTACCTTAAATATTGAAGATAGGAAGTTTTATTGAAAGGAGACTTCATTATATTTTTTAAAATAATTGAAACTGCATTCAAAGATTTTTGAAAAATCGCCTGCCTTAACCAGGAATCGAACCCACCACAAACGAAAAAAATATATATTTATTTTTACGATACCAATCGAAAGAATTACTCATAAGGATTATTTTTTCTTAAGTGACACAGCATCTTAGCATCTTAAACAAAAGGAAGGCCATGGAATTTAACATGTAAATTTTAATTATTACAAATTATACGAATTTGTATCGAATCGTAAGTGATTTTTCAAAAATCTTTGAATGTAGTTCCGTTTCTTTTTAAAAATAAAATGAAGTCTTCTTTCAGTAAAATTACCTATCTTCAGTATTTAAGGTACTTTCCCTCCATGTGGCAAAGTTTTGGGACACCCTGTATATATTTTTTTATTTTTTAGATATCAATTCATACTGTTGCTCAAATAGATAGACAAAGCTTGGAACTCGCTTCAAGTATCAGCTTAAGGCCAGTTTTAACTATACCAAGTGGATGCTGTTTCATACATGAAGAAATAATTAAAAATGAACCATCAAATGATTCAATCATTAACAATGAAAGTAACGATAAAAAATATGAATTGGAAATGGAAGTTATCAAGGAGGAGGTGTCCTTTGATGATATTGCAATATCAAATCATTACAGCAGTGATGATGATGATGAACCTTTATCACTTCATAAAGAAAAGAAGCAAAGAAAGAAGACTGAGAAGAAAAGAGGTCGGAAAAGAAGGGAGGAAAAAGAAATAGAAGAAAAGCAAGTGCTGAAAGTCGAAGGTGTAGAGGTGAGATTTTACATTATTTATAGGTACTATTTTACATTGTATAAGCAGGGGGGGCTCACTCCGCGCTTAAACTTTATATTAGCTTACTGCTCGTGGCTGACTCAATGGAGCCAGCGCACGAAGGATGTTGTGTGCTCGTTTGTTGGTTGAGACAGCTAGGCGACTAAGATTAAGAGCCCGTACCTATTTTTGAGTGATTTTGAGTTGTCTGTTGGAGCTGATTGGAGACAAACTAAATTAGTGACAATGTGGTATGATATTTTAAATTGAAGATTATTTCAATATCTAAAAAGTGGCCGAGACAATTTATTAATTTTCATTGTATTAGTTTGTTTAATTGCAAATAACCTGAGACATGTTTCAATATTTCTCGGTGCACGACGTTCCTGTCTTTGCTTTTTACACTGAATTTAAAATATGAAGCTGTTTATAAAATATACAACAATAAAGACACTGAAAAATCCAAAAAAGTGGCCGAGGAGCTTTTAGTACTTTTATTCAGAAATTCAAAGAAAAACTTAGTTAAAATGGCCTTACTTTGAAGAAATTATAAGCGAATACGGCGTCGGATTTCTAGCACATACAATAGAGTTAAAAATAAATAAAAAATACATATTGAAGATTGATTCATGCTTCAAAATTTACAATTAAAAAAATATATAATATATCTTTTATGAAATTAAGAGAAAATTTTAAAGTTCTCCGAAATTCTCAATTATATACGGGAGCGCAAACGCTGTTACGGCAGACCGCGCGCCGCGCTTTCGGGAGTAGGACGTGTCGCTCTGCTCCGTCAGACTCACGCACACATACAAAGTTACAAACGTGTGTCGATCGCGCGCATAGAGGACAGTAGATCACGCTCCATAGGCGGAATTATAGCGCGACCGATACTTTTTGATACCGGTCGACTATCAATCGTACTGTTGTCTGGTGACGACGCGACGAATGAAACTGACTAAAAATGGCATTGCACGGCAATTTTTTAGTAAAAACAAGCAAGATTAGTGGTTGAAAATTACTATAAATCGCACTGCGCGGCCAATTTTTTCTATGAACAAGCGAGATTACAAGATTAGCAGATGAAACTGACTAAAAACTGCGCTGCGCGGCCGTTTTTAGGGTTCCGTAGCCAAAATGGCAAAAAAAAGGAACCCTTATAGATTCGTCATGTCTGTCTGTCTGTCTGTCTGTCCGTCCGTATGTCACAGCCATTTTATTCCGAAAGTATTAGGATTTCACAGTTGAAACTTAGGAAGTAGGTGTATTCTGTTAACCGCTTAACGATTTTAACATAAAAATAAAAAAATAATTTTTCTTCATACCAATACGTGCGGGGATCTATGGTTAGGTCTTTAAAAATGACATTGAGGTTCCTAAGACATTTTTTTCTCAAAGTCAACCGTTTAAAAGATAAACACTGCCAAAGTGGTAAAATGTGTGCCCCCCCCTCTAACTTTTGAAATAAGAGAGTGAAAAATCTAAAAAAATATATGCTATAGATCTTAATAAACACTTTCAACGAAAATTAGTTTGAACCAGATAAAAGATTTAGTTTTCGAGATATATCATATTTTCCAAAACCGCAAATATAACTTTGTCATTCATACCAACACTGTGAAAAACAAAGTTATTATTGTAGACGAAAAATTATAGAGGTATTACATATGGTATGGTATAAGATAACTACGGAACCCTACGGCCCGTGACCCGACACGCACTTGGCCGGTTTTTTTTTAACTGATAGGCAGAATTGAAAATCTTGGAATCGCATATAGAGGTGCCCCGTAGAAATGTCGCCCAGGGCGCCGGTAGTGCTAAAACCGGCACTGCTTCTATTTTACAAAATAAAAAAGTAATTGTACTATTATTTATTAGTGACTCCCTCCAAAACTTCAGGCTGCGACCACGCCTGTATACAGCATGGCAAAATCAATGAGTCGCCTGCGCTGAATCAGCTTGCTCGTCAAGAAAATATTTCTATAAAACGGTGCGGCCTGTTTATGGACCAAGAATATTTTTTTCTTGGAGCTTCACCGGACGGAACTTATGATAATGACAATGGTATAATTGAAATTAAATGCCCTAAATCAGCATATGGAATGAGCCCGAATGCAGCAATAAACGAAAAGCTCATAACAATATGGAAATTGAAACAAATAAAAAAAGATGCTAAAAAGATGACAAAAAAAAAAGATAAACCAGAATATGAAATAGTCCTGAATAAAACCCACAATTATATTGATATTATATTTCGATAGACGTTAAATTTAGCCAAAATACTGATTCAAGTTAAAAATATCATGAATACATTCAAACAAAACGAATAAAAGTAAAAAAATATTTTGATTCTTGACACAGACTTTGATATACATTGTAACCTTGACAGCGACAGTTTTTATGATTTTTTTTTTTAAGATAAAATCACAACTTTTTTACGCAAAGGAGTAAAATTTTTAATATTCCTTTATCTCGATGATACAGTGTTTTTTCCACATATTTCGTTAAATAATTGATCAAAAACCCCGAAAAATTATGTACGGTGTCAGAAATTGAAAAACCTCGAAATGGTTTTCGATTTAAGGTACCTTGTAAAAAATTAAAACGTGTCAATTGGTATTACCAAGTACAGGGTCAGTTACACATAACCCCAAGAAAAGATTTTGGCCTGTTTGGTGTTTGGACTGGCCCTGATTATGCAATTAAAACTGTTTTAATTGAAAGAGATGACGATTTCTGGAATACTAAAATTAAAGACAGATTGGAAAATTTTTATTACACTTGCTTACTTCCAGAAATCGTCGACTCACGAAAAAGTCGATCGATGGAACTAAGAGACACAAGTTTTTGAAATAAATATATACTTAATAGTAAAGAAAAATAAGATATTTTTTTATTAATTCCCTGTAACAATTTTATGCTATTATTATAGTTTTATTAAAATTCAAATTGAAAGCAATGTTTCATGTTTTGATTACATTCCATTAAAAAAAATTACTGATACACAATAACTAAAAACTTATTTATACAATTGCCACAAAAAACTATAAAAAGTATCAAAATTGGTTGGTCAAACTATACGCTGCCGTCCGCCGCCGACCCGACGTTGCTGTCTCGACTCGAGTGCTCGACTACACGATCACGTGTTCAAGCGCTAAAATACCTACTTTCGTCCAGCGCAATTTTATGGACGGACTCTTAAGAATTACTTTCCATGTGCAAAAATAAACTTACCTATATCATCATCTGTTCTACATAGGCTTCGGAAGATTTATCGGATCTGCTGCCGATCTTGGATAAGGCGACTGAAAAGAAGAAGCGCGGTCGTCCCCGGAAGGCGGGCGGAGGCTCGGCGCAGAAGGACGGAGAACAGAAGCGGCGACGGACGCAACACACCGGGGGCGTAGACCCAGAGGATATCGACTTGGAGGAATATGTCACTGTCATTGACTTGTCGGTGAGTTAGTTCCGTAGTATATTCCCAGCTGTCACTGTAGGATTAATGGGAATAAGTTAGCGCAGTCGGTGCAGAAGGACGGCGAGCAGAAGCGGAGACGGACGCAACACACGGGGGCGTAGACCCAGAGGATATCGACTTGGAGGAATATGTCACTGTCATTGATTTGTCGGTGAGTTAGTTCCGTAGTATATTCCCAGCTGTCACTGTAGGATTAATGGGAATAAGTTAGCGCAGTCGGTGCAGAAGGACGGCGAGGAGAAGCGGAGACGGACGCAACACACGGGGGGCGTAGACCCAAAGGATATCGACTTGGAGGAATATGTCACTGTCATTGATTTGTCGGTGAGTTAGTTCCGTAGTATATTCCCAGCTGTCACTGTAGGATTAATGGTAATAAGTTAGCGCAGTCGGTGCAGAAGGACGGCGAGGAGAAGCGGAGACGGACGCAACACACGGGGGGCGTAGACCCAGAGGATATCGACTTGGAGGAATATGTCACTGTCATTGATTTGTCGGTGAGTTAGTTCCGTAGTATATTCCCAGCTGTCACTGTAGGATTAATGGGAATAAGTTAGCGCAGTCGGTGCAGAAGGACGGCGAGGAGAAGCGGAGACGGACGCAACACACGGGGGGCGTAGACCCAGAGGATATCTAACTTATTCCCATTAGTCCTTCAGTGACAGCTGGGAATAAACTACAAAAGTAACTCACCGACAAATCAATGACAGTGACGTATTCCTCCAAGTTGATATCCTCTGGGTCTACGCCCCTGGTGTGCTGCGTCCGTCTCCGCTTCTGTTCTCCATCCCGCGTCGAGCCTTCGCCCGCATCCATCTAACTTATTCCCATTAGTCCTAAAATGCCAGCTGGGAATAAACTACGGAACTAACTCACCGACAAATCAATGACAGTAACATATTGCTCCAAGTCGCAGCTGCTTGACGCAGGGAGGCGAGCAGAAGCGGCGACGGACGCAACACACCGGGGGTGTAGACCCAGAGGATATTGACTTGGAGGAATATTTGTTTGTGAGTTTGTATTGTAGTTTATTTCCATCTGTCACTCAACTAACGGGAATAAGTTAGATGGAAGAGGGCGAAGGCTCAGGCTAAATAATAATCTACAATAATTATCAAATATACTTATATATGGAAATACATACAAATAACGACGAATACACATTTCCTATGAGGTTATTGGTGTTTTACAAATAACCCTCTGTATTGTTTAATCAGCTGGAGGAGCAAATGGAGGAGGTTGTGCGGCGGCAGCACACCAGCAATTTCATTAACGCGGCGTTCCAGTGCGGGCTGTGCTACCGGGGGTTCATCGACACCGACGCCTGGAAGCACCACCTCGGGAAACACGACCCGGTCAGTGCCCCCATCACAACTGGCACGTCCATATAGGCAAACTAGGCAATTGCCGGGTGCAACAGAAGGGGTTGTGCGGCGGCAGCACATCAGCAACTTCATTAACGCGGCGTTCCAGTGCGGGCTGTGCTACCGGGGGTTCATCGATACGGACGCCTGGGGTGCGTTCCGTGGCTTCGCACGAGTGCGCTCGAGCGCACTCCGGTGCGCGCTCTAACCGTTCCGTGGTTCGGTGAAATTTTACCCTGACAGCTGTCAGAGCGTAGTTTCACCCGTTCAGTGGCATGGAGCGTTGCAACCAAACAACCATAAAAATAGATGGTTGAAAAACGCTCTGACGTTTATACTAACAAAATATGTCATTGTCATTTTGACATTATTTTGTATTTTGATGTTTTTGTGTCGTAAGTTTCAAAATATTCATGGTTTCTACTCAAAAAACAAATTTTAACTTGATTTAGTTTAAAGGAAAGTTTAAATTATCCGTATTCCAAGTGGAAACGAAAACTTTGTACCTAAAGAGGTTATAAAAACAACTCGATCGTTCCGTCGCTTGGTTGCAACCCAAACGGGTTAAATTTCAACCAAACAACTACACCCAAAGCGACGGAACGCAGCCCTGGAAGCACCACCTCGGGAAACACGACCCGGTCAGTGCCTCCCCACCTGTCTGTGCTCAAACACACGAGCAGGGGTGCTATTCTCTAACATGCAACTTCACTGTCCTGTCTGAGCTCAAACACATAGCGGGGGTGCTATTCTCTAACATGCAACGTCACTGTCCTGTCTGTGCTCAAACACACGAGCAGGGGTGCTATTCTCTAACATGCAACGTCACTGTCCTGTCTGTGCTGAAACACACGAGCAGGAGTGCTATTCTCTAACATGCAACGTCACTGTCCTGTCTGTGCTCAAACACACGAGCAGGAGTGCTATTCTCTAACATGCAACTTCACTGTCCTGTCTGAGCTCAAACACATGAGCGGGGGTGCTATTCTCTAACATGCAACGTCACTGTCCTGTCTGTGCTCAAACACACGAGCAGGGGTGCTATTCTCTAACATGCAACGTCACTGTCCTGTCTGTGCTCAAACACACGAGCAGGAGTGCTATTCTCTAACATGCAACGTCACTGTCCTGTCTGTGCTCAAACACACGAGCAGGAGTGCTATTCTCTAACATGCAACTTCACTGTCCTGTCTGTGCTCAAACACACGAGCACGGGTGCTATTCTCTATCTTGCAACTTCACTGTCCTGTCTGTGCTCAAACACAAGAGCAAGGGGTGCTATTCTCTAGCATGCAACTTCACTGTCCTGTCTGTGCTCAAACATACGAGCGGGGGTGCTATTCTCGAACATGCAACTTCACTGTCAGTACGTTCCACCGAGTAACAGATGTCATATACCCTTTACTGAGTCACTAGGCAAAATATCCAATATAGATTCCAAATAGTTTAACCAGTAATGGGAACATGACATCTGCCAGACAACGCAGCTGCAGCGACGAACTGGACGCTGCAAACTTTAGAGAATAGTAAGTATAGCAGGGGGTCAATTCTCGCGCACTGCGACATATCTCAAAAAAATGTCACTAAAATCTCTTTTGCAGTCAAAAAAACTTATTCTCTGCGATTTTCGACATTACAAGTCGAATAACTTTGCAACTGTCAACATTTTTCGGCGCTGGCTGTCGGCAGCTGCCGTCGAAACGTTGTGTTGGTTGCTTGACTTTTTAGCAATATCTCGAATTTGACACTATGTCGCGCACGCGCCTGAAAATCACCTCCCATCACGAGCAGCACTTTGCTGTCAACCTTTTTTGGCGCTAGCTGTCGGCGCGTCGCAGCTGCTGTCGAAACGGCATGTTATGTCGGCAGCTACAATTAACAGCTGTTGCTGTCGACATAGCCAACTGCAGCTGTCGATATTTTTAATAACGATAAGTTTAAAAGATTGTATGACAACTGTCAAGTAATAACAGACTGTAGCAAGACTGTAGCCTTATTTTGAGTGGTACAGGCCTTGGCACGGATCTTGAGCCGTAAAATTTAATGCGCAGAAGCATAGCCGCCTCTACAGTAGACTTTTTTTTTAATTTAATCGCTCAAGATCCATGCCGGGGCCTATAAAGGGTAATATATACAGAGTTCGGGCGACATCGAGTGCCCGGTGTGCAAGTTCCGGTTCAAGACCAACCGCACGCTGCAGAAGCACGCCGCCAACCACCAGAAGAAGTACGCCTGCAAATCATGCTCCTACGTCTCCAAGACCACGTGAGTTCAGTGGCAGTGATTGGTGCTTAATGTGCGGCAGCCCTAAGGGTTGAACCTTTTTTTAAATAAAAATAAAATGTTTTTATTTCGTTGCCAAAAATACATATTTTACAATATCAGTATTTGGGACCAACCTAGTGGTAGGCACTGGAGATGCCTGTGGCAGGCAGCCCCACTCTTCCATATCTTATTAATTGAGTATGTAGTATGTATCAGTTACACTTGCTTGAATTGAAATAATCAAAGTTAATCATAGACTTATTATATTACTAGCGTAATGTTAACATTTTTACTTAAATATCCTACTGAAAATCTTTATTAAAAATATTACAAATACACAGCTTATGTTCACCCAAGGTGTGTGTGTATTGTGTGTGTGTTGTGTGTATGTGTGTGCGTAACTTTAAAAAAAAATGTAATAACCTAATGACCTTGTAAAATAATAACCTTTGTTGAACCCCACTTATCAGCACGGAATGAGGATCAGCGACAGGTTTGAATCCTAAAGTTTTATTGATATAATATAAAAACATATTCAGAGCTATGAACCCTAGTGAAAGATTTATTGAAATCCGTTTAGAAATGGTTGAGTTATAAGGGTTTAAAAGAAATGCCAAGTTCAATGCGATATGTTCTTTATCACGTATGACATAAGGTTCGTGTACGTCGCGGATGATGTCATTAGGACCCCCAAAATAACAGCATTCTCGTATAACTTCTGAGGTTTAAGAGATATCGTGAAAAATTCTTCACAGTTAATCATTTGGTGGCATAAGCTTTCTGATAAGTCACTAAACAAAAATCGCTGATCCTCATTGGCATTCTTTCATGCTCTATCATCTTCTGTCATTAAGGAATAAGGATCATCATTTGCTTTAACAAATGGTGATCCTCATCGCTCCCTCGCTCTAGCGATAAAGATAGCGTGAGTGCTATCGCGCGTGGCAGTATTAATAATCTGCGGGCAACATCGACGATGCGGTTGGCAACACGCTAAACAGGGGTATCTTTCTCGCTCTAGCAAATGGCAATCCTCAGTGATAGAAGATAGAGCATGAAAAAATTATATTTGAAAGAAAAGTCTTGATTTAAAAGTAAGTTTGAATGAAAAGTCTATTTCAGAACTCAAGCAAAGCAACACCAGAGGTGGCATAAAGGTGTCACCTACAAATGCCAGTACTGCGATGAAGTATCCACGTAAGTGTTGGTTTACTTATATTTATATACCTTTACCTTAACAATCGAAGGAAAATTCTGCACTGAAACGATAATTCGATAAGTCTCATTAGGTAGGGATGAGTTAATTTTATTTTTACCATTGCCACTCGAAAAAGTGCGTTTAATTCAACGATAAGAGTGAGTTTTATTCACCGAGTGAATAAAAATATTTTGAATTTGGAACAAGCGCACATCGTATGAATTATGTACAAAAAAAAACATGCTGAAAGTATGGAGCTATTCCATAGACAAAGCCATAGAATAAAAAATTAATCCCGCCAATTTTATTTAGGTTCTTTTTAAGTTCTTATCTTTGGGTTCTTTTCTATAAAAATATCTCGCCAAATTAATTAGGTTCTTTTTAGTGTCTTATCTTTGGGTTCTTTTCTTTATATTAAACGGAGATTAGATGTTCAGTCTTGCATCAGTCCATTCCATCAGTCTGGTGCGATCTTCAGTCTGTAAAAATTCAAAGTCTATACAAACTGATGAAATGGAATGATGTCAGACTGATCATGTAATTTCCCTCATAGCATGGTTGTTTTCTGTCATTGGAAAACTTATAGTTTCACTATTTTCTAACGGTTAAATTACCGATTACCTATCTAAATAATAAAATTTGATAACTATAAATAGGTACTATAGGTGTAAGTACTGCTATTATGTTTTCTCGCAGTCAATGGTAAAAAGTAGAGTACACAACTCGTGAAAAAAAATTTCATCTCGGTCCTTTGTATCCCTCGTTTCGCTCAGGATTCTACTTTTGCATCCTTCGCTGCTCTCGGGATATAACATAGTACCTCGAACTAAATTCCTTCTTTTTTCACTTGTTGCATAATCTACTATTTTAGCCCCTGACGCAAAAAGAGGGGTGTTATAAGTTTGACGTGTGTGTGTATTAAATATAATTTTGAGGCATTTTTTTATTTGAAAGCCGATTTATTCGTGTATTCATAATTGTTATTCGTATTTGTCAGTAAGTGGACGTCCTATCTATCACACGTGCGCATCAAGCACCCGTCCGAGTTCGTGTGCGACGTGTGCGGGTACTCGTACGTCAGCAAGCTCGGCCTCTCCATGCACCGCACCATGATGCACAAGGACGTGCCCGTGAGTCCCATACTGCAGTGTCAGCATGTACACGCGTCCATCGCACGTTCAACAATGAAAGGCGGCCCCTAGACGACACAATCATATTGCGCAATATTTAAGTGCACAATAAGATTGAAATACCCTTTTAGCCTAAACGATCAATTATATAGCACAATAATAATATTGCGCAATATAGTATAGTATTAGTATTTCGTGTGCTATCGTCAGAAAAATGTCAGAACAAGGTTTAGCTGTAGCTATAATCTTAGCTATAATCTTATAATATTTAGTAGTATTATCGTCTATATTGTTATTATTAGATGAAAATGTCACTGATTAAAAAAATATTGCGCAATGTTGACCCTAGACGGTGCAATGAAAGAATATTGCGCATTTAAAATCTAAATCGCTCAAACTTTTGTCCAATTATTGCGCAAACTTCAATATTAACCCTACACGCACCCTGATTATCTAAAAAGAAACTATTTAGCGACCGGTTGCATTTGACATACATTGCCACTTTTCTTTGGTATGATTTTTTTTAACCCAAAAAGAAGTAGCAATGGATCACGATCATCTGTGAACTGCAACCAGTCGCTAGGTGGTTTTTAATTAGATAATCAGCCCGACGGTCAATAAAATTGTGCAATATGAAATATTGTGCCAAAGTCGCTAACGCTTAGTACTTTGTCATATAAACTTTTTGATGTTTTTCGAAATATTGTTTTTGGGGCTGTACGATAGCTTAACGACATGAAGTACGGCATTAGTGGATGTATTAACAGCATTCGTAATTTGACGTTAGGTATTCACAATTCTATAATAAAGAATGACCACAAATGACCACTTCATACAAGTGTTGACCTGTCAATGCAATTTGAAAGCTTCTAAACGCGGATTTTTACTTTGTTTTGTTAGGAGAGTAAACCGGACGGCAGTTCCTCGGAGGCGGGCCCGTACTGCGCGGAGTGCAACGTCAAGTTTGTGTCCGAAGAGGCGTACAAGCGACACATGGTCACCTCCGTTAAGCACATCAAGCATAATAACTTTAAGTAAGTGATTGGTTACTCTAGCAATATAGGCCACGAAGCAGCTAATAAGAAGCTACAGCGAAATCGGATAGTCACTTGAAGTGAATGGCAGAATGACAGAAAAATCCCGCTTAGTGGCGCTACTGTAGCTGATGGAAACGTGTGCATATGGGTTTATGTTTCCGGTTATTTTTCCAATTATGTCTAAAAATGTTTGATAATCATTATAATTAATTGTTATTATGGAAGTTGGACAGTAAACGGGCCTGCGTGGTGGCACAGAAAAATGGTTTAGCCCATCCTCCTAATCCAATATTGATCAAAAAATGGTACCAAAAAATTACAACTCACACAGCATTTCTTCGGGCCAGTCATGCTACCGGTGACAGACTTTTAAAGAAAAGAGAGAAAGAGAAAGTTAGATTAGAAATGACGTCCTGTATAGTCAAATGGTGTAAAAGACGCAGATTCTAAGTAGGTATTAAATATTTTTTCATTTCAGTATAGAAAATATCTACTAAGTAAGTAGGTATACAGATTATGGTTGCTATTATGCAACCATTGTTCAGTCGCTTTGTGCTGCATAATTAAATGGAATTCTTTTTCTATAGATATTATTTCGCTAAGTAATATAGCTCATTTATGTCGTTTCGTCCTAGGAACGGGTGCCGCGTGTGCGGGTCAGCGTTCGCGACCGCTGAAGAACTCCGTCTGCACCACCGGCGCGAGCACGCGCGCAAGCGACCGCGCAACTACGGGAAGAAGCCGAGCTCTCTCACATTCCCCACCAACTGCGACCACGTGAGTACACACACACCATACACGACACGACACGTTTGGAACGAGACCTTATCGATATCACGCAAGTGTTACCACGTAATATTCGCGACCGCGGAGGAACTCCGTCTGCACCACCGGCGCGAGCACGCGACTTCGGGAAGAAGCCGAGTGCTCTCACATTACCGACCACGTGAATACTCTACACAACCCACAAGCATGGACCAAAGACATAATCAGTATCACACACACACACGAACACGGTGCCGGCACGGACTATGTGAGAAATTAGAGAGGGTTACGGCGCATGTTTTCAGTCGCCCCGCACCACGCCCCCCACCAATGACACGTAAGGCAGCCATTACATGGTCATGCAAGCGTCAGTCAAATTCCATCAGTCATGAATTACGTTTGACTGATTGACTGATGGAAAGAACAAATCACATCATGCAACCATCAGTCACTACATTACACGGTAGGTTAACCGTCAGTCACAGCCCGTGACTGTGGTTAAACTGACAGCAAAACCTAGCGTGTAATGGCTGCCTTAAAGGCTAAAAATGACATCTGTGCATTAAATGTGACCGCTCAAGATCCGTGCCGAGGCCTGTCCTACATCCACCATTATCATTGCTTACTCCGTAGAGTTCTGTAAAATTTACATGAGCAGTATTATCTACTTGTTTACAATAATTCTGGGATCGGTAAGTATCTCTTTTTTAAGTAACGGTTGGAAAACGCTCTTCCAGATTTTCTGTATGTTGTTATTTTGTTTTAAATGAATTTCGTTACGATATAATTTCTGTGTAAGTGTCGTTACTTCTTTTTGTCAGCTAAAAAAAGTCTCGAATAGGTAGGAAAATAGACAATTCATAAGCACTTAATTTCTAACTTTATTTGATTAATATTTTTTCAATTTTCAAATTCTCTGACCTGAATCTCGAGTGATAATGGCAATAATATTCGTGTCATAAATCATATTGCAGTTTATAATCAAAGTTAAATTCACAGTGTTCAGAGGAAATGAGCAACGCGCGCCAGTACTGGGCGCACTTCCGACGCGTGCACCCTGATAAGAACTACCCAATACAGAAGGACTACGTTTGTGACGTCTGCGGGAAGAGCTTCCGGGTGAGGAACCAAATAAATGATAAGAATCCTTACTAATATTATAAATGCGAAAGTCCGTTTGTTTGTTTATTTGTTTGTTACGCCTTCACGTCTTAACTACTGAACCGATCATCATGAAATTTTGCATACACGTTGTCAGGGGTACAGAGAAGGACATAGGGTACCTTTCATCCCGAAAAAAGGTATTGTTCCCGAGGGATAGCAAAAAAAAAACTTTCCACGCAGCCGAAGTCGCGGGCGGCCGCTAGTACTGTCTAAAACCATAGAACAACACAAAACATAGAAATCCATTGTGGATCTGGCCAATGGATCTACTGAGAATGAAGGAAACCTACTCACTCACTGTTTCCAACTTTCGACGTTTTATGGGCCTCAAAAAGGCTTTTGAGCAAATGAATCGACATCATGTTCGTTATACGTGTTACAAAAAACCCCTAATGCCGAATATGGTAGATAGGGACCATCAGACTGAACAACTTTTACTATGGGACCAACTCTGAAATTGCGAAAAAAATCTGCTGTTCCATACAAGGTCTAAATCTATGAAAGAACTAATTTTTTACCATTTCCACTCGAAAAAGTGCGTTTAATTCAACGATAAGAGTGAATAAAACGCTGTTTTATTCACCGAGTGAATAAAAATATTTTGAATTTGGAACAAGCGCGCATCGTATGAATTATGTACAAAATAAAAGAAAACGTGCTGAAAGTATGGAGCTATTCCATAGACAAAGCCATACTTAGTTATACAATTAAATAAAAAAAAAACCCGCCAATTTTATTTAGGTTATTTTAGTCTCTTATCTTTGGGTTTTTTTCTAAAAAAATATCTCGCCAAATTAATTAGGTTCTTTTTAGTGTCTTATCTTTGAGTTCTTTTCTTAATATTAGAGGGAGATTAGATGTTCAGTCTTGCATCAGTCCATTCCATCAGTCTGGTACGGTCTTCAGTCTGTAAAAATTCAAAGTCTATACAAACTGATGAAATGGACTGATGTCAGACTGATCATGTAATTTCCCTCATAGCGTTGTTGTTTTATGTCATTGGAAAACTTATAGTTTCACTATTTTCTAACGGTTAAATTACCGATTACCTATCTAAATAATAAAATTTGATAACTATAAAAAGGTACTATATGTGTAAGTACTGCTATTATGTTTTCTCGCAGTCAATGGTAAAAAGTAGAGTACACAACTCGTGAAAAAAAATTCATCTCGGTCCTTTGTATCCCTCGTTTCGCTCAGGATCCAATATAGTACCTCGAACTAAATTCCTTCTTTTTTCACTTGTTGTATAATCTACTATTTTTCGTGATTTCAGAGTTGGTCCTGTAATAAAAGTGGATCGGTTTGATGATTCTACCATTTTCGGCAAATTCGAAGTTTTTTAACTGAATGATATCTGTTATCTGAGGATTGAAAAATCTGCCCTTAATTAACTGTATTACAATAATTTAAAATGTGTCTTGTAAAAATAAAATTTTTATATCCAATTTTAAAAATAATTTAAAATTGGATATAAAAATTTGAAAATAAGTATTTTTTGTTTCTTTTTTATAAGGTACCTACCACACTTTCCTAAAACCGATAGCCTGTAAAACATTTACTATCGTCGTGATTTAATTTGCTACATGCTATAGGTAGTGTAGTGCTACGATTAGTTCTGGGAATCTTGTTCAAAATTACGAATGATTGTAGAGTTTTTTTTCAGGTTTTTTTACCATTTATGGGTTGTTGTAACACGCTGAATAGTAGTTTTTTTTTTCATATTTCGATTGTAATAAGATGGTGAACCATTTATCTTTAACTAGGTAATTAATTATTTACCTTGTCTCCAGGGTAATGCTTTCCTAGTGTACCACAAGCGGACCCACCAAGAGGAACGAAACTACAAATGCTCGCAGTGTCCAAAGGCGTTCTTTAATCGTACCAACCTTCTGATGCACGAGAAAACACATTCCGATACAAGGCCGTACCCCTGCTCTGTTTGTTTCAAGGCGTTCAAATGCAAGGGTGCCCTCGACAGACATTTCAGGGTTAGTAATAATCACATTTTTAAATTAGAAAAAATATGTAGATTTTAGCAAAGCATTTGAGTCCGTATTATGTTCTTGTAAACATTGTGAAATATATTATGAATGTCCCAAGATCATTAGGACTTTGAATAAAAGGAATAGCAATATATAATAAAGGATCCAATATTGAAATTTCACATCTATTTTAATCTATATAGATTTACAATATGACTTGGAGTCCCACCGGTATGTCACCTAGGACCGCTTAAGTTTTAAATATATGGAATGCTATCTAATATGGGGAGTGGGGAGCATACGATTATTGAATGTTTTCTTTTCTACTTATGTTAATATGTCTTCTTGTCAGTTAAAAAAATCTTGACGATTCGAAACTTTAAAACATAAAATTAATGATTGATATAAATAATTGTCCGCAGAGCCACACAGGTGTGAAGCCCTATGAGTGTGAAGTTTGCGGCAAAGCGTTCGGCCAATCAAACAGCCGCAAACTACACGTGCGCACCGTGCACCTGAAGCAGCCCGCGCCGTATGTGTCCCGCGCGCGCCTGGAGCGCCGCAACAAGGCGGCTAAGGAAACGCCCGCCATATTCATGTACTAGGGCCTTATATGGCGCGCCGCAACAAGGCGGCTAAGGAAACGCCCGCCATATTCATGTACTAGGGCCTTATATGGCGCGCCGCAACAAGGCGGCTAAGGAAACGCCCGCCATATTCATGTACTAGGGCCTTATATGGCGCGCCGCAACAAGGCGGCTAAGGAAACGCCCGCCATATTCATGTACTAGGGCCTTATATGGCGCGCCGCAACAAGGCGGCTAAGGAAACGCCCGCCATATTCATGTACTAGGGCCTTATATGGCGCGCCGCAACAAGGCGGCTAAGGAAACGCCCGCCATATTCATGTACTAGGGCCTTATATGGCGCGCCGCAACAAGGCGGCTAAGGAAACGCCCGCCATATTCATGTACTAGGGCCTTATATGGCGCGCCGCAACAAGGCGGCTAAGGAAACGCCCGCCATATTCATGTACTAGGGCCTTATATGGCGCGCCGCAACAAGGCGGCTAAGGAAACGCCCGCCATATTCATGTACTAGGGCCTTATATGGCGCGCCGCAACAAGGCGGCTAAGGA
Organism: Agriphila tristella; assembly: GCA_928269145.1. Taxonomy (NCBI): domain Eukaryota; kingdom Metazoa; phylum Arthropoda; class Insecta; order Lepidoptera; family Crambidae; genus Agriphila; species Agriphila tristella. The sequence continues at coordinate 34,139,648 of OV743433.1, read as the reverse complement.
AACGCCCGCCATATTCATGTACTAGGGCCTTATATGGCGCGCCGCAACAAGGCGGCTAAGGAAACGCCCGCCATATTCATGTACTAGGGCCTTATATGGCGCGCCGCAACAAGGCGGCTAAGGAAACGCCCGCCATATTCATGTACTAGGGCCTTATATGGCGCGCCGCAACAAGGCGGCTAAGGAAACGCCCGCCATATTCATGTACTAGGGCCTTATATGGCGCGCCGCAACAAGGCGGCTAAGGAAACGCCCGCCATATTCATGTACTAGGGCCTTATATGGCGCGCCGCAACAAGGCGGCTAAGGAAACGCCCGCCATATTCATGTACTAGGGCCTTATATGGCGCGCCGCAACAAGGCGGCTAAGGAAACGCCCGCCATATTCATGTACTAGGGCCTTATATGGCGCGCCGCAACAAGGCGGCTAAGGAAACGCCCGCCATATTCATGTACTAGGGCCTTATATGGCGCGCCGCAACAAGGCGGCTAAGGAAACGCCCGCCATATTCATGTACTAGGGCCTTATATGGCGCGCCGCAACAAGGCGGCTAAGGAAACGCCCGCCATATTCATGTACTAGGGCCTTATATGGCGCGCCGCAACAAGGCGGCTAAGGAAACGCCCGCCATATTCATGTACTAGGGCCTTATATGGCGCGCCGCAACAAGGCGGCTAAGGAAACGCCCGCCATATTCATGTACTAGGGCCTTATATGGCGCGCCGCAACAAGGCGGCTAAGGAAACGCCCGCCATATTCATGTACTAGGGCCTTATATGGCGCGCCGCAACAAGGCGGCTAAGGAAACGCCCGCCATATTCATGTACTAGGGCCTTATATGGCGCGCCGCAACAAGGCGGCTAAGGAAACGCCCGCCATATTCATGTACTAGGGCCTTATATGGCGCGCCGCAACAAGGCGGCTAAGGAAACGCCCGCCATATTCATGTACTAGGGCCTTATATGGCGCGCCGCAACAAGGCGGCTAAGGAAACGCCCGCCATATTCATGTACTAGGGCCTTATATGGCGCGCCGCAACAAGGCGGCTAAGGAAACGCCCGCCATATTCATGTACTAGGGCCTTATATGGCGCGCCGCAACAAGGCGGCTAAGGAAACGCCCGCCATATTCATGTACTAGGGCCTTATATGGCGCGCCGCAACAAGGCGGCTAAGGAAACGCCCGCCATATTCATGTACTAGGGCCTTATATGGCGCGCCGCAACAAGGCGGCTAAGGAAACGCCCGCCATATTCATGTACTAGGGCCTTATATGGCGCGCCGCAACAAGGCGGCTAAGGAAACGCCCGCCATATTCATGTACTAGGGCCTTATATGGCGCGCCGCAACAAGGCGGCTAAGGAAACGCCCGCCATATTCATGTACTAGGGCCTTATATGGCGCGCCGCAACAAGGCGGCTAAGGAAACGCCCGCCATATTCATGTACTAGGGCCTTATATGGCGCGCCGCAACAAGGCGGCTAAGGAAACGCCCGCCATATTCATGTGCTAGGGCCTTATATGGCGCGCCGCAACAAGGCGGCTAAGGAAACGCCCGCCATATTCATGTACTAGGGCCTTATATGGCGCGCCGCAACAAGGCGGCTAAGGAAACGCCCGCCATATTCATGTACTAGGGCCTTATATGGCGCGCCGCAACAAGGCGGCTAAGGAAACGCTCGCCATATTCATGTACTAGGGCCTTATATGGCGCGCCGCAACAAGGCGGCTAAGGAAACGCCCGCCATATTCATGTACTAGGGCCTTATATGGCGCGCCGCAACAAGGCGGCTAAGGAAACGCCCGCCATATTCATGTACTAGGGCCTTATATGGCGCGCCGCAACAAGGCGGCTAAGGAAACGCCCGCCATATTCATGTACTAGGGCCTTATATGGCGCGCCGCAACAAGGCGGCTAAGGAAACGCCCGCGCGCCGCAACAAGGCGGCTAAGAAAACGCCCGCCATATTCATGTACTAGGGCCTTATATGGCGCGCCGCAACAAGGCGGCTAAGGAAACGCCCGCCATATTCATGTACTAGGGCCTTATATGGCGCGCCGCAACAAGGCGGCTAAGGAAACGCCCGCCATATTCATGTACTAGGGCCTTATATGGCGCGCCGCAACAAGGCGGCTAAGGAAACGCCCGCCATATTCATGTACTAGGGCCTTATATGGCGCGCCGCAACAAGGCGGCTAAGGAAACGCCCGCCATATTCATGTACTAGGGCCTTATATGGCGCGCCGCAACAAGGCGGCTAAGGAAACGCCCGCCATATTCATGTACTAGGGCCTTATATGGCGCGCCGCAACAAGGCGGCTAAGGAAACGCCCGCCATATTCATGTACTAGGGCCTTATATGGCGCGCCGCAACAAGGCGGCTAAGGAAACGCCCGCCATATTCATGTACTAGGGCCTTATATGGCGCGCACCTGAAGCAGCCCGTGTTTATTGCGTCGCCAATTTGAAACTAGAAATAAACTATTACTCACAGCACAGACACCGCAATGTATGCGAATTACCGTAGTATATGGCGTTGATAAAAATGTGTGTCAATGTGATATACTAAGCTTCGAAAAGTATCAACATTATCTAGTGACACAAATAGTTACTATTTTATTTTTAAATGTCACTTTGAAAAGCCCTCATTTCATTACAAATTGTAATGTTTATGAAATAGGCCCTAGGCTGTCATTTGAAAAGCATTTGAAAGGATGACTCGCATCGAGTCGCAATCATCTTGAAATACCTACGTATATAGTATTTATTATAGGTAGGTATATTGGTTAATTTGATTTAATGAACTGTATTACAACAATTTAAAATGTGTCTATTGGATATAAAAATTTGAAAAGAAGTATTTTTTGTTTCTTTTTTATAAGGTACCTACCACACTTTCCTAAAACCGATAGCGTGTAAAACATTCACTATCGTTCGTCTGATTTGATTTGCTACATGCTGTAGGTAGTGTAGTGCTACCATTAGTTCTGGGAATCTTGTTCAAAATTACGAATTATTGTAGAGTTTTTTTTCAGGTTTTTTTACCTCGGCAAAAGTTCTTATCACAGATCAAATACCTACACACGAATTAAATTTAGGTCTATTAAATTTTCATGTCAATCTAATCGAACAATATGGAAAAAATTCATTGCCTAGAAAAGATAAAATTAATTTAACAAGATTTTACTCAAAAATTATTTGAGATTAGGCTTGTCTTAAAAATACCAACAAGACTCAGGGCTTTGCCTTTATACTAAACAAAAGACTAAAAAACTGAGGGCCTAGTATGAGTTGGTTCATGTTCTCACTTCACTTTGCAAATAGTTAACTATCGTCTTCTCTCTTTCACTCGTTTACTCACTCGCATGATGCGAATAGTATCTGGTGAAAGAGAGAAACTCTTTCACCCGATACTATTATTTGCAAAGTGAAGTGAGAAACACAACTCGTACTAGGCTCTCTAGCAGTACGGCTTTGACCAATCTATGCTTTGACCTTCACCCTTCACCTGAGGGCCTAGTGCGAGTTGATGTTTTCACTATCGAAAACTATCGCATATGCCGAGTGCCTAGTAGTAGGAGTTGTGTTTCTCACCTCACTTTACGAATAGTATCGAGTGAAAGAGAGAAAATCATGCAAGTGAGTAAACGAGTGAAAGAGAGAAGACGATAGTTAACTATTCGCAAAGTCATCCATGGCAAAGTGAAGTGAGAACCAAAAAACCAACTCGTACAAGCCCTCTGCTCATAGTCAATGCGAGTGAAAGAGACAAAACGATAGTTTTCGATAGTGAAAAGTGAAAACATCAACTCGCACTAGGCTCTCTGTCAAGGACGAACACAAAACAACAATGGTTGAGATGTTTTTAGGCTACTGTAATTTGTTTTAATGTTCAAAATTACTTTCCATGGTTAAAATGTGCTCTATGGCGATCGGTAACTCAGCGCGTCATCTGCCGGAATGCACCCAATGTCAAGTTGATTGACAGTGACATTTTCGTCAGCTGTTGGTTGGCTGACTTTGACAACAATTTATTTTATTTTAAAGTATTTAAATAATTTCCTATAAGAGTTTGTGCCGGTTTAAGTTTCTTTTAAGCTTTTCTTTGTATTTAAAGTTCTGTAGGTACGGTTAAATATACTACCAAATCATGCTTAAAAGAGGTAAACCAAACTAATGAAATAGTTTGATACTTCAAATGTGTTCGCTTTGATTTTATAAATAAAGTGTGTTTGCCCCTGAAAGTCCCTCGAAATGAGTGAATTCGATAGCTGGGTAGACGCAACTCATCCGCGGTTTTTAAATAAACCTATAGCTATTCATAGTGGTATAGTATTTTGAACGTCCTACACTACACTACACTCTGACTACACTACACTATTCACTACCCTTTGCCTACGCCCTGCACCTTCTTCTAGTCCCTTGCACTCAAAAAAGGTTGAATGTTTCAGTTTGACATGAAAATAAATCATTTTACTTAAGTAATTCTTAAGTTATATCCATTAATCATACACATTATACAATAATTTATAAGTTCATCTTATTCCTCTTCTTTAGGCACTCATTTAGATAACAGTTATCAGACTTCAAAACAATTCCGTCCTTATCTAACCCACAATAAAAGTGAACTGTTACTTGTGTTCAGTGTTGCCAGACCCGATCAAAACTTTTGCCCACGCAGGTTGTTGAAATTGCCCTTTCCGACACAAAATCGCCCATATTCTTTAAAACAACGACACAAAGGAAAATCTGTTGTACCTTGACACCCTTTCAGTGCTGGTTTTAGCACTACCAGCGCCCTGGGCGACATTTTTACGGGGCGCACCCTATTTGCGATTCCAAGATTTCAATTTTGACTGTTAGTCAAAAAACGGCCATGCGATTTTGAGTCAGTTTCACCATCTAATCTTGTAATTTTGCTTGTTTACAGTAAAAAAACGGCCGCGCAGCGCGATTTTTAGTCAATCTACTATTCTTCTAATTTTGTTCATCACAGAAAAAAACGGCCGCGCAGCGCGGTTTTTAGTCAGTTTCACTTCACCTACTAATCTTGTAATTTTGCTTGTTTATAGTAAAAAACGGCAGTGCAGCGCGATTTTTAGTCAATCTACTATTCTTCTAATTTTACTCATCACAGAAAAAAACGGCCGCGCAGCGTGGTTTTTAGTCAGTTTCACCTACTAATCTTCTTATTTACCTTATTCAGTAAAAATATGGCCGCGCAGCGCAATTTTTAGTCAGTTTATCTACTAATCTTGTAATCTTGCTTGTATAGTATATTATATTTAAAAAAACTATTAATCTTGTAACCTTGATTGTTTATAGTAAAAAAAACGGCCGCGCAGCGCGATTATTAGTCAGTTCCATCTGCTAATCTTCTAATTTTGCTTATTTTTTGATTATGTGTTGCCACCATAACCTGCGGCGCCCCTTTATATCCGGCGCCCAGGGCGGCCGCCCGTGCTCACCCCTCCCCCCCTAACGCCAGTACTGCACCCTTTGTACCTAGAACAATCGTAATTTTTCGAAAGCTCCCGCCCTTTAGCCACATAAACGTCTGGGCGATTAATTATCGCGCGGTGCCATCGCCTGAGCGGTTAATGGTGACCGAATTTTTTTGCCCAATAACTGTTTTTATCTGTGAAATCTTTAACGATGGTGCTGGTATTCGTTCCTAGATGACACTATAGGAAGAAATGTCAATGGGTACCCAAACTAAGCTGTGTATTTTGTGTTTGGTACTCTGTGCCAAGTGTTTTCAAGTGGTCTCTGGTTAGCGAGTTCCGTGATTTCCAAAATTGCCCATATTTTACCGGTTCCAAGACCTTCCCGCCCTTTTTGCCCTTTTTTCAAAAAAGTCCTAAAATTGCCCATGGCGTGGGCAATTGCCCACGGTCTGGCAGCACTGCTTGTGTTATCAAATAATGTATGATAATAAGATTGTTACAGCTTGTTTAACGTCTATCTTATTTAACATTATTATAAAACCTATTTTGTTAACAGGGAAAATATGTAAATACTTTACAATTAGATTCGTCTATTTAATTAAATACTTCAAACATTTATTTTTTATTTAGTTTTTATTAACCTGTTTACGCCTGGAAAATGAGCATCCGCACGGGCATTGATTTATGGATAGTAAATTAATTCACGAAACATGAGGTGGCCACATTAGGCTGGACAACAATGAAAAATCTATTGTGTCTCATTCTGTCTATATTGACGGGTTAAGTTACATTTAATGAGTGGAATGGCAGGTCTGAAGATAGCCCTAGTGCAGTTGTCAGTGGGTCCCGACAAGGCGAAGAATGTGGCGGCTGCAGTGCAGGAGATCCACAAGGCCAAGGAAGATGGCGCTCAGCTGGTGGCTCTACCGGAGTGCTTCAATTCTCCTTATGGCACCAGTAAGTTGGCAGCCTTGATGGTTGTATTTGTATGTTGAAGTTATTAATATTTACTTACTAGAATAGTTGTAAAGAAGATTTTATAGTTAGCTGTTATTATTATTTATTTATATAAAGGACAATACAATACAACTTTAAACATAGTCTCACAAAACTTATACTAAGTTTGTCTGCGAGGACAAGGTCACGCTCAGATAAATAAGTATTTAATTAGATAGTATATATAGTTACACAATTCTAAAAAGGTCAGAGTTCTTAGTTTCAGAATTTCCATACATTTTAATGCTATTTTCGCGTTTTTTTTAAACAAGGGGTCAAGTCTGCTAATGTGAACTTCAAAATCGTGTTTAAATGGTAATGCATTTTGACAAAGTTCTTGTTTCTTAAACCCAAAATCGAGATGTGGTTCCGTTTTAGGTTTAAGAGACACAATGTGTTTCAGTTTTGGGTTGCAGCAGACTTGACCCCCAGGTCGTAGGACCTTCTATCTTTTAGAATGCTGATTAGATCAGTTGGGCTTGGGTGTGTAAAGCGATCTGAATCTCCTCCATTCACTCCCTGGATATCCATCATCAGATCACAGCACGGTACATCCCTGGCAGAAAACCAAGGCTTCAAAGTTACCTCGTTTGTATATGAAAAAAATACCTTGATCCCTAGACAAAGTTGATGTGTATGTAGTAATTTTAAACCAGGTTGAAATTGAATCCATGTTTTAGAATAAGGGGGATAGTATTATTTACTTGTCTTCCAATCTATGAATATGGTATCAGAATATTTCGAGGAGTACGCGGAGGAAGTGCCCGCGGGCGAGACGAGCCGCGCGCTGTCTCGTGCTGCGGCGGAGTCCGGCGTATGCGTGGTGGGCGGCACGGTGCCCGAGCGCTGCGGCACCCGGCTCTACAACACCTGCGCGGTATGGGACCCCAGCGGGAAGTTACTGGCGCAGCACAGGAAGGTGGCTATATAGTATACTGTATCATTGCTCTTCAGTGAGTGCCCGCGGGCGAGACGAGCCGCGCGCTGTCGCGGACCGCGGCGAAGTCCGGCGTATGCGTGGTAGGCGGCACGGTGCCCGAGCGCTTCGGCACCCGGCTCTACAACACCTGCGCCGTCTGGGACCCCAGCGGGAAGTTACTGGCGCAGCACAGGAAGGTGGCTATAATGTCTTCCATTTTATGAATATGGTATCAGCGCAGAGGAGTTGCCCGCGGGCGAGACAAGCCGCGTGCTGTCGCGGGCGGCGGTGGAGTGCGGCGTATGCGTAGTGGGCGGTACGGTGCCCGAGCGCTTCGGCACCCGGCTCTACAACACCTGCGCCGTCTGGGACCCCAGCGGGAAGTTACTGGCGCAGCACAGGAATATACTGTCTTCTTCGTATCAATGCAGGCGATTTCCGCAACTCGATGTCTAATGCGCCTATTTTGCGTCTGGTGGGGGTGTGGCCGGACCACTCCAGCCAGCCCAGCTCAGCCAGGAACGAGCCAAGGGCTTTCTCATTCGTGTATGGTTCCCGGCGAGCCGAGGTATCACACGGTAAGAGGTCACCCCTCTGCGTTCCAGCAGTACGTTGCAGTAAGCAGTACGAGCGGCTGTTTCTTTTTCCTCCATGCAGCCTCTGCATATAGGGGACTGTCTGTTATAATATACTGTCTAACTGCTTTTCAGTAAATTCTTGATGTTTCACTCTGAATAAGAAAGCAAATGGAAGTGCCATACCTTTGAAAAAAACGTGCATACCTACCTCATACTATTCGATACAAACACAGCTAAATATGGCGGCTTAGCCCTTTTATCAAAATTATTTTGTTATAAAGTATGGTAGTTAAGTAATTATTTTTTTCAGATGCATTTATTCGACATAGACATTCCCAACAAGATAACATTCAAGGAGTCAGAGGTTCTATCGCCAGGTGATCAGATCACAACCTTCGAGTTCAACGGAATCAAGATCGGTCTCGGCATTTGCTACGATTTGCGTTTCAATGAGATGGCGCATTTAATGGCTAAAGAGGGTACTTTATTCTTAGTGCATTATCTGTGCTTTTTCATCTGCTTTATACAGACCCCTTTTCAAAAATTAATGAAGTAACAAAAAAAATTTTTTTTACATTTTTACCCCAAACTTTTTCCTACACAAGTTGATATTTTTGTCACTGTTTGCGCATCACACAGTTCGACCCATGCGAGCCCCCCTCCCGACGCCCGCCTTTCCCCCGCTCACGTCCCGTGCGCGAGGGTGAGCGTGCGCGCCTAGATTTTTAGGATATAAATAGTGGCTGAAAACTGTGAATTGAAAAAGAAATAATTCATAATAATGTCACCTTAATTTCTTTTGTTACTTCCTTGAGCTTATATTTGATTTTGTAAAGGGGTCGCAAAATCACCCTGTATAGGTACTTTATTTGTGAATCTCACGAGATTTTACAGATAAAGATTTGTTAAGGCAAGAAAACTTGTTCTTATTAACAGTAGTTTTGATTGGATAGTTTAGCCTGAATTTGATTGCTAAAGCTACGCGGGTTTGAGTATCACACATAAACAGGTTAATAATAGTTATATTTTCAGGATGTTCGCTGCTGATATACCCGGGTGCTTTCAACATGACGACAGGCCCAAAGCACTGGGAGTTGCTAGCTCGTGCTCGCGCCACAGATAACCAGCTGTGGGTGGCGCTAGTGAGCCCCGCGCGGGACCCTACCGCCTCGTACGTGGCGTGGGGGCACTCGCTGCTGGTGGACCCCTGGGGCGCGCTGGCCGCCTCGCTGGGGCACGCACCGGGCACGCTGCGAGCCGACATCGGTGAGTAGCTACAGAGCCCGCCGCCTCGTACGTGGCGTGGGGGCACTCGCTGCTGGTGGACCCCTGGGGCGCGCTGGCCGCCTCGCTGGGGCACGCGCCGGGCACGCTGCGAGCCGACATCGGTGAGTAGCTACAGAGCCCGCCGCCTCGTACGTGGCGTGGGGGCACTCGCTGCTGGTGGACCCCTGGGGCGCGCTGGCCGCCTCGCTGGGGCACGCGCCGGGCACGCTGCGAGCCGACATCGGTGAGTAGCTACAGAGCCCGCCGCCTCGTACGTGGCGTGGGGGCACTCGCTGCTGGTGGACCCCTGGGGCGCGCTGGCCGCCTCGCTGGGGCACGCGCCGGGCACGCTGCGAGCAGACATCGGTGAGTAGTACAGTATGGGTCTCATCACAGAACAAGAAAAAAGCTTGTTCTGTGGGTCTCATAATGAGGCTCAAGGTCACCCAGCGTGCAATGGAGAGAAAGTTTTCCTGCTTTTAGGCGTTTCCCTGCGTGATCGAATCAGAAATGAGGAGATCCGCAGGAGAGCTAAAGTAACCGACATCGCTCGAAGGACTGCTCAGCTGAAGTGGCAGTGGGCGGGACACATAGCGAGAAGAACCGATGTTGGTTGGGGCGGGGCGTTTCTGGAATGGCTCGCGCGCACCGGACGACGCTGTGGGTAGGCCCCCGACAAGGGGGACCGACGTGAGGGTGAAGGTCGCGGTGCGCCGCTGCATACGGGCAGCGCAGCACCGATCGTCGTGGAGATCCTTAGGGGAGGCCTATACCCAGCAGTGGGTGTCGTGCGGCTGATATGATGATGATGATGAACGCAATCTCAGCAGCGTAGCTTCCTATTAACTGTCATTCGGCAGGGTTGTGATTTGAAATCTTTTTTTCCACAGATCTGAATACCGTCGAAGAGGTTCGCAGTCAGATTCCAATCAGGATGCAGCGGAGGACGGACGTATACGATACCGTCAGGAAATATAAAAAGGAACTGTGAGTGAAAAGACCGATATTTTATATCCTTATTTGTCTTTGGACTGACTGGTTGTTTATATCTGAGAGTATAATCATGAAGTGCAATAAAAAAGGCAATATATAAAAAAATACAAATACATAATTAATTATTCAAGTGACGCACAATACTCAGGTACCTACCCATGGGCGTAGCCACGGTGGGGCAGGGTGGGGCGCTTGCCCCACCCTGGCTCTTACCTGTGAGGTAATTACCTAATCATACCTAAGTAAGAAAATATAAAAATGACGCGGAATTAATGAGAATGGCCCGTAGCCATACAAAATATGCATGGAAAATGCACAGAAAAAAATTTGCCAGGGTAAGACCGCGGGTATAGTTTGCTAGTTACATATTATTTTAGGGGATGTATTTAGTAGCACTTTAAATTTGATGAAAACAGCTATAAAATTGTATATCAGCACTTTAAAATAATAATAGACCTATAATTTAATATTATCACTACAAAAATAATGGTTTGCACTTTAAAATAATAATAGATCTATAATTTAATATTAACACTACAAAAATAATGGTTTGAACTTTAACTGTGTCCCAACCATTGGTCCCAACTCCGAAATCATTTAGTTTCTGTCCAACCATGTCAGACTGACCACTGTTAAAATGAGATGGAAAGATGTAAACAACTTGTGGCATAACATAATGCATATACGCCATCGGGTCGGTCCTGGCGTTGTTGGTCACAATGGAACCTATCCTCCTCCTGGGCTCCTCTCTCGCTGCGCCCGCCCGCTCGTCGTCGCACCTAGACGTCTGTTTACCAGTGCTAAAGTTATAAAATTTATTTGTATGGTGCAAAGTATTAATTTTAAAGCTAAGCAATTAAATTGTATAGTGCAAAGTATTAATTTTAAAGCTTAGCATTTTTATAGTGGAAACCATTATTTTTATAGTTCATTCAATAAATTTTGAAGCTAAACATTTCAAAGTGTGTTACATTATTTTTAAAGTGCATTTATATATTCCCCTTATTTTAGACTGCTGCCCCACCCTGAGCCCATGGCTGGCTACGCTCATGTACCTACCTCCATTATATTTTACTTAAGTCGCAAATGAATAGGTACCTACACGGTTAATTTTTAATTACATCTAAAAAGTAATGGGCGTGTCTCTTCCCTTTACTAATCAAGTATATAGGTATATGTGCAGTTAAAAGTTTAAATATTTCATAATTAAATTACTTAGTCAAGATCAAGCCTATAAATGCGTCTACGTACGCGTCTTGCTATCTTTGCGAGTTTGCTGATTAATCAAAGGACATGTCCCATCGCGCCTATGTCATTAACCCCACCATTCTCAAAAAATGAAAGTCTATCGCGTCTTAATCAAAGTAGTATGTCAGAGTAGGTATTTTACTCTAGAATCAGATTGATAATTATTTTCTGCATTAAAAAGTGGGATTTTTAAGTTAAAACGCTTTTAAATCACAATTTTTTATCATTAGAGTACTATTTACTTACATTTTTTTCACAAAATACTTCAGAAAACAACTTCATGTTTTTGTAATAATTGTTTTTCTAAATATAAAACAATTCTTGACTGTATACCTAAATAAAATGTAATTAGCATTTTTTAATTATGAAAGTAATTAAATAAAATGAAACTGGGGCAACGCTGGGACATCTCTTTTCTTTCCGATATTTTCAAATTATCGATTTTTAACTTTTGACTGATCATACATATTCGGTAACGTGGACTGATATCCCCATTTATTTTTTAGATACTTAGGTATACTTGTAAATGAATGGTGTACTTATTTTTTTAAGAATATTATATATTTTGTTAATGTTTTTAATAAATATTGTTCAAATGGTTGATCAGAGTTTTGATTTGTGATATTTGCTCTCCTGTTTCTCCTTGAGTATTTCCAAAACACTGTCTGCGCAGCCCCAGAACAACGTAAATCCGCTTCCCCCTGAGAAAAAGCAAAATACATTTTGATATTTTTGTTTTTGATTTTTGTATGAAACAGCTGATATTTTTTCGCGATTTCAAAGTTGGTCCCGTAGTAAAAGTTGTTCAGTTTGATGGTCCGAAGAAACGGTTTTCCCATCATTCATTTCGGGTCATTCATTAACACGTAGAAGGTACCTTCGTTTTTCTTGACTGACCCGGCCAGGGATTGAACCCGAGATCAGAGGGTCTCACTCCGCTCTCACTTAAACTTTTATATTTGCCTACTGCTCGCGGCTGACTGAGTCGAGCCAGTGCACGAGAGATGACATGTGACGGTTGAGACAGAGCTACTTCACAGAAAAAGACGCGCTTCGGAGTGCTTATGATAATAGGCACGCAGCGCTGTGTAATTTGAAATTGTACTTTATTACCGTGAAGCGAGAGTAGCAAATAATAATGATTGTCCTCGTGTGGATGGGCTTCTGTACGTAAGTACTATAATACATGGTGCATTTTTTATTTACCCTCTAAATTGTAAGGATGTTTTCAGTCCATGAAACTGTACAAAATTCTTTAAGAAACATGTGTCAAAATACGCCACAAATTTTTGGTCATCCCTTACTAAGATCTCGTGATCTATTTGATTTGTATATATAGTCAGTGTTTTTACATATTTGGCCCTGTTTCTTAGAGAAAGTTGTTCAGTTTCATGTACTGAACACATCCATGAAATTTGGGAAGAGAATAAAAATACAGCATGTATACACTGGCCTGCAAAACTAAGTACTACAGAGGTCTATTTTCATACAAACGAGGTAACTTTGAAGCATTGGTTCTCCGCCCAGGATTAAACGTGGTGTGATCTGATGATGGCCATCCAGGGAGTGAATGGAGAAGATTCAGATCCCCATACACACCCAATTGATCTGATCAACCCTCAGGGGGCGCACTTTGCAGACACGAAGCTAGAATTTTTTTTGACTTGGGGCGCAAAATTCATATCTTGCCATTGCAGGAGCGCCCCTGGCAAGTATCATGAGATCCTAGAAATAAGTCTTGGGGCGCAAAATTCAAATCTTGCCAGGGGCGCTCATGACCCTAGCTCCGACGCTATTCACTTAGTAACTAAGTGAATAGCATCGGAACTACGTCTTAGTTGATTGATGCGAAGAAAATACCACAATAACAAATACCTACCTTCGAAATCTGACCCCGTATGGGAAATACCGCCTTGTCGGGTACTATGTGATCTGATGATGGAGAAGATTCAGATCCCCATACACACCCAATAGATCTGATCAGCATTCTAAGAGCTGTAAAGATAAGAGTTATCAGTTACAGCATTTCCATACATTTTAATGCTATTTTCGTGGTTTTTTTTAAACATATTCAAACAGCTCTTAGAATGCTGATCAGATCTATTGGGTGTGTATGGGGATCTGAATCTTCTCCATTCACTCCCTGGATGGCCATCATCAGATCACACCACGTTTAATCCTGGGCGGAGAAACAATGCTTCAAAGTTACCTCGTTTGTATGAAAATAGACCTCTGTAGTACTTAGTTTTGCAGGCCAGTGTATATTCGGTGCCGGGATGATGACACGCTTTCAGAGATGGCGACACCATGGAAACCGGTGTGCAGCCATAAAGTATCGGATACGTTTACCATGCCCGTAGTTGTGGACGATCAGTTTGCCGCGCCTTTCCTCAGCTTCCACTCGAATCTCGTGTCTTCCCGGTCTCAGCCCAACCCAATCTTTTACCAGATCAGCATTCTGAAATTTAAATTGATGATTTAGATGCCTGCCTAAGTAGGTACCTGCATAATTTGTAAACCATGATTATTGTAGAGAATCTTAAGGAGAATGAAAGAGAATGTCTGATAGGACCCTGATTCACAAACGCAATTGATTATGATTACCCTGATTCGCAAGGGCGTCGCCAGCCCATGGGGGTAATAGGAGAGGGGGTAATAGGCCCACCTAAAGGGGGTAATAGGAGAAAAATATGAATTGTAGGTACAGTCAAGAGCACCTAGTGATTTTTTACAAATTTTGAGATGCGGGATTTATCGGAAAAGCGAGCCTTAGGACTTTGGTTACTTTGCAGGTGGATACATTTTTTAACTCCTAGAGGGGGGGGGGGCAGCTGCCCCTCCCCACCCGCCGTCCCCCGTTCCGATGACCGCTTCAGCGTCAACGTTCGTAGTGCAAGCGTGGCTTGATCGTAGTGTATATTTTCTTTGGCTTAATCGAATTGTTGAAACTTAGATATCGGGCTCTAAGCCTCGCCCTGAAGGTGTATATTAGTTTATCACAATATATTTTAATTAAAAAGTTTGTTCATGAACAATGCCAACCTTCAAACCTGGTATCAACACCCTGCAACCATCAAGTATGAACGTTTTATCTTTGTCATCAACATTTGTATTAAAGTCGTGTTCCTGGTGTGTACCGCCCAGAACGCAAGTCTCAACACTGTAAACAAAATTAGATTTTATAATTTAATCGTATTTAATAATAGTTGATTTGAAACTTTGAGACTTACTTTGGTATGACGTAATGTTCGCTTACGTCGTCAATAATAACTTTATTAACCCAGGGTGCTGCCACCTGTGAAAAAAGTATTTACTTTTTGTTATTTAGGTGCCTATCCTATTGTAGTAACTACCACAGCAATATAAATCATCAACAAGACCTATTTACTATTATCATTTCAGCGTTGTAGCTAGGGGCTGGCTGCTGGGGGCGCAACCCTCAGGGGGGCGCACTTTGCTGACCCGAAGCTAGAAAAAAGTTTGACTTGGGGCGCAAAATTAATATCTTGCCAGCGCAGGAGCGCCCCTGGCAAGTATCATGAGATCCTAGAAATAAGTCTTGGGGCGCAAAATTCAAATCTTGCCAGGGGCGCTCATGACCCTAGCTCCGACGCTATTCACTTAGTAACTAAGTGAACAGCATCGGAACCACGTCTTAGTTGATGGATGCGAAGAAAATACCACAATAACAAATACCTACCTTCGAAATCTGACCCCGTATGGGAAATACCGCCTTGTCGGGTACTATGGTCCTAGCGGCCAGACCAGTGCAGTTGACGATCACGTCGAACTCTTCCAACAAAGGATCGTCGAGGGAACTAACTCGGCCAGTCAACGTCTTGCCATTGGCACGTGCGAACCTTTCCGTTAAATACTTCAAAAAAGATGTTGGGTGTACGACGAAAGTGGTAAATCGTATTCCCCCACTAAAATAGAAAAAGTCTTGTAGATTGCTTGCTTATAGGTATTTCTAACCCATGGCACAGAATAGACACAGTTTAACAATTAAGTACTACGTCCCATGGGCGACACTATCGCGCTGTCACGAAGCTTTTCATTGTCGTTGTACAATAAGAAACTTTGAATCAATGATTAAAGTTTCATTTCACTTATAGGTAATAAATTAGTTTATAAGTCCGTAATAAGACCAATAGTCATGTTGGGCTATGAAGAAGATGGATGAAAGGAAATTACATTTAGCAGTGAGAAAATATGATTGGATTGTATGCGGAATGATATGAATGTGAAGGGAGTGAGTGAATGAGGAAATGACGAGTGACAGGAAGGAATAGAAGAGAAGGACGCACTGCGCACCGACCCCAAATAAATTGGAATAAAGGTAGGGGGATGATGAGGATATAAATTAAAGAGATGTCATGAAAATCAACACTATTCCCTTGACTTAAAGTTTCTAATAGACAACAAAAAGCTTCACGACAGCGCGATAGTCTGGCCGCAGCAAACGTATGAAAAAGCTAGTCATGTACTTCTTACCCAAATTGAGAATTATGGATGTGGTTAAAGTATTCCATTTGGATCCTATTAAATATTTCATAGCCAAATACTGAGTCGGACCATTCTGGTTTCAGTTGGTCAGTGGTTTCGGAGAAAAAATAATATATCGGTATTGCGCATACGTTATACCCTCCTTCTAACCACAGCTCGTGTAGGAGTTTGTATGTAGCTGATCCCCATTTACTACAAAAATAAAAAAAGAATTTCCAAACATACATAGCGACACTATTGCTATTATCAGGGGGGGCTCACTCCGCGCTTAAACTATTCTACATAATAGCCCACTGCTCGCGGCTGATGCAAGTTGGCGTCTTAGTACTGTAAGTCAGCATGTTCACCAATTGTTAAATGAATAAATAAAAATGAATGAAAGACTGTTCTAGGCGAGAACGCGTCACCGAAAGAAAATATTTGTAGGCTATTTCAAAATCTTACTTGATTTGACTTTGTGAAGTTGTTCCACACAGAAATGGATACCACAGCCCACCCGACCCATCGCCCGTTGTATCCGGGGAAAATTCATAGGACATCAACACTACCTGCAAAATAAGTACATAATATCAGTCGTGTGTGCGATGCAGATCGGTGCAGACGCGTACTAGGAAATTGCACAACGCGTGACGCGGCCAAGTGCCGCTGTTCGTATACAACCATGAGTGACAAACTCGTGGCAAATGAACTCCTGGCGTTCCTACAACAAAAGCTGGACGTCATGGATGAGGTGAGCGCACTCCAAATCTGCAAGTCCAGCTTCAGTGAGGACGATGTGGCCACGGCGAAGAAACTTCTGTACGAGTCTCTCGGCAAGAGCGACCAGATGGTGTCCTGGAGACGTGACGGGACACAGAAGAGCCTGCAGGAAATCATCACCCTGTTCAAGGAAACCGACCCCGATGACGTGCCGACGTTTGTGGCGAGAGACCTCAACAAGCTGCCTCCCGTCACCTTCGACCACGTCGATGTGACCTGCCTCCTTAAGGACATCGTAACCCTTAAGGCGAGTTTGGCCGAAGTCATGCTGAAATTTCAGGCATCCGAAAATACGGTGAGTGAATTGCGTAAAGAAGTTGACGACTTACGTGAATCACTAGCCGTAAGTAGGTCAAACGTCAACATGCGACGTGCGTGGGGCCTGCCTCGATACATCGATGACGTCGAGTTGCAAGTCAGCAGTTTCGACGCCGTCTCCGCCACGGCCCGATCAAACCCGAGCGCCGCCGCCGGCCGCGAGCGCCGACCCTGCGAGCTGCGCGCCCCCCGCCCGCGCCCCGCCGCCGCCGCCACCTGCCGCGGTGGCGCCGCGCGCACCTGAGACGCGCGTGCCCGTCAGCTGTCAACGAAATTTTGCTGCTGTTGCTGCCGCCAACTCAAGGCCGCAGTCGCAGCAGCCAGCTCTCGTCGATGGAAAAGCTCCTCTGCAGAATGTCGTCCGACCGGGCCAAGATGAAGTCGGATTCCTCGAGGTTCGGAACAAAAGACGACGTCGTCAGCGAGAGAGCAAGAACCACCATGGCACCGCACCGACAGGGCCCAACTTCCTGCTGCGAGCTGCCATACCGACCACGGCCGTGTACCTGTCCCGCCTGCACCATACCACCACCGTGCAGGATGTGATAGAGTACATAAAGAAGGCTAACTTTTGTTTGAGAGTTCAGCCTCTGGAGTCGCGCCATAACACGAATTTTAAGTCGTTTGTGGTGCGCATCCCGACCGCCAGGCTGGACACTTTCATGAAGGAGGACTTCTGGCCGCAGGGCGTGGTATACAGGCGCTTCCGAGGGGCGTTGCCTTGTGCCACCGAACTGACACAGAAAGTGCCAAATTGACTTTATACTAACATAATATTAAGTTATATCTACTAACAATTTTGTTTATATATTTTTTTTTTAGTTTTAAGGTATGTATCTATGGGCCATTGTTGCCTGACTATAAATAAATAAATAAATAAAATAAAATAATATTACTTATATTGTTTCACTCTGATGAAGTGGCAGAGGGCGGGACACATAGCGAGAAGAACCGATGGCCGTTGGGGCGGAAAGGTGGGTAAGCCCCCGACAAGGGGGACCGACGATCTGGTGAAGGGCGCGGTGCACCGCTGGATGCGGGCAGCGCAGACCCATCGTCGTGGAGATCCTTGGGGAGGCTTATGCCCAGCAGTGGCTGTCGTACGGCTGATATGATGATGATGATTGTTTTACTCCTGACTACATCAGTCACTACAGTGCTGCAAGGATCTTTTGGCACGTGGCGAAAATCGGAACTAATTTTCCAGTTTCCAAGATAATAATTTACAGGGAAAGTGGCTCCACCATTGGAATGCCAACTTATACTTGTCGCACCTGTAGAGTTTGTCTGTAGTCCTTAATTAAACCTTATTTTATGTAAAGTCTCTACCAGATTCAGGATTTCGGACCCAGTCAGTAGTCACCACTGGTTAGATACAGATCGTAATTTACTGTGGATCATTGGTACTTGGCGACCGGGGCGTGGGGGAAGCACTAGCCGGGTCAAAAAATACACGGGTAGGTCGACGGACTGACATGAGACGGCGCGAAGTCACTGGACTGTGTTGAAACAAGTCGGCGGCGCTGGATCAAGAATCTGCATGGTGTGGGCCTACTATAGATGAATACTTATACTAAGTAGTTCAGTGTTTTCCGATTAGTAGTATAGTCCAATCAACGGGGCTTATGCAACCCGAATAATTCTCCCGTCTATGAAATTTGGCATGTGATGAAGTTAGGTAATACAGATTACAGATGAACAATAATCCAATAAATTTTGTTACGAGAAGTTAGGTATTTTTACCTAAACATGAAAATCGCTTATATCTCTCTTTGAATATTTCCTCGAGCTAAAATACTTTCTGTATACGTACTTATGTATTTGTTAGAATAATTATGTAAAGAAATCCAACATTTTTTTCGATTTCAGAGATACCCCAAATTTAAATTTTAATATTTTTCAATATATCTTCTGTTGAAAAATTTATTAGCGGATTATTATTTTTCAATATGTTTTTATACCTTTAATATATAGCTCTGTTCAGTAAGCCAATAAATTTTCTTCTTTAATCATATTTATACATAAACGTGTAAAAATGGACCGACTATTTTTTCACATTACCTCTTTAGACCAAAAAATAAAAATAAAATGATTAAAGAAGAAAATTTATTGGCTTACTGAACAAAGCTATATATTAAAGGTATAAAAACATATTAAAAAATAATAATCAGCAAATAAATTTTTCAACAGAGATATATTGAAAAATATTAAAATTTAAATTTGGGGTATCTCTGAAATCGAAAAAATGTTGGATTTCTTTACATACTTATTCTAACTAATACATAAGTACGTATACAGAAAGTATTTTAGCCCGAGGAAATATTCACAGAGAGATATAAGCGATTTTCATGTTTAGGTAAAAATACCTAACTTCTCGTAACAAAATTTATTGGATTATTGTTCATCTGTAATCTGCATTACCTAACTTCATCACATGCCAAATCTCATAGACGGGAGAATTATTCGGAAGTCGCCATACAACAAATATCCTCATTGAATGGACTAGTACGCGCACCCCCAGGGTTACGCGAGGACCAACGGGTACGCGACGCGTACCTAACGTAAGTTGCATAGGGGTACCTATGCGAGGTAACATCAAGAGGGGTACGCAGAGCTAATTCATCTACATCTGATTTCATGCATATCTGTTTATATATACCTAATCATTTCTGCAATCGGTTAAATGCTGTACCTACTATCACGTTACTGCCAGAAATGGTACATTGTGTAAGTAGAAAAATGTTTTAATCTTACATCTGCTCCCTTAAAGTTTTCCTGAATTTTGATCGCAGTGGCCAGCCCATTTACACCTGCTCCTATTACCACTACTTTAACCATTTCAGTTCACTGTTAATTATAATACGAGACAGATCGACGTTAGAGCAGTGGATTCAGGTAAAATAATAAATACACAGACCAGACAACTTTTTGTCCCTATCAGCTACTGGAGATCAAAGGCCAATGGACATTATATTGTTATCTATTTAGCATTATTTACATTACTTGCGCCCGCCCGCGACTTCGTCTGAGTGGAAATGTTTTTACTATACTTACTTAACAATACTTTTTTCGGGATGAAAGGTACCCTATGTCCTTCTTTGTATGCAACGTGTATGCAAAATTTCATGATGATCGGACCCTTGATCACGTAAGTCTGTTGCTAACAATTCTCGATTGAAATCGATTGAAAGCGCAGTTGCATTGCTGCTTTAGTTAAGATAGTTGTCACATTGGTTCTTACTAAAGCAGCGAGATGTAACTGCGATTTCTGTCAGAGTTGATTGCAACAAAGTTACGTAATTACCCCCCAGTTCTGTAGTTAAGACGTGAAGGCGTAACAAACAAACAAACGGACTTTCGCATTTATAATACTAGCGGCCGCCCGCGACTTCGTCTGCGTGGACAGTCTTTTTGCTATTCCTCGAAAACTGTACTTTTATTCTGGATGAAAGTTACCCTATGTCCTTTTCTGTACCCCTAATAACGACTATGCAAAATTTCATGATGATCGGTTCAGTAGTTAAGACGTGAAGGCGTAACAAACAAATAAACAAACAAACAAACGGACTTTCGCATTTATAATATTAGTAAGGATTGACGATGAAACATAACATGTTGCTTAATTTTTTATGGATGTCAGCTCGGTAGGTAGCACTAGACTACTAGGATATAAATGAAGCTACATTTTTCAATCTGCTGGCTTAAGAAATGGGACGCCTGATTTTGGAATTGAAGTAGGTACCTATATCGCATTTTGTAGTTTCGAAAGGCCTTTCAAAATGATACCTACTATCATAGTAGAATCAAATTTCTACTATGCTACTATACTCCCGACGAGGAATTTTTATTTTTATTATTATTTTAGTGTTTGTGCAAAGTAACAAAATGTTGTATGACAAAATGTCAGCAATTCGTATTTTTAATAAACGTTAGGTGCGGAGGCAGGACAGCCCTCGCCCGAAGCTCATAAAACGCGTACGAGCCGTAATTAATATGGGTTTAATTAATTAATTAATAAACCAAAAAACTCCCGGAAAATCAGCTGTTCCGAATGTTCTCTACAAAGCAATAATTTTCGCGGATGAAACGACAGATTATAAGATTAGTGGATAAAACTGACCAAAAATCGCGCTGCACGGCCGTTTTTCTGCAATAGACAGTCAAGATTACAAGATTAGTGGATGAAACTCACTATAAATCGCGCTGCGCGATCGTTTTATTATTATAGAAAGGCAAGAATACAAGATTAGTAGATGCGGCTAATTAAAAATCGCGCTGCGCGGCCGTTTTTTGTTTACAATTGAACTTACAAGATTAGTGGATGAAACTGATTAAAAATCGCGCTGCGCGGCCGCTTTCTTATTATATACAGGCATTTAAATTACATTTTTATTGTAAATATTTATTTCTCCCGACAACAAATCCCGACATTTTCAAATTCTCTCCAGATATTTTGGTCTTCCGATCTGGCAATCCTATTTATGACCCTTCAAAGATGGGCGGACAGTACCTTGATTACGTAAAGCTGTTGCTAACAATTCTCGATTGAAATCGATTGAAAGCGCAGTTACATTGCTGCTTTAGTTAAGATAGTTGTCACATTGGTTCTTACTAAAGCAGCGATGTAACTGCGATTTCTGTCAGAGTTGATTGCAACAAAGTTACGTAATTACCCCCCTGGTCCATTTAAAAAGTATAAAATTTGTTAAAATAAATAATACATTTATTAGTCCGTAAAATATATAGCAATTTTTTCTAAGAAACCATTTTGATAAACACAATATTTAATATAGCTGCCGAACAAATTTCCTAAGCGTGACGCGCGCCGTTAGTATGGAGCGTTTTCAGGTGATTGTGCATTTCAAACTGTGATATCTCGGGCAGTTTTCATGCTAGCAGGGTTGCCAGATGCCTAACGAGTCAAGTCGCCACTTGCGATGAAAAGAGCTATCTTTTACTAGTGGGCTACCAAAGTAGCCCAATTTGAAAAAAAATCAAAAATAACGTTTAAACGAGTCATGCTACTGTTTTATTACACTGAAATTACAATTATTTATATTATTTTTTATCCCATTTTCTCTTTTTGTTTGATTGTTTGTTCACTTACTCACCCACCCCGCGCGCATGGAAAGACTAGACTAGAGAACACGTAGAGAAAAATATGTAAACTGATATCAATAAGTCGAAAAACGTGTCGTCCAACGGGCGATAAGTCGCCATTCCATAATTTTTAATAGCCGCGACGGTCCCAAAGATAGCCCAATTGGCGATATGTCGCCCAATCTGTAGACCCTGCATGCTAGCGAAATAATTATTTTAAGGCTCAATTACATTACACAATTTTAAGCAAGCGATTTCAAGACTAAGCATGGTGTAAACGGACTTAGACAGAATCTTAAAATCGTGCGGCCTAGCCCGCTCGGTAATAAGATTCTTAAAATTGTGTCGTCTAAATGCACGCACGATTTCAAGACAGTCTAACTGTACCTACGACGGCACGTCAGACGTAACAGTTGGACTACAAAAACCAACTTTATTCCTAAGGCATAAAGGCGTTCTCAAGGTCAACGTGTAGAGGTAATGTGACAGACAGAGACAGACTCTGTCTGACTCGCGACAGATAGACGATACTGCCACAGTACAAGATAAGTTCAAAAAGGAATGTTGGTTTTTTAACACGTTTTCATATGGACGTTTTCTTGTATATTTATTTATTTATACTGTTAATATTTATAAGTAGGTTCATTTATTTGTTTGTCCGTAATTTTAGAAAAGAGTATTTTTTACTTGGTAAGTACCTACCTACCTAGCTTCCCGATGAGCTAGAGACTTGAAACTTATAGGTAGGTAGGTTGTTTTTAACACGCTTTTATTAGGTTGCTTTCTCGTTTACTTGTGTGTTTGTTTGTTTGTTTCTCCACAAAGTTTGCGAACAATTTAAACTAGCTTTCGGATGAGCTAGAGACTTGAAACTTTGAACATAGGTCAGAAATGGAAGGCAATGCAATATTATGGTATCATTGGGCTGATCTGATGATGGAGCCGGAAGAAGGCCACAGGAACTCTATAATGGAACCATACAACCCCATCGTGCTTGGGCTCGTTAGAATCGTCTTGATGAGTACTTTAAAGGGAGATGAGGTCCAGTCCAGGCTCTGATGATTTAGCTGGAAGGCCATGCCATAGGAACTTAATATTGAAATCGTGCAACCCCATTGAATTTGGGCTCCTTTGAATCGTCTTGACGAGTGCTTTGTTGGGAAATAGTGTTCAGGGTCTGATGATGGAGCCGGAAGAAGGACACTGGAACTCTATAATAAAACCACGCT
This sequence comes from Agriphila tristella, assembly GCA_928269145.1. Classification (NCBI taxonomy): domain Eukaryota; kingdom Metazoa; phylum Arthropoda; class Insecta; order Lepidoptera; family Crambidae; genus Agriphila; species Agriphila tristella. Next base: position 34,116,288 of record OV743433.1, on the reverse strand, counting down.
ACCCCATTGAGTTTGGGCTCGTTGGAATCGTCTTGGCGAGTACTCTAATGGGAAATAGTGTCCAAGGATCTGATGATGGAGCCGAAAGAAGGCCATAGGAACTCTATAATAAAACCATGCAACCCCATCGAGTTTGGGCTCGTTTGAATCGTCTTGACGAGTACTTTGTTGGGAAATAGTGTAACGTATAATAATGCGATATCTAGGTAGGTCGATACGTGCGCGACCGACAACAACGACGATGTGCACCTTCTGAGCCGGACGCCGTGGGCGGGCGTGGCGCGGGGTGGGTCACGCCGAGAGGCGGGCGGGTCACGCCGAGGGGCGGGCGGGTGCCGCTGCCGCGGCCCGCGCGTAATCCGTCGCGTTCGCGTTGGAGTGCGGTGCGGTGCGGTGCGGCGTGTGTGTCCGTCGAGTTATTCACAAGAGCGACAGTCTTGTTTTGTTTGATACGATTCTTGCAATTTGCATTAAGTAAGTACCTACACATTAGAGGTTTTTATCTACTTAAATAAAATGATTCTAAGTAAATATACCTACTACTACTTCATACCTACTAGGTAAAATATTTCTATTCGTGAGCCTTTCGAATTTTCAACCTAGTCAGATATTAATGTTATGTAGGTTTCTAATAGGTAGATAATAGTTGAAAAAAATGATTGATTAATATCTTATATATAAGGAGATAGGTACCTAAAATTTTATTTGACACGACGACTGCAAATTGAAAATATTTATAATTAACCTCTTAACAAACAATGATTAAAGAAAAGGAATTTGGTATTAGGTAGGTAGGTGCTTAAAGAACTAAAACAGAAAATAAAACAAATACAAAAACTACAATGTAAATAACTCCAATACTACGTTGATTGAAAAAGACATTAGAGACTTACTGCCTTCTCTTTTACTATGACAGTAAGCACGGCCGAGCGTGCTAGAAATTGTGTGGTGTAAATGCGCGCATTCTCTCTATGTTCAAATGTATTCTGTGAATTTCTGTGGTTCAAGTTGGGTTCAAGTGACGATTTTCTTTCTCTTTGTTTTGGATTTTGACTGGTGCCAACACTGCCAACTGGTGCAGTTTTGTACGCAGTGTTGCCAGACCGTGGGCAATTGCCCACGCCATGGGCAATTTTAGGACTTTTTTGAAAAAAGGGCAAAAAGGGCGGAAAGGTCTTGGAACCTGTAAAATATGGGCAATTTCTGAAAACACCAAAGGCCACTTGAAAAAACTTGGCACAGAATACCAAAACACAAAAATTCACATCTTAGTTTGGGTATCTATTGACGTTTCTTTCTATAGGTGATGGCTACACACCACTGCAATACTGTCACGGGCTCTCGGACTATAAAGCCCAGAGCGTGCGGCGCGCTACGCACGCCGCGTCTATGTAGGCTACACTATCATTGGTTGTATGTAATGGTTTCGACAAAACCATCATCGCGGTACGGCCTGGAGCGCGCGGCTACATAGAAGATTATGCACCGAAAAAAAACCCGAAGAGTTAATTTTTAGTAAATCGATAAGGTAGGTAAATAATGATTTTTTTTTAAGAAACTAGGTACTGATTTTCTTGACTTATAATGAAAATAGGGGGGCGGCAAAATTCGGGTCCGCCCGGGGCGGCACAAACACACGATACGCCACTGAATGTGCAACAGATTCCCCCTTTATCTGTGATTCCCCCTTACGTAGTTGTTTTAACGATTATGGGCGATTTTGTGTCGGAAAGGGCAATTTTAACCACCTGCGTGGGCAAAAACTTTGATCGGGTCTGGCAACACTGTTTGTACGTTACCTACGTTTGTTTATTGTTAATTTAACGCAAAGCAATATCAATTGTTTGAGGAAAAAAGTGTTATTTTTCCTGTATTCCCAAGACCGAGTTAGTGATTTAATTGCCTCATCGATCATCTATATAAATGATCGAAGGATTACCTATTCATCGGTAAGCTAACAATAATGATATCAAATCCATTTTTATATGGTTCCATAAATCGTATGTAACATAATGGACTGTTCTAAAATCTAAATACTGCAAAACTTAAAATGTAGAACATGTTAGTATTATCATCATCTTCATTCCTTTTTCCTTGGCCCCAGACTGCCTGATTTAGAGCACGGGTAATCTTTAGAAATGGGGCGACTGAAATGACAATTGAGATCGATAGGGGGGGTAAGGGGGGGGGGGGGAGAGGGAAACCCCCACACCCCCAGTGCCACTCCCGCCGCGAGGAAATTAATCATTAGTGAGATATATGATTTCAAAAATCCTAACCTCAAAACACCACTTGTCTTACATTTAAGTTCTTTCTGTCACGGCTCATAAAAACACTCTAGGCATAGCCTTCTATAATTGCAAGCCGTGAACATAAGTTTGGCAACGTCTGTTACTGTCAGTTCGTGGTCATGTCGTCAGCCAGTCTCCATACTAAATGTATGGGAATATTTCAATTTTAAGAGGTCGATATTTTTTTTCCTAGTAATCGTGTGAGGTTTAAAATATGCAAATAATTTAGTTCCGTTATTGAAATGCTTTGTATATTAAACAATAAGAAAAATATCAATGTTAACCAGGAAAAAATGGCTGTCAAAGATGTCATCTTTTTTGTTGATTTTCTTCAGCAGGGAGTTGATTAACACGCCCTCTAGCAATAAATTATATATCATTAGAAAGGTCTTTTGAAGACAAATATTTGCTGTTAATATACTTTATATCAATTGTTTATACTTTTGGAGTTAAAGGTTATTAAAGTATAAAAGTGGTTTATTGTCTATGGGAGTTGATTTTCCCCACCTCTAGCAATAAATGAAATATCATTAGAAAGGTTTTCATATGATAAATATTTGCTGCAAACATACTTTCTATTAATTGTTAGTATTTTCGGAGTTTTAGGTCATAAATGATAAAAAAATTGGTCAAGTTCAGAGCGTTATAACTCTCAAAGTACTAAAAGTTGACGTTTATTGTGATACAATAAAGTGTTTCAAATTTAAATACCTTTCCAATGATGTAAGATTTATTGCTAGGAGAGGCTTAGATCAAAATGCTCATCGTACTAAAGGACCCCCGAAAAGTTCAAATAATTTGACTCAAACCTTATGTTCTAATAAATAAATAATAATAATAAATATTAAACTTTATTGAAATAACCTTACATCACAATTTACAACTAGTTTAAACATAGATAATATAGGAAAAACAAATAATAAATAATTATTAAAATAATATAATACTATGTGCTTGACCACATGCGATGTTGCCGTTCTGCTCAACTTCATGGCTTGGAAATATAGAAGGCTATGCTCTAGGGGTAGGACAGACTATTACCACGTGGTTTCGGGGTTGACTAATTTCGGTTCTGGAACTGCTGTAATAAACGAAAACAGAAATACGCGCGAACTATCAAACATACAAATATGGTATGTAAACGTGTTCCGTTTCATGCAGAAATACGAAATACTGACATTTTGTCATACAAAATTTTGTTTCTTTTCACACTCAAAAATAATAATAAAAACAAAAATACAAAAGAGAATTCCGGTTTTTGTATGGAAGCCTGTACCGATTTGCTTTTACATGAAATAAACATTTTTAGCCAGCTTATTGTTTAATATTACCATTGGCATGAAGCGTTTTTGTTTTGAAATCCGCAGTTTTGAGATTTTTCCTCATAACCATATTTTTAAAAAACCCGCCAAAAATACTTCGTCCTTGATTTTTAAGTGTTTATAACAGTTCCAATAAATGAATACACTATTTATTTATTAAACTGTTAGAAGCAATAAGAAATCGGGGACGTATTCTTCTTATATTATAGTTAATGGTATATATTGGCATATTTTAGGCGGTTTTTTTTTAAATATAGAAGTCAAGAATTTGGGCTACCAAACTTTTTTTTATTATTTCGTAAACGCGGATTTAATAATGATTCATAATTTAGTAATGGTTGTCAAAAAGTATTAAAGTATTTACGGGATATATTTTTTTTATAAGCAATTGGTACAGGTTTTGGCATTCTCCTTTCCTCACCGGGAGACTAGTATCATTTGAAAGGCCTTTCAAAACTCTACAAAATGCGATATATTTCAGTTCTAAAATCGGTCGCCCCATTTCTAAAGCCAACCCTAGAGCACTGACTGTGAAGAAGTAAGGCTACGCACCTTCTTTGTATTAGTCAAGTCTATGATTGTACACTGTGACATTGAGTGTTATGCTATGTCACTGTACTCTCTTTGTGTTTTATATCCTGTCGAGCTGTCACTGATTTGTCTATAAATCGTACTTACAAATTAAACTCGTGATAACTTTCTCAATCAGTTCTTTATTCGTTAAAATGGTAGCAGAGAATCAATTTTCGAATTGAACTGAGGGTGTAGATTGGCAAATTTCGTTTTGGTGGCAAAACCAATACAATAAAGTTCCAACATTGAAAATTCGACGGAACGAGACCTGCAGGCAAATTGGATAGATCTATTGCAGACGTTTCGAAGATTCAACTCGGGGATTTAGATGCCAAAAAGTTCAACAGGTGGAAGTTTAGAGTTTTCATGGTACTGAAGGGGCTGCCTGGGGCAAGAGATGTGTTGGAAGGAAAAAAACCGAGGCAAACAGTACTGTAACACCACAGCAGAAGCGACGAAGAAGTACGAAACAGATGTTTGTGAGTACGACAAACTCGATAGCATAATTTCTGTCCTGTTAACGTCAAACCTACCAGATGACGTACTCGAAAAAATGCTGCGTTTTACTTACTCCAAGGATATGTGGGATGAACTACACAGACTTTACGGAGGCTGCACCGTAGATAGAAGGTACACGATGTGCAAGGCTTTCTTCTCATATAATAAAGATGCTACGCATCACTCATAATGTATCCTATTTCAACACATTGGTGCCGATCAGTTAAGTAATCTGCAAACAGTTTTAACTGTATTCCTCTTACTCCTAGTGACTCAAGTTTGTTTAAAAGCAGAGGAATTGATACTGTATCAAATGCCTTAGCTAGATCAAGGAATATTCCCAAGGTATGGTTCCCATTGCCAAGTTCCTCTGTGATATATTCTGTAAAATTATGAACCGCATCAGAAGTAGACAACTTAGCTCTAAAGCCAAATTGCCTTGCTGAAAGATAGTTATGTTTTTCCAGGTAGTTAACAAGTCTATTATTTATAATCTTTTCAAGTATTTTAGATATTGATGGGAGCAACGAAATAGGTCTGTAATTGGTACATTGCTCTTTGCATCCGGCTTTATATATGGGGATTACTACAGCCTTCTTTAAACATCTTGGGAAGATTCCTTCAGATAGGCAGATTTCAAATATATGCGTTAAGGGACGGACAAAAATATGTTTAAAGCGTTTTATGATGTTATTGCTTATATTATCCTAACCAGGTGCAGTCATTTTTCAGCCCTGAAATAATCCGTAAAATTTCTTGTTCATCAGTATCAAATAAAGCAAAAGTGGTTGATGCTGAGGTAGGAGTTGAGTTCTGGGGCGCACTGACAGGGTTACGAATTTGCTCCGCAAGGGTTTTGCCTACATCTGCAAAGTAATTGTTAATATTGTTAGCTGACAAAAGCGGTGTGGTATCTGAACGCAATAAGCAAGTATTTGACTCTTGTTGTTTTGACATGAGGTGACGTTCTTAATATGTTTCCAGATCTGTTTACTATTTTTACCTGCTTTAAGCAACACATCTTTATCATAGGCGATCTTTAACTTCTTCAAGAGATTGTTACAAAAATTCCGATATCTTTTGTATGATAATTGAAGAACTATATTATCAGGAGATTTCTTTGCTTTCTGGTGTAATTTATCTCTATTTCTTATACACCTAATAAGGCCCGGGGTAATCCATGGTTTTATATTATAAAATTTCTTATTCACCTTGACCTCTTTTGTACTATTTGCAATAGCTTGTTGTATATACTACAAGGGCGTTTTACTAAATTGTCCTTCTGATACGGAGGGATATTTTTCACTACATATGACAAAGATGTATTAGCGTACAGAGGTTGACGATGCCTTACACACCACAGCAGAATCCTACTGAGTGAGAGAACAGGACTGTTGTGGAGATGGCAAGAGCCATAATGTACGCCCATGGAGAGATGCAAGCGGGCCTATGGGCTGAACTGATTTTGACATCAGTGTATATCCTGAATAGGACGGGACCAGGACCTGATGGGTATGAATTGTGGCATGGCAGAAAACCAAGAATAAAACACTTGCGTGTGATTGGGACTACATGCTACCCTCACCTTCCAAAAGAGAAACGGAAGAAGTTGGATAAAAAGGCTCAGAAGGGAATTTTAGTCGGATATGACGGTGACGAAGGATATCGCATTTGGGATGAGGAACATCACAAATTAATCCGGTCACGTGACGTCACCTTCCGAGAATACCCCTTGCTTAGAGAAGCAGAAGATTTGGGAGAGACAAAATCGGAGCCGACTGAGTCCGAGAACATTACAGAGCGAAAAAGTTGTAGCCAGTCAGAAAACAACAAATTCAATCTAGAGTTTTTGGGATGGATCTAGCAAAGATGCTGTTGTGAAAGGAGAAAGAGCAGTTTCAGTCAATGATAATGAACCAGTAGTCAATGGCGAAGAGGAAGTAGTCAGTGACGAAGAAGTTGTCAATGATGAAAACACTGAAACCAAAGAAAGGTTACATATCAACCTTCCACTGCGACGAAATGCCTTCAAAGCTGACGCAGATCATGGGGGAGATCCTACTACAGGACAATAAGTGAAGTGCCTACTTCCGGAATGATCTGCCTATATTCAAGAGGAGCAATCGCCTGGCAAAGCAAAAGGCAGAGGACAGTTGCGATTTCCTTGTTGCGAAAAACAAGACGGGATGTACCGCACCTTCTTTGTATTAGTCAAGTCTATGATTGTACACTGTGACATTGAGTGTTATGCTATGTCACTGTACTCTCTTTGTGTTTTATATCCTGTCGAGCTGTCACTGATTTGTCTTAGCGATGGGCCGAGTCGTAATTTTTTCGACTCGGGTTACCCGAGTTGAAATTAATGCTGACCCGGGCTAAAACCCGGGTCAACCCGGGTCAGCGATGGGCCGCCGAGTCGCAATTTTTTCAACTCAAGTCATCCGAATTGAAATCTATGCTGACCGGTACCTTGATTACGTAAAGCTGTTGCTAACAATTCTCGATTCTTTACGTAATCAAGGTACCGGGCTTCAACTCGTTTTGTCTGTATTTGATGAACTATTGAACCGATCCAACTCGGTTGCTAAAAAACTCCAAAAAAACACTCTTTTTATTGTTTACCATGTTAAATTACTTAGAAAACACTTAAAGACTAAAAAAAAACAATAGAGCGAGCAAACTACCTACTATTACAATAAATTAATAAGGCTGTCGCGGGCGGGGGGAGCGGCGCGGTGGCCTGGCCGCGAAGCGAGTGCGAGCGGTAATACAGTGCCACACACCGAAGCGAGTTGGCGGGTTGATTGTGCTAGCCGGATTGACTCGGTTGGAAAGTCGCGTACGCGTCAAGTGGGCGGGCGGCGCGCGGCCCGTTTGGCGCGTCAACCGAGTCAACCCGGGCTAGGAAAATGTCAACCCGAGTTGACGGGCTGGAGAAGTAACCCGAGTTACCCGGGTAAATTGACCCGAGTCGCCCACCACTAATTTGTCTATAAATCGTAAACTCGTGATAACTTTCTCAATCAGTTCTTTATTCGTTAAAACTGACAGCCCTAGGCAAGCTATGAAAAAATCAAAAATTCAAATTCTAAATTACCGCGTGACAAAGCCTTCTTGCAGCTGTTACGATTTTATTATTTTATAAACGGTTTTCTTGATAAAGCTGAAATGTTGTATACTCGTAGTAGTCGTAGTCATCGTATGTGGGAACAGAAAAATAGGGCACAGAGCGAGTTGGTTGCGCTAGTTCAGTGAACGGCAAGTCGCGCCTCGCGAAGATTTTTTCATCGCGCTTGGACACAATCATTATACCATCATTGATTATGATGTTGTCCAACCAAACCATAATCACGGCGCGGCCTAGAGCGCGCGACGTGCTTCTCATGCCCGCCGGCGCCCCGCGACTAGGCTTCACCATCATTGATTGTAATGATTTTGTCCAAACCATCATCGCCGCCTGGTCCGTTTAGGCGAAAGGAATTGGCCAGTATCCTTGCAGATTTAGATAGTCATTAAAAAGCATAATATAGAAGTCATTGCCTATTATTTATCGAGTTTCCTCACTTTTGTCCCACCCCTAAGTAGATGCTGGGTACGCCCATGACGTACATACAGGTACGGTTTCACGGTGGCGGTATGCTACAGGTGTAAAATATGTGTTAGTTGTGTCACCACTTACTTCATTCAATGTAAATGTGCAGAAGTTAGTCATAGCACTGACATAAACATGTTCAAACTTTTTAGATTTTTGCATTCACAATGCTATTTTTATATTAAGATGAATAAATAATGAAAAATATTAGCTACAACCGAATGTCGAAGTAGTTCTCTTCACATTGGTGAGATGGCGCTGATCTTCAGCGGAAACGTGGAAAGTATTAGAAAATTTCGCCACATCCCTCAGCGGCTTGGTAGCATAATTGGTAGTGCATTGGGTCGGAATCCTAAGGGTGCGGGTTCGAATCCCGTCTAAGTTGCTACGGGTGAGCCGATTTTTTCTAATATTTTTCATTATTTATTCATCTTAATATAAAAATAGCATTGTGAATGCAAAAATCTAAAAAGTTTAAAATTGTAGTTTCACCTTAATTGATTGTCTGGCACCTGTAAAGGTGCTACAACCGAATGTCGAAGTAGTTCTCTTCACATTGGAGAGATGGCGCTGATCTTCAGCGGAAACGTGGAAAGTATTAGAAAATTTCGCCACATCCCTCAGCGGCTTGGTAGCATAATTGGTAGTGCATTGGGCCGGAATCCTAAGGGTGCGGGTTCGAATCCCGTCTAAGTTGCTACGGGTGAGCCGATTTTTTCTAATATTTTTCATTATTTATTCATCTTAATATAAAAATAGCATTGTGAATGCAAAAATCTAAAAAGTTTAAAATTGTAGTTTCACCTTAATTGATTGTCTGGCACCTGTAAAGGTGCTACAACCGAATGTCGAAGTAGTTCTCTTCACATTGGTGAGATGGCGCTGATCTTCAGCGGAAACGTGGAAAGTATTAGAAAATTTCGCCACATCCCTCAGCGGCTTGGTAGCATAATTGGTAGTGCATTGGGCCGGAATCCTAAGGGTGCGGGTTCGAATCCCGTCTAAGTTGCTACGGGTGAGCCGATTTTTTCTAATATTTTTCATTATTTATTCATAAACATGTTCTATAAATCATAAGGTGATTAACACACTGCACTGCAATCTGCCACTTTGTGCAGGACCACTGGTACATATTATTTGGTGATACAAACCAAGACATTTGCAAACTGTCCCAGTTTGTATCACAGAGTAGGTTAACCTACTTTTTATAGTATCAGACCCCAAGATTATCATCATTCATAAATTTTGCTTTTAGTTGTCAGTTAATTCACTGGAATTGCTTCGTGAACAACAAACTAAACTCCCTTGGACCTTGGTCAAGACTCCGAGAGTTACATCTGCAATTCAGGAAGAGGTCAACATGGAAACTCCAATTAAAACGGAATATGAGAATTCTGAAATGGACATGGGGGATCGGAATGAAGGTATTATTTATTAATTACTTTGGTAACTTAACATTTTGCTTTAAAATGAATGATCACTCAATGCCAACCCTTTGCCACGGGTTTGCCACGGCCAGGCCCGCTGCGTGCGAGGCGCGGGCGGCGCGTCCAGGGGGCGGCCAGTCGAGCAATCCAAGCGTCGAAGCCACGGGCATGAGCGCTGAGCGCTCCTGGCGTGATTTGAATTTCGCGCTCCGAGACTTATTTTAAGGGTCATGAGCGCCCCTTGCAAGATTTGTATTTTGCATCCTAAGACTTATTTTTTAGCTATGGGTCAGCAAATGGCGTCTCCCTGAGGGTTGCGCCCCTAGCAGCCCCTAGCTATTACGCGAGACCCATCACGTATTATTCATAGCTAGAGACTGGATTATATGCAAATGCATATCATATGCATTTGCATATTTAACCCCTTTTCGGTGGTAGTTGCATATTTTGCCAAAAAAAATTTCAGTCATGCATATTATTTAAGTTTGATTTCCTTCATCGCTCAGATGTCTAACATGTCCAAACAATGCCACTCAAACTAAAATTTTACCTTTAGTAGATGCCTCAGTCGACGTAGAGTAGAAAGGTGATTTTTTTCTATATCGAATTTTAATGGTCATGCTAGAGCAGCGGTTCCCGAATGGGGTTCCACGGAACTCTGGGGTTCCGTGAGAGGTTCTCAGGGGTTGTGCGAAAATTCAAGAGTTTAGGTATAAAGACAGACCCGATTTCGATGATAATGTCCCGCGTCCCGACCATTAGTTTTGTCCAGATTTTTGATGATGACACGCGATCAAAATCAAAGTGTTAATAAAAAAAATAGGTCCAAATGTTTAAAAATGTCTTATTTTGCATTGTACCTTTCAAATGCTTATGTTGAGCGAGGTTTTTGCCATATGTAAGTATGACGCTTAAGCTCCGGACAAACTGACGCGAGCGAATCGCGCGATTGGAGCATTTTGACAGATTTTGATCACGTAACTCAAAGCAATAGTCATAGCCATAGTCATTGCCATAGCAATTCTCTAGGAATTTCATTGACAATGGCTATGGCTATCGCTTTGAGTTACGTGATCGCAATCGCGAATTTCGCGCGGAATTCGCCTCAGTTTGTACGGAGCTTTAAAGGCCAAGCCACACAGCCGGCGGTTCGGGACGGGACGGGTCGGGACGGAAGTTCACACTGCGGGCGTGATCAAGCCTACGTTCCGCCCCGCCGCGCTTCCGATCTGTATCCGAAGTGGCCCGTTTTTTTATAGTTCCGGCCAATGCAGCTTTGGCAGACTGATTGATTTAAGCTAAACATCACTTTTCTGATCATTTTCCGTGGGTTTCATCGTGATATCAGATGATGTAGGCGAAGGGGTCCGATTCGACACCTTTGAGTCCGTCTGCCAAGTACATCCGGCCATATAAGAACTGGCAGATTACGTTTTTTTTGTCTTTACCAATGAGCGACTAACTGATGCCATTAGTAGCGTTTCAATATCAAATGACATAAATGACTCCTTGGCGACCAAAAGTGGCCCGTTTTTTATGGTTCCGGCCAATTCAGCTTTGGGCAGACTGATTGATTTAAGCTAAACATCACTTTTCTGATAATTTTTTTTTCTATCCTTTCGTAGGCAATCTTTGTATTTACTATATGTTATATGTGGAAACTTGTAATTGGCTTTCAATAACTATTTAAATGACCTACTTTATTTTAACCTAGCTGTAAGTTTTCCGAAGATTTGTAAAATAAATAAAAAAATTCCGTGGGTTTCATCGTGGTATCAGATGATGTAGGCGAAGGGGTCCGATTCGACACCTTTGAGTCCGTCTGCCAAGTACTTCCGGCCATACAGGGTAATTTTGCGACCCCTTTACAAAATCAAATAATAGTTCAAGGAAGTAATAAAAAAAAATTAGGTGAGATAATTATAAATTATTTCTTTTTAAATTCACAGTTTTCAACCACTTTTTATATCCTAAAAATCTAGGCGCGCACGCTCACCGTCACGAACGGGACGCGAGCGGGGGAAGGCGAGTGGTGGGAGGGGGGCTCGCGCGGGTCGACCGTACGACGCGCAAACGGTGACAACAATTTCAATTTGTTTAGGGAAAAGATTGGGGTAAAAATGTAAAAAAAATTTTTTTTGTTTTACTTCATAAATTGATTGTACTGCTGTTATAGAATGACCTGACAAAGTTTGAAAAGGGGTCCAAAAATGACCCTGTATAAGAACTGGCAGACTACGTTTTTTGTCTTTACCAATGAGCGGGTAACTGATGCCGTTAGTATTATTTCGGTATCAAATGACGTAGGTGACCCCTATATTTTTAAGTCCGTCTGCCAAGTACTTCCGGCCATATAAGAACTGGCAGACTACGTTTTTTATCTTACCAATGAGCGAATAACTTATGCCATTAGTATCGTTTCGGTATCAAATGACATAAATGACTCCTTCTTGGCGACCAGAAGTGGCCCGTTTTTTTATAGTTCCGGCCAATTCAGCTTTGGCAGACTGATTGATCTAAGCTAAACATCACTTTTCTGATTATTTTACGTGCAACGATATGCCAGAACAAGTTTAGATGCGTCATGCGCCAACATCATGCAATTTAAAACAGCGACAGGTACTGCAGATACACACATAGACTTATTATGTCGAGAGAGGGACAAAAATGAACGCCACCTTACGGAATACTTGTCGTTAGAAAGAGATAAACAGACATCATTCATAAGTTTCGTCTGATACGCTGCATGCTCATTGGCGCGATCATGGGAGTGACAGTCGCAATGCTCGCTCTTTGTAAAAATATGGCCGATTAGAGTAATAAAAATATGAAAATTCATTTTACGGTTAAATACAGTACTTACGTATGAAATGAAAAATTTTTCCGATCTCTGACTGTTGCTGTATAATTTGCGCATCGTTTAAAGACGCAGGAAGGCATTTTTGATAAGGATGTCACGGTTTTTTAGTGTCTGACCGACGAGAGTGGTGTGTGTTTACGTGTCACGAGCCTGTGCCTGACTAATTGAAAGTCGGGCAATTACCTGACTTTCGTCTTGCCATTGTGGAGTGCGGGTAACGTATCTAAACTTGTTTTAACATATCGTTGTTTACGTGGGTTTCATCGTGATATCAGATGATGCAGGCGAAGGGGTCCGATTCGACACCTTTGAGTCCCTCTGCCAAGTACTTCCGGCCATATAAGAACTGGCAGACTACGTTTTTTTTGTCTTTACCAATGAGCGACTAACTGATGCCATTAGTAGCGTTTCAATATCAAATGACATAAATGACTCCTTCTTGGCGACCAAAAGTGGCCCGTTTTTTTATGGTTCCGGCCAATTCAGCTTTGGGCAGACTGATTGATTTAAGCTAAACATCACTTTTCTGATAATTTTTTTTCTATCCTTTCGTAGGCAATCTTTGTATTTACTATATGTTATATGTGGAAACTTGTAATTGGCTTTCAATAACTATTTAAATGACCTACTTTATTTTAACCTAGCTGTAAGTTTTCCGAAGATTTGTAAAATAAATAAAAAAAATCCGTGGGTTTCATCGTGGTATCAGATGATGTAGGCGAAGGGGTCCGATTCCGTCTTTTTGACCTTTGAGTCCGTCTGCCAAGTACTTCCGGCCATATAAGAACTGGCAGACTACGTTTTTTGTCTTTACCAATGAGCGGGTAACTGATGCCGTTAGTATTATTTCGGTATCAAATGACGTAGGTGACCCCTATATTTTTGAGTCCGTCTGCCAAGTACTTCCGGCCATATAAGAACTGGCAGACTACGTTTTTTTACCTTACCAATGAGCGAATAACTGATGCCATTAGTATCGTTTCGGTATCAAATGACATAAATGACTCCTTCTTGGCGACCAGAAGTGGCCCGTTTTTTTATAGTTCCGGCCAATTCAGCTTTGGCAGACTGATTGATTTAAGCTAAACAGCACTTTTCTGATCATTTTCCGTGGGTTTCATCGTGGTATCAGATGACGTAGGCGAAGGGGTTCAATTCGACATCTTTGAGTCCGTCTGAAGTACTTCCGGCCATATAAGAACTGGCAGACTACGTTTTTTTGTCTTTACCAGTGAGCTGTAACTTATGCCATTAGTATTATTTCGGTATCAAATGACATAAATGGTTCCTTCATTTGGCGACCGCGAACAGAAGTGGCCCGTTTTTTATAGTTCCGGCCAATTCAGCTTTGGCAGACTGATTGATCAAAGCTAAACATCACTTTTCTGATTATTTTACGTGGGTTTCATCGTGCAATCAGATGATGCAGGCGAAGGGGTCCGATTCGACACCTTTGAGTCCCTCTGCCAAGTACTTCCGGCCATATAAGAACTGGCAGACTACGTTTTTTTTGTCTTTACCAATGAGCGACTAACTGATGCCATTAGTATCGTTTCAATATCAAATGACATAAATGACTCCTTCTTGGCGACCAAAAGTAGCCCGTTTTTTTATAGTTCCGGCCAAGGCAGCTTTGGCAGACTGATTGATTTAAGCTAAACATCACTTTTCTGATCATTTTCCGTGGGTTTCATCGTGGTATCAGATGATGTAGGCGAAGGGGTCCGATTCGACACCCTTGAGTCCGTCTGCCAAGTACCTACGGCCATATAAGAACTGGCAGACTACGTTTTTTTGTCTTTACCAATGAGCGGGTAACTGATGCCGTTAGTATTATTTCGATATCAAATGACGTAGGTGACCCCTATATTTTTGAGTCCGTCTGCCAAGTACTTCCGGCCATATAAAAACTGGCAGACTACGTTATTTTACCTTACCAATGAGTGACTAACTGATGCCATTAGTATCGTTTCGATATCAAATGACATAAATGACTCCTTCTTGGCGACCAGAAGTGGCCCGTTTTTTTATAGTTCCGGCCAATTCAGCTTTGGCAGACTGATTGATCTAAGCTAAACATCACTTTTCTGATCATTTTCCGTGGGTTTCATCGTGGTATCATGACGTAGGCGAAGGGGTCCAATTCGACACCTTTGAGTCCGTCTGCCAAGTACTTCCGGCCATATACGAACTGGCAGACTACGTTTTTTTGTCTTTACCAGTGAGCGGGTAACTTATGCCATTAGTATTATTTCGGTATCAAATGACGTAAGTGACCCCTATATTTTTTTACCGGAAGTGGCCCGTTTTTTAATGGTTCCGGCCAATTCAGCTTTGGCAGACTGATTGATCTAAACTAAGCATCACTTTTCTGATCATTCTCCATGGGTTTGATCGTGGTATCAGATGACGTAGGCAATCTTACGGTCACCGCTCGTACTATTAGACTGGTGGAAATTTTTGAAAAAACCTCGGTTAGCGGCATTGAATGAAACTTTTTGACATCGGGTTTTTTTAGACTAATTTGACCCTGCTGAACACGATTCTGCCCGGTGTCAACCCCTCCCCCACCTCCTTCCCCCCCATTCCTCCCAAAACGTGACACATTGCGGTTTTTTTTTTTTTCAAAAATTATTACAGTTTAAAGAAAACTGTTCATGACAAAAATAATCTGCATAAAATTCTCTACAACATTTGCATATAACTTATTTGACAGGCATAATAACATAAGAAATAATGTCTGCTCAAACTGCATACATTTTTATTTTTTCAAAATTTTTGCATTTGCAGTTAATTTATCAAAAAACGGTCGAAGCTGGGATAAAATAGCCAAAGAGCGAATAAATCTTCATACATTTACCTACAAAACAAGACCTTATTTACCATTGTACCAACTTAAAATAAAATAAAAATAAAATTGTACAAGTATTGGTTCACGATTCATAGGTCGCAGCGCAGACGCCCTGCCGCCGATATTGTTTTAATTATTAAGGGGAACAATATTTTCTGTCACCTAAGTTTAGATGTGTGACTAATCTGCAATACCCTAATAATAATATCTATCCCCAAGAAATATATTAGTCATATTAATCAAAACGATCCCTAAGTTTATATCATCGGATTAATGTAAATATGTATCTTAAATTATAGTTTGATCACTTTTTTCTATAGCTCTGCCCTTTAAAAAGTAAGTCAATCATCAAAATAATAGATCTGTCACCTAATAAATAGATCGGTTCCTTAATTCAATGCTAGAGCCTGAGGAGAGTGGTTCAGATGAAGAAGTGAACTTGCTACCAAAAAGGAAAAGTTCACAAAGTAAAGTTTGGACATTCATTCAAAGATTTGATAACTTAGAATGTGCTGAAAATTACATTTAAAACGAAAAAATACCCTTTCTTAAAAAAAAACAAATAGAGGAGGGGCTTAAGAAATATTTTAGATGCAACAAAGTATCGTCTTTCAGTTGAATTATTTGATATATTAATATTATTTACCAGTGATTAAAAATAATTCTTAGGTACCTAAACATTTTTATATTGTTTGGTGATTCAGTTTTAGTGACACTTTTATTATTTTTATACCCAATATATTTATTTGATGATTGATATAATTTCAAAGTAATTCTTAATTATTATTTAGGTAAGCGTTTTAATATTATTTGGTGATTCAATTTAGGTGACAGATCTACTATTTTGAGAACAAATATTATTTATTAGGTCACTGAAAATGCATTTATTAGGTATTGATAAAATCATACCCATTATTAAGTACTCGTTTAGTAATATTTTGTAGATGATATGAAAGACAAAAATAATTGATTTATTATACGATTTATTGTGCTAAAATAAAATAAAAAAAATTGTTATCTAAGATTATTGTATAAACTATAATTATTTAGTAATTTGGTGCTTCATCTATTTATAATTGAGTGTTTACATTAGGTATTGATCTGTTGTTGGGTTATGTAGCCATGTTTCATTATAAACACACTTTTAAATTAAATTAAATTATTAGTTTTACCAACCCTGAAGCGGGGATTCTTTGCTGAGACGTTGATCAGATCGAGCGTAGCCCACGAATTCGTTATCCGTTACTAATAACTTTTTCTTTCTTTCTTTGCCGATTATGTGGTTCTTGTAGCTCAGACCTTGGAAGACCTGTACCTGCACAGTTTCCTTAGACTTAGGGTCTGCACAACTTGGGAGATGTGTCGTGTCCCAAGACCGAGCCGCCTCAAAGAAACTGTCAAAACATATGGGAATCTCTTGGAGTATTGCACTTTTTAATTTTATACTGAGAAAATGCCGCATTGTTATGCATGTAACTTGTAAAATATTGGAGTTCATCGATTTCCCAGTAACAAAAAAAATAGTGGTCAAAAAAATATCAAAAAAAATATGCTTTTCCCTCGATTTTCTCCTTTGCTGAGCCTGAGAAACATTATAAATCAAAAGGAATGTTTCATGAATTTGATGAAGCTTCGCCAAAATAAAACAACATTTTAATTATAACAGCTTTGTTCTTTAATATTTCAACCTCAGCAGTTTCTAACATATTTATAACTTGGATGAATTTGATAGGTATATCAAATATGGAATAAGCCCAATTGTATGGTCGCAGTTGTCGTCCTGCGGGTCAATGGTCGGTCCTGGTCGTCTTTATCGTCCCTGATAGTGTCTTTTTACCAGTTCCGTTTTCTGTCGATCGTCATCTGTCCGTCCGTCCCGTACGTCAACCCTGTCACCCTCCGTCTGTCTGTCAGTCATTAGTCAAAGGAGGCTGGACGCCGCGACACCAATATTGGGGCCAAACAGAGAATTAATAGAATTTTATATGCCAGAGTCATTCAAGAAACTTAGAATAATAAAATAAATATGATAAAACGGTTCGTGTAATTTTGGATGGTACAGAAATTCCAGTACAGAAACCTGAAATTACTATTGCACAGAAGGCATCATCAGGCAACTATAAACACGGAAATTCACACTCAGTTGCTTTGTTAAAATTTAAATCATATGCTTCTAATCTGAAATAAAAAGATTACTTGTAAATCTTACACGAAATTTAAAGAAATGTAATGCTTGTTAGCAATTTTTTGTAAGTTGCTATAAACTTTCTTGCCTGTTGTTTTGGCTTTTCTTTTATGTAATTCTTCTTTTATATGAGCTAAAGTTAGCATAGAATACATTGTTTGTCCGCAAAACCGGAAAAAAATACAATCTAAGAAAGTAAAATACACAGTCAAGACAATATAAGCTCAAACTGACAATTGTTCCAAAGACTAAGCGCCATCTGTAATTCACTTTGCCTTCGCCTCCCCATTAGTTATCAGATTTGTGTATTTTTTTGTTTATTATCATTATTATTATTGACATTATTTAGTGACATTTTTGACATTTTTATTGACATTTTTTATTTTATTTTATTATTGGTATCACTTAAAACAATATTAATTCAATAATCTTTTTTTTTAACTTTGATAATGCTTATATTGACTTTTTTTTTTCGTCTTTTTTTTTTCTTTGCGTATCGCCTGTAAAGGTGGAAGCCAGTGAAACTGTATTTAGTTATAAGACCTGACTGCAAATGTACCTGTGTTTCGTGTGCAATAAATGATTATGATTATGATTATAGGCTGAGATGATGAGGATGATGACGAAATGTTTGAGTTAAATAATGTAGCTATTCTAAGTACGTAGGTACATGCGTATCTTTGTGATGTAGTGAGCGAGCACAGGTATTTGAGGTTCGTGGGGCGGTGGTGTTGCGGCAACGTCTGCGTTGCGACCTGTAAATCGTTAACGAATACTCGTACGACGTTATGTTAGGTCTTGTTTTGTAGGTAAATGTATTAAGATTTATTTACTACTGGAGTGTTTTATCACAGATTCGACCGTTTTTAGATAAATTAACTGCGAATGCAAACATTATGAAAAAAATATACAGTTTGAGCATACATTATTTCTTAAGTTGTTCTGCCTGTAAAATAATTTATGAAGCAATGTTGTGGAGAATTTAATGCAGATTATTTTTGTCATGGACAGTTTTCTATTATCTCTACTAGTTTCGGAAAAAAATTGAAAAAACCGGAGATCGGGACACATTTTAGGGAAAAGGGGGGGAAAGGATCGGGGGAGGAGTTGACACCGGGCTGAATCGTGTTCAGCGGGGTCGAATTAGTTTAAAAAGTTTACAAACATTCACATACATTCAACATGTCCTTCATTTACCAGTTATCAGACTCTACAGTGGTTTTACTGTCAGTTTTAATGATTTCAACGTACATATAGATACAAAAATTTCCTAGCAGCCATATCCTGGGTTCTCTGTCCATGAATGTGACAACCCTGGTTAATTTACTTCTTACTTCAGCTAGGGTTCCGCCAAAAAACGGTGAACCAAAAAGGGTTCCGTGGCCAAACGAATTCGGGAACCGCTGTGCTAGAGGGCTGGTTTAAATGTAATAATCTTGTTTTGGCGGCGTTACTAGACGGCATTAAGTTTTTAGCTCAATATTATAATATTAACTTACTTATAGTTGTTTTAGATGATTTGAATGGCATTCCTTTAGAAGATACCGACCAGGATTCAACGACAGACTCCGAAGACAGCATGCCTCTACATAACTTAAATAAACAGTGGAAGGCGGGCTGTCTCAAGAAAAAATCAAAAGTTAGTCTGAAAAGAAGCAATGTATGTGACATTAAAACGCCTAAAAGTGAGTAGAAAATATGAGGACTAAAATACTACAGTCTGACCATAAAGAGTAGAAAATAATGGTGGAGCCACTTTCTTCGTCATATGAGTGTTATTGTATGGAAACACTCGACTACTTATGTATGCAAAAACCACATTTTGCTAGTGAATACTGTTTTAGTTCCGTTTCTAGACTTGTTGGCCAAGCTGTAAGTCTTAATTTAAGAAAAGCTTTTTTACCCTGATCATCATGATTTTATTGAAATTATGACGTAAGCCGATCTGGGCGCGTCCAATAATGTAATCTATGAACGCGGCAGAAGACATACTTTTCGTTGCGTCGCGTAACGTGGCATCGCGTCGCAAGGGTGGATACAAGTGGATGTAATGTAGTTCTAAATAACTAGCCACCATGTAAAATGTATGGGTTCTGACAGGCCCAGATCGGCGTACGTGGCTCACGTGTGCCAAATGTAGTTCCCACTTCAAAGTTGGTAAAATTTCTTCTCATTTCGCATATGAAATCTACATATTTTTGATGTTACTTGTAGTTTTGAAGCCAGCACGAGAGATAATTCTATCTAAAGAGGAACAATCACAACAAATGCTGGAGCGATCGAAGTCACTAAATTATCAAAACTCACAATTTAAATGTGATTTGTGCTACAAAGGATTTACGGATACAAAGGCATTTAAAAACCATCAGGAAGAACATGATGACGTAAGTCTCTTATATTATTAACTAGATTTCAACCCAATAGCAGTACAGTTCGAATCACGAAAGATGACCACAAATGGCGCCCATCTTCGCATCATATCATAACTCATGATGAAAAGACTTAAGACAAAGAAATGTTTCATATTCTTATAGATATATATGTATATTTTATTTAAAAATATGAAATATTATTTTGTCTTAAGTCTTTTCTTCATGAGTTATGATGCGAAGATGGGCGCCATTTGTGGTCATCTTTCGTGATTCGAACTATACAAGACTTTGATAGTAGGGAATGCAATCCGGATAATCCGTAATCCGAAAAATCCGGATATCCGCACATTTTTACTAGACTTTCAAATCCGGATTTGGAAATCAAATTCGGATTTTTCGAATAATTAGAAATTGTTACAAAAATAATTTAAACAAAGTCTTTCACTTACGAGTAGAGCAATCGAGCGAATAGCAACTGGGCGAATAGCAACTGAAGTATTCCACTTAGAATAATTTTCAATATTTAACAAAATGACTTACAAAAATATTGATAGTTGCTTTAAGTGGAATACTTTAGTTGTTACTAGCGACCCGCCCTCGCTTCGCTTCGGTGTAGTATGGAATTTGACACCATGTATCAAACATATAAACCTTCCTCTTGAATCTTTAGAAAAAAACCGTATCTAATTCCGTTGCGTAGTTTTAAAGATTTAAGCAAACATAGGGATATAGGGACAGAGAAAGCAACTTTGTTTTATACTATGTAGTGAAGTGATGATTTTGCATTAAGTGGAACACTTCGTTTCTCGCACTAGCTAGACGGTAGATGCTATTTTCTAGATGACGGCATTCACGCGTCTTGCTAGTGCCGTGTCTCAGGTCTGTCACATTCATCATCATCATCATATCAGCCGCACGACACCCACTGCTGGGTATAGGCCTCCCCCAAGGATTTCCACGACGATCGGTCCTGCGCTTCCCACATCCAGTGGCTTCCGGCAACCTTCACCAGATCGTCGGTCCACCTTGTCGGGGGCCTACTCACGGAGCGCCGTCCGGTGCGCGGTTGCCATTCAAGAACCTTTCCGCCCCAACGGCCATCGGTTCTTCTCGCTATGTGTCCAGCCCACTGCCACTTTAGCTGAGCAATCCTTCGAGCGATGCCGGTTACTTTAGTTCGCCTGCGGATCTCCTCATTCCTGATTCGATCACGCAGGGAAACGCCGAGCATGGCTCTCTCCATTGCACGCTGGGTGACCTTGAGCCTCCTTATGAGACCCATAGTTAGCGACCACGTTTCACTGCCGTAAGTCATCACTGGCAACACACACTGTTCATAGACTTTCGTCTTGAGACACTGAGGTAAATCGGACACGAAGATTTTTTGGAGCTTCCCGAATGCTGCCCATCCGAGTTGGATTCGACGAGAGATCTCTTTCTCAAAGTTAGACCTACCCAACTGGACTGTCTGTCCTAAGTATACATAATGGTCAACAACTTCAAGTGTAGTGTTCCCAACATGAACTGGAGCGGGCACCACATGGGCATTCGACATGATTTTCGTCTTATCCATGTTCATCTCAAGACCCACTCTTTGGGAAGCACTATGGAGATCTTCGAGCATTGTGTTCAGGTCCTCCAAGGTCTCAGCCATAAGAACTATATATCATCGGCAAAACGAAGGTGTGTTAGGTATTGGCCATTAATGTTGATGCCGAGTTCTTTCCAGTCTAAGAGTTTAAAGATGTCCTCCAAAAATATATCCTCCTCCTGTCACATTAAGTTCAAAAAATTCGTTTGGTTGAACCTGGTGTTCCTGCCGATACAACTCTCTTTCTTCATCGTCAATTTCGGAGTGTACTTGCAGCGTCTCTAGCTCGACCAGTGGGTCTACCGCGCAAGTGTCATTGGCATCACTTTCTGCTTCATTTGACAGATAGGTATGACACATTGCTACTTTTCTGTGATAAGTATTAATTTGTGCCAAAAAGAAGAAACAATGTGTGCGATGCTGATGAAACTTGCGCGGTAGGGGCCCCTGGACCACTTCGCTTCAGCTTCGCTTCGCTTTTTGGTGATCGTACGGAGCACGTATCTAATCTTTGATTCACTTCCATTAGTGCGTGTGGCGCGCTTGCTTTTTGTCGACAGGAGAATGTAAAATGGCCATCATCTTCTATGCGAACTTCTTAGTTGTTTTCACTGGCGCGCGTAGGGTCTTTTCTTCCCGTTGGTGTGGTGGCGTATAGTCTTTCGGGTGGTTCTCGGGTGACACTCCTCCTAACCTACTAAGGAACGAGTGTCTAATACGGCGCGTCTCTCAATCTCTCAGGGCTTTATCACATTAAGTCCCAAAAATACTTTGTATTTTTAAAATTCACATAAACGAAACAACATACTATGTTGTTTAGTTTATGTAAATTTTTAATCATCATCATCATCATCATCATATCAGCCACACGACACCCACTGCTGGGTATAGGCCTCCCCTAAGGATCTCCACAACGATCGGTCCTGCGCTGCCTGCATCCACTGGCTTTCCGCGACCTCCACCAGATCGTCGGTCCACCTTGTCGGGGGCCTACCCACGGAGCGTCGTCCGGTGCGCGGTCGCCATTCCAGAACCTTTCTGCCCCAACGGCCATCGGTTCTTCTCGCTATGTGTCCCGCCCATTGCCACTTCAGCTGAGCAATCCTTCGAGCGATGTCGGTTACTTTAGTTCTCCTGCGGATCTCCTCGTTTCTGATTTGATCACGTAGGGAAACGCCGAGCATGGCTCTCTCCATTGCACGCTGAGTGACCTTGAGCCTCCTTATGAGACCCATAGTTAGCGGCCACGTTTCACTGCCGTAGGTCATCACTGGCAACACACACTGTTCATAGACTTTCGTCTTGAGACACTGAGGTAAGTCGGACGCGAAGATTTTTCGAAGCTTCCCGAATGCTGCCCAACCGAGTTGGATTCGACGAGAGATCTCTTTCTCGAAGTTGGACCTACCTAACTGGACTGCCTGTCCTAGGTATACGTAATGGTCAACAACTTCAAGTGTAGTGTTCCCAACATGAACTGGAGAGGGTACAACATGGGCATTTGACATAATTTTCGTCTTATCCATGTTCATCCTAAGACCCACTCTTTGGGAAGCACTACGGAGATCTTCGAGCATTGTGTTCAGGTCTTCCATGGTCTCAGCCATAAGGACTATATCATCGGCAAAACGAAGGTGTGTTAGGTACTGGCCATTAATGTTGATGCCGAGTCCTTTCCAGTCCAAGAGCTTAAAGATGTCCTCCAACGCAGCTGTGAACAGTTTCGGAGAAATAACGTCTCCCTGTCTCACACCACGCTGCAGTTGGATAGGATTTGTGTTCTGGTTCTGTACTCGGATCGTCATGGTGGCATTTTGGTATAAGTACCTCAACACCTCGATATACCTATAGTCCACTTGGCACCTTTGGAGAGACTGCAGCACCGCCCAGATTTCAATCGAATCAAAGGCTTTCTCATAGTCCACGAACGCCAAGCAAAGTGGCTCATTATACTCCTCGGTCTTCTGTATAACCTGCCGCAGCGTATGGATGTGGTCTATGGTGCTAAAGCCTTTTCGGAACCCGGCTTGTTCGGGAGGTTGGAAGTCGTCGAACTTGCGAGCGAGACGATTCGTAAGGACTCTCGAAAACAACTTATAGACATGACTAAGAAGCGAGATGGGTCTATAGTTCTTTAAGAGGGACTTGTCACCCTTTTTAAAGAACAAGATCACCTCACTTATGTTCCATGTCTTTGGCGTTCTGCCCTGGACGATGACGGAATTAAAGAGCTTCTGGAGGACTTTGAGTATCGGCTTACCGCCCGCTCTCAGAAGTTCTGTAGTGATTCCATCGTCACCCGCCGCCTTGTTGTTTTTCAGCTGTTTGAGAGCCATACTAATCTCGCACAGGCTGACGTCCGGGATATCTTCGGTATAGTGTCGGGTAAGCTTGGCTCTGGGGTCTTTAGCCTTGCTTTCAACAGGTGTCTGCGTGGAATATAACTGCCCATAGAAGCTCTCGATCTCCCTCAGGATTTCAGGCTTTGATGAAATGATGCGTCCGTCGTCAGTTTTCAGCTTCGTCATCTGGCTTTGCCCAATAGACAGATCTCTCGCGAACACTTTGGAGCCTTTATTCCGCTCGATGGCCTCTTTAATACGATTCGTATTAAATTGGCGAAGGTCGCTCGTCAAAGACTTAGATATCTGTCTATTAAGCTGCCGATAACGATTAGCATCTACTGAACTCTGGAGCCTCATTTCACGTCTCTGATCCATGAGTAGGAGTGTGTGGTCGGAGAGTTTCTTTATCTTGAGACGGCGGGTCTTAAAGAGCTTGGACCCTACCGTACGGACAGCATCCACCACCATGTTGTTTAGATCGTCCACATCTATGCTGTTCTCAAGGGCTTCGAAGCGGTTTTGGAGTTCGAGTTGAAAGCTCTCGGGGTTTTGAATATGGGCCGGCAATGGTCGAATTGTTGATTTTATCAGTCGAGATCTTTCCAGCTTTGGGTTGATATTCAATGTGCCACGTACCAATCGGTGATCGCTCCCCGTCTTAACAGCGTTGATCACAGTGACATCATTGAATATTTGCTTTTTCGTCGACATGATAAAATCTATCTCATTTCTGACTTTACCGTCCGGACTGACCCAGGTCCACTTCCGGCATTCCGGCTTTCTGAAGAAGGAGTTCATCATAAAGAGGTTCTCCTTCTCCATAAAGTCAGCCAGCATCTGGCCTCTGTCATTCCGTTGCCCAACTCCAAATTGCCCCACTCTCAGCTCATCACCGCATCGTTTCCCCAACTTTGCATTGAAGTCCCCCATCACAACAGTGTAGTGGGTTTTGAAGCTATGCATGGCTTTAGAGATCTCCTCATACATAGCCTCCACTTCGTCATCTTGGTGTGTCGAGGTCGGTGCGTAAACCTGTATAACATTCAGCGAACACCGTTTGGATATTCTGAGTATAAGGTACGCCACCCTGGTCGACACACTTCCGATGGTAGTCACGTTGTTGACAAGGGACTTGTGGACGATGAACCCGATACCACCTTGGGACTGTTGGTCGCCCTCCCGGTAGTAAAGCAAGTTACCGGAGTTGAGGATTATCGAGTCCTCTCTCGCTCTTCGGACTTCAGATAAGCCGATAATGTCCCAGTGTACCTTGCTGATAACTTCTTCCAACTCGGTTAACTTCGCGTCGGTCCTTAGTGTGCGCGTGTTATAGGTTGCCAGGTGCAGTAGTCGTCGTTTTTGGTAGCCGAGCCGCACCCGGGGATTCTTAGCACCCCCTGCCCCGCCGTTACCGTAGCCGCTACCGTAGCTAGGAATAGCGGGGCTGCCGGGGACTGGGGGCCAATTTTTTGATCCATTATGCATGAGGGGGGGGGGTTTGCCATAATCGCCACGCTTGGCAGGCGGGTTGGCGATCGCAGTAGGCCAAGGTTTTTTGGAGACGCTGCTGCCCGTCTCTTGAAGGCTATGCTCCCTTAGTCGCCTTTTACGACACCCACGGGATGATAGGGGGTAGTGCTATTCTAGGCCGGCACATACACGGATATTTTTTTAATCATATTAATATATAATTCTTCATTTGTATAATTTTATAAAGAGTATGATTTTTAGTTTTATTAGCGCTTTTTCGACGTCTTATTGCGCGATTCGCTTCGGAATAGAACAAAATAATGACTTCTCTACTGTGTGTTTGCACGAGCGATTTTTTTTACCGTGCGATATGTTTTATCCCGTTCCACAGTCAGTCTCATTAATGTGTTCTATTCGAAGCTTCAGAAATATCGCGCGATAAAACGTCGCAAAAGCGCTCATGCGAACGATCGCTTACGTCACCTACTCGCAAATCGCACGCGAATCATACACTGACTATTTTAATTACATTTGAGCAATAGGTAACATCATAATATTGTAGTATTTAATGACAAAAAAATATTGGATTTGATTTGTATTGTCCTTTTCATTGAATCCACTTACATAAATATAAGAGACATCACATTACTGAACTTATATGGACCTAAATGACTTATATAAAAAAGAAAATATTTTTACAAAAAATTCGAAATATCCGGATAATCCGGATTTGACCAAATATCCGTTATTAAAATCCGGATTTTGAAATACCTATATACGGATTTGCATTCACTATTTGATAGTCTCATTGGTGTCGAAGTGGTCGGCCCCGCGTAGAGCTCGTCTGCTCCATTCGATAAAGTGGTCTCGTTGTTGTTCACTGCCATCCCTTCGGTTGAAGGAGCACTCGTAGCGCGCGCTTTGTTCCCGCCGATTGTCGGTTTGTGCGAGGAACAGTTTGAGTGCGCGCAGTGTCATTCGCAACGGTTGTGCGCGCCGCGAACAAGCACCTACTCGTACGGTACTGGAGCGGCTCCATGACGTGCGCGCGTAGACTGCCACATTATACTAGTGGCGCACTGCAAGCGGCGCTGCACATCATCTGTACCGGGCTTGGTGTACAACTCACAACTAGATATTGCATTGTTAATCTATCGTTTAAAAACTATTTTTTGCTAGCTAATCTGTATTTCATATCTATACACAGGTGTTTCACTTATCCAAGAAACGTCAATCGAATAATGAAACTGAAAAGGAAATTCAGAAAAGTCAAGCACCCTTAAAAATAACCGCTAAACGTGAGGAAAATAAGGCACAGAACGAAGATGGTTCGAAAATACCTGACTTTAGGATATGCAGTAATACATTGAAAACTCCTTATATAATACTAAATCGTGTTAAAACTCCGATTAAAATAGTAATACCGAACAAAGAAACAACCACTTCCGATATTAATAGTGACATAAAGAATTCTAAAACTGAAACAAATAGCAATGAACAGGTTACAGCTCCAAATAATATTTTTATATGCGATGTATGCAATAAAGAATATCTCTGCAAAAGCTTCTTAAAAAAACATATTAAGACATGGCACATAATTGGAATTGAACATAATTGTAAAAATACTAATCTTTTGAAAGGAAAGGATGTACTGAAAAATAACAATCTGAGAGAAAATAAACTTAGCAAAAATAAGAACAATCATAAGGATAGTATTTGTAGCGATGAGACGCAATACAAATGTAGTTATTGCAAGAAATGTTTTACTGCCAGCAGTAAATTAGCGACACATGTAAGAATTCACACAGAAGAGAAACCATACAAATGTAGTTATTGTACGAAATGTTTTACTATAAGCAGTAAATTAGCGACACATGTAAGAATTCATACAGGAGAGAAACCATACAAATGTAGTTATTGTACGAAATGTTTTACTATAAGCAGTAAATTAGCGACACATGTAAGAATTCATACAGGAGAGAAACCATACAAATGTAGTTATTGTACGAAATGTTTTAATCGAAGCAGTAATTTAGCTACACATGTAAGAATTCATACAGGAGAGAAACCACACAAATGTAGTTATTGTACGAAATGTTTTACTAAAAGCAGTCATTTAGCTGAACATGTAAGAATTCATACAGGAGAGAAACCATACAAATGTAATTATTGTACGAAATGTTTTAATCAAAGCAGTAATTTAGCTACACATGTAAGAATTCATACAGGAGAGAAACCATACAATTGTAGTTATTGTGTGAAATGTTTTTCTGACAGCAGTGCTTTAGCTAAACATGTAAGAATTCATACAGGAAAGAAACCCTACAAATGTAGTTATTGTACGAAATGTTTTGATCAAAGCAGTATATTAGCGACACATGTAAGAATTCATACAGGAAAGAAACCATACAAATGTAGTTATTGTACGAAATGTTTTACTAAAAGCAGTAAATTAGCGACACATGTAAGAATTCATACAGGAGAGAAACCATACAAATGTAGTTATTGTAGGAAATGTTTTTCTTACAGCAGTGTTTTAGCTTCACATGTAAGAATTCATACAGGAGAGAAACCATACAAATGTAGTTATTGTACGAAATGTTTTACTAAAAGCAGTCATTTAGCTGAACATGTAAGAATTCATACAGGAGAGATACCATACAAATGTAGTTATTGTACGAAATGTTTTAATCAAAGCAGTAATTTAGCTACACATGTAAGAATTCATACAGGAGAGAAACCATACAAATGTAGTTATTGTAGGAAATGTTTTTCTTACAGCAGTGTTTTAGCTTCACATGTAAGAATTCATACTGGAGAGAAACCATACAAATGTAGTTATTGCAAGAAATGTTTTAAACAAAGCAGTCATTTAGCTAGACATATAAGAATTCATACTGGAGAGCAACCATACAAATGTAGTTATTGTATCAAATGTTTTACTCAAAGCAGTGATTTAGCTAAACATATAAGAATTCATACTGGAGAGCAACCATACAAATGTAGTTATTGTATCAAATGTTATTCTGACAGCAGTTGCTTAGCTAAACATGTAAGAAGTCATACAGAAAAGATGGATAAAATACCATAATGAATGAATCAGTGTTTGTAAATTATTTTATCTACACTCACAACGTAATAGACCGATCGGGATAGATTTTTAGCTTTCAAAAATGTATACGGAACCGCAGCAAAATGTTGCGTCTTAGAGAAATGAGAGTATTACAGATAATTAGTTCATAGTAAGATGCAATTTGTTTAAGTATAGCAAAATGTGTGCAAGTTGTACTTTCGAAGTTATTCGAGAAAAACTGATTTTGCTGGGGTAACGTTACCCCAGCAAAATATTTTTAAAAAAAGGCGTTTAGCCTGGAACCAAGTACATCAAAAGATAGCTTTTGACGAGTTGTTAATGAATACCAATAGCAAAATCTGTGCATCTTATAGTTTTTGAGATATTCAAGATTTTGCTGCGGTAACGTTTAGGGATTTCCCATATCTCGAAAACTGTATGTCGCAGAAGTTTGAAAAAAATACCAGTTATTGGCCTTAATTTGTTTAAATTGTCATGTATGAATATAATATATATAGCGTGCACATAATGTAATAAAAGCAGTAATAAACTAATCTCATCATAAAACGGTTGTCTCATTGTTTATTACTCGATATGGCGACCCTGCCAGCCAAGACAATGTAAACGCGTGAGTTGTGCAAGCGCCCGGCGCGCTGCGCCGCGGCTGCTGTGGATGGCTGCGACTGCGAGCCACCACATAAAATAAATTATACAAAAACATTATAAATAAACTAGCGGCCGCCCGCGGTTTCACCCGCGTGGTTCCCGTTCCCGTGGGAATATCGGGATAAAAAGTATCCTATGTTTTAATCCAGGCTATCTTCTATCTGTGTGCCAAATTTCAACCCAATCCGTTCAGTAGTTTTTGCGTGATTGAGGAACAAACATCCAAACCCACAAACTTTCACATTTATAATATTAGTAGGATAAAAAGTGAACTCAAGCTTAGATAAAATAATATAAAATGAACTCGGAAGTCTACGTATGTCGTGTACCTAAATCGATATACCTAGGTGTATATTACATAGATTACAAAACTTATGAAAAAATGTATTTAAGCATGCGGCCGGGAGACGTTCGTTGTCCTGGGAGCGAAGACTCGTCACAGTGACTATTGTAACGAACTATGAAGAAAATAAAGAAAACAATCTAGTGAGCCCGCGTGAGTAACAAGCTGTAACAAAAATCTTTAACAGACAAACTACAAAGTGTACTTGTGTTTTTTTTTTGCTCTAGGTACCTACCTAATAGTGATGCCTAGTGTAAAAGTAACTTGCTGTTTTTAAATTAATGGTTATTTTCCAGTTAGACGATATTTTCTATTTTTAATAATGTTTGTGTTATTTTTATATAAACATTAAGTAAATGTAAATTTATTAATATTTTGTCATTTTAATGCACAATTGCACGTATGATTTTTATGACTGATGTTTCTTAGATTCTACTAAGTAAGTAATCATTTTGTTTCTTTTCTACTTAAGCGATAATGAATTTATAATTTTATTGTGTTTAGTGTGTGGATTTGGTTAATATAAAAAGAGTAAAGTAGTACCTACTCACTACTTAATTTGTGAAATATAAGACGATATGAATTTATTTTGTCTTTATACAAATACAATTAAAAATAAATCTTAATTAGTGAAAAAAAATTGTTCAGGGGTCATGAAATTCGTTGCCCTCTGCAATAAGAAATTCATTCCAATTTCGTAACATTAAAGATGACACTTAATAATCTTTATGAAATGAATACAACTTTTGTTTGTTTGTCCCATTGTTTGCGACCTTCACGACCATTGTTTTAATTTGTTAAGACATTGTTGATTGTGATATCAAATGAATTGATTTTGCAAACTAATGCATCCCACTTTGCATTAGGAAATTCGACAATGAATATTTTTTGCAATGTGATGAATTGGATCGAATAGTTACCTACGTAAAGAGTTATGCTATATTAGCAACAGTTCTCGAAATATTCTTGAAATAGGGGAGGGCCTACCCTAGTTTCAGAAATATTAAGAAAACCAAGCAATTTTTAAAAGGAAAAGTGAGAATAAATATAATTATGAGATGAATAAGCAATAGAATAAATGACATGGATTTTTTTTACAAATAATAATGCTTATGAATGATTAGTGGAAATGTTATTGAGATAATTTTTGATATAAAGTATAAAATAAACGTTAGACCCGAGCGGATTTCGTTGATTTATTTACTAATGTAAGCGATAATAAAGATAATATACAATGTGAAATGTATTGTAAAAAAAACTGGGATATATTTTGAATACCAGAAGATAATTTTGTTTAATGAAACGAATGGAGTACGTATACTAATTATTAACTGGGATATTTTCTTTAATACCAGAAGATATTTTTGTATTACCTAAATGGATTAACAGAATTCAGATAGGTAGATGGATCTTTGAGATATTTTTTTTGATGTGAAATAAATGAATTACGTATAGTGAGATAACTGGGATATATTTCTTTACCAGAAGATGATTTTTTTTATTAACTTATTAACTGAAGAAGTTGATAAAATAATTGTTAAGTATAGATTTTTCAGAATAAAATGTATGTTTTATTTTACAATAACTTATGTAAGATATTAGATAGGTAATACGTAAGTTTGTAAGAAAAAAGGTTTTTTTATGAAAGTGTTGCTACTTGTAGGTTTTTATCATTTATTTATTATTGTCATTTTTGTCTTATAATTCAAAGTTTTATACTTAGAAGAAATAATTTTAACTACAGGCATCTGTATACTACTTACATAAGGTTTCAAAAAATAAATAAATAATAACAATGATACTTATAGTTCTGTAGTACCTAATTTATTATTTGTCTGTAGCGTTGTGTCAATCAAGTTAGTATTATTTACATGTATTAAGTTAAAAAAAAGTATTTTAAATGCACCGAATGTTTTTTGTGTTTACATAAACACAAAAAACATTCGGTGTTCAACACACAAAAAATAGCTAATATAGCAAAATATAATGTGTGAAAATGTATAATTAATGTAATGTATTTCAATTCAAATCAAATTAATTAATTAGTTATAATACTTATTATTGTAAATTACTAACATAGTTTTTTAAGGTAATTTTTTTGTAACTAACACTATGGACATCGTTTCTGAAATAAATTAAATTATTAATTATTATTATAGGTAATTTGATGTTTTATTTACAATATTTTTACTTATAGTTCAATCATTTTTTTTTCAGTTTTTTTTTTGTTGTACCCCGGTGGTGTCATGTATGAATATAATATATGTATATAGCGTGCACATAATGTAATAAAAGCAGTAATAAACTAATCTCATCATAAAACGGTTGTCTCATTGTTTATTACTCGATAAAATATAAGTATTTCGATTCATCAACAGATATCGATATAATTAATTGTTTTTTAAAAACTAGAAAAATCGATTTACTCCTAAACTAGTACATTTGAAAACAAATAAAAAACAATTACATATACCCATAATCTACCCCTTTAAGGCTCCAGCACACCGGATGCGTAAGCGTGCACGTAGACGTACCATGACGTTGTAATGCCTGAAACTTTATGAGACATGGCACACCGCTTGCGTAACGTACGCGTGCACGTAGACCGATGCGTAACCCTACGCATTGCAGCTCTCATGAGACAACTAGGCTGCGTACTTACGCAGAGCGGAACGCATTGATGACGTTGTACTCAATGGCATTCCCTATTGGACGTCACACCGAACAAATACGAACACGCACGTATTTTTCCTGCGCGTCACTACGTGCGTAACCACGCGCGTAACCACGTGCGTAACCACGCGCGTAACCACGTGCGTGACTACGCATTCAGTTGTTTTGTTCCGGTCCCCCACCTATGAAATTTGCTTTTTTTCTTACAAATAGAGAACTTCGTCACTTCTATGAATTTAAACTAGTCATCAATTGCTTGATATCACTACATACATTTATAAAACAAAGTCCCTCACCGCGTCTGTCCGTCGTCTGTCTGCGCTTCGCGATAAACTCAAAAACTAGTAAAAGTATATTCATGCTATTTTCACCAAATGATAGTGATTCCTGAGGAAGGTATAGGTGAATTATAAGTTGAGGTTTTATGTATGTAGAAATATGAAGATGTCGGAAAAAATTAAGCCGCCTGGGAAGCCTAGCATCGAAAGCACTGAATAAACTTCTGAGCTCTAACAAAATAAATAATGTATTATGGTACCTATGGGGAATGTCCGAAAAAGAAAAAAATCTAATCAAAGGTCGCATTTGGCAAAAAAAGGACTTGTGACCCGCCCTCGCTTCGCTTCGCTGTAGTGTGGAATTTGACACGATGTATTATACATAATTATAAACGTTCAATGTTATAAACCTTCCTCTTGAATCACTCTATCAATTCATAGATAATTAAAAGAAACCACATCAAAGTCCGTTGCGTAGTTTCAAAGATCTAAGCAAACATAGAGACAGACAGCGGGAAGCGTAGCCGTCGGGAAGCGACTTTGTTTTATACTATGTAGTGACATCATATAATGACCATAGACAACTATTAATTGTTTTTTTGCATGCCGAGGAATATTCTAGCACAACATTAGTAATATTGCTTCTTCTTCATCTGATGAACTACTTGGTCCGTCCATCCAATCATCATCAGACATCGTGCACAAGAATTGCAAACATAATAAAAAGTATGGCTGCCGCAGCGGCTGGGTATGTGTCAGGGGGTTACGTGCGTAACCACGCGCGTGTACACGCGCGTGTCTACGCATCCGGTGTGCCCGCTGAGTACGCAAGGGACAGGCTGCGTTGCGTATGCGTAAGCGTAGACGTATGCGTAACCCGGTGTGTCAGGGGGTTACGTGCGTAACTACGCGCGTGTACACGCACGCGTGACCACGCGCGTGTCTACGCATCCGGTGTGCCCAGGCCTTTAAGGTGTACAAATCTAGATTAACAAACTTTACGCGATATGAAGATATAAAGAGATTTCATCAAATTTCAAGCTACTTATCAATTTTCTACTTTGGCGATCGAATACGCAGCTCCATATGAATACAAAACGATAGACTATAGTGAACACATTAGTGTATTTTGTTAAAAAACATCCCTGAAAGTTTCAGCTTTAAATCTCTGATGGATTAAAAATTATTCAAAAACCAAGAAAGTGCCAGCAATTCTCCTATAAACCGACTAAATTACGGAGGTTACGAAAAAGCGATCGCGCCATACTTGAGCGTTGTAACGTACATTTTTATTTTTTATTTTAAAAAATTACAAACTACTTAAAATAAATTGAACTTAATATTTTAACTATCATTCCTATTTATATTATTTGCGCAAGTCTATAAACTATGTTTTTGAATACTTATTATTTATAAATACAAAATTCATTAGACATCGATCGATGGACGCGCTGCGCTCCACGGCGCCCGCGCGCTCAAGGCCAACGACCGGCACCCTGATTATCTAAAAAGAAACTATTTAGCGACCGGTTGTATTTGAAATACATTGCCACTTTTCTTTGGTATGTTTTTTTTTAACCCAAAAAGAAGTAGCAATGGATCACGATCATCTGTGAACTGCAACCAGTTGCTAGGTGGTTTTTAATTAGATAATCAGCCCGCCGATTGTTGAGTTTCCTCTCCCCTCGACCCGCACCGCGGTAGTTGCGGCCGGCTGTTGAATTCGCTTCGTCACTCCGAATTTGTTCTTTGAGGCACACCCGCGTTCTTCTTTTGTTCCCAACAACATTGCGGACATCGCGTAGTGTCTAATCATATTGTAGCTGCAGCCGCAAGCTGCAATACATTGCATAAAGATCTCGTGCATACGACGCGCCACGCTTCGCGCGCGTCGATACGTCCGCTCTCTCCGGTGACCGCTGGCTACTAAGCGTGCCCGCAGACTACAGACTTTCTATCGGCCGATAGTTGGCCCGATAGTTGGTTTTGTATGAAGAATCGGCCGATACCGAATCGTTGTAGTGTGCGCACTTGCATACTTCTTCATACTGATTGGAGAGCCCGACTAAACTGTCGGCCGATAGAAAGTCTGTAGTCTGCGAGCACGCTAAATCGAGGTCGAGCGCCGCCGCGCGCGCCTGTTTTGTCTGTGCGCGGGACGCGGGGCGGGCTCCGCCCACGTGTCGCCACGCGCCGTTGTTGAGAGCTCGCAAGCGCCCTCTACCGTTTATAGATTTAAGTTTTACTTTATCGTTTGATTTTATATACTAGTTGTAAGCAATCCTTTAGTACTTAAGTAGGTTTAGTTTTTACAATACACATTCATTTTTACACCTTCTACGGAGT
The DNA here is from genome assembly GCA_928269145.1 of Agriphila tristella. NCBI lineage: Eukaryota > Metazoa > Arthropoda > Insecta > Lepidoptera > Crambidae > Agriphila > Agriphila tristella. The sequence goes on along the minus strand of OV743433.1, from coordinate 34,081,532 downwards.
TTCATTTCAACTTAGAAGATAGAAACCTCAGAGCTCCTAAGCCGACTAAGCTAGAAGTCCTAACTCAAGATCATCTAAATACTTCTAAAGTGGTGACCCCGACGTGATTTGAACACGTGACCCCGACGTGATTTGAAACGTCGGGGTCACCACTTTAGAAGTATTTAGATGATCTTGAGTTAGGACTTCTAGCTTAGGAGCTCTGAGGTTTCTATCTTCTAAGTTGAAATGAAACTCCGTAGAAAGTGTAAAAATGAATGTGTATTGTAAAAACTAAACCTACTTAAGTACTAAAGGATTGCTTACAACTAGTATATAAAATCAAACGATAAAGTAAAACTTAAATCTATAAACGGTAGAGGGCGCTTGCGAGCCTTTAATAATTCCCAGTTCCAGACTTGAACTAACATCTAAAAGTACATTTCACATCAAAAATATATAATAAATTGCCAGAATCAATAATTAACGAAAATAAATACCCCATATTCATAAAAATATTGAAAAAATATTTACTATCTAAATGTTATTATAGCATAAATGAATATTTAACTGATAACACCAGCAAATAATTTATAAATAAATACAATAATAATTCAAAACGTCTTGTCTAACATTTTAATCTTCACAACTTTATTTTTTTAATTTGATTTAATTTTATGTAGCTTTCTTTTATATTAAGCGTTTCCTCTCTTCTCTTTTATTACCCTTTTGCGTGCCCGACAGGGTCCATAATGCTCTTATATATAAAAATGTACCATCCTCTATACACACATTATGGTTGCAAATAAAATATTGAGTATTGAGCTCTCAACAACGGCGCGTGGCGGCGCGTGGGCGGAGCCCGCCCCGCGCCCTGCGCACAGACAAAACAGGCGCGCGCGGCGGCACTCGATTTAGTAGCCAGCGGTCAGGGGCTTTTCACTTAGTACTTGACTCACTACAAGGGAGCGCGGCCTAAAATTTTAGTTGCGGAATGATTCGCTAGATGGCGGTCATTTTTCGTTTGTCAAACTGTCGATAGATGTCGCTATCCCCCGCTGAATCGCGGTATCGTGTGTCTTTCACAGTTTTATTCAGTGAAAGCTGATTTGCAATAATTTAGTTTTTAATATTTTCTTATTAAAATGGAAAAACTGACCGTTACCTTACCTCCCTAAAAATTACAAGTCAAATATACTTATACTATCTATAATGGGAAATAGTATCCAAGGATCTGATGATGGAGCCGAAAGAAGGCCATAGGAACTCTATAATAAAACAATGCAACCCCATCGAGTTTGGGCCCGTTTGAATCGTCTTGACGAGTACTTTGTTGGGAAATAGTGTAACGTAGGGATGTTCGATCCGGGTGCCTTGTATCGATATTCCGGATCGCAATGGATCGTAATCCATTGTATCGATCCATGGATCGATCCTAATAAATTGATACGATTTTTTGGATCGATCCAGTATCGAATTAAATATTTTCGAAAAGTCGGGTTTTAATCACTTTAATAGAAACATGATAATAAGTGACTAATATACACTACAAGGTGTTTGGTAAAAGCCTTATAAAGCCGAATATGGTAGATAGAGACCATCAAATTGGACAACTTTTACTATGGGACCAACTCTGAAATAGCGAAAAAAAAATCAGCTGTTTCATACAAAAATTAATAACGAAAATATCAAAATGTATGAAACAGCAAACAACTCATTTTTTTTCGCAATTTCAGAGTTGGTCCCATAGTAAAAGTTGTTCAGTTTGATGGTCCCTATCTACCATATTCGGCTTTATAAGGCTTTTACCAAACACCTTGTATATCTAAAAATGAAAACGAATGTTCAGACCACGTTTCCACCACTTTTCTATGGAACAACTGATTTTTTTTCGCGATCTCGTGGTTGGCCCCTTAGTAAAAGATGTTCATTAACGTGGTCTGAGCACCCCTTTTCATTTTTAGGTATACTTCAAAAATAACGGTGTATATGGAAAATTAAAAAATAATGGCAATATAATATAGTGTGTTTTTTTAAGTGATCATGTGGTTTAGCTTAGTTAGACCATCAAACTGAACAACTTTGTCTAGGGATCAACTTAATCAGATCACAAAAATATTCAGCTGTTCCATAGAAAACATCAATAGGTATCTACTCGACCAAAATGTATGGAACAGCTGATTATTTTTTGTTCCGATTAAGTTGGTCCTATAGACAAAGTTGGCCAGTTTGATGGTCTAAGCAACACCACGAAATTTGATCACTGTTAAAAAAACACACTGTATTTTAAAGTACCCAAAAACAAAATTAAAAGTTGCTAGTGGTTAAAAGTTGCAAGCAAACAAAACGTACTTATCCTAACGAAATAAAAACCGGCCAACGCGTCGGGCCACGCGCAGTAGGGTTCCGTAGTTACCTTATACCATACGATATTTAATACCACTATTATTTTTCGTCTGCAAAAATAACTTTGTTTTTCACAGTGTTGGTATGAATGACAAAGTTATATTTGCGGTTTTGCAAAATGTGCTATACCTCAATAACTAATTATTACATCTCGTTCAAACCAATTTTCGTTGAAAGTGTTTATTAAGATCTACAGCATATACTTTTTTTAGATTTTTCACTTTCTTATTTCAAAAGTTAGAGGGGGGGGGGACACACATTTTACCACTTTGGCGTTAATTATCTTTCAAACGGTTGACTTTGAAAAAAAAATCGTCTTAGGAACCTCAATGTAATTTTTAAAGACCTATCTATAGATACTCCACACGTATTGGTTTGGACAAAATTTTTTTTTTCAGTTTCGGTTCCATGTATGGGGAGCCCCCCCTTAATCTTTTATTTTTTTTATTTTTGTGTTAAATTCGTTAAGCGGTTAACAGAATACATCTACCTACCAAGTTTCAACTGTGTAATCTTAATACTTTCGGAATAAAGTGGCTGTGACATACGGACGGACAGACAGACAGACAGACATGACGAATCTATAAGGGTTCCGTTTTTTGCCATTTAGGCTACGGAACCCTAAAAATGTTCTCTTCTCAAACTAATTAATATTTATATTTGTTATGACTTATGACGAAGTTGACAGTATAGAAATATGATATGGCAACATTCGCAAAAAGTGTCCAAGTAATGGGGAATGTCCGAAAAAAATCAAATTGGCTGAATATTTTTCTATAGGTAAGAATAAGGTCCCTTAGTAATAGAAAAAAGTTTCAGAATTTTCGGTTGGGTAAAAAAGTTTTTAAAAATCAAAGTCTCTTCGACTTCACAAATGTATGAAAGTAACAGCAGAATGGAGATTATACCTTTGCCGCTAACTGCCACAAACACAACACGTATTTAAAAAAAAAGTTTTGACATTTTGTCTTGAAACTTTTTTTTAATACCATGTTGTGGTTGTGGCAGGTGTTGGCAAAGGTACAACCTCCATTCTGCTGTTACTTTCATACATTTGTGAAGTCGAAGAGACTTTGATTTTTTGAAATTTTTTCACGAAACCAAAAATTATGATAATTTATTCTATTACTAAGGGACCTTATTTCCTATAGAAAAATATTCAGCCAATTTGATTTTTTTCGGACATTCCCCATTAGAGGAATGTTTATTAAATATCGTAATATGGATTTTGACTAAATATTCCGTTGAACTTAAAATATTCTCTGAAGGTCCAAACAAATTATCGGACGCGGCTTACTGCCGCGGCTGATCTGAGGTGTGCAAACTATCGGATGTAGTAGGTCGCGGACGTAACCATAGACTAATATGACGTCATCGGACGTCCGATAGCTATCTGGAACGCAGGATGTTATTAGAGTGTGCACACTTATCAGCCGCGGCAGTAAGCCGCGTCCATAAGCCGCGTCCGATAATTTGTTTGGACCTTGAGTAATTACTTTATTAATACGATATACATAATACGATTCTTTCGATCCGATCCTCTATGCATGTGTATCGATCCACCAAAGGATCGAATGCTATTGTATCGATACAAAAATCGAATGGATCGTATCCCATTGTATCGATCCACGCAAGTATCGGATCGGATCGAACATCCCTAGTGTAACGTATAATAACGCGATGTCTAGGTAGGTCGATACGTGCGCGACCGACAACAACGACGATGTGCACCTTCTGAGCCGGACCCCGTGGGCGGGCGTGGCGCGGGGTGGGTCACGCCGAGAGGCGGGCGGGTCACGCCGAGTGGCGGGCGGGTGCCGCTGCCGCGGCCCGCGCGCGAGCCGTCGCGTTCGCGTTGGTGTGCGGTGCGGTGCGGTGCGGCGTGTGCGTCCGTCGAGTTATTCACTAGAGCGACTGTCTTGTTTTGTTTGATACGATTCTTGCAATTTGCATTAAGTAAGTACCTACACATTAGAGGTTTTTTTTATCTACTTAAATAAAATGATACTTGGTAAATATACCTACTACTACTTCATACCTACTAGGTAAAATATTTCTATTCGTGAGCCTTTCGAATTTTCAACCTAGTCAGATATTAATGTTATGTAGGTTTCTAATAGGTATATACAAGTTGAAAAAAATTATTGATTAATATATAAGTAAGGAGATAGGTACCTACCTAAAATTTTATTTGACACGACGACTGCAAATTGAAAATATTTATAATTAACCTCTTAACAAACAATGATTAAAGAAAAGGAATTTGGTATTAGGTAGGTGCTTAAAGAACTAAAACAGAAAATAAAACAAATACAAAAACTACAATGTAAATAACACCAATACTACGTTGATTGAAAAAGACATTAGAGACTTACTGCCTTCTCTTTTACTATGACAGTAAGCACGGCCGAGCGTGCTAGAAATTGTGTGGTGTAAATGCGCGCATTCTTAGTCGTTTTTAAGACAGTCTTAAATCGCTTGCTTAAAATTGTATAGTGTAATTGAGCCTAAAACCCGAACGATAACGTGCGCGCGCGCCTCTGTGTTTTTTGAATAATCTAAAAGCAGTGAAAATCAGCAGCCAGCTTCCCTGTGAGTACCTATCCCTTGATTTAAAAGTTGTGTCATCGATCCCTGCTGAAAAGGCGACGTAAGGTGGGCTGTACGGGATAAATCAAACCATCCCTCATAGCAGCATTGGTTTAGCGTTCAAGGCAATTGCAACCTCTAACATAAATTCTGGTCCAATCGAGTCGGATTCCAACCCGTGGAATCACAAAATAGCAAATATCAGGTTCAATTTCATAGTAAAACTCGTAAAACTCTGATATTTCACCTTTTCAAATCATCAAATCATTACCTTTGCAATTGCTTTGAACCGCCATTTTGTCTTTTGAATCTTCATGCCTGTTCGATATCTTATACCTACTTAGTTAAACCTGCGGTGTGCATATAACTTACTTACAAAACATTATCTTAAAAAACAAATCGTAATCTACACAGTTTAAACATACATTTATCATAAAATAATAATTTAAATTTCAATTTTGTAAAATTATTCCTATTTCGTAAAATAACTTTAAAATAAATAAAAGTTAACAATGAGTGAAGCAAAATTAAAGATACTTATTTCGCGTCGTGAATATTTATATCGTTCGATGCAAATATTGTACGATATCTCGCTAGATGATTGTAGCAAGTTACCCTCTTTTCGCTCGAGATTTTCGCGCATAGAAAATGTAAAATCGGGATTTTATGAAATTGACAAAGAAATAAGTACAATAGAATTAGCTCTAAAGCCCGATAGTCAAATAATAGTCCAATTAATGAGCACATTTGTTGTATGGAGACTTCCGAATAATATTCAGAAAAAAAAATAAGTCGACAAATCTTTCTCGACTACCCAAAGGGTAGTAGACAAATTTCTCCCACTCAACTGTCAAATTAATGTCAGTTGAAGAGAAAAGCTCGTATTTATTTGTCCATAGATGTAGCAAATCCCTTCGGTATTGTTTGTCGACTTTTGACATTAGGTCACGACAAAGAACAATACGAGTCTACGGTTGTAAAATGCGAGCATGAGTATCTCGATTTCAACCCGACAATAGTGACATTTTGAGGTAGACAAGCCATTGTTCTGTGAGTCGAATCTTATCTCGATGTTGGTCATGCTACGCGTGTGGACTCAGTGTCGACAACAAGCATACGTGCCGGACCAAAGTTCGCGTTAGAGTATATATTCTGTGCCAATGGTGCGAAACAATAGAACGGCACCCTGATTATCTAAAAAGAAACTATTTAGCGACCGGTTGCATTTGACATACATTGCCTCTTTTCTTTGGTATGTTTTTTTTTAACCCAAAAAGAAGTAGCAACACATAAGTAAAAAGGTAGTAGTGATTATTTCCTCTGTGGTAGCAATGAGCGGTTTTTCAAAAGGCAGTTTAAGAAAAAAAGTAGTTCATAAAATAGAACTAGATGTCGTTGTACTTAGTAGGTAGCTTTTTATGAAAAATATGAAATGTAATTACTTTTTTATTATACGTTTGTTGAGTATGTGGTTTGTTGCGTTGTGCGTTGGTTTTCCGATGGCGTGTTACGAAGAACTTTTATATGACCAACATGACCATTAGTGGGAAATAATATTAAAAAAATCGACTTAGTTGAAGTAACGCCATCTGTCGACATAAAATTATACTAAAAATCTCTGTTGTCAGAAAACCGCTCATTGAACACGATCATCTGTGAACTGCAACCAGTCGCTAGTCTGCGTTCGTCAAACTTTTGGTCACACTAAACTATTAAACACTTGACACTGGCAAAAATTACTTCCAAGAGGAAAGTAGATTGCCAAAATAAAAATAGAAGAAGAAGGTAAGGTTTAGTTTTGACCAAGAATCTTGGTTTTGACAGTATGCTTGTTCTGTCTGTCTGTTCAGTAATGAGCGGTTTTCAAAAGGCATTTTAAGAAAAAAAGTAGTACCTTAAAAGACGGCCAGATGTCGTTGTTCAACTAAGTACAGTCAGTGGCACGAATCATGAAATCGGGTGGGGATTTCGCGGAACGCGTATTTTGGGTATGCGTTGCGGTGAGGGGCGCGGGCGGCAAGAGAGGGGCGCGCGCTATTGGTCGCTCACAAGAGCACATGCGCGAACTTATCCCCACTCCGTCGAAACATATTCAAGATACATGCCTCATGCCTCGCACTGTACGTAACTTTTTATGAAAAAGCAACGGATTTTGTCCATTTGACAGTTAATTTTCTTAGTTCTTCTTATTTTTGTTATGGCAGGTTATGGCAATCTACTCCTCTTCAGGGAGTAACTTTTGCCAGTATCGAGTCGATTATTCAGTGTTATACCATGGTTAACTCAGCTGCTAGGAAAAATTAAAAAAAAAACCTACCTAGTTGAATAACGCCATCTATCAACATAAGAATAAACTAAAATTCTCAGCTCATCAGCTGTCAGAAAACGGCACCCTGATTATTTAAAAAGAAACTATTTAGCGACCGGTTGCGTTTGACATACATTGCCACTTTTCTTTGGTATGTTTTTTTTTAACCCAAAAAGAAGTAGCAATGGATCACGATCATCTGTGAACTGCAACCAGTCGCTAGGTGGTTTTTAATTAGATAATCAGCCCGCCGCTCATTGTGTTCTATGCTCACAACAACCCATAGATGTAGCACATCCCTTCGGTATAAACCAGATTGAGCTCTTCGCCCCAAAACGAGCCGACAGAGAGGTCAAGTAGATAATTGTATCTGTTTCTTCCATAGGGTGACCAAACTGTATGGTTGGTCGGAGACATACTTATTACATTAAACTGTTTAATATAAACTTAAGTACTTAGATAGTTCTATATTTACAATTAATACTTTTGCCACGTTTTTATAAGGTTGCTTGTTCGTTTGTTTGTGTTTTCGTTTGTTTGTGTGAGCACAAATTTTGCAAACGATTTTATACTAACTTCCCGATGAACTAGAGACTTGAAACTTTGAAAACAGGGGCTGTATTATGACCTCTTATTTCCTGGCAGTTTTCTGACTGGCTATCAATCTTTCTCTTTTAATTGCTATACAGCGAGAAAGAGATGTAACTATAGCAATTCATAAACCTGGCAAGTTTTAAGAGGTTGTAATACCCCCCCAGGTCAGAACTAGAAGGTAATGTAATATTATGGTATCATTGAGTTGATCTGACGATGGAGCCGGAAGGACGCCACAGGAACACTATGATGAAATGAAACCATACAACCCCATTGTGCTTGGGCTCGTTTGAATCGTCTTGGCAAGTACTCTGTTGGGGAATAATATCCACGGGGCTGATGAAGGAGCCGGAAGAAGGCCATTGGAACTTTATAATAAAATCATGCAACCCCATCGAGTTTGAGCTCGATTGATGCGTCTTGACGAGTGCTCCGATAGGAGGTGGTATACTTTTAGTTTTAACTCGTTAACTGAAAAGCAGAAAATAATAATTTACTAAAATAAATCTTCACGTTTTTTTATCACGTTTTATTAGGTTGCTTTCTTGTTTTTATTTATAAATATGGTTAATCAAACAATATCTAAAAAAAATAAGTGTAAATAATGACATAGCTATAAAGTTTATTCCAATTTTGATAAAAATACAATGTGCGTGTACTTATTTCGGAAATCAAATGAATGTTGGAAAACAAGTGAAGGTAGGAAAACATTGTCTAGTGATCTGTAAAATCGCTAAGTTGTCCGTCGATCCGTCTAAGTTGCTACGGGTGAGCCGATTTTTTCTAATATTTTTCATTATTTATTCATCTTAATATAAAAATAGCATTGTGAATGCAAAAATCTAAAAGTTAAAATTGTACTGTTTCGCCTTAATTGATTGTCTGGCACCCGCAATGGGTGCTACAGTCGAATGCGAAGTAGTTCTCTTCACATTGGTGAGATGGCGCTGATCTTCAGCGGAAACGTAAAAAGTATTAGAAAATTTCGCCAAATCCATCAGCGGCTTGGTAGCATAATTGGTAGTGCATTGGGCCGGAATCCTAAGGGTGCGGGTTCGAATCCCGTCTAAGTTGCTACGGGTGAGCCGATTTTTTCTAATATTTTTCATTATTTATTCATCTTAGTGATCTGTAGTTAAAAAAATAGGTGCAAACGATTTTCGACTTTATTGACGTTTAAAATTCAGTTGCTTTCTACCATAATTACTCTCTTTCATTAAAAACTGTTATTTTGGTAAATATATCAATAAGGTCTAAAATAATTGCACCAATTTTTTACTAGTGAAATTAAAAAAATGGTTGCAACCGATTTTCAACGACACCAGGTTAAAAATTAAAAAAAACAAGATGGCGGCCACCCTTTTATTGTTTTTGGCTTGATTTCGATGAAAATCGGTTTTTAGTAATATTTTGACAAAAAATAACAATGAAGTGTTGAAAATATAAAAAAATCAAAATGGCGGCCTACTTTTTTGTTTGTAGGCCGATTTCGATGAAATTTGGTTTTTGGTACTATTTAGGCAAGAAAATAACAACGCAATTTTTAAAATATTTAAAATCCAAGATGGCGCTTAACTTTTTTGTTTTTGAGCCGATTTCGATGAAACTTGGTTTTAAGTACTATTTTGACAAAAAAATAAAAACGCAATGTTGAAAATATAAAAAAATCCAAAATCGTGGCCAACTGTTTTGTTTGAGAACCGATTTCTATGAAACTCGGTTTTTGGTACTATTTTGACAAGAAAATAATAATGCAATGTAAACAATGTCAAAAGGTCAAAATGGCTGCCAATTTTGTTTTTGAGTTCATTTTAATATAACTGGGTTGAAAAAAAGAAGAACAAGAAAAGAATTTGGCCGCCACCTTGGATTTTTAATACTTTCAACATTGTGTTGCTGTTTTCTTGTCAAAATAGTACCAAAACTGGAGTTTCATTGAAATCGGCCTACAAACATAAAAGTTGGCCACCATCTTAAATATTTTAATATTAAAAAAATTGCGTTGTTATTTTCTTATCAAAATAGTACTAAAAACTGAGTTTTATCGAAATCAGCCCACAAACAAAAATTTTGCTGCCATCCTGGATTTTTAATATTTTAAAAATTGCGTTGTTATTTTCTTCTCAAAATAGTACCAAAAACCGAATTTCATCGAAATCGACCCACAAAGAAAAAAGTTGGCCGCCATCTTGGATTTTTAATATTTTTAAAATTGCGTTGTTATTGTCTTGTCAAAATAGTACCACAAACCGAGTTTCATCAAAATCGGCCTACAAACAAAAAAGTTGGCCGCCATCTTGGATTTTTTATACTTTAAAAATTGCTTTGCCATTTTTTTGTCAAAATTGTACCAAAAACCGAGTTTCATCTAAATCAGTCTACAAACTTAAAAGTTGGCCGCCATCTTTTTTAATATTTTTAACACTATGTTGTTATTTTTTTGTCGAAATAGTTGCTTAAACCGAGTTTCATCGAAATCGGCGCAAAAACATGAATTTGATTATTAATATTAACGTTACCCCTCGCCTGCGACTTTCAGTTATTTCAATAGAACAATTTCGTTTTTTGAAAATCTGAAATGTTGTAGTATTTATGGTCACCCTAGTTTTTAAAAGGAATATTACCTAAATATTGAAATTCTAAAATTGAAATTTGGCGCCAAAGTAAAAATCGGAGTTGCCAGGATTGACACTTGAATTTAACACCACCTCACCGATGATAGCTGATTAGCATTATTGTGAAAATCTTATTAAATCAAAAGAGTAAGTTCAGTTTTATTTCACAATAACTATGTGTTATTCTAAATTAATATTTAAGTAGGTAGTACCTATATTTTCAATATTCCACTTCGAATCCTTAACTTTGATACACTACGTGATTGGTAACGTACATTTTTTTTCCTACCATCGTGGTATTATTGTTTAGCAATGGCAATTGTGCGAAAGAGACATCATCCTCATCTACTTGGTGATGTTTCATTCACACAGTAGAGTCTTCAGTAAATGTCGTCGATAGAATTTCAACTCTATGACTAAGAGAATAAAGTTGAATTTCTTTTAAACGCATAGTGAGAATTTTTGTAGAGTACTCAGTCTTTATATGAACGTCCTTGCAACAACCGGGGCTTTTCACTTAGTACTTGACTCACTACAAGGGAGCGCGGCCTAAAATTTTGGTTTCTGAACGATTTGCTAGATGGCGTTCATTTTTCGTTTGTTAAACTGTCGATAGATGTCGCTATCCCGTGCTGAATCGCGGTATCGTGTGTCTTCCACTGTTTTATATAGTAAAAGCTGATTTACATTAAATTAATTTTTAAAGTTTTCTTCATAGGGATGTGCGATCCGGGTACTTGTATCGATATTCTGGATCGCAATGGATCGTAATCCATTGTATCGATCCATGGATCGATCCATTAAAATTGATACGATTTTTTGGATCGATCCAGTATCGAATCAAATATTTTAGAAAAGTCGAATTTTTAATCACACTTTATTTTAAACGTGATATTAGGTACCTAATGTACTTAGTTATGTTTAATAAATAAATAAATAAAATTTAATTTTGCCAATATTTAAATTTTAAAGTACGCAAAAACAAAATTATAAGTTGCTGGTTGTCAAAGTGAACAAAACGTTTTTACCAAAGTAAAATTGTTCTCAAACTAAACAAAAAGCAATAAACATATAGTTATGACGAATTTGATGGTACATTAAAATATGATATGGCAACAATTGATAAGAGAATTTTTTTATATAAATAATATGGATCGGTTTGCCCGCAGTATAACAAACAAGGGAAAAGTTCAAGTTCAAATATTCTCGAAGTAACTATACAATGTTTGGTTAGCGATGTCGGAGCTTTAAGGCAGATGATATGATCAATTTTAAAGACAATACTTCCCACGTGTTGGGGTCTATTCCCTCTCCTGTTGGAATGACCGGCATTTTAAATCTGACTTTTTATTTTAGATGGCCCTGCCGAAAAATATTAATTTCTCCGGATTTAAAAATCCTACAGTTATAAAAAGAATACTTTTAGAAAGCTAATAATATCAACTATTACATAATTTAACTGTAGGACTTTTAAATCCGGAGAAATTAATATTTTACGGCAGGGACATCTAAAATAAAAAGTCAAATTCAAAATGCCAGTCATTCAAACAGGAGAGGGGATAGACCTCAAAATGTGTAAGGCTTTGTCAATAAAGTTGATCATATTATCTGCCTTTAAAAGCTCCGACATCGATAACCGAACATATTAAATATAATATAAATGATACGATAAATACTTCATACGATTTTTTCGATCCGATCCTCTATGTATGTGTATCGATCCGCCAAAGGATCGAATGCTATTGTATCGATACAAAAATCGAGTGGATCGTAACGCATTGTATCGATCCACGCGAGTATCGGATCGGATCGAACATCCCTATTTCTTCATAAAATGGAGAAACTGACCGGTTACATACCTCTCGAAAAAATTACAAGTAAAATTATACTGAAGATACCTACTGGTACCTATACATTATCGTACACATTTTGTCACATTTCGCTATAGGGATGGTAATCGATACCGAAATAATCGATTATTTGATAATCGATTATTTCAACTGTGTCGATTTCAATTAATCGATTAATCGCACTCATGATATCGATTAATCGATTAATCGAAGAAAAATTGTTCAAGTTTTCTAGGCTTCTATAAAATAGATGCTGCGAGCATCAATCATGCAAAAAATGTACAGCAACGGCACGCTGGGCTTCCACAACAGAGTAGGGTAATCATTTTCAATCAATTTTAAACTTAAATACAAAGACATCAAGGTTTAAAATAACCTGGAGACTTTTGACAGTTTTACCTGACGTGCTGCTGCTGTACGAAATAATTATATTACAAAATATAAAAGAATTAAAATTTTATAAAAAATATTAATCATATTACTCAGTTTACTTACATCAACATCGACAACTCTATAGACGACACTCAGTATACAACAACATTTGTTCTACAATTTTTTCAAAAACAGACAAAAAAAATCTACTTTTAATACAAAACTCGATCAGTTGTTCGGACATTTGTATGGGTGGGGGGAGTTGATTTTTTTTTGTGTTTTCGGAAAAGTCGTAGAACAAATGTTGTTGTTTATGATGCAAGTAATCTACTCCTGCGAGGTTGTTGGTGTTTTACAAATAGGGTTGCCACCTTTTTTGGAGGTAAAATTGTATTTTTTCAAAATATTGCAAAAAGTATAGTACACATTAATTATTTTAAGTCATTATTTATTTTTCAATGCGTATATAAAAAGCATGACAACTGAATCACCCATGAAAATAAAGTATTACTAGCGGCTGCCCGCGACTTCGTCCGCGTGGACAGTTTTATTGCTATCCCACAGGAACTGTACCATGGGCAACAGCGACGCTTAACCACTGCTAAGGTCAAAATCGCTTGCACGCCGCGCCGTCACAACCATACGTTTAGTTCGTGTAGGGGCGATACGCGCGCACACGAATTTTGTTGCAAACTGGTTAAGCGTCGCTGTTGCCCATAGTACGTTTTTTCTGGATGAAAGGTACCATATGTCCTTCTCTGTTACCCTTGACAACGTGTATGCAAAATTTCATGATGATCGGTTCAGTAGATAATACGTGAAGGCGTAACAAACAAATAAACAAACAAATGGACTTTCGCTTTTATAATAATACTAGCGGCCGCCCGCGACTTCGTCTGCGTGGAAAGTTTTTTTGCTATCCCTCGGGAACGAAACATTTTTTCGGGATGAAAGGTACCCTATGTCCTTCTCTGTACCCCTGGCAACGTGTATGCAAAATTTCATGAAGATCGGTAGAGTGGCTAAGATGTGAAGGCGTAACAAACAAACAAACAAATAAACAAACAAACGGACTTTCTCATTTAAAATATTAGTAAGGATAGTAAGGATTTGTATATTTTTCCTATAACATATAGTACAATTGACTGAAATATAGTACGATACTATATAATACAGTACAGGTGGCAACCCTATTTACAAATAAAATAACCCTGCATAATTAATTTTGTCGATGCTGCTTAATTTAATAATGTGTCTGTTAGTTTCCACAAACATCCAGAATTTTCAATTCCACCATTGTTACAAAAACTATCAACGCACGCTCAATCACCGCGGGCGATGCGAGCGAACTGACGCGATTGGAATGACGATCACACACTCACGATCAGTTTTTCGCGTCGCGCCGTTGGATTTATGGTAGTCATGAAACTCTGGAGCCACGATTCGACATTCACAATCAAAAGCCTAAACTATTTTGAGTGACGCCACAGTTTTACGAAAAACTGGCCGTCAATGGCCAGCTTTAGAATGGACTGATGATTTTGTAAAATATCGATTAATCGGCGTAAAATAATCGATTAGATCGATTATTTGAATTCTTCGATTAATCGATCAATTCTCAATAATTTTACAAAGACTAATCGATTAATCGAATCGATATCGAACATCACTATTTCGCTAGATGGCGTTGATCATTAGGTCTGGTCAGTGGTCTGACTGATATGAAAACTCACTCTAGTATAATATAATAATGTACTCTATGTTAAAGCAGTGGGTCGACACTTTATCAACTTCATACAAAAAAATATTAATATGGAATTATGAACGTACTTTGTGCCAACATTAAAATACGAAACAATCCTACCAATGAAAAAAGGTAGTTAACCGTTTTGTCTTATTGTACCAGCCATGACTCGGTAATTTAGCCGCATTATACGTCAAGTTATGTTGTGGTCATGTTGGCCAGCATGTGACGCGCCGCCAAAAATTAAATTTTTGCAGAAGTTTTAGTAAAATTAATTTACGCATTTTAATAAAACAAAATTGTAATAAAAACGTGTTAAAAATACATAATGGGTGGCAAATCTTTGCAAGAGTGTGAAATTTGTGGTGTCCGAAGAGTGAGAGGGTCGAGTAAGGACATAATTTTGACTAGAATTCCCGCTTGATCCGAGCAGGTAATTTTATTAACTTTTTCTAAGGTTAAGTTAATTTGAGTAAAAAATATTGTTAATAATAGTAGTAATATCGGTAAATACATAGGTTTTAAGTGACATTTCAACGAAATTAGCGATAAATCACGTTATCATTACATTGTCATAGTGCTGTGCTAAAGTTATCGATATTATTTTATTTTAGATGTTGATTTGGGTTGAATACTACCTAGGTACTGTATTTATGACTATCTAGTGGGTAGTTAATAATGTTATATAATTTTTGTTGCAGCCTCCAGCGAAGGACTAAAATTCAGGCCAAACTAAAGTGCAGTTTTAACAGCGAGTCATTCTTGTCACAATAGAAAAAAAATGAACTCGCTGCTGAATAAATTACTTGATTCTTACCTTTCTTTTATTTAAGAAAGTAAGCGATATTCCATTCGCGGCACGTCATCAAGACAGAAATTCCAGATTTTTAACAAATATGTACCTATACATATCATTTAATGTCGACAATTGTTACGAGTATAATATTATTATGGATTTTGCTGTCGTGTTGTGTTGGGATTTATCGCCTGCTTTTATTTCCAAAATATGAAATATTATGAGGTTTATGAGTATAGACGCCTGGAAGCATTTTTTATCGATATCGATATCATTTCAAGTTGGTAAGGTACTTCACTATTCTTTTGACATTTCCTCTGTTTATGTTGGTAGTACGATTCTATTTATTAGGTTGGTAGAAACTACGTTCATAATGGGGAGGAAAAGCGCAATTTTATCCCGATAGGTGGCGTCTGGTCTTGGTACCGGGCCGCCTCAAAGAAAGTGTCAAAACATATGGGAATCTCTTGGAGTATTGCACTTTTTAATTTTATACTGAGAAAATTCCGCATTGTTATGCATGTAACTTGTAAATTATTGGAGTTCATCGATTTCCCAGTAACAAAAAAAATTTTGGGCAAAAAAAAATCAAAAAAAAGATGCTTTTCCCTTGATTTTCTCCTTTGCTGAGCCTGAGAAACAGTATAAATCAAAAGGAATGTTTCATGAATTTGATGAAGCTTCGCCAAAATAAAACAACATTTGAATTATAACAGCTTTGTTCTTTAATATTTCAACCTCAGCAGTTTCTAGCATATTTATAACTTGGATGAATTTGATAGGTATATCAAATATGGAATAAGCCCAATATTGGGGCCAAACAGAGAATTAATAGAATTTTATATGCCAGAGTCATTCAAGAAACTTAGAATAATAAAATAAATATGATAAAACGGTTCGTGTAATTTTGGATGGTACAGAAATTCCAGTACAGAAACCTGAAATTACTATTGCACAGAAGGCATCATCAGGCAACTATAAACACGGAAATTCACACTCAGTTGCTTTGTTAAAATTTAAATCTTATGCTTCTAATCTGAAATAAAAAGATTACTTGTAAATCTTACACGAAATTTAAAGAAATGTAATGCTTGTTAGCAATTTTTTGTAAGTTGCTATAAACTTTCTTGCCTGTTGTTTTGGCTTTTCTTTTCCGTAATTCTTCTTTTATATGAGCTAAAGTTAGCATATAATACATTGTTTGTCCGCAAAACCGAAAAAAATACAATCTAAGAAAGTAAAATCACGTAATACACAGTCAAGACAATATAAGCTCAAACTGACAATTGTTCCAAAGAATGAAGCGCCATCTGTAATTCACTTTGCCTTCGCCTCCCCATTGTGAAGTGCCTACTCTTAAAACGTAGTGATTACTTGCTCAGCAGTGTGACCATATGTGGCAGGATCCTGCCTTTTCGGCAGGTTTAGCCCTTTATTTTCCTCTCTGGCATATTTGTTTGACGTTTTAGAAATCTGGCAGTATTTGGCAGTTTATAGCAATATAAGCATTTTTTATTAATTGGCAATACATCCTTTAGAATTAGTCGGGTGCGGATCGACAAAAGAAAAAACAGTAGGTAGGAATTTTTAAACTTTAATATATTTTAAAGTTTATTTTCTTTAAATATGACAATTGTGCCCAGCCATAGAGTGCACAAACGAAAGGACGTGAAACTAGGCTCAAAATTATCGATAAAATCAGAAAAAGGCGTTTTATAGCATTTTATTGATACTCAATGGTCAAAATCCATTGTCATTTGACAGTTTAAAGTGATAAATCGCTATATCATAAATTTTTTTGTATGGGGCATGTTTTTCGCATTTTCTGGAGTCAGGTTTGGCAGATTTTGGCAGTTTTTTTGCCAGTGTCCGGCAGATTCGCCATTTTTGAGATGGTCACCCTGTTGCTAGAGATGCGCGACTCCGAATGATTTTACTTTTCGACTAATTCGCAACTACTAATGTGGTTATTCGAATGGCAAATTAGTAGTATACTAATCTCTATGTTCGAATAACGACTACTAATTAGTAACTACTAATGTCAAAATGTACAGCGATTCCGACCAAGCCCGAGTCGAACCGAATCATGCCGAACGAAAGTATCGAATACATTTGACCAACTACTAATGTCAAATGTACCGGGGCGCGGCGATTTCGACCAAGCCCGAGTCGAACCGAACGTATCGACTGACTGTTTCTTCGAATTCGAGCGTTCGTCGACTCCAGTCGAATAATCTACGCGCCAGTCGACTTAGTCGAATGATTCGGGGAGTCGAATGATTAGTATTAGTATTATTCGAAGTCGCGCATCGCTACCTGTTGCTCAGTGTGTTAAAGTATATATTCTGTGACAACGACGAATTTATTTTATGCCGGATTTTTCGTAAAAAGCAATTTTAAACATTGCAATGAAGTATGGATATTGTGTATTACAAATGAAAATGAAGTTTTAATTTTGTTTATTAATAATTTCATGATTTATTTGTTATTTTATGTTTTAGGTTAACTGTTGATGGACTCCTTGTTTATTTTCCATATGATTACATTTATCCAGAGCAATATGCTTACATGTTAGAACTGAAACGTGCATTGGATGCCAAGGTGAAAGTTCGTGAATGGAAATCGAGATTTTTTTGATTTTTGGTTGGTAAAATGTTATTGTTCTTCCAGGGACATGGATTGTTGGAAATGCCCTCTGGGACTGGAAAAACTATATCACTTTTGTCTCTAATAGTAGCTTATATGATACAGAATCCTCACAATGTCAGGTAAATTTAAGTTTATTCTAGTTATTGTATTGCTTCCTAAATCTAGCTTCCTAATCGTCATTAACATTTCAGAAAGTTAATATACTGCTCTCGTACTGTACCAGAAATAGAAAAAGTATTAGAGGAGTTGAAGAATCTATTTAAATACTATGAAAAGAGTCAGGGGGAGCTGCCGAGTCTCACAGGAGTCGTGTTGAGTTCTAGGAAGAATTTGTGCATACATCCAGAAGTAAGAATCACTTTATCCATAACTAGGGTTTTGCCATACATCCTGTATATGTATATGGGACTGGCACTGTATTTTACTATTGTGTCACGTATTGCTTATGTGCCTGTATTTGGCCCCTATTCTGATAACTTAGACAAAATGCGGGCTCGAAGCAGGCACAAGTGGTCTAAATGTATTACTATATCCTTACTAATCCTTGGCTCTGAATAAGTATATAAATCTATAATATATGAATCTGAATAAGAAGGCACAAATGGCGATGGGCAGGCCATGTGGTGACGGGTAGGGATAAATAGAGCAAAATTGTAACACGGTGGTATCCCAGAGAGGGCCACAGAAGGAGAGGTCGACCACAAAAGAGGTGGGACGACGACATTAGGAAAGTAGCTGGAGTTAGTTGGAGCAGAGTGGCGGAGAACCGGTGGGAGTGGAAAAGGTTGGAGGAGGCCTTTGCCGATTGGCAATCAGACTTGCAGCATATAGTTAAAGCCCAATTACTTAATTAACAGATGTCTGAAGCAAGAGGCTTGAATTGGTACTAACCCTTACTAATATTATAAATGCGAAAGTCCGTTTGTTTGTTTGTTACGCCTTCACTTCTTAACTACTGAACCGATCATCATGAAATTTTACATAGACGTTGTCAGGGGTACAGAGATGGACATAGGGTACCTTTAATCCCGAAAAAAAGTATTGTTCCCGAGGGATAGCAAAAAATTTTCCACGCAGACGAAGTCGCGGGCGGCCGCTAGTACTATAAATGCGAAAGTCCGTTTGTTTCTTTATTTGTTTGTTACGCCTTCACGTCTTTACCACTCTACCGATCATCATTAAATTTTGCATACACGTTGCCACGGGTACAGAGAAAGACATAGGGTACCTTTCATCCCGAAAAAATGTTTCGTTCTCGAGGGATAGCAAAAACTTTTCACGTAGACGAAGTCGCAGGCGGCCGCTAGTATTGTTTTATTTATTTATTTTATTTGGACCGTCAACAGAGTTAACAAGATTACGATACAATACAGTTAAATATTAGTTTTTGGTTCATGCAACTCTAATTATAGACACATCACATCATGCGCCAAAAACATTGTGGTTATATATAACTACTAAATTACCAGCAACAGAATATTACTAACTTGATGTATAAAGTAGGCAGTAGACCTATGCCGCAAACGCGGAAAATAATGTTTAACATTAAATAGGTACTTACAAACTAAAAACAAAAGAAAAACTAGGGAAACTATAGAGATGGGTTCAAAACATCCAGTATTTTGCCCTTGAAAGCGGATGAGCTGTTATGGTACACGTCTATGGTACTATCCTTTTTGACAAATTCACTATATAATCTACTTAATCTAGCTAAAAGGGAGTGGTGTCCTAAGTTAGTCCTGTAGGTTCTATGGGTCAGTAATGATGCTGGGTAGCGGGGTAAGCGTGAGGGAGCATTAAACTTAATCTCTTTGAGCAAACCGGGACTATCCAAGACTCCAACCCGTATAGAAACAACAAATCGTGTAGTTTTCGTCTATCTGCCAGTGATATCAGATTAAACTTCTTGAGCCGATCAACATATGGTGTTCCTCTGAATGCGTCGTACCGTGTTTGAAACAAAGTGAAACGCCTCTGGATGCTCTCGATGCGATCTTTGTAAATTTGATAGTTAGGATTCCAAATCACCGAGCAGTATTCAAGCCTACTTCTTACAAGTGTAACAAATAATAGTTTTTTGGTACTCAACTTTTTGAATATTTTGGACTGCCTCAAGACAAAACCCAGCATACTCCGTGCCGATTTGCATATGTTATCTATGTGTTGATTAAAACGGATTTGCGAATCTATAGTGATTCCTAAATCGCGAACAGCCTTTAGTTCTTGTAGTACAGTGCCATTAAAGTTATAATTAGATTGTGTTGGGTTATGCTTCCTAGTAAATTTTATATGAATGCATTTTTCCGTATTTAACTTCATACCGTTCAGCAAACACCATTGGGATAACCTATCTATATCATCTTGTAATGCTCGAACGTCGTCCCAACTACGGATTTGCTTACAAAACTTTAAATCATCTGCAAACATAAAGCATTTGGAGTTTACAAAGCATTTAGTTATGTCATTGACATATAGATTAAATAAAAGAGGTCCTAAAATAGACCCTTGGGGGACACCAGATTTCGCGAGGTACACATTAGATGCATGACCCTTGGCTACCACATATGCTTGCCTAGAATCCAAATATGAAGCCAACCATGATAGGAGTGGGCCAGTAAATCCGAAATAGACAGACAATTTTTGCACCAAAACCTTGTGATTAACCATATCAAAGGACTTGTTATATAAAGTACATAATATTACTTGGATGGATTAAAAATATATTTTTCCCTTTTTTTTCGTCATCATGGTCAGTCCCTGAAAATTATGGCAACCATATCCACATAGTTGACATACACATGTAAATGTCAAGCTTGTACTGTCGACGTAATTTGTAGGTTTCGAGAGAAAGAGAAGGTAAATTGGTGGATGGCAAGTGTCACGCACTCACCGCCAGCTACATACGAGATAGACATGAACGTGATAGCACAGTGCCTATTTGTAAGTTTGCCCATTTTATATTTATTTTATTGCTTTTTATTTATTTTAGTTTACAAAAGTCATGAGATGATTAATTATTTTATGAAAGAAGTTTTAGCTAAATTTTGATATACCTGTTAAATTTTTGGAAATATTTAAGAAAACATTGCCACATTTGGGCCACAAGTTTGTAACCTAAGTATGTACCCGCTGCTCTCAAGGGCGTAGCCAGGATTGTATATGGGGAGGGCAGACAAATAAAATCCTAGATTATATAGAGATCACATCCCGTATTGTTGGATTTCACAAGCCAGCCTTCAAGCCTGTTAGTTTCTTAGGTTGTATAAGGAGCGTCGCAAGCTATGAAGCTTATCAGAATTACAGTTTACCAGCGAACGTCCACTTTTCTAAGGGGGTGCAGCTGCCCCTCCCAGCCCGTACCTCGCTACGCCCATACTTGTTCTTAGCTTTCAGGGGATTTGGGGAACTGGGTGAAATGGTTCCAATTCCAACCAAGGTGACTGATCACCCGTCTGGCTTCGCTGGCATCCCCCCTTCTAAATAATAAAAATAATAACCTAAGTATGTAAAAAAAATACGATTTATTTTAGGTCAGTTTTATGAAGGATTCAATCGTGAAGGCAAAGAATCCATGTTACCGTTTGGAGCTTACACAATAGATGACCTGAAGCAATATGGAGCCGACAGAAATTGGTGTCCATACTTTTTAGCAAGATTTGCTGTAAGTAAGAATTTCGTTTACTATTGCTTGATTTATCTTTGTAGACTTGGCTACTGGCAGATTTTTAGCCCATATAGTAGAGTCATTTTGAAATAGTAGATTGTATTACAAGGGAGCAAAATAATATTTTTACGGCGAGGGCGCTTTTTTGAATCCCGAGCGAAGTGAGGGATTCTAGAGTAGAATCCCGAGCGTAGCGAGGGATTCTTCAGTAGAATCCTGAACGTAGCGAGGGATTCAAAGTATGTTGCCCTCGCCAAAAATATTTTGCGCCCGAGTCATATACTCTACTTTTCATCCCCTTTCTATGAGAAAATAAATAGGAGACTGTCTTTATGTAATTAATGAAAATGTTCTTTATTTAAAAAAGACACTTGAAAAGTAAAAATAATTACAAATTTATAGTTACGTTTGACACACTAGCGCAATTTTCAAAAGTTATTATACTAAGTACGTAAATACGTAAGTATGTACTAAATTGACTAATTACAACACAGACTTAATTCGCGCGCTTATGTTTATTTTTTCAGTTTGCGCGGGTTATCTGCTTGCCGTCTATACAGCCAGTCAATACATACCAGACCAGCCGACGCGACGGCGGCGTTCGAATTCTTTGAAAGTTACATGTTCTAAATTCAAATCTCTTTTCCTCCCACTAAAAAGTTCTTACCATAAAAGAGCTATTTTGGTCCCACTTATATAGGAACAAAGCATCATTTTTCGAATAGGAGGGATGAAAAGGATTTTACCACTAAAATAATTTCAGTAATGCTCATATTTTAAACGTAATGTATTTTTTTTGGGTTTACTAATGTTTACCCTAATTTTAAATGCAATAATTTCATTTGCCATAATTGCATATGCCATAATTTCATTAAACGTAATGTTTTATTTGACATTTATAACTCACAAATGACATAAATTTATTTTCACTAATTTCATTGGTCATAAGCAATCAAATGACATAATATTCTTATTAAATAATTTTATTTGCCATACTCTTCATTTAAAATAATGTTATTATCCATAACAATAATTTTAAATTACCCGGAACTAAACATCCGCATACTGACCGACAGCATGGCCGTTCTAACAGCACTGGAGGCCAGCACGAACAACTCCAGTATCGTCTACGAATGCCACCAAGTTTTGGATTGCTTAGCATCCAAAAACAAAGTAATTCTACAATGGATTAAAGGGCATAGTGGATCACACGGGAACGACGCCGCCGATGAGCTGGCTAGAAAGGTATCTTGCACAACAGTGGCAGGACCCATACCCATTCTGCCACTCCCGTTCAGCCAACTGCGCTCATGGGTAAGACAACGTACTCGTGCCGCACATAATACTCGTTGGGTAGACCTAACAAGCTGTAGACAGTCCAAGTTGGCGATGACCGCAGTCTCGCCGTGGTTGACCTGTAGACTGCTCAGCCTTAATCATCTAGACCTCCAAATAGTTGTAGGTACACTTACAGCTCACATTGCCTTAAATCGACAACTATTCATCATGAATGCGACAGACAGTCCCCTATGTAGAGGATGCCTGGACGCAGAGGAAACAGCCGCCCACGTGATCCTGGAGTGCGTGGGTTTGGCCGCACACCGGGCAGAAATCCTCAAAGACGTGAGGTCGCTCCTAGAAGCCTGTGAACGCCCCAGGAGGCTTCTGCGCTTCTGGAAGGAGCTGGGATGGCTTGATTAGCCACACCAATGCTGTGTTCACGCATAACGGACCAAATGGGAGTCTAAATGCGGAAAAAAGAGCCCATCACCAATACCAATACCATACGTTGTTAGTATAAGAACCATTATTACAAATGAATATTATGACCGAGGATCATTATGGCAAATGAAATTATCACAAATAATATTATGATAAACTAAAAAGTACCGGATATAGGTACTATCAGTATAATTAAAGTGAAAATATTTATTTTTTCAAAACTGTTTCATTGCAACAAACTTCATTGTCCATAGATAATCCATGCAGAAATAGTAGTATACTCGTACCACTACCTGTTAGACCCAAAAATAGCGGAGGTGGTGTCCAAAGAGCTGAACAAGGAAGCGGTGGTGGTGTTCGACGAGGCGCACAACATAGACAACGTGTGCATAGACTCGCTCAGTGTGAGGATCACGCGCCGCACCATAGACAAGAGTACACAAGCTCTACAACAACTAGAAAAGACAGTGGCGGAGTAAGTGTTAAATATAGAGATGCGCCGAATGTAGGTTTAACCGAATACGAATGTTCGGCCGAATATTCGGTCCAAAATGTACCGAACCGAATATTCGGCTGAATCATTCGGTTTCATTCTGCGCAGTAAACAGGTTTGTACACGTGTTTTTTCGGGTGGAACCCTTTCGGGCGTTTCCCACCCGCGGCCCCTCGCGCTCTTTCGGTTATAAATTGCTTACAAATGTTTTTGAAACGTCTAAAAACGGGACTATATGTTTTGATTTTTTAAATATCTATCATAGATTTTGAAATATTTGCAATTTTCTGATTTCATACAAAATAAATAAGTGACATCTTTTTAAAATACCTATACAATTAATATTTAAAAAATCAAAACACACAGCCCTAGTTTTTAAGCATTTCAAAAACACCAAAAATTGATTGACCAAAAAATAAATAAATTAAAAAAATATTAAAAACACGACTGCCCTGCCAAAGGACGGGGGACTATAAAGGCTGAAGGCGATAGCTACGATAAAACACCGTTCAACTGATTTTAAAATATTTTATTTCACGCGAATATAATCGATGTTACTTCCATCGGGTCGGCTTCTAGAATGACCCAAAACAAAGGATGAGCAGGAATATTTGTTCGTTCGAATCTTTAAATCCGAATTATTTTTCGTCTGTATTTTTCTTTTATGCTAAACCAATGCCAAAGAGTTTGCACGCGACGCCAGCCAGGGCGTCACATCCCCCGGATACCGCTAAAATTTATTTCTTTGGAAAGAAATAAATTTTCCCGCTCATGCCTTGTCCTTTACAATCACGTCCTACACATAGTCCTACCTAGTGTGGGAAGGGTTTTACAATCATACTATCAAGCTTGTGTGCTGGCCTTTACTAGAGGCGAGCCTGCACATGGGTCATTATCTATGCTCTCAGTTATCTATGCCTAAAGACCCACGTGTTGGCTTTGTGCTGGCAAAAACCCACCAAAAAGCCGAACACACAGCACAGCCCTAGCCTTAATACATAGAGTAAAAAATTCAAAGCTAGCCCTACTAATCACCATAGTCTATGCCCCTATCAACTACCTATACTCTTTGCCCATTCATAAAGAAGTAGAATGTCAAGGTTTTTTTTTTCTTTTTTTTTTTTTCTCTATGGTTGACGACCAAAAATTTATGATCATAGAGCAAACCACAAACCCCTTCATTATCTATTCTGTGACTTGTCAGACCATGTCAGCAAACCACAGAATAGCAATGTGTCTCTTGCCTAATGTCAAAACAAATCCCTTCAAAAACATAGATATAGTATATTAAAAAGGGGTAGATGCGCCACCGAGCGACCGGGTGTAAGGGATAGACATATTATGACGTCAAAATATGGGGCTGCCATGATCGCAAAAAAATACCCTAAAATGTAGTCGGAATCGTTACAGTACTTGAACTCCGTAGTGAGTGAAAGTCAACATTTTGACTCGCTAATTAAACAAAGTATTGCAAGCAAAATCACGAAAATGAGTGGTCCCGACCGACCACTCTTTTTGTGATAAACTATATTGAATTTTGACAATTACACCCTGTTATAATATGTGACGTAATTGTTCTTAATAGAATAAACTAGGTATGTCGGGATTTACACCATGTACCTGTTTATTTTTGAGACTCCGATATTCACTCACTCCTTTGAAAAGCTTTTTGAAAAAAAAGAAAAACCGCCTTCAAAAAACTGAAAACAAAAACAGCTTAAAAATTAAATACCTCTAAAAAGCAAGAAATAATATTCGAATCATTCGTTACACAAATCAATATTAATAAAACACGTCTATTGAAGTCGGGTGGGGCTGGAGGACAACTTCATTTTTTTCTTAAAGCCCCACCCGACTTCATTAGACGTGTTTTATTAATATTGATTTGTGTAACGAATGATTCGAATATTATTTCTTGCTTTTTAGAGATATTTAATTTTTAAGCTGTTTTTGTTTTCAGTTTTTTGAAGGCGGTTTTTCTTTTTTTTTTAAAAAGCTTTTTTATTTTCAACTTTTTAGTGGTAGGTATGTAAGCGCAGCGTGTAATTATTTTTTTACTTTATATTACAATATTTTCAAATGCCCAGAACTCAATTATAATATTTTCAATGGTAAAATGCCCAGAACTCAATTTCCAAATTTACGCTGTTTGTTTTTGAGGAGTTCCGTTGTGTCATCGTAGTCCAAGTCTAGTCCAGAACGTTGCATCGCAAACCATGATTTGGTTTGTTTTGGATTGCCATAAACTTACCAAAACCTAAATCACTTTACTTATACTATTTGATTTTGAAGAGTTCCTTTATGTATCTTCGAAGTTCGAAGTCCAATAACAATGAAATTAAATTGTGACCACTCTTGAAGTATACCCTTTCAAATAAAAAAAGAATCATCTAAATCGGTTCATAAACAAAGAAGTTATGTCCGAAATTCCATAAAAACTCGTGCGATGGCGAGCTAAATAATTGATATTTTTCAAGATTATGAAAAAACTACTGGCCAGATCTCTGTAAAAAAATTATGGAACCACACACGAACTATGTTCTTTGAGTTAAAAAAAGAATTGTACAAATCGGGTAACAACTGACGAAGCTATGTTAAAACATACATAAAAAAAAATAAAAAAAAAAATACCGTCGACTTGAGAACCTCCTCCTTTTTTTGAAGTCGGTTAAAAAAGGTATCGCAATGTCTACGGTCCCCGAAAGATAGTTTTCCTTTGGAGAAACCTGGCGTTTATAAGATCGACTGCAGTTGTGGTAGCTCATAATAATATATCGGCCAAACTAAACGCACAATAGCATGCCGTATAAAGGAGCACATAAAAGCGGTCAAAAACAACGATACGCAAAAATCGGCCATTGCTGAACATTTAATTCATTCGGACACAAATCACTGGATTGAGTTACATAACCCCCAGATTATTTCAACAGAACGCCACTACATACCAAGAATGGTCAGAGAAGCGATTGAAATTACCAAATACAAAAATTTCAATCGTGAGGATGGGTTTAAATTGTCGAGTGTCTGGAATCCAGTAGTCCGGTTGTGTGGTTCAAATCTCGAAATTGAAATAACAGCAACCCACGATATACACGCTGAAATTTCAATCATTTGGTTCCCGCCGTGGGGTGGTTCCACTCATGATAACAAGCAACTTTTACTATGTGGCCAACTTTCCTGCTAGCAAAAAAAAATCTGCTGTTCCATACATCAAGGTCGAGTAGGTACTGCACTTTTGTATGGAACAGCTGATTTGTTTTTGCGAGCAGGAGTGTTGGCCTCATAGTAAAAGTTGCTTGTAATCATGAGTGGAACCACACCACGGCGGGAACCAAATGATTTAAATTTCACGCTGTATAATATGTAACGCCACGAAATATAACGCCCAAAATATCGTAAAATTTGGAATCGCAGAGTCACTAAGAAAGACGTGACTGATCGAGTAATTTCAAATCTCGAAATTGAAATAACAGCAACCCACGATATATAATATTTTGGATCTAGTAGAGACTAAAACCTCTCTTCTGTTCAACTTTCGCTCAAGATTCGTTTATCCGTTTCTCTACGCACAAAAACTCACTACGACGCCTAGCACGTGTACTGGAGATAATAGCGTCATCTCTTTTGCTCCTACAGTTATTGCTAACACTACTTTCTCTTTCGTTTTCACATAGTAAGCGACGTCACTTACTTGAATATGGACTTATGGAGACATTTCAGTGCCTTGACTTTTTCAAAATTTTTTTTCACCATATTGTAGCCCTTGCTGAGACGCATCTTTTGACATTTAGTACATACACGTAGACCCAAAACTCACGGGACCAGGGGCCCTACCGCCCAACTCAAAGCGATAGCCAAAGCGATAGCTAGACTCTATCCGTCCTTGTCATATCATAACACGATGACAAGGACGGACAGTGCACTGACGTCATCAACCAAAGCCAGAGTAAAAGTCCTTCCTTGTCATCGTGTTATGATATGACAAGGATGAATATAGTCTAGCTATCGCTCTGGCTAAAGCTTTGAGTTGGGCGGTAGGGCTCCAGGGCAATGTCTCACTTTGGCTGAAATTGGGTACCTTACCGAAGCGATCGAAAAAACATTTTCAATGTTAAAAAGGCAAGTAGGTATCTTCAGAATAATCGCTGAGCTACCCAAAAAGGCCACGCATGCACTTGGTTTATACATTTTATGGCAAACGTAGTAATATATTTGGGTAGTAAGTAGTAATGACACAAAACTTTGCTAGTTAAAATTTGGTGCACGCGTGGGCTTTTTGGGTTATGTAAAGTTTTTGTAGTGCAGGCATGACTTAAATAGCCCGAAAGATTTTGGTACAGGTTTTATTCATTTGTACATATTTTTTTTTGAATGAGGCCGTTTAGGATAACGATTGTCTTTTGGTGGTCATTAAATTTCATCCCATTCTTTTTTCCAATTGCTTCTAACCATCTTCCGTCGGAAATCTGGAAAAATCAAATCGCTTGAAATTCCCTGAAATATGCGGTAATTTTTGGGGAAAATTTTCTATATGGGTAGGCATCCGGAAATCGATTTATAAACCTACTGATTTTAGTGGACGTCAATGCTAAGCTGGCTTCTATTACGTAGATTAATACGTGATTTTACCGGTTTGCATGTCAAATGTTTCCGAGGTTATTTTTAGAAATAATTTTCAGATTTTTCCTATTTATCAGGTTTTTCATGATATTACTAATGATTTAGCTCAGAAACTTGGTTCCTGTGAGATTTGAGAAAGAAATACGTGATCACAATATAGAAAACAGTGTACTTACGCATGAAATGTAACACCCGCTTCTTTTCTTTATATGTTGCTTTTGCAGCCAAATATTGAACACCCCACCATTTTGTAGGCTAGACACAAACACTACACATTCGATTTGTAATAAATTGTATGTATAAATTAGGTAGTAATCCACAAAACCTTTAATTTCTTTGGCACTTTTGGTATAACCTCACTTGTTTGTTTTGCCTAGTTGAACTGTGCCTATAACCCGACCATGAAAAAAAGTCCGGTCGGTGATAGAGATAAAACATGAAACTCTTCTCTATTTCCTCCTATAGGAATCTCAATAAGACGATCTCGCTCTATCAAAGCATGTCAGACCCTTGTTCAAAAATAAATCTATGATTCGTGTTGACACTTCGAAAAGAGCATATACGACCTTGACATCCCATGGTATCCAGAGCCAATCATCATTGCTTAAACTTTAAGTCCAAACAACCATAAAATTGGATCCGGCTATCATGGTTTGCGTGTGGAAGTGCGACCAGGACCTGGAGATGTCTCGCAACCCACGAGACCACCCAGTCCTTATGGGACTGTCAGGGTGTTCCCCAGTTCGTCAGGTCCCACTTCCCACGTTCCCCACATTCTTCCTACCCCCAACTTTATTCAGACATCCCTACCTAACCAGAATCTACTTCGAAATTAACAATAATTCATAAATCAATATAAATCAATGTGTTAATCTTGTTCTTATATGGCCGGATCCTGCGTCCCCCTTCCTAGTCCTTGAACTGGTTGGCTCTGGCTCCAGACACCTTCCCTTTTTCATGTCTTTCAGCATTGCAGCAGCATTGTGGCAATATAATACATGGAACAAACATTGTAAGTCTTAGTATACACACCTTCCCAAATCATAAAACAAATCCTAAACCAAAGTAACTTCCTGTTAGACCTAAACATAACTAATAACTTATGACCTAATCATAACCAGTAACTTATCTTTTCCTACATTTTACACTTTCCCCACTGACCTTTGACCTTCCTCTTTGACCCTACTATCTCCTCTTGGATCAAAATACTATTTCCACCTACAGTGAAATAAAAAAATATACTTATGCAACCCCAAACTAAACTAAAACAACCCTAAACTAAAATAAACCCTATCACAAACTAAACCTACCCCTTAGTAACATTAAGTAGAGAAAATCTTTTCTTTTTAGGGTGATGGAAATAAAATGATAAACCTAGATCCCAATTGACCACTTTTCTCTTCCTAAACTGACCGAATGATTTTTTTAATGAATAATTAATGAAATTTTCGTCACCTTTCACCATCCTATTCACATTATAATTATTATCATCATAATCCTGAAAGAAAATAGTATTAGTATCCCTGCCTACATATTGATCCCTAGATTTATTCCTAACCGATACTATCATTTTCTCAACACTCACTGATAGTTTTTCGTCCGAATTGATATCGTTCTTTCTCACCAAGGGTTGGGAGACCCTGTCCTCGCTTACCTCTGCTTTACACTGATCACTTCCTCCATCTATCTCGCCCGACACGACACACACGGGTAGCACTTCCTCCACGTATTCCACACTTTGACTGTCACTTTCTACCTCCCTACCCTGATCGAAAAACACACTGCGACACGAAGTCAACTTACTTTTTGTCTGGTCTTCCAACTCCTCCTCCCACTGAAAGTCACCATTGGAAATCGCAATTGGAAATTCTTCCGACTTTATTTCCGTTGTCACGCCGCTGTCAACGTCCCCTTTATTGTCCTCGACTGACAGCTCGCTGACATTTTCTTCGTTTTTCTCCTCTTTTGATGGGATTATTTCGCATGACATTTCCTCATCGATGGTTTGTGGATTTTCTTCACATCTGAAAATTGACGAATGTGAGATATTTTCTACTTGATACGGGGGTTCTTGGTCGATGCGAGAGGATCCGGTTCTTGTCGCGTCGTTGCACACGCTGATTGCGGGTGCATTTTTTCCTTCAGCCTGGCCTTCCCTGGCCAACTGCACTGATACATGACATCGCTCAACGGCCGCTACGGGTGGAGCTGAAATAAATGAAACTGGGGAAAATTCATTAATGATCTGCTCCTGCAGTTCCTCGAAAGACTTGCACCCTTCACAAATCTTCCGGTAGTACCAATACGGTGCGCCCTGCAAGAAAGCGCCTATAATTATCATCTTCGCTCCGTCGTCATAGCCTCCTCTAGCCATGACATCGTTAAACTCCTTAAACCAGCACTCGGGGTTCCCTTCTCCGTCGAATTTATTCATATTTATTTCGTCGTTCTCTCTGCACCTAAAACAGAAAAAAAATCCCTAACGCGCGATACTATTCGACCGCGACGCCTCCACCATATAAAGGCTGAAGGCGATAGCTACGATAAAACACCGTTCAACTGATTTTAAAATATTTTATTTCACGCGAATATAATCGATGTTACTTCCATCGGGTCGGCTTCTAGAATGACCCAAAACAAAGGATGAGCAGGAATATTTGTTCGTTCGAATCTTTAAATCCGAATTATTTTTCGTCTGTATTTTTCTTTTATGCTAAACCATAGCCTTCTATATCTTCCAAGCCCTGAAGTTGAGCAGAACGGCAACATCGCATGTGGTCAAGCACATAGTATAAAATTATTTTAAAAATTATTTATTATTTGTTTTTCTTATATTATCTATGTTTAAACTAGTTGTAAATTGTGATGTAAGATTATTTCAATAAAGTTTTATATTTATTATTATTATTTATTTATTAGAACATAAGGTTTGAGTCAAATTATTTGAACTTTTCGGGGGTCCTTTAGTACGATGAGCATTTTGATCTAAGCCTCCTCTAGCAATAAATCTGACATCATTAGAAAGGTATTTAAATTTGAAACACTTTATTGTTTTACGATAAACGTCAACTAATAGTGCTTTGAGAGTTATAACGCTCTAAGCTTGACCAATTTTTTCAACATTAATGACCTAAAACTCCGAAAATACTAACAATTAATAGAAAGTATGTTTGCAGCAAATATTTGTCATATAAAAACCGTTCTTATGATATATCACTCATTTCAATAGATGTAGTAGATCAACTCCCATAGACAATAAACCACTTTTCTACTTTTAACCTTTAACTCCAAAAGTATTAACAATTGATATAAAGTATATTAACAGCAAATATTTGTCTTTAAAAGACCTTTCTAATGATATATCATTTATTGCTAGAGGGCGTGTTAATCAATTCCCTGCTGAAGAAAATCAACAAAAAAGATGACATCTTTGACAGCCATTTTTTCCTGGTTAACATTGATATTTTCTTATTGTTTAATATACAAAGCATTTCAATAAAAGAACTACATTATTTTCATATTTAAAACCTCACACGATTACTATGAAAAAAAAATATCGACCTCTTAAAAGTGAAATATTCCCATACATTTAGTATGGAGACTGGCCGACGACATGACCACGAACTGACAGTAACAGACGTTGCCAAACTTATGTTCACGGCTTGCAATTAAAGAAGGCTATGGCTAAACCAATGCCAAAGAGTTTGCACGCGACGCCAGCCAGGGCGTCACAGGACCTTATTATGGAACAATTTTTAATCAAAGAGGTCCCCCGACTGCAATGACACTTGTTGTTTAACTTTTTAGTTCGTTTTTGGCAGGGCAGTCGTGTTTTTAATATTTTATTTATTTATTTTTATTTCACACATTTTAGTGACATATTATATAGTTTTGGAATGTGCTCATCAAGGCCTTTTATTTGATGCCCATATTGTAATAATAGAAGAAAAAAATTTTTTTTATCACGTTTGAAAATGGCGTCGTACAGTCGCTATATTGATTTTTTCTAAAAAAAATATAGTCAGTGTCACTCGAGATGCTGTAAGGATTCTAACGATACCCCATTTATCTAAATCAGTTCAGGCATTTAGAAGTTATGGTGGAATAAAGAAACTCACATACCCACAAACATACATGAATCCTGAACACATATACACTCTTTTTGCTTTGGGCAGTCGTGTAAAAAAGGTTGAGGTTTAGTTTAGGTGTGAGAAACGATATCGCCGTTTTTATGGAGACCGTTTGCTAGACAATCCTCTTAATCTTTTTTACATTTTGTCAATAAATAATTGTTAGTATTAGTACAATTTAGATATTCGGTAATTATTCGGCAAATCAACCGAATATTCGGCCGAATACGAACATGAAAAAATATGCCGAATGTGCCGAATACGAATATTCGGCCGAACATTCGGTGCATCTCTAGTTAAATACATTTATTGTTTTGTTTTATAAAAATATTTGTTATGAAACTTTCTTATCTATTTTATTTCTTGATTCTAAAGTAATGAGGTGTAACACGCAAAGCTAATCGCAGACAGATGACGCCAACGGCAACCCGGCCGCTATCAATGGGTTTGATTGGTTAAAATAAGTCAGAAATGACATTAGACATTTGAAACAACCAATCAAATGATTTTAGGACTGTCGCTTGTGGCGCCATTAGTTCCTCAGTATCACACCCCATTGTCACTTGAATATTATAGAGATTGTTAAAATTTGTATGTATGAAATCATTTCTGACATGAAAGAAACAGACTTATTGCTTATTTTTCGTAAATTCATTCATGCATTTCAGTTCAAATTATTAAGATCCATTTAACTATTGATAAGACCATGCCGAACTAAATTGAAGTAGAAACTTTTATGTAGGTTGTATCAATAAAGCATGCTAGCACAACTCACAAGCCCTCTAGTATGACCACCGAAACATCAAACAAACTATTTAATGATTTTTTGATACTTAGCTCTCAAAATCCATTATATTTTGTTTGAGAGGGTATCGATAAATTGCTATTTTAAGCGTTCCGGAACGATCATTAGCGATTTTTATATCATTGATTTTCATTTTCTCCTATGGTATCGACGAAAAAATTGACAATCGCAATTAATCGTTACCGGTGGCTTTTATGGCAGCCATTACACAGTCAATCCAGATCATGATCCTCGATCGTGATCAGGGATCTCAATCCAGATAATAATTGGCTACATGTCAATCTAACACGTTGTCCAGTTTATCTGGATCGGCACCAATGATTATGATCAAATGATCACGATCTAGATTGAACGTGTAGTGGCTGCCGATATAGTGTCACGGTGTATGCTACGGGGGCTACAGGTAGCCATACCATAACATGGACACGCATATAATGAGATGATGGGGTGGGGTAGGATCCGCGAGGCAGACGCGGCTCGCCTGTCGGCGGAGTACGAGCGCCTGGTGGCGGGGCTGCGCGAGGCGGCGGCGGCGCGCGACGCCGACCAGCTGCTCGCCAACCCGGTGGTGCCCGACGAGGTGCTCGACGGTCAGTGCGAGGATATAATGAGGTGTAGGCGCGTCTATAGCGGAGCACGAGCGCCTGGTGGCGGGGCTGCGCGAGGCGGCGGCGGCGCGCGACGCCGACCAGCTGCTCGCCAACCCGGTGGTGCCCGACGAGGTGCTCGACGGTCAGTGCGAGGATATAATGAGGTGTAGGCGCGTCTATAGCGGAGCACGAGCGCCTGGTGGCGGGGCTGCGCGAGGCGGCGGCGGCGCGCGACGCCGACCAGCTGCTCGCCAACCCGGTGGTGCCCGACGAGGTGCTCGACGGTCAGTGCGAGGATATAATGAGGTGTAGGCGCGTCTATAGCGGAGCACGAGCGCCTGGTGGCGGGGCTGCGCGAGGCGGCGGCGGCGCGCGACGCCGACCAGCTGCTCGCCAACCCGGTGGTGCCCGACGAGGTGCTCGACGGTCAGTGCGAGGATATAATGAGGTGTAGGCGCGTCTATAGCGGAGCACGAGCGCCTGGTGGCGGGGCTGCGCGAGGCGGCGGCGGCGCGCGACGCCGACCAGCTGCTCGCCAACCCGGTGGTGCCCGACGAGGTGCTCGACGGTCAGTGCGAGGATATAATGAGGTGTAGGCGCGTCTATAGCGGAGCACGAGCGCCTGGTGGCGGGGCTGCGCGAAGCGGCGGCGGCGCGCGACGCCGACCAGCTGCTCGCCAACCCGGTGGTGCCCGACGAGGTGCTCGACGGTCAGTGCGAGGATATAATGAGGTGTAGGCGCGTCTATAGCGGAGCACGAGCGCCTGGTGGCGGGGCTGCGCGAGGCGGCGGCGGCGCGCGACGCCGACCAGCTGCTCGCCAACCCGGTGGTGCCCGACGAGGTGCTCGACGGTC
Source organism: Agriphila tristella (assembly GCA_928269145.1). Lineage (NCBI taxonomy): Eukaryota > Metazoa > Arthropoda > Insecta > Lepidoptera > Crambidae > Agriphila > Agriphila tristella. The sequence goes on along the minus strand of OV743433.1, from coordinate 34,046,751 downwards.
AGTGCGAGGATATAATGAGGTGTAGGCGCGTCTATAGCGGAGCACGAGCGCCTGGTGGCGGGACTGCACGAGGCGGAGAATACCAATATTTACTAGTGGCTCTGTAGAGCTGTAGACCTCGCGTTTGTGACATTTTTCGAAATGCCTGAAATATGTTTTTCTGTCCTTTTCCCGTTATCCCCCACCTTGTGTCCATACGTTATTTCCCGATATCCACCAGTGAACGATAGGAATAGACCGTCCATACTTTATTTCCTGATGTCCACCAGTGGGGACAACAAGAATAGGCCAATTTTCCTCATATCTATCATTTTTAAAATTTTCAAAAATCTGAATTAACACAAAATGTTTAAATAAGTATAGAAGCCACCAAGCTCCTCAACTTCAAAGCATTCGAAATCGATATATGTCTTAAACTTTGTCTTAAAATACTTATTCATATAGTGTGTTTTGACCTGTTCAGAGGTGGTCCCCGGCAACATCCGGAACGCGGAGCACTTCCTGGGCTTCCTGAAGCGGTTCATCGAGTACCTCAAGATGAGGCTGCGCATACAGCACGTCGTGCAGGAGTCCCCCGCGGGTAGGGAATCGGATATGTTTGAAAAAAAAAAACAAATTGGCTCAATTTTTATACAATACTAAATGTAAAATGATATACTTACTAGAAATATTATTCAATTGAATGTCGAGGAAATTCCTCACATTGGTGAAATAACGCTGGCTTGCAGCATAAGAGTAGGATATACTAGCTAGAGTAAATTCGACGATGCCACTAGTGACTCAATAGTTTAGCGGTCAGAGCATTGGAACGGATATCCAAAGGTCGCGGATTCAATTCCCATCCGAGAATTGATCTGGTGCGAGTCGAATTTTTTCTAGTATATCATTTAGTATTGTATAAAAATAGCATTGTAAATTCAAAAATCTCAAATTATAAATTGTCTAAATATTTTTTGTGGGTAGAAATGAGATCGCATAATATCTAGATTATCTAGATCTAAATTTTTGGTTGCATGGATTTTTTTCATTAAAATTACTTCGTGTTCTTCTCTTCTTTCTTTGCAATATTACCTACAATGACATTAAATTGACAATGTACAACTGAAGTGACTAACTTCAGAGCGATTGCGGCACAAAACGACATATTTTAATCTGTAAAATCTCTTTACCATACATTTTCGAGTTAATTGCAACGGATCACTTGACTTGACAATTATTGTCAATTTAGTCGCATTGTATCGAAAAATATTTAGCCAATTTGATATTTTTCAATCCTAACTTTAATATTATAAAATGCGAAAGTGAATTTGTTTGTTGACGCGACAGGCGGACGCTAGTATTATAATAAATACCTACTCTAAATATCCTTTAGCTAGATTAAGGAAATATGGTTATCTTAACCGGGTGCCTTCGTATACTGTTAAACTACGAATACCAACTAATTTTTGAACTATCATTTCGCAAACACTAAAATTTACTTTTCTATCAAATGAATTATCGATCACCTTTGCCAAAAGAAAACAAATGATTGTCCAAAAAATATGTGCGCAGTTGCAGCATGCTTGTTACATAAATCTAATTGTCCAGGTTTCCTGAAAGACGTGGCCACACGCGTTTGCATCGAACGCAAACCGTTACGTTTCTGCGCGACGCGCTTGTCCTCCTTAATGCGCACGTTAGAAATCCCCGACCCGTCCAACTTCTCTGCGCTAACGTTGGTGACCCATCTGGCAACATTAGTGGCCACCTACACTAAAGGATTCACCATCATCATCGAGCCGTTTGACGACAAGACGCCGACGGTTTCCAACCCGATTTTGCACTTTTCGTAAGTACATTAATTTAACTATACTGAAATTAGATAACCTTATTGGTACGTTGAAGATCCCCGTCTCGTCCAAATTTTTTGCGCTAACACTGGTGAAGCATCTGGCAACATTAGTGACCACCAACACTAAGGGATTCACTATTATCATCGAGCCGTTTGACGACAAGACACCGACGGTTTCCAACGCGATATTGCACTTTTCGTAAGTACATTAATCTAACTATACAGGAATCAGATTAAATGCGCACGTTAGAGATCCCCGACCCGTCTATCTTCTCTGCGCTGACGCTGGTGACGCATCTAGCTACATAAGTGGCCACCTACACTAAGGGATTCACCATTATCATCAAACCGTTTGACGACAAAACGCCAACGGTTTCCAACCCGATTTTGCACTTTCCGTAAGTATATTAATTAACTTAACTATACCGAAATCATATAACCTTGTTCGTACGTTAGAGATCCCTGATCCGTCCAACTTCTTTGCGCTAACTCTGGTGACGCATCTGGCCACATTAGTAGCCACCTACACTAAGGGATTCACTTTATCATCCACGGTTCCAACCCGATATTGCACTTTTCGTAAGTATTGTTACTTCATTGCTGGAATCAGATAATATTATCTATTATTAACTATCAGGATAATTATGTAGAGTTTCATAATAATTTGAATAAAATTAGCTTGCCATGTTTATTATTTTTCGATTATGAGCTGAACATTACAATATTATTTAGTTTAAAACTTATCAGAATATTATAAAAAATATGTTTTTTATTTACCGCAGTTTTCATTTAGGGGTGCATTACTTATGTACGTTAAAATGTCCATGTGACTAAAACGGTATTTTGTAGTCTTTGGACAGTATAATTCCGAGTACATTCGTACCATCTCTATTTTTAGTTCAATTCAGTCAAGTCTTATGTAGAACAGGGTCAAAATAATCTCTTATTTTAAAATAGTGATCCAATAATGTATATTTCCTTAATATTACTACCAATGAATATGTGGTCAGTTGAATGGACTTGACATGTACCCTAACATCCTGGACTTGAGCCCCGTGGTCATGTCCTCATTGTATAATTACGTCGCCAGTTGCATGAACTCGTCGCTCGCGATGCGGCCCCGTGGTTATGTCCTCATTGTATAATTACGTCGCCAGTTGCATGGACTCGTCGCTCGCGATGCGGCCCCGTGGTCATGTCCTCATTGTACAATTACGTCGCCAGTTGCATGAACTCGTCGCTCGCGATGCGGCCCCGTGGTTATGTCCTCATTGTATAATTACGTCGCCAGTTGCATGGACTCGTCGCTCGCGATGCGGCCCCGTGGTCATGTCCTCATTGTATAATTACGTCGCCAGTTGCATGGACTCGTCGCTCGCGCTGCGGCCCCGTGGTCATGTCCTCATTGTATAATTACGTCGCCAGTTGCATGGACTCGTCGGTCGCGATGCGGCCCCGTGGTCATGTCCTCATTGTATAATTACGTCGCCAGTTGCATGGACTCGTCGCTCGCGATGCGGCCCCGTGGTCATGTCCTCATTGTATAATTACGTCGCCAGTTGCATGGACTCGTCGCTCGCGATGCGGCCCCGTGGTCATGTCCTCATTGAATAATTACGTCGCCAGTTGCATGGACTCGTCGCTCGCGATGCGGCCCCGTGGTCATGTCCTCATTGTATAATTACGTCGCCAGTTGCATGGACTCGTCGCTCGCGATGCGGCCCCGTGGTCATGTCCTCATTGTATAATTACGTCGCCAGTTGCATGGACTCGTCGCTCGCGATGCGGCCCCGTGGTCATGTCCTCATTGTATAATTACGTCGCCAGTTGCATGGACTCGTCGCTCGCGATGCGGCCCCGTGGTCATGTCCTCATTGTATAATTACGTCGCCAGTTGCATGGACTCGTCGCTCGCGATGCGGCCCCGTGGTCATGTCCTCATTGTATAATTACGTCGCCAGTTGCATGGACTCGTCGCTCGCGATGCGGCCGGTGTTCGCGCGGTTCCAGTCGGTGGTGATCACGTCGGGCACGCTGTCGCCGCTGGACATGTACCCCAAGATCCTGGATTTCAACCCCGTGGTCATGTCCTCGTTCACCATGACGCTCGCACGGCCCTGCATACTGCCCATGGTACGTGCACTATTTCATTTTTATTTTATTTTATTCATAAGACACGCAAACAGAGTACACATAAAACATTTACATAACACGAAGTTGAATCATAATGTGTAAACCTATAACATGCATGTACAGCATTCACAATAACAAAATCACAGTCAACAAATAGTTACTAATTATATAAAATTTATATAAAAAAATTAAGAAAATTGAGTTTTGATTTAGAAAACTATTCACAATCCTTATTATAAATGCAAAAGTCCGTTTGTTTGTTTGTTACGCCTTCACGTCTTAACTACTGAACCGATCATCATGAAATTTTACACACACGTCAGGGGTACAAAGAAGGACATAGGGTACCTTTCATCCCGAAAAAAGTATTGTTCTCGAGTAGCAAAAAAACTTAGGGGGCGTCCATTAATTGCGTGAGGTGATTTTGGCGATTTTTCGACCCTCCCTCCCCCCTTGGTGAGATGTCGTGAGATTTGGCTCGACCCTCTCCCCCCCCCTCTATAAATCTCACGTGAGATTTCTCATAACGTGTATATTTAGTGTGATTACGGTAATCTGTGCTTGCTTGCTTTGCATTTATTTAAATAAACATTATTGTTTAGGATTTAGCCATATTTTGGTATTTAACTAAGTTGGTTCGCGATACTATTCCTGCAGAAAAAAAATTACGTGATATTTGCCGAGACCCTCCCCCCTCTCCCCCACTTGAGATTGGTTGAGATTAGGCTAATAAAAGAGCAGTCATACAAACGAGGTGAAGTTGAAGCCTTGGTTTACCGCCAAGGATTGACCTAGCCTTGACCTGATGATAGCTATCCAGAGACTGAATAGAGGAGATTTAGATCACTATACACACCCAACTAATCTGATCAGCATTCTAAGAGATATAAGGATATGTTTAAAAAAACCAAATTAGCATTAAAATGTATGGAAATCCTGAAAACTCAGATCCTTTATATCTCTTAGAATGCTAATTAAATCACTTGCATGGATGTGTATAGCGATCTTAATCTCCTCCATTCACTAATAATAGCCATCATCAAATCACAGTTAGGTCAATCCTTGGCGGAGAACCAAGGCTTCAAAGTTACCTCGTTTGTATGAAAATCGACTGGTGTCTTTAATTATGTGACCGCCACTGTATGTACTACATACTAGAAACAGACACCACCATAAAATTTTTGCTCACTTTAACTCAAGATCATCTCAACGGATTTGGGTGAAATTTGGCTGATAAACTACTGTTTGGGTCCTACTGGACCTGGGAGCTAATTGTCTAATTTTTAAAATCTATCGTAATCGCTTTCGTTTGTCAGATGGTTGTGACACATTGCTGCATTTCTTTGGTAAGTTTTTACTTGTGACAAAAATTGTTTTAAAAAACAAAAAACCGACTTCAAAAACCTGCCTCTAAAAAGCAAGAAATAATATTCAAATCATTAGATACGCATTATCATTGTTATAATAACAACACGTCTATTGAAGTCGGGTGGGGCTGGAGTACAACTTCCTTTTTTTATTCTAAAAGCCCCACCCGACTTCAATAGACGTGTTGTTATTATAACAATGATAATGCGTATCTAATGATTTGAATATTATTTCTTGCTTTTTAGAGGCAGGTTTTTGAAGTCGGTTTTTTGTTTTTTAAAACAATTTTTTATTTTTTTTATTTTTAGTGTAAGTACCTTCTATATTAGGTATATTATTTGGTAGAAAAATCGGCTCAGCCAAACGTGAGATATTCGCGGAGAAACATACATTCATACAGGTCAAACTGAGAGAGAACCTTTTTTTTAAGTCGGTTAAAAAGACTATACTAAAAGTACCCCTTTCCCAACAAAAAGAAACATCTAATTCGGTTCATAAATTAATAACAAAGTCGTCAAGTTAGTTGATGCAAAATCATAGTATTTTCAGGATTTCTCGAAAACTACTGAACCGATTTGAAAAAAAATTAAATGGGACCATCTCGCAAGAAAACTCAATCGAACAAAAAAAAATCATCAAAATCGGTATATAAATGACGAAGATACGCGCGAACAACGATAAAAAAAAAACATACAATCGAATTGAGAACCCCCTCCTTTTTGTGAAGTCGGTTAAAAAAGAAGCTTCAGTGTGTTACATCCTAAAAGCGATTGCGATAGCTTTTTATATTAGACAATAGAAAGGCTGGATTAACATATATATTATAGACTACTTTTTATCCTAGTTGATGGTTTTCTAGGATCCACGTGGATGAAGTCGCGAGCGCTTATTAATAAAAATAAAAATATTTTTAGAAAAATCAAAATAAAAGCGATGTTTAAAACTGGTGCTTTAGAATATGATAATGTAACTTACGACTTGTTTTCAGATAGTTTCCAAAGGGAGTGACCAAGTCGCCATTTCTTCGAAATACGAGTCGAGAGAAGACGTCGCTGTGATACGGAACTATGGACAACTGTTAGTAGAGGTAAATATAAACTTTTTTACCATCGCCACTTGAAACAGTGCGTTTAATTCTACTATAATAGTGAATAAAACGCCGTTTTATTCACCGAGTAAATAAAAATATGTTAAATTTGGAACAAACGCGCATCATATGAATTATGTACAAAAAAAATAAAACGTGCTGAAAGGATGGAGCTATTACATAGATAAAACCAAAAATATGTGATAACTAGAGTCTGTCTAAAAAGTCAGTTTACATGGGTAATTTCAAAAATAATTTTTTTACCCACCTAAATCCCCAACCACCCCACCAATACCCATCTAAATAAATAAATAAAAAAATATGTTTACTATTAGAATTTTGACAGCACCGACAGGGTTACCAGTATAAGTTTTTTTTAATAGTTTAATAATTTCTCAGGTAAACTGACTTTTTAGACAGACTCTAACTATAAATATTAAAAGTAAAAAAAAGAAGAGTACACAACTCGCGAAAAAAAATTAATCTCGGTCCTTTGTATCCCTCGCTTCGCTCAGGATTCTACTCTTGAATCCCTCGCTGCGCTCGGGATTTAACTCAAGAATCCTTTGCTACTCTCGGGATCCAACTTAGTCCCTCGAACTAAATTCCCGTTTTTTTCACTTGTCGTATAATCTACTATTTTTCCTGACAATTTCACACAGCTCTATCTGGCCTCAAACTATAGAAAAAGGTGTATCTTATAGAATATTAAAATTGTTTATTACAATATTTGTAAGTGATCTAAAAATATTAGGACTAGTTGACGTGGCAAGTGAAATACCTTATTACGAGGCTTGTGGTTAAAGATTTTTTATTTCCCAAAAGAATTATATATTCTCTTAAATGCGAAACTTAAAATTAAGTAATACTTACAAAAAAAGCAGAATTAAAAATTTTGAAGAAACCCACGACGAATGAAATTGTTACTCTTAATTTAAAAAGAGTAAAATATTTTTTACGAAAATCCCTCGACTAAAAGTGGACCATACATAATTTATCCACCTAATCCATAAATTGCAAACGCAAGAAAAATCTGTTGGGGCTGCCATTACCTGCCCCCAAATGAACTAATATTTTGCAGCTGTAATTACTTTAGATAAATTATGTATAGTCACTTTTAGTCGAGGGATTTTCGTAAAAAATATTTTACTCTTTTTAAATTAAGAGTAACAATTTGATTCGTCGTGGGTTTTTTCATAATTTTTAATTTTGCTTTTTTATTTTAAACTTTTTAAAGAATTCATACGTTATCTAAGTACTCTAAAACCCGCATCTAAATCGGTCAAACCGTTCGGAAAATGATTACTGCAGCGCCCCCTAGCGGCTCAACATCATAACACCAAGAACCATCGCCGACTCACTACAGACCTATTACAGAAAACCGCATCTAAATCGGTCAAATCGCTCTGAAAATAAATGGAAAAATTATAACTGCAGCGCTCACTAGCGGCTAAACACCTATCTGAGAACTATAGCCGATAACCTACAAACCCATTACAGAAAACTGCATCGAAATCAGTTGAGTAGTTATTGAGAACTTTTCAAGTGCAACTTATCTGACTGCTGCAGCGTCCCCTGGGGGGCTACTCAAATGGCCACTTTTCTATTCGTTCGCTAACTTAAATCTCAAAAATATGCAATTAATGATCAAGTCAGACGTTCGCAAAATGTAAATCACAGACATTGTTGTATTGTACAGAATTGACAAGCCTACGACCAGGGCTTCAATTACCGTTAAAAATTAGTAACGTTATCGATGTACTTGCATCGATAACGGTAAGAAAAATTTAACGTTAAAATAAATAACGTTATTAGTAACGGTAAAATTGATAACGGTAAACAGAATAATAACGTTATTTTTTCGTTCCTTGGTAACGTTATGAGGGAACATGCATAAATTTTTTTTGTATCAAAATCAAAAGTATAATGCGTGAGATAACCAACTGTAATATGAAAACTTTTCTCTTGCGTTTTTTAACACGTATTTGTTAGGTTGCTTTCTCGTTTGTTTGTTTGTTTGTGTGTTTCTCTACAAAGTTTTCGAACGATTTTATCCTAGCTTCCCGATGAGCTAGAGACTTGAAACTTTGAAATAGGTCAGAACTGGAAGGAAATGCAATATTATGGTATCATTGAGATGATCTGATGATGTAGCCGGAAGAAGGCCACAGGAACTCTATGATGAAACCATATAACCCCATCATGTTTGGGCTCGTTAGAATCGTCTTGACGAGTACTCTAATGGGAGATGAAGTCCAGGGTCTGATGATGAAGCCGAAAGGCCATGCCATAGGAACTCAATATTGAAACGGTGCAACCCCATCAAGTTTGGGCTCGTTTGAATTGTTTTGACGAGTTCTTTATTGGGAAATAGTTTCCAGGGTCTGATGATGGAGCCGGAAGAAGGACACAGGAACTCTTTAATAAAACCACGCTATCCCATCGAAATTGGGCTCGTTTGAATCGACTTGACGAGTATTTTGTTGGGAAATAGTTTCCGAGGATCTGACGATGGAGCCGGAGGAAGGCCATAGGAACTCTATAATAAAACCATGCAACTCCATCGAGTTTGGGCTCGTTTGAATCGTCTTGACGAGTTTTTTGTTGGGAAATAGTTTCCAGGGTCTGATGATGGAGCCGAAAAAAGGCCACTGGGACTCTGTAATAAAACCATGCAACCCCATCGAGTTTTGGCTCGTTTGAATCATCTTGACGAGTGCTCCGCTCCGATTAGTGATGAAAAAGACTCAAGTCTTTTAAGTCTTAATAAAAAGACTCGCCTCCGCTTTACGCGACTCAAGTCTGAAGTGAAGACTCGACGTTCAAGTCTTTTTAATAAGACTCAGTTGTATGTTAAAAGACTCAAAAGACTCAAAAGACGCAAACAACTCAAGCTGTTTTTAAAAAGGCTCACGACTGAGTCGTGTATCCAAATACATAAAGTTCAACCTTTAAGGTTCCTAAATAAGTCTAGAAAAAAAATATAGACGATTCAAAAGCGCTTAATTAACAAGTTTATTTTAATAAAAAGATTTTGACAAGAAAATAATAACGCAATTTTTAAAATACTAAAAATCCAAGATGGCGGCCAACTTTTTTGTTTTTGGGCCGATTTCGATAAAACTCGATTTCAAGTAGATACTATTTTGACTAGAAAATAACAAAGCAATTTTTTAAATACTAAAAATCCAAGATGGCGGCCAACTTTTTTGTTTTTAGGCCGATTTCGATGTAACTCGATTTTTAGAACTATTTTGACGTGAAAATAAGAACGCAATGTTTAAAATATTGAAAAATCCAAGATGGCGGCCAACGTTTTTGTTTGTGGGCCGATTTCGATGAAACTCGGATTTTGGTACTATTTTGACAAGAAAATAACAACGCAATTTTTTTAATACAAAAAAATCCAAGATGGTGGCCAACTTTTTTGTTTTTGGGCCGATTTCGATGAAACTTGATTTTTGGATCTATTTTGACACGACAATAACAACGCAATGTTTAAAATATTGAAAAATCCAAGATGGCGGCCAACTTTTTTGTTTGTGGGCCGATTTCGATGAAACTGGGTTTTTGGTACTATTTTGTCAAGAAAATAACAACGCAATGTTAAAAATATCGAAAAATACAAGATGGCGGCCAACTTTTTTGTTTTTGGGCCGATTTCGATGAAACTTGGTTTTTGGTACTATTTTGACAAGAAAATAACAACGCAATGTTGGACATATTGAAAAATCCAAGATGGCGGCCAACTTTCATGTTTGTGGGCCGATTTCAATGAAACTCAGTTTTTAGTACTATTTTGACGAGAAAATAACAACGCAATTTTTAAAATACTAAAAATCCAAGATGGCGGCCAACTTTTTTGTTTGTGAGTCGATTTCGATGAAACTCGATTTTCGGAACATCAAAGATGGCGGCCAACTGTTTTGTTTTTGGGCCGATTTTGATGAAACGATTCAAGTCTAAAGTGAAGACTCGGCGTTCGAGTCTTTTTAATCAAACTCAGTTGTATGTTAAAAGACTCAGACGACTCGAGCTGTTTTTAAAAAGGCTCACGACTGAGTCGTGTATCCAAATACTTAAAGCTCAACCTTTAAGGCTCCTAAATAAGTCTATAAAAAATATAAACGATTCAAAATCGCTTAATTAACAAGTTTATTTTAATAAAAAGATTTTGAAAAGAAAATAAAAACGATTTTTTTTTAATACTATAAATCCAAGATGGCGGCCAACTTTTTGTTTTTGGGCCGATTTCGATGAAACTCGATTTTTAGTACTATTTACTAAAGTTAGCCGCTATCTTGGATTTTAAGTTTTATATTTTTTTGTCAAAATAGTGCCAAAAACCGAGTTTGATCGAAATCGGCCCATTTACAAAAAAGTTAGCCACCATCTTGGATTTTTCAATACTTCCAACACTTCGTTGTTATTTTCTTGTCAAAATAGTACCAAAAACCAAGTTTCATCGAAATCGGCCCACAAACAAAAAAGTTGGCCGCCATCTTGGATTTTTCAATATTTTTAACATACTGTTGTTATTTTCTTGTCAAAATAGTTCCAAAAACCGAGTTTCATCGAAATCGGCCCACAAACAAAAAAGTTGGCCGCCATCTTGGATTTTGAAATATTTTCAACATTGCGTTTTTTTCTTGTAAAAATAGTTCCAAAAACCGAGTTTCATCGAATCACAAACAAAAAAGTTGGCCGCCATCTTGGATTTTAGTATTTTAAAAATTGAGTCCTTGGCCCTCGGTATCGGATTTTTTTAGGTTTTTATTAAGTATTATATTTTATATTTTTATTTTAATTCTTTTTTTTGTTTCAATTTTTTTCCTAATAAAAACTTCTATTTTGTTTATTTTTAATTTCAATCAGATCAATGTTCTGAATTTGCTGATATGTATCAGTCAGTCAGTATATTGGTTGGTAAACGCCTCTCATGACTTACGACTCCCGAAGCCACAAGGCTCGAGTCTTTTAAGTCCTTTAAACCTTTTAAGAAACGACTCAGCTTTCGAGGCCTGATGTAAATACTCAAATTAGTCTTGAGCTTCGAGTCTTTTGACTCAAGACTTAGGGTTTAAAAGACTCGAGTCGTGAGGCGTTCAAATGAGGCGAGTCTTTGCAAAAGGACTTAAAAGACTCGAGTCTTTTTCATCACTAGCTCCGATAGGAGATGATACTTTTTATAGAACAGCTGATTTTTTTTGCGAGTAGGAGAGTTGGCCCCAATTTAAAAGTTGCTAGTAATCATGAGTGGAACCACCCTACGGCGGGAACCAAATGATTAAAATTTCACCCTGTATACCATTTTTCTCAGATTTTTTTTCTCTATCGATCTATAAATATACGAAATACAAAAATTCGCAAAAAATTGTTTATACGACCCAGAAATTTTCGGTCATAACGTCTTGCGAATGGTAAATTATCAACGAAAAAACCAAATGTTTTGTTTTTGTAGTTTTGATAAGATGTAACGACCATTATTTTTATCAACTCGGGGCGTAAAATTCAACGTTAGTTGTAAATGGTTTTAACGACTCAATATTTATAATATTCTTCTAAGGAAATCAAATCAAATCAAATCAAATCAAATCATTTATTCCACCTTGTAACATGGTAAAATACAGCTGTTTTTAATATAATAATGATCACAACATATTACACTAAAACTAGTATGTGGAAATTATAAGAACTTTTTAAATTACATTTTAAATAACAATGGATTACTTAATAAAATATTACAAAACCTTCAGATCATTTAAGTTTTAAATTAGTACGTCATTAATCAGAATGTCGAAAGATAATAAAAATGTCAAAAGATAATAAAAATGTCAAAATAGATTCATATACATTATTATAAAATATTTATTAATGTCAAAGTTATTAGCTTAGTAAATTAATTATTAACATTTACAACTAAAATATTCTTCAAGTGAGTAGAAGCATTTTTCTAACAACCATTTTTTTAAGTATATCATAAATCGTTTCAAAGGCATCTCACGAATTTGCATAGGGATGTGATTATATATGAAAGATGTCATGAAATTACAATTTTTTCTGTGCATAATGCTTTGAGAGCCAGGTATTTGAATTTTAGTAGGATCTCTGCGAGAATATCTACTAGTCGTGCAAGATTGTGCAAACAATTGTGAATGTTTCCTAACAAAACATCCAACTTCATAAACGTATAAACCTGTGACTGTTAGTATTTTTAATCTTTTGAACAAAGGTCTGCAGCTATCTAATGGTTTTGCTCCACAAATCGCCCTGATGCACTTCTTTTGGATTAGAAAAGCCTTTGAGCATGATGCAGAAGCACCCCACAATAGAATGCCGTATCTCAAAACTGATGCAACATAACCATGATATGCAATTTTGGCTGTTGGTTCCCCACTAGTTGCACGGATTTGTCTCAAGGCATAAACAAACTTGTTGAGTTTGCTGCATGTTTTTTCTATATGAGCTCTCCAATTACAATTCGAGTCTAGTGTTATGCCTAAGAAGACGGTTTCTCGGCTTTGCTCAATAGTTTCACCTTGATATGTGAGGTTATGTAAACTAGATCTTGCGTTATAGTTTTCAAATTGAACTAGTTTTGTTTTAGATAGATTAGCGCGCAAATCGTTTGTTTCTAACCACTTCATAACATCATTCAAAATAGAATTTAGAGTGTCTGTGTGGGATATCCCGCTACATTTATCTTCCGGAACAACTACGCATACATCATCCGCGAACAAAATATATTTATAATGATTGATTTCCGGTAAATCGTTGATATACAACAGAAACAAAAGAGGACCCAGTATGGAGCCTTGTGGAACCCCACGCGGGTTCAATTGAAAATTGGATCTACAGGGTACAGAATTGAGTACAGGGTACAGAAATGGTTTATACAACCTTAATTCGCTTTTAAGGTAATGGTTTATACACCCTTCAGGTATGTAGGCATCAATTGTACAATAAAAAAAACGCTTAATGCTATGCGCATAAGGTACAATTTTGTATGGCATTAATTTTTGGTTTCGCATCGATAACAACGGAAATAATTTAAACGTAAGTAGGGTAATATTGGGCATTTTAGAACAGTTTCCATACAAAACACCAACACATAACGGTGTGAGGTGGGAGCTACGCTACGCTGTGCTCCGCTCCGCTCCCATCCCACCTCACACCGTTCTGTGTTGGTGTTTTGTATGGAAACTGTTCTAAAATGCCCAATGATCTTTTGTGTACGGAAACTGTTTTAAAATGCCCAATGGTGTTTTTATGAAACAAATTTCAATACTTTCGACACAACATGAAGCGAGTAACGAATAAAATTACAATTAGGTTCCGACATTGAGATGGTTGACTAACATTTTATGCTCACATTTGAGCACACCCTGCGTTGGTCAGCGGGCCCATCGGGCCTGGCCGGACAGATTAGCTATGCTGTACTGCCGACCGTTCCTCCATCCGCCACCCGGAGGACGCTCCCCTACGCCGTGAGGACCGGCGCGAGGATTGTATTTAGTTCATGATCGTATTTTATTTCTGTTTTAGCAAGGTAAAGAACACAAAATCGTATGAGTAGTACAGAACTGGATAGGGCTTCCTAACTTATAGGACTGGATCCCCGAATAAGTGTATCTATATTATACGATCTCATGTACTCCAACTCAAACTGTTTTCTGTTAAATGTTTTTAGTAAGGTAAAGAACACAAAATCGTATGAGTACAGAACTTAAACTGGATGGGGCTTCCCGGCTTTCAGGACTGGATCCCCGAATAAGTGTATCTATATTATACGATCTCATGTACCCGCCTAAATTGTTTTCTGTTTTTGAAAATGATTATGGGTGTAAGCCTGAAATAAATGATTTTAAGTTTTGTTCGTGATCATATTTTATGCAATCTACTACACACATTTTCAAGGTTTTTCTACTTTACGATGTCGAGGCTTTTAGTAAGATAGAGAACACAAAATCGTATGATTACAGAACTTAAACTGGATGGGGCTTCCCGGCTTTCAGGACTGGATCCCCGAATAAGAAGTGTATCTAAATTATACGATCTCATGTACTCTAACTTACCAAAACTGGATCCTCGTTCCAAAGGAAAACACTTGTGTGATTTGATTGAAAAAAGTCACAAAAGTATGATTTTACACATGTCGACTCTGATCTACTAAACACATTTTCAAGATCTTCAACTTTAGGATGCTGAGGTTCATAGCAAACTATCACAAAAAATGCAAGATATACTACTTAAACTGGATGGGGCTTCCCGGCTTTCCAGGACTGTATCCCCGGATAAGATTTCTGTAAATAACACATGTGTGGTAGTTCTACTGCTAAGAATGGACCCTCATTCCAAAGGAAAATACTTGTGTCTTTTGATCATCACCAACGCGTGCACTCCATACGGGAACAAAACATGAATGGCAGTAATCAGACGTCATCGCTATCTCAGAACTCCCATGAACGTCGAACACCCGTGAGTTATGGTCAGCGGTTTGTCACAAGCGCATTTTATTTCGTTGCATAAATTTGCGTTCCGTACATATTGGATATAGTTTTATAATTGTATCAAATATTGTAAAATTACCAATATCATATTGATGTGGATAACCACGTACAAGTTACACGAAAATAAAAATAAAAACCTGTTCCAAACTAAACTTAATTTGTTGTACTATGGACACAGAATAATAAGTAGATTTATTGAACTAGCTGACCCAACAGACGTTGTCCTGTTTTAGTTATGAATATTAAATTCGAATTGGTATAATTAATAAAAAGTTGGGTTCAGAGATATGTGTACCGTTCCCGTTCCCGTTTACTTTATAACCCAACAGCTTTATAACCATATAAATATCACAATAGCTCCGACCGAAGCATCTGTTTTAAAGGACATTCAGTTTCTTTTTTTACATCCTCTTTAACGATATTTGCAGCACGCATTCTGTTAACTCTATGTCAAACGTCATCATGAGGTTGCATTAAAAAACTTTATATGTTTTGTCCACAAATTTTCTAACGTCGTAAGGTTAAGTACATTAAAAAAGTTTTTATGTCCAAAATAATTTATGACGGTGGTTAAGTATTCTAAAATTTTCTAATTTTCCGCGCAAATTTCTTATTTTTTCTTTCATAAGAACCTTCTTCTGATAATAACAAACACAAAAAAAGGAATGAATTAGCGAAATCTGTCACGCGTGAGGGCTTGACCACGGAAAAAGGGATACATTTTTATATTTATATATAGATTATTCAACAATAATAATCTACATTACTAAAATTATTTATTGGTTACTTTTGTCCATATGCATAATGTAATAAAGATAATTGTTTTTTTAGATTGTAAACATTATTAACGAACATGAAAGAAGCTTTTTCGAGGATTTCGTGAATGTGATGCGCAACCCTAATATTAACTTTGTGCTGCAAAAAATAGTGACAACAATAAATCAGACGTAATGCAACCTACCACAGCTCGAGTAAAGCTAAGTTTACATCGTTTTCTAAATAAGATGGTACTTATTATATTTGACATATTATTTAAATGTTAAAAACTAACTTTATGATTCAAGCGCACATCGCATAACTATACAAATTATTACAATCGATATAAACTAGAAAGTTAGTAAAACGTTTTGATGGGTTATAAGTTTGAAAAAAAAAAACTTACGCGTATACCTTTTTGAATCATTCTTAATATTTCCAATATCAGCTCTAATTTCACATCTGTTTTTAACATACCATCAAAACCAGAAAAGGTGCTGTTACATAAAAGGATGATGATCTAATTTGTAATTTATCTTGCAAGTTTTTTCGAAAACTTTCGCTAATAAAAGCACATCGGCCTTAAGATACAAGTCGATATATTCTTCAAGATTTTACAATTTTAATGTTTACCAAACTTTATTAGCATGTTCATAATTTGCTTTTAATGTATAGGTACTTTACAAAAAAAAACATTCCTGAGAAGGGAGTTCATTCCCTTCATAATGAGCTCCAACAAGTTATGTATTACTATTCGTATGGATACACGCCCTTACGTCTTAATAAACTAAAATGCTCGTGGGAAGGAAAGAAGCGTTGCAAACGCATAAAGCCATTATCATTTAAATTTGCAAGCAACTTTAAGGCTTGTGCTTAAAAATTTAAAAGAAGCAACAAAACGAACGAACATAGTGTCCTCATCATATTTGAAAAAAAAAATCACGAACGATTGAAAATTTCTTAATTTTTAACCGACTTCAAAAATTTGAACAAGAGGAGGTTATCTATTCGTCGCGTATATTTTTTTACTATGTATGTACACCGATTACTCGAAGACGGCTGAACTGATTGAAATGATTTAAACGTTATAACATGAGGTTTGTACCCAAATTGGTCCCATTTTTTGAAATATTGAAATCGGTTCAGTAGTTTTCGAGTAATCTTGAAAATACTGTCGTTTTCGTTACCATTTTATATGAATTCAAACGGATTTTCAACCATTACTTTTTTGTTTATGAGCCGATTTAGATGATTCTTTTTTGTTTGAAAGAAGAAAGACACCTTAAAGATGATACCATATTAATTTTATTGGTATTGGATTTTGAATTTTAAAGATACACGAGGGAACTCCTCAAAATCAAATAGGAACTGTACAGTGATTGAAATATTGGTAGGTTTATGACAATCAAAAATAAGTTAAGGACCTATCCATTGTCAAGGACGTTCTGGACTAGAGTTGAACTGCGAAGGCCCAACGGAACTCCTGTGGAAATTGAGTTACTTGGGGTATACATACCATTGAAAAATGTGAAACATTATAATGTTTTATTTTATAAAATAATTGCTTACATACCTACCACAAAATGTTTAAAATAAAAAAGCTTTTTAAAAAAAGCAAAACCTCCTTCAAAAATCTTAAAATAACAGCTCTATAAAAAGCAAGAAATAATGTTCAAATAAGTCGGGTGGAGCTTTTAGAATATAAACAATGCAATAAGTAAAAAAAAATACTTTCAGCTCCACCCGACTTCAATAGACGTGTTTTAATTAATCGATTTGAACATTATTTCTTGCTTTTTATAGAGCTGATTTTTTTAAGATTTTTGAAGGAGGTTTTGCTTTTTTTAAAAAGCTTTTTTTGCTGTTACTTTTATACTACTTACCTTATAATTTTCCTTATTGTCTCTAAACGAATAAAAGGTGACTGTCATAACCACCCATTTTTATGAAAAAATACTGGAAAAATTATCTTTTACTTTGTTGTCAAATAATAATTTATCGTTGAGAAATCAATTTTTGCTTTTGCGAAATTGACCATATCTTCATCTGTTAAAAATACATTTTGAAGATTACTAATATTTAGTACTAAGTAAGTACTTATACAAGGTTATTTTTATTGCAAGGTTGGTCCCAAAATGAAAGTTGTTCAGTATAACCTTGTATACGGTATTGAATAAAAACATTACGTAAAAAATATCTTATTAAAATCTGATTAACATGAAATTTTAACTTGTCAGCTAATAAATGATGACAAACACACATCGTTTTATAAGACAACATTTTTACATTATAATTGGGGCATTGTGATAGTCTTGTTTAGTCGTTTTAAGTGAGAGGTATTCGTCAACATGACTGCAAGTTATTTATCTGAATGTGTAGTGTCAATGCGTATTTATTCGCATTTTAACAATATACAAATAAAAACAGGATTGTGGGCCGAGAAAGACTTTTTACCACAAATTTTTTTTTTCAATGATGATGAATATTTGTTTTTATCTGTACAAGAATGGAATCAAGTCTATACAGAGTATACAGTTTTAGGCTCATATCATGTGCCATTAAATAACACTACCAAAAATAGTCTTAAGTTGTATGTTTTATTATACTGTGATAAGCGTTGTTCCGAAAAATTTATTAACCTAGTTTTAGAAGCTCTTAATATGTTTTCATCGTGTATTAATTTGAGAATTGAAGAACTCAACAAAGATTATGCTAAAGCGTGTAAATTCGTAAATAAAATTGAAAGTACAATAAAAATTGTAAGCTTGTCAGCTTTACAAAACATACATAATTTATTATATCATTGTTTTTGTTCAGATTCCTTGGTTGAAATGGAAATTGTTTCTATTAGTAGTGCCTATTTTAAAAAAATATTATGTAATAAATAAGTCATGCAGAAGACATGAACAGACGCGTTAAATGCTGAGTTAGCGGTGTAACATATCCACCTGCGCGTTCTATGCAGCTGTGTCTGAGGATTATTGCTCATTCATTTAAAAGTAAGTCTTCAAGCTGTGCGCGCGTGTAATTAAAAATGTCTAATCACGAGAAAACATCGTGCGTGTACATTGCAGGCGGACGGGGTGAGATGCCTCTGTTCCAAATTAAACTAGAGATCCAGCAGTTCGAACAAGATAAAAATAAAAGTGTGATGGGAAGAACAGTGGCCAAAGCTTGTTACAGTGCATACAATGTGGCGGATCCAGTGCTGCGGAATGCAGCTCACACGCTATTCCTTATCACGGCAGAGATGGGAGATCGTTCCGAAATCAATTGAGCGCAATAGTAGGTAAGTACTTTTTTATTTACAGAGCGTAGCTATAGTTTAGGGCTTATTTTTCAATACTCAGTAAACAGATATCAGTTAGTTTAAATATTAACTCAATATAATATGTAAAAGTAATTCCAAAAATGTGACAGACAAATGAATGACAAACATTTTCAATTTGTACGCTATTAAACAAATTAATAATTTAGATTAAATAAAGCTTTATCTAGGCATTGAAAAATCAGCCCCCCTACTCTCAACGGGAATTTCTTAACGAGATCGAGCTCACAGGATCGAATAAATGTCAAATTCTGTTATTTTAGTTTTAGTACATTGAAAATGGTGATGGTTTCCATTGTAGGTACTGTTTTGACGTTTACTCGATACCAATCCGATCTCAGATTCTAGTTCGTGTTTTCTTTCTTATTTTCACTTTTAAAATATTGTGTTAAACCACCTCTCTACTTACTGAAACAATATTTTTTATAATTATGAATACTAAGAAAAAAAGTGTTATAAAGACATAATAAATATCGCAATTAAAATAAGTTTCTTTTTCTTTGCAGATTCTCTTACTGTGTAACAAAGGGATAGCTTCCGAACTTCAATATAAAAATAGGTAAGTAATTGGAATCATACCACATCACATGTCTAGTTGTTTTAGTTACCTATTCTTTTTAAATAAGTTGTCTTACTTAACGTTTGCTCTTTTCAGATATGTCCTGCTTGCAGTGTTTCAACAAACTCCTTGTAAATACTAAAATGTAGTAGATATTATACGAGATTACGACTACCATATTTTTTCTATGATGTTTAGTTTTATTCTAAAATGTGAGGAGACTATAAGTTTAATTCACGTTGTGTTAAAAATTATGTAGACTACAATGTAAGTAAGTACCTACGTTGCCGTTGTTTTAATAAAATAAAATTTTTATAGTGTTTAATGAGTGATGTTGAATTAAAATGTTAATAAATAAAATAAAGTAGGTAACTATAGTAGTTTTAAACTTTTTATTTTAAGAATGTTACTTAAAACATTTTTGTTTTCCATATCTACTTATAATAAATAAAATTATATGATAATATTATATCGTTTTATTTGTGAAATCTAATAAAGGGGTTCTAAATGAAAAAGATTAAAATAATTAAATAATCATTTATTTAAAAAAATCTAGCATTGAAATGTTATTCTCTATTATCCATTTTTTTACACAAATTACATTTTTCAAAGCACAGTATTTTATATGATTAAAACAGTTATATGCAAATATATCTTTACAATAGAGTTTACATAGAGTTTCTAAATTAGGTATACCTTTATCGCTTACATCTAACACATTTTCATGTCCACATAATTCTCGCACCCACTTAACTTTTTCTGCACCTTTAACTATGATCTTACGTTCACGGAGGTAAGGTTTAATAAGTCTTCTAAATTCCATGTAGTCAATATATCCCTCGCTCCATTTGTAACCTCTGTTTCTTTCTATCCACCAAACATGTTTCCTTTCTTCGAGAGTTAGAACAGAGAACGGATAAGGGGGTTTTATCAAAAATATTTGAGTGTGCTCTGATGTGCCAATAACTAATTCCTTTAAAATGAACTCTTTTTTTTCATTCTTAAAACCTTGCACGTCCACTATTATAGTATCATTATTCATGATAGTTTTTTAACGATGTTACTAAGGGGCTTATATTCAAACAAACAGTCGTTAAATATAAGGCAATATGCTGCAGTCTGGTCGGGTATCTCTTGATCTGCTTCTATTTCAACTCGTACGTCTATGGATCCTTTTAGTGTTTCATATTGCCGAGAACAGTCTATTACAAATAAGGGCGCAATTTCTTTAAATTCTTTTAAACTCAACAACGGCTCTGGCCGACGACCGTGATAAGACTGTTGAAATCTGGCATACTGTTCATATATTAGAGAAAATTTGTTGTCAGCAAAATTAATATTCAATCCTTCATAAGGGTAATACGTTGAATTTAAAAATACTCTGACATCCCGTAAACGACAGTGGTCGAACTCTGCCATAGATATTACCGCATTATGTTTGCGGTTAGTTTGTAAAGCAATAACGACGAATCTTGGTTTCTCGATCTGGGATGAAGTTTTAATAGACCATGTATGTTTACGTGTTTTGGGTAGTAATGGATACTCATATAAGTCCCAATTACGAAATGCTACTGCTATAGGACGATCTTTTTCTAAATGTTTTAACAAATTGATTCTTTCACGGTCTGATACTTTAATATGAGGAACTCGCCAGACAATTTTATTAATTGCTATATCCTCCACAACTTCATCCGTACTTAATTTTAAAGCATTAAGGTTTGTGTTGCTTCGTAACAGTACCAACTCGTGTTTACAATTAATTAAAATTTTTTTGTAATCTTCTGCAAACCCTAATATTTTATTCAAAGGTATCGAGGCGGAAAATACTCCATCACTCGCTGTTATTGTACCTGTAGTAGACCAGCCCCAAACTTTAGCACATTGGGCTTCGTTTTGGTTCAACGAAAGATAAGACTTCATAGTCGTAGTAATGCCTGCATTTTTTATTTTATCTATTTCTACCCCGTTTAGTTCATATCGAATATCTTGAAATAGAAATAGCGCTGCATTATTTGCAAAATGAGGGCTCGTCACTTTTTCTTGTTGTTTGGTGATGCTGTTATACTTTGAAACATTTACAGTGCCCTCAATATACAAAGTGCTGAGAGCAGGTAGCACGTACAAATCTTGCTGATTAATAGGTATTCGAATTTCATCATTCTGATTGAAACTTGTAACATATGGTTTATAGGAGTGATATTCAAAACTTTCAATGCTGTTGTCGTATGACACTGGCTGAGATATGCTCAAAATATTCATTTTAACAAACCTATTAATTTTAAAAATTCCTTATTGGCTTTAGTAAGCTTATTTTTTTTCCGAATAGGTGTTTCTTTGAGAAATGTTTTTTTAGAACTAACTTGCGCTGTAGATGTAGCTGTGTTTTTATTAAAATTTAACATCTTTTTCTAAAGTGTAAATACAACTGTACCTCTTCACCGCGTAAGTTTATTTGTCTATTTTCAGCGTCTAACAACCTTATATTAATAGCGCTTATCGAGCTTTGGTTGACTGGAAAATAAATTAAGTGTTCAGGTATTTCAATAATTCTGTAACCAGGTGGTACGTTTGGTACAAATTCATAAATTATATGACTCGCTTTCCCGTTCACGAACGATCCGCTAATTACATCACATTCGATGCGCACTATAGTGGTTGATAAAATGTTAACAGGGTAGCGGGACTCTGTTCTTATGTTAGCTTTAACAGTTTCTATTCCAAACCCCAAAATTTTACCAAGAGAATCACTTTTATCAAAATAAATATTTTCAGAACAATAAATACTTGTTTTCAATGTATTGTTATTGCAATTCAATTTTAACCCAGCATTTTTAATATTACTTTTCAAAAAATCACAAATATCTTGAAGCTCATAAGATCCTTCAGGTATTTCGACAACTCCATCATCGCCGTAATAAAATTTGTTGTTTCTGTTGTCTATATTAGGGATAGAATTAAAAGTTGAAAAACATAAAAGACCACACTCATATTCTCCATGTAACTGTAAGGTTGGTGAGTAATTTGTTGTCAGAAATTCTCCTCTGCCAGTTATTGACACAGTGAAAGACATTTTTGTACTGATAATATTTATTCTTAGATTCATAATATAAACATTTTTATTTCCAATAATCTCTTAAAAATTTTAAGCAAAGATGACCACAATTTATAGTACCAAACGTTTGATACTGTACATAGTTATACTTTATAGACATATTGCTTAAATAATTTATTAACTCTAGCGGTGGTTGTAAATTACCAAAACTATCAAAATATTCACAGTAATCGTTTTGTTTAACGTAGGCTACCCAATGAGTTCCAGGATTATCCGAACTATCAAGATTGAGTATAGCACATTCTATTTTTCTTGGTCTTGATGGTAGTGTATCTCTCATAAAAACTCCTCGAAAGAATGGTATATCAGAAGCATACTCTAATATGTCATAATTAGTGAGGGCACGTCTGGGTAGCCGCTTAATTAGTTTTTTGAAGGGTTTAAATATAACCCAGCTCCTTTTTTATGAGGCTTGATGTACAATCCTTTTCCAAGAGCGACAGCTTCCATCGCCCTGTTATGTCTTTCAGATTCTTGAAGGTTCTTCTGTGCAACTTTGTAATCATTGACAGCCTTTGCTATACCTGCAGCACCACCAGCAAGTGATCCTAGAGCTGACAGTCCAGCGAAAATTGGAATAAGAGGTAAAAATCCTCCGCTTTTTGGAATAGGAATATACCGAGGCAAACGTATTCCCTTTTTATTACTAAACAGTTTTTTGGCAGCTGCATATGCATGTTTTATAGCTGTATGATTGTCTTTAGGTTTCAATTGTTTCATTTGTGATTGAATTTTTATCCACCCAACTATTCTCTTCATCACTGAGACCTAACCATTTCACAAAAAGCTTGTTACCCTTTCTTTTTATAACCTTTTCAATCAGATAAAGATCAGGATATTTTGTTTTCTGTAATTCATGTTCATAGAAAGACCCTAAAATCCTCTGATTGTGTTTATCTTGTAAATCATAAGTTGGTGGGTTAGTATGTTTTACATTAACTACAATAAATATTTCTGTTGACCAATTGGGAGTGTAACCTTTGTAAAAATCTCCTTTATATTTACTTATACGAACGTGATCACCAACTTCAAACTTGGGTGTCTTATCCATCTCAAGCCTCTGTGTCTTAATAATGTTAGACTTGACAACCATTTGGTTTGCTTTATTGACAGCAACAGGCTTAAATTTTGTTATTCTATGAGTAGTACTGTTATAAATTTCTACTACTGAATTCAAATTTTGTCCCAACCATTGGTAACGACCATACAAACTAAAAAGTTTGTAAAGCTTGCATTTTAACGTACGTATTACACGCTCCACAATAGAAGCCTTTTTTATAGAGTAGGTGGAGTAATGATTTATATCATACTTTTCTAACAATTCTTTGAAAGCATCATTATAAAATTCCTTGCCTAAATCAGTTTGCAAATGTTTAGGTTTTCGTGTTGAACTTGTTAATATCTCTTGCATTGCCTTTGTAACACATTTTTTCTCTTTCGATTTTAACGGATTTGTCCAGACGAACTTTGATAAAGCATCAATTACTACTAAAATGTATTTGTATCC
The DNA here is from genome assembly GCA_928269145.1 of Agriphila tristella. NCBI lineage: Eukaryota > Metazoa > Arthropoda > Insecta > Lepidoptera > Crambidae > Agriphila > Agriphila tristella. The sequence continues at coordinate 34,022,560 of OV743433.1, read as the reverse complement.
TTGATTGAATTTCGAATATTTCTGAAAATCTATAAGGTCAGCTTGCCACAAATCATCTATTCCTTTTAAGACTGTACATCGCCGCGGAAAATTTCTTCTTGCTGCTTTGTGGAGTTCATCGACTATGTCTTTTTTACTCATTTTTTATTTAATTTCTCTTCAATCAAATTATATATTTCTGCTTTTGTATAATACGAAGCACCTAAAAGATCTGAAGTTGCTTTTTCCAATTTATTTAGATAATGTTTAACGTTAATATTCACTTTATTTATTTCCTTTCGTAGTTCTTGAACTGTTTTATCCATATAAGCTTTATTCACTGCTTCATCGTCCTCAATTGGAGACGGTAGACCTTTTAGTTGAGATGATTTTAAATCATAGTATCCTTTATCTGATTTCACCAAATAGTCATTGATGTTATCAATATATTCTGTTAATCGTAAACGTTTGTGAACGTGATGACCGAACTTGTCTATATTCATTGCAGTTTCGATGCTTTGTTCAGCGAAATTGTGAGTATACTGCTCAATTTTCCCGATGCATTACGCTTTTTATACTCTTTAGGGTTTATACCAATACCGGCTTCGTGTAATTCCTCAACTATCGAAATTATTTCATTATCTACTCCAGTGTTACCCGCAACTCTCGACGCTAGAAGTAATTTTAATCGTTCAACTAATTCATTCGGGTCATCCCAATAAACATAGTCAGTATCCTTTTTAACGTTCTTCAATACTTTAACACCTTCTCCCGTTGAAAGACTTTCCACGCTCGTTGTGGGATTTCTAGCAAATTTAAACAAAGGTTTGATAATATTCATGTACTTATATCCCTTGTTGCTATTTATTGGCTTAGATGAATCAAAATTGCGTCGGTGAGCATTGGTATCTAATAGTAATAATTTATAGTTTTGTAGGTCATCGTCAGTGATTATATCTAAGTTTGGTTTCTTTTTGAACAATAGCTCTTTTAATCCTTTTGTTTTTTCCAAACGATGAGTTCCTATTTTAAGGAAACTACCATCATCGAAAACGCGGGTTCTGCCAAGCATTAGTCTTCCGCGTTCATTTCTTACTCCGAAAGGTATATTAGAAAAAACTTCAGTTGATGTAGACCATGACAATGACTGGTTTTTAACACTTGGTGATGACTGAAAAGACTTAAATGACGACTCGCTGATATTGTGATCTTCAGAAGGTGATGCAATAAGGGTTTTGTCGGTATGTATCCCACTATGTGAGTGTATTTCTTCTTTTTCTTCCTCTTCACTATCATCTTCATTAGGATCTTCACTAGACGAAAACGATGACGTTCCATTATCTTCATTGCTTTTCTTAACTTTTTTCACTAACGGTTCATAATTATTTTTACTCTCGAGATGCTTTTCATTATTTTTGTTTGTTAACAGGTTAAGCGGGTCAACTATCGGTTTGAAAACTTTTTCTAATACCATATTGTCATTAATTTTAACATCCCTCATCATTTCAACTTTTCTTTTAACAGCTGTGGCAGATTTAACTATTTGTTCTTTAAGGTTTTTCTCCATTTTAGACAATATACTGCTCGGTTCTGAATCTTAAATAGGAATGATCAACTCATGACTCAACAAACTATTATGTACGTTAGTCCAACACTACAAAAGTATCAAATGCTAATCTGTAGCATCCTTTATTTTTTTCACAGTCTTTATTTATCACAAGGTAACTGAATGGCTTTCTCCAAACAACTGAACACATTTCCCGAAATTGGGACCAAGTCATGTCTGATCCTACATGCTCGTCGTAAACGTGTCTTAAATTAATATCATCTTGTTTAAACAGTATTATAAGATTTGAATTATCCCTAACAAGTTGTTTGGGTATTTTAGTATATGTCTGATTTATATAAAAACAATCAATGTTCTTATGACGTCCCATGGCAAAATAATCTCGAATATGGTTTTGGTTTTCACAAGCTACGTCATCGAAAATAATTATTGAATTAGGTAAAGCATCATGAGGACTCAATATTTCGCTATTATGATTATACTTATCATACGTTATATTGGGGACCGAATCTAAAACTTTTTCTAGAAATAGGTATTTAGCTTGATATAAGGACTTTGAGTACACGTACAGGTGGTGAAAACGTAGTCCATCTTTATGCAGCAATAAACCTATTACTAGATTAGTTTTTCCACAATTTGATGGACCGCAGACAATGCAACGTATCGTGTTGGGTAATAAGTTTCCATGTCGTTTTGACACATTCGGTAACGGATCACATATGGATTCTACTTTTAATGATTGATTTTGTTTGACAAATTTCATATCTAGAGGTTACACTCGACCATAAGGATGCGTGTATTGCAAATAAATGGCTGAAAATATGACGTTTATCTATTTATATACTTGTTTTTATCGCACTAATAAGGTTGAACAAGAATTTGTGCATACAATTTTTGTACAGAATCGCATGCTGGTTCAAGCAGGTAATTGAGTTGTTTGTTACTCACTTGTTGTAAGAACTTACCTATGCAAAATTTTGTATAATAGGATTTCTAAAACAGTTTTCATACAAAACAACAACACAAAACGGTATGAGTGTTCGTTCATGCTGTGAGAACGTACTTCTAAACTTTGTATATTGAACATTCTAAAACAGTTTCTATACAAAACACCATTGGACATTCTAAAACAGTTCCCATACAAAACAAAAACATAGTCCATCCATAGAACCATCATGTTGTGAGAACGTATTTCTAAAATTCGTATATTGGGCATTTTAGAACAGTTTCCATACAAAACACCAACACAGAACGGTGTGAGGTGGGATGGGAGCGGAGCGGAGCACAGCGTAGCGTAGCTCCCACCTCACACCGTTATGTGTTGGTGTTTTGTATGGAAACTGTTCTAGAATGCCCAATATTACCCTACTAACGTATTATCTGGATAGTGTTTTAATATTAAGTGTTAACGCAAATTTATTAAAAAATTTAAAAGAAAGCAATGCACAAGTTTGAGTACCTACACTCGGTACGAAGAAGTTTATTGCGATTATACTCTACCTACCTAATAGGAATAGTAGAAGTTATTATACTGTGGTAGAAGGTATCTCGCATTACGGATGTCGGCAAAATGACAGATACATTAATTATACTTCTATACAACGTGTTACAAAAGCACCCCTAATGCCGAATATGGTAAATAGGGACCAACAAACATCAAACTGAACAACTTTTACTATGATACCAAATCTGAAATTGCAAAAAAAATGTTCATCAGGCTGAAAAACTTTTGCTAAGGAGACATTTTTATATTTTGTGTAGTTTAGCTGGATTATTATGGTTCTGCATCAGGTGTTCCAGACCTTCGATTTTTATACCTCAACAAAAAATGCTCATCAGGCTGAACAACTTTTGCTAAGGTGTCATTTTTATATTTTGTATAGTTTAGCTGGACCATTATGGTTCTGCATCAGGTGTTCAAGACCTTTGATTTTTATACCTCAACAAAAAATGCTCATCAGGCTAAACAACTTTTGTTATGGCGTTATTTTTATACTCCTTATAGTTTAGTTGGACCATTACGGTTTTGGAAAAAGTGTTCCAGATCTTCGATTTTTATACCACAACAAAAAATGCTCATCAGGCTGATAGGTCAGTAGGGTAAGAATTTAAATCGGATTTAATTCCTACAAAAGGTTTTATTGTTTTAATAGCTTCATTTGTTGCCAAATATGACTGTCCTAGGTTTTCCCCCCCAGCGGAGTTGTGCTTAAGTAGTGGAGGGGTAAAAATGCACCCCAAAAGGGGTATTTTTGCGGTATTTTTGCTATATCTCGTTTTTCATCAAGATTGTGTAATAAGATTTTAAAGTTGGGTAAATTCCAAACAATTTGAGGGTAAAACGGTTTTGACACGGACGATAGTTTTGGAGCCACAAAGCATACCATATTTAATACCACTATCATTTTTCGTTTGCAAAATAACTTTGTTTTTCATAGTGTTTGTATGAATAACAAAGTTATATTTGCGGTTATGGAAAATGTGATATATCTCTAAAACTGCTAACTATATCTCGTTCAAACTAATTTTAGTTGAAAACATTTATTAAGATTTACAGCATATATATTTTTTAGATTTTTCACTCTCTTATTTCAATAGTTAGACGTGGGGGACACACAGGAGAAATTTTGGTAGAAATCGTGTAACTTAAAACATTGGTCTAATTTTGAAAAGCTGTGTCTCCAAATCTATCGCTCGTATCAAAACCGTTCTACCCTCAAATTGTTTCATATTTAACCAACTTTAAAACCTTCTTACACAATTTGATGAACAACCAGTCCTTCCAAGTCAAATCCCCTTTTGCGGTACACTTTTACCCCCCACCACTTAAGCACAACTCCGCCGGGGGGAAAACCTAGGACAGTCATATTTGGCAACAAATGAAGCTATTAAAACAATAAAACCTTTTGTAGGAATTAAATCCGATTTGAAGTGTTTCTTGGTTTAATGCTACTGAACTATGAACAACTTTTGTTAAGGCGTAATTTTTATATTCCATATAGTTTAGATGGACCATTATGGTTCTGTAAAAAGTGTTCCAGATCTTCGATTTTTATACCATAACAAAAAATGCTCATCAGGCTGAACAACTTTTGCAGACTTCATTTTTATATTCCATATAGTTTAATTGGGCCCTTATGGTTCTGCAAAAAGTGTTCCAGATCTCCGATTTTTCTACCTCAATAAAAAATGCTCATCAGGTTGAACAACTTTTGTTAAGACGTCATTTTTATATTCCATATAGTTTAGTTGGACCATTATGGTTCTGCAAAAAGTGTTCCAGATCTTCGATTTTTATACCACAACAAAAAATGCTTATCAGGCTGAACAACTTTTGTTAAGGCGTTATTTTTATATTCCTTATAGTTTAGTTGGGCCATTATAGTTCTGCATCAGGTGTTCCAGATCTTCGATTTTTATACCTCAACAAAAAATGCTCATTAGGCTGAACAATTTTTGTTATGGCGTTATTTTTATATTCCTTATAGTTAAATTGGGCCATTATGGTTCTGCATCAGGTGTTCCAGATCTTCGATTTTTATACCACAACAAAAAATGCTTCTCAGGCTGAACAACTTTTGTTAAGGCGTTATTTTTATATTCCTTATAGTTTAGTTGGGCCATTATAGTTCTGCATCAGGTGTTCTAGATCTTCGATTTTTATACCTCAACAAAAAATGCTCATCAGGCTGAACAACTTTTGTTATGGCGTTATTTTTATATTCCTTATAGTTTAGTTGGGCCATTATGGTTCTGCATCAGGTGTTCCAGATCTTCGATTTTTATACCACAACAAAAAATGCTCATCAGGCTGAACAACTTTTGTTAAGGCGTCATTTTTATATTCCATATTATAGTTTAGTTGGACCATTATGGTTCTGCAAAAAGTGTTCCAGATCTTCGATTTTTATACCACAACAAAAAATGCTTATCAGGCTGAACAACTTTTGTAAAGGCGTTTTTTTATATTCCTTATAGTTTAGTTGGACCATTATGGTTCTGCATCAGGTATTCCAGATCTTCGATTTTTATACCTCAACGAAAAATGCTCATCATGCTGAACAACTTTTGTTTTTGGGCCGATTTCGATGAAACTCGGTTTTTAAAACTATTTTGACAAGAAAATGACAACGCAAAAATATTGAAAAATACAAGATGGCGGCCAACTTTTTTGTTTGTGGGCCGATTTCGATGAAACTCTGTTTTCGGTACTATTTTGAATAGAAAAGACCAACGCAATTTTTAAAATACTAAAAATCAAAGATGGCGGCCAACTTTTTTGTTTGTGGGCTGATTTCGATGAAACTCGGTTTTTGGTACTATTTTGACAAGAAAATAACAACGATATTTTTAACCACCACCATTATGGTTCTGCATCAGGTGTTCACGACCTTCGATTTTTATACCTCAACAAAAACCGACCTCCGTGGTCGAGTGGTTCGCACGCCGGTTTTCAAGGCGTCACCATCTCTTGAGGTCCCGGGTTCGATCCCCGGCTGGGTCAATGTAGAAAATGAACTTTTCAATATTGTCTCAGGTCTGGGTGTGTGTCATACCACCGTTGTTTCTGATTTCCATAACACAAGTGCTATAGCTACTTACTTTGGGATTGGAGCAATGTACCTATGTGATGTTGTCAAATATTTAAAAAAAAAATGCTCATCATGCTGAACAACTTTTGTTAAGGCGTCATTTTTATATTCCATATAATTTAGTTGGACCATTATGGTTCTGCATCAGGTGTTCCAGATCTTCGATTTTTATACCACAACAAAAAATGCTCATCAGGCTGAACAATTTTTGTTCAGGCGTCATTTTTATATTCCATATAGTTTAGTTGGACCATTATGGTTCTGCAAAAAGTGTTCCAGATCTTCGATTTTTATACCACAACAAAAAATGCTTATCAGGCTGAACAACTTTTGTGAAGGCGTTTTTTATATTCCTTATAGTTTAGTTGGGCCATTATGGTTGTGCATCAGGTGTTCCAGATCTTCGATTTTTATACCTCGACAAAAAATGCTCATCAGGCTGAACAACTTTTGCTAAGGTGTCATTTTTATATTCCTTATAGTTTAGTTGGGCCATTATGGTTCTGCATCAGGTGTTCCATTTTCCAAAATCAATTATACCCTCAGTTATGCCCAGGCTTATCAGCTATATAACAAAAAAAGTTTTGTTCAAATCGGTGCAGTAGGTTAAAAGTTATGCACGTACATACAAACAAACAAACAGACAAAAATTCCAAAAACTATTGTTTTGGGTTCAGTATCATGTACTTAACATGTAGCAATTACTTTTAGAAAAAATATTGAATGTACAGAATTGGCCTCGTTACGATTTTATTATATGTATAGATTCTTGTGGTGGTACAAAAAAGGTTTTAAGTTGCAAGAGACATGCACGGCCGGCAGCGGGCGAGCTGGCAACGTCGCGTAACAGAAAATAATGATACTAATTACCGGTAAAAATAACGTTATTTCTTGTAACGGTATCTAGTAACATAACCATATTATAACGTTAAATTAATGTTATGTTACCTGGTAACGTTAAAAAAAATAACGTTATCAAGGTATCATATTGAAAATAACGTTACGTAACGTTATGTTTACTGTTAATTGGTAACGTTATAAAGCCCTGCCTACGACACGTTATTTTGGTGTTTTATGGCTTATTTTTAATTTTTAAGTTAGCGAACGAATAGAAAAGTGGCCATTTGAGTAGCCCCGCTGGTGATCTACCACCATGAAACATGTCTAAGAACCTGCTCTGAAATGAAACCGTTTGAATGTAAAAAACCGCATTGAAATCGGCTCAGTAGTTTCCGAGGAAAAAGGTAATAGACAAACATGACTTATTCTTCTGGTTGCTGCAGCGCCCCCTGGTGGTCTACCACCATGAAACATGTCTAAGAACCATCCCCCCTAGCCAAAGTAATGTTTGCAAATTTTCGCTATCGCTTCGCTTCGAAACATGTATGGATTTGACGTTTTAAAATTCGATTGTTAACGAAACCTTATGTCAATCCCATACATGTTTCGAAAGCGAAGCGATAACGATGATTAGCGAATGTTACTTTAATGCTAGGCCCTCTGCCCTGAAATCAAACCTTTTGAATGCAAAAAACCGCATCGAAATCGGTTTTCCCGGAAAATGGTAACAGACAAACAAACAAACACACAACCTCTAACCCCAAACGCATATATCGCCTCCGTTCCGTTCCGTCCGTCGTGGGTAAAAAAAATATCATTATTTTGTCGCACAAACAGTTTAAAATACAGAAGTTTATTGATACAAATAATTGATCATAATAATTCGACGAGGCGGGTAGTCAACGTATCGTACGCACATATTATGTGGTATTACCATCAGTCAGCTTGAAGCATCAGACTTGAAGCTTCAAAGTGGCCTGTTCCCCAGATCGCGGCGAGCGTGCCGGACGGCGTGGTGTGCTTCTTCACGTCCTACATGTACCTGGAGAGCGTGGTGGGCGCCTGGTACGACCAAGGTATACTGTAGCTACCATTTATTTCAAACTAGTGACCGCCCGCGACTTTGACTGCGTGGATTTTTTTTCCTTTCCCTCGGGAAAAGTACTTCTTAATGGATGAAATGTGCCCTATGTCCTTCTCTGTACCCCTGAGAACGAATATGCAAAATTTCATGATGATCGGTTCAGTAGTTAAGACGTGAAGACGTAATAACAAACAAAACGAACTTCATATTTATAATAATACTAGCTTCCGCCCGCGACTTCGTCTGCGTGGAAAGAATTTTAACTATCCCTCGGGAACAGTTCCTTTTTTCGGGTTGAAAGGTAAGTTAGGTTTCAATAAGCCAGCGAGCCATTAAATCTGGCTTCATCAAAAAGCTAGTACCTACCTAAGTATGTTCCAAGCCAGGACAAAAGTTCATTTAGTCGTGTTTGTCAACACGTCAACTTATTTTGATATTAAAAGCAATGCGTCGTAACTTTTTAGTCGTGTTTGTCAACTGTCAACATATTTTGTTATTAAAAGCAATGCGTCGTAACTTTTTAGTCGTGTTTGTCAACTGTCAACATATTTTGATATTAAAAGCAATGCGTCGTAACTTTTTAGTCGTGTTTGTCAACTGTCAACATATTTTGATGTTAAAAGCAATGCGTCGTAACTTTTTAGTCGTGTTTGTCAACTGTCAACATTTTTGATATTCAAAGCTGCATCGTAACTTTTTAGTCGTATTTGTCAACTGTCAACATATTTTGATATTCAAAGCAATGCGTCGTAACTTTTTAGTCGTGTTTGTCAACTGTCGACATATTTTGATATTAAAAGCAATGCGTCGTAACTTTTTAGTCGTGTTTGTCAACTGTCAACATATTTTGATATTCAAAGCAATGCGTCGTAACTTTTTAGTCGTGTTTGTCAACTGTCAACATATTTTGATATTCAAAGCTGCATCGTAACTTTTTAGTCGTGTTTGTCAACTGTCAACATATTTTGATATTCAAAGCAATGCGTCGTAACTTTTTAGTCGTGTTTGTCAACTGTCGACATATTTTGTTATTAAAAGCAATGCGTCGTAACTTTTTAGTCGTGTTTGTCAACTGTCAACATATTTTGATATTAAAAGCAATGCGTCGTAACTTTTTAGTCGTGTTTGTCAACTGTCAACATATTTTGATATTCAAAGCAATGCGTCGTAACTTTTTAGTCGTGTTTGTCAACTGTCAACATATTTTGATATTCAAAGCAATGCGTCGTAACTTTTTAGTCGTGTTTGTCAACTGACAACATATTTTGATATTCAAAGCTGCGTCGTAACTTTTTAGTCGTGTTTGTCAACTGTTAACATATTTTGATATTCAAAGCAATGCGTCGTAACTCTTTAGTCGTGTTTGTCAACTGTCAACATATTTTGATATTCAAAGCTGCATCGTAACTTTTTAGTCGTGTTTGTCATCTGTCAACATATTTTGATATTCAAAGCAATGCGTCGTAACTTTTTAGTCGTGTTTGTCAACTGTCAACATATTTTGATGTTCAAAGTAATGCGTCGGTTGCCAAAAAGTTCGAATTATGAATTGAACGCCGCTCATACAGTACAATACAAACTGCACGGTAGCCCTAGACTTACACACATAGTTGCGCGTGTACAAAAACGTCATCTGACGTTATCTGTTTATAATGGCGCGGCGGCTGTCTTGAGTGTCTGGGATGTGATATTACTTAAGCCCTAATCAACTGTTAGCTTGTGTTAGTTTTTCAGTAGCTTGAGTAAGAGCTGTGCTCAAGTATTTCACATGAAGCGATGCTTGTTCGCAGGCGTGGTAGCGAGTCTGCAGAGGCACAAGTTGCTGTTCATAGAGACGCAAGACTCCGCGGAAACTAGCTTCGCTCTCATCAACTATATTAAGGTAAAAGATTATTCATTTTAATTCCTTTGAGTTTTATGAACGCCTTTTGATTCATGTAATATCGTATTGTAATATGTAATATCGTCACTGCGGCGCATTCGCGACTGTTTGTGTAGCGAGTGCAGACAGAACTCGAGGCGCGAAGGTATGGCTCGCTTTTCGACTATTTGTATGAAGTTGGAATAGTGATAAATACCATTACCGTGGTCACGGTAACATAACATGCTTCCTTGTTTCGCGAGGCACGCTAAGCCACCGTTCCCGATCAAATGGAACATTTGCAGTCTAACGACTGTTAACACATCAATGAATCGGCATTGGGCCACTTGGTGTAAACAGGGTGTCCCAGAAAATATAGCTCATTCTTATTAAACAAAATGTATTTATAAAATGACATGGTGGTCATGTTATTTACCAGTATTATACGTTATATAATGTATGTAGGCGTGTGAGAGCGGTCGGGGCGGGGTGCTACTCTCGGTGGCGCGGGGCAAGGTGTCCGAGGGCGTGGACTTGGAGTATCATTTAGGGCGCGCGGTGCTCATGTTATTTACCAGTATTATACGTTATATAATGTATGTAGGCGTGTGAGAGCGGTCGGGGCGGGGTGCTACTCTCGGTGGCGCGGGGCAAGGTGTCCGAGGGCGTGGACTTGGAGTATCATTTAGGGCGCGCGGTGCTCATGTTATTTACCAGTATTATACGTTATATAATGTATGTAGGCGTGTGAGAGCGGTCGGGGCGGGGTGCTACTCTCGGTGGCGCGGGGCAAGGTGTCCGAGGGCGTGGACTTGGAGTATCATTTAGGGCGCGCGGTGCTCATGTTATTTACCAGTATTATACGTTATATAATGTATGTTGTGTGTATTGCCGTGTATGTGCCGTGTATGTGCCGGCCTAGAATAGCACTATCATCCCGTGGGTGTCGTAAAAGGCGACTAAGGGAGCATAGCCTTCAAGAGACGGGCAGCAGCGTCTCCAAAAAACCTTGGCCTACTGCGATCGCCAACCCGCCTGCCAAGCGTGGCGATTATGGCAAACCCCCCCCCCCCCCTCATGCATAATGGATCAAAAAATTGGCCCCCAGTCCCCGGCAGCCCCGCTATTCCTAGCTACGGTAGCGGCTACGGTAACGGCGGGGCAGGGGGTGCTAAGAATCCCCGGGTGCGGCTCGGCTACCAAAAACGACGACTTCTGCACCTGGCAACCTATAACACGCGCACACTAAGGACCGACGCGAAGTTAACCGAGTTGGAAGAAGTTATCAGCAAGGTACACTGGGACATTATCGGCTTATCTGAAGTCCGAAGAGCGGGAGAGGACTCGATAATCCTCAACTCCGGTAACTTGCTTTACTACCGGGAGGGCGACCAACAGTCCCAAGGTGGTATCGGGTTCATCGTCCACAAGTCCCTTGTCAACAACGTGACTACCATCGGAAGTGTGTCGACCAGGGTGGCGTACCTTATACTCAGAATATCCAAACGGTGTTCGCTGAATGTTATACAGGTTTACGCACCGACCTCGACACACCAAGATGACGAAGTGGAGGCTATGTATGAGGAGATCTCTAAAGCCATGCATAGCTTCAAAACCCACTACACTGTTGTGATGGGGGACTTCAATGCTAAGTTGGGGAAACGATGCGGTGATGAGCTGAGAGTGGGGCAATTTGGAGTTGGGCAACGGAATGACAGAGGCCAGATGCTGGCTGACTTTATGGAGAAGGAGAACCTCTTTATGATGAACTCCTTCTTCAGAAAGCCGGAATGCCGGAAGTGGACCTGGGTCAGTCCGGACGGTAAAGTCAGAAATGAGATAGATTTTATCATGTCGACGAAAAAGCAAATATTCAATGATGTCACTGTGATCAACGCTGTTAAGACGGGGAGCGATCACCGATTGGTACGTGGCACATTGAATATCAACCCAAAGCTGGAAAGATCTCGACTGATAAAATCAACAATTCGACCATTGCCGGCCCATATTCAAAACCCCGAGAGCTTTCAACTCGAACTCCAAAACCGCTTCGAAGCCCTTGAGAACAGCATAGATGTGGACGATCTAAACAACATGGTGGTGGATGCTGTCCGTACGGTAGGGTCCAAGCTCTTTAAGACCCGCCGTCCCAAGATAAAGAAACTCTCCGACCACACACTCCTACTCATGGATCAGAGACGTGAAATGAGGCTCCAGAGTTCAGTAGATGCTAATCGTTATCGGCAGCTTAATAGACAGATATCTAAGTCTTTGACGAGCGACCTTCGCCAATTTAATACGAATCGTATTAAAGAGGCCATCGAGCGGAATAAAGGCTCCAAAGTGTTCGCGAGAGATCTGTCTATTGGGCAAAGCCAGATGACGAAACTGAAAACTGACGACGGACGCATCATTTCATCAAAGCCTGAAATCCTGAGGGAGATCGAGAGCTTCTATGGGCAGTTATATTCCACGCAGACACCTGTTGAAAGCAAGGCTAAAGACCCCAGAGCCAAGCTTACCCGACACTATACCGAAGATATCCCGGACGTCAGCCTGTGCGAGATTAGTATGGCTCTCAAACAGCTGAAAAATAACAAGGCGGCGGGTGACGATGGAATCACTACAGAACTTCTGAGAGCGGGCGGTAAGCCGATACTCAAAGTCCTCCAGAAGCTCTTTAATTCCGTCATCGTCCAGGGCAGAACGCCAAAGACATGGAACATAAGTGAGGTGATCTTGTTCTTTAAAAAGGGTGACAAGTCCCTCTTAAAGAACTATAGACCCATCTCGCTTCTGAGTCATGTCTATAAGTTGTTTTCGAGAGTCCTTACGAATCGTCTCGCTCGCAAGTTCGACGACTTCCAACCTCCCGAACAAGCCGGGTTCCGAAAAGGCTTTAGCACCATAGACCACATCCATACGCTGCGGCAGGTTATACAGAAGACTGAGGAGTATAATGAGCCACTTTGCTTGGCGTTCGTGGACTATGAGAAAGCCTTTGATTCGATTGAAACCTGGGCGGTGCTTCAGTCTCTCCAAAGGTGCCAAGTGGACTATAGGTATATCGAGGTGTTGAGGTACTTATACCAAAATGCCACCATGACGATCCGAGTACAGAACCAGAACACAAATCCTATCCAACTGCAGCGTGGTGTGAGACAGGGAGACGTTATTTCTCCGAAACTGTTCACAGCTGCGTTGGAGGACATCTTTAAGCTCTTGGACTGGAAAGGACTCGGCATCAACATTAATGGCCAGTACCTAACACACCTTCGTTTTGCCGATGATATAGTCCTTATGGCTGAGACCATGGAAGACCTGAACACAATGCTCGAAGATCTCCGTAGTGCTTCCCAAAGAGTGGGTCTTAGGAGGAACATGGATAAGACGAAAATTATGTCAAATGCCCATGTTGTACCCTCTCCAGTTCATGTTGGGAACACTACACTTGAAGTTGTTGACCATTACGTATACCTAGGACAGGCAGTCCAGTTAGGTAGGTCCAACTTCGAGAAAGAGATCTCTCGTCGAATCCAACTCGGGTGGGCAGCATTCGGGAAGCTTCGAAAAATCTTCGCGTCCGACTTACCTCAGTGTCTCAAGACGAAAGTCTATGAACAGTGTGTGTTGCCAGTGATGACCTACGGCAGTGAAACGTGGCCGCTAACTATGGGTCTCATAAGGAGGCTCAAGGTCACTCAGCGTGCAATGGAGAGAGCCATGCTCGGCGTTTCCCTACGTGATCAAATCAGAAACGAGGAGATCCGCAGGAGAACTAAAGTAACCGACATCGCTCGAAGGATTGCTCAGCTGAAGTGGCAATGGGCGGGACACATAGCAAGAAGAACCGATGGCCGTTGGGGCAGAAAGGTTCTGGAATGGCGACCGCGCACCGGACGACGCTCCGTGGGTAGGCCCCCGACAAGGTGGACCGACGATCTGGTGGAGGTCGCGGAAAGCCAGTGGATGCAGGCAGCGCAGGACCGATCGTTGTGGAGATCCTTAGGGGAGGCATCCTATACTCAGCAGTGGGTGTCGTGTGGCTGATATGATGATGATGATGATGATGAATGTATGTAGGCGTGTGAGAGCGGTCGGGGCGGGGTGCTACTCTCGGTGGCGCGGGGCAAGGTGTCCGAGGGCGTGGACTTGGAGTATCATTTAGGGCGCGCGGTGCTCATGTTATTTACCAGTATTATACGTTATATAATGTATGTAGGCGTGTGAGAGCGGTCGGGGCGGGGTGCTACTCTCGGTGGCGCGGGGCAAGGTGTCCGAGGGCGTGGACTTGGAGTATCATTTAGGGCGCGCGGTGCTCATGTTATTTACCAGTATTATACGTTATATAATGTATGTAGGCGTGTGAGAGCGGTCGGGGCGGGGTGCTACTCTCGGTGGCGCGGGGCAAGGTGTCCGAGGGCGTGGACTTGGAGTATCATTTAGGGCGCGCGGTGCTCATGTTATTTACCAGTATTATACGTTATATAATGTATGTAGGCGTGTGAGAGCGGTCGGGGCGGGGTGCTACTCTCGGTGGCGCGGGGCAAGGTGTCCGAGGGCGTGGACTTGGAGTATCATTTAGGGCGCGCGGTGCTCATGTTATTTACCAGTATTATACGTTATATAATGTATGTAGGCGTGTGAGAGCGGTCGGGGCGGGGTGCTACTCTCGGTGGCGCGGGGCAAGGTGTCCGAGGGCGTGGACTTCGAGCACCACCTGGGGCGCGCGGTGCTCATGTTCGGAATCCCGTACGTGTTCACGCAGAGCCGCATACTAAAGGCGCGCCTTGACTACCTACGAGACCAGTTCCAGGTAACTATACAGCTATAATTGGCTCTTATATAGCTTTTGGCAGTAATAGCTCATTATTCGTCCATTTATTGCATGTCATAAAGTAAAATGTTTGTACATAGTTTTTACAGATAATGTGACACCCTGTAAGGGCGTTGCAATATAGAGAGCTTAAACTTATATTGCAATCGATCAATTATAATGATAATGTATCACTATTACTGAAAACTTTTTAATTTCTAATCATGTACTATTTCTTAGCTCGGCAACTATAAAAAAAGTGTTATAAAAATATTCCCCAAATTTTTATGATCTTATTTTTGACAGATACCCATTACGACATAAAAGATTTACTTATTTTATTATGAATAGAATAGAATAGAATAGAATAGAAAAGCATTTATTAACATCACACAGAAGGATTAAGAAAAGAAAACAATATTTTACAATGAATATTAAAACATTAACACAGAACAGAAGAGAGATAAAAAGGGTGGAAAAGTGTTCTGCTAAAAGTATTTATTAGTATTAGTATTTATTAGGAAAACTATTGTAATGACTGTACTTGTTCATTTGTTGTATGTAATATATATGCAAATATACAGGGTGTTAATAACACCCTAGCAAAAACTTTAGGGGATGATTAAGAGTTAAACAAGTTTCTCTATGGAACCACTTGTCGCAAATGCATCATTGAGATTTTAATTTTTCGTTGAGAAGCAATGACGCGTAGCGTACGTACATGAATTTTGCGACAGAAAAATTCCACTTCAGAAGACTCAGAATCATGAGGCGAATATGGCCTTAACGTTTTGGCTATAGTGCTACTAACATCTTGTATAGGGTCGTCAATCTTTAAATGTCTGTTTATTACGTACGACAGATTCGCGAGAACGACTTCTTGACGTTCGATGCGATGCGGCACGCAGCACAATGTGTGGGGAGAGTCCTGAGGTAAACCACTAATAAATAAATTATTCATATTTATTTTAGGGTCCTATTTCTCAAATTCAAATTCAAGAAATAACATTTAGACTGTCCACATACAGACGAAATCCCGTTACGGAAATCCGTACATACGTAAATTCGAACGCAGCTAATCCATACAAATCTATGGACTTACCACACATGCAGGTTTTTCCGTGCGGAATCTTCATACGTTATCAAATTACGAATCGGGATTCATCGAATTTAAATCGCAGTTTCAAACCATGATATACATTTTGATTCGCGTTTTTACCCGACTGCAAAGAAAGGGTTATGTTTTTCGCGCGTATCTTGTATGTAAGTATGTTTGTTTGTGTGTTTGTATGTAATATTCTTTATTACCTCATATCT
Source organism: Agriphila tristella (assembly GCA_928269145.1). NCBI lineage: Eukaryota > Metazoa > Arthropoda > Insecta > Lepidoptera > Crambidae > Agriphila > Agriphila tristella. The sequence goes on along the minus strand of OV743433.1, from coordinate 34,006,504 downwards.
TTCAAACGGCTGAATGGATTTCTGTAATTAAGATATCGTTAGATTTGTCTTGTCAACCCAAGAAGGTGGCGTTATAAAAAAAACAACATGGCGGCGGCTGTACGGTACTAATATACGTAGTGGAAAAAATATATTTTTAGAATACTGCAATATTGGTGTCAATTTAAAGGGCTTATTGTAAGGATTTCAAAAAGGTATATCATGACCGTAATATATAATAACTAAAAAGATATAAATTAAAAAAAAATATTTTTACCTACCAATACAAAATAAAATGTCGCAGCACAATTAACATTGCGATCCTTTCGTAGAGGGAAAACGGACTACGGCATAATGATATTCGCGGACAAGCGGTTCAGCCGCGCGGACAAGCGCAGCAAGCTGCCGCGCTGGATACAGGAGCACCTCAAGGACTCGCTCTGCAACCTCAGCACCGAGGAGGCCGTGCAGGTAATGATGATGATATAGGGACAAGCTGCCGCGCTGGATACAGGAGCACCTCAAGGACTCGCTCTGCAACCTCAGCACCGAGGAGGCCGTGCAGGTAATGATGATGATATAGGGACAAGCTGCCGCGCTGGATACAGGAGCACCTCAAGGACTCGCTCTGCAACCTCAGCACCGAGGAGGCCGTGCAGGTAATGATGATGATATAGGGACAAGCTGCCGCGCTGGATACAGGAGCACCTCAAGGACTCGCTCTGCAACCTCAGCACCGAGGAGGCCGTGCAGGTAATGATGATGATATAGGGACAAGCTGCCGCGCTGGATACAGGAGCACCTCAAGGACTCGCTCTGCAACCTCAATACAGTAATGAAGAATATTATACAAAACATAGTTTGTAAAGTTCAGATTTAGGTTAGTAATTTAAATTGTAACTCGTATCGTCAGATATGCAAGCGTTTATAAAGTTATTCACTAGGAACAACAGGCAATCTTAACATAGTGAAAAGATATCAGCACGGCTAGCACAACTTAGCGCGACTCGAGTGAGAAAGAGTCGCGGGCGCGACATAAGCCTATGTCGCGTGCAGCTAACACAACTAGTCGTGTGACATAATGTGAGTCATTGACATTATCTCGATTTTTGTCGCTATGGTTAGCACAACTATACGAAAAGCGATATCTGTGTCACTTTTTGACATAAAAAGACGAAAGTTTGTCTTTTTGTCGCTGTATTTAGCACAACTTTACGAAAAGCGACATCACTTGTCACTTTTTGACATTAAAAGACGACAGTTTGTCGTCGAGGTATTCAGGCATGCGACTGACGCGACGTAACAGTAAAATCAATTAATATGTTATTATCACCGGCAAAATGGCCTATTTCTTTATAACTAATGAGGAAATATACAATAGGAAGATACAGCGCCGACATATAAGAGAAAAATCTACATTTATGACGCAATAAAAATAGAACAATGAAGGCTGGAATAAGCGTTAAAAAGATACAATATATTGTTCATTTAATTTCCGTAAACACGTAAATTTTTTGATATTACCAAAAAATAGATACCTCCACTCAAAGAGTAAAATAATACATAGGGAAAAGAGCGCCCACTCGTGGAAATTTTTTTGAAACACCGATTTAAACTACTAACAACTTTTTATGCTACTAACTCAGTGCGGAACTACTAACGTAAAATTATAATCACTAAAATGTGTTTTTTTTTTCTTATAATATACATTCTTGTCGTTTTTTTTATATTCTTTAATAATATTAATAAAAAGCATAAATCAAAGTAAAAAACACCTAAAACAAAAATATAACCCTTTGGTTGATTTGAACATGGTGTTCACCGATCATTAGTAGAGTAATTTTACGGCCGGCGAAGTAGTGGTAACCGATACGCTACGTGGTTTTTAGTTCAAGTGTCGAATTTTATCATTATATTGTATTCGTACCATGCCCATACTCAAAAAAAATGTATTTTTAAATCACTTTATACTGGGTATAAAGTAATTTAAAACAAAATAGTTTAAAAAAAGACTAAGTACCTTAATTTGTTCTGTCTTCTTTATTTACATTTTAATTTATTTTGAATATTCTATAAGTACGACTGCAGAGACATCTTTTGGCAAAGTTCAAGACTTGGTTGTGAAAGTTGATGGTTAAATACAGAGATGACGCTACTTTTTAAGACCGTGTGAATGACTTTTACTAAATTTTAACTTGTAATGGGAAAAATTTTACCCCGGGGTATAGATGGAAATTACCCCCCTGAAAATGTTAGTCGGTAGAGCAAAGGGGTTCTGTGGATTCGCGTGGCTCAGTCATCCATGGAACAATTATGATTTTGGGCGCCGTTAATATCAATGAAAGTTAAAAATTAAAAGATAAATTGTTCACGGATCGAAACAAAGTGAGTTTAATAAATCAAACCAATATTTACGTTGAAACAAACATTTATTTAACACATTGTATAACTAATACAAAGTTAACAACGATTCGCAGAAAATATGTCATAAAAATATTTAAAACCACATGGGGTATAAATGGTTTAACGTAGAATCCGAAGGGTTAAAATGAAGTCACACATTTTATATTAATACCTCGAGAACCCATTATAATGTTAAAACCGCACGAAGGGCAAATGGTTTAACAGGGACCCTTAACAGGTTAAAGTGAGACCATACATTAATTACAAAAACTATACCCTTGGGTTCATTATAAAATTAATACCATATACAGAAGTAGGGATTCAAACTATAAACCCTTAAAAGTAAAGGTGAGGGCATATCTGTTCGTTTCCAGTTAGTCAGACGGATTAAGAGGCCGGTTCCGCATTTGAAATAAGTTTTCAAACGTCACCATATCTCTCAAGTCGGATGACCGTCCAGAACCGAACACATATGTACTCAAAAAACTTATGCTAAGATACCTATTACTTATCATCTTAACACAAGACATTCATAGTAAAATAGAATTATTTATACATTCTGGCTCATGGACCAGAGTTACGCTGAAGCTAAATAAATTTGAAACATGACAATAGGTACATTTATTGGCTGTAGACCTGCTCCGGGTTGAGTTTGAACATGTCATCAAATAACCATTTTGTACTTGATATGAACGTTAATTACTTCACCGGGTACATACTACAGAAACACTGCCGCGATGATAATAAAAGAAAGCTGCGGAATACCTTGGTTAGTTTTATAAATCCATGGTAATGGTACGGTTTAACATGTGCTCGTCGCGCTGATTTTAATGAGACATCATAGCATGGAATACCAGCCAAACCGCTGCACAGACGACGTTAGATCGAAATGAGCTTAAACCATAACCTTGAAAGATTCCCTGGACCAAACTGGGAACCACTTATATCTTGAAATTTTGAGGTAAAACTGTGGAGCCCTGTAATAAAAAATCAAAGTCACCAAATTGTCCAACATTGAATATGAGGTTTTCCTTACAACTAACATTATAACAAGGTTGAGAAACTTACCAAATTTGGGCTTTAATTATCACAGGTTTTTATCTCATGAAAGACATGATGAAATATAAATTGATGAGCTGGAGCCCTGAGAACAATACGACACGAGGTTACAATCTGGATACCACTGGTAAAAACGGACAAATAATTGGATTCGTATTATTATAACACTCACCACTTAAAGGGATGCTCAACGCATCATTAAATTAATAGCGAAACCACTAAAAATCACCAAAAGCCGTGGCTCACATATTATTCAATTCCTGCACCTACACGACACAGGCGAAATACTACGAATGAGACAAAGACTTCCGTCCGTCGAACCGTCGAACTACGTCGGTCATTGTTGAAACGACTCGAAAAATCTAGAATGCCATAGACAACAACCTACCCCCCCCAGACAAAATACATTCTATGAACATACTTACCTTTTGTCTGAATATTAATATTAAAACGTTTAACTAGCATGCGAGACATTGGCATTTACTTTATTTAATTAAAATAACAAATAGGTGATATTTATTTATTTGATTTTATCAACAAAGTGTAAATTAATTGGTCCGAAACGTTCAGTTAGCTGGAATCGGAACGCCAAACGTCACATCTGACAGTTGTCACTTGTCAATTGAAAAGACAACTGTGAGATATGTAAACAAGAAAGTTTATTTGCTTTAATTATTGAAAAGTGCTAAAACTCTTTATGAATGAGGTTTTAAAATGAATTTAAGTGAATGCCCGAATGCCGAAGTGTGTGGTACAATCACCGACATTCGTTAAACTACTGGAAATTGACCCAAATAAAGGTAGAAATTTGCATGCAATAAACTAACACTAAACACATCAAAAGCTATGTGAAAACACTAGGTGTGTTTTGTAAAACCTATCTAAACTCTTACCTACACATAATACCTAATGTTCCTTGTCCAACCTACAAGACTATAACGAGAATGCCGCTATAACAAGTACTTTAAAATCAAATGTTGGTTACCCCATAAGGATAGGTGAAAAAACAGTGTTACAGTACCGTCTTCGTTGGGAAAGAAAAATTTTATTCAAAATGAATATTTTGAATAAAATTTTTCGTCAGGAGGAACGACGAAATCTAAAACTACAACCTAAACTGAACAAAGCAGACCTTAATCCTACTTTACTTAAAGATAAACCACCTCAAGACTCAAAACTTAGACAAAGAAAGCTTGAGTCATATCAAGGGAAACCTAATAAATAACTCACAAGAGTGAATATGGAAAAAGGTAGAACCGTTTCATAGACCCAATAACATAAAAAGAGAGCTAATCCAGGTTCTAGCCATAACCAGTGTTAAACACAGGTTGGTTAAACAAAAACCAGCACGTAATTTACCAAACTGCAAACATGGGTAAATTACATGTAAAGTTGAAGTATGCAAAACAGTGACTTCTAAAAGCGAAGTGTGAGGAGTGGAAATCCAACATCCCTTAAAACACACAACAAAGGCAAAAGCAAATCAGCACACAGGACGACACGCCATCATAATAAAGAAAACAGAAATGTTACCATCCTTGGTATCATTTGTGGTTTACACAAATGCGACAAGACCTACGGATGTAACGCGGATAAAATATACCCTAAAAACTTACAAAGTTATAACCTACTTAGCTAACAATAATAAAACAACATTGCGCAAAAGGTAACACAATGGCAAACTTGAAACCAAAAAAACCATATAAGGGGATTTCAAGCGCCTTCACTGTGACCCCGCACTACAATATCCTTAATGTGAAAAGAACCAAGCGGTTTCCCGTCCATACTTTTCAGAGAATAAACCACGTTACCCAGTTTTTTATCTACTACACATTTCTCAAATTTGGGAGATAATTTGGCAGAAAAATATTTGGAAGCATTAGAAAGAGGAAAACACCTTTTATAAATTATCTGACCTTCCCGAAGCTCGAGAGGGCGTTTCCTCAGGTTATAATACTTAACATTATGACGATAAGCCTTTTGCAAATGGCATTCAACGTCCTTAAAAATTTTCTGCAACTTGGGCAAACCAGAAGTGTAATTATCCGAATGGACAGTAACAGCCTGACCATCAAAAGGTTGATCCGAGTTATAAGTTGCTCCATCGAGTACCATCTCCCTACCATGATTAAGGTAATAAGCAGTAAATTTAGTTCCTGCATGAACGGAGGTATTGAGTGCACATTGGATTTCCTGAATGTTTTGATCCCATTTGCGGTGATCGAAACGCACATAAGAAGCAATGGCACGAACAATATCCCGATTAACCCTTTCAGTTTGGTTACATTGAGGGTGGTAACGAGGATTATAAAAAATGTGAGGTACTCCCACAGATTTTAACAAATCTCTAAATTCTTTAGAGGTGAATTGGGGACCGTTATCTGTATATAGGATACGACAAACTCCATGCACCAAAAACACGCCCTTTTCAAGGCATTTACACACAGCCTTGGCCGTGGCACTTCGCAAAGGAAAGAGAAGGACATATTTGCTAAAATAATCGGAGACAACGAATAAATATTGATTTCGCGAGTAAGAAGGCGGAAATGGTCCCAAAAGGTCGCAAGAAATCGCTTCCCAAGGTTTAGTAACCTGTCGGGGATCACCCATCAAACCCGGACGAGCAGTATTAACCGGCTTGTAAGTGTTACAAATCTCACAATCGTTAACATACTTTTTGACGTCGCAAAATAAAGACGGCCAATAGTACATGTTAGATATTTTCTTGTGAGTCTTAGCTACGCCAAAATGACCAGAAGCTGGCTCGTCGTGATACTTCTGAATGATCTCCGCACGTTTTTCAGCAGGAACCACAATTTTCCACTCGTGTTGAGATGTAAGGTTATATTTATTCTTAGTCAACCGATACAGTTTTCCCTCAGTGATAGAAAAATTAGGGAAAAGTTTAGGATTACGTGAACATCCCTCAAAAAGTTTAATATACCAAGGATCGGTGATCTGGTGAGGATCAATTTCAATAGAGTCGATTTTCATACGAGATAACGCATCTGGAACGACATGATCTTTCCCTTTTCTATGAATAATTTCAAAAACGAACTGACTAAGACGGCACGCCCATCTACTAAGGCGTCCAGTGGGATTCTTAAGTTTGTAAAACCACTGTAAAGAAGCATGGTCAGTTACTATAAAACATTTAGTGCCTTCAACATAAGCTCGATACTGCTCCAAAGCATAAATAACAGCAAGTAATTCTCGCTCAGTTGCGGTATAATTGACCTCTTGGTCGGTAAGAGTCCGACTGCAATAAGCAATGGGGTGATCAACACCTTCACACTTCTGGGTTAAAACACCACCAATAGCATAAGAGGAAGCATCCGTATGGATGTAAAACGGTAAACTAAAGTCAGGGCATTTTAAAATTGGTGCCGAAATTAACGCCGTTTTAAGAGTAGAAAAAGATTCTTCAGCTTCAGGAGTCCATTTAAAGAGAATCTTTTTACTAGTTAGCCGCGATAAAGGTTTAGCTATTTTAGAAAAATCTTTAATGAAACGTCGATACCATCCAGCCATGCCAAGGAAACGCTTGACCTGCTTAGCATCAGTGGGAACGGGAAAATTAGCAATAACATCTACTTTGGACGGGTCCGTCCTCAAACCGTAGCAATCTACCACGTAGCCTAGATACTTTAGTTCGGATCGACAGAAAAGAGACTTTTCCATGTTGATAGTAAGGTTGGCACTTTTAAGTTTTTCATAAACAGCCTTTAAAATAGAGATATGTTCCTCGAAAGAATCGGTACAGATGATAATATCGTCGATATAACAGAAAACCTTATTGTCAAACTGGGCTGCAAACAAGCTATCCATTAGTCTTTGCATTGTAGCAGAAGCTCCCACCAAACCGAAGCACATGACATTATAATGGAAAAGACCACGACCAGGAACAGTAAAAGCTGTCTTTTCTTTGGAACTGGCCGACAAAGGTATTTGGTGGTACGCGGCGCTAAGGTCAAGAGAGGTTAAAAATTTTGCATCCCGAAGGTTATCCAGAATATAATTTATATATGGAAGAGGATAGGCATCCGTTTTAGACACAGCATTAATCATCCTACTATCCAAACATACTCGAACTTTACCATCTGATTTAGGAACCTGAGTAGTGGGAGAATTCCAAGGTGAATTCGAAGGTTCAACTATCCCTAAGTCTAACATACGATCAAGTTCTTGTTCTAAAAGTTTAAGTTTTTCCGGACTCATACGATAATATCTTTGTTTCACGGGTTTAGCATCCCCGGTATCAATATGGTGTTCAGCAAGATGAGTACGACCGAGACCAACTCTTTCAGAGTCGATATTATCAAACAAAGATTTAACATTTTCCAAATCGGACCTTTGTTTATCAGTTAAAGAATCAAAAGGTTTTAAACCAGTCTCCGAGATACTATCAATTTCACAAACCCTATCAGAATTAATAGAGGGAATGCAAGCTAAAACATCGGGAGCAAGATTAAACGATTTCCAGAAATTAATTCCAAAATGGACTGGAAGTGTAATCTTGGGTTGAACATAAAACTTTATTATTTTAGTTTCATCTTTATATTCAATAGGAACGTCCATATAATATTGACAATAATAATCGGAACCGTTAGCAACTCTAATATAACAAGGTTTATTAAGAGCTCTCAACGGAATACCAAGTTTAATGAAAAGTTTGTGGGCATTGTCACCGAGAATCGAACAACTAGCACCACAATCAAGTAAACCACTGATAGGGACGCCATATGCCTTAACGGTTAAATATGGTCTATTGTCCTCCAAATTGGGTTTCAAATAGGTCTCTCTGCAAGTACTAACATTACTCAGAGAGACTAAGTTACCTAGTTTTTTGGCCGATTACAATCCGGACACTCAGTGGACTTAACATTAAGTTTGCCACATTTAAAACATAAAATTGGACGAGATGCATTACAACGAAACGTAGCATGCTCTTTATTTCGACATACAAAACAATATACAGAACCCTTCTTAGAATTGGAATTCTGAACAGACGCGACCGAAAACTTTTTATTAAGGTTAGCAGTATTTTTAGATTCGGAAATATCAGGCTTAGTCTTCGGTTTATAGTGAAAATCTGGTGCAACACTTGGTTTGGTAAAAGGTGGTTCGGAAAACCCTTCAATTCGTAGTTTACAGGTTTCAATTCGCTTGCCTAGTTCCTTAAGATGTTCAATCGACCGGACATCAACCAGCATCAACTCACGATTGTACTCAGGCCGGATATTACGCATCACGATCTTTAGTTTTTCCGCATCGGACAACTCCGTACTCAAACGAGACATCATTCCTAATATGACGGATAAGAACACAACTAAGGATTCGTGCTTAGCCTGCGTGCGCGATTGTATTTCTTGCATAAGCCGATCGTCGAAACCAGGAAGGTCAAAATCTGATTTTAATGCTGAAACTAACTCATCATAGTTGTGGAACCCCGACTTACTAGCACGATACCAGTAAAGAGCAGGACCTTCGATTAAATCAGGAAACCCAGTAAAAACATACTCCTTGGGTATCTTCCTAGCAGCACAAAGCTCCTCCAACCTAGATAAAAAAGCACGGACACAAGTGTCACCATTAAACTTCAAGTTGAGAGAACACAGATTGTAAGATTTCTCTGGTTTGTAAATGACTGTCTGAGTATTATTGACACGGGGAGAGCTATCTTCTGTTTCAGATTCCGAAGATTCATCATTTTCTGAGATACAATTAATCAGCTTCCCCTGTAACACCAAAAGTTCTTCCGGAGGGTTGGCGATTCTGGAGATTCTAGAAAGAATATAATTCGCACGACCAACAAGGCGTGAACGCGTAGATTCCGGAATGCTTTCCTCATCAAAAGAATTAACGAGCAGACCAGCCTTAAATTGAAGAACCGAGACTTCCGTTTCCTCGTTACTAGTAGAAACAGCTGTAGAAGGAATTTTTAAGCTACCCCTACGAGCTAATTTCAAGGTATTCCTTAAAAGTTTTCGTAATTGGTCGACGCTACTATGCTCATCAAAAGAGACTTTAAGAACGGATAATTCATGTTCAAGTTCCTCCTTGAGCAAGAAATTAACGTTACAATTAAGTTCAGCCATAATGAAAAAAAAAAAAAAACACGTTAAATACAGCACTAAAATATTGAATTATTAATCTCACTTTTCTGGGCCCCACGTTGGGCGCCACTTGTAATGGGAAAAATTTTACCCCGGGGTATAGATGGAAATTACCCCCCTGAAAATGTTAGTCGGTAGAGCAAAGGGGTTCTGTGGATTCGCGTGGCTCAGTCATCCATGGAACAATTATGATTTTGGGCGCCGTTAATATCAATGAAAGTTAAAAATTAAAAGATAAATTGTTCACGGATCGAAACAAAGTGAGTTTAATAAATCAAACCAATATTTACGTTGAAACAAACATTTATTTAACACATTGTATAACTAATACAAAGTTAACAACGATTCGCAGAAAATATGTCATAAAAATATTTAAAACCACATGGGGTATAAATGGTTTAACGTAGAATCCGAAGGGTTAAAATGAAGTCACACATTTTATATTAATACCTCGAGAACCCATTATAATGTTAAAACCGCACGAAGGGCAAATGGTTTAACAGGGACCCTTAACAGGTTAAAGTGAGACCATACATTAATTACAAAAACTATACCCTTGGGTTCATTATAAAATTAATACCATATACAGAAGTAGGGATTCAAACTATAAACCCTTAAAAGTAAAGGTGAGGGCATATCTGTTCGTTTCCAGTTAGTCAGACGGATTAAGAGGCCGGTTCCGCATTTGAAATAAGTTTTCAAACGTCACCATATCTCTCAAGTCGGATGACCGTCCAGAACCGAACACATATGTACTCAAAAAACTTATGCTAAGATACCTATTACTTATCATCTTAACACAAGACATTCATAGTAAAATAGAATTATTTATACATTCTGGCTCATGGACCAGAGTTACGCTGAAGCTAAATAAATTTGAAACATGACAATAGGTACATTTATTGGCTGTAGACCTGCTCCGGGTTGAGTTTGAACATGTCATCAAATAACCATTTTGTACTTGATATGAACGTTAATTACTTCACCGGGTACATACTACAGAAACACTGCCGCGATGATAATAAAAGAAAGCTGCGGAATACCTTGGTTAGTTTTATAAATCCATGGTAATGGTACGGTTTAACATGTGCTCGTCGCGCTGATTTTAATGAGACATCATAGCATGGAATACCAGCCAAACCGCTGCACAGACGACGTTAGATCGAAATGAGCTTAAACCATAACCTTGAAAGATTCCCTGGACCAAACTGGGAACCACTTATATCTTGAAATTTTGAGGTAAAACTGTGGAGCCCTGTAATAAAAAATCAAAGTCACCAAATTGTCCAACATTGAATATGAGGTTTTCCTTACAACTAACATTATAACAAGGTTGAGAAACTTACCAAATTTGGGCTTTAATTATCACAGGTTTTTATCTCATGAAAGACATGATGAAATATAAATTGATGAGCTGGAGCCCTGAGAACAATACGACACGAGGTTACAATCTGGATACCACTGGTAAAAACGGACAAATAATTGGATTCGTATTATTATAACACTCACCACTTAAAGGGATGCTCAACGCATCATTAAATTAATAGCGAAACCACTAAAAATCACCAAAAGCCGTGGCTCACATATTATTCAATTCCTGCACCTACACGACACAGGCGAAATACTACGAATGAGACAAAGACTTCCGTCCGTCGAACCGTCGAACTACGTCGGTCATTGTTGAAACGACTCGAAAAATCTAGAATGCCATAGACAACAACCTACCCCCCCCAGACAAAATACATTCTATGAACATACTTACCTTTTGTCTGAATATTAATATTAAAACGTTTAACTAGCATGCGAGACATTGGCATTTACTTTATTTAATTAAAATAACAAATAGGTGATATTTATTTATTTGATTTTATCAACAAAGTGTAAATTAATTGGTCCGAAACGTTCAGTTAGCTGGAATCGGAACGCCAAACGTCACATCTGACAGTTGTCACTTGTCAATTGAAAAGACAACTGTGAGATATGTAAACAAGAAAGTTTATTTGCTTTAATTATTGAAAAGTGCTAAAACTCTTTATGAATGAGGTTTTAAAATGAATTTAAGTGAATGCCCGAATGCCGAAGTGTGTGGTACAATCACCGACATTCGTTAAACTACTGGAAATTGACCCAAATAAAGGTAGAAATTTGCATGCAATAAACTAACACTAAACACATCAAAAGCTATGTGAAAACACTAGGTGTGTTTTGTAAAACCTATCTAAACTCTTACCTACACATAATACCTAATGTTCCTTGTCCAACCTACAAGACTATAACGAGAATGCCGCTATAACAAGTACTTTAAAATCAAATGTTGGTTACCCCATAAGGATAGGTGAAAAAACAGTGTTACAAACTTAAAATTAAGTTGCCCATTTAGTTATTACTTAATCACTTGACCCATGTTAACAAAGTGTTTTCGTATGAGAATAATATGATAGAAATTATTTATTTTGTTCCAATGGTAACACATGTATGTCGCCGTCTAGATAGCCATGTCGCGTAGCATTTGCGTAGCATCACCGTCGCATAGCAACGGTGATTTTCTCACTCTGTAAAGTTGTGCTACGAAAAGTGACAAACCTATGTCGAGTCGCGAGAAATTTTGTCGAGTCGCGGTCTATGTCACTTTATTATAAGTTGTGCAGCTGTTTCATGAGTTCATTATTACAAATTGAACGAGTTTCTATATGCTGGTAACCCTAGTGAATTAGCGCAGTTTAAATAAAATTTGTAACCGTGTAGGATCTATGCACTCAACGTTTTCTAAACGAGCGAACGACGCGTGTTTTCGACGTTTCAAATGGATGCGCTGCTAAAGCTTTTGTGAACTTTGCACACAAAACAATTAGCTTCACGAAGCGCATTCTCTGCTCATAGAGCAGTCTTTAAAAATTAGTTAAGACTTTAATTATCCTAATATGTGTGTATACTTGTAAATATAGGTAATATTGTCCAAGTGCTTGCACAGTACGTCGTCACACTGCGCGCAAGGTTTAAAACTGCCAGAATTTAACTTGCACGAACGTTTTCGTTTCCACTACTCAAGCTGTATGAGTCTTGAGCGCAGGTTACTTGCGAATTTAGGTTCGTAATTTGACCAGTAACTCATATTGTCAGATCTGCAGGCATTCGTAATTTGACCAGTAACTCGTATTGTCAGATCTGCAAGCGTTCGTATTTTGACCAGTAACTCGTGTTGCCAGATCTGCAAGCGTTCGTATTTTGACCAGTAACTCGTGTTGCCAGATCTGCAAGCGTTCGTATTTTGACCAGTAACTCGTGTTGCCAGATCTGCAAGCGTTCGTATTTTGACCGGTAACTCGTGTTGCCAGATCTGCAAGCGTTCGTATTTTGACCAGTAACTCGTGTTGCCAGATCTGCAAGCGCTGGCTGCGTCAGATGGCGCAGCCGTTCACGCGCGAGGACCAGCTGGGAGTGTCGCTGCTCACGCTGCAGCAGCTGCAGTCACAGGAACAGCAGGACAAGATCGAGAGGCAAGTCATACAGAAGTGACCCTAGTGCACAACACTATGGACCTTATATCTAACTGTCTAAGGAATCATTACCTTGGGAGATGAGCTGGATGTAATTGTGTAACGTAAAAAAGGTCATTGGGCATTTTGTTCGGACGTTTGACCTACGGAAACGAAATAGGGCTAGATATGTAGATAAATGTATCTGCTACTCAGTGGTATGGGTAATGGGTCGCATTCTTGCTGGCCATGTTTCATTTTTTATCATTATATCATAGCATTTTATTAATAAATAAAATAAAATACAAAAGTTTATTATGCTTGTACTACCACACATTTTCACAATGCTGAAAGTAAAAACTTCTGTTTTATTAACAAAAGTTTTCTAACATTAAACATGTACTCACATACATACTATGAAATAACTTTTTTCTGCCGGTCGGTACATAAAAAAATAATACATATTTTGAAAAGTGGGATTGAATTCTTCAATTTAAAACTGTTTTGGTTTCTGTACGTGAACTTTCATCAAGTAGGTCAAATATACCCAAAGACCTTTGTTACTTAACTAATCAATGTAAAACTCACCTGCTTCTTATGTACATATGTGAAACCTGTACAGAAGTGACTGCAGTACATACATAATTCTCTTTGAGAGACGAACGGAATTAGATTTCTTACCGTACAATGTTTGTTTGGAAACTAATAGCGGGCTTTATAGACCATAGGGCCTAGCCAAAGTAACATTGGTAAATCTTCGTTATCGCTTCGCTTTCGAAACATGTATGGGATTGACATAAGGTTTCGTTAACTATCGAATTTTAAAACGTCAAATCCATACATGTTTCGAAGCGAAGCGATAGCGAAAATTTGCAAATGTTACTTTGGCTAGGGGGTCTTATCTCTAATCGGCTAAGGAATAAAATTCCTTGGAAGATGAACTGAACTTATTTTCTTTATTGTACAATGTTTGTTGCTAAATTAATAATTGTGAGAAGTGGGTCATACATGAAGTGATACCACACTTCATAACATTTCTACTAAACTTCCTCAACCTTAAAATGTTTAGCAATTAAAAGGTTTCATTAGTGCAGGACGCCAATTATTTTGTACACTCGACGGCACATCAGATCAGGGGGGTTATTTACGATTGACGGACGGAAACCAACTTTCCGAATCGAAACGGAAAGTCTATATTCTTCGATCTTATTTTCTACCTTATGCTACCAAAGAACAATGCCCACTATCCATACATTTGAAAACCTGTTAATGAGTTAGCTTGTATAAATCCTCTTGATAGCAAAATGTAATCGTTATTTATAACTGTTTAAGGGTCTGAAGTCAGATTTTTTATTAAATCCCACAGAAGTCTAAAAATAATACTTTAAGGTTTGAGGTTATAAATATCTTCTCGACGTTTTTAGCGTTACGACGTCATAGCTAAACATTTTTTGCTACTATTTTTGTTTGAATTAATTATCAACAACACATATTAATCATTAATGAAGCGATGAAGAGCCTAAGTCAAAGAAAAAACAAAATCTAAACAACAACAATTTATAAAACGCACAGAACACAACGAACAACAACCACAAACAACAGAGATAGATAGAGCTGACACTGAACACTCTGACAGTGAGTGACTCCTGTCCAGGGGCCCTATTTTTGAATCACGATTGGCGTTGAGCGCTCGTTTCTACTGATTTTCGTTCGACATATGGCTCAAACGTTCGAAATAGAGTCATATGTCGAACGAAAATCAGTAGAAACGAGCGCTCGACGCCAGCCGAGCGATTCAAAAATAGGGCCCCAGTCTGGTCAACAACACGTTCCGTTTTAGGCAGCATCTTTAGTAGAGTTGGTTGTTTAGTCAATTTATCATTATCATCAATTTATCAATAATTACTTATTATGTTAGGTATGCGGTAATGGTAGGTACTTAACGCTATTTAAAACTAATATTAGATGATATATAGGTAAACATGCATCACAATATATCACATTAAACAAAAATAAAAAGTGTAACAGAACGTTTTGAGCGGCCGGATGCCATCAGGGTGCGTTCAAAAACCCTAACTTGGTTACTACCGTAGCGTTGGGTGCGTTCAAGCACCTTAATTTGGATCTAACTTAGGAAAAGAAAACACAATATTATATTTTTCCCTGGGATTGTACAAAAACATAGACAGCGTGGTTTGATTTATTGATTTTCGGGCTATTTTTGCCAATAGGATTTATTTCTATACATTCTCAAAAAAAGTTAGGTCTATAATGAGCATTATTCTTTGTAAATGCATTGAGCTTTCCCGTCGGAAAGTGAATCGAATACCAGTAGAATGTATTTGTGAATCCTTACTTTAATATTATAAATGCGAAAGTCCGTTTGTTTGTTTGTTACGCCTTCACGTCTTAACTACTGAACCGATCGTCATGAAATTTTGCATACACGTTGTCAGGGGTACAGAGAAGGACATAGGGTAGCTTTCATCCCGAAAAAAGCACTGTTCCCGAGGGATAGCAAAAAAACTGTTCACGCAGACGAAGTCGCGGGCGGCCGCTCGTAGGTTATATTTTTGTAATATCGGAGGATACGGATTCGAATCGAATGCTTTCGAGTAGAATTCCGACAATCGTGAATAACCCTACAGACTATAAATGTTGACCTTGAGACCGTCTTTATGCCTTAGTTGCCCTACGCAATAAAAGCTCTTCTCGCAGTTTACTGAACTTGATGTGTTGTCGTGTGTACAGTCGGTCCATAAAAATGTTATAAAAACTTTGTAATATTGACAAGTGTAAATATTACAAAGTCACTTTAAAGGTCTATCTACACATGTCCGGGCCGTGACGTATCGGAGGCCCAAGTTACGTTAGTTGTTCTAATGATTAGTGGCGGCTTCGTTCAGGATTCATAGTTCAAAATACGTTTGTCCTTTATGTAGAACATAGAGACGCCCAACATAGCTTGGGCCGCGGACACGGCACGGCCCGGATATGTGGGGATAGACCTTTAGCCTAATCCTATTCTATTCAATTTGATTTTACATCGCTAAGTAGAAAATGATTGAGATCTTTGTTTATTGTGAAATATGATGTGATGTGTGATAATGGTTGTTATGCCAATAAATCTTGTATAAATATTGATAAATGTGTTTTAATTCATATCACTTGTAGTTTTAATACTTGAAAATGCTGCATAATTATGTTTTTACAAGGTAAGCCAAAATCGCTGTTTTCTCGTGGTCTCATTGTCCCATTAATGGGAGCACGAGGGAGAACTGTTTCTCGTAGTCCCAATTACCATTTACGGTTGTGGAAATTCCCTCAGGATAATATGTATAAATCGGATTTTTGCAAAAATCCTAGATCAATCTTAAGATATTAGGTAGTATGGTAAAAGCACGTAAAAGTGTGCTATAAAAAATAAAGTAAGTGTGATGCCGACACTGCATGTAGTTGTTTGAAAATTGGAGGAAAATGTTTTTTTTATTTTACCTATCCACAAAAAAAGTACGTGTTTACACAACCTTTTTTGAATTCATTTGGAACTGTGAGTGTAGATATATAAAAGTTAACCCTTTAGATGTAATCCTGGCACTTTTTTAAAATAAATAGTTAATCCTTATCAATCCTTATCATTTAATTACTATCAGTCCTTCATCATTTATTTTCCCAGCATCCCTTCATCTCCTGCCCCGGAGCATGTACGGTGAATGACCGTACAATTCGCCCTATCAGCGTTTCCTCGAGAAATGTATTTTATTTTATAATTTTATTAATTTTGTATGTAAGCAAATATTTTTAGTTCGCAACCAACATTCGTCGCGCGTACTCATTCTTGTAATATCATTTATTATCACTTATCAATAAACTATTCAAATCAATTAATTTATCATTTTCTAAGAGTTGTGTGGGACACCATACATTCATAAAGTACCAGGATAACATAAACCTAAGAATATGAATATAAAATTCGTTCAAGAGAAGGATAACTTTATATTTCTTTAGCTAGAGGTGCGTTACAGTTTAGGCTGGCCCCACACCTACCGTTTCTTTGCTTACCGGTTTAGGCAGGCATTACATGGTCATGCAAGCGTCAGTCAAATTCCATCAGTCATGAATTACGTTTGACTGATCAGTCAGATGGAAAGAACAAATCACATCATGCATCCATCAGTCACTACATTACACGGTAGGTTAATCGTCAGTCACAGCACGTGACTGTGGTTAAACTGACAGCAAAACCTACCGTGTAATGGCTGCCTTACATTCTGATAGAACAGAATGGAAACCGGCGGGCTGATTATCTAATTAAAAACCACCTAGCGACTGGTTGCAGTTCACAGATGATCGTGATCCATTGCTACTTCTTTTTGGGTTAAACAAAAAACATACCAAAGAAAAGTGGCAATGTATGTCAAATGCAACCGGTCGCTAAATAGTTACTTTTTAGATAATTAGGGTGCGGATCATCGCCCCACACACGCCGGTCGCCGGGCTTTCTTGATTCGCGCTCAGTCGTAATCTAGCGCTCGCTGAGAGAGGTCGTCTGACAAATCAAATTGTGTGATAAATGTAAGCGTCAAAACCGCTGGACCAAAAGCGATATCTGATGTTATGAAAACCAAAATGCAATACCTTTTTACTACTATTTGATATCTAACTTCAAATATTTAGCAGGTACCTACCTCGATTGACAGCGACAAAACGTGTAAAGAAAGTGGCCAGATATTCTGACGTCAGGTTGTCTGGACCACATTTTTTTCCATAGTTCTAAACAATAAAAGTTTTTTATCTCTTTTTAAACATTTAGTACCTTTTAAGTACCTTACCAAATATATATTTTCAAATTTTTTTGCGTAACTACAAGAAACATTTTAGGCATGAACCATTTTTTTTTATTGTGGATATTTAATTTGACACAGGAACTTTGTGATAAAACCATACAGCCCCATCAAGTATGGGCTCGTTTCATTCGTCTTGCTAAGTAATCTGTTGGGATTGGGAGGTAGTATCCAGGGTCTGATGATAGAGCAGGAAGAAGGCCACATTAACTCTGTAATAAAACCATACAATCCCATTTAGTTTGGGCTCGTGTGATTTGTCTTGACAAGTACTGTGTTGAGAAATAGTGTTCGGGGTCTGATGATGGAGCAAGAAGAAGGTAAGGCAACTTTAAGAAAGACTGGATATGATATGAGATGGGTGACCATGTAGTACTGCGACATAGTTTACATTGTTTACCAAATAGGACAAGTAAGGATAATTTTGTGTTAGCTATTTACCTATCTGAAAGTGTTTAGGAAATACCTACCTAGTTCTGCTTCAGATTTCGTTGACCAAAAAAAGGGACCAAATAAGTAGAAATTTGTATAAATCAAAGTAAATCAAATTTTAACAGATATAAGCAATAAACTTGAGTATGTATGTAGGTACTTACCTATGTTTCATACATCTTATCAGTCAACATGTAAGTAGGTTAGGTACCTACCTCACGGTTATCAAACTACGCAAATCTGTCAATATTCAAACTACAATATCATAATAATTATTTTATTTTAATAAAAACATGCTTTAGTAAAGCCACTTTTTAATAAATCCTATTTCCATCGTAATTCTTCAAATCACTAATCATATAATATGACGTAGGTAAGTAATGAAATCATTGTAGTCAGCTCCTAGTCTATGTACAAAAAATAATTAAAAAACTTTATATTATAGATCCCTGATGCTTAACCTACAAGGGAAAATTGTTTTACATAGAGATTGCCTACATATGCATTTTGATGATTGAATAAACTATAAGCGACAGCCCTACCAGTCAGCCAGTGTTTAGGCTATTATCGCTCGCTAACGGCTCGAGTTGGCCTACTTATTTGATTCTACTATGACTGCGATAACGAAAGTTAAGCAACTCTAGGAAAGGCCGAGTATGAGATGGATGACTGTTTGGGACCAGAGTAACGAATGTAAAGCTACTTTTGAAGAGGCCGGGTATGAGATGGGTGACCGTGAGACCGTGATAACGAAAGTTGCTTAACTTTCGTTATCGCAGTCCTAAACGATCACCCATTTACGCGGCTATTCTGAGAGTTGCTTAATATTCGTTACTGCAGTCCCACGGTCACCCATCTTATATCATATCAGGTCTTACATAGGTTACCTTACCTTCTTCTTGCCATCATCAGACCCCGGACACTATTTCTCAACAGAGTATTTATCAAATCAAATTAAACGAGTTCAAATTCCATGGGGCTGTGGTCTTCTTCCTGCTCCATCATCAGACCCTGGACACTACTTTCCAACAGATTACTTAGCAGGACGAATGAAACGTGCCCAAACTCGATGGGGTTGTATGGTTTTTTTTACAAAGTTCCTGTGTCAAACTAAATATCAATTTTAAAAATCTTTCAAGCTTATTTTTTTTTTATACATATCAAAAAAATTGGAAAAAAATATATGTTAAGGTACTAAAAAGGTACTAAATATTTACAAAGAGATGAATAAGTTGTGTTGTTTAAAACTATAAAAAAGTGGTCCATACAACCTGACGTCAGAATGTCTGGCTAAGCGGCCAGAGAGTGTAAAGAAAGTATTTTACAGGTTTTGTCGTAGTCAATCGAGGTCAAGTTAGGTATTAAAAAGTAGCAAAAAAGTATTGCTATTTCTAAACATTCAATATCGCTTTTGGTCCAGCGGTTCTGACGCTTACGAATCGCCGGCACCGGCGCCGGGTTGCAACCGGGCTGTGTGTGACCATATACGGAGCGAGCACGTAGGCTCCACCTCTTTCTTACCGGTGACGACGTTCTTACCGGCGATGTCGGCCGGTTGCTTGCTGACCGGGCGTTCTTGCCGGTTTGGGTCGATAGGTCTGTGACGAGTAGTACGTTTTGTATGGCATTCTAGCCTCCCGGTTTCATTCTTTGCTTTGCTGTTCTAGGTAGATCAGCAAAGAAACGGTAGGTGTGGGGCCAGCCTTAGAAGGGCTGGGGTGTGGGCACGGGGTTCGCCATTTGGCCTGATTGGGGCTCGACTTTTTTGAAGCTGGGCAGACTTGCCAAAGTTCGATGCGTTGCTGCGGCCCCAGTTCGAGTACGTGACGCAGCTGGGCGAGAGCTGTCTTTGTGTGTGCGCGATGCTCGAGCGCCCGTAGTAGGTACTAAGCTTAACTTCTGTTAATCTCTCTATTCTTTGCTGATACTTTACCAATCCTTTAGTTTTATTAATAATTATGTGTAAGTACTACCGTACAGAAAGGAAACTCTCCGCCCCGCCCCACAATCAATTACCTCACCCCTCCGGCGCCCATCCGTGGGCCAGTCCGTAGGCTCATTCATTAGCACGCACACAGTAGCGCGTGTGCAAAAACGTCACTGTGTAGCGTTTGTGTAATAGTTGAAACACGGCGCTTGTATGGAGTGCCCGGGGTATGGTGTAAGTTAATTTTGTGACAACTCTTTAATAATGGTAGGTTCCATAGAAGAACGATAGTGAGGTTCTTTTTGACATTCATGTGTTGTATTAAGACCTTAGATCCGGAGGGGAATTTTCACAACCGTATTGGTTGTGAAAACACAGAATACATAATAGTACAAGTACAGAAGATCCACTCCGCAAAGTCATTTAAATAAATAACGATTCTATTCCATACCCAATAAAGTGCAATTCAGGTTGCACGCCTCTCTCTTGCCTACAGTTATATTCACCTAGAAGTTGCCTCTCTTTCTATCGCGTAGCTCTTATCTCTTCTAACGACTTCAGGGTTTCTTCTTTTAAATAATAATTAAATAACTGGTAGTTAATTTATTACAAGTTATGTGTTTGTGAAATAATGTGTAGTTAAATACGTTTAAAAAAAACATAGGATAGGTACAGTCAACGCCACATCAGACTATACATGCTGGCTTTAAAGCAATTGGCTTTATTACGAAATGAAATTGTAATTATAATTATTTTATTTCGAAAGTAAGTAGGTAAGTAAGTACCTACCTAATCGATAAATTATTATTTCAATAAATAGTTGGGCGAAGATTGTTTAGCAATAAGAATAAACGGATACTAGTTACTAACTAGGTACCTAGTAGACAAGCACTTCTTACGTTTTTTATGTCGTTTGGAACTTTTGGAAGAGTGAAAAACGTGAGGTTCGGATCCTTTTTATTCGTATTAAGGCATATTATCGAAATCGAACTGCTAATGTGCGACCCAGCCGGCACGCGGTAGCCCTCTAAAATTAGTCCGTCCGGACGGACCCGCTACCTACTTGTAGCTTTGTACCTAAAGCGCGGAGTGCGCCTAGCCTGGTGAAAATAGAACCATAATGAAGAGGAAATAAAATTCATACATTTTCTCGCAGAATTTATTGTTAAATCAAACAATGTCATCACTTTAGGTTCTTTGTAGTTCATTAGCCGAAATGCTAAAAACAATGAACTTGGCAACATATTATTTCTGTATGGTGCTGCTACATCTACGTGTTTGCAGCCTTTATTTGTCATTAATTTTGTCTGACACATTTTTATACAGAATGACTTTTATCATATTCCTATTATATTTTGACTGGATTTGACTCGTTCGGATAAAGAAACTGTAAATGGCGTCCAACGGCCGATTTAAATAAACTATCCTCAGAGAGCTTACTAAAGATTTGTTGCCTAGACATTTCTGTTAAATGACGGGAAATAAAAAACTATCTATCTTTGATTATTGAAACACTTAGGCTGAAGTTCACCAACACTAAAACAGGCGATTAAGTTTTAACCGTCTGTTTTTGACGTTTTTATGTATGGAGAAAATGTCAAAATCAGATGGTTAAAAATTGATCGGCTGTTAAAGTAGTTGGTGAAATCAGATCTAAGGCTCAGTTGCACCATCTAACTTTAATAACAAGCTTGTTAAAGTACCGGTTAAGCACAAGTTAGCCAAAAAAGAGGTTGTCAGCCAGCATGATGTCCTTTGACAAGTTTGACGTGACAAATAGGTAGCATTACCATTTGACGATAACTTTAACAGCGTTTTGGTGCAACTCACACTCAATTTGACGGATAGCTACCAGAGGTAGAAATTTTAATAGACAGTAAGGGATAGATTAGATAGGTTATTGAAACCGGCCGAAAGTGTGAGTGTGATAGCAAGACCCACCCACGTGGTATAGCATGCAGCATGACGGTATGTGTGAGCGAGATAGCATGACCGGCCGGCCGCCATTTACAGATTCTTTCTCTGCACAAGTTATATCTCTTAACTTAGGATTGAAACATTTGTCTAAAGGTGAGTATAAACTAGAGCAAGGGCTGACGCAAATATGGAGCGGCGGAGAACAATGCATTTTTAATTGCTAAGATATTATCAACTTTATAACTTTAACATACAGTGCAAAATCGTACGCTTTCGCTTGCTCACACATACTCGAGCATCTTGTATATTATAGGTTTCTACCCACTACCACAGAATAGATAATAGTACTAGCGTACAGAATTTGCACTCCACAGAATCGTTTAAATAAATAGCGACTCTAGCCCCGACACAATAAAGTGCAATTCAGGTCGCACAGCGCTCCCTTCGCTCCAAAACATGCACTTAGTAGTTGCCTCTCTTTCTATCGCGTAGGTCTTATCCTTTCTGATGTATGAAATTTGTCCTCTCAGAGGACGCCGAGCGCTTTATAGTCGCGCGCGGAGTGACGGAGCCCTGCCACTACACACACCATACCATACCATGACCGTGCTAGGAACGTATCAGGCAAAAAACATTGTTTGTATTGAAAAATATGATACTATTTTCACTAAACCGTTCTACCGGCCATGCACCTGTCATATTTTTCAATACAAAGAATATTTTGTGGCCTAACACGTTCCTAGCAAGGCCATGGTATGGTAAGGTTAAGTGGGCAGAGACCTTAATTGCCAATGTATATCAACTCATTTTTCACTGTTCGCTCCATATGTGCGCCCGCCCTAAGCCGATCATTTTCATGTAATGTAACGTTTAGGCCTTTAGGCGCAATTGGTCCAATTCGCGATTGGTCCAATTCACATTATTCGCGGTTGGTCCAATTCGCAGTTGGTCCAATTCGCGGTTGATCCAATTCGCGATTGGTCCAAATAAAGTGTATTTCCAAAATTAAACAAAATAACACATTTAATAGTAATCGTGACTAATTAGGTATCGCAACCGATTAATGCACTCATAAGTTGCAAAAATATATTAATATTTAAGTAAGTAAATATGTATTTAAACATAAGTATACAAAAACTTAATATACTATAATTGGACCAACTGCGAATTGGACTAACTGTGAATTGGACCAACTGCGAATTGGACCAACTGCGAATTGGATCAACTGCGAATTGGACCAATTGCGAATTGGTCATTTTTTTTTACATTGGACCAATCACGAATTGGACCAATTGCGCCTAAAGGCGTTTAGGTATAACAAAATGACGTGTAGGTACTAAGATATACGTTCGGCAAGGAG
This sequence comes from Agriphila tristella, assembly GCA_928269145.1. Taxonomy (NCBI): domain Eukaryota; kingdom Metazoa; phylum Arthropoda; class Insecta; order Lepidoptera; family Crambidae; genus Agriphila; species Agriphila tristella. The sequence goes on along the minus strand of OV743433.1, from coordinate 33,982,991 downwards.
ATATTTATGAGCGGCTCGATGTTTTGTTACAATAATTGCTTAATCAATTCTATACTCATCTTAAAATTTAACATTGAAGTTTTCCCGAACTCTGAAGATTCTCAAGATAAAATCACGTTATTACAGTCATAAGTAACTTAGCACTTAACATCACATGTGTAGTTAACACATTGCACAATTAAAGTTTAGTTTCACTCTATGTAACCTAGAATATAAAAATACTCTCACTTTTAAAACTGCTTAATTTTATCAACTCTGCTCTACCTAGTTGTAATGTGATTTGAAAACGATTTCAACGTTTAGGAATGAAAATGTCTTCTATTTTAAACTATAAAGACAATAGTCATGAATCGAACCCAGCTAAAACTTATGATCGGATAATTCTGGAAAATTACTACTTTTCTTTCATTTGTTCTAATGTTTTAATTACATACAGTGAGAGCATTTAGAACGGATCAAACCTAAAAACTAAAATAGTTGCATAAATCACAATACTCTTTAGAGATCACAATCCATGAAACACAAGTGTAAACTAATTTTGTATAGTACGCGCAAAATAACTCGGCGGTTCTGAACTTCGCGCGGAACGCTGCGCAACTAGAGACGAATTGCGCGGGGACGGGGCGCGGGCGGAAGCACTGAGAACTATGGACCCTGCGCGAAATATCACTTGCGGCTAACTTCCGAGCCGCCAAGTTATTTTGCACATATTATAGTTCACATATTTGATTGGAGATATTATTTATATTTTTCTCTGCACTCGCTATAACAATAGATTAAATTGTTAAAGTCCCATGAAACCTTAATTTTAAAATTCATTGTCAATTATATTCACAATTAATTTGCCTAAATTCATCTGCAGATTTCTTAATAAATAATACAGTGCGTTTCACGAAGGACAAAATTGGTCACTGGCATGTACAATTTATTATAAAACGCATGCGCAGTGCTTTAATCGAATAACTAAAGCAGCACCTTAATAGGTTAAACTTTAAAAAAGACAAGAAAACACAATAAAAAAGGATATATGCTTTATACTTTCTGCATTTCGCAGAGTTATATACACATTTTGACAATTTGAGATGCAAAAATGATCGATTACATCAGTTCCAAGGCTAAAAACAATTCAGTTTCTTGCAGAATCTTTTAAAGAATGAGGATAGGAACAAAATGTATTTAAAAACAAAAACAGGCTATTATCGAATAATTATCTATACCTGTATCACCACAATTATAAATAATGTGCGTTAAAATACTTTACAACAATACTGTAACGATTGTTATTAAATATCTACGCCCTACAATAGTCTAACTTGGTGATAAAGCTTTATAAAAATCTATAAAAGTGGGGCAATAACACTATTACTATAAATTAGGTAGGTAAATCGGGTTATTTTCAGATACAGCTATAACTAGAGTTTCAATCTAGTCATTGAAATTATTACATGAAGTACAGAATTTGCACTCCGCAGAATCGTTTAAATAAATAGCAACTCTAGCCCCGACACAATAAAGTGCAATTCAGGTCGCACAGCGCTCCCTTCGCTCCAAAACATTCACTTAGTAGTTGCCTCTCTTTCTATCGTATAGGTCTTATCCTTTCTGACGTATGAAATTTGTCCTCTGAGAGGACGCCGAGCGCTTCATACTCGCGCGCGGTGTGACGGAGCCCTGCATGAAGTAATTACTTCAGTCCAGGGAATGATAACGTTATTTTTTAATGTAACGTAATTTTGTACTTTTAGCGTTAATTTTAAAATTAACGTTATGTCAATAAATAACGTTAATTTAGATAACGTTACATTGAAATTAACGTTATTTCAGTAAATAACGTTAATTTTAACGTTATTTCTTGCTTTTTTTACCGTTAAACTTTAAAATTAACGTTAATACAATTAATAACGTTATTTTTTAACGATAATTTTACCTGTATATTGTACCGGTAAAGTTTAACGCTATATTTAACGATAATTTTACCGGTAAAATAATTTTAACGTTATTTTACCGGTAAATTTACCGATAAAATGTTTTAACGGTATTTTTAACGTTAATTTTTGTTATCGTTATTTATTTTTAACGGTATTTCAATCCCTGCTTCAGTCTGACTAGATTGAAACTCTAGTTAAAGGTCAACACATTTTTATAAAGTAACCTTGCCTTTGCAAATTTTCTAGTCACGCTATTACAGGGTGATTTTTTGTACAGTCGACAAAATGTGGTGTGGCTTACTTAGACCATCAAACTGAACAACTTTGTCTATGGACCAACTTTATCAGAGCAAAAATTAATCAGCTGTCCCATACATTTTGGTCGAGTAGATATTGACGTTATCTATGGAACAGCTGATTATTTTTTTGCTCTGATTAAGTTGGTCCCATAGACAAAGTTGTTTAGTTTGACGGTCTAAGGTCCGTATTATAGGACGAGACTCAAGCACTGATTGCTGCTTGAGTACAGTTAGAAAGGGATGGTGCTATTCATCGCATATAGCGCCATCCCTATCTAACTGTACCCAAGCAGAGATTTGAGTTTGAGTTTGATTCTGTAATACGAGCCTAAGACTTTAAGCCACACACCACTTTGTTGACCGTTTTCGATTTCACCCTGTAGATAATAAGTATTAATATACAATCACAACTTTTGTAAGTGTCTTTTCGAATATTATTTGATTTCAATATTAGCATAATGGGCATTTAGTATGTCCATTAAATTTAGATACAAAAAAAGAGCAAAGAATGATAGATCAGAGTTCAATCATAAGAAATGTTGTGTTCGTTTAAAACTTCGTAAAATTGGTCCTACGGTCGTAACAAAATCCTAAGACCGTAATAGTACAATCCCGTACCTTTATTTAAAAACACGCTAAATGTGTAGCAAGACTATTAATAAAATTAAAAAAACATGCGCGCACGAAAATTATTTCTATGCTACTACAATTTCTTGGATTTGCAATTTTGCAATTACATATGAAAAGATCACTGGAAATAGAACATTACAAAAATACGTAAGAAAAAGTACAATTTTAAGGTTGCAAAGGTAAATATTTGGAAAAGAAAAATATAAGTTAGTATTTTGAGGGTTTCCCCAAGCTATTTAGCTATCGAAATACGTTAATACAGGGTAATTTTTGGACCCCTTTTCAAACTTTGTCAGGTCATTCTATAACAGTAGTACAATCAATTTATGAAGTAAAACAAAAATATTTTTTTTTTTACATTTTTAGCCCAAACTTTTCCCTACACAAATTGAAATTGTTGTCACCGTTTGCGCGGCGCACGGTCGACCCGCGCGAGCCCCCCTCCCGCCACTCGCCTTCCCCCGCTCGCGTCCCATTCGTGACGGTGAGCGTGCGTGCCTAGATTTTTAGGATATAAAAAGTGGTTGAAAACTGTGAATTTAAAAGGAAATAATATATAATTATCTCACCTAATTTTTTTTATTACTTCTATGAACTATTATTTGATTTTGTAAAGGGGTCGCAAAATTACCCTGTATATCGCGTGATATAGCATTTTATCGACAGTCAACTGTCAAAATCCATCGTCTTTTGACAGTTAATCGTGATAAATCGCTATATCATGTCGCGTTTCGGTGGTCATGCTGGGGGGCAGTTTAAATTTAAGACAATATGGTACTTTTAAGAAGACAAACCTGATATTAAAACATCAGTGGAGCCTGAGTATACGGACAAAAATTTACACATGCACGATTCTAACCTCATTAATTTGGAATAAGGCCCTTCTTACATGGGGCTACTCAAAATAAACTAGTTTCAAACTCTAATCACCAACTAGTTACTAAAATGTCACAGCAATAGTATTTGAATGGCGGTTCGTACACGACGCTACCAATCACAAACTGGTTTGGAGCGCGTCAGTAACTAATCACCCAGCGACCGGTCATGCAGTCGCGCGTCGACTGATTACTAATGGAAACTGGAAACTATGCTGCGGTTCAGTGAAAATTAATGACCATTAGTAAATATACAATTTGTCCAAGAAGTGGAAAAGCATATGTGTCTGTGTAATTACACGTTAAAAGAGTATTCGCGTTGGGATGTGACCGAGAATGCTTGGAGTAAAGTGGGATGCAGTCTGATGTAGTATAGAAGTAATAACTCCTCATCGCTCGAATCGCTAGCCATTTCAATAATATCCCGAAACAACACACACACCGAGTTTCGTGTAGGTTTCAAATAAATTTGGTAGTGCCGTGGACGAATCTTTGTCACAAACTAGTTTGTAACTATAATTACTAACTGGTTTCGTCAGGTTTCAGTAGCGCCGTGTAAGAAGGGGCTAAGTATTACATTTTTATAAATCAAACCTTAAAATTACTCGAAGGAACGAAGATTTGAAAATGTGATTTGTGTAGGGCGGTCAGTGTCACTGTAGATGCGGGGCCGTGGTCGGTCATTGGTCGTGCTTGTGTATGGGGCGCGGCGCGCGGCGGCGCGGCGCGGCGTGCGCGTGCGCGTGCGCGTGGTGCGGCGCGGGCGGCGGCGCGTGCGCGGGGGGCGCCAGGAGTGCGCGTGCAGACGTCGCGCAGATCTCCGTGCCGTCGCGCGCGCCCACCACCCGCGCGCCGCCCGCCAGCGAGTTGGATACGTGCCTGCAAACAACCATCATTAGCTCACATTCAAATTTTGACCGACGACGATAATTTCACGTTTAAACTATTATTTAAGAAACTATAAATTACTTATAGGGTTGAAAAATTAAAAATAATCTTCGTTATAAAAGGTGGACTGTATTCAAAGTTAAAAAAATATGTTATATCAAAAAATGTGTGCGAAGGGAACGTGCGTCGTCATCTGTGGTAGTGGCAGCAGAGAGAAAAAGGCGAGCACATGCCGGCGCTAGTATCCCGCGGTCGTAGTGATTCGGATAGAAACCTAGAACTGGGATCACGACCTCTTAAAACTTGCTCTTTCTCATTTACAGACACATTGGCTATCCATTCAGAAAACTAGCAAGTTTTAAGAAGTTGTGATACCCCCCTTATCATCATACTAACACAGTACAAATATACGACTCAAAGTTAGGTATCCTAGGCCCGTATTTATAAACCGCTCTCAACGTCGAGAACTATGTTGAGATCATAGAAAATAACTCTCAACGTCGAAAATGAAAGAAGAAGTTAATAAATACGGGCCCTTAAGGGACAGTGTGTATGCTGACCTGATGGCGTGGAAGGGCACGTGGTGCGTGCTGAACCAGTCCAGCCCTCACTAACTACACCAGCACGCGGGACTCCTGTGCGGATAGTGGGACTGACCTGATGGCGTGGAAGGGCACGTGGTGCGTGCTGAGCCAGTCCAGCCCTCACTAACTACACCAGCACGCGGGACTCCTGTGCGGATAGTGGGACTGACCTGATGGCGTGGAAGGGCACGTGGTGCGTGCTGAGCCAGTCCAGCCCTCACTAAGTACACCAGCACGCGGGACTCCTGTGCGGATAGTGGGACTGACCTGAAGGCGTGGAAGGGCACGTGGTGCGTGCTGAGCCAGTCCAGCCCTCACTAACTACACCAGCACGCGGGACTCCTGTGCGGATAGTGGGACAGACCTGATGGCGTGGAAGGGCACGTGGTGCGTGCTGAGCCAGTCCAGCCCTCACTAAGTACACCAGCACGCGGGACTCCTGTGCGGATAGTGGGACTGACCTGAAGGCGTGGAAGGGCACGTGGTGCGTGCTGAGCCAGTCCAGCCCTCACTAAGTACACCAGCACGCGGGACTCCTGTGCGGATAGTGGGACTGACCTGATGGCGTGGAAGGGCACGTGGTGCGTGCTGAGCCAGTCCAGCCCTCACTAAGTACACCAGCACGCGGGACTCCTGTGCGGATAGTGGGACTGACCTGATGGCGTGGAAGGGCACGTGGTGCGTGCTGAGCCAGTCCAGCCCTCACTAAGTACACCAGCACGCGGGACTCCTGTGCTGATAGTGGGACTGACCTGATGGCGTGGAAGGGCACGTGGTGCGTGCTGAGCCAGTCCAGCCCTCACTAAGTACACCAGCACGCGGGACTCCTGTGCGGATAGTGGGACTGACCTTATGGCGTGGAAGGGCACGTGGTGCGTGCTGAGCCAGTCCAGCCCTCACTAACTACACCAGCACGCGGGACTCCTGTGCGGATTGTGGGACTGACCTGATGGCGTGGAAGGGCACGTGGTGCGTGCTGAGCCAGTCCAGCCCTCACTAACTACACCAGCACGCGGGACTCCTGTGCGGATAGTGGGACTGACCTGATGGCGTGGAAGGGCACGTGGTGCGTGCTGAGCCAGTCCAGCCCTCACTAAGTACACCAGCACGCGGGACTCCTGTGCGGATAGTGGGACTGACCTGAAGGCGTGGAAGGGCACGTGGTGCGTGCTGAGCCAGTCCAGCCCTCACTAAGTACACCAGCACGCGGGACTCCTGTGCGGATAGTGGGACTGACCTGATGGCGTGGAAGGGCACGTGGTGCGTGCTGAGCCAGTCCAGCCCTCACTAAGTACACCAGCACGCGGGACTCCTGTGCGGATAGTGGGACTGACCTGATGGCGTGGAAGGGCACGTGGTGCGTGCTGAGCCAGTCCAGCCCTCACTAACTACACCAGCACGCGGGACTCCTGTGCGGATAGTGGGACTGACCTGATGGCGTGGAAGGGCACGTGGTGCGTGCTGAGCCAGTCCAGCCCTCACTAAGTACACCAGCACGCGGGACTCCTGTGCTGATAGTGGGACTGACCTGATGGCGTGGAAGGGCACGTGGTGCGTGCTGAGCCAGTCCAGCCCTCACTAACTACACCAGCACGCGGGACTCCTGTGCGGATAGTGGGACTGACCTGATGGCGTGGAAGGGCACGTGGTGCGTGCTGAGCCAGTCCAGCCCTCACTAACTACACCAGCACGCGGGACTCCTGTGCGGATAGTGGGACTGACCTGATGGCGTGGAAGGGCACGTGGTGCGTGCTGAGCCAGTCCAGCCCTCACTAAGTACACCAGCACGCGGGACTCCTGTGCGGATAGTGGGACTGACCTGAAGGCGTGGAAGGGCACGTGGTGCGTGCTGAGCCAGTCCAGCCCTCACTAAGTACACCAGCACGCGGGACTCCTGTGCGGATAGTGGGACTGACCTGATGGCGTGGAAGGGCACGTGGTGCGTGCTGAGCCAGTCCAGCCCTCACTAACTACACCAGCACGCGGGACTCCTGTGCGGATAGTGGGACTGACCTGATGGCGTGGAAGGGCACGTGGTGCGTGCTGAGCCAGTCCAGCCCTCACTAAGTACACCAGCACGCGGGACTCCTGTGCGGATAGTGGGACTGACCTGATGGCGTGGAAGGGCACGTGGTGCGTGCTGAGCCAGTCCAGCCCTCACTAAGTACACCAGCACGCGGGACTCCTGTGCGGATAGTGGGACTGACCTGATGGCGTGGAAGGGCACGTGGTGCGTGCTGAGCCAGTCCAGCCCTCACTAAGTACACCAGCACGCGGGACTCCTGTGCGGATAGTGGGACTGACCTGATGGCGTGGAAGGGCACGTGGTGCGTGCTGAGCCAGTCCAGCCCTCACTAAGTACACCAGCACGCGGGACTCCTGTGCTGATAGTGGGACTGACCTGATGGCGTGGAAGGGCACGTGGTGCGTGCTGAGCCAGTCCAGCCCTCACTAAGTACACCAGCACGCGGGACTCCTGTGCGGATAGTGGGACTGACCTGATGGCGTGGAAGGGCACGTGGTGCGTGCTGAGCCAGTCCAGCCCTCACTAACTACACCAGCACGCGGGACTCCTGTGCGGATAGTGGGACTGACCTGATGGCGTGGAAGGGCACGTGGTGCGTGCTGAGCCAGTCCAGCCCTCACTAAGTACACCAGCACGCGGGACTCCTGTGCGGATAGTGGGACTGACCTGATGGCGTGGAAGGGCACGTGGTGCGTGCTGAGCCAGTCCAGCCCTCACTAAGTACACCAGCACGCGGGACTCCTGTGCTGATAGTGGGACTGACCTTATGGCGTGGAAGGGCACGTGGTGCGTGCTGAGCCAGTCCAGCCCTCACTAACTACACCAGCACGCGGGACTCCTGTGCGGATAGTGGGACTGACCTGATGGCGTGGAAGGGCACGTGGTGCGTGCTGAGCCAGTCCAGCCCTCACTAAGTACACCAGCACGCGGGACTCCTGTGCGGATAGTGGGACTGACCTGATGGCGTGGAAGGGCACGTGGTGCGTGCTGAGCCAGTCCAGCCCTCACTAAGTACACCAGCACGCGGGACTCCTGTGCGGATAGTGGGACTGACCTGATGGCGTGGAAGGGCACGTGGTGCGTGCTGAGCCAGTCCAGCCCTCACTAAGTACACCAGCACGCGGGACTCCTGTGCGGATAGTGGGACTGACCTGATGGCGTGGAAGGGCACGTGGTGCGTGCTGAGCCAGTCCAGCCCTCACTAACTACACCAGCACGCGGGACTCCTGTGCGGATAGTGGGACTGACCTGATGGCGTGGAAGGGCACGTGGTGCGTGCTGAGACAGTCCAGCCCTCACTAAGTACACCAGCACGCGGGACTCCTGTGCGGATAGTGGGACTGACCTGATGGCGTGGAAGGGCACGTGGTGCGTGCTGAGCCAGTCCAGCCCTCACTAAGTACACCAGCACGCGGGACTCCTGTGCGGATAGTGGGACTGACCTGATGGCGTGGAAGGGCACGTGGTGCGTGCTGAGCCAGTCCAGCCCTCACTAACTACACCAGCACGCGGGACTCCTGTGCGGATAGTGGGACTGACCTGATGGCGTGGAAGGGCACGTGGTGCGTGCTGAGCCAGTCCAGCCCTCACTAAGTACACCAGCACGCGGGACTCCTGTGCGGATAGTGGGACTGACCTGATGGCGTGGAAGGGCACGTGGTGCGTGCTGAGCCAGTCCAGCCCTCACTAAGTACACCAGCACGCGGGACTCCTGTGCGGATAGTGGGACTGACCTGATGGCGTGGAAGGGCACGTGGTGCGTGCTGAGTCAGTCCAGCCCTCACTAAGTACACCAGCACGCGGGACTCCTGTGCGGATAGTGGGACTGACCTGATGGCGTGGAAGGGCACGTGGTGCGTGCTGAGCCAGTCCAGCCCTCACTAACTACACCAGCACGCGGGACTCCTGTGCGGATAGTGGGACTGACCTGATGGCGTGGAAGGGCACGTGGTGCGTGCTGAGCCAGTCCAGCCCTCACTAAGTACACCAGCACGCGGGACTCCTGTGCGGATAGTGGGACTGACCTGATGGCGTGGAAGGGCACGTGGTGCGTGCTGAGCCAGTCCAGCCCTCACTAAGTACACCAGCACGCGGGACTCCTGTGCGGATAGTGGGACTGACCTGATGGCGTGGAAGGGCACGTGGTGCGTGCTGAGTCAGTCCAGCCCTCACTAAGTACACCAGCACGCGGGACTCCTGTGCGGATAGTGGGACTGACCTGATGGCGTGGAAGGGCACGTGGTGCGTGCTGAGCCAGTCCAGCCCTCACTAACTACACCAGCACGCGGGACTCCTGTGCGGATAGTGGGACTGACCTGATGGCGTGGAAGGGCACGTGGTGCGTGCTGAGCCAGTCCAGCCCTCACTAAGTACACCAGCACGCGGGACTCCTGTGCGGATAGTGGGACTGACCTGATGGCGTGGAAGGGCACGTGGTGCGTGCTGAGCCAGTCCAGCCCTCACTAACTACACCAGCACGCGGGACTCCTGTGCGGATAGTGGGACTGACCTGATGGCGTGGAAGGGCACGTGGTGCGTGCTGAGCCAGTCCAGCCCTCACTAACTACACCAGCACGCGGGACTCCTGTGCGGATAGTGGGACTGACCTGATGGCGTGGAAGGGCACGTGGTGCGTGCTGAGCCAGTCCAGCCCTCACTAAGTACACCAGCACGCGGGACTCCTGTGCGGATAGTGGGACTGACCTGATGGCGTGGAAGGGCACGTGGTGCGTGCTGAGCCAGTCCAGCCCTCACTAAGTACACCAGCACGCGGGACTCCTGTGCGGATAGTGGGACTGACCTGATGGCGTGGAAGGGCACGTGGTGCGTGCTGAGCCAGTCCAGCCCTCACTAAGTACACCAGCACGCGGGACTCCTGTGCGGATAGTGGGACTGACCTGATGGCGTGGAAGGGCACGTGGTGCGTGCTGAGCCAGTCCAGCCCTCACTAAGTACACCAGCACGCGGGACTCCTGTGCGGATAGTGGGACTGACCTGATGGCGTGGAAGGGCACGTGGTGCGTGCTGAGCCAGTCCAGCCCTCACTAACTACACCAGCACGCGGGACTCCTGTGCGGATAGTGGGACTGACCTGATGGCGTGGAAGGGCACGTGGTGCGTGCTGAGCCAGTCCAGCCCTCACTAACTACACCAGCACGCGGGACTCCTGTGCGGATAGTGGGACTGACCTGATGGCGTGGAAGGGCACGTGGTGCGTGCTGAGCCAGTCCAGCCCTCACTAAGTACACCAGCACGCGGGACTCCTGTGCGGATAGTGGGACTGACCTGATGGCGTGGAAGGGCACGTGGTGCGTGCTGAGCCAGTCCAGCCCTCACTAACTACACCAGCACGCGGGACTCCTGTGCGGATAGTGGGACTGACCTGATGGCGTGGAAGGGCACGTGGTGCGTGCTGAGCCAGTCCAGCCCTCACTAACTACACCAGCACGCGGGACTCCTGTGCGGATAGTGGGACTGACCTGATGGCGTGGAAGGGCACGTGGTGCGTGCTGAGCCAGTCCAGCCCTCACTAAGTACACCAGCACGCGGGACTCCTGTGCGGATAGTGGGACTGACCTGATGGCGTGGAAGGGCACGTGGTGCGTGCTGAGCCAGTCCAGCCCTCACTAAGTACACCAGCACGCGGGACTCCTGTGCGGATAGTGGGACTGACCTGATGGCGTGGAAGGGCACGTGGTGCGTGCTGAGCCAGTCCAGCCCTCACTAAGTACACCAGCACGCGGGACTCCTGTGCGGATAGTGGGACTGACCTGATGGCGTGGAAGGGCACGTGGTGCGTGCTGAGCCAGTCCAGCCCTCACTAACTACACCAGCACGCGGGACTCCTGTGCGGATAGTGGGACTGACCTTATGGCGTGGAAGGGCACGTGGTGCGTGCTGAGCCAGTCCAGCCCTCACTAACTACACCAGCACGCGGGACTCCTGTGCGGATAGTGGGACTGACCTGATGGCGTGGAAGGGCACGTGGTGCGTGCTGAGCCAGTCCAGCCCTCACTAAGTACACCAGCACGCGGGACTCCTGTGCGGATAGTGGGACTGACCTGATGGCGTGGAAGGGCACGTGGTGCGTGCTGAGCCAGTCCAGCCCTCACTAAGTACACCAGCACGCGGGACTCCTGTGCGGATAGTGGGACTGACCTGATGGCGTGGAAGGGCACGTGGTGCGTGCTGAGCCAGTCCAGGCCCGCGTCGGCGAGCGCGGCCGCGCCCACCAGTTTGCACGCGGCCGCGTTCACGAACAACACTACTACGCGGGACCCCTCCTGTGCGAATACGGTACGATTTAGAGCGTTGATTCGTTACGTCACGGCATTTCATATCAAATCAGTCGTTTATTTGCAAACATGTGGTTAGACAAAGATCTTAAACATAAAATGTGCCGTAGCATGCTGCCATATCCGAACAGCATAGGGCAAGTATATACAAACTTTCGAGTCCTTATCTTCGAAATAAATGAACCAATTTTAATGAAGTTTCGTTAAAATACACTAAAATACGAATAGAATAGAATAAATTGGTCTAAAAAGTTAGTTTATAAAATTTTTGAAATGTTTAATTTAAAAAAAAAAACAGTAAATACAATTATTATGAATGATGAATACACAATTTTTAATCGTTAAAAGTTGTAATTAATAACACTTTGCTACAGAATTATTTTTTTAAACGACAACTTTTTATTTTTTTAATGAAAGTTTCCGTCATCGAGCTCGATTCGCAATAAACACAAGACACAAGTGCACAGATTACTTATTTTATTTATTTATTTATTTTAGGTAACTGTCATTTACAAACGATTTTATAGATAAAGTTTACAATTAAAACGAACTTTTACTAAAAGAACTTCTCACCTGCTTCACTTTCTGCAGCTTCTTAGCGGTGTTGGGCGCGAACGGGAACACGCCCGTGGAGCGCGCCGTGTCCACCGCGTGCGGCTCGTCGGCGCGCACCACGAAGTAGCGCGCGTCCGGCGCCGGCGCGCTCGCCGCCGGCTCCGGCGACGCGCCCGCCGCCCGCCACGCCGGCGCCGGCGCCGGCCGACGGAACCCGAACGCCGCCGCGAAGTCCCCCCCGTGCTTCTCCTCGTCCGGCCGAAGTCGCCACCCCGGCGCGTCCACCGCCAGCGGTTTAGGCCGCTGCCCCACCCCAGGGGGCTGCCCCAACCCTACGTTTCTCTCTTCCGCCGCTAACACGTGTACCACCGCACTTAAAATTTGCTCATCGAGCGGCGTAGTAGGTTTCGCGGGATTCGTCATCCGACGAACGATGAGCGCGCTTAATTTCTGCCTTAAATAGTAAACACCGATCGCGTCAGATGCGTCTGCCGTAAACGCAGTCCAATCGTCGAGCGCGAGCGTTGCTGCGTCGGGCGCAGCGTCGCCCGCATCGCTGTCGCTATCGCTCGATAATCCAGGAGGATTCGCGCGCTGCGTTAACGCTCCAGCTGGCAGACGTAAAGGACCCGCGAATAACGCCACCGTTAGCGGAGTAACCAAAGTGTTACAGCGGACGAAACAGAAGCGACCGGCGCGGGAAATCTCTTCGAAAACGAGCCAATCGGCAGGTAAAGCGGGAGGCGCGGGCGTGGCGGGCGCGCGGCGTAAAGTCGACGCGGGGTGTAAAGCGACGCGCGGCTCGCGGGCCGTCCTTAAAGCACCCCCTGCACGATCTACTCGAGCCAAAGACGGGTACAGTCCACTAACGAGCACGGCTTTCGCGACGCACCACCGCTCGGAATTGAGGTTAACGTCTTTAATGTCTCCGGCGCCGCGCGCTTTCACTAGCCCTAACGCGCGCAACTGAGCGAGTAACTGCGCCCGATGCGCCCCCACCATTTCCATAGTAGCCCCGCATATTAAGTGCCTCGCGCAGAACGCTCGTTCGTTTCCCGCCGCTCTCGCCGCTTGCCACGCTTGGAACGCGCGTAATAACGACATATGATCTGAAAAGCTGTCTGCCGCGAACTCACGACGCGAAGCCGCACCGCGCTTCCTACTCTCCGGGTTTGTTGAAATCTGGAATGGCTCCTTATTCGCGAGGCAGCACACGATCGTTAATATCGGGTCGAGGCACTTAAACACACACGCGTACAATAACATTTTGCCGAGTTTCGGTTCCACAGTGAGATCTAGGAGATGCTGGCCTATTTCCGTTAAATCTTCAGTCGGGGTGAGGGCGCCGATCGTCTTTAATAACGCCACAGCGTTACGAACTGCTAAGAACGAGGGCGGTTCGAGAGCTCGCGCTAGGAAATCCGCTATAGGGGTGTTGCCCGGCGCAAGCAGTTTCGTGTGCAAGCACAACTCTTGGAGGGGCACTCTTAACATTTCTGGTAACGGTTGGGCGGGTAATGCGCGCGCCCTACGACGGCTACATAGATGATACGCTTTTCCCGGCCGTAACCTCCCCGCCCGCCCCGCTCTCTGGGCGAGTCCGGACCGAGCCGCCCAAACTCGCTGCAACGAACAAACGCCGCCCGCCGACTCATAATACTTCTCCTTGACCTTACACGAATCTACCACATAAACCACATCGTCGATCGTAATCGAAGTTTCAGCTATATTCGTCGCGATAATGATTTTCCGAGCGTTCGGGAGCGGGTTGAACACTTTTTTCTGGTCGAGGGTTTGCATGTTGCTGTGGAGCGTGAAGGTTTGGAACTTCGACGCAGCCATTTCGGAGTCTGATTGAATGAGATCTCGTAAGGCGACGATATCGTCATAACCCGGCATGAATATGAGGATGGCTCCTTTCGCCATCGTTAAGTGTATGTGTTTCACGAGGTGATGCATCAGGTTGTGATCGACCAGTTCCTCGGGCACTGAGTGGTGATAAACGTCTAGTATAAAGTCATCATCGTCCGCGGCGGGCGGCGCGTCTGTGCGCCCTGAACTCAGTAACTGTGCGCATTCCGCGTGTCCGTGCTGAATGGCGTAGTCGTAAGCCGTTTTACCTTCAGCGTCTTTGATCGACGGATCGGCACCTGATTGGGAGAAAATATTACATCGTAAGTAAATAAATAGATCTGAACCTAATCCAGATTAGTTGCTATGCATCGTTTGATATTAATAAAGAATGTCTGACAGGTGCTTAGGTGTTGCCTAGCAAATGTGTGTGTTTCCGAGCGCACAAAACTCTTTTCAAGGTCACAGTGAATAGGAACCTTCTAGGTAAGCTCGCTCCATCGTAGACCCTGTCTTTGCTTTTGGGCTCGACTGAGGTCAAGAGCAAACCCATTTATTATAAAAAAAACTAGATCGGGCCTATCTGTTAGTGTCTGTGGATTGATTTTTAATTCTGGCCATTAGTATACTGTATACCAAGAAGCTTATACTCCCAATGGAGATTCCACGGCCATATGTCATAGTGAAGATTGAAAAAAGGTCCTTTATGACGTGACGGCGTATTGCTATCTCTTTCTTTTCGTTTTACAATACGTTTTCGTTTCTCACGAACGAACGAACAACGAACACGTATTGTAACACTAAAGAAAGAGGTAGCAATAAGCCGTCACGTCACTTAAGGACCTTTTTTCAATCTTCACTATGACATATGGCCGTGCAATCTCCATTGGAGGGAGGTATAAGCTTCTTGCTGTATACCTGTGTTGGCTATTGGCTCCGTGCACGCTTTTAGCGCCACCTAGCTTTTTGCAACTTTGTTGGCTCTGACGTCTGAACGTCAAAACGGTCACGTTTTGATATGTAATAGCGGCATTGTGACAAAATATTAAAAAATATTATACATATTGTGTTATTAATGTAAATTTCAAAATTACTGTGATTTGGGTGAACAAAGTGTTGTGAAATTATTTTTGGTCATTTAAATTAAATATGGCAAGTAAGATCTAGGTATTCAAAAAGAGTGTTTTATTTTGGTTAAATCAGGGTTTGTTTACTTCTTTTTTAGTTGTAAATTTTGTAAAATACGAGGATAAAGCTACTTTAATAATTTTATTAAGTGATAATGAACATATATAATTGTTATACCTTCGCACCCAGCGAATACCGTCACAATCACAAGTAATGAAATGTCAGTAACGTTAGATTAGAGATCGAACCGATCGACCAACTATACTTATGTGTAGTATGTAGTGTACAGTCGACCCAACTGAATCATGACCCACTTTGCCAATAATTCCTTTGAAACCATAAAAATTGCTAGGTTTTCCTTTTTATCATGTACGTTGCACTTAGTACGTTTTGAATATGAATAAAAATGCATCATCACGAGAGAGAAATCTATGCAATTTTAACCTTTATTATCAGTACACTAGATTATGTTTTTAAATAAAGCGGTCATGATTTGAATAAAGAATAAGATATGGTTCATAATCCTAACTCTTTTTACTGTAGAAAAAAATATAATTTTAAAAATAAAATGACACTATTCAACGCTTGACACTGGCAAAAATAACTGCCTAAAGAGGAAAGTAGATTGTCAAACCAAAAAGAAGACATAATGACATTGTGTCAGATGTCAAGTTGTAGTCAGTCATGAGAAAAATTATGGAAAAAATATTATGAATGACAGAGACAGTAGTAGGATATCTCTGTTGTTGTCACGAGTGAGTTTAGTCGAGTCAGTCCGATCCGCAGGCTGATTATCTTATTAAAAATCACCTAGCGACCGGTCATAATTTCGGAATCGTCGCTGTCAAACTCGATTTCGTACCACCGATCGAGTTTCTACGAGTGCTGCCTCCAACGGACAACTAAAGAACTAAAATATACGAGCACTATCTTATCTAACTCAGAAACCGCGACGCGACCGCGACGATTTCGCGATTTCTTCTGTCAAACAGAAACCAGACAAAACGTAATTTCTGATTGGTTTTCGTTAAATTCTTAGCCTTACCTTCTTAACCAAAATTAAATAAAATTGCTATAATGTAAAACAAAAGGCCTGTTCTTTAATACCTACACGGAATTTGCAATTTTGAAGACGAAAAAATGTAAACAAAATTCGAAGCGAACACAAAAAGGTTATGTTCACAGAGCACATATGGTCAGACACATACACAGTCACAGACTACTTTCGGTAAAAAGACTTTTCAGTCGCTCCCACCGGTTGCCAGTGGCGCTAGTTTCTATGGAGATCTTCACGAGCATAAACTGAGCATAAACTAGTCAGCGATCGCATACATAATACCAAATCAGTGACTCGGTCGCGCGACGATTTCGAAATAATTCAGGAATCGAGATCGGTCGCTCATTTTAGATAATCAGCCTGCCGATCTATTCACCATAGCCTAGCCAGTGACTGTCCGCACTGTCAGTGTCTAATAAAATGATAACAGGTTCGTTACCAAGGTAATGAATGTTGAAGCTAAATTTGAATGACTGTAAGAAAATTACCTTAAGGTGGGTCATGATTCAATAGGCATGTTGACTATTTTTTTATTTTATGTTACATAAATTACCTCTCAAAAAAATGAAACATTTGTATAAGAATTATTTCGCTAGCATGAAAACTGCCCGAGATATCACAGTTTGAAATGCACACAAATTGGACTCACCCGAAAACGCTCCATACTAACGGCTACCAAGTTATGACGTCACGCCTTCCTACGTTGTATGCAACGCGTAGGAAATTTGTTCGGCAGCTATATTAAATATTGTGTTTATCAAAATGGTTTCTTTGACAAATTTGCTATAAATTTTACGGACTAATTAAATGTATTATTTATTTTAAGAAATTTTATACTTTTTAAATGGACTTGTCCACCCAACTTTGAAGGGTCATAAAACAAATAATACGCAATATATAAAACCAAGAGGTATACAAGCTACTCCAAAAGTTTGATATGTTTACGATTTTTATCAGTATTTCGTTATTTTATTCATTAGTCAACATCCCTATTGGGTTGACTGTACCTATGTGCCTTATGTAGTACAGTACATAGTGTACCTATGTGCAGTTTGCAGTATACCTATGTGCAGTATGTTGGCGGCGGCGTCGGGCAATCCATGCCGGGCGGCGGCCATGAGCCCGGTGACGCCGGTGCGCGAGTGTACCTATGTGCAGTACGTAGTGTACCTATGTGCAGTATGTAGTGTACCTATGTGCAGTACGTAGTGTACCTATGTGCAGTATGTTGGCGGCGGCGTCGGGCAATCCATGCCGGGCGGCGGCCATGAGCCCGGTGACGCCGGTGCGCGAGTGTACCTATGTGCAGTATGTAGTGTACCTATGTGCAGTACGTAGTGTACCTATGTGCAGTATGTTGGCGGCGGCGTCGGGCAATCCATGCCGGGCGGCGGCCATGAGCCCGGTGACGCCGGTGCGCGAGTGTACCTATGTGCAGTACGTAGTGTACCTATGTGCAGTATGTAGTGTACCTATGTGCAGTACGTAGTGTACCTATGTGCAGTATGTTGGCGGCGGCGTCGGGCAATCCATGCCGGGCGGCGGCCATGAGCCCGGTGACGCCGGTGCGCGAGTGTACCTATGTGCAGTATGTAGTGTACCTATGTGCAGTACGTAGTGTACCTATGTGCAGTTTGCAGTATACCTATGTGCAGTATGTTGGCGGCGGCGTCGGGCAATCCATGCCGGGCGGCGGCCATGAGCCCGGTGACGCCGGTGCGCGAGTGTACCTATGTGCAGTATGTAGTGTACCTATGTGCAGTACGTAGTGTACCTATGTGCAGTATGTTGGCGGCGGCGTCGGGCAATCCATGCCGGGCGGCGGCCATGAGCCCGGTGACGCCGGTGCGCGAGTGTACCTATGTGCAGTATGTAGTGTACCTATGTGCAGTACGTAGTGTACCTATGTGCAGTTTGCAGTATACCTATGTGCAGTATGTTGGCGGCGGCGTCGGGCAATCCATGCCGGGCGGCGGCCATGAGCCCGGTGACGCCGGTGCGCGAGTGTACCTATGTGCAGTATGTAGTGTACCTATGTGCAGTACGTAGTGTACCTATGTGCAGTATGTTGGCGGCGGCGTCGGGCAATCCATGCCGGGCGGCGGCCATGAGCCCGGTGACGCCGGTGCGCGAGTGTACCTATGTGCAGTACGTAGTGTACCTATGTGCAGTATGTTGGCGGCGGCGTCGGGCAATCCATGCCGGGCGGCGGCCATGAGCCCGGTGACGCCGGTGCGCGAGTGTACCTATGTGCAGTATGTAGTGTACCTATGTGCAGTACGTAGTGTACCTATGTGCAGTATGTTGGCGGCGGCGTCGGGCAATCCATGCCGGGCGGCGGCCATGAGCCCGGTGACGCCGGTGCGCGAGTGTACCTATGTGCAGTATGTAGTGTACCTATGTGCAGTACGTAGTGTACCTATGTGCAGTATGTTGGCGGCGGCGTCGGGCAATCCATGCCGGGCGGCGGCCATGAGCCCGGTGACGCCGGTGCGCGAGTGTACCTATGTGCAGTACGTAGTGTACCTATGTGCAGTACGTAGTGTACCTATGTGCAGTACGTAGTGTACCTATGTGCAGTATGTTGGCGGCGGCGTCGGGCAATCCATGCCGGGCGGCGGCCATGAGCCCGGTGACGCCGGTGCGCGAGTGTACCTATGTGCAGTATGTAGTGTACCTATGTGCAGTACGTAGTGTACCTATGTGCAGTTTGCAGTATACCTATGTGCAGTATGTTGGCGGCGGCGTCGGGCAATCCATGCCGGGCGGCGGCCATGAGCCCGGTGACGCCGGTGCGCGAGTGTACCTATGTGCAGTACGTAGTGTACCTATGTGCAGTATGTAGTGTACCTATGTGCAGTACGTAGTGTACCTATGTGCAGTATGTTGGCGGCGGCGTCGGGCAATCCATGCCGGGCGGCGGCCATGAGCCCGGTGACGCCGGTGCGCGAGTGTACCTATGTGCAGTACGTAGTGTACCTATGTGCAGTACGTAGTGTACCTATGTGCAGTATGTTGGCGGCGGCGTCGGGCAATCCATGCCGGGCGGCGGCCATGAGCCCGGTGACGCCGGTGCGCGAGTGTACCTATGTGCAGTATGTAGTGTACCTATGTGCAGTACGTAGTGTACCTATGTGCAGTATGTTGGCGGCGGCGTCGGGCAATCCATGCCGGGCGGCGGCCATGAGCCCGGTGACGCCGGTGCGCGAGTGTACCTATGTGCAGTATGTAGTGTACCTATGTGCAGTACGTAGTGTACCTATGTGCAGTATGTTGGCGGCGGCGTCGGGCAATCCATGCCGGGCGGCGGCCATGAGCCCGGTGACGCCGGTGCGCGAGTGTACCTATGTGCAGTATGTAGTGTACCTATGTGCAGTACGTAGTGTACCTATGTGCAGTATGTTGGCGGCGGCGTCGGGCAATCCATGCCGGGCGGCGGCCATGAGCCCGGTGACGCCGGTGTGCGAGTGTACCTATGTGCAGTATGTAGTGTACCTATGTGCAGTACGTAGTGTACCTATGTGCAGTATGTTGGCGGCGGCGTCGGGCAATCCATGCCGGGCGGCGGCCATGAGCCCGGTGACGCCGGTGCGCGAGTGTACCTATGTGCAGTATGTAGTGTACCTATGTGCAGTACGTAGTGTACCTATGTGCAGTATGTAGTGTACCTATGTGCAGTACGTAGTGTACCTATGTGCAGTATGTTGGCGGCGGCGTCGGGCAATCCATGCCGGGCGGCGGCCATGAGCCCGGTGACGCCGGTGCGCGAGTGTACCTATGTGCAGTACGTAGTGTACCTATGTGCAGTATGTAGTGTACCTATGTGCAGTACGTAGTGTACCTATGTGCAGTATGTTGGCGGCGGCGTCGGGCAATCCATGCCGGGCGGCGGCCATGAGCCCGGTGACGCCGGTGCGCGAGTGTACCTATGTGCAGTATGTAGTGTACCTATGTGCAGTACGTAGTGTACTTATGTGCAGTATGTTGGCGGCGGCGTCGGGCAATCCATGCCGGGCGGCGGCCATGAGCCCGGTGACGCCGGTGCGCGAGTGTACCTATGTGCAGTATGTAGTGTACCTATGTGCAGTACGTAGTGTACCTATGTGCAGTATGTTGGCGGCGGCGTCGGGCAATCCATGCCGGGCGGCGGCCATGAGCCCGGTGACGCCGGTGCGCGAGTGTACCTATGTGCAGTATGTAGTGTACCTATGTGCAGTACGTAGTGTACCTATGTGCAGTATGTAGTGTACCTATGTGCAGTACGTAGTGTACCTATGTGCAGTATGTTGGCGGCGGCGTCGGGCAATCCATGCCGGGCGGCGGCCATGAGCCCGGTGACGCCGGTGCGCGAGTGTACCTATGTGCAGTACGTAGTGTACCTATGTGCAGTATGTAGTGTACCTATGTGCAGTACGTAGTGTACCTATGTGCAGTATGTTGGCGGCGGCGTCGGGCAATCCATGCCGGGCGGCGGCCATGAGCCCGGTGACGCCGGTGCGCGAGTGTACCTATGTGCAGTATGTAGTGTACCTATGTGCAGTACGTAGTGTACCTATGTGCAGTATGTTGGCGGCGGCGTCGGGCAATCCATGCCGGGCGGCGGCCATGAGCCCGGTGACGCCGGTGCGCGAGTGTACCTATGTGCAGTATGTAGTGTACCTATGTGCAGTACGTAGTGTACCTATGTGCAGTTTGCAGTATACCTATGTGCAGTATGTTGGCGGCGGCGTCGGGCAATCCATGCCGGGCGGCGGCCATGAGCCCGGTGACGCCGGTGCGCGAGTGTACCTATGTGCAGTATGTAGTGTACCTATGTGCAGTACGTAGTGTACCTATGTGCAGTATGTTGGCGGCGGCGTCGGGCAATCCATGCCGGGCGGCGGCCATGAGCCCGGTGACGCCGGTGCGCGAGTGTACCTATGTGCAGTACGTAGTGTACCTATGTGCAGTACGTAGTGTACCTATGTGCAGTATGTTGGCGGCGGCGTCGGGCAATCCATGCCGGGCGGCGGCCATGAGCCCGGTGACGCCGGTGCGCGAGTGTACCTATGTGCAGTATGTAGTGTACCTATGTGCAGTACGTAGTGTACCTATGTGCAGTATGTTGGCGGCGGCGTCGGGCAATCCATGCCGGGCGGCGGCCATGAGCCCGGTGACGCCGGTGTGCGAGTGTACCTATGTGCAGTATGTAGTGTACCTATGTGCAGTACGTAGTGTACCTATGTGCAGTATGTTGGCGGCGGCGTCGGGCAATCCATGCCGGGCGGCGGCCATGAGCCCGGTGACGCCGGTGCGCGAGTGTACCTATGTGCAGTATGTAGTGTACCTATGTGCAGTACGTAGTGTACCTATGTGCAGTATGTTGGCGGCGGCGTCGGGCAATCCATGCCGGGCGGCGGCCATGAGCCCGGTGACGCCGGTGTGCGAGTGTACCTATGTGCAGTATGTAGTGTACCTATGTGCAGTACGTAGTGTACCTATGTGCAGTATGTTGGCGGCGGCGTCGGGCAATCCATGCCGGGCGGCGGCCATGAGCCCGGTGACGCCGGTGCGCGAGTGTACCTATGTGCAGTATGTAGTGTACCTATGTGCAGTACGTAGTGTACCTATGTGCAGTATGTTGGCGGCGGCGTCGGGCAATCCATGCCGGGCGGCGGCCATGAGCCCGGTGACGCCGGTGCGCGAGTGTACCTATGTGCAGTACGTAGTGTACCTATGTGCAGTATGTAGTGTACCTATGTGCAGTACGTAGTGTACCTATGTGCAGTATGTTGGCGGCGGCGTCGGGCAATCCATGCCGGGCGGCGGCCATGAGCCCGGTGACGCCGGTGCGCGAGTGTACCTATGTGCAGTATGTAGTGTACCTATGTGCAGTACGTAGTGTACCTATGTGCAGTTTGCAGTATACCTATGTGCAGTATGTTGGCGGCGGCGTCGGGCAATCCATGCCGGGCGGCGGCCATGAGCCCGGTGACGCCGGTGCGCGAGTGTACCTATGTGCAGTATGTAGTGTACCTATGTGCAGTACGTAGTGTACCTATGTGCAGTATGTTGGCGGCGGCGTCGGGCAATCCATGCCGGGCGGCGGCCATGAGCCCGGTGACGCCGGTGCGCGAGTGTACCTATGTGCAGTATGTAGTGTACCTATGTGCAGTACGTAGTGTACCTATGTGCAGTTTGCAGTATACCTATGTGCAGTATGTTGGCGGCGGCGTCGGGCAATCCATGCCGGGCGGCGGCCATGAGCCCGGTGACGCCGGTGCGCGAGTGTACCTATGTGCAGTACGTAGTGTACCTATGTGCAGTATGTAGTGTACCTATGTGCAGTACGTAGTGTACCTATGTGCAGTATGTTGGCGGCGGCGTCGGGCAATCCATGCCGGGCGGCGGCCATGAGCCCGGTGACGCCGGTGCGCGAGTGTACCTATGTGCAGTACGTAGTGTACCTATGTGCAGTACGTAGTGTACCTATGTGCAGTATGTTGGCGGCGGCGTCGGGCAATCCATGCCGGGCGGCGGCCATGAGCCCGGTGACGCCGGTGCGCGAGTGTACCTATGTGCAGTATGTAGTGTACCTATGTGCAGTACGTAGTGTACCTATGTGCAGTATGTTGGCGGCGGCGTCGGGCAATCCATGCCGGGCGGCGGCCATGAGCCCGGTGACGCCGGTGCGCGAGTGTACCTATGTGCAGTATGTAGTGTACCTATGTGCAGTACGTAGTGTACCTATGTGCAGTATGTTGGCGGCGGCGTCGGGCAATCCATGCCGGGCGGCGGCCATGAGCCCGGTGACGCCGGTGCGCGAGTGTACCTATGTGCAGTATGTAGTGTACCTATGTGCAGTACGTAGTGTACCTATGTGCAGTATGTTGGCGGCGGCGTCGGGCAATCCATGCCGGGCGGCGGCCATGAGCCCGGTGACGCCGGTGAGCGAGTGTACCTATGTGCAGTATGTAGTGTACCTATGTGCAGTACGTAGTGTACCTATGTGCAGTATGTAGTGTACCTATGTGCAGTACGTAGTGTACCTATGTGCAGTATGTTGGCGGCGGCGTCGGGCAATCCATGCCGGGCGGCGGCCATGAGCCCGGTGACGCCGGTGTGCGAGTGTACCTATGTGCAGTATGTAGTGTACCTATGTGCAGTACGTAGTGTACCTATGTGCAGTATGTTGGCGGCGGCGTCGGGCAATCCATGCCGGGCGGCGGCCATGAGCCCGGTGACGCCGGTGCGCGAGTGTACCTATGTGCAGTATGTAGTGTACCTATGTGCAGTACGTAGTGTACCTATGTGCAGTATGTTGGCGGCGGCGTCGGGCAATCCATGCCGGGCGGCGGCCATGAGCCCGGTGACGCCGGTGCGCGAGTGTACCTATGTGCAGTATGTAGTGTACCTATGTGCAGTACGTAGTGTACCTATGTGCAGTATGTAGTGTACCTATGTGCAGTACGTAGTGTACCTATGTGCAGTATGTAGTGTACCTATGTGCAGTACGTAGTGTACCTATGTGCAGTATGTTGGCGGCGGCGTCGGGCAATCCATGCCGGGCGGCGGCCATGAGCCCGGTGACGCCGGTGCGCGAGTGTACCTATGTGCAGTACGTAGTGTACCTATGTGCAGTATGTAGTGTACCTATGTGCAGTACGTAGTGTACCTATGTGCAGTATGTTGGCGGCGGCGTCGGGCAATCCATGCCGGGCGGCGGCCATGAGCCCGGTGACGCCGGTGCGCGAGTGTACCTATGTGCAGTACGTAGTGTACCTATGTGCAGTATGTAGTGTACCTATGTGCAGTACGTAGTGTACCTATGTGCAGTATGTTGGCGGCGGCGTCGGGCAATCCATGCCGGGCGGCGGCCATGAGCCCGGTGACGCCGGTGCGCGAGTGTACCTATGTGCAGTACGTAGTGTACCTATGTGCAGTATGTAGTGTACCTATGTGCAGTACGTAGTGTACCTATGTGCAGTATGTTGGCGGCGGCGTCGGGCAATCCATGCCGGGCGGCGGCCATGAGCCCGGTGACGCCGGTGCGCGAGTGTACCTATGTGCAGTATGTAGTGTACCTATGTGCAGTACGTAGTGTACCTATGTGCAGTATGTTGGCGGCGGCGTCGGGCAATCCATGCCGGGCGGCGGCCATGAGCCCGGTGACGCCGGTGCGCGAGTGTACCTATGTGCAGTATGTAGTGTACCTATGTGCAGTATGTAGTGTACCTATGTGCAGTATGTAGTGTACCTATGTGCAGTACGTAGTGTACCTATGTGCAGTATGTTGGCGGCGGCGTCGGGCAATCCATGCCGGGCGGCGGCCATGAGCCCGGTGACGCCGGTGCGCGAGTGTACCTATGTGCAGTACGTAGTGTACCTATGTGCAGTATGTAGTGTACCTATGTGCAGTACGTAGTGTACCTATGTGCAGTATGTTGGCGGCGGCGTCGGGCAATCCATGCCGGGCGGCGGCCATGAGCCCGGTGACGCCGGTGCGCGAGTGTACCTATGTGCAGTATGTAGTGTACCTATGTGCAGTACGTAGTGTACCTATGTGCAGTATGTTGGCGGCGGCGTCGGGCAATCCATGCCGGGCGGCGGCCATGAGCCCGGTGACGCCGGTGCGCGAGTGTACCTATGTGCAGTACGTAGTGTACCTATGTGCAGTATGTAGTGTACCTATGTGCAGTACGTAGTGTACCTATGTGCAGTATGTTGGCGGCGGCGTCGGGCAATCCATGCCGGGCGGCGGCCATGAGCCCGGTGACGCCGGTGCGCGAGTGTACCTATGTGCAGTATGTAGTGTACCTATGTGCAGTACGTAGTGTACCTATGTGCAGTATGTTGGCGGCGGCGTCGGGCAATCCATGCCGGGCGGCGGCCATGAGCCCGGTGACGCCGGTGCGCGAGTGCGCGGCGTCCACCGGGACTCCCTCCGACAGGTACATGTACAGGATCTGGCAGAACGAGTCCTAACGCAAAACATTAATATTATATCTCTTAGAATGCTGATGAAATCAGTTGGGTGGGTTAGCAATCTGAATCTCCTTCATTCTCTCTGGGTGGCCATCATCAGATCACAGCTAGGTCAACCCTTGGCGGAGAACCAAGGCTTCAAAGTTACCTCGTTAGTATGAAAATCGACTGGTGTCTTTAATTATCTGGGCACTACTGTATATATCAAAGTAAGCTACAATAACATAATTTATTTATATTACTGTTGCTTTCGTTTTAGCATTTAGCTGCTTTGTTATTTACTAACTATTTACATTGATGAAGCTAATTATTTCAATATTTTTAAATTTTCAAGGTAATATTTGATAATCATATAAATTTGTAGGTGATACGGAATTCACAGGCTCCACTAGTTTCAAATAATTTAACATTATCAACCATTTGTACGTGTTTATGGTGGAATGTATCGTGGACTTATAAAATAACTCATTATCACAATTTATTGAATGAAACACTACATTCTGACAAATAAATTATTTGTATTTAAAACATTGTTAGTGAAAAGTGTAGTTACCAGGCTGCCGTCGCGCAGGCAGTCCCCCAGGAACTCGTCCATGTCGGCCTGCAGCGCCGGCTCCAGCGCGCCCGCGCCCTCCGCCCTGCCGCTCGAGCCCCCCACCTCGCTCGTGCTACCCTTTTGACCTACGCAAGGTGAAAGTCAACATTTATTGAACGAACGAGCGCGATTTATTCAGACATTTCTAAAAATGACCAGAAATTTTACAAATGCGAGGTCTACAACTCTACAGAGCCCGGGCTCCAGCGCGCCCTCTCGCCCTCCCTCGAGCCCCCTACCTCTCTCGTACAACTCTTTTGACCTACGATGCGATTAAATTGTTAATGGACACTATGGACAGTGATCGGCGGCAACTTCACAGCGCTAGCGGTACAAAATGACGCATTAGAATTTACTCTCTGCCATACATTTTCGAAAAAATTGTTGAAAAAAAAAGTTGTCATACAACATTTTACGAAATAACCCCTAATGCCGAATATGGTACATAGAAACCAGAAAACTGAACCACTATTACTATGGGACCAAATCTGAAATCGCGAAAAAAAAAAGCAGCTGTTTTATCCTCCTGCCTACTGAGCAACCTTTATTTGAGCTAACTTTTTGAAAACTTCAGGGTTTGTTTCTTAGGACATAAGATTCTTGGAAAAAATAGTAAGAAAATTCCCAAACCGGAAAATTCGGATTTTCACTATGTACTACTGAAAGTACAGTTGTATAATATTATGTTGTACTTTTAAAAGTACATAAGTGTTTTTACATGGGAACAAATGGATATTTAAGAAAATAAAATAAATAAATAGTAAATTTAGCGGTAAAAAATACGTTTTATGATAATAAGAAACATAATTAGAAAAAACTTTCAATTAATCGGAAATTAATAGGTTCCTCCAAAATCTTCTAACTTTGTGTTCATAAATAACGTTGTCATAACGAGCATAACATGATTAATGTCAATTGAGTCTAATATTTATTATGTTTATGAACTGTCAATACTGTCATTTAAGTAATAAGCAAGAAATAAAGTCTAAATTATAAAATCTTCCAAAATTAATTACGTAGGCTAGCATTTCTTCGCATACCCACGTCTATTTCTAGATCTTGCACGTCGTTTTGTCTTTGTTTACGGGATGCTGAAATACTGGGGATGTAGTGGGGACTACTTCAAAATCAAAAGAAAGGCAGGAGAAAGCACCGCAAAGTATTATTAAACAGGAGAAGGAGAATCTTCTCCATGAATTTTGGTGTTCCGGTGCCCTACTCCAAGTCCGAAATCGCATCATCCACTATCAACTCATCACCGCAACGTTCCGTTGAGGTCCTTCATTACAACAGTGCAGTGGGTAAAGTTATGCATGGCTTCAAAGATTTCCTTTTGTATATTTAGCCCTCACTTTCTCATCTTGGTGTGTCGAAGTCAGATCAAAGAACTACGTGTCTGTTACCATGGCTGCTACCGTAGTTAGGAATAACTGAGCTACCAGTACTAGGTTCCTGGTCATAGAGCTTTCTGTCATTAATTAAACCAACCTAAATTAATGACTGAAATAAATATATATCAATGAAAATAACGTTTATGTACCTACATCACATAGTACAAAAATAGTGTAACATTCGCACTACTCACTTTCTACTTTTGTACTTTAGAAAGTACATAAAAAATATAATGTCAGTCATTCAAAGATAATCAGCCAAAACAAAAAAATATAACTTCATAGATTCAATTTATTCTTCTAGTAAATAAATTAGATAAAATATTTTTAAAATTTATGCAAATTAAATAAGGTAGTAAAAGATGAACTTACACATGCGTCTTTGAAAATCGGCGCGTGACCCTACTGACGGTTTTTTTTTGAAAATGACAAATAACACTTAACCATTATATTTTTTTCCGAACTGACCACGAATCAATCTTGCCATTAATAAAAAAGTGTGCTATATTGAGACATAGTTTTATTTTTCCTGTAATCTTTATATAAATTGCTATCACATAGAATTATTTCAGATTTTTCTCTTTGCAAACTTCAGAGATAAGGGGTGGGGGAACGGTATTCTTATTTACAATTTTCATTATAAGTCGAAAACTATGCAGCCTAAAAAAAAAGAAAAAATGATTGAAAACTTGCAAACGACGCTCTTTCATATGATACCTCACATGCCCTAGTTGCCCCACTTCAAATTTTTAAGACCCCTTTTCAGCCCCTGTTGTAAAAAAGATATTTTTATTTTTATTTATTTCTTATTTGCAAAATAGTTGGGCAAATGTCAACTTAAACTATTCCAAATTTCAAGTTGATACCATTAGTAGTTCTCGAGATATCCAGCTGTGACAGACAGACAGACAGACTGAGTCACACCATAAGGGTTCCTTTTTT
The DNA here is from genome assembly GCA_928269145.1 of Agriphila tristella. Taxonomy (NCBI): domain Eukaryota; kingdom Metazoa; phylum Arthropoda; class Insecta; order Lepidoptera; family Crambidae; genus Agriphila; species Agriphila tristella. Next base: position 33,954,983 of record OV743433.1, on the reverse strand, counting down.
ACCATTTTGGTACGGAACCCTAAAAAATAGGGAGAAAAGTGACGTTAGAATGAGATTTATATTTTTTTATAAGTCTATGTACTATACAGAGTACAAAAGTAGGTAGGAGGTTATACATTTTGATATTTTCGTTATTACTTTTTTGTATGAAACAGCGGATGTTTTTTCGCGATTTCAGAGTTGATCCCACAGTAAAAGTTGTTCAGTTTGATGGTCCCTCCCTATCCACCATATACGGCATTATGGGTTATCTTATAACACGTTGTACAATCGCATTGTATAATACGATTCAATCTTATTGGCCGCTGTAAAATTAGCCACTCCACTATGCGCATAACCATGCCCCACCACTCGTCTCTCTCACACACTTATAACAAATTTGTGTTCTGCGCATCCTCGATTGCACAGAAATTCTTTGTGACGAACAGAGTGAAAGTGAAAGTGAAATATATTTTATTTAAATAAGCTCACATAATAAGCATTTTTAAAATCGTAAATTCTTTTACCCTACCACCCATTATGACGTCTTTTAACTGACAAGAAAAATGGGCGCAAAAAACTTGTCAGCTTTATCAATCAGATGGAACGATATTTACAAATATGTATATCGTTTCCAGACTTTATATTAACAAAGATTAACAAATAAATAACATTATTGAATTAGCTCATTTCTTAATGAGTTTCAAATTTCTTAATCAATTTACAGATTTTAAGCTAAATTCAAAGTTTGAACTTGTTATTCAGTCTAGGCTGTTACAATAAATAAAAATAAAAGAAAAACATACAATTCAATATGCATTAAGATAGGTAGTCAGAAGCAGACCCATTCCCACTGGCAGCACCAGTTCCCGAACATGACGCATGAACCAGCCATCTCTTCGCTCAACCATATTTGAGGGAACGTAACGACCCGCCTCATACGACACCACCGCAGAAATGATTAAAGATAGCATGACATACTAAGACTACCTATGTTAAGGCATCGAATTGAAAATTTATATCAGAAGCATAATACATATTATTAACATGATATAAGTTACTTGCTCCAGGCCCAAAGATTGCGGAGGTTCGCAAGGGTCGGTCATAATGAGATGGGTAACCATAAATTTATTATTTCGAGCTCCTCCGTTTTTCGGAAGGTAACGTGCCTTTGGTCCCGGGTGCATTTACAACCGTTATTACCCATCAATCCGCATTGGTCCAGCGTGGTGGGTGTATGGTCCATCCTCCTTATCCACCCATAACAAAAGCCTGTGCCCCAGCAGTGGGGAGAATAAAAATGGCTGCCGGTCATGTTACCTTCCAAGTGCGACCAGTAGCTGCCGCCGGCCTTGAGCTTGGCCCTCAGTTCCTTCTCAACTTGCGCCATCTTCTTGGTCCTGTACTGCGGGACTCGTTCATAGACAAGGTCCTAATATAATTGCCACAAGTAACCTTCCAAGTGCGACCAGTAGCTGCCGCCAGCCTTAAACTTGGCCCTCAGTTCCTCCTCAACTTGCGCCATCTTCTTGGTCCTGTACTGCGTGACCTACATAGGTAAGGTCCTAATATAATTGACACTCAACTTACCTTCCAAGTGCGACCAGTAGCTGCCGCCGGCCTTGAGCTTGGCCTTCAATTCCTTCTCAACTTGCGCCATCTTCTTGGTCTTGTACTGCGTGAGCCGCAGGATATCCTCCAGGTAGAACCGCTGCACCTCGTGTAGTCGCCCCGGGATCGTCACCACGGGGCAGTTGTTGAAGTACCTGCACAAAACAAACGATAAAGTTCGGTGCGTTTAATATAATCTTTGGTTATTCATATGTCTAGATAGACCATAGACATAGAAAAATTTTCGCTGCGCTCAAGAAGACCAACAAAGCGTGGAAAAGAGAAGTTAACATCATACGGACACGGTCTATGTAAAAAAGAAACAGAGGATCAAGTGACATGTGCCAACATTTTTACAGTAAGAGCCACTAGCGTCCCGCCTTGCAAATGAGCAATCACAGTTTGTTTAAAATATTTGTTAATCCTTATTAGAATTTCAAATAAAGGTATCGTGGAGCCTGGTGTCTTTGTCTTGTGCTCTAAGTAATTGAGATGTGATAAAAAGAAACAATCCAAGTAATCACACGTTTCACAGGTAAATAAGATATTGCCACACATTTCTCTAAAACCAAATTTCACTACTTCGTTCATCGACGAAGAAAACAGTATGGAACATAGTTTATTAATTTTCTTTGCCATATATAGTCATATTTTATGAATCTAAGTCATATTTTACGTATCTCATATAAAAGATAGATAGATAGATCGTTTATTGCTGCTTTTCAACACACATATAACATAATTTACAATAAACATTTAAAAATACAAATAAAACAAAACATGATCTTATATAATATGTGTGCAGCAGCAACAGGGCCAAGGCTCAGCGTAGTATTCGCTGAAAGCAAAAAACGCCGATTTTCAGCCATCACCCTATAGCGATACGCGGGTAGCAGAAAAAAAAGAATAATAAACTTATTTTAGGAAGAATAAATATAAATGCATCTTAATTTAAACCTAGTATGATAAATAATATGTCAGGGTATTTACTATATTATTTACCTTATAGAAGTTGTATATAAAAGAAAATAAATCGTATACATAAACATAATATGGAAACAGAAACGAAACTTTTATAAACAGCAGTAAGACATATTAAAACAATAAGCACGACACACGACAAGAAGCTGCCCCGGAATGCAACTGTACGATGAGAGTGATTTGACAGTGGTAATCGCACGGATCTAGCTCCATAGCGATCATGTAGTGAGGAAGATTTTAATTTGTCCCGAAGATACTCTGGTCTCTGATGCTTCAGTACATCAAATACTAGACAAAGCAAGTGCATACGCCTACGTAAATCCATTCTAAGCATTGATGCTGTATTTAGATATTGAGATATATATTTGATCTAGGGGGTATATTAAAGCAGAATCTGCAACAAGCGTTCTGGACTCGCTGAAGCAACTTACTTGTTTTTGAAAAGAGACGGGGACCAATCACAGTATCGCCGTAATTAAGCTTGGATAAAATCAGTGACTCGCAAATAGCAATGCGGGCTTTTTCGCTTAAGTAGTTCCGTAATTTGTACAAAACCTTAAGCCGGTACATGCAGCTTTTAACCACGCTTAGCACATGAGTCTCAAAACGCAGTTGACTGTCGAAAGTAATGCCTAGGTTCCGACATTCCTCCACTCTTTCCAGGTTTTGATTCCCAATAGATAAGGAAGGTTTATAACTAAGGGTTTTGAGGATCTGAGCTTTTGACCCTATCACCATAAACTTGGATTTGGAAGGGTTGAGAAGGAGCCCATTTTCAACTGACCATTGATCTATTCTTTGCAGGTCACTGTTAAGCTTCTGCATTGAATCCAAAGTTTTAGCTGGTTGGTTGGAGACGTACAATTGGACATCATCGGCATAACAATGATAGCTACAATGTTCTATTACGTCAACGAGGTCCGCGCTGAATAAAATAAATAGAAGAGGTCCGAGAATAGAGCCCTGAGGGACTCCACAGATCACTGGTGCGGGAGAAGACTGATTTGTTGTACCAGCACTATTATTAGTCAACTTTACAGACTGGTATCGATCAGACAGATAGCTGTTGAACCACTGAAGCGACATATCATTAAAACCGTAGTACTTAAGCTTGGCCAGAAGAAGTGATATATTTAATCTGTCAAATGCACGGGAAAAGTCTAGAAAGGCCAGAATAGTACTATGCCCAAGGTCCTGCTGAGTCAGTATATTATCAACAACATCCAGTAGTGCGGTGGATGTGCCACGACCTCTGCGAAATCCAGATTGATACATTGGAAGTATATTATTGTCCTCGACAAACTTTATCATTTGAGCATATACGACTTTTTCGAGTATTTTGGAAAGAAACGGTAATATACTGATGGGCCTAAGATCCTTAAGTTCAGCCGGACGGTCAACTTTAGGTAAAGGCGTTACTAAGGCATGTTTCCATTGACTCGGAAAAACGCCGGCGGCAATAGAGGCATTAATAATGCTTGTTATTGCCGCCAATGTACAGGGTAACGACAGGAGAATCATATCCCTGCTAACGTCATCAGATCCCGAAGCATTGGACTTGACAGATGTAATGAAGTCAGCCACTTCCCTTTCGGAAACTGGTCTAAGAGAAAATGTTGAAGCACTTTGTCTATGAGAGTTAAAGAAAGCAACACGTGACTGAGAGACGTCATTACTGTTCTGGATATTCAAAAAGTGTGAATTAATGGTGTTGGGGTCATTGAAATTAGCCGGAATACTAGATTCATGGCTGGGGTTCACCAATACTTTTTGCTTTAAGTTTTTCCAGAAAGTTTTAGAATTATTTGCCTGTGAGTTAACAAAATTATTGAAGTAGGCCCGTTTTTCTGTGTCTATACATTTCTCTACCATTTCCTTTAACTCCTTCCATGAGTCCCTATCTTGTTTTCGCCTCGTTAGCCGAAATTTATGAAGCTCCTGGCTACATTGGTCCATCATAAGTCGTACAGTGTCAGTTATCCACGGTAAAGATTTATCAGGCTTGACTCTGATAACCTTAACAGGAGCATGATGGTCATACAGAGACAAAAGCAAGCGCTGAAATCGACTCACCTTGTCGTCTACTATCGTGGCAGTCAGTACTGAGTTCCAATCCAGCGCGTGTAGTATCAATTTGCTTTATAGGCCTATATCTCAGAAATGTACAGGGATATTTAGGTCTTTTTACCGTGAGTGTAACATTAACCATGCAATGTCCGTACATACATGCGACATGTGAAACAAGCACGTTATTAACGCGGCAGTTTGTACAGACCACATCTATGAGCGAATGGGAATCGGACGTGAAGGGGGTCGGTTCAGTCACGACCTGTTCAAGGTCCATATAGCGTAAAAATTTACGAAATTTAGTGCTATTACAGCTAGACTGCTCAAGCATGTTAATATTAAAATCACCCAAAAGAATCACGTTGTCATGTTGACCAAAATAGGTAACAGATTCAGTCAAGGAGTCCAAAAACATATCAACACTAACCTATGTATGTAGTTTACCAACACTAAATGTATGCATTCGTTTTCGGATCACCTGTTTATTGACATTGTTGTTCTTTGACATTCTATTTCTATGAGATAGACAGTCGCGAAGCTACGAATGCGTCAAAAAAAATATTACCCAACAGTTGAGTGGTTGGGTGACCAAACACGCACACATCCCGGCCATAGTTTTTATTAGGTACAATATACTCTTTGGACGCAAATCTCAATCATACTAAAAACGCACACCAACCTAAAATTCATGTTTGAAAATATTTGTTTATCTTACCTAGAGAATATCTGCGTGTCCATGGTGGCGGACATGAGGACCAGCTTGAGCTCCTTGAACCTGGGCAGTGCGTCTCTAAGCGCGATCAGCAAGAAATCGCTGAACTTGTCGCGTTCGTGCACCTCGTCCACGAATATGTGCGTCACGCCTTAACAAAGCAAATGTGAACCTTAAGTACAGGTTGTTAAGTCGCACAATAAAATGTAGAAAAGGAGCGAATTTTTAAACAGGAACTGTACAATCGGTAATATGTACTACTAGCTTCTGCCCGCGACTTCGTCCGCGTGGATATTAGACGAAATCCTTTTGAGGAACCTTCAACCAGGATCCGGCCAGTCATTTTTACGCGATTTGGCGAGTCCCCATCAAGCGCGCTGCCTCGCGAGGCAAGACATTTGCCGCGTGTGTCGGGCCTCGCACAAGGCTTCCAGTTCCCGTTCCCGCTCCCGTTCCCGTTCCCCGTTCCCGTTCCGTTCCCGTCCATTAAACGTCCCGTAACCGTCCCGTACCCCTTCCGTTTCCGTTCCCGTTCCCATCCCGTTCCTGTCGGGTTCCCATCCTGTTCTCGTTTCCGTTCCCGTACCGTTATATTCCCGTTCCGTTCCCGTTTCGTTCCCGTTCCCATTCCCGTTCCGTTCCCGCTGCGTTCCCGTCCCGTAAACGTCCCCTAACCGTCCCGTACGCCTTACGTTCCCGTTCTTGTTCCCGTTCCGTTCCCGTCCGGTTCTTGTTCCCGTTCCCATCCTGTTCTATTCACGTTCCGTTCCATTCCAGTTTCGTTCCCGTTCCGTTCCCGTTACGTTCCTGTGTCATTCCCGTTTCGTTCCGTTCCCGTTCGATCCCGTCCCGTACTCGTCCCGTACCCCTTCCGTTCCCGCTCCCGTACCCGTCCCGTTCTAGTTCCCGTTACCGTCTCGTTCCCGTTGTAGTTCCCGTTCCGTTCCGTTCCGCTCCGTTCCGTTCCGCTCCGCTCCGTTCCGTTCCGTTCTGTTCCGGTCCGGTCCGGTCCGGTCCGGTCCGGTCCGGTCCGGTCCGTTCCGTTCCGTTCCCTGGATGTGCATGTCCAGGTCCAGGTCCATATGTGTCATGTCCACCGCGTTGGACTTCAAAATAAATCTCATTTTCGCAATCACCATCCCATAAAACCTCAAGAACGACATCCATATCCATTTTTATGTTACTCACCCCACTTACCGTCTAAGGGGTTGATTTTCAAAATCCCAAAATATATATTTAGACGTGCTCCTACGAATTTTAAAGTTGTAATTTCGATTTTGTATTCTTTTTCCATACAAAATTTAAACCCCATTTTTACTTCACCCCTTTCATGTCCACCGTGTTGAACTTCAAAATAAATGTAATTTTTGCAATCGTCATCCCAGAAAACCCCAATAACGACATCTATATCGATTTTTATGTTCACCCCATTTACCCCCTAAGGGGTTGATTTTCAAAATAACAAAATATATATTGGCCTTTTTATTTTTACATGTGCTCCTACGAAGTTTAAAGTTGTAATGTCTATTTTATATTATTTTTCCACACACAATTTGGACCCCATTTTCACCCCTTTAGGGGTTAAATCATGTCCACCGTGTTGGACTTCAAAATAAATGTCATTTTTGCAATCGTCATCCCAGAAAACCCCAATAACGACATCTATATCGATTTTTATATTTACTCACCCCATTTACCCCCTAAGGGGTTTATTTTCAGAATAACAAAATATATATTTGCCTATTTATTTTTAGATGTGCTCCTAAGAGGTTTAAAGTTGTAATGTCTATTTTATATTATTTTTCCATACAAAATTTGGACCCCATTTTCACCCCTTTAGGGGTTAAGTCATGTCCACCGTGGTTGGACTTCAAAATAAATGTCATTTTTGTAATCGTCATCCCACAAAACCCCGATAACGACATCCATATCTATTTTTAGGTTTTTTTAACCCTTTTCACCCCCATTTCATCCCCTTTGGAGTTGAAATCCTAAAAAAAACAATATACGTTGCTTTAGATTTCTATCCATAAGCCTAAATTATAAATTTAGCGATTTTTACTTCGAAAATGAAGGATTTTCTTTAATACACAACTTCATCCCCCTTTTGACCCCTTCGGGGGTAGAATTTTGAAAAACGCTGAGACCCGTATTTATTAATTTTCAATCGTCAGCCTAAACACAAAATTTGAAGATTCTAGCTTCAAAACTGAGGGACTTTCATACAAACTTTCATCCCTTATTTCATCCCCTTAGGGATGGAATTTTCAAAAATCCTTCCTTAGTGGATGCCTACACTGTATAAAGTATCTGTGTGCAAAATTTCAAGTCTCTAGGTCCAGCGGTTTGGGCTGTGCGTTGATAGATCAGTCAGTCAGTCAGTCAATCAGTCAGTCAGTCAGTCAGTCATTCAGTCATTCAGTTTACGATTTTATATATTAAGATTCACTGAGGAGTTAATAACAATGAGGAGCTCGATGGCGCAGTAGTTTAGCGCCTGGCCCAGCGATTGCGGCTAAACAACTTTCGCAAGGGTCGGTTATGGGATGGTTGACCAATCATCTTGGGTTCCTCGAACCAAACCAGTCCATGAAACTAAAAAACTTTCTCTCAGAAACATGTATCTAATTTCGCCACAAAACTTTGGTCATCCCATACTACACTCGACGTCAGAAAAACCGCACCTCTTTGACACTAAGTTTAGACTTGGCCATCTGCTATTGCTAGCTAACGTTTTATTGTGTAAATGTTGATATCTATGAAAGTACATTTAATGAGCTTTCTTTTGATAATTGTTTGATTTAGTTAACATAACAGTTACCATAATTAAACGATTAAAGAGTTATTGCTAGCGCCACCACAAAAGGGAAATAAAAGGGGTCAATACAGGAAATGCGGGTAAATTCGCTATCGAGATGATGGAGAAAACACACTTCAACAGTTCAATCAAAAAAAGGAATACCCAAGATGGATACTATTGCCCATGAAGTTACTCAAATATTGCAAAAAAAATAGGCAATGTAATGTGCTCGGAAACTCAATCTCAGTAATTGATTCCGTTCAACGAGTATTCCAACGGTTTCTAAAGACTGTTGGCTATGTCTGAAGGGGAAGAAGTATATAATAACACTTATCATTAAATTATATGGGATTAAATTAACTTTGAAGATTTTTTTTTACATATTTGGCTATGTGTGTTCCTTAGATAATGTTTTTCAGTTTCATGGACTGAATACATCCTCAAAATTTGGATGGTGAACACAAAATGATCCTGTATGTCGTATCGTATGTGTCGTGTTCGTGTAGTACCAGTGAGCGAGGAGTCGCCGGCCATGAGCGTGCGCAGGAGCACCCCGTTGGTGCAGTACGTGAGCGCGACTGTAGCCTACAGTATGTATGTGTCGTGTAGTACCAGTGAGCGAGGAGTCGCCGGCCATGAGCGTGCGCAGGAGCACCCCGTTGGTGCAGTACGTGAGCGCGACTGTAGCCTACAGTATGTATGTGTCGTGTAGTACCAGTGAGCGAGGAGTCGCCGGCCATGAGCGTGCGCAGGAGCACCCCGTTGGTGCAGTACGTGAGCGCGACTGTAGCCTACAGTATGTATGTGTCGTGTAGTACCAGTGAGCAAGGAGTCGCCGGCCATGAGCGTGCGCCGGAGCACCCCGTTGGTGCAGTACGTGAGCGCGACTGTAGCCTACAGTATGTATGTGTCGTGTAGTACCAGTGAGCGAGGAGTCGCCGGCCATGAGCGTGCGCAGGAGCACCCCGTTGGTGCAGTACGTGAGCGCGACTGTAGCCTACAGTATGTATGTGTCGTGTAGTACCAGTGAGCGAGGAGTCGCCGGCCATGAGCGTGCGCAGGAGCACCCCGTTGGTGCAGTACGTGAGCGCGACTGTAGCCTACAGTATGTATGTGTCGTGTAGTACCAGTGAGCGAGGAGTCGCCGGCCATGAGCGTGCGCAGGAGCACCCCGTTGGTGCAGTACGTGAGCGCGACTGTAGCCTACAGTATGTATGTGTCGTGTAGTACCAGTGAGCGAGGAGTCGCCGGCCATGAGCGTGCGCAGGAGCACCCCGTTGGTGCAGTACGTGAGCGCGACTGTAGCCTACAGTATGTATGTGTCGTGTAGTACCAGTGAGCGAGGAGTCGCCGGCCATGAGCGTGCGCAGGAGCACCCCGTTGGTGCAGTACGTGAGCGCGACTGTAGCCTACAGTATGTATGTGTCGTGTAGTACCAGTGAGCGAGGAGTCGCCGGCCATGAGCGTGCGCAGGAGCACCCCGTTGGTGCAGTACGTGAGCGCGACTGTAGCCTACAGTATGTATGTGTCGTGTAGTACCAGTGAGCAAGGAGTCGCCGGCCATGAGCGTGCGCCGGAGCACCCCGTTGGTGCAGTACGTGAGCGCGACTGTAGCCTACAGTATGTATGTGTCGTGTAGTACCAGTGAGCGAGGAGTCGCCGGCCATGAGCGTGCGCAGGAGCACCCCGTTGGTGCAGTACGTGAGCGCGACTGTAGCCTACAGTATGTATGTGTCGTGTAGTACCAGTGAGCGAGGAGACGCCGGCCATGAGCGTGCGCAGGAGCACCCCGTTGGTGCAGTACGTGAGCGCGACTGTAGCCTACAGTATGTATGTGTCGTGTAGTACCAGTGAGCGAGGAGTCGCCGGCCATGAGCGTGCGCAGGAGCACCCCGTTGGTGCAGTACGTGAGCGCGACTGTAGCCTACAGTATGTATGTGTCGTGTAGTACCAGTGAGCGAGGAGTCGCCGGCCATGAGCGTGCGCAGGAGCACCCCGTTGGTGCAGTACGTGAGCACGGTGCGCGGGCTCACGCGCGACTCCAGCCGGATCTGGTAGCCTACGGATTGGCCAATCTTCTCCTGACGCTCGTACGCTACCTGCCAACGGAAGACAATCATTATTTTATTAAATATTTATCAAGAAATCTTATTACTTAAAAAGCATTTTCAGTATGAGTCACCCTCTCCGCGACGGACACGGCGGAGATGCGGCGCGGCTGCGTGCAGTACACGCGCGCGGGCAGGCGCTGCTCCTGGCAGTGCTCCAGCACTAGTTGCGGCAGTTGCGTCGTCTTGCCGCACCCCGTCGCGCCTGCCACTATTATCACCTACACGAGAGTAACACATCACTTGTTACAAATACATAGATTTCAGTTAAGTTCCTATTACAGGCGCACGAGCGACGCGTTCCAGCCTTTCAGGACCCAAACCAGCTTCCTTAGCATGACCACCGGATTTATTCGCATCTTCCAACACAACTATCAAGGTTGGATGTTGTTAATTTTTCTTTTAACCTACCCTAGGTTAGATTATGGGAATACATTATCTTATGTGTTTTTGTTCCCAACTTCCAACCAGTTAAAAATGCAGTATAGTAATAGACTTAACTACAAGTTTTGACTGCAATCTGCAAATCAGAGTGCCAAATCAGAGTGAGAGTATCTAGCCACTTTTTCCACTTTAATATGGACTTGCAGTTTAAGTAATTGCCACCAAAATTTATATTAAAATGGAACTGCGCAGTTGATAACTAGTGCGTAAGAGGGCTAAGAATTTGATTGGCTACCAAATATAGGAGTTTTTATTGGATGTTTTAGTAGATATAGGTCCTACGAGTATATTGATAAATAAAGAGACAGGTATGTAGTTAAGCTTTCAAACATTTTCTAGCACTTAAAATTACTTAAATAATTTTATTTTACATTTGTTATGATACATAAAGTTTACAATAAAAAACCATTGTTGGAACTCATTTCAATTGTATTTAAGGAAAGGAAGATAAAAACCTCTTAGTATTGTATTTAAACAGTAGGGAGACTGAACAAAGAACCAGTTTGATCTAATCTTATATCTTTAAACGAGCAATTCTTGTATGTATACAAGGTGTTTGGTAAAAGCCTTATAAAGCCGAATATGGTAGATAGGGACCATCAAACTGAACAACTTTTACTATGGGACCAACTCCGAAATCGCGAAAAAAAAAAACAGCTGTTTCATACATTTTGATATTTTCGTTGTTATTTTTTGTATGAAACAGCTGATTTTTTTTTCGCGATTTCAGAGTTGGTCCCATAGTAAAAGTTTTTCAGTGTGATGGTCCCTATCTGCCATATTCGGCTTTATAAGGCTTTTACCAAACACCTGTATATATTTCGGTGATCTCGGAAACGGCTCTAACGATTTCGTTGAAATTTGGTATATGGGGGTTTTCGGGGGTAAACAATCGATCTAGATTAGTTTTATGTTTGGGAAAACGCGCATTTTCGCATTTTCATGTGTTTTTCTTTCGACGCAGAATATGGTCGCTAATTTCGTCCGCGGCCGGCCATGTCCATTTGGTTCAGCGGGTTAGGACGCGGACCACAAGAAATGAGTGTCTGAGTTCGAATCCCGCTCGGTGACTTAATTTTTTTTTATATGTTTGTTCAAGTTTATATATTTTTTTATTTTTATTGTTTTTAGACAAGTTTAAAAAATGTAGTTAATGTTTCTTTCGAGTTTTTATTTTATTGAGACTTGTGTTGTGAAGCAATAGTGCAAAACAAAAAAAATACTGATACAAATTTTAAACACAGTTTTACGGAGACGTCATCTCTCGGATGATGCCATCAAAACAGGCGCGGTCCGAAGGGGGGGGTCACGGAGGACATGACCCCCCCCAAAATCGTACACGTCAAATAGAAAAATCTTCTATAAAGTACCGACAGTAGGGCGATGCAAGCTGTGCGACTGCACTGGGCGCCCTCGTGTGTGTGAGGCGCCAAAAACACCCGACCACTGGTCGACTATCAATCGTATTGTTGCCTGGTGTTGAGCGACGAAGCGACGAATGAAACTGACTAAAAATCGCACTGCGCGGGCATTTTTTAAATGTAAACAAGCAAGATTAGTTGATGAAACTGACTAAAAATCGCTCTGCACGGCCATTTTTTTTCTAAAAACAAGCAAAATTAGAAGATTAGCAGATGAAACTGACTAAAAACTGCGGTGCACGGTATTTTTTTTTGCTATAAACAAGCAAGGTTATAAGATTAGTGGTAGAAAGTGATTAAAAATCGCGCTGCGCGGCCGTTTTTTTTACTATAAACAAGCAATATCACAAGATTAGTTGGTGAAACTGACTTAAAAAAACGCGATTCGCGGCCGTTTTTTGACTAACAGGCAAAATTGAAAATCTTGGAATCGCATAAATAGGGGGCGCCCCGTAGAAATATCGCCCAAGGCGCTGGTAGTGCTAAAACCGGCACTGCTTCTATAAATTTACAAAATAAAAAAAAGCAATTGTATTATTGTGTGTATAGTGACCCCCTCCAAAATTTCAGGCTGCGACCTCGCCTGCATCAAAGCTAACTACTACGCCTCGCGGAATTATTATGTAATTACCTTACTACATCTTACGAGTTATGTAATAAGAGAAATTGACAATAGATGGCGTTACTCTGTGAAAAGTCCTGTAAGGTTGAGATTACGAATATCGAAAAACATCAATACTCGTACATTGCTTTGATCCCAAAGTAAGTAGCTAAAGCACTTTTGTTATCACCTAAACACCACCATATTACAATAAATAATAACGGAGCGAAGCTCGGTTCGCCCAGATATTGACTCATTTAAATGTATAGTAACTATTATAATTATCTGTGTTTAAATATAATTACCTGATTGTGTGCAATAGCATTCAGCAACTCTAGTCTCTGCTCGTAAACTGGCAACTTTTCTCTGAACTTTACAAGGTCGGGATTGTATATTGTATTTGGCACCTAAAATATTATGGAATTAATTAAAACTGTTTGGTTAATTTATTGCAATTATGACATTTCATGATTTAAGATTCAACATTATACAATAAACTTTGAAACAATAAATAAAATAATAGTCGACAAAAGTGTCTTGTGCCAACATCTTATCATACATTTAAGTGGCACAGTGTATATAGTGCTTAGACACTTAAGTAGCAGTATTGTAAATTCTAAATAGTAAAATTGAATGTTAGAGAATTATTATTTAAAAATAAATGATGTCATTGAACCTGAGCAACCCCATTATTGAGCTGCCCGAGAGTTTTGTGAGTCAGTTGTGGACTCCTCTCTTTCTCCGGACAACAACTCAAGTCATCCTTCTCTTTGCTGGTAATCGGAAATGCATTAAACAGTTCAGCAATTGTACTCCTCATGTTCGAGTCTAATATCAGTTTGGCATCATTTTGGATGATCGTGGAACCAGACCTCTTGTATATTGTTAGGTAGCGATTCACACCTGCAATTTGGAATTAAAATAAGTACATTGCAGTCTTATGAAGTAGTATAAGCTACAGCCAAAACCTGTTGAGAGAACAATTTGAACAAATTATCACAATCTATGGCATACATGCTAAGGAATCACAGTAAATATAAACAGACCAATTCTTTTGTAAATGTCAACGTTTTTGAAACTGACCGAAAACAGTAGGTAACAACTGATGGATTTGTTAAAAAAAACTGAAGATGAAACTTTAGGATTTTAGTTGTATTACAATTGTATTATCACAATCCTTACCTTTCCCGCGCGATTTAGACTTCAGGCCCAGCTTGGCAACAGTCTCATGAATGAAACCGCGCTCTTGAGCTGATAGAAATGTCGGGAACTTCAGTTCTGTTTCATTTTCATCACTGAGGAACTTGTCTAGCTGGATCTTCAGGGCTATACTTACAGACTCTGCTATGGGAAAGTGCTTGTTTCCCAAATTACGCTTACCCTTTTTAGAACTCATCATGAATTTTGTCTAAATTATTAATCTAGAAAATAATAACATAGAAAAACTATACCCATTCCTACGCTATCCATACACAGATTAAATAAATAAATAAAAGATCTTAAACATCAAATCAAACAACGTCAATCAACGTCAAATTCATTTTAGCCTGTGAAGTCCATAGAGTAAATCTACGGGGCCCACTGACCTCGATGATCCTGGGGGTGATTTTGTAATTTTGTTGCAATCAACTCTGACAGAAATCGCAGTTACATTGCTGCTTTAGTTAGAACCAATGTGACAACTATCTTACTTAAAGCAGCAATGCAACCGCGCTTTCAATTGATTTCAATCGAGAATTGTTAGCAACAGCTTTACGTAATCAAGGTACCTGTACCTTGAAGCTGTTGCTAACAATTCTCGATTGAAATCGATTGAAAGCGCGGTTGCATTGCTGCTTTAAGTAAGATAGTTGTCACATTGGTTCTTAACTAAAGCAGCAATGTAACTGCGATTTCTGTCAGAGTTGATTGCAACAAAATTACAAAATCACCCCCCGGGGCCCTCGGCTCGGGGACTGCCAAACCGATGCCGTGTCGACGGACGACGTGGTTTTTAGGGTTCCGTACCCAATGGGTAAAAATGGGACCCTATTACTAAGGCTGGCCCCAAACCTACCGGTTTCATTTCTTTGCTTTGCTGTTCTACCTTGCTTGAAAGACCGCCGGCCAACCAGGGTAATTTTCAATCTATCGCATTTTAGGACTAGACTAAATTAGCAAGATAGCCTGGGATTGCGAAGTAGGAAGCTTTTAGGAGATATGCCATGGACTCCGATCGTTAAAAATAAATGAATAGTTATGCAAGATGTTTGGTAAAGACTTATAGAGCTGAATATGGTAGATAGATAGGGACCATAAAACTGAACAACTTTTACTATGGGACCAAATCTGAAATCGCGAAAAAAAAATGAGCTGTTTCATACATTTTGATAATTTAAACTAAAATTAAAACTTCGCGTTGCATTGCAACCCATGCGATGATATTTGATAACACCAAACTAATGGCTATCTTGCCAATGTGGTCTGGTCAAAATATGCGATAGATTGAAAATGAGCCTCTTGGCCGGCGGTCCATGGTAGAACAGCAAAGCAAAGAAATGAAACCGGTAGGTCTGGGGCCAGCCTAAGATTTCGCTGTCCGTCTGTCTGATTTCTGATGCCGCTATAACAACAAATACTAAAAACAAACTATATTTTTTTAAGGGAGACTCCCATACAAGAAACATGTTTTTTTGCCGTTTTTTGCTCGATATTATTAACAACAACAGCCCCCGGACCGCCTAACTCTCTCGCTTTGACTCTGGCTTTGGTTTAGACGTCAGTGCACTGTCCGTCCTTGTCATCGTGTTATGATATAACAAGGATGGATATAGTCTAGCTATCGCTCTGGCTAAAGCTTTGAGTTAAGGTCCAAACAAATTAACGGACGCGGCTTATGGACGCGGCTTACTGCCGCGGCTGATAAGTGTGCACACTCTCATAACATCCTGCGTGCCAGACAGGGATTGAAATACCGTTTAAAAAAATATAACGATAAATAAAAAATAACGTTAAAAATACCGTTAAAACATTTTATCGGTAAATTTACCGGTAAAAATAACGTTAAAAATACCGTTAAAACATTTTATCGGTAAATTTACCGGTAAAAATAACGTTAAAAGTATTTAACCGGTACAATTAGCGTTAAATTTAGCGTTAAACTTTACCGGTACATTATACCGGTAAAATTATCGCTAAAAAAATAACGTTATTAATTAGAATAACGTTAATTTTAAAGTTTAACGGTAAAAAAAAGTAAGAAATAACGTTAAAAATAACGTTATTTACTGAAATAACGTTAATTTCAATGTAACATTATCTAAATTAACGTTATTTATTGACATAACGTTAATTTTAAAATTAACGCTAAAAAAAGTAAAAAATAACGTTATACTTCCTTACTTACTATACGTCCGATGACGTCATATTAGTCTATGGTTACGTCCGCGACCTACTACATCCGATAGTTTGCACACCTCAGATCAGCCGCGGCAGTAAGCCACGTCCGATAATTTGTTTGGACCTTTAGGTGGACAGTTAAAATTTTCACAGATGATGTATTTCTGTTGCCGGTTTAACAACAAAAACATGTTCATGTCATCGTGTGAATGTAGCCTAAAATAACAACCAAATGTCAACGTCAAAATATGTCAATCAAACCTTTACACAAACAAGATTAAGAATCAAAGACTCAAGAACTCATGGTAGGGAATCCTAGTACATTTCTTTAGGGTTCAAAAAATACAGCGCCATCTATTTTGAACGTAAGGCAACTCTGCTGCACCGTATCAGTGTTACCACTTTAGTTAATTATTAAATAATGTTATTTAATATTTTTTTCACATGTGGCAATGTTGGACTGTCAAGTGAACTAAGGTCCGACCGAAACCACTTTTCTGCAGAGAACCGAGAACGAGACTGAAGGCCCGAACAAATTATCGGACGCGGCTTACTGCCGCGGCTGATCTGAGGTGTGCAAACTATCGGATGTAGTAGGTCGCGGACGTAACCATAGACTAATATGACGTCATCGGACGTCCGATAGCTATCTGGCACGCAGGATGTTATGAGAGCGTGCACACTTATCAGCCGCGGCAGTAAGCCGCGTCCATAAGCCGCGTCCGATAATTTGTTTGGACCTTGAGACTGAGAACGAGATTATGAACATTATTGAAATCTTATAACAATCTGGCAGAAACTGATGAAAAACACGTTAACTGAATAAAATAAAGTGTTTTTAATTTATTTTTATTGATGAAATCAACAAAACATACTAGAAATTATATTGTTTGTACGTAATCAATATTCAAAATTTGTTAAGTGAAGGTTATCTATAAAAAAATAATTAAACAGGGTTATTTTTGGACCCTTTGTCAAATTTTGTCATGTCTTTCTATAATAGCAGTAATATAAATTTTGATTTTTTTTTTATTTTGTTCCAACTTTACTACAAACAAATCGAAGTTGTCACTTCTTTACTAAGGTTCGCGAACCTCCGCGCTCCGCGAACCTGCACCAAAATATGTGTTTATCCTGTGCTGAAACAGTGCGCCATAGTGTATACGTGTGCGAACACGTATGTGAACCTGGTTTACACACATACACACTAAAGCCAAAGTGAAAATAAAATGTTTGCTATTATGGCGCACACTTCCAGGGGGCTTACCATCAGCAAATAAGAAACCGTTCAGTTCAAACTTAATGCCTGCTTTCATACTAACCTTTGAGGTCATAGTACGAAAAAGTAAGACAGTTCAATATAAGTCCTGCTATAAGAGCTCATAGTGAGGCCCCAGGTTTGCGGAGCGCGAAGGTTCGCGAACCTAAGTGAGTACCCACCCTAACACATCTTGCACACCACCACAGAATAGATATAAGTACTACCGTATAGATAGGACACTCTCTGCTCCGCCCTAAAATCAATTACCTTACCCCACCCCGCACCTAGGAATTTAGGATAAAAAAAGTATCTGTTAACTGTGAATTATGAAAAAGACATTGATAATTCTTCCCTTACACCGTATTTATTTTTCGCAAGGGGTCCTAAATTGATCCAGTAATTTTAAAATTAATTACTTATCAAATAATACAGGTTTTATTGCAAAACTACGTAGTAAATAAAGACGGTCTCAAGATCAACATGTTTGTTACATCTGATGTGCCGTGTCGGTCGTATCGTATACCTATACATTTGCATCAAAAATAAGTGCTGAAATTCTCGAATATAAGTTCGATTCACCTCTTCCAAATGTGAAAAAAAATAACTATCCGAGTAATCTTTTTTTTTATATTAGCTAACTGCTAATTTTTAACGATTTTACTAGAGTCGAAGTTGACGTCGCAATGGTGGCACTACTTACCCTAATAAATGAAAGTGTTATTGGAAACTAACCCCTGTTAATAAGGCGTAACAATAAGGTGACTGATCACCCGCCCGGCTTCGCTGGCGTCCCCTCTTCTAAAATATAATAAAAATAAGGCGTAACAATTTTAAAGAAAAAATTCTTTTCCTACCACACGCAAACTTATATTGACGCACTGGACCGCACTGTACACAGATTTGTAGGTACCATTTTGGCCGAGAACGAGACCCAAGACCGAGAGTTAATTTTGGTCGAGACGAGACCGAGAACTCGGTCGGACCTTATTGTGTGAACTCGAATCTAGTGCGTGTTTTGTTTGGAAAATTTTCACTTTTTAAAGTCATAATAATTAATAGTCATTTCTTCATTAATATTCGTTGAATTGTGCTTCATTTCCTACTAATCATCGTCGAGTGCTATTTGCGGCTGTTTTTATAAACATTATTTCGAGAAAAGACTATGTGAAGTGTTAACGAACTACATCAACAATGTTCTCAGTTCTTGGTACAAACAAGTACCTACGGCGCCTATTTACAATATATTATGTTGTTCCTGATTGTTTGCAGTGTGTGCCACAAGCAAGGTAAATAAAATAATACATTTTGGCTATCTTAGTTTTCTCTATTAAAACATAAACATTTCAAAGTATCTAACATAACCTCATGGTAATAAAAAATGCATTAATATTTAAACCTTTTCTGCGACATTCGTACCATTTATTTACCTTTGTTTAAACAAAAACACAAAGCAATAAAGGTACCTACCTAACCTTTTTGAAACAAACTTATTGCTAAAATATAATATTAGTTTATTGTATATTTTATTTAATGTTAATCTGTAAGTGAAGTAAAATCACAACTCTTTGTTTCAGATGTTACTACACTTGCCACTCCTCGTCACAATGCTTAATGCTATCACTCTTGAAAAACAGTTGGAGGCATGCGCAGCAGTTACTGGAAGTATTTTTTGAGCAACGGGTAAATAATGTAACTCATTTTGATTGTTATTTTTGTGATGTTTACTACTTACTTACTTGTACTGCATTACCTATGTGTCTATAGTGTGTATACACCTGTAATTTATACTTAGCATAATAGATATAATTATTTATAAAAAGAAATAAAAATCTTTTTTAGTATATTAGGATGTTTTTCATTTTTTTACCAACCTAGATAACTCTTTGGCAAAGTTATCTGGTGTTTATTGTACAGTAAATTACAAGCTCTTAACAGTTTGTAATTTTTTGTACAATAAACATCAGATAACTTTGCCAACTAATTTTCATTAAAATATTGAATAGGTAGGTAGGTAGGTACCTACCTACGTATACCTATAGCGACGTAGTTCACTTCGTGTAAAAAAGATGGCGCTGTATGCTGGTATCCGGTTGGATACAAAAAAATGAGTGAGAGAGCCATCTATAACCAGTATACAATATTAATCTATGCAAGAACTGGCAGTATGGCCTAGTCCTTCGCCTGTCCAAAAGGACGAAACAACTACTACTCTACTCTACTCTGTCAATGTCAAATAGGTTATATTGTTGCACGTGTGCCTATTTACTTATTTACTGTGCGTATTTATTTATAATTTTCCAAAAAAAAACGTTTGATTAGATTGATAACGATGTCTAAGAAAATTAAGCATTTAGTTGTGGACACCACAGCTTTTATTAAAGCTGCAAACTTACAGGACATGGCCGAGAATATGTATACAGTGCAAGACGTGATCGACGAGATTACAAACGACAGGCAAAGGCGAAAACTTGTGGTGCTACCCTACGATTTGAAGGTCAAAGAAGTTTTCTCGGAGCATATTAAATTCATAACGGATTTCTCCAAAAAAACAGGAGATTACACTAGCCTTTCTGCTACTGATATTAAGGTTATGGCACTTACATATCAACTTGAAAAAGAAAAAAATGGAACAGACCATTTAAAAACTGAACCAACGATGCAAAGAACTCTTAAAGTTACTGGATTAGCTGGTTTTAATCCTCATCCAGAGCATAACAATGATACTGAAGTTGTTAATACTGATGTTCTCACAAAATCAGAGCTTTCAGAAAATGGGTCGACTGATGAAACACAGTCAGACAATATATCCAGCAACAACCCTGAACTAAAAGAATCGGAACATGACGACAATAAAGTTGCGGAAGATATTACAAACCAAATACAAAATATGGATCTGAAAGACGAAGAAATAGATAATGTT
Source organism: Agriphila tristella (assembly GCA_928269145.1). Lineage (NCBI taxonomy): Eukaryota > Metazoa > Arthropoda > Insecta > Lepidoptera > Crambidae > Agriphila > Agriphila tristella. Next base: position 33,934,700 of record OV743433.1, on the reverse strand, counting down.
ATTGTTAAAATAGATTCAGAAGATGACGAGGACGAGTACACAAGCGAAGAGGAATCAGACAGTGATGGTGGGGAGTGGATAACACCCGGAAATCTTGCACAAAAGAAAAAAGAAATAGACTTGGGAGAATTTGAGGATAAGGATGTTGAAGTCGCATGCATGACATCAGACTTTGCAATGCAAAACGTTCTAAAACAAATAGGTTTAAATGTTACTGCTATCGATGGAAGAGTAATAAAACAACTCCGAACTTTTATTTTTCGATGCACAACATGTTTTAAGACGACAAGTGTGATGACTAAATTGTTTTGTCCAAAATGTGGTCATTCTACACTCAGGAAGGTGGGTGTTAGCATTGATGCAGAGGGCAACCAACACATTCATATCAATGGCCGCAAACCTCTTACAGCCAGAGGCAAAAGGTTCAGTTTGCCGACACCCCGAGGTGGACAACACTTCCAGTACCCAATTCTCAGTGAGGATCAACATATTCACAAGAGATTTGCTACTAAATTGGCTAGGAACAAGACAAATGCACTGGATCCAGATTACACAGCTGGATTCTCACCATTTGTTATGAAAGATGTCAATTCTAAATCTGCAGTTTTAGGTGTGAGGGCAGACAAACAAGATATCAAATATTGGATGAAGCATCACTCAAAAGGAAAGAAGTAGAATTATTTAAAAATATGTATATTCTATTATATTATAACTTATAGTAATTCAAACAAGCATTAATAATTTGAGTCATTGGAGTCACCAATAAATAGCTTGCTAAACAACTATACTTGGTTTAGTTTTTCCTCAATAAATTTGAAGGCAGAATCTATACATGCACATGAAGACATCTCATGTTTTGGATGACCTGTAACAAATAATTCCTTTTAAAAGAAGTAACTGAAGTTTTTATTTATTGGTCAAAGTATTTCAATTACACTACCTGCTGATACTCTAGGACAGTCAAACTCTGGAGTACTCATTGGAGTATCTAAAGCTGCTGGTGAAGATATCCAGTTTCGTGATATCTACAAAGATAGTGAATTATGAAAATCATAAATTTAGAAAGTAGAACAAATATTTGTTCATCATACAGAAATGGTTAGTGACCAAATTTGAGTAAGTAGCATTGTTAGAAAGCTCTTAAAAAAAGCTTTAAAATGGTCAGTTTTGTAGCAAACTGCAAAATAAACTAAAACATAGATACATTTGCCAACAAAAAACAGATTCAGGATCAAAAGCTTGTTGGTTCAGCTAAAATTAGTGTTGCCATGTCTTAAACTAATAGTCAGGAGGCAAATATTTAATAAGTCGTCTCCTTCACGATTTTCGTCGGACTCTCTTCTATATACCTAAAACTGGTATGTATGTGTTCCTTGTGCTCTACAAAACACGAAACTGACGGTTTTAAGAGGAGAAAGTGGGGACACGCATAGCTATGACGTCACAAAGATGGCGCCGACCGTAACAAGTTTTTCTTCATTTCTCAAGTTTTATTGCATCAATTTCATTGTTTGATATGTCATTTGAAAGGTTTTATAATTGTCTATGATTGTTCTTTTGAAACCTACTAATTTAGTTTTGTCGATTTGAAATATTAACAAAAATATGATTTTTTTTCATAAACTTTTTATTATTTACTGGTTTAAACTAAATATAGAAAAAGATTTGTGTACCTAAGTTTGTAATTTTATAATAAAAAATAAAGTGCGTTTTCATATCTTCTCAAAAATATAAACATCATTGTAGTGCAATAATAAACAAACAAGTTGTGACCAATTCTGTAAGGAGAGTACTCAATTTTTTTTTTCATTTTCTTTTCATTTAATGAATTTTTTTTTCATTTCTCGAGTTATACTTCACCAATTTCAATGTTTGATATGTCATTTGAAAGGTTATATAATTGTCTATGATTGCTTTATTGACAGCTACTAATTTAAGTTTGTCGTTTTTGAAATATTAACAAAAATATGTTTTTTTATACACTTTTTCTTATTTTCCGGTATAACTATAAATAAAGAGAAACATAAATGTGCCTAAGTTTGTTAGTTCATAACAAAAAATTAAGTCCGTTTTATTACTTTCTCAGAAATATAAACATGATTGAAGTGCAATAATAAACAAACAAGTTGTGACTGATTCTGTAAAGAAAGTACTCATGTGATTTTTTTAAGTTCTTATTTATTTCATCAAGTTATTCTTCATTTCTAGAGTTCTACTGCATCAATTTTGTTGTTTGATATGCCATTTGAAAGTGTATGTAATTGCCTATGATTGTTCTTTTGAAAACTGCTAATTAGGTTTTGTTGTTTTTAAAATATTAACAAAAATATGATTCTTTTTCATACACTTTTTCTTATTTATCGGTATAACTAAATAAAGAGAAACATAAGTATACCTAATTTTGTATGTTTTTAACAAAAAATAAAGTCTGTTTTATTGCCTTCTCAGAAAAATAAACATGGTTGTAGTGCAATAATAAACAAACAAGTTGTGACCAATTCTGTAAAGATAGTACTCATCTGATTTTACCGCCGTTTATTGAAATTGAAATGATAAGTATTTAAGAGCTGTGAAAAAGAAGCTGTGCTTTTTACAAATTACAGTATACATATAATATACGTTTACATTTATATGTATTATAATATCACACATCAAGCAATTTAGATGTACTTGCTAAGCTATTATAAAAAACAATGTATTTATTGTAATTACCTATAATAACAGTGCAAATAAAAACTATTCCCAATGTGTAGTGAAAATCACTTATTAAGTAGGGAAATGATGTATGAGATAATGTGTTTAGTGAACAGAGCATAGCAAGCAACATATAAGTACTACTCATCAATATCGAGAAAGTTATGCTGATTAACACAATTAATTATTTTCAATCCTATCATACGTTTTTGCTTTGAGCGTGCACAGTCGCATTTCGTCGTCCGGAAATCTGTCTTACCACAGAATATATACTCTAACGCGAAAAGAAACGACACTCGCGCATGTATGCTCGTAAAATCGCTCGCGGCTATGTGTGCGTGTCTGGAGGCGCGCGGGGGCTGCGCGCGGCGCGCGGGGAGTGCAGCCGCTAGTCGCCGACTTACTCGGGCAAGGGTTCTTTCTACTTTCGCTCGCCGCTCGCTTGTCCCACCGCAATCCGTATTTTACCGCATTTCGCACGGACTGACTACGCGTTTAATTTACATTATTTAATTGTTAGATAATTAATCATGCCCGGCGGCGGGCGTTATTGTTGTGTTTATGGCTGTGGCAACAACCAAAAACAAAATCCTGATAAAAGTTTCTTCGTATTGCCCAGTGATCCAGAAAAGTAAGTAGGTACCTACCTACAGAGTAAGAGATAAATTTATATCTTATTTTAAAATAACAAAAATATGTCAAAGTTGCCATAGTTGATGGGACCTACTATTGCAACTTTACCATATTTTGAATTTTAATAAAATAAATATTTATCGACTATTTTATAAGTTAAAATATACGAAATATTAGTCATGCCCTTACCGTTCCTTTAACCTGACTTTAATTATAACAAAAAGCTCTGAAAATAAGGATTTCAGACGATTAAACCTTGTAAACTCGCAAGTTAAAATTGACAATAAATAAAAAAACCGGCCAAGTGCGAGCCGGACTGGCGCACAAAGGGTTCCGTCCGTACCAAAAAACGGCAAAAAAAAAAGTATGGTGTATGGGAGCCCCCCTTAAATATTTATTTTATTCTGTTTTTAGTATTTGTTATTTTATCGGCAACAGAAATACATCATCTGTTAAAATTTCAACTGTCCAGCTAACACGGTTCATGAGATACAGCCTGGTGACAGACAGACAGACAGCGGAGTCTTAGTAATAGGGTCCCGTTTTTTACACTTTGTGTACGGAACCCTAATAAAAATGATTATAAATCAAACCTTTCCTTCATTAACACGTTAAGAGATTAAAAAATGATTATATGATAAATAACAGAAAATAAAGTATAAGGGTTGCAATTTATGATGTGTACTTACCTAATATAATTAAAAGATTACAAAAACTTATTATAAATCAAACCTATCTTTCATTAACATGTCCTTGCACAAGTTTATTTCCTAACATACCTACTATGTAATTTCCTTTGCCACAAGTCTAAATTCCATTTCGGTATCAACCCTAGCGCTTACACGCTCTGGCTCAAGGTCGCTGGCGCTCGAACTCTCACGTACAGAGTGTGTCACGGCTGTGGTCTTACACTGGCACGATATGAGCTCGATATCTTGCAGACATATTGGATGGAGGTTTCAAGCTTGTGATGGGAATTAGTGAATTGTTATATAACCTCCAGCCACAGTTTTCTGGTAAGAGTAGGGTTTGGATCGGGATATTCGCAGTTTTTCAAATAAGTCTGGTAATTAGCTCTGTGTAGATGGTGTTTCTGACTTCTCTAGAAGGTGGTAATTAAATTACCACCGGTTTTCTTAAATGTTAAAAACCTAGACAAACTGAAATTACCAAGATATCAAGCTCATATCGTGCCAGTGTAAGACAGACTGCCTGACAATGAAATGCGACTGTGCACGCTCAAAGCAAAAACGTATATTGAAAGCAGTATGCCATATTAGAAAAGAAATATTTTAATCAGCATAACATTATGGATGTTGATGAGTAGTATATGTTGTTTGCTATGCTCTGTTCACTAAACTCGATAATTCAATTATGTCAACATTATCTCATTCATTATTTCATTGTTATTTTCTATTTTGTACAATGTGATTTACGTAAAAATAAGTAATTTCATTACACCTTGGGAATAGTTTTTATTTGCACTATTATTAAGATTACAATAATACTTTGTTTTGTACATTGTTTCTATAATAGCTTAGCTTATATTACTTCCAATTTACAAGATGAGTGATATTATAATATGAATATCCTACTTATCCTACTAATATTATAAATGTGAAAGTTTGTGGGTTTGGATGTTTAGATGTTTGTTCCTCAATCACGCAAAAACTACTGAACGGATTTGGTTGAAATTTGGCACACAGATATTAGATAGCCTAGATTAAAACATAGAATACTTTTTATCTCGATATTCCCACGGGAACGGGAACCATGCGGGTGAGACCGCGGGCGGCCGCCAGTATGAAATTATATTACATCTGATATTATAATAAAAAAGTAAACACATATTAGATTTATACTTTAATTTGTAAAAAGCACAGCTTTTTCTTTAAAATACTTATCATTTTCAAATCAATAGTGAAAACAGCGGTAAAATTAGATTCGTACTTTCTTTACAGAATTGGTCACAACTTGTTTGTTTATTATTGCACTACAATCACCGTTATATTTCTGGAAAGGTAATAAAATAGACATTATTTTTGTTACACATAAACATACAAACTAAGACACACTTATGTTTCTCTTTATTTAGTTATACCGGTAAATAAGAAAGAGTGTATGAAAAAAAACATATTTTTGTTAATATTTTAAAAACAACAATACTAAATTAGTAAGTTTCAATAGAATAATCATAGAACAATATATAACCTTTCAAATGACATATCAAACATTGAAATTGATGCAGTAGAACTCGATAAATGTAAAAAAACTTGATGAAATAAAGAAGAAATTGAAAAAAACTAGATGAGTACTTTCCTTACAGAATTGGTAACAACTTGTTTGTTTATTATTGCACTACAATGATGTTTATATTTTTCTGAGAAGCTATTAAAACAGACTTTATTTTTATTATAAACTTACAAACTGAGGTACACAAATGATTTTTTTAATTTAGCTTATACCTGTAACTAAGAAAAAAATTATGGAAAAAAAACATACTTTTGTTAATATTTCAAAAACGACAAGACTAAGTTAGTAGGTCTCAAAAGAGCAATCATAGACAGTTATATAAGCTTTCAAATGACATATCAAACAACGAAATTGATGCAATAGAACTCGAGAAATGAACAAAAACTTGTTACGGTCGGCCGCCATCTTTGTGACGTCACAGCTATGCGTGTCCCCACTTCCTCCTCTTAAAACCGTCAGTTTCGTGTTTCGTAGAGCACAAGGAACACATACACACCAGTTTTAGGTATATAGAAGAGAGTCCGACGAAAAATCTCAAAATGCTTCGTCGCCACCTAACTATAATTGGTTAGACTGAAAAATTCTTGGTAAGTCATATTGATCAAGTTTAAACAGTTTCTTATGGTCTGTGAATTTTTCTACAAAGTTATCTTAGCGGATTTCGATACTATATCCCCCTCAAATGTTCAAGAGACAAAAGTTTTTTACCTCTTTCATAAACTTAGGCATTTTTATAGATGAAAATGCATGAACAGAGTCTGTAAATACTATAGCTTTTACTCTTGTTTCAAATTCTTTTTTCAGTTGATCAGCCAGACTAGCCGTGACTACACCTCCATAGCTGTGGGCGACGATAACTATTGATGATGCTCTTGACTTTGATACATAAGTGTCCCACACATAGCGTGCATGCTCTTCTGCAGTGCTGCTACTTTGAATCTTTTTACCATCAGCTTGATAATTATCATTAGTATTTAAAATTACAACTCCATAGTTTTTGGCTAAAGCTTTTTTAATGTAAGGTATCTGTGTGCCTTTATCTAAACTCTCATTAATGATAAGACTGAAAGAATAAATAAACAAATTATAAACATTTTCTAAACAAAAATTTTTGAATCTTATATAACTTGAGGCCGTTATCAAAGGTACATTTTGAGAGCAGACATTCTTAGGGATAGGATAAAAAATTTGGCAGTAATTTTGGTTTATTTATAAATTAACTCTATTATAATTAAACAAAGCGACAAAACATATTTGATTTATTTTATGAATAAACAGGTTCTTACATACAGGGGTCGAAACTGGTCAGTAAAGTCAGTAAAAGTCAGTTTTTTTGGGTTCGGTCAGTAAAAGTCAGTTTTTTCAAAAAATGGTCAGTAAAGTCAGTTTTTTGGCTACCTACGTTCATTTTTATACACTTTTTTTATTATTACCGTTTGTTTTTACTGTAAACAGACAAGAGTACAAGATTAGTGGATGAAACACATTAAAAATCGCGCTGCGCGACCGATTGTTTTTGCTATAGACAGGCAAGAATACAAGATTACTTGAAGTAACTGACTAAAAATCGTGCTGCGTGGCTGTTTTTTTACTATAGACAGGCAAAAAGTACAAGATAAGTGCATGAAATTAAATAAAAATCGGCCGTTTTTTACAAAAGGCAAGCAAGATTAATGGATAAAGCTGACTAAAATTTTTGGTCACGGGTTGCCACTATTCAGTGTATAAAAATAACATTGTCAATGCTAAAAATCTCAATAAAAAAATTTTCATCTCTGTCAAACTCTGTCTTAATCCCCTCTTTTTATACTCACTACACATTTAAACATAGAAATTAAGTCAGTAATAGGTCAGTATTTTTGAGTCTTACAGTCAGTAAAATCTGTATTTTTGACATTGCAAACAGTTTCGACCCCTGTACATATTACAAAAACATTGTACTGTTTTTGTGTTCAAATATTTTTTTAGTTATATATATTTTTTTCCAGTAGAGTATTTTTGTTATTCTTAAATGTAAGAACCTGTTTATTTGCTAAATAAATAAGAAATATTTATTTTAATTTTGTTGATGATAGTCGAGTTAATTTATCAATAAACAACCATAACTACCCCATTCCTAAGAACGTCTGCTTCCAAAATACACCTCCAATATGTCTCTAGATATAACTTACGATCTAGCCCATTGCCCCGCACGGACTGCCCCTGAACCATTAATTAAAATCAATAATATGTCCTTGTGATCGTAATCTTTTGAAGCAAATATAAATGTTCCTTTTCCAGGCTTAGCATCTGCAGGCACTGGCAAACGTTTTAGGTTCTGTTCTTTTTCTAGGAGATGGTAAATGTAGTTTGTTATTGCATTTCCTAATTCCTCATAATGAGCTTGACATTCCTGATGCTGATCGCTTATATTGAATTGAAATGGTTCATCACTTGGCTGACCATCAAGGCCTATTTTTCTCAATTGACCTTCTGAAAAAAATTACCAATAAATAAGTATCAAACTTAGAAACAAAGAATGATCCATTATGATATTATAAATGTGAAAATCAGTTTTGCCTTCATGTAGTAACTACTGAACTGCGGGCTGATTATCTAATTAAAAACCACCTAGCGACTGGTTGCAGTTCACAGATGATCGTGATCCATTGCTACTTCTTTTTGGGTTAAAATAAAAACATACCAAAGAAAAGTGGCAATGTATGTCAAATGCAACTGGTCGCTAAATAGTTTCTTTTCAGATAATCAGGGTGCTGATCATCATAAAATTTTGCATACACTTTGTCAGGCAGGGGTACAGAGAAGGACATAGGGTACATTTCATTACGAAAAAAAGGTACTGTTCCCGAGGGATAGAGAAATATTGTCCACGCCGACGAAGTTGAATCAAATAAAAATCACATTACCATCATTAAATGCATATCCAAGTTCTTTCATGGTTTTAACAGCTTCCATATTTTTGTCTTTATTTAGCAAGTTTAATCTTGTACAAGTTGTGGTAAAGTTATAACCATCAATGATGGTACACCGGTAAACAAAACCTAATTTCCTCAAGTGCCTGCACAGCATGAAGATGAAATAATCAAACAAACGAAAAATTATTGGAATAACTTAAATAAATAAAATTTAGTGATAGAACGTTGTTCTCACATCCATGAATTAAATAATATAATTATTGAATGAATGAGATAATAAATAAAATTGTTGTTGTAGATTAGCTGATTAGCTCTGACAGTGACACTCACTACACTAGTGACAGAAAGTGATGGGCCAACTCGAGTTCCGACCCGGGTTGACTCGAGTTGCAGTTGTATCGGGTCAACCCGAGTCAGCCCGTTAAGAACTCGATTCAGCCCGTTAAGAACACGAGTTGTGTACCTTCGCTTCCGCCGCCGCCGAGCCGCCGCGCGCCGCCATGCTCAGCCCGGCCCGGCGGCGGAGTTGGCCGATCTAATCCGAGTTTACCCGTAGCACCCGAAATTCTGTTTTCTTACTACCGGCGAATTTTTATATTTTACTGTTTACTTGTTTTGTTTCTTTTAATGTTTGGATAGACAAATATTAAAGTTAGGTTTTCATAAGATCTTTTTGCTTCGTAATTGTGTTGAGTGTGTATTTTGTGTCGTATTCAACTTTGAGACTATGTCATACAGTCGGAAAAAGAAACCTAAGCTAACCTAATTAGCTAGTATCTAATCTATTAACAAAAAGGTAAAGGTCTCCACAGTTGCTGACCATCTGTGGTCGGTTCCGAACCGATTAGGCAAAGCTCCGTTTGACTCGCTTACAGCTACGGAAATTCGCGTAACTCAGTTTCAATTCAACTTGAGTTAGCCAACCCGAGTTGGCTAACGGGTCAACCCGCTACGACCCGCTAGCCAACTCGGGTCGGCTAACTCGAGTTGAATTGAAACTGAGTTACGCAAATTTCCGAGTTGGCTCGCGGGTCGTAGCGGGTTGACCCGCGAGCCAACTCGGGTTGGCTAACTCGAGTTGAAACCGAGTTACGCGAATTTTGAAACGGGTTGACTCGAGTTGGAAATAAACCGAGTTGGCCCATCACTAGTGACAGACAGTTTTTGGGTTACTGACATTGGATGCATTCCAGCAGGCTAATAGCCGAGTCATTGATCGCCATAGAGTTCATTTTAACCACTGAAAGTAAAGGCTTATTTACACATCCATAAGTAAGTAAGATCGACTGTCCCTCTACTCCAACTTAATCGGAAAACGGCCAGTTGCGTCCAAACGCTAAATTAACTTCGGTAAGTAAGTAAGCTCAGAAGTCGACCACGCGCTTCGGATGTAAGACGACATGCTATGCTACCCTCTATTTATAGATAATTTTTTTTGGACATTGCAGCCAACCATAAATTCGATGTGATTTTAGAAGAATGAGGATCAGTACTAGGTCGACAAATCAACTCAAAACTACTTTTTCATCAATATAGTCTTTAAATCATCGAAATCGGTCCATCCCTTGCGATTTTATAACACATTTTATCCAGCCAACATTTATCGACGGGCAGCCAGGGCGGCCATTGCGTGTGACGTCACACGGTCCGAGTTGCTCGACGTTGATATGGCCCGCGCTGCATTATGGGGGCGTCCTCAATTATTAAGATAGAGACGTGCTGGAAAACAGCTGGGCCACAAAAAAAAAAGTTGGAAATCTGACTTTTTGACTATGCCATGATGAAGTCGATAATTTGTCGGAATTTGTCGCCAAAAACCAGAATTTGTCGGTCTTGCGTTTAGGAGATACGTGTGGCTCAGCTGTAGAGACGTCTCTACAGCTGGGCCACACAGATCTCGAAAACGGAAGGTCGAAGCGAAAATCTGATTACTCGTATGTGTAGCCGGTAAATTGTCGGATTTTGTCGCCAAAAACCAGAGTTTGTCGGTCTTGCGTTTAGGAGATACGTGTGGCTCAGCTGTAGAGACGTCTCTACAGCTGGGCCACACAGATCTCGAAAACGGAAGGTCGTAGCGAAAATCTGATTACTCGTATGTGTAGCCGGTAGTTTGTCGGATTTTGTCACCAAGAACCAGATTTTGTCGATCTTGCGTTTAGGAGATATGTGAGGATACGCTGTGGAGACTTTTCTACCTGGATCTTGAGAAAGGAAGGTCATTGCGAAAACCTGATAACTCGAGTGTGTAGCCGTTAGTTTGTCGGAATTTGTCACCAAGAATCAGATTTTGTCGATCTTGCGTTTAGGAGATATGTGAGGATGCGCTGTGGAGACCTTTTTACCTGGATCTCGAGAACGAAAGGTCGTAAGCGTATCCTCACATATCTCCTAAACGCAAGATCGACAAAATCTGGTTCTTGGTGACAAAATCCGACAAACTACAGGCTACACATACGAGTAATCAGATTTTCGCTACGACCTTCCGTTTTCGAGATCTGTGTGGCCCAGCTGTAGAGACGTCTGTACAGCTGAGCCACACGTATCTCCTAAACGCAAGACCGACAAACTCTGGTTTTTGGCGACAAAATCCGACAAATTACCGGCTACACATACGAGTAATCAGATTTTCGCTACGACCTTCCGTTTTCGAGATCTGTGTGGCCCAGCTGTAGAGACGTCTCTACAGCTGAGCCACACGTATCTCCTAAACGCAAGACCGACAAATTCTGGTTTTTGGCGACAAATTATCGACTTCATCATGGCATAGTCAAAAAGTCAGATTTCCAACTTTTTTTTTGTGGCCCAGCTGTAGTCCGGCACGTAAGATAGAGCAATGAAAATAGCATCAAAAGATTTGTTACTAAACGGCCTATAATACTGTAAACAAAAAATGTTGTTAAATGTTTATATATGTCGTAGGATAATCGTATAAGCCGGATCTTTACAAAAAAATCTGGGTCGATTGTAAAGAACCGGATAATTATTGTAATCTAAGATAGATTTTCGCAATCATCCGCGAAATTTTTAGGATCTTTGCAAAAATCCCAGTATGTTTCGGACAATTTTGTAAACTTGAATGCTGATTGGATAGTCTTAAGAGACGATTTATAACATCTTCAATCTGATTGCTCAGAACATAATTGCTGATGGGTTTTGGGGTTTTTCGTAATTTTGCCGAATTAAATTCTTCAATTAAAGTTTTAACAAGGTTTTGCACAAACATGTTGACGAGCGCTGTAGAACTTTCTTAGCTCTGTGTAGAAAAGTTATTTTTCGGTAATACTTAACCTCTAAATTGACTGCACTGATCAAGCCCAGCATTTGTATAATATCCAATTCACTCACTTCACTCATCGTACATTAATGTCTCTTGATAGATTTGAGCACTCAGTTTTCTTTTTTCAAATAAAAAACGTAAAATTAGAACAAAACGCTGGAGAAATATTTGACAATAATCACAATAATAACAATGGACGCAGCAATGTTGCCGTTAGCCAATCAGAGCATCCGTCAGTCCATAACGTTAACGACAGCCAATCAGCGCGCGCAAAGTGATGGTCATTGGCGATTTACCTAAGATACGCTGGATTTTTGTAAAAATCCTAAACATCACTCGGACGATTCCAAAAATCTGTCTTAGATTATAATTATCCGGTATTTTACAATCATACTAGGAGTAGGATTTTTGTAAAAATCCTATTTGTACAATGGGGAGGAAAAGCGCAATTTTATCCCGATAGGTGGCGTCTTGTCGTTGGTACCGAGCCGCCTCAAAGAAACTGTCAAAACATATGGGAATCTCTTGGAGTATTGCACTTTTTAATTTTATACTGAGAAAATGCCGCATTGTTATGCTTGTAACTTGTAAAATATTGGAGTTCATCGATTTCCCAGTAACAAAAAAAATAGTGGGCAAAAAAATATCAAAAAATATATGCTTTTTCCTCGATTTTCTCCTTTGCTGAGCCTGAGAAACATTATAAATCAAAAGGAATGTTTCATGAATTTGATGAAGCTTCGCCAAAATAAAACAACATTTGAATTATAACAGCTTTGTTCTTTAATATTTCAACCTCAGCAGTTTCTAACATATTTATAACTTGGATGAATTTGATAGGTATATCAAATATGGAATAAGCCCAATATTGGGGCCAAACAGAGAATTAATAGAATTTTATATGCCAGAGTCATTCAAGAAACTTAGAATAATAAAATAAATATGATAAAACGGTTCGTGTAATTTTGGATGGTACAGAAATTCCAGTACAGAAACCTGAAATTACTATTGCACAGAAGGCATCATCAGGCAACTATAAACAGGGAAATTCAAACTCAGTTGCTTTGTTAAAATTTAAATCATATGCTTCTAATCTGAAATAAAAAGATTACTTGTAAATCTTACACGAAATTTAAAGAAATGTAATGCTTGTTAGCAATTTTTTGTAAGTTGCTATAAACTTTCTTGCCTGTTGTTTTGGCTTTTCTTTTCCGTAATTCTTCTTTTATATGAGCTAAAGTTAGCATAGAATACATTGTTTGTCCGCAAAACCGAAAAAAATACAATCTAAGAAAGTAAAATCACGTAATACACAGTCAAGACAATATAAGCTCAAACTGACAATTGTTCCAAAGACTAAGCGCCATCTGTAATTCACTTTGCCTTCGCCTCCCCATTATCCTACGACATATAGAGTAGGAGACCAGATACCAAACGTTGTCGATACAATAAACGTTGAATACATCAATTACTATTCGAGAAATTAATTGAAATCGTTCATATTTCCTCACTAAATTCTTTCAAATCATAAAAATTTTGGATTTAATATTAACTATGTACACAAAATAATACAAAACAACTATACTGCTCACGCATTTTGGATTCGGCTCTAAGACTATAAACATAAAAAAACAAACCCCTTATTTCTCTGGAAAGGGGTGTCGACCAAGTCTGTAACTTGAGGACAAACTTAGGAAAACTACCGGCTACACATACGAGTAATCAGATTTTCGCTACGACCTTTCGTTCTCGAGATCCAGGTAGAAAGGTCTCCACAGCGTCTCTCATATCTCCTAAACGCAAGACCGACAAAATCTGGTTCTTGGCGACAAACTCCGACAAATTACCGGCTACACATAAGAGTAATCAATCGCTACGACCTTCCGTTTTCGAGATCTGTGTAGCCCAGCTGTAGAGACGTCTCTACAGCTGCGCCACACGTATCTCCTAAACGCAAGACCGACAAATTCTGGTTTTTGGTGACAAATTCCGACAAATTATCGACTTCATCATGGCATAGTCTAAAAGTCAGATTTCCAACTTTTTTTTGTAGCCCAGCTGTAGTCCAGCATGGTTAAAATGTATTCGACGGCGAAGTCGACGACACTTGGGCAACAGACCCACTGTTTACATGGGTCAAGCGATTAAGTAGAGTAGTAGTAACTAAACGGGCAACTTAATTTCAAGTTGAAATTTAGTGAAAAGTCGTTTACACGGTGCCACAGCTGGAAGTGTGAAGCACGACCAGTGCGCAGAAGGTGGTAAATGAAACGTCAATGTTACAATTTACCAAGATATATTGAAAAAAAAAGGTCTCAAGGGGGGTACACAGATCTTCGATTCGTGGTAGTCGCCTTGTAGTATAAAAAGCACTTAGCTTGCGTTTTGCCTAACGGAAGCAGAAGCGCAGGTGCAGCACGAGGGCTACGCGCTCAAGGTGAGGCGAGTGCGCAGGCTCGGCGTGGTGTTGCTCCGGGGTAGGCCGGAAGCAGCAGGTGGTGACTCGGGCAGGTAGGTGCCCGGAGGTGTTGTGGTAGGCGGCGCAGGAGAGGGTCCGGTAGGGGAACTCCTGCCCGTAGGTACGACCCTGGAATGTTACACAAAAGGTATGAACAGGTGTTCACTAATTCTTACCGCTGCTAAATAGGTGCTAGGGCAGATGGCTACAATTGAAAAGTCTCAAAAAAAATTATTGACCATAATAATCAAAATGATTATTTTGGTCAATTTGATCAAACTAACTAATTTGACTATAATATTACTTATGGTGAGCATTCGAGCACTTCACCCTATTAACATGTTTGAAAAGAATAATTTTATTAGTAGAAAGGTACATTTTAATAAAAGGGAATAATAATTTAATGCTTAATTTTGAAAGGCAATTTAGAATATTATAAAATAAACATTAAGATCGGGATTCACCCATTGGCAGCGTCGTAGGTTATAAAACGAAATCATTTCATTGCAAGATAGAAATTAAATTAATGTTGGTTATAGTATTTATTCACAAGCTATTTAGTAGCTCATACAAAATACTATTACCTGCCTTCTGAGTTTACTGTAAACAAGGATTGCATATGGTTTTCGTTCTGCATATCACTTTCCACAAAATATTGCTGCACATTGATATGAATCGTTTACACTCGATAAGAATTTAGCACAAAAATCACACTGATTAAACCATTAGATATTAATATGATAAAAACTATTAGATATTTGATTAAGGTATTTAATATGAGAATTCACTATAAAAATTTATAAGGAATTGAAATGCAAAACGAACGTATTATAGCTACACTCACCCTAGAAACGGGGTTGCACAACACAAAGAAATGAAATGAAATTAATGTAGGTAACTTGTTAAGGTTACGAATGTTTTGAAAAGAAGAAAAGGATTTTTGCGAATCGTTCGTATTTATAGCAAGATAAATATCGAGAAGCACCTCAAAACAGCGAGAATGATCTAGAAGTCCCGGTCTTATCCTATTGGTCGAGCTTGACATAACGAAGGTGGATGTCATTATTGACAATGACATCATCTGTCACCGTGTGACACTACGGCCGCGTTCCGAGTCGCGATTTGGAATAAGGCAGAGGTCAGAACTTCCCACATTCCACAGGTGAAGTGATGTAATGAATTTTTAAGAAAAGTTCGACAGTAATTATTAATTATAAGTAGTAGGTTTTTAGCAACCGTTACAACGGTTTAAGTAGTAAGTAGCCAGTGTTGCCGACTATGACATCAGCCATTTTTGATGTCCCCACTGCTGGGACACAGGCCTTCCTTATGGATAGATAGATAAGGAAGGAGGACCATTACCCACCACGCGGGCCCAATGCCGAACCGAATGCCAAGATTGCCAAGCCAGAAATAAGGTCGAAAATAGCTTGCACCCGTTTTTTAACTTCACGAATACTTCACTTGTATTCTTTTCCTAAGTTGGCTGGGGTATAGATAGATTCTATTTACTTAATCACTTTCCCACTTAATGGGTAACTTACTACTTAATTGGCTGTTTTTTTACACGCAAAAATTTAGTTGACCGACAACTTAATTTTAACTACGACTACCCACCAATAAAATAATATTGCATGCAATGCGTGTACCTATAACTTTTTATATTTTGTTGCTTGCTGTGTATTGTCCAGTTTAAAGCGAGTGTATTTCATGACTTCGACGACAAAACTGCGCATAACACGGTCGCGACAACTCGTTACTGCCGCTACCGTGGTTGCGACAGAAGACTACTGCGCATATCGCCATAGCGAGAGAACTCTACTGCGGTGCACCCTACTCCGATATAACGTTACTTCGACAACTCAAAAAAGTGACGGGACAGTCCGGCAGTGCAACAAACAGTAGGTAGTGTTTATTATTCTTATATTCCCTACCTCCGCAGTACCATTTTTTTTAATAAGAGGGAGAGCGGGGGCGTGGGGGGGGGGGGGGACGACGACTCATTTTATCGTTTTGGATGAAGAATAATTTTCCAGTTACAGTTCCATGTATGGGAAGGGGAAGGGGAAGTAAAGGGGGGGGCTTTATCTTTTACTTTTTTTTGTGAAAATAAAGCGGTTTACATCTACCTGCCAAGTTTCAACTGTGTAATCTAATAAAAAAAGTGACATTATGAATGATTTGAATTATGCCTCCGACTGCATGTTAACTGTGTAATCTAATAAAGAAAGTGACATTATGAATGATTTGAATTATGCCTCCGACTGCATGTTAACTGTGTAATCTAATAAAGAAAGTGACATTATGAATGATTTGAATTATGCCTCCGACTGCATGTTATTATGTTGCCTTTAATGTTTAATATTGTTTCCATCTTTTCAGTTGACTTGTCTTTTTATGCAGGCGGATTTTTTTTGCCATTAGGCTACGGAACCCTAAACAAAGGCAAAAAAACGTAACCCTTATAGATTACACAGTTGAAACTTGGTAGGTAGATGTAAACCGCTTTATTTTAACAAAAAAAAAGTTAAAGTAAAGGCCCCCTCCCTTCATTTCCCCTTCCCATACATGAAACTGAAACTGGAAAATAATTCTTCATCAAACCTATACATGCACTGTCTATAGATAGGTTTTTCTCAATTTATTTTTAAGCCGAAATGATAAAATGTCCCCCCCCCCCCCGCTCTACCTCTAATTAAAAAAAATGGTACTGCGGAGGTAGGGAATATAAGAATAATAAACACTACATACTGTTTGTTGCACTGCCGCATGCCGGACTGTCCCGTCGCTTTTTTGAGTTGTCGAAGTAGCGTTATATCGGAGTAGGGTGCACCGCAGTAGAGTTCTGTCGCTATGACGATAAGCGCAGTAGTCTTCTTTCGCAACCACGGTAGCGGCAGTAACGAGTTGTCGCGATCGTGTTGTGCGCAGTTTTGTCGTCGAAGTCATGAAATACACTCGTTTAAAGCACACCGCAGCTAGCTCAACTAGGTTTATGTTATGGCACAGAATAAATATAGGTAATTCGTTATGGTGAGATTCCATTCCACAATCCTATCTTTATAATAATAATAAGCCTTTTATTTCTGAGCTACACTTTGGTTGTTACATAATATATTTAAATAACATCTAGCCGCTCAGTGTGCCTTTTGGCAAATGCCTCCTCCAACCCTCTCCAGTACTGCCTATCAGCAGCCACTCTCGTCCAGAATGGCCCTAGGGTCAACTTTAGGTCGTCTTCCCATCTTCTTATGGAATCCTATCTTTACTATTATTATAAATGCGGATGTCCGTTTGTTTGTTATGCCACTACTGAACCACCTCTGTGGTCTAGTGGTTCGCCCACCCGTATAAGACGCGGGGTCCCGGGTTCGATCCCCAGGGGGGGTACAATTTATAATCGGTTTGGTTGGTGGTAGCGCTGACGGTTCTCACACTGGATCTCATATTACTTTGTATGCAAGTACATCTATTAGTATAGAAAACCGTCTCGTCCAACACACCGAAGCGGAGACACGGCACGTGCTGGACTACAGCTGGGCCACAAAAAAAAAAGTTGGAAATCTGACTTTTTGACTATGCCATGATGAAGTCGATAATTTGTCGGAATTTGTCGCCAAAAACCAGATTTTGTCAGTCTTCCGTTTAGGAGATACGTGTGGCTCAGCTGTAGAGACGTCTCTACAGCTGGGCCACACAGATCTCGAAAACGGAAGGTCGTAGCGAATATCTGATTACTCGTATGTGTAGCCGGTATTTTGTCGCCAAAAACCAGAGTTTGTCGGTCTTGCGTTTAGGAGATACGTGTGGCTCAGCTGTAGAGACGTCTCTACAGCTGGGCCACACAGATCTCGAAAACGGAAGGTCGTAGCGAAAATCTGATTACTTGTATGTGTAGCCGATATTTTGTCGGATTTTGTCACCAAGAACCAGACTTTGTCGGTCTTCCGTTTAGGAGATACGTGTGGCTCAGCTGTAGAGACGTCTCTACAGCTGGGCCACACAGATCTCGAAAACGGAAGGTCGTAGCGAAAATCTGATTACTCGTATGTGTAGCCGGTATTTTGTCGGATTTTGTCGCCAAAAACCAGAGTTTGTCGGTCTTCCGTTTAGGAGATACGTGTGGCTCAGCTGTAGAGACGTCTCTACAGCTGGGCCACACAGATCTCGAAAACGGAATGTCGTAGCGAAAATCTGATTACTTGTATGTGTAGCCGGTATTTTGTCGGATTTTGTCACCAAGAACCAGATTTTGTCGGTCTTGCGTTTAGGAGATACGTGAGGATACGCTGTTGAGACCTTTCTACCGGGATCTTGAGAAAGGAAGGTCGTAGCGAAAATCTGATAACTCGAGTGTGTAGCCGTTAGTTTGTCGGAGTTTGTCACCAAGAATCAGAGTTTGTCGATCTTGCGTTTAGAAGATGTGTGAGGATATGCTGTAGAGACCTTTCTACCTGGATCTCGAGAACGAAAGGTTGTAGCGAAAATCTGATAACTCCTATGTGTAGTAGTTCGAGCGAGTTTGTAGCCAAATACCAGAGCTTGGTCGCCTTACATTTATGAGATAAATGTGATTTGAGTGTACCTTCGCGAATGTACATTCGCGTACAACTGTGTTTGAAATAATTATACTACTTTAATGAATGCATGCATGCATGCTATCTGAGCTTCATGATGTTTTATTTCTTACAATATGCGGCCGCCCTGAATTAGCTTTAACGGTCACCCATCCGACACCTGACCAGACCGAGTGTTGCTTATAAAACGTTACCAGCAACTAGGGACCGACCGAACCCACTTTTCACCGAGAACCGAGACCGAGATTAAAAAATAGTCTCGGCCGAGACCGAGATTTTTGATTTTTTTTAAAGTTACTATAAAATGGCAAAAAAAAGCAAATCGATGTACTATGGGCAACAGCGTCGCTTAATCAGTTTGCAACAAAATTCGCGTGCGCGTGTATCGCCCTTGCACGAACTAAACGTATTATTATATTATTACAAAATTGCTTTCTTGTGGTTTGAATCTGCAAGTACAAACTTAATTCTTAAAAATAAAAATATTATGTTACACATTGTTTTTTGTTTTATTCCATTGAACATAATATTATGCATCGATATAACAAATAAAACCTCAATATTACAATAAAGCTCAGCTCAGCGTAAAGTCAAGTCTAATCTCGCCGTTACCTACCTATATACCAACGTGATGCCCTTCAGACTGTGGGTTCCACTACATGGTTCCATCAGTGGGACCAATAGGATTTCCAAGTCCTCGTGTTCCCACTGCTAAACGGTGGGGGCCCACCGATATTTAGCAGTTATTTGACTCACTAGTGGAACCATGTAGTGGAACCTACAGTCCAAAGGGTTAGTTGGTAAGCACTTAGTAGTGACAGTTCACTTTAGTAAAGTTAATCACAAGAAAAGTTTTAAAAACTATTCATCAAAAAAAAAAGAATATATTATATTTTATAAATAAATCGCACATCAATCTTACCATACTTTACGTTGTTTTCACTCGTTTTATTTTATTGACCATTTTCCTAAAGGTACATCGATAAATAACCAAATAAAACCTCATTAAACTCACTTAGCATGACGTACTCATTAAATTACTACGAGGGTGGATCCAAAAATTCGTGGCCTAACGTAGAAATAGCTTTGACAGTTTTGTAAATTTACCATCACTCTTTAGTATGGTTCTTCAATAGTAAATGTGCGAAGTTTTGTTCCGATACTGCAAGCCATATTTTTTTTGTGATCATTTGTTTGATGCTATCTGACATCTTTTTCAATAATGGAGAAAATTGAACACCGAGCAGTGATCAAGTACCTCAGTAAAAAAGGCCTATCACCAAAAGATATTCATCAAGATATGGTGAGCACTTTTGGTGAGTCAGCTCTATCGTATTCCAGTGTAAAAAAGTGGGTGGCTGAGTTTAAGCAGGGTCGGGAGAGTATTGAAGATGACCCCAGGAGCGGTAGGCCTTCAACCTCTACCACGAAGGAAAACATTGAAAAAATATGTGATCTTATTCTGAGTGACCGAAGATTGACCATCAGTAAGATAGCTGAGATCACAGGCATTGGTTATGATCGGGTACAAAATATTGTAACTCAAGAATTAGGGTTCCATAAGGTTTCTGCTCGTTGGGTTCCGAGATTGCTTTCAGCTGAACAAAAATGAGTTCGTTTCACAATTTCCCGTGACTGTTTGGAGCTTTTTGAGGTAGATCCAGAGGATTTTTTATCCCGGTTTGTTACCATGGATGAAAGCTGGGTTCACCACCGTACTCCTGAATCTAAGCAACAATCGAAGCAGTGGAAAAGATCTGGCTCTCCAACTCCAAAGAAAGCCAAAGTTGTTTTGTCGACCAACAAAGTCATGGCTTCAGTTTTTTGGGATGCAAAGGGAATTATTTTCGTGGATTATTTACCAAAGGGCGAAACTATAAATTCAAGTTATTATTGTAACCTTTTACGACGACTAAGGGAAGAAATCAAAGAAAAAAGGCCGGGTATGTTACGGAAGAAAGTGTTGTTCCATCAAGATAACGCCCGGGTTCACACTTCAGCTGAAACAATGGCTGAAATCCATAATTGTGGCTACGAAATATTGCCCCATCCACCTTATTCGCCGGATTTAGCCCCCTCAGACTACCACTTATTTCCAAATTTAAAAAAACACTTAGGTGGTTCGAAATTTTCGGACAGGAACGAGGTGATAGCCGCAGTAAATGATTATTTTGAGAACCTTCAGGAATCATTTTTTTTAGAAGGTATAAACAAGTTGCAGGTCCGGTGGAAGAAATGCATTGACCTAAACGGAGACTATGTCGAAAAATAAAAATTATTTCAGACCCACTTTTCTTTCATTTTCATGGTCGGGCTTAGAACTTTTGGATCCACCCTCGTACTTACATTTTTAGGACAGATGTACGCGACTGTACGATACACCACGTATTTAGAGTAGGAGACCAGATACCAAACGTTGTCGATACAATAAACGTTGAATACATCAATTACTATTCAAGAAATTAATTGAAATCTTTCATATTCCTCACTAAATTCTTTTAATCATATTTTTTGATTTAATATTAACTATGTACATAAAATAATACAAAAAACTATACTGCTTACGCATTTTGGATTCGGCTCTAAGACTATAATAATAAAAAAACAAACCCCTTAGTGTCCGGGCACGAAAACTGCGACGGCGGAGCGGCAGCGGGGCGGCGCGACAGCGGAGCGGCGGCGATGCATTCAACAGTATGGCACAGTATGGAGACGCGCACGAAACGGGCGGTGGCAGAGCGGGGCGACGAGCGATGCACGGGCGGGAGGAGAGCGACGAAAACAAATGAACAAACTAGTTGGATTTGGTAGCCCGCGATTACAGTAGTGTTGTGTTGAATAATATAATAGTGTCTGTTTGATTACTAGGTAGTACCTATTTATTCAGTATGGATGTCGGCATCTTGGACATCATTTAAAAAACACAAGATGAGCAAAGAATCCGGTTTTGAAACTAGTTAACGCCTATACTTAGACCATTTTTTCGAACTAAATAAAATTTTTAGACATAGGATATATTTCGTCCTTTGAATATTTTTCGGTATTGATTTAACAAGAAATTGTTTCCATAGCAACATCACATTTGACACATCAATAGAAATAAAAAAAAAATAAGAAGTTACTTTAGTGGTATACCGTGGTCCTACCAGTAGGTCAAATTGGTAGGTCAACGGGCCCTTAATGGTATTTAGCCCATCTGTCACAACACTACTAGCGCGGCTGACCGACCGCTAAGTTTCGTGCCCACGTTCTCATCGCCCCGCCCCGCCGCCGCTCCGCTGCCGCGCCGCCCCGCCACCGCTCGGCCGCCGCCACTTTCGTGTCCGGACACTTAGTGTCCGGGCACGAAAACTGCGACGGCGGAGCGGCAGCGGGGCGGCGCGACAGCGGAGCGGCGGCGATTCATTCAACAGTATGGCACAGTATGGAGACGCGCACGAAACGGGCGGTGGCAGAGCGGGGCGACGAGCGATGCACGGGCGGGAGGAGAGCGACGAAAACAAATGAACAAACTAGTTGGATTTGGTAGCCCGCGATTACAGTAGTGTTGTGTTGAATAATATAATAGTGTCTGTTTGATTACTAGGTAGTACCTATTTATTCAGTATGGATGTCGGCATCTTGGACATCATTTAACCATTTTTTCGAACTAAATAAAATTTTTAGACATAGGATATATTTCGTCCTTTGAATATTTTGCGGTATTGATTTAACAAGAAATTGTTTCCATAGCAACACCACATTTGACACATCAATAGAAATAAAAAAAATAAGAAGTTACTTTAGTGATATACCGTGGTCCTACCAGTAGGTCAAATCGGTAGGTCAACGGGCCCTTAATGGTATTTAGATTTAGCCCATCTGTCACAACACTACTAGCGCGGCTGACCGACCGCTAAGTTTCGTGCCCACGTTCTCATCGCCCCGCCCCGCCGCCGCTCCGCTGCCGCGCCGCCCCGCCACCGCTCGGCCGCCGCCACTTTCGTGTCCGGACACTTATTTCTCTGGAAAGGGGTGTTGACCAAGTCTGTAACTTAAGGACAAACTCGCTCGAACTACCGACTACACATAGGAGTTATCAGATTTTCGCTACGACCTTTCGTTCTCGAGATCCAGGTAGAAAGGTCTCTACAGCATATCCTCACACATCTTCTAAACGCAAGATCGACAAACTCTGATTCTTGGTGACAAACTCCGACAAACTAACGGCTACACACTCGAGTTATCAGATTTTCGCTACGACCTTCCTTTCTCAAGATCCAGGTAGAAAGGTCTCCACAGCGTATCCTCATGTATCTCCTAAACGCAAGACCGACAAAATCTGGTTCTTGGTGTCAAAATCCGACAAAATACCGGCTACACATACAAGTAATCAGATTTTCGCTACGACCTTCCGTTTTTGAGATCTGTGTGGCCCAGCTGTAGAGACGTCTCTACAGCTGAGCCACACGTATCTCCTAAACGGAAGACCGACAAACTCTGGTTTTTGGCGACAAAATCCGACAAAATACCGGCTACACATACGAGTAATCAGATTTTCGCTACGACCTTCCGTTTTCGAGATCTGTGTGGCCCAGCTGTAGAGACGTCTCTACAGCTGAGCCACACAGATCTCGAAAACGGAAGACCGACAAAATCTGGTTCTTGGTGACAAAATCCGACAAAATACCGGCTACACATACAAGTAATCAGATTTTCGCTACGACCTTCCGTTTTCGAGATCTGTGTGGCCCAGCTGTAGAGACGTCTCTACAGCTGAGCCACACGTATCTCCTAAACGGAAGACTGACAAACTCTGGTTTTTGGCGACAAAATCCGACAAAATACCGGCTACACATACAAGTAATCAGATATTCGCTACGACCTTCCGTTTTCGAGATCTGTGTGGCCCAGCTGTAGAGACGTCTCTACAGCTGAGCCACACGTATCTCCTAAACGGAAGACCGACAAAATCTGGTTTTTGGCGACAAATTCCGACAAATTATCGACTTCATCATGGCATAGTCAAAAAGTCAGATTTCCAACTTTTTTTTTGTGGCCCAGCTGTAGTCCAGCACGTAGACACGGCGCGGGAGCGCGTTCCGCCGCGCACTGCCAGCTGATACCGCCAGCAGGCGCGGAAACCTTCAACACACAGCTCCATAGTATCGTGCCGGTTTTTGTCTGTAAGCACGAGGCCGCTGACCGCGCGCAGTAAACCGCCGATCCGCGCCCCACGACAGCGCGCCGAGGCAGTGTGAGAATCGCCTTAATGCAAGCACAGAATAGATATAGTACTACCGTACAGAAAGGAAACTCTCCGCCCCGCCCCACAATCAATTACCTCACCCCACCGGCGCCCATCCGTAGGCCAGTCCGTAGGCTCATTCAATAGCACGCACACAGTTGCGCGTGTGCATAAACGTCACTGTAGCGTTATTTTAACGCGACGCTTGTATGGAGTGCCCGGGGTGTGTTGCAAGTTAGTCTGGCTAGCTACCACCATCTTACCTTTTTTTTTTATGCTGAGGGAAAACGCCTTTACGCGCTTCCCCCCCCGCAGGTGATCGGGGAGGGGGCATGTGGGACTCGCCAGGAGGGGACCGCAACATTCAGCGTTGCGGCTCCCTCCACGACTGCCACCCGTGATCCCACTCAGCCGAATGGCTCGATGGGATCCCGGGAGGAGGGAATACCCACTAACCGCCATCTTACCTAAGTCTGACGCCATAACAACAATAAAAAAAATTGTTGTGTTCCAGCAGTTAGAGGTAAGATAGCCAGTTCCTCAAGGATGAGCATTCCAGGTGTAGTGAGCTTCCACCTTCGGCCTTATCGTCACGTCACATCAGGTAGATGAAGGCCAAGCACTATCCCGTTGTCATAAAAACTGATCATCATGAAATTTTACATACACACTGTCAGGGGTACAGAGAAGGCCATAGGGCACCTTTCATCCCGATAGAGAAAAACTTTCCACGCAGATGAAGTCGCGGGCTGTCTCTAGACTTCTTAGTCAATGATAAGAGTGATTAGAAATATTTTAATCATTGTACCAATCCAAGAATAAAAGAGTAAATGACATAACTATTAAAAAAAACAGTATGTAAACTCGGAGACCAGCATTCCTCTGTATAGCCTGTTTGATCTGTTCATTTGCGTCTTTCACATTTTCAGTGGCCCCCACAACAGTAGTGGAGATTCGGTCAATGTCATGCTCTTGTTGTAATATCTAAAACGAAAAAAAAATTACAGTAGTTGTTATGAAGTCAGAGAATTTTATTTCTAGGGCACTGTCTCAACATTTTATTATTATTAATTATTGTTAATAGGTGACCAAGTGGAAAGATGTCGAAACCAAAATTCGAACCCTGTAATGGAGATGGACGGGAAAAATTATTAGAGAGCAACGACAAAAATGGACGAAGAAATTGGTTGAATGGACCCCTCCAGAAAACGTAAAAAGAAAAAGAGGGAGGCCAACAAGAAGATGGTCTGACGAGTTCAAAAACTTAATAAGTAAGGAAAGGTGGAAAGGAATGGAGGAGGCCTTTGTGTCCAAATTACAGGACAGACTTATAAGGGAAGCTGCTTTGAAACTGAATTTAAAAAACTTTAATCATTATATTTAGAAAAAATATGTATCTTTCTTAAAAGTAAATAAAGGCTTATAAAATAAAATAAAAATTGTTAATAGGCAAGCAGTAGTTGCAACTATTGGTAGTAAAATCATCAAGATTTAATATTTAAACATGTGGTGCTGGTGGCATCTTCCTACGCCTCACATACCACAACACATCGTACAACGAGTCCTCACCATGTTCACTAGATGGCACTGATATCAACAAATGTATGGAAATGATGAAATAGTATGGAAACCTACATCTTCCTAATGGAGTTCTCTTAGTGACTCAGCATACATTATTACTTCAAACCATCATCATTTGGACAGCAGTCTCCAGGCAAATACCACCCAGCCCGGAAGATCTTCATCAGCTACCATCCTCCTACCTAAATGCTATACTACAATCCTACAGACACTTTAAAATGTATATTGGCCATTCAATCGGCTCATTTGAATTTTTTTAATTTAAATGTTTCCTAGAGTTAAAATTATATTGTATAACTTGCTTGTGTGTTGGTGTATTGTCTCTGTTAACTTGCATGTATGAATGAATAAATAAATAAATACATTTTTATACCTTTTCTGTGAAAATTTCCTGTAGTTCTGCTATATGGAGAACTTTACTCTCAATTTGCCGCACTTCTTCAGTCATGCTATTAAGATCATTCAACAGTTGTACATTCTCGGACTCAAACATCTGTAGTTCTTCAGCACTAAGTTGATTTTCATCAGGTGCAATAGCTAATTCATTTTCAGACAAGTCTAATTTCCTATTCACATTATTGGTTTCTTCTATCTCTGGAACATCATCTTCTTTATCACTATCCTTATCTTTCTCTACGACAAAAGGGTTTGGAATGTTTGATTTTACCCGAGGTTGTTCTAAGCGAGATAATTTACGTATGTCTAAAGCTCGTTTCACACGCAGAGCTTTCAATTCACTGTGTATTTTACAGACAGCCTTTAAGTACATATCTATGAGCTCAATTACTCCATCCATATAGTCCCGCATCTGGTGAGTTACGGAAAGTTTACGATTATCGTTTCGAAACTCTTTCAATAAATGGGAACATGTGTTGATAATTCTTTGAGCTCCTGTATCTATTTGATCTCTCTCCGCCTCCGTCATCTCGTCCCCGGTCACATTGTTGAAGAAACTCAAATATTTTCCTCTGTGCTCCAGAAGAAAGTCTCTCAATCTAGTAATTTGTAAAGTTATATCTTTGGCTGTGGTCATGAAACCACTTTTAGGTTTTGTCCGCAAAATACGTTGTTTATCCTCACTTACTGGACTTTGAATACCAAATGCTTTGTTCCGCGTTTTTACAGTCTTTATACATGCTTTAAATAAAGGTGTAATATCCATTTTTTAACTTTTTTAATTAATAACTTAAAATAAATGCAAAATATTTCGCTCGCAGTGTTGTAGAAATCCAAAGAGTTGAGTAAATCTGTCAATGTCAGATGTCATGGCAGTCAAGGCTGCATTCCGAATCACACTAAAATCGATGACAGCGCACTAAAATGCGTTCCGAGTCGGAGATTTTGTATGGGTTTGACAGATAACGTGAGCGCTGACATCGATTTTATCGTGATTCGGAATATAGCCCAAGACACACAGACTAAAGCCTCAATTACATACGCCGATTTAGCTTCCTTAAGCCTCGATTACATACGCCGATTTAGCTTCCTTACTGGGGATCCAATCTAGGAACCCAAATTGGATGTAGCGATCACACTATGCCCCAATTAGGACATGATTTCACTGATTAGGGTTGTCACCAGTACTTGACAATAACATTATTGTACATAGATTAAACAATGAGTTTTCACTATTAACGGAAATAAGGTAGGTTTTGATGAGTACTCTGATAGGAAATGGTTTGATGATGAAGCCGGACGGAAAAAGGCCACTAGAACTCTGTAATAAAAAAGATGGCGGTCAACTTTATTGTTTGTGGGCCGATTTCAATGAAACTCGGTTTTGTTAATATTTTGACAAAAAATAACAATGAAATGTTGAAAATATTAAAAATCCAAGATGGCGGCCAACATTTTTGTTTGTGGGCCGATTTCGATGAAACTCGGTTTTTGTACTATTTTAACAAGAAAATAACAACACAATTTTTCAAATACTAAAAATCTAAGATGGCGGTCAACTTTTTTGTTTTTGCACCGATTTCGATAAAACTTGGTTTTTGGTCCTATTATGTCAAGAAAATAACAACGCAATATTGAAAATATTAAGAAATCCAAGATGGCGACCAACATTTTTATTTGTGGGCCGATTTCGATGAAACTCGGTTTTTGGTACTATTTAAACAAGAAAATAACAACACAATTCTTCAAATACTAAAAATCCAAGATGGCGGTCAACTTTTTTGTTTTTGGGCCGATATCAATAAAACTCGGTTTTTGGTTCTATTTTGACAAGAAAATAACAACGCAATATTGAAAATATTAAGAAATCCCAGATGGCGGCCAACATTTTTTTTGTGGGCCGATTTCGATGAAACTCGGTTTTTGGTACTATTTTAACATGAAAATAACAACACATTTTTTTAATATTAAAAATCCAAGATGGCGGTCTCCTTTTTGTTTTTGGGCCGATTTTGATAAAACTCGGTTTTTGATCCTATTTTGACAAGAAAATAACAACGCAATGTTAAAAATATTCAGAAATTTAAGAAGACGGCCAACTTTTTTGCTTTTGGGCCGATTTCGATTAAACTCGGTTGTTGGTACTATTTTGACAAGAAAATAACAAGGTAATGTTAAAAATATTAAAAATCCAAGATGGTGGCCTATTTTTTATTCGTGGTCCGATTTTAATTAAAGTTGGGTTTTGGTACTAACTACTTAAATAGTAACAATAATCATCATCATCGAAATCGAAAAATTGAGAAATCGGCCCATAAATAAAAGAGATGGCTGGTATATTGATTTTATTATTATTTTCAACATTTCGTTGTTATTTTTTCGTCAAAGTACTAACAAAACCGACTTTCTTTGAAATCGGCCCATAAACAAAAAAGTTGGCCGCCATCTTGGATTTTTAGTATTTGAAAAATTGTGTTGTCATTTTCTTGTCAACATAGTAGCGAAAACTGAGTTTCATCGAAATCGGCCCATAAACAAAAAAGATGGTCGCCATCTTGGATTTTTAGTATTTGAAAAATTGTGTTGTTATTTTCTTGTCAAAATAGTAGCAAAAACTGAGTTTCATCGAAATCAGCCCACAAACAAAAAAGATGGCCACCATCTTGGATTTTTATTATTTGAAAAATTGAGTTGTTATTTTCTTGCGAAAATAGTACCGAAAACCGAGTTTCATCGAAATCCGGCCAAAAACAAAAAAGTTGGCCCCCATCTTGAATTTTTGGTACGCACTCAAATGGTAGTGGTGGTGGTAATGCAATGTAAATTATTGACAAGCCATGCTTGATCATCTAGGGGTTACTTATAATGTGATATAGGTACAGGCATATAACTTGGCAAAACAAAGATGAGACAAAAGATGCACCGAGTTTAGTGTTTGTAGCTGCTGCGCATCTTTTGTCTCATCTTTGTCTTGCCAAATTACGTGCCCGTAATAATACACCCGCAGAAATGCAAACTAAAGAACAAATGTGACTGAAGACTTGGCTGCATGATCAAAGTTTCATTTGCCTTACCTATATAGCCTTGACTAGGGAGGCAACCCTTAAATTCCCCAACTAGGATCCAATTCGGGGCATCGTTTCCAATCTGAAATTGGATCCCCAGTAAGGAAGCTAAATCGGCGTATGTAATCGAGGCTTTACTGGGGATCCAATTTCAGATTGGAAACGATGCCCCGAATTGGATCCTAGTTGGGGAATTTAAGGGTTGCCTCCCTAGCCAAGGCTATATAGGTAAGGCAAATGAAACTTTGATCATGCAGCCAAGTCTTCAGTCATATTTTTTTCTTTAGTTTGCATTTCTGCGGGTGTATTATTACGGGCACGTAATTTAGCAAGACAAAAGATGCGCAGCAGCTACAAACACTAAACTCGGTGCATCTTTTGTCTCATCTTTGTTTTACCAAGTTATTTATGCCGGTACCTATATCACATTATAAGTAACCCCTAGATGATCAAGCATGGCTTGTCAATAATTTACATTGCATTACCACCACCACTACCATTTGAGTGCGTACCAAAAATTCAAGATGGGGGCCAACTTTTTTGTTTTTGGCCTGATTTCGATGAAACTCGGTTTTTGGTACTATTTTGGCAAGAAAATAACAACTCCATTTTTTAAATATAAAAATCCAAGATGGCGGTCAACTTTTTTGTTTTTGGGCCGATTTTGATAAAACTCGGTTTTTGGTCCTACTTTGGCAAGAAAATAACAACTCAATTTTTCAAATAATAAAAATCCAAGATGGCGGCCATCTTTTTTGTTTGTGGGCTGATTTCGATGAAACTCAGTTTTTGCTACTATGTTGACAAGAAAATGACAACACAATTTTTCAAATATAAAAATCCAAGAATGCGGCCAACTTTTTTGTTTATGGGCCGATTTCAAAGAAACTCGGTTTTGTTACTACTTTGACGAAAGAGTAACAACGAAATATTGAGAAAAATAATAAAATCAATATACCAGCCAACTCTTTTATTTATGGGCCGATTTCTCAATTTTTCGATTTAGATGATGATGATTATTGTTACTTTTTAAGTAGTTAGTACCAAAATCCAAGTTTTAGTAAAATCGGACCACGAACAAAAAATTGGCCACCATCTTGGATTTTTAATATTTTTAACATTGCCTTGTTATTTTCTTGTCAAAATAGTGCCAACAACCGAGTTTAATCGAAATCGGCCCAATAGCAAAAACGTTGGCCGTCATCTTGAAGTTTTGAATATTTTTAACATTGCGTTGTTATTTTCTTGTCAAAATAGGACCAAAAACCGAGTTTTATCAAAATCGGCCCAAAAACAAAAAGTTGACAGCCATCTTGGATTTTTAGTATTTAAAAAATTGTGTTGTTATTTTCTTGTTAATATAGTACCAAAAACCGAGTTTCATCGAAATCGGCACAAAAAAAATGTTGGCCGCCATCTTGGATTTCTTAATATTTTCAATATTGCGTTGTTATTTTCTTGTCAAAATAGGACCAAAAACCGAGTTTAATCAAAATCGGCCCAAAAACAAAAAAGTTGACCGCCATCTTGGATTTTTAGTATTTAAAAAATTGTGTTGTTATTTTCTCGTTAAAATAGTACCAAAAACCGAGTTTCATCGAAATCGGCCCACAAAAAAAATTTTGGCCGCCATCTTTTTTATTACAGAGTTCTAGTGGCCTTTTTCCGTCCGGCTTCATCATCAAACCATTTCCTATCAGAGTACTCATTAAAACCTACCTTTACATTTCCGTTAATAGTGAAAACTCATTGTTTAATCTATGTACAATAATGTTATTGTCAAGTACTGGTGACAACCCTAATCAGTGAAATCATGTCCTAATTGGGGCATAGTGTGATCGCTACATCCAATTTGGGTTCCTAGATTGGATCCCCAGTAAGGAAGCTAAATCGGTGTATGTAATCGAGGCTTAAAGCCTCGATTACATACACCGATTTAGCTTCCTTACTGGGGCCTTACTAAAGCTAGCTTCCTTACTTACCTTACTTAGCTTAGCTTCCTTACTAAAGCCTCGATTACATACACCGATTTAGCTTCCTTACTGGGGATCCAATCTAGGAACCCAAATTGGATGTAGCGATCACACTATGCCCCAATTAGGACATGATTTCACTGATTAGGGTTGTCACCAGTACTTGACAATAACATTATTGTACATAGATTAAACAATGAGTTTTCACTATTAACGGAAATGTAAAGGTAGGTTTTGATGAGTACTCTGATAGAAAATAGTTTGATGATGAAGCCGGACGGAAAAAGGCCACTAGAACTCTGTAATAAAAAAAAGGTGGCGGTCAACATTATTGTTTGTGGGCTGATTTCAATGAAACTCGGTTTTGTTACTATTTTAACAAAAAATAACAACGAAATGTTGAAAATATTAAAAATACAAGATGGCGGCCAACATTTTAGTTTGTGGGCCGATTTCGATGAAACTCGGTTTTTGTACTATTTTAACAAGAAAATAACAACACAATTTTTCAAATACTAAAAATCTAAGATGGCGGTCAACTATTTTGTTTTTTGGGCCGATTTCGATAAAACTCGGTTTTTTGTCCTATTTTGTCAAGAAAATAACAACGCAATAAAGAAAATATCAAGAAATCCAAGATGGCGGCCAACATTTTTTTCTGTGGGCTGATTTCGATGAAACTCGGTTTTTGGTACTATTTTAACAAGAAAATAACAAAACAATTTTTTTAATACTAAAAATCCAAGATGGCGGTCAACTTTTTTGTTTTTGGGCCAATTTTGATAAAACTCGGTTTTTGGTCCTATTTTGACAAGAAAATAACAACGCAATGTTAAAAATATTCAAAAATCCAAGATGACGGCCAACTTTTTTGCTATTGGGCCGATTTCGATTAAACTCGGTTGTTGGTACTATTTTGACAAGAAAATCACAAGGCAATGTTAAAAATATTAAAAATCCAAGATGGTGGCCATCTTTTTTGTTTGTGGGCTGATTTCGATGAAACTCAGTTTTCGCTACTATGTTGACAAGAAAATAACAACTCAATTTTTCAAATAATAAAAAACCAAGATGGTGGCCATCTTTTTTGTTTGTGGGCTGATTTCGATGAAACTCAGTTTTCGCTACTATGTTGACAAGAAAATAACAACTCAATTTTTCAAATACAAAAAATCCAAGATGGCAGCCAACTTTTTTGTTTATGGGCCGATTTCAAAGAAACTCGGTTTTGTTACTACTTTGACGAAAAATAACAACGAAATGTTGAAAATAATAATAAATTCAATATACCAGCAAACTCTTTTATTTATGGGCCGATTTCTCAATTTTTCGATTTCGATGATGATGATTATTGTTACTATTTAAGTAGTTAGTACCAAAACCCAAGTTTTATTAAAATCGGACCACGAACAAAAAAATAGGCCACCATCTTGGATTTTTAATATTTTTAACATTGCCTTGTTATTTTCTTGTCAAAATAGTACCAACAACCGAGTTTAATCAAAATTGGCCCAAAAACAAAAAAGTTGACCGCCATCTTGGATTTTTAGTATTTAAAAAATTGTGTTGTTATTTTCTTGTTAAAATAGTACCAAAAACCGAGTTTCATCGAAATCGGCCCACAGAAAAAAATTTTGGCCGCCATCTTGGATGTCTTAATATTTTTATTTTATTTTGTTTATTTAAGGACAACCAACAAGTACATTCACCTTACACAAGTCTACATTTATATAACTATGGGTTACAATCTTAAGTGAAGACTTAATTAAAGGCTGCCACGGCATGCGTTATATGCAAAGAATTATAAAAAAAGAGAATTTATATGATTCACAAGGCGTTAACAATGATGACTGATAACTTAATTATAAACTACTATAATTATACCTAACTATGATTTTATATTCCTACCTTCGTAGGAGCTATAGATTTAATAAAAGTTCCATATCCACCAAATATGTCGACATTTGTATTTTTGGGTAGATTATTATAACAAGATTGCATGCGATTTAATGTTGAGAAATGGCCCAAATTACTATTGAAAGGTTTAGGTGTAAACAGTTTATATTTAGAAGGGCGTGGCAGTTTGTAAGGGGTATAGAATCTTATGTTCGCTAAAAGAAGAGGACAATCAAGCGGACCATTTATAAGTTTGTACAGAAACTTAAGATCAGCAATTTTTCTACGATCTTCTAGGCTATGAATTTTGAAATAGTCTAATCGTTGCTTGTAGGAGATAAGTTCTTTAGCCTTCTGACATTGGAAAGTTAAATGCCATAGAAATCTCTTATTGACAGATTCAATCCTTTTCTTATATAATCTATCATGGTTATGTAAGTTCAGTTCTAAGAAACGGTATTCTTTTGTGGGGAAATTCTTGCAATATAAATAAGGTGCTCATTGCACAAAAAGCTTGCATCAGAGCCATATGTGATGTAGACAACATGGTATCATGCAGGCCATTGTTTAAAAATCTAAATCTGCTTACTCTCCCTTGTTTATACATCTTAGAAATATGTCTTTTTGTTAAAAGTCATCCGGATTTGTTTACAAGAAATGATGAAATAATTCGTAAATTTCCTACAAGGTATCCAAATAAATTAAGATTACCAATGATGAGAACGAAATTCAGATCAAGGAGCTGTTATTCCATGGCTATCAAAATATTTAACAAGATTCCTGATAACTTTAGAGATCTGCCTTTTAATCAATTTGGAGGAAGGACATGGCTAGTGAATAACTGTTTTTATACGATGACTGAATTTTTTAATTTTAAATGCTAATAATTTTGTAAATTTATAATGATTTGACTTGTAATTTTGAATGATATTAATGTTGACATACTATATTTATAACTATTATAATTTGCATGCCAGCTCCTGGTGAATGTGATGTGACTATATGAAATATATTACTTAAGACCCTTATGTACCGCATTCTAGCAAATAAATTCTTGATTCTTGATTCTTCTTGATTCTATAGATTTGATAGAATGGTAACCAGACCGGGCTGCAATACTCAAGTATGGATCTAACGAGGCAATTATACACACAAATTTTACTGTGGGCAGATCTAAACTCCTTACAATTACGCAACACAAACCCAAGAAGCTTAAAACTCCTGGAGACAATGCCATCTATATGAATATTGAACATTAAGTTTTTGTCAAAAATAACACCCAGGTCACGAACTGTATCAACCTCCTTTAGAACCTGGTTACATAATGAGTAAGATGAAAAATGTGGCAGTTTCTTCCTTGAAAAATGAATAAAGACACATTTATCAGGGTTCAATTTCAACAAATTATTATTACACTAATTAGCAAATCGATCAAGATCATACTGTAGCAACTGCACGTCCGTTTCACTCTTGATAATCTTTACAATCTTGAGATCGTCTGCATATAAGTAGCATTGGGAATGTCGGAAGCAAGAAGGGATGTCATTGATGAATAGGTTGAAAAATAGGGGTCCCAAGTGTGAGCCCTGTGGGACTCCTGATGACGTCATATACACGTTAGATTCGTACCCATTTACAACTACCTTTGATATTCGATTGGAAAGATAGGATTTACACCACAGTAACAAGTCACCCGATATTCCAAAGGTTGATAATTTTTTCGTCAGGATATTTATATCTACTAGATCGAAAGCTTTACTGAAATCCGTGTATATGACGTCAGCAGAAGCCCGAGAGTCTACAGCATCAACTACGTTTGAGACAAAGCTGACTAAATTGGTTGTAGTGGAACGAGCCCTCATGAAGCCATGCTGTTGGGGAATAATTAAGTGTTTCACGTGCCAGTAAATAAGAGGACAAACCAAGGACTCGAACATTTTACCGAATACAGGGAGAATAGAAATGGGACGGAAATTTTCAATATTTGACTTGTCGCCGGATTTGTGAACTGGAACAATACGTGCCTCCTTCCAAAGTGAAGGGAAAATTCCAGATGATAAAGACTTATTGAATATTATGGAAAGAGGCAAAGCCAAAACGTCAGCACATTTTACAACGAATAGTGACGGTATATTGTCAGACCCAGCACCCTTTCTTGTGTCAAGATGTTTAAGTGCCCGTTTGATTTCATCAACAGTAAAAACAATCTTACTAAGGTAGTTTGATGTATAATCAGAAGTTTCCTCAATTCTGTTAGAGTTTGCAATAGGCACATTACTAGAAGAGTATAAAGAGGAGAAATGTTGAGCAAAGAGACTGCAAACATCAGGACCATTGGTTGAAGAAGAACTTTTATAATGCATGCAAGATGGATAACTGTTAGCATTTTTCTTTTTTTGCTTAATGAAGGACCAAAATATTTTAGGGTTGCTTTTTAGGGTTGATTCAATAGCAGATAAATATTTTTTATAGCTATCGTTTATCATTTTAATAGATCTTTCTTTAAGCGTTAGAAATGAAATTCGATCCATAGGATTTTTGAATTTGGAGTAAAGAATTCTATTTTTTAACTTTTCACCTAAAACATGTATAATAGCTTTGTTAAACCAAACTGGGTAGCGGCTAGATGAGCTAGGAGAAGATCTTGGTATATGCATCTTAATAGTGTTATGAATAATCGTATAAAACTTTTCCACCATAGTGTCCACTGACGAACAGTCTCGAAACTCGTCCTCCCATTCAACAGAACCGAGGTGGGTAATTATTTTATCATAATCACCCTTATAAAACTTGTAAATAAGGTTAGTATTAGACTGCAAGCTAGAAGAACTAAAAGAACATTTCAATTTAAATTCCAAAGGAGGATGATACTGATCGACTTTAATTAAAGGTGAAATGCAACACTGAACATTTTCCATAGGTATAGGTATATATTTTCAATTCCATAGGTATATATTTTCAATATTGCGTTGTTATTTTCTTGACAAAATAGGACCAAAAACCGAGTTTTATCGAAATCGGCCCAAAAACAAAAAAGTTGACCGCCATCTTAGATTTTTAGTATTTGAAAAATTGTGTTGTTATTTTCTTGTTAAAATAGTACAAAAACCGAGTTTCATCGAAATCGGCCGACAAACAAAAATGTTGGCCGCCATCTTGTATTTTTAATATTTGCAACATTTCGTTGTTATTTTTTGTTAAAATAGTAACAAAACCGAGTTTCATCGAAATCAGCCCACAAACAAAAAATATGGCCGCCATCTTGGATTTTTATTATTTGAAAAATTGAGTTGTTATTTTCTTGCCAAAATAGTACCAAAAACCGAGTTTCATCGAAATCAGGCCAAAAACAAACAAGTTGGCCTTCATCTTGAATTTTTGGTACGCACTCAAATGGTAGTGGTGGTGGTAATGCAATGTAAATTATTGACAAGCCATGCTTGATCATCTAGAGGTTACTTATAATGTTATATAGGTACCGGCATATAACTTGGCAAAACAAAGATGAGACAAAAGATGCACCGAGTTTAGTGTTTGTAGCTGCTGCGCATCTTTTGTCTCATCTTTGTCTTGCCAAATTACGTGCCCGTAGTAATACACCCGCAGAAATGCAAACTAAAGAAAAAAATATGACTGAAGACTTGGCTGCATGATCAAAGTTTCATTTGCCTTACCTATATAGCCTTGGCTAGGGAGGCAACCCTTAAATTCCCCAACTAGGATCCAATTCGGGGCATCGTTTCCAATCTGAAATTGGATCCCCAGTAAGGAAGCTAAATCGGCGCATGTAATCGAGGTTTAAAGGCCCCCGTAAACGTTCAAACAAGTTTGTCTAATTTTACGTTTTTGACAGGAGTGAAGGTCCAAACAAATTATCGGACGCGGCTTACTGCCGCGGCTGATCTGAGGTGTGCAAACTATCGGCACCCTGATTATCTAAAAAGAAACTATTTAGCAACCGGTTGCATTTGACATACATTGCTCCTTTTATTTGGTATGTTTTTTTTTTACCCCAAAGAAAAGTAGCAATGTATTACGTTCATCTGGGAACTGAGACCGGTCGCTAGGCGGTTTCTAATTAGATAATCAGCCCGCGGATGTAGTAGGTCGCGGACGTAACCATAGACTAATATGACGTCATCGGACGTCCGATAGCTATCTGGCACGCAGGATGTTATGAGAGTGTGCACACTTATCAGCCGCGGCAGTAAGCCGCGTCCATAAGCCGCGTCCGATAATTTGTTTGGACCTTGATTACGTTCTCTATGGTTTTGTTTGTACGTTTTCTCAGGGCGGGTCCATAGCATATGTTTTGCTCATAGACTCAAGGTCCAAACAAATTATCGGACGCGGCTTATGGACGCGGCTTACTGCCGCGGCTGATAAGTGTGCACACTCTCATAACATCCTGCGTACCAGATAGCTATCGGACGTCCGATGACGTCATATTAGTCTATGGTTACGTCCGCGACCTACTACATCCGAAAGTTTGCACACCTCAGATCAGCCGCGGCAGTAAGCCGCGTCCGATAATTTGTTCGGACCTTTAGAAAATTTTTCGCTATGCTCAAGTAGACGGACAAAGGTGCGAGTGAGAAACCGATTCTTACGGCTTATGCGATGTGCGAAAAAGAGTAAAAACAAACAGACAGCTAAACCGGGTTTGACTTCATATATCATCGTTTATCACCTTGGTGAAAAGTGTCAACAAGATTATTTTGTAATTTTGATCGCGATCGGGTCGGTTTGGCTCTCAAAGCTATATAAATCAATAATGGTGTCGTGTTCTGTACTGGATTGTAATGTTACTTACGACAATAACCCAAATAAACACTCATTTCACAGGTAAATATGATTATACTATTACCATTTTCATAATTCATATTTTAGTTGAATATATTCCCAAACACATTAAGTTATATACTAATATGATGCTATTAAACGCCTATTTCCTAAATAAAGGCTGATTTCTAATATCGATACTCATGTCGATGATTTCCAATATAACTTTGTTTGTCTTTGTGAACACTGATAGTTTTATTTAAAGCTGCTTGTAACCGACAGTTTTCAAATGGTAAATTATACCAACTTAAGTATAGTCAGGTGGGGTAAGTGAAACATACTTTTTTTTTTAACAAGGTGTAGTAAAGCTATAAAACTCGCAATTAAAGTAGCTGTATAGGCAATGTACTCCTAATTAAATCACCCTTTAACGGTATGAATATAAATATCTAAAGACTTGCATTAAGCAACAAAATCACGAAAAAAATATAAAAGCTAAGAAGTGTTTCACTTACCCCTGACAAGGGGGAAGTGAAACAGTGGCTAAAATAGCTTTAAATATTGTGTCCATTTAATTAAAAACAGGACAAAAGGATCATGTTTAACCGTTAATATCCAAAATGTATCAAATTCTCATAAAATAAGGTCCAGTTTTAAAGATTTATCAAAAAAACATCGTGTTTTGCGTTTTGACATCTAATGAATTTATTTTTGGTTTACTAGCTAGGTTAATAGCTAGGCGATATCTGTGTTGTATTAAGGGAAGTAATTCGTCATTCCTGATTTATCGACACATCGCTATGAGAATAAACTACGATAGTTTCTTAGATATGGTTGGGTGTTTCACTTACCCCGGTGTTTCACTTACCCCACCTGACTATACTAATTTAACAGTTATTTCCAGGTTTTCTGTAAATCCAGTAATTAAATTAAACTGGATAAATGTCATAAATAAATAAGCAGGGAGCCTCAAAGGAGACCTTAAGAAATTATTTAAATAAAATTGTTCAAAATTTTGTTTGTGTTTTATTTATTAGAGCAATAATACATTATGGTTATCGACAACCTAAAATGGACTTCAGTGCATCTCTAAATTCACGCACACGTTTACATATTTACAAACACTGGCTCATCTCACTTTTGGTTTCGCAGCCAAGTGAACTCTGTTCGTCTATTTCAGTGAATATTAAGTTTATGGTTTTGCTCTACACAATCAACAAAAACATCTACACAAAACATTGTTTCCGAAACATGTTTCTCTACACACGCCGTCCATAGCGACTGCGTGGTTTGTGTAGACAAAACTTCAGTGTTGCCAATTTAGCATTTTATGTTAGCCAATTATTATCCCCGTCAATAATTGGTAATGCGCTGAAATCTTGTCACATTAACATCCTGAAGTACGTCATGAAACAAGAAAATTCTAATAGGTAATCTAATATATTAATTATTGAATTATTATTTTCAATAAGATAGGGTCTAGGTATATAAAAAAAAATACAATAGTTTTTTGTTTTTGAGGTTGAAATCATGGCCGCCAGGCGCATTACCAATTGACGAGGATAGTACTTATCATGACTCGAAAATGTATGAAATAAATTTATAAGTGACCAAAGGTTTAGGTATATCTGAAAATGTAACTATCAAGGTCAGTTTGACAGTGAAATTTTTTTGTTTCCATTTTTGCTAGGAGATTTAGGTAGAGCGTGTTTTTTTTTGGTTTATTTTACTTGATGCATCCATCCGGAAAACATGTCTAGTTTTGCATTTATTGTGATGATAAATTAATAAAACCTGTTTTGAAAATCAGTATTTTTACCGGTATATTTTGCATGTGCAATTTCAGTATATTTTTGAGGTGCTTCGGTATTTTCGTAAAATTTCATCTGGTCACACTGATGTTTTGTGTACGTGTTTTCCACCGGGCATAGAAAGCATAAACACAAAAATGTTTCGCGAAACAATGTTTTGTGTAGATGTTTTTGTTGATTGTGTAGAGCAAAACACGAGCTAGTCAAAGCGTGGGCGAGCCGGAGGATCTTTTAAAAATACAATTTTTAATATTTTAGGACGTTTATTCGTCACAAAAGACAGCTAAAGACTAGTTCTTATTCTAATACAATTTCATCTCATGCACCCAACTACCTGGGCTTATCGGTTCCGGCCGCTGACTCAGCGTCTGGATTTCTAGAAGATGTTTTGCCGACTCGGGGCGATAGTAGAGTCAGCGGACGTAACTCTTCCCTCCTTAAGTTCGAAGTTATCTTCTTTAAGAGAACTTCGAAGACATGATTTAAACAATTTCAAACGATACTTATGAACTAGGAAACAGAGCAGTACAAAAATCAGAATATAAACTATCAGAGTCCAAACGCTCACAGACTTCACTTTAATGACCATATTTTCACATTCACTTCTTTCACTGGTTCTCTTCTTAATGGCGAACGATAGGAGTTTCAGGTCTTCAAGATCAACACCTTCCAGGTCCAGAGGCTGCGAAGATGCTGCTTCATCAGGTAAGTATATTGTAGGTAAGTTCATTATTGGTAATTTAGTATATGTAATATTTTCTGTATTGATCTGATGCATTTTCAGGATTATGTCTGAGATCTTTACTTCACAGGCCGGGTCATCCAGGGTGAGTATAAAGGTTCCTTGAATCTTTTGACGAGATGCTTCTCCGTCACAGCTGCTGGTAAGTAACTCTTCATCTCTACTGTACTGTACTTACTGTAGAGTATCCATCTGTTGGTTTGTAGTGGCTGAACTTTAACTTTCTCTATAACTACTCGAATCTGTGTGCATGACGTCACGTTTTCAACGTATGTAATCAGGTCGTTGATGCAGGGGTCCTGGACGAACTGGTGCGTTACATCGTTGGGGCAGAGGAAGTTGAGCTCGTCGATCTCCTGGCAGGGCTGATAGAGCAGTCTGATCTTCGACCCTTTCACCAATAGGTAAGGATTTTTGGGTATAATGACGACGGTGGATTTACGGGATAACACAGGTAAGGGAATCAGTTTATAATAGATATAAGTATCTTTCTCAATTAAAGGTATTTCCAACAGGTAGGTGATTTGACTTCCCATAAAATAAGCTTTTATAGTAATGCTCTGCTCTATCTTAACTAAATTTCCTAAACTAGGTGTATATACTAACTTTTCTATCTTACTAATATCTTTTAAAACACTTAAAAGCTTGTTAGATTCTATTATAGATTGATGCAAAATACCTAATCTACTTAACGCAAAACTAGTCTCAATTT
This sequence comes from Agriphila tristella, assembly GCA_928269145.1. Classification (NCBI taxonomy): domain Eukaryota; kingdom Metazoa; phylum Arthropoda; class Insecta; order Lepidoptera; family Crambidae; genus Agriphila; species Agriphila tristella. The sequence continues at coordinate 33,893,708 of OV743433.1, read as the reverse complement.
CGTTCAATTTAGTATAGATTACTTGAAAATTGTGAAAAAGTAAATTATATGTATTTAAAATCTGAACTTCAAAATGTTCTCTTTTCAAACCTCTACTTATATTCTTAGCAACTTTTATAATTTCTTTATTTAGTTTATTTAAATTGTTATTTAATTTTAATGTAGAGTTATTTAGAACTTGCACAGTTTCAGTGATCAACGTCAATTTTTCGTTACTTGAACTCTGTTTGTCTTTTACTTCTTTTATCAATTTATTATATTTTATGGCATCATCATGGTCAAGATTACCGGTAATGAATTTAATAAGCGATCCAAGTGGATCTACTAGACCACGTCTAACTCTAATAGATGGCGCAATCTGTTCTAACTTGTTGACTGTAGCTAATTTCATATAATCTACTTGCTTTCTTATATCTACAAAATTATACGTAAAATTTGTTTCAAACTTATCTCTAATTAACTTATCTAATTCGGAGAGCCGATCGATGTTGAATTTCAGGTCTTCTTTAATAGGCGTGAAGTCCAACACCTTTGCGATTATCCATTTGTCTTTACTAAGTACAGCAACGCCATTTCTTAGTAGCAGGATTCCAGGGTTTCTATTCAACTCCTGCAGTTGAAGTGCCTGGAGATGGATCGTCATAGACGCCACCAGGAGGACGCGGACGCACCTATGGAGGTCGTTTGACATTCTTTATTGGAACTTTTGTATCGCGATTTCTAATTTGTATGGGTACTATGTTTCTAGTTGCTTCGTTTGTAACCTTAGCTTTATGGTAACGAGCTTTGTCTTTACTGCTTCTTTTATTAGTGTCTTTAGCAAAAATAGTATCACCAGGGTTTATATCAAATTCTGTTTCGCCACCTCTTTTCTCTATAATATTCTGTTTTCGTTTGATCGTCTGATTCGTTATGTGTTTATACAAAAATTTTGTTATTTTCTTATGTTCCCTAACCAATTGCTGCGTGTACTCCTTTTCAAAGTCCATATCGAACGCAGAGTCGGTATGTCCAAATAAAACTTCAAATGGGGTTAAGTTAGTGGTAGAATGGATAGAATGGTTGTATGCCATAACGGCGTAAGTCATTATGGAAGCAGCGTCAGTGTATTTTTGTTCGTACTTTGCAAGTCTGTAAATTTCGGTTATTGTTGAGTGGAACCTTTCAATGAGTCCCATGGAATTGGGGTTATTGGGTGTGCCAATGTGAAGTTCTACTTTGTATAGGGAAAGAAGTTCTTTTAAGAGAGCATTGTTAAACTCTGAGCCTGGGTCTGAGCTGATCTTAAGAGGAACACCATAGAAAGAGAAATACTTGATAAGGGCCCTAGTTACTTCTGGAGTTGATCGGTTCGGAAGTTCAAATCCTAACTTGCTAAATGCGTCAATTATTGTCAAATAATAGCGTGATTCTATAGAGAATATGTCAATAAAGATTTCTTGTAGTGGTTTAGTCTGCGTTTGTGTCAGTTGAAGTTTAGGCTTTAGCGGTTTTCGGTCATACTTCATCCTTCTACAGGCTTCACAAGAATTTATGAAACTGGATATGGTCTGTTCCATATTATGCCAAAAGTAAGTACGTCTAATGTGAGTCAGGGTTTCCTTTATACCACGGTGGCAGGTTTTGCCAAGGTGATATTTTTCTACTATATCTCTCTGTTCTGATTCGTTATCCACAAATACTACTCTTTTAGTGCATTCGAAAAATTGGACTTGTTCCTTTTTAAATAAGAATATTACCATTTCAGTAAACTGTCGCTTTTGTCTGTCATCCTCAAAGTAGATAAAATATTTTGTGTTATTTCGAATGTATTCTTTAAGAAACTGTTTTACAAGATCTGGTCTATTTACGGGCAAATGTACTTCTAACACCTTTTGTCTTTCTCTGGATATGTATTTTACTGCTAATTTGTCAATGAGCCAAGTATATACTAAAATCTGGTTGGGTTTGGTGTCTATGGCCTCATTCAGAATAGGTATACCTTGAGACTCAGTATCCTTTCCAGAATGAACTGTATTACTATTTGATTTACTTGAAGCTGTCAAAGTTGAACTTGAAGGACATGGTATAGAATAAGGAGATTTAACATTACCGGACAACGTTCTTTCTGAATCTGAATCTGAAATTACGACTGTTTTTTCCGAATCGGAATCCGAAATGGACATGGCTTCCTTTTGTTGATTTTGTTCTTTACCTAAATTCACTATTTCTTTAGTAAGCTCTTCTATATATTTATTTCTGTCTTCATCTTTATCAACGTTAACTTTTGTAGATATATTATCTTCATTACCTAAAGCATTAGTTTTTATACGCGAAAGAGCATCGGCATTGCTATTTTGTTTGCCACTTTTGTGAACAATATCGAAATTATATTCAGATAGTCGTAAGCGCCAACGGGTGAGTCTACTGTTAGTTTCTTTCAAAGTATTTAGCCAAGCGAGGGGTTTGTGGTCGGTAACTATCGTAAATTTGTTACCGTAGAGGTATGGGCGGAAGTGTTTTACCGCCCAAACTATGGCAAGTAATTCCTTCTCAGTGACACTGTAACGCGTCTCGGCATCGTTTAGCGTGCGGCTCGCATACGCAACTGGCTTGTCGCTACCGATCGTGCCTTGGGACAGGACTGCACCAAGAGCAAACTCGGAAGCATCTGTAGTCAGTATATACGGTCTGCTAGGATCAGGGTATTGAAGTAAGGGTGAGTTCACAAGTAATTCCTTGCATTTCTGAAATGCAGCTATATATTTTTCATCATTAATGGGTTTAACACCTTTTTTCTTTAATCGTGCTGTCATTGGTTGGGTAATTTTTGCAAAATCTTTTATGAAACGGCGGTAATAGCCAATGAGTCCTAAGAAGCTTTTTATTTCTGTAGTTGTACGAGGCAAAGGATAATCTAAAACAGCTTTGATCTTATCATTGTTGGGTTTCAAACCGTCATTAGTAATCGTATGTCCGAGGTATAAGACCTCTTTCCTAAGAAATTCTGACTTGTCTAGTTGGATTTTTAAATTGGTTTGTCTCAATCGGTCAAATACGGTTCTTAATTTTGTCAAATGCTCTTGTAAACTGGAAGAATATACAATTATATCGTCCAGATACACAAGACAATGGATTCCTTGCAAGCCACGTAACACGTTATCTATCGTTCTTTGAAATGTCGCCGGCGCTGTCTTCAGCCCGAACGGCATACGGGTGAATTCGTAATGTCCTGAGTTTGTGGTGAATGCTGTCTTTTGTCTGTCTTCTTCTGCTACCTCTATTTGGTGGTAACCGCTCGCCAAGTCGAGAGTAGAGAAGTAACAACTGCGTCCTAGTTTGTCAAATAAGTCTGTTATGTTTGGGAGAGGGTACTTGTCGTCTATTGTAATTTCGTTAAGACGTCTATAGTCAACTACTAAACGGTATTTCTTTTCATTACTAGCATCTGCTTTCTTCGGAACCAAATGTACAGGAGCACTCCAGGGTGAGTGAGAATTGATAACTATATTATTTTCTAGCATTTTATTTACTTGTTGGTTTATTTCATCGTTAATAGCTTGTGGCTGTCTATATGGACGTATATAGATAGGGTCTTCGTTACGTGTTCGAATATGATGTTTAACCTCGTTGGTAAAAGTTAACGGTAGTTCATTGGAATGAAAAATGTCTGTGTACTCTAGACAAAGTTTAGAAATAAGTTCCTTTTCTTCTGAATTCATGTGGTCCAAACGTAGCTTTTCAAGATTTTCAGTCAGTATTTTGTCAACGTCTAAGTCACTGTTATGGTCTATTTTATTAAGTTTACACTTTTCACCGTTATATTTAGTTACAATAAATGGACTGGTAACTGTTAATGTCATTTCTGTTTCTAAGGTGTTTTGGATAATTGTTGTAGCAAAACCATTTTTACAAGTTACTAAGGCGGCTGGCATTCGCACACCATCACAAAATAATTTATAATCCATTATAGCTTCACCATTTTCTACGTTAGTTGGCAATCTAACTCTCTGTTCGCAACGCGGAGCTAATTTAATTGTAGTAGGGTAATTGTATATAATAGGTATAGACGACGAATTTGTAAAAAGTATTTGACTTTTCATATCTATTTTAGCATCTAATTGTTTCAGTAGGTCACTTCCTATAAGTCCATCATAATGACTGTCTACTTCATAAATGTAAAATTTGTGTGTTTCAGGGTTATTAAATGTTGGGAATAATGGTATAACTATAACTTCATCGTGCTTGCTGGAGGCGTGTGTGCTGATGACTTCAAAAGGTTCGTACTGTTTATAGTTATTATAATATTCGTTCACTTTTCTAGGACTAATAAAAGATCGCGAACTTCCGGTGTCTATCATTAGTTTCGCATTTATCTCGGGAATATTGATATAAGGTAACTTTAATGTATTACAATTTAGATTTATTATCTCGGGTTTTGGTCTGAGGCACCTATATGAAAATTTTCAACACTTTGGACAGGGGCATCATGACTATTTGGATCAACGACGCATTCGTTCAATTCGACGTTTTCCAAGTACTCATCATACTCATTGTTACACATATTATCATCGTACTCATCATTCATGTAATTAGGTTCTATATCTTGAGATTCGTTTAGATTATAAAGTTCATTCATACGAAAACCTTGAGGTTTTGCAGGTGGAGCTGTACGCATGCTAACGTCAGTGGATTGTTGAGGTGGTAATCTTTGTGGAGGTTGGTAACCGAATTGTTGACCTTGGTTGAAGTTTGGTCGGTAACCGAACTGTTGACCTTGGTTGAAGTTTGGTCGGTATCCGAACTGTTGACCTTGGTTAAAATTTGGTTTATAGCCGAATTGAGGTTGATTCTGATTTAGCTGGGGACGATACCCAAACTGGTTGAACTGGGGTTTATAGCCAAATGACTGTTGTGGCAACTGCGATTTATAATTAAATTGTTGCGGTTGTGAAGCAGGTAATCTCATCTGTTTACTTGGTGGAATACCAAATTTAAATTTTGGTTGATTTTGCTGCTGATTAAAATTATTATTAGGATTACTATTTGGTGTAATTCCAAACTTAAATTGCTGTTGTGGTTGAACGTGAGCTGGAGTAAAATATGGTTTCATTCCAAATTTATCTACAAATGGATTATGGTTCATAAGTTGTGGTTTTGAATGTAAAATATTTTGTGATTTCAGCATTTTATTTTTGGAATTATACTGGTATAAGAAATTAACTTCTTCAAGTACTATGCTAAGCGCCTTTTCAAGAGAATCGCATCCTTTTAGTCGCACGATGCGAAGGAGATCCTCAGGTAAATTAAATAAAAACACATTCATTGACATATTATCATAAATAGTTGTTTTACTTCGGCGTAAACTCGGATCATTTATTAAATTCACTTTGGCAATCAAAGTGCTTTTTACGTACTGAATTCTATTACAAAAATCAAGATATGATTCGCCATTGTTAATTTTCATAGTTTCCAATTCTATAGCTATACACTCTTCCGAACGTGGATCACCGAAATGTTGTTCCAACGCTATCTTTAACGCGGGCCATGTATCTAAATCTTGTCGTTCACTAATAAGATTAGCCGCTTTCCCTGTTAATCGAGATGTGATTACATGAAAAACGTACAAATCCTGAATTTCGTTATTTTCTAAACGGCAACACTGTATAACATATTCGCACTTTCTTATAAATAAATTTAATAACTTTTCATCTCCGTCAAATATAGGAATGATGTTGGACATTTCCCGGGGAATTTGCACTATTCCTTCCATTTTGCAATAAAATAGAGAGAACAAGTAATGTATTAATTATTTAAAGTATAATCTAAAATTATTTTTGATGTAAAAAAATAATGTTTTACGTAAACTATTTTAGGTAAGTAAGTACTTAATTTTCTTTAAAAAAATAACGTTTCTTTGTAAAAATCTTTTGTTAAACTTTACTTAAATCTACTCTAATAGAAACAATTAAAAGTACTTCGATTGTCGGAAATAACTTTAACCACTTCCTAGAAAGTTATAACTATTATAGGTGAAAATTATTGGGAAAAGACTGGAAAAGCGATTTTAGGTCTACTCACAGACTGCCCATATCACTCGTTGAGTCTTAGCTGAAGATCCTTCGGAGGTCTCGTCGTGTAGAGCACCCACAAAGTTCTCGACTTATTTGTTTGGTTCGTTGGATTTCCGTGGAAAACGCGTGAAAACGTTCGGCGCGATACTAAAGTTGAGTATTTTCGCGACGCGGAAATCCTACCGGCTGCGCCAGTCAAAGCGTGGGCGAGCCGGAGGATCTTTTAAAAATACAATTTTTAATATTTTAGGACGTTTATTCGTCACAAAAGACAGCTAAAGACTAGTTCTTATTCTAATACAATTTCATCTCATGCACCCAACTACCTGGGCTTATCGGTTCCGGCCGCTGACTCAGCGTCTGGATTTCTAGAAGATGTTTTGCCGACTCGGGGCGATAGTAGAGTCAGCGGACGTAACTAGCTATGGACCCGCCTTGAACCATCAACAAAACATTGTTTCGCGAAACAAAATTCTCAAGGTCCAAACAAATTATCGGACGCGGCTTACTGCCGCGGCTGATAAGTGTGCACACTCTCATAACAACCTGCGTGCCAGATAGCTGTCGGACGTCCGATGACGTCATATTAGTCTATGGTTACGTCCGCGACATACTACATCCGATAGTTTGCACACCTCAGATCAGCCGCGGCAGTAAGCCGCGTCCGATAATTTGTTTGGACTTTCATAAATTTTTTTTACTTGTTGAATGTTGAGATGTTTTTGTTGAGTGTGTAGAGCAAAACACGCGCTATGGACCCGCCATAACATGAACTTCATTGTTTTTGTGTGTGTCAAGGTCCAAACAAATTATCGGACGCGGCTTATGGACGCGGCTTACTGCCGCGGCTGATAAGTGTGCACACTCTAATTACATCCTGCGTGCCAGATAGCTATCGGACGTCCGATGACGTCATATTAGTCTATGGTTACGTCCGCGACCTACTACATCCGATAGTTTGCACACCTCAGAGGGCCTAGTACGAGTTGATTTTTTGTTCTCACTTCACTTTGCGAATAGTAAACTATCGTCTTCTATCTTTCACTCGTTCACTCACTCGCATGATATCCTCTCTTTCACTCGATACTATTCGCAAAGTGAGGTGAGAAACACAACTCGTACTAGGCACTCAGATCAGCCGCGGCAGTAAGCCGCGTCCGATAATTTGTTTGGTCCTTCACCCGCTGTTCGCCGAGTCAAGTCATTGATCGCCATAAAGTACTTTTGCATGGAAAATAAAGTCAAAGTTTCTTTATTCAAAAACACTTTTGAATCGTCTAAATTTTCTTCTTGTTACAACTCGTTCCAGACTTATAAACTGAGGGCCTAGTACGAGTTGATTTTTTTGTACTCACTTCACTTTGCGAATAGTAAACTATCGGCTTCTCTCTTTTACTCATTCACTCACTCGCATGATTTCCTCTCTTTCACTCGATACTATTCGCAAAGTGAGGTGAGAAACACAACTCGTACTAGGCACTCTGACAAGAAGAACGGCGGCAGGCTGATTATCTAAATAGAAACTATTTAGAGACCGGCGGGATGATTATCTAATTAAAAACCACCTAGCGACTGGTTGCAGTTCACAGATGATCGTGATCCATTGCTACTTCTTTCTGGGTTAAAAAAAAACATACCAAAGAAAAGTGGCAATGTATGTCAAATGCAACCGGTCGCTAAATAGTTTCTTTTTAGATAATCAGGGTGCGGATTCATTTGACATACATTGTTACTATTCTTTGGTATGTTTTTTTTTACCCTAAAAAGAAGTAGCAATGGATCACGATCATCTGTGAACTGCAACCAGTCACTAGGTGGTTTTTAATTAGATAATCAGCCAGCCGGTCGCTGGCTGGTTTTTAATTAGAAAGAAAGAAAGAAAGAAAGAAAGAAAGAAATAATTTATTTTGTGACCAAATTACATCTTCTTAATTATTTTTAGCTTAGTCTAAATGGAACACAAAAAAGGCTCACACTCAGCATAAGTTAAGGCACCCAAGAGTGTGCCCTAACACTGATCTTCCGTGCTCACCAAAATATAATAATTTAACATTCGGTAGATAGGTTGTGCATAATGGACATGTGAAAAATGTAAAGTCGTACAAAAATGCTCATCGTATTTTAAATGGACTTACAAGGAAAGCAATAATGATGTATGAGTACGCAAAAACACGCAGAGACACAGCATAATCAAATGTCGTTTTTTTGTAAGTTTAAAAGATAGTTTTTAAGGTTAGTCTTAAAAGATTTAATTGTTTTGGCATTTTGAATTGGAGGTGGTATATCATTCCAGCATTTCGTGGCAAGATATTTGAAGCTGCCACGAAATGCAGCTGTGCTGTGTCCAGGGAACAACAACCGGGTAATATCTCTACACGGGCGCTGCGAAAAATTTAGCTTATTAAAGAGGTAAAAAGGTGTTTCTGTCTTTATGACACCAAACAATAGACATGCAAAATGTAGTGATCGACGAGTCTCCATCTTTAAAATATTACTATGGTTTAGAAATGGAGTTACATGTGCCCGTCGTGGTATGGGAAAGCAGAAACGAGCACAAGCGTTTTGAATACGTTGAATTAGTTTTTTGGTGTAACCCAGTAAACATGAACCAATAACGGTATCTGCGTAATTAAGTTTAGACAAAATAAGGGCATCACAAAGTTTTATTCTTAGGTCAACGTTTAAATATTGACGTACTTGATATAATACCTTTAATCTATAATAACAATTTTTTACTGTTTCAAGAATGTGATTATGGAAATTCAAATTACTATCCATTAAAACACCCAAATTTCTAGCCTCGGTCACTTGGACAAGCACATCATTCCCAATATTTACTAATGGCTTACAAGAATTAACTTTATCTATATTAGATTTGGAACCCAAGACAAGAAATTTAGATTTGAGTGGATTCAAAGATAAATTATTAGCCTTGGCCCACGTGTTTATATTAGATAAATCTTCGTTTATTTTCTCTACAGCTGAAGAAGTATCATTAGGATCAAAAGACAAGTAGATTTGCAGATCATCCGCATATATATGATATTTGCAATGTTTAAAAGAACTAATGATGTCAGCACTGTACAAAATAAACAAAAGAGGGCCCAAAATAGACCCTTGTGGAACACCACATTTAAGTGACATAGCGTTAGACACTGAAACACCACCAGACTCGCCCTGAAGTGTAACTCGTTGAAAACGGCCACTTAAGTAACTTGAAAACCACCTAAGTGCCACAGCATCGAAACCGTAGTAAGCTAACTTAGAGAGGAGTAAATTATGATTAATCATATCAAACGCGCGAGAGAAATCTAGCAGAACCAGTATTGTACTGTGACCAGTATCTTGTGCAGTCAATATATCATCAATTACATCCAAAAGAGCTGTGGCTGTACTGTGACCTGTTCGAAATCCTGACTGTTTTTGAGGCAAAATATTATTTTTATTCAGAAATTTCATTATCTGTTCGTACACTATTTTTTCTATTACTTTTGACATAAAAGGAAGTATGCTAATTGGTCTCAGATCTTTCATTTCCGTAGGATTATTGTTTTTCGGGATGGGCTTCACCAAAGCTTGTTTCCAAACATCTGGAAAGACCCCAGTTTTGATTGAACGATTTACTAGTGAAGTAATGACATCTAAAGTTCTTGGAAGTGTTAACATGACCATGTCACGAGTAATATTATCAGCGCCCTGAGCGTTAGATTTAATATGTAAAATTATTTTAGCAACTAACGAACTGTCCACTAACTCTAAGCTGAATGTATCAGCGCTAAAACGATTGAATTCAAAATAGGTCAGTGTAGAGATTGATATGTTACGTAACGGTAAATTAAGAAAATGCTTATTAATGAGGTCAGGATCAGAAATATTAGGAGGGATTTGAGAGTTTTTTGTATTAAAACTTACTAAGTTGTGTTTGATATTTTTCCATAGCTTTTTTGGATTAGATGAGTTATTGTTTATATGATGCTTAAAGAATGCAGACTTTTCATTAAACATAGCTTGACAAGCCATATGTTTCAATTTTTTATAATATTCTTTGTCAGAATCGAGCTTAGTAGTTCGACTCTTAGCAAGAGCCATGTCCCTTTGCTTAGTGATGTCACGTATGCACTGCGTCAACCAGGGTATCATATCATCTTTCACAATTGATTGCTTAAGGGGAGCATGGGTATCAAATATATGCAAAACATAAGAATCAAAAGATTCAACAAACTGATCAATATCCTCATGCCATAGACGTTCCCAGTGTACTGCTTCAACTTGTTCGTTAAATTCTTTTAAATTTATATCTTTTATAGGTCTGTAACTAATGCAACGTGACAGAGGTTTGGGTTTCTTAATACGTACTTCAAAAGTAATTAAAGCATGTCTACCAAGTTCGGCGATTTGCTCAACAGTTACATTAGAAACATCAGTATCACTACAAATCAAATCAATAAGAGTTTCAGAGTGGTCTGTAAAGTGAGTTGGCTGTGAAACATATTGCTTTAAATTCATACATTCTAAGAATGATAATAGCTTTTTAGTATCGGAGTCATTGACAGTAAGCATATCTATATTGAAGTCACCAAGTAGTATTAAATGATCATACGCAGGCAAAGAACTAACAGTATCAGACAGAGCATCTATGAAGGTATCGACATGCAACCAGGGTGGACGGTAAGCAGTGCCAACGGCAAGCCTTTTACCGTTTATTGCAATACTTAGTGTAGATGCAGGATCTCTTCACCATATATTCAGCGAAAAGGGAAGTACTTCCACCGAGCTAGGTGACTGTGCTCGGGGACCGCGGTCCAACCGTTGATGGTTGGTAGTTGTATATATGCGAAGTCGCTGAGAAAACTCCGATAGCGAGATGTACGAATTCCATACTATTTCGTCGCTCTCCGTACTGATAGTCATTTCTTGCCGCTTCAGCCGCCATCTAGTGAACTCGATGTGAAACATTGTTGTACGGCGTGTTGTGTAGTGTGTGCGGCGCATGGTAGATGCCGCTCCGCTCAATATGCTTTTCGCTGCTCCTGCATTTCTTCTTAATTTATTATGTAGCGTATCATCACGCCGCTACATCACTCCCCCCCTTTCACCTCTTGAGAGACTTGTATAGGGCCAGTAACGCTCCAGTCCATAGAGTACTTAATATTTCCAGTCTCCTTCATGACGAACGTATCTGCTGGCTGCTCCGTGTGCGGTATGGCTACATATGCAGAACTGTCACGCCGATGTAAGCCCGATATCTGTCCGGCTAGGCTGCCCGTGTCGCCGTCGTCCGCCAACCCAAGTCATCGCCGCAGGACCAAGTCGCATTCTTCTGCTGATCGTGGACCTTGATGGCTGCTCCAAACTCGATTGTATGAGGGGTGATATACCTTGATGTTGTTGCTCCATTGCTCCAGAAGGTTGCTGCTGTCCAATGTCGGTGGTCACCAATGTAGATGCAGGATCTCTTCACCATATATTCAGCGAAAAGGGAAGTACTTCCACCGAGCTAGGTGACTGTGCTCGGGGACCGCGGTCCAACCGTTGATGGTTGGTAGTTGTATATATGCGAAGTCGCTGAGAAAACTCCGATAGCGAGATGTACGAATTCCATACTATTTCGTCGCTCTCCGTACTGATAGTCATTTCTTGCCGCTTCAGCCGCCATCTAGTGAACTCGATGTGAAACATTGTTGTACGGCGTGTTGTGTAGTGTGTGCGGCGCATGGTAGATGCCGCTCCGCTCAATATGCTTTTCGCTGCTCCTGCATTTCTTCTTAATTTATTATGTAGCGTATCATCACGCCGCTACACTTAGCCACATTTGTTCGACGTTGCTTGATTGAGGATGATGAATTTGTCGCGCATAAATACCATTACGTATATAAAATCCCACACCACCACCACGTGAGCGTACAGTTTGAGGTCGTGGTATATGTCTAAGTCGGTATCCTGGTGGTGCTGGAGCACATCGATCCTGACCCTCTTTTAACCATGTTTCATTGATAGCTATTATATCTACTGCGTGTCTTTGCAAAGCTAAAATGAATTCATCATGCTTTGAGCAAATTGATCCAGGATTAAGGAACCCTAGAGATAAGTGCTTAGTTTTAAGAAATTGTAAAACAAACGAGAATGATAGCATAATATACTTAGAATTACCTAAATATTGTTTAATTATAGTTAGATGCCGTTTGCAAAGGGACATAATTATTACAGCCAAATTAGCACAGTAAAATTCACACTTCACCTTATACATTATACTCTTTTTGTTAATTCCTAAACAACTAAAATATTTTCTTATTGAATTGGCCAAGAAAACCAATAAAACTTTCAGAAATAAGTATTGTGATAGTAGCTGAACAAAATACAATGGCCAGTAATTACTATTGAAATATGAAAAACCTATAATTACAGCCAAATTGACACAATTAAATTCCTGCTTGACCCTATACTTATTATACTTATACATTTCAATTTTTTTGTTTATACCTAATAAAGAACTATAATATTTTGTTATTGTTGCTGATAGGAAACCTAAAGAAACCTCTAAAAATATGTTAAAAAGGAGTAACAATAAGTTTTGTTCTTGTAAAATCTGAGTGCGAATAGTAAACGTGAGACTTAAATCAATGAATAGATCTACAGACAAATAACAAAATAGCCTAAACAGCATGCACAGAATACTAACAATCAAACTGTATATAGTTAAAAAAATTTAGACAAGTCTTTTTCATAACGAATTATAAGGGCACTTGTACCATCCTCCTTACGAGCCAATATTTTACCATCCCTGGACCATACATATTTCCAGTTATACTTCTTTCCGGCCTGGCGAGCTTGTAAGAACAACTGGCGATTTGTGCGACTGAGGCGTTCGTTTATGTAGACGCCACCGCCGCTTGACTTCCCAGTCGCGCTAACACCGACGTCGGCTGTAGACAGGTTGCGGCGCACGCGCGCCGCGTGCAGCCACTGATCTCGCATAGCTCGGCGCGCGAACCGCACTGCGATAGTGCGCGGCCGTGGCGGGACACCTTCCACCCGGTTTCGGCGATTGGACCCAACTCTCTTTATCTCGACGACATCTTTGTCTTCGAACGGCACGCCTAGGGTCGTAGACAACATAGCGACTACACTGCTAATATTTTCCCCACTCTGCTCGGGTAAACCAGATATTTCAATATCGTTTGCAAGCGCTTCCTGTTCCCTATCGTTTAACTGAGCTTTAAGCTCCGCGATGGTTGCCTCGAAAACATCATTATTTGACGGCGCTAGTTGCTCGTACTTTTGTTCCATTGTGGATAGTCTTGCCTCCATTTCACTCATTCTAATTTCGAATGCGCTCAAGGTGGCCTTGAATTCAGATATCTCTAAACGGCATTGGTGTACTTCATCCCTGGCAGCTTTGAGTTCGTTGCGAAATGAGCGGATTTCGAGTGCGATATCTATTTTAAATTCCTCTGTCGTATTGTGCACTGTGTCATCAAGACGGGTGGGACTGCCAGGCGTGCGGGTTGTTTCCGCTATTCCTTTCACAGGCGTGGACTTGGTGTCTTTTCTGGGAACTTTAGTTTTGCACCCAGGGCATATCCATGAATCCTTGACAGCTGCAGACTCCGGTACTGCCACACACACTTTATGAAAGGCCGTGGTACATTTGGTGCAGCGCACACAATCCGTTGCCGAGAGAAATTTCCCACAAGCTCCACATTTTGCCATTTTGGTTCTCAACACTTAACACAGTCCCTCTGTTGTAACGTACACGCTGGGGCGAAGCAACCAAATATTGGACGTCGCCGACGACAGATGGCGCTGCTCTCCGCTTATCGAAAAAGTGTAATTAAGTTTTTCGAATTATGTCGAAATTATTTCGAAAGAATCAGAAGCCGTAGCGGGAGATTCGCATACAAAGGTATTAGCCACACACTAGTTTGAAAACACTGAGGAATTTATGAGTTACTTGTTACGATATTTTTCCATGGGTAGGGTAGTTTAACACTTATTTTAATGTCTAGAAGATTACACTATCAAATTATGCCAGTAATCAAATGCCAATGCACTAGATAACGATACACGACACTCAATGCAAACGAGTTCAACTTTTAATAACAAAAGCACGTATGAATGACCACTTGATTAATTTTAACTCAGAAAATTAGATCCGGGGTAAACAGACCTATCTACCTCCTATGTAATGAGAGACTAAAGCAGGGGGGGGACACTCTTGACACTCCTATACTAAGTGACATTATTGTAAAGGAAGTGCCTTCATCTCTCATTGGCGAAGATCATTACTTCATACAATTTTTTTTTATAAGAACTCCCTCAACGATCAAGCAATGCTTGACAAGCACGTAAATGCTTGTCAAGCAGTTTATGGTTTGGGAATAGACAATGATTTTCTAATAGTCATTAGCGAGAGTACATTCATAAAGGTAGGTATACTCTTTTTATCAAAAACAAAATTTAATTGTCAGAATTTTCCTTTAGCAATATCACAAAAATCTTTTTCTGTGTTTATTTCGCACGTTTACTTATTTCAGTTGCTCCTTTCCACCGTTTCCCAACAAAAGAATAAGGACCCGGATAGTTTTAAAGATTGGGTAGAGATTGTTAGTGAAAATGTGTTGACAAGTTAAAAGAATGGGGTCTGCAACCAGCACCTTCGCCAGCAGGATAAGGCCTGTAGGCGTAGTACCTTCCCTTCACTTACCGGCAATTCATCGTGTAAGTTTTTTATGTAGGTACTAGGTAGGTACCATAGTAGAATCAAATTACTACCTCCTTGATTAAGGGTGCGTTTCCACTGAAGCAACATCACGTAAATTTTTTTGGGGCTTTAAAAATGGGGCGCTTGATTTTGAAATTGAAATATATATAACTTTGTAGAGTTTCGTAAGGCCTTTCAAATGATACTATAACCCCGGCGCGGAAATTTGTATTATTATTTTAGTGTTTATGAAAATATAGTTTTTTATGTTATATTTTTTCAGGCAACCAGACCCATCCCAGTTCCAGACCCATTTCAATTCCAACCCATCCCACTTCGTCTTCATATACCAGAAATATCATGTAAGTTTTGTTTACGCAAATTAAGGGTAGATATTTCTCAAAATAATTGTACCGTTACGTGCAGGTAAAACGCAGTTACTTTACGCACACGTTTTGTTATGAACATCGCTCCTATAGAATTACAAAGAGGTAACTGCAAACATCATGCATAATGCCCTCATTATGCA
Organism: Agriphila tristella; assembly: GCA_928269145.1. NCBI lineage: Eukaryota > Metazoa > Arthropoda > Insecta > Lepidoptera > Crambidae > Agriphila > Agriphila tristella. The sequence goes on along the minus strand of OV743433.1, from coordinate 33,878,425 downwards.
TCAATTTCATAAGCTACAATATTTTTAATAATAAAATTACAATCATTTTTTTTTTTCAGATCACAGCCCACCCCCATCCCACTCTGTTGTCATCCTGATACAGGTGCAGTACGAGCTATCGAGCAGTTTAGTTGTGGCAACCGCAAATGATGAAAATTATTTTTTTTTTATAAAAAACAAGTATTATTACTTGTTTCAATTCCGGGACTCTTTGGCTCCATAATCGTTTTATAGACTTAAAGTAAGGGTGTAAGTAAAATGATTGTATTATATCTCGTAATAATATATAGGACTTCGCATAGGTGTCAGTTAAATTATTTTGGTTCGACCTTGCACCTTCCTTCCTGTTTTTCTATGCGGAAGCATTAATTGCTTATTTACGAATAATTTTACTGGAATGGTTTTAATATTCAGTTATCAATTACTGGCTGCGCAACATGTTTTGATGAAAATGTATTTTCATTAAAACTGCTAGCAATACTTATTAAGTGTTTGTGATGTGTTCTTTAATAGGTTACATTTAACAAGATTATGTTATACTTACCTGGGAAAAATTAATGGCTGTGGCGAGGGGTGAAATTATGGCGAAGGTAAGCCGTTCAACAAAAGTGTTATAATCTGCATAATGGATCGGTAGGGTGGGATTTCTAAAAGGTAAGCCAATGGGAATCGTCTTGTATGGACCCTTCGCCACTGTGTAGGTACATTAGTATACCTAATACTACTAGGTAGGTATACTAATGTACTACACAAACACGGTCAGGGTACCTACTACGCTAGTAGGCACCCTGACCGTGTTTGTGAATGAATAAATATTAAGAAATAAGAATATGAATAATTTTGAATAAAATTATCCCTAGGCATAAACTGAGAGGAATAAATAAAAACATAATGACTCTTTCACTTAATTGTTTAATTTTGTGTCCTTTTCTTTTCTCCCTTTTGTAATTATGTTTTTAACTGTTTTGTTCTAGTTATCTCTTATAACATTTGAAACGTTTGTTCTCATGTGTTAGTTATTTTCTTCGGAAAAAATACTAATACTAGTGAACACGGCGTTTAGAATGTTATAAAAGATAATTAGAACAAAGCCGTAGGTAGGATTGCTAGATTAGGTACTAAAAAAAAAAAAACACAAACTAACAAGAAAATCGCCGATCAGAGATGGCGTTTCAAAATGAGTAAGTTTTAAAATCGCCAGAGGGCTCTCTACCCCTATTTTTTTTTATCTTACTCTATGGACTAAAGAGAGACTGAGATTTGACTGAGAGAATTAGATAATCAGCCCGCCGGCAGGGCGCGGGAAAAATACTTTCAATGGTTAAAATATATACTGTGGTGGCCGATGACTTATCGATTGGTCTGCTGAAATGCAATCACTCTCTTTTAGGGATGTCGAAAGTGAAAAAAAATATCGATATATCGATACATCGATATTTATAAAAATATCAATATCGGCCTCGATATATCGCGAAAAAAATATCGATATATCGGTAAAATTTTCAACCAACATTTGCAGTTTTAAAATAATAATGTATTTAGTTCACCCTAGCTCAAAAATCTCAATAGTTTTTTTTTTCTTTTCGTGAATATCAATTTTTCTTTCAACATGCTGAAGTATTTTAGTTTTCTTCAATCATTAATTCATTTACTATCCAACTTCCATAGTTATTATTATTAGTATTCAACAATTTTAAGATATAATTTAAAATAAATGGAAAAATTGGAGTTAAATGCCCGTACAAAGGTCTCCAGCAGCAGTAGCGCCACCAAGAATGCCGCCCCACCATTCTAGCGACTTTTGAATGATGTGATGCTAATAAATATATCGATTTTGATACTATTTTCGATATTGGTTATTTTGTATCGATGTATCGATATATCGAATCAAAATATATCGGCTAAAAATATCGATATATCGAACAAAAAATATCGATATATCGATATTTTTTCAACAAGCCTACTCTCTTTTCTTTTGGTTTGTCTGTCAGCATCAGCAGTTCATTGTTATTAGAAAATAAATAAAAATATAGCTTTTTATTTAGGCTTATGTTTGTTTAGTTAACTGCTCTTTAAAAACAAAATCGTTTAGGTACGCTAATTACGCAATGAGTTCCACAGCAACCAATACCAATCATGCTAAACATTCTATACCCATAGATATTTTAGATGATTTGTGCAGGTAGACCTCGAACCTTATTTTTGTTGTGGATAAGTAGTTAGGTACAAATTGTTTATTTATATAAAATCTTTCTTTGATTCAGTCGCTTTATCATAAATCTTCCACCTGAAGACCGAGGGAACTTAGTGCGGATATGCTTCCAAATTGAGCTGGCCCACTGGTTCTACTTGGACTATTATTGCACTGACGAGAAGACTAAGCTGAATCCATGTGGCATTAGAGAATTTGCGGCGCACATTTTTCAAGTAAGTGAAATTTAAACATCATTAGGACTTTAAAACATATACTATACTAGCAGCTGCCCGCGGTTTTACCCGCGTGGTTTCCGTTCCCGTGGGAATATCGGGATAAAAAGTATCCTATGTTTTAATTTAGGCTATCTAATATCTGTGTGCCAAATTTCAACCAAATCTGTTCAGTAGTTTTTGCATCATTGAGGGACAAACATCCAAACCCACAATTGGATTGATAATCTGTGAATCAGTTAGTTGGTGAAGCGCTCATGGCAGAGATTGACAGACTGATTGTACTTGATCACTTTTGTTAAGCAACTCTCAGTCCAGCCAGGTATCCGATGGGTGACTGTTAAGTGGCATTACAATTGGAGTGCACATTAAACTGTGTTAAGGAGGATCTCCTTGCTTGACTTTATGGAGATCTCCGTTCTAATTCTTTTACATACTCTCTTTGGTTTGCATGTCAATTGTTGTCCGTTTTGTCACTTAGAAAAAATAAGAGCTTTGATAAATAAAATACTTTGATGCGAATTCAGTTTAATGTTTTTACTGTTTAAATATTATTCTTCACATGGTAGCAGAGCGTAAAGATGACATAAAGATGTCTACAATACGCATCAAAGTAGGGCTAGAAGCCCTCGACAAAGAAAATTACGACACCTGGCGTATACACGCCAAAACTATGTTTTGGCAGCGATGAATATGGATAACGACACAGAACCTCAAACATTTAAATCTGCTATGAACAGCAATGAAAAAAATAATTGGTTAGAAGCCATGCAGAGTGAAATGGGATCATTGAATGAAATGAATACCTGGGAACTAGTCGACCTACCTCAAAATCGCAAACCTTTGAGCTGCAAATGGGTCTACAAAATTAAAAGAAATCCCGATGGCTCTATCGAGCGTTATAAGGCAAGATTAGTAGTTAAAGGATTTTTGCAAAGACCTGGGATTGACTATCAGAAAACTTTCAGTCCAGTCGCCCGACTAAGTACGATAAGAGCTGTCTTAGGAATAGCCGCTCAAGAAAATATGGTGCTTCAGCAATTTGATGTTTCTACAGCATTCTTAAACGGTACTGTAAAAGAAGAAATCTATATGAGGCAACCAGAGGGGTTTGATGATGGTACTAAGAAAGTATGTAAACTAAAAAGAAGCCTTTATGGTTTAAAGCAGGCTCCACTATGCTGGAACGACTGCATATCAGAGTATCTAAAAAGTTCAGGTTTCAAGCAAAGCACTAAAGATCCTTGCCTCTACCTACGTGAACAAGTTTTGATTGCACTTTACGTAGATGACGGTTTAGTTGCTTCAACCAATGAACAGTCTGGAAGAGAATTTTTAGAAGAATTACAAACCAGATTTAAAATAACTACAAAACCGGCTTCGTATTTTTTAGGACTTGAAATAAATAAAACATGCGAAGGGAAAATAACTCTTAACCAAAAATCATACACTGTGAAGATTTTAGAAAAATTTGGAATGGCCAATTGTAAGCCGACTCCAACCCCAGCAGTGAAATTTGACAGAGATGAAGAAGATAATGATTTAGATTCTTCTTTTCCCTTTCGTCAAGCCGTAGGAGCTCTAGCGTACCTGATGGTCGCTACAAGGCCCGATATAAGTTATGCAGTAAGCGTTGCATCAAGAAACCTAGAAACACCTACAAAACTTGATGTAATCAGAGTCAAACGAATCTTTAGATACCTTAAGGGTACCATAAACAATGGACTTGTTTTCGCAAAAAGCCGGGAAAAGAAGCTAATATGTTTCAGTGACGCTGATTTAGGTGGCGACACCTCTACGGGACATTCAACTTCGGGGATGATTTTCTTGTTTTCTGGACCTATTATGTGGAAAAGCCAGAAGCAACCAACAGTTGCAATCTCGTCAACGGAGGCGGAACTTGTTGCCCTAACTGAAGCTGCGAGAGAAGCTTTATGGCTAAAAGATCTTCTAAAGGAATTAGTTGGTGTGATTGAAAAGCCAGTCATTTACGTTGACAATGAGTCTACCATCAAGCTCTCTGAGAATCCACCTTATGAGTTCCACAAAAGAACGAAACATATAAAAATAAAGCACTTCTTTATTCGAGAATGTCTGCAAAATGGGGACTTCATTATCAAGCAAGTCTCCACAGATCTTCAACTGGCAGACATGTTTACAAAGCCACTATTTGGACCGAGGCTTAAAATGCTCTGCCACAGAATAGGACTGCAAGACTAAATTCCAAAGAAAAAAGTAATGCGGGTGTTAAGGAGGATCTCCTTGCTTGACTTTATGGAGATCTCCGTTCTAATTCTTTTACATACTCTCTTTGGTTTGCATGTCAATTGTTGTCCGTTTTGTCACTTAGAAAAAATAAGAGCTTTGATAAATAAAATACTTTGATGCGAATTCAGTTTAATGTTTTTACTGTTTAAATATTATTCTTCACAAACTGTCGCATCAGTCCCGGCTGTTGTCAGATCATACAAAGAACCTGCATTTAATGGTTCATTTACATGAGGCCAATAGCCCCGACAATCCTCTGAGCCAGGACAGCAAGCCAGTCGAATTTGCTTGAGAGGACAATCCAGTGCAGTAGACTGATTCACACAATGCCAATTAATCTTACAATTTGTAGCGAGTGACCGAAGACCATTTTTACACAGAAAACCAATAAACCACAGACTAAAAACTTAAGGATTTCTATACACATTATAATAAGACATGTTCAGATGTGCGCACATTGTTTCTCAATAGTGGAATGTCTCAAGTATTGGCTCCGTGTAAATGGTGCATTATATTTTCTTGTTTTTTACATTTTTATATATTTTAGTCTTGTTTGTTATTTACTCCTTCACGTCTTAACTACTGAACTAATCATCATGTAATTTTGTTAGGGGTACAGAGAAGGACATAGGGATACCTTTCATCCCAAAAAAAATAATAGTTCCTGAGGGAAAGCAGAAAAACTTTCCATGCAGATGAACTCGCGGGCGGTCTCTTATTTTAGATTTTCACTACCTTATTTCTTGCTGAATTTATTGCCAACCAATATCACAGGTACAAGACTCTTAGACACCTGACATTTTGCATCAGTTATAGTTCAATTACTTTTTTTATTTACTATTTCTACAGCATGTACCACAGCTCCGTGAGCACATTGGCAGCCTCGACGCCGTCCTGGGCAACTGGCGAGAATACAAACAAACTGTGCCTACTTACGGTGCAATACTTCTAGACACAGATTTGACCCATGTCTTACTGGTCCAGTCTTATTGGACTAAAGCGTCTTGGGGGTTCCCCAAGGGCAAAGTCAATGAAGATGAGGAGCCTTGGAAGTGTGCTGTCAGAGAGGTGAGAGAATAGTTAAATGATTTTTTATACATATACAGCAAACTAATACAACATCCTTACTTCCTTACTAATATTAAAAATGCGAAACTCCATTGAAAACTTTGAAAACTGAACCGATCATCATGAACTTTTACATACACGTTGCCAGGGGTAGAGAGAAGGACATAGGGTACCTTTCATCCTGAAAAAAGGTACTGTTCCCAAGGGATAGAGAAATAACTGTCCACGCAGACGAAGTCGCGGGCGCCGCTAGTGTTGCAATAAATGAGTGAGTTTCTAAGATTCTATAACAGTCGAACAGTGGTGCAATAAACACAATTTAACAGTGAACCCAACAAAGACGGAATTAATCATGTTCACAAACAAACGAAGTCTAGGCAATCTTAAACTACCTAAACTTTTCAACACCAGTCTGTCCCTTAGCAAGGAAGTCAAGTATCTAGGAGTGATACTAGACAACAAACTCCTCTGGAATAGAAGGGATACAATCTCGAAGGGAAACTAAACAAAGCCACCATCATCTTTTGCCAATGTAAAAGACTACTCGGCAAAAGCTGGGGGCTATCACCGAAAATAACAATGTGGCTGTATAAAACCGTTATACGTCCCATAGTCACATACGGAGCCGTTGCCTGGTGGTCCAAAACGGAGCAAAGCTCCGTCATCAACAAGCTGCAGAAATTCCAAAGATTGGCATGTTCTGCGATAACTGGCTGCATGCGAACTACCCCCACAGCCGCCCTAGAAGTAGCTCTGGAACTAACACGGACCTGTTCATACAACAGAAAGCCTCCATGGCTGCTATAAGGCTTAAACACCTGGGTCTGTGGTACAACCGAGAGGGTCCTCACTCCACATTGTGGAATGATCTAGTGAAACATGAGCCACTAATCGCTGCCCCATGCGATAGGATCCCAAAACAATACATTTTCGAAAAGAAATACCAGATACAGTTATTTGAAAGTGACCGAGATTACTCCGGCATACATGAAGTCCGAATTTATACGGACGGCTCCAAGATGGGGACTGGTACTGGTGCTGGAGTATTCTCACAAGACCTAAATATCAAAAGCATTAGGCCAACACAGTTCGATATTTCAATGGGAATGTGTTGCAATAATAAATGCCGCTACCACGGCCCTGTCTAGAGGTATGAAGGAACTAAACATCCGCATACTGACCGAGAGCATGGCCGTTCTAACGGCACTGGAGGCCAGCACGATCAACTCCAGTATCGTCTACGAATGCCACCAAGTTTTGGATCGTTTAGCATCCAAAAACAAAGTAATCCTAAACAATGGATTAAAGGGCATAGTGGATCACACGGGAACGACGCCGCCGATGAGCTGGCTAGAAAGGGATCTTCTACAACAGTGGCAGGGCCCATACCCACTCTGCCACTCCCGTTCAGCCAATTGCGCTCATGGGTGAGACAACGTACCCGTGCTGCACATAATACTCGTTGGGTAAATCTAACAAGCTGTAGACAGTCCAAGTTGGCGATGACCGCAGTCTCGCCGCGGTTGACCTGTAGACTGCTCAGCCTTAATCGTCCAGACCTCCGAATAGTTGTAGGTACACAGGTCACCTTGCCTTAAACCGACAACTATTCATCATGAATGCGACAGACAGTCCCCTATGTAGAAGATGCCTGGACGCAGAGGAAACAGCCGCCCACGTGATCCTGGAGTGCGTGGGTTTGGCCGCACACCGGGCAGAAATCCTCAAAGACGTGAGGTCGCTCCTAGAAGCCTGTGAACGCCCCAGGAGGCTTCTGCGCTTCTGGAAGGAGCTGGGATGGCTAGACTAGCCACACCAATGCTGTGTTCACGCATAACGGACCAAATGCGAGTCTAAATGCGGAAAAAAGAGCCCATCACCAATACCAATACCAATACCAAGATTCTATAAAAAGGATTTTCAAAGTGGGGGCACAGAGACTTTTCAAAGGAGGGCAGGCCACCTGTGTAGTTAGTTAAGGGCCTTATTTAGAGATATTCAAGAAACAGTATCCATAGGTAGGTTGTAGGTATGGGTAGAGGGGGGTTTTTTTAAGTAAAAAGAGGGTACGTCCCAAATAAGTTAGGGAACCCCTGCTATAAAATCTGCATGTCCATTATAATATAATGCAAAAATAAATCATTTACTTATCAACATTATTTATTTTTTATTGTTTGCAGGTACTGGAAGAAACAGGCTTTGATATCAGTAAACTTATTAATAAAAATGATTATATTGAAGCTATGATTCATGAGCAAATTGTGCGTCTTTATATTATTGGGTATATACCTCACGAAACGAAGTTTCAGCCGAGAACCAGGAATGAAATAAAAGCCTGCGAATGGTTCTCACTAGCAGACTTGCCTGCAAACAAGAAGGACATGACACCAAAACTCAAAATGGGGGTCAGTCCAAATGCATTTTTCATGGTTCTACCATTCGTTAAGCGCATGAGGCGTTGGGTCTCCGAACGGAACCCAAAAGTGTTCAGCAATAGTGCGAGACGCACAAGACACAAATCTATGGGAGACATTGAATCTACAAGTAAAAGTAAGACGAAACCTATATCTCTGGGTCTCCAAAACGAGATCCAAGATTATCAAGAACAAAATCCAACTCCAATTTACAAGCATAAGAATGGCAATCATACTGGGAATGCAAATAATAGTAATGGCCAAGGAAACGGTCACATTAACTCCAACCTTGGACATAATAGCCACTCTAATCCACCACAAACTCACAACAATGCCCACAATGGTAGTTCTTCCAAAAATGGCAACACTCATCCTAACAATCGTAAAGATCGTAAAGTAGCAAAACGGCAACTGTTTACGCCACAAAATATTCATAGTAATAACTTCTCTCCGGTGCAAAAGGAAACTACCAATGATGTTACAGACGATTTAACAGCATATTTCAATTTCGTAGCTCCTTCCTGGGCTAATTTCAAATTCGATAGACGTGCCATCCTAGACTGCCTCACCTGAAACGTTTGAGTAAACCGAGCATGGTTGAATCCAAACGTAAAAGCTATTGCTTCCTTAAAACTCTTGAAACTCTTACAATAGGCTTTAATTTTTTTTGTAACTCAAAATTACATTAGACTAGTATTGTAATAAGCAATACACTGAAAATGACATCTAACTGTTGTGTATTATTTATATTACCTTTTCTCTATAATAAACTAGCAATATTTTAATAACTACTCCATATCAAACACCATTCCTATGTTACAGTTTCATTTAAATCCAATGATAAATAGTAGTTTCTAACAAAAGTAAGTTTGTATTTTATCTTCATATCATCTCCCTGTTGTTGTTAAGAAGCGAAACACACCGGATGCGTAAGTGTAAGCCTGCACGTACGCGTAGACGTACCATGACGTTGTAATGTCTGAAACTTCATGAGACGCGGCACACCGCTTGCGTAACGTACGCGTGCACGTAGACCGATGCGTAACCCTACGCATTGCAGCTCCCATGAGACAAACAGGCTGCGTACTTACGCAGAGCGGAACGCATTGATGACGTAGTCAATGGCATTCCCTATTGGACGTCACACCGACCAAATTCGAACACGCACGTAGCTTTGCTGCGCGTCACAACGCGCGTAACCACGCGCGTGACTACTCATTCAGTTGTATTTGTTTTCAAATAGTACCGGTACTAAGTGGGGTTTTATTTTGTTTTTAAATAATGAATAACGATATTAAAGAAAAACTAATTGAATTAGTGCGAAAAAATTAGTCCATTTACTCAATCTTCGTCTGACATCGCGCACTAGAGTCGCAAACATGGCTGCCGCAGCGGCTGGGTACGCAAGAGACAGGTTGCGTTACTTGCGTTGCGTGCCGCGTAGACGTATGCGTAACCCGGTGTGTCAGGGCCCTCAGGGGGTAGCGTGCGTCACTACGCGCGTGTCTACGCAGCCGGTGTGCCCAGGCTTTTAGTAAGAATGTGAATAATTTCTTTATTTGAACTCTGAAACGACTGGTGCAGGCGAAAGAATCAAAGTTCAGACCACAGAGAAAGATAAATATACCAAAGTTCAGTCGGACGACCGTCACCGCGCGTGCGCATCGCTATCTTGGGGTTAATTGGTGCTACTGCGCAGCAGCCCAGCCCCGATATAACTATCTATTGTGGCTATACCTACTAAAGATTTGCTATAAATCAGGGGTGGGGTGGCCAACATGTCGATCGCGATCGACCAGTCGATCTCGCGAGAGACAAACTGCTTTGCTTGTGGTAGCAAAGCAAGTAGCAACCGAACGGTGCGGGAGGCGGCTGCGGCAGTTTAGTGAAAAATACCCCCCAAAAATGAAAATGCTTAAGTCGATCTTAGGCCAGAAAATATTAAGATCGCAGCCCTAGACAAGTTGGCTAACCCTGCATAAATAAATTATGTAGTGCTTCCGCTTCCGGTACCGGTAACGAGGACGGCTGCGGGAATAGGTTGCGAAAAAATTTTGAATGGAGCTAGAACTTAGTAGATTGACTTCACTCCCGACCTGTCCACCCACTGGACTTTCCCACCAGTGGGTGGACGGGTAATTCACGATTACCCCTCTTGGTGCACCCCCTTTGCGACTCCCGGATCAAAAAACTAAACGTTCTTAATTTTCGTTAACTAATTATCAATTTTTGTTTCGTCCCGGTTCCCGTACTCAATTATTTATGAAACCGGCGGGCTGATTATCTAATTAAAAACCACCTAGCGACTGGTTGCAGTTCACAGATGATCGTGATCCATTGCTACTTCTTTTTGGGTTAAAAAAAACATACCAAAGAAAAGTGGCAATGTATGTCAAATGCAACCGGTCGCTAAATAGTTTCTTTTTTTTTAGATAATCAGGGTGCGGTATGGTACCGGCAGCGGAGGCACGGCCAATGGATGCCCGATCTTGTAATGCCTTATCCTTACTTGTCTTATTTAGTAAACAATCTTCACCTAACTATCGAAATATTTATTTTTAAAATACAACAAATGGTTTTCCAATAATGATTAAAGTTTAAAAGACATCAAAAACAGTTTACAAAGGACATTGGGATAAAACCATAAACTTAATATCCACTGGAATAGACGAACAGAGTTCACTTGGCTGCGAAACCAAAAGTGAGATGAGCCAGTGTACGTGCCGGACTACAGCTGGGCCACACAAAAAAAAGTTGGAAATCTGACTTTTTGACTATGCCATGATGAAGTCGATAATTTGTCGGAATTTGTCGCCAAAAACCAGAATTTGTCGGTCTTGCGTTTAGGAGATACGGGTGGCTCAGCTGTAGAGACGTCTCTACAGCTGGGCCACACATATCTCGAAAACGGAAGGTCGTAGCGAAAATCTGATTACTCGTATGTGTAGCCGTTAATTTGTCGGATTTTGTCGCCAAAAACCAGAGTTTGTCGGTCTTGCGTTTAGGAGATACGTGTGGCTCAGCTGTAGAGACGTCTCTACAGCTGGGCCACACAGATCTCGAAAACGGAAGGTCGTAGCGAAAATTTGATTACTCGTATGTGTAGCCGGTTTTGCATTTGGTCTAGCCAATCTTTGCTTGTTACAAAAATGAGTGTTTACAGTCGAGAATTATCACGCTCAGTGCTAAAATTTCGAAACGTATTGGCAAAAATAAACACAAAGATAGGCGGGGTCGATTTGGACTAATTTACCTGTGAAATGAACATTTTTCTGCGTTTTTTCGATGTGTTGTACAACAATCAATCACTAAACAGGACACCATGTTTCCGAAGTATTATTTCGCAAAAATGTCCACGATTTCAAGAAAAATTGGAAATATTTTCAGAACTCAAATTCTCAGCGGGCTGATAAGTGCTGACAAACTGTCAATCAGTTGCGAAAAAGAGTTCTACACGTCATAATCACGCATTTCTTTTTATCACACATTGTTGCTGATTAGTGACATCTCGCTTGCTCAGCCCTTTGTTCCTCTATTCCGCTAGGTAATATTAACTTTATGGCTGTAATCCGGCACGTCCTTTGTCCGTCTACTTGAGCATAGCGAAAAATTTTCTAAGTCTATGGATAAAACATACACAGATTTTAATAATACAACAGGAAATAAGTTTACCATAATTTATTGAGAAATGTCTAATGAACATAGTCGTCATATTAATATCACATCAAAAATACGTGGCTAGCAATAAAATCACTAAACTTACACTATAATATACACAATTTGTCTAAAAATAAGGACATACAGTCGAGTCAATTAAATAAGTATACCAACTTCAACTCCTATGAAAAATGATTTAAAAATTCATATTAAGTAATTATAGATCTCAGATCAAATAAAAAAAGAAAGATGGAGCGTTGCGAACAATGAAGTGAGGTTGGTTTTTGGTGGTACATGTGTGTGTACAAGGGGACGGGCGGGGGCCGGACGGCAGGGTTTTATATGGAAAGCCAAGGCGTAGTTTCGTTACACGCTGTGTGCGTGAACTGTGTATGGACACAGTCATGGCGTAGTTTTACAGGCCTCACCGCTTCGTTCGGAAGACTCCGTCTTACTTTTTTTTTGGTCTGAGTTATAGATATGGGATCTAGACTGCATATTTTAACTAATATTGATCTATTATAATATAATACAAATAACATCTATTACAAATAACGTTGTCTTAATAAAATCATAAAAAAGTAACAGAAAATATACATATGGACATTTACCAGTAATTATTTGCACAGGTTGTTTCTTACCAAGTTTCTATTGCGTTTACATTTTGGTACACTTTGTGGTTACTTAGGTACCATGGGCAACAGCGACGCTTAACCACTGCTAAGGTCAAAATCGCTTGCACGCCGCGCCGTCACAACCATACGTTTAGTTCGTGCAGGGGCGATACGCACGCACACGAATTTTGTTGCAAACTGGTTAAGCGTCGCTGTTGCCCATAGTACCTATGTACGAGGGTGGATCCAAAAATTCGTGGCCTAATGTAGAAATAGCTTTGACAGTTTTGTAAATCTACGCTCACTCTTTAGTATGGTTCTTCAATAGTAAATGTGCGAAGTTTCGTTCCGATACTGCAAGCCATTTTTTTTTGTGAACATTTGTTTGATGCTATCTGACATCTTTTTCAATAATGGAGAAAATTGAATACCGAGCAGTGATCAAGTACCTCAGTAAAAAAAGCCTATCACCAAAAGATATTCATCAAGATATGGTGAACACTTTGGTTGGGTCAGCTTTATCATATTCCAGTGTAAAAAAGTGGGTGGCTGAGTTTAAGCAGGGTCGGGAGAGTATTGAAGATGACCCTAGGAGCGGTAGGCCTTCAAAGTCTACCACGAAGGAAAACATTGAAAAAATATGTGATCTTATTCTGAGTGACCGAAGATTGACCATCAGTAAGATAGCTGAGATCACAGGCATTGGTTATGGTCGGGTACAAAATATTGTAACTCAAGAATTGGGGTTCCATAAGGTTTCTGCTCGTTGGGTTCCGATATTGCTTTCAGCTGAACAAAAACGAGTTCGTTTCGCAATTTCCCGTGACTGTTTGGAGCTTTTTGAGGTGGATCCAGAGGATTTTTTATCCCGGTTTGTTACCATGGATGAAAGCTGGGTTCACCACCACACTCCTGAATCTAAGCAACAATCAAAGCAGTGGAAAATATCTGGCTCTCCTACTCCAAAGAAAGCTTAAGTCGTTTTGTCGACCAACAAAGTCATGGGTTCAGTTTTTTGGGATGCAAAGGGAATTATTTTCGTGGATTATTTACCAAAGGGCGAAACTATAAATTCAAGTTATTATTGTAACCTTTTACGACGACTAAGGGAAGAAATCAAAGAAAAAAGGCCGGGTATGTTACGGAAGAAAGTGTTGTTCCATCAAGACAACGCCCGGGTTCACACTTCAGCTGAAACAATGGCTGAAATGCATAATTGTGGCTACGAAATATTGCCCCATCCACCTTATTCGCCGGATTTAGCCCCCTCAGATTCCAAATTTAAAAAAACACTTAGGTAGTTCGAAATTTTCGGACAGGAACGAGGTGATAGCAGCAGTAAATGATTATTTTGACAACCTTCAGGAATCATTTTTTTTCGAAGGTATAAACAAGTTGCAGGTCAGTTAGAAGAAATGCATTGACCTAAATGGAGACTATGTCGAAAAATAAAAATTAATTCAGACCCACTTTTCTTTCATTTTCATGGTCGGGCTTAGAACTTTTGGATCCACCCTCGTATAGGCTTAAGTAATCTCTATCAAAATCTACTTCGGCATCCTTCGGTCTTCAAAAGATGCATTTTATTCTAATGACAAAATCTAAATAGTGAATAAAAATCCTGACCACGAACTTAGTAGAGATTCCATCTTTTTAATGAAATACTTTGTTAAACCCTTATGTTCCTACATACACCGTAACATCACATTTGCATATAACAGAACCCATGTGCATGTCATTTGGAATAAAAAAACAAGTTTCCTTGCAGAGCAGAAATTTTTTTGAGAATATTAAATACCTAATAGCAATTCACATACGGTTCAAAATCGAACGCCGACGCTTGCTCGCACTGTATTTCATGCAATGAGTGAAAAATGTTAATGATAAATGAGGATCAGTAACGATTTTTGTTTAGTGGCTTATCAGAATGCTTATGCCACCAAATTATTAACTGAATAAATTTTTAGAAGTTATACGAGCTGGAACACTCATTTTGGGGCTCCTTATGACGTCATTCGCGACGTAAGCGAACCGCGTCATACGTGATAGAGCACATCACATATTGCATTGAGCTTGGCATTTCATTCAAACCCTTATAACTCGACCATTTTTAAACGGATTTCAAAAATCTTTCATAGCTATGAATACGTTTTTATAAATAAATAAACTAAGATTGAAACCCGTTTCTGATCCTCATTGTTTGTTTCTGTATTCGAAGAAAAAGTTCTGATACTCGTGTCGTGGTCTACGCTGACCAAAGAAGAACCAAGTAAAGAAACTGAGCCTGAAAATAATGCTAGGTATATGCGTAAATTAAGTACCTGATATTCGTTTTTGAAGTGTTTTAGGTTTCTTTGGCAGTCTAATTTAATCTACAATTTTTATACCAATAGGAACGTTCTAAAATACTTAAGAGTCTGCTGATTGTTTGTATTGTGTTATAATCTTATTTAACTAATATATGACCGTGTAGGCACTTAAGTGATTATCTTTTTGCACCTCTATTTCAGTGACATTTATTTACTATACATAACATTATTATCCGCGTCAATTGGTAATGCGCCTGGCGGCCATGATTTTAACCTCAAAAACGAAAAACAATTGTAATTTTCTCATATACCTAAACCCTTTCTTATTGAAAATAACAATTCAATAATTAATATATTGTATTAACTATTAGAATTTTACTGTTTTTTGACATTTTTAGTTGCGGATGACGATGATGTGTATGTTAATTTGACAAGGTTCCAGCGCATTACCAATTGACGGGGATTGTACATGGGTTAACCTGGAAGCTGACTAAAATTAACTACCTATATAAACATTAAATCCGATGTTATATTTTGCAATCTTAAAAAATAAATAGTTAACTGTAAGTGAGTTTTCAAGTATCATAATTATTCATAGATGTGAATGTGTTTTAATTTTAAGGAAATAAACGTTTTCAGATTTGTTGCTTTAAAATTACAGTCAATAATTAGTTCATGTTAAACTGTTATGATGTAAATTCATATCAAAATTAAATAAAAGTACATATTTTGTTTAGTATTATAGGCCGACCGGTTAAATGAGTCCCCTCCTGCGGGTCACAGGAGCGCGGGGAAAGACGAGAACGGGAAGCGCGAGAGGTGCGGGCGGCAGGCGTATTTTTGCCTAAACTCAGTTCGCCAGAGGCTTTTCACTTAGTACTTGACTCACTACAAGGGAGCGCGGCTTAAAATTTTAGTTGCCGAACTATTTGCTAGATGGCGTTCATTTTTCGTTTGTTAAACTGTCGATAGATGTCGCTATCCCGTGCTGAATCGCGGTATCGTTTGTCTTTCAGAGTTTTATATAGTGAAAGATGATTTGCAATAATTTAATTTTTAAAGTTTTCTTCATAAAATAGAGATACTGACCGGTAAGGTACCTTACCCATAGATATTATAACAAGCTGTTATCACGCCTGTGCACAAGAGTGGAAGTAAGATCGATCCATCTAACTATAGACCAATATCGGTGTTATCTGTTATAGCGAAAATATTAGAAAAACTTATAAACTCGAGACTTATAGGATACTTAACAACTTTTAAATTACTGTCAAATTCTCAATTCGGTTTTCGACAAAACTTGTGTACAGAGAATGCAATTTTAGCATTAACTTCCCAAATAGTGAAAAGTGTTGACTCTGGCATGAAGTGTCTAGCTGTCTTTTTAGACCTCAAGAAAGCTTTTGATACGGTTTCAGTGCCAATCCTTCTGAATAACCTTCAGAATATTGGCATCAGGGGTACTCCTCTGCAGCTTTTAGAAGACTACCTTAGTAATCGCTGTACCCGTGTTAAAATAGATACGTATACTAGTTCGGAATCTACTGTCACCTACGGAGTCCCTCAGGGCAGTGTTCTGGGTCCTACGCTCTTTTTAACGTATATTAATAGCCTCTGCGATATGCAACTCGATGGTGGTGGGCAAATATTTTCATATGCAGATGATACTGCAATTGTTTTTTCGGCAAACAATTGGGAACAATTGAAAAATTACACCGAGGCCGGTCTTGTAAGAATTGCATCTTGGCTGAACGCAAATAAATTAACCTTAAATGTATCAAAGAGTAACTATATATGCTTTAGCAAATATAATAATTCACAGCCTCTAGAAAACTATAAAATTGTACTACATAACTGTGATAAACGCGTCACCACCAGCTGTTCGTGTACTGAACTAAAAAAAGTAGCGCACGCAAGATATCTAGGCGTCATTATAGACCAGCGCTTATCCTGGCACTATCACATCGACCTTACGATCGGCAGGATAAGGAAATTAATGTGGACATTTAAAACGCTGCGTCACGTGGCTACTAGAAGCCTTTTGTATCAAACATACAGTTCATTGGTCCAATCGATTCTTGCGTACTGTGTATCGGTGTGGGGGAGTGCCACAAAAATGAGATTTTTAGACTTGGAAAGGGCACACAGAGCGTTACTAAAAGTAATGTTTTTTAAACCATATAGATTCCCTACTGATACTCTATATAAGATGAGTGGTATCTTATCGGTAAGGAAGCTGTATCTGTTGAACGTTGTCTTGAGAAAACATAAATCCCTTTCATATGACCCAAGCATACTTTCCAAAAGGCGGAAACACAATGTTGCACCACTGCCACAACTTAAATCAAAATTTGCCAAACGTCAATTTAATCATATGTCATCCTCCCTTTACAATAAAGTAAATAAAACTTTAAATATCTATCCCCTGACACAGGGTAAAGCTAAAGTTGCCTTGATAGAATGGCTAAAAACACTGAGTTACGAAGACGTTGAATGTATTATTAATTGATGTAACATGGATTGGTAAATGACACTTACACACACACACACACACACACACACACACACACACACACACACACACGCGTTTATTATCGTTTTTATTAATGTAAAATAGGTTTATCTTATCAAGCTTTTATTTCATGTAAAAATAGGTTACCTACGTATTTTTAAGGAAGAGCGGAGTCTCCTAGTACAAGCAAGCTATTTTTGCTTAAAAGGAAACTCCGGCCACAATATATTGTAAACTTACACCTAAGCTGTTGAAATAAAATATATTTGAATAAATATATTTGAAATAAAATATATTTGATATTTGAGATATAGTATATTAAAAAGGGGTAGATGCGCCACCGAGCGACCGGGTGTAAGGGATAGATATATTATGACGTCAAAATATGGGGCTGCCATGATCGCAAAAAAAATACCCTAAAATGTAGTCGGAATCGTTACAGTAGTACTATTATGTATTCTGTGACAGTACTTGAATTCCGTAGTGAGTGAAAGTCAACATTTTGACTCGCTAATTAAACAAAGTATTGCAAGCGAAATCGCGAAAATTAGTGGTCCCGACCAACCACTCTTTTTGTGATAAACTATATTGAATTTTTGACAATTACACCCTGTTAGGCTGGCCCCAGACCTACCGGTTTCATTTCTTTGCTTTGCTGTTCTACCTTGCTTGAAAGACCGCCAACCAGGGTAATTTTCAATCTATCGCATTTTGAGACTAGACCAAATTGGCAAGATAGCCATTAGGTAGCTTAGTGTTATCAAATATCATCGCCTGAATTGCGAAGTAGGAAGCTTTTAGGAGATTTGCCACCCTGAACATGGACTCCGATCGTTAAAAATATTCCTCACATATAGGAAGATAATTCAAAAACTACAAAGGACAACTAGATAAAACAATATTACTTATTCTTATATTTTGAGGTTAGCAAACTAAATTGGCAAATAACTCCATAATTTATAGCATTATTCATATTTCAATCAAATAACAAGCTTTAAGATATCATGTTTACAAGCAACTCACCTCTTACTACCATTAAGCACCTTAAAACTCACAGATAATTAGATTTTTCTAAGACACCTTACACTCACGCGGTGAGTGAAAAAATGGACCTAAATTAAAATGGCATCTATGAATGTTAAAGGCCTCGTAGCGACATCTATTATAGAGATGTAGAACCGTTATGAAATATTGTTTGCCAAGGTGTCATTTTATATTTTGTATAGTTTAGCTGTTGTTGCATAATAACGACCATATTTTGTATGTATACGCTCATAGATATTTCTAAAAAACGAAAAATATGTTACTTTCCTATGTTATGTTATGTCTGTATAGTTTTGCTGCCTTCTTTTGGTCTTTTTCACCACTTGACCACACCTGACGTCATTTTAATCATTTTTCTAATTATTTTTTTGTGGTAACGCTAACGACTGTCGCCGAGCGCGTGGCAGACATTACTAAATCGTGCTTCACTAGTACTTTTTTAGCCCCGCCCACTCTGTGTTAGTTTGCGTGGTGCTATTTTTTGAGCGGAATTACACTTCCTTAGTATCTTAGTTCGTTGCTGGTACCTATTAAACTGAACAGATTGCATAACCTATTTTATTAGGAAAGGGGCTGTTTATTTATACTGAAATAAATATTATACCTTTTTCTTATAGCTTCTCATTTTACAACTAACCCCAATGTTGTTATGCTAATAAGTCAATACCTAGTTGGTTTGATCGGCATGATCAAACTTTAGCCTCGCCCCCGTAGCATGTCCATCGAAGCATGATAAAATCGCGTGATATAGCGTTTTATCAACATTCAACTGTCGAAATACATTGTCTTTTGACAGTTACACGTGATAAATCGATATATTATAGCGTGTTTCGGTAGGCATGCTAGGGGGCAGAAAACAAAGGCAATATTTGAGAGTGACTGGATTTGGTGACGCACATTTGTATAAGTTAGGTTATCTGGTATTCCGGAACATTGTCGTAACGTTACAACACAATGTGTTGTAACGTTACCATCCCGTTACCACACATTGTTATAACTTTGTACTCTAGTTGCAAACTGAGCACAAAGTGTATAGAATGTATGGACACAGATCATTGTGAATTATGTCGACACAGCGACAACACAAAGTAACTGAAACTAATTTCCGTAACATTGTTACTGAACTGTTACAACACCTTTAAACAAAACCCCACACAGTCGCAAATAGTCGCGATGTGTCGTATCAGTTACGAAACTATAGCGACTTGTTACATCTATTGAAAATCTGTGACCAAAAATGGCTGTATGGGCAAGCACCTTAAAACTCACAGATAATTAGATTTTTCTAAGACACCTTACACTCACGCGGTGAGTGAAAAAATGGACCTAAATTAAAATGGCATCTATGAATGTTAAAGGCCTCGTAGCGACATCTATTATAGAGATGTAGAACCGTTATGAAATATTGTTTGCCAAGGTGTCATTTTATATTTTGTATAGTTTAGCTGGATCATTATGGTTCTGCATCGGGCGTTCCAGATCTTCGATTTTTATACCTCAACAAAAAATGCTCATCAGGCTGAACAAGTTTTGCAAAGATGTCATTTTTATATTTTGTAAAGTTTAGCTGTACCATTATGGTTCTGCATCAGGTGTTCCATTTTCCAAAATCAATTATACCCTAAGTATGCCCAGGCTTAACACGCTCGCTCCATTTCTCACGAATTTTATCTTCCGTCGGAAATCTGGAAAAATCAAATCGCTTGAAATTCCCTGAAATATGGGGTAATTTTTGGGGAAAAATTTCTATAGGGGTAGGCATCCGGAAATCTTAATATATAAAATCGTAAACTGAATGACTGACTGACTGACTGACTGACTGACTGATCTATCAACGCACAGCCCAAACCGCTGGACCTAGAGACTTGAAATTTTGCACACAGATACTTTATACAGTGTAGGCATCCACTAAGGAAGGATTTTTGAAAATTCCATCCCTAAGGGGATGAAATAAGGGATGAAAGTTTGTATGAAAGTCCCTCAGTTTTGAAGCTAGAATCTTCAAATTTTGTATTTAGGCTGACAATTGAAAATTAATAAATACGGGTCTCAGCGTTTTTCAAAATTCTACCCCCGAAGGGGTCAAAAGGGGGATGAAGTTGTGTATTAAAGAAAATTCTTCATTTTCGAAGTAAAAATCGCTAAATTTATAATTTAGGCTTATGGATAGAAATCTAAAGCAACGTCTATTGTTTTTGTTAGGATTTCAACTCCAAAGGGGATGAAATGGGGGTGAAAAGGGTTAAAAAAACCAAAAAATAGATATGGATGTCGTTATCGGGGTTTTGTGGGATGACGATTGCAAAAATGACATTTATTTTGAAGTCCAACCACTGTGGACATGATTTAACTCCTAAAGGGGTGAAAATGGGGTCCAAATTTTGTATGGAAAAATAATATAAAATAGACATTACAACTTTAAACTTCGTAGGAGCACATCTAAAAATAAAAAGGCAAATATATATTTTGTTATTTTGAAAATCAACCCCTTAGGGGTAAATGGGGTGAGTAAACATAAAAATCGATATAGATGTCGTTATTGGGGTTTTCTGGGATGACGATTGCAAAAATGACATTTATTTTGAAGTCCAACACGGTGGACATGATTTAACCCCTAAAGGGGTGAAAATGGGGTCCAAATTTTGTTTGGAAAAATAATATAAAATAGACATTACATCTTTAAACTTCGTAGGAGCACATCTCAAAATAAATAGGCAAATATATATTTTGTTATTTTGAAAATCAACCCCTTAGGGGGTAAATGGGGTGAGAAAACATAAAAATCGGTATAGATGTCGTTATTGGGGTTTTCTGGGATGACGATTGCAAAAATGAAATTTATTTTGAAGTCCAACACGGTGGACATGATTTAACCCCTAAAGGGGTAAAAATGCGGTTCAAATTTTGTATGGAAAAAGAATACAAAATCGTAATTACAACTTTAAAATTCGTAGGAGCACGTCTAAATATATATTTTGGGATTTTGAAAATCAACCCCTTAGAGGGTAAGTGGGGTGAGTAACATAAAAATCGATATGGATGTCGTTCTTGAAGTTTTATGGGATGGTGATTGCGAAAATGAGATTTATTTAGAAGTCCAATGCGGTGGACATGAGACATATGGACCTGGACCTGGACATGCACATCCAGGGAACGGGAACGGGAACCGGAATGGGCACGGAACGGAACGGAACGAAACGGAACGGATCGGATCGGAACGGAACGGAACGAAACGGAACGGAACGGAACGGATCGGAACGGAACGGCGCGGAGCGGAACGGAAAGGAACGGAACAGAACGGAATGGAACGGAACGGAACGGGAACGAGACGGTAACGGGAACTAGAACGGGACGGATCGGAGCGGAACGGAACGGAAAGGAACGGAACGAAACTGGAATGAAACGGAACGGAACGGGAATAGAACAGGATGGGAACGGGAACGGGAACAAGAACCGGACGGGAACGGAACGGGAACAAGAACGGGTACGTAAGGCGTACGGGACGGTTAGGGGACGTTTACGGGACGGGAACGCAGCGGGAACGGAACAGGAATGGGAACGGGAACGAAACGTGAACGGAACGGGAATATAACGGGACGGGAACGGGAACGAGAACAGGATGGGAACGGGACAGGAACGGGATGGGTACGGGAACGGAAACGGAAGGGGTACGGGACGGTTACGGGACGTTTACGGGACGGGAACGGGGAGCGGGAACGGGAACGGGAAAAAATGGCTGGTTGGATCCTGGTTGAAGGTTCCCTAAGGATTTTCTCTAATATCCACGCGGACGAAGTCGCGGGCAGAAGCTAGTCGATTTATAAACCTACTGATTTTAGTGAACGTCAATGCTAAGCTGGCTTCTATTACGTAGTTTTAATACGCAATTTTCCCGGTTTGCATGTCAAATGTTTCCGAGGTTATTTTTAGAAATATTTTTTAGAGTTTTCCTATTTATCAGGTTTTTCATGATATAATTAATGATTTAGCTCAGAAACTTGGTTCCTGTGAGATTTGAGAAAGAAATACGTGACCAAAATATAGAAAATAGTGTACTTACGCATGAAATGTAACACCCGCTTCTTTTCTTTATTTGTTGCTTTTGCAACCAAATATTGAACACCCCACCATTTTGTAGGCTAGACACAAACACTACACATTCAATTTATAATAAATTGTATGTATAAATTAGGTTGTAATCCACAAAACCTTTAATTTCTTTGGCACTTTTGATATAACCTCACTTGTTTGTTTTGCCTAGTTGAACTGTGCCTATAACCCGACCATGAAAAAAAGTCCGGTCGGTGATAGAGATAAAACATGAAACTCTTCTCTATTTCCTCCTATAGGAATCTCAATAAGACGATCTCGCTCTATCAATGCATGTCAGACCCTTGACCTTACCGGTTACCTAAAAATACAAGTCAAATTATACTGAAGATACCTATTTAGTACCTATATATATTATCGTACACATTTTGTCACATTTCGCTAGATGGCGTTGATCATTAGGTCTCACTGATAACTCTATCTCTAGTATAATAATGTACTCTATGCAGTTCGCTCGCAACGCGGCTAGCGATCGCACGTGTTGAAAGTTGCGGACGCTTTGTGAGATTACACATGAGATTACATTATCAAGATGCGTCGCAATATTTTCGGACATAAAATGAATAATCAGTGAAAGCAAATGAATATTAACGTTTTCGGTTAAAAGTCACACGTTCAACGAAAAAAATTAATACACGTGATATCTCACTACGACGGGGGGGCCGTCCCCCCTTGTGATACTTCGTGATGTTTTCAACTACCCCCCCCCCCCCCTTTCGAGGCTCACGTGATTAATGGACGACCCCTTAACCACTGTGACGTCACATATCTTAAGAACTGTCCAGTGCACATTTCGCCTCTCGTGTATCGCCCGCCGCCCGCACCCCTCGCGCTCCCCGTTGTCGCGTCCCCCCGCGCCCCTGTGCCCCGCAGGAGGGGACTCATTTAACCGGTCGGCCTATAGTTAAACTGTTAAATAAACGAATTTGTAGAGATCATCCGATCGACGGCTCTTATATTTATTGTTGAAGCATGGCGTGCCCCATTCCATTTTGATTAAATCCTGAAAAGATAAATAAAAAGATGTGATATTTTGTTCAGTCAAAACTAAGCCAAACTTGCTTTACAAATAATTTATACAAGGTGTAGTTTTACAGGGTCATAAAGCCGAAATTGGTAGATAGGTGTACCGTGCATACAACCTTGGAAAATTATTATAAATCCAACTCATTTGTATGGAAATCTGTAAAGTGACAACCTGAGGCGCAAATTGACTATAGTTTTAAATAATCAATCCTATGAATGGGCAAAAGCAAAACACAGTTTAGGTCTAGGATTGCCTTGTCACAATGCAGACTATATTATAAAAAAAACGAAAAACTTGTGATTTTTAGTGTTTATAATAAACCTATCACCGGTGGGTGATAGTAACCGCAATAATACCAAGCAACATGTTCATTTCATTACATTTACCGTCATTGGTGGTCGGCGAGTCACTTGTCTTGAGCCTGCCCACCAGCATACCGATCACGAACGCTGAGGAACCTGCTACCGGTGGTATGATACACGCTAGCAACATGTTAATTACATCTCACACCTACTGTCAGTGGTCGGTGAGTAGCTCGGGGCGGCCGAGGAACCTGCCACCAGTGGTATAATACAAGTTAGCAACATGTTCATTACACGCGGCCCCTACCGTCACTGCTGGTCGGCGAGTCGCTGCGGGCGGTTGCCCCCGCGGCTGTACCCCGCGCCGGCCAGCGCCAGCAGCGCGGGGTCCCGAGCCCGCCCACCAGCATGCCGATCACTAGCGACATGCTCATCACACGCGGCCCCTACCGTCACTGCTGGTCGGCGAGTCGCTGCGGGCGGTTGCCCCCGCGGCTGTACCCCGCGCCGGCCAGCGCCAGCAGCGCGGGGTCCCGAGCCCGCCCACCAGCATGCCGATCACTAGCGACATGCTCATCACACGCGGCCCCTACCGTCACTGCTGGTCGGCGAGTCGCTGCGGGCGGTTGCCCCCGCGGCTGTACCCCGCGCCGGCCAGCGCCAGCAGCGCGGGGTCCCGAGCCCGCCCACCAGCATGCCGATCACTAGCGACATGCTCATCACACGCGGCCCCTACCGTCACTGCTGGTCGGCGAGTCGCTGCGGGCGGTTGCCCCCGCGGCTGTACCCCGCGCCGGCCAGCGCCAGCAGCGCGGGGTCCCGAGCCCGCCCACCAGCATGCCGATCACTAGCGACATGCTCATCACACGCGGCCCCTACCGTCACTGCTGGTCGGCGAGTCGCTGCGGGCGGTTGCCCCCGCGGCGGCGGCGCGCCAGCGCGTACCCCGCGCCGGCCAGCGCCAGCAGTGCGGGCGTCCCGAGCCCGCCCACCAGCATGCCGATCACGAACGCCGAGAAACCCTCCACGGGCGGCGACCCGTACCCCACCGTTGTCGACCTGTCACGATCGAGTAAATCAGCCATGTCAAACTCAAAATCATTGGTGGGCCAAATGCATGTTGTTCAGGGAAGTGGACATTCAGGGAAAAGCCCATTCGGGTAAATGGACATTCAGGGGATTAGCTGTTCAGGTAAGTGAACATTCAGGGAAAAGCCCATTCGGGTAAATGGACGTTCACGGGATTGGCTGTTCAGGTAAGTGAACATTCAGGGAAAAGGCCATTCGGGTAAATGGACATTCAGGGGATTAGCTGTTCAGGTAAGTGAACATTCAGGGAAAAGGCCATTCGGGTAAATGGACATTCAGGTAAGTGAACATTCAGGGAAAAGGACATTCGGGTAAGTGGACGTTCATGGAAGGGGACGTTTTGTAAAAATAGACTTAATGACCCAACTGGACATTCTGTTAATAGGACCTAACGTGCCTAAAGGTATTGACCGTAGAATCAGTGAGCCACAAAACCTAACTTTAAAGAAAAATAGAACTCGTTGCATAGGTAGTGTTTTGAAATATTATTGTGACACGCTTGCTGGAGGATGTTTCTAAAATAGGATTGGGCCGCATCAAACGTGTAAAGGGCCGCATGTTTGGAATGGCTGGTGTAAATGAATGAACCAAAAACAAGAAAAACCGTTTCTTCAGACCATCAAACTAAACAACTTTTACTATGGGACTAGGGTTACCAGGACCTAAATTCTAAAATCCGGTGGCAGGAGGTTAAAAATCTAGATTTTCATAAACACGACGGTCTCAAGGTCAACATGTATGGTCTGATGTACCGTCGTGTGTATTAATATCGGGTCTTTGACTCAAATAAAACTTATAAGACTAAACAACTTTAATTCGAATAAAAAATACAACATTAATTTTCTCTGTTGGCAGCGGCAACGACTATTGAAAACTTCTAAAAAAATTTTTTGTGAAATTCTACAGAAGTGGGTAGTTTCTTCAAGTTACACAAAAATTTAAATTTGAGATTTTTGCATTCACAATGCTATTTTTATACCTACAATACTAAATAATATACTAGAAAAAAAAAAATAGCATTGTGAATAGTATTGTGAAAAAATAGTATTGTAGGTATAAAAATAGCATTGTGAATGCAAAAATTTCAAATTAAAAAATTATATAGTTATTTCATCTTTATCAATGAGGATCAGTAACGATTTTTGTTTAGCGGCTAATTAGAAAGCTTATGCCACCACATGATTAACTGTGATTTTTTTTACGATATCTTTTAAACCTGAGAAGTTATAAGAGCTAAAATACTGGTTTTTTGGGGGTCCTTATGACGTCATTGAGACGTACGCGAGTCGCGAACCATATGTCGTACGTGATAAAGCACATATTGCATTGAGCTTGGCATGTCCTTCAAACCCTTTTAACTCAACCATTTCTAAACGGATTTCAAAAATTCTTTCACTAGGTTTCATAGCTATCAATATGTGTCCTCATTGTCAAATATCTGGAAAGATATTTCAATTGAATGTCGAGGTAATTCCTCACGTTGAAGAAATAACGCTGGCTTACAGCGTAAGAGTTGGATATACTAGGAAAAATTCGACGATGTGACTCGGTAGCGCAGTGGTCAGAGCATTGGACCGGATATCCAAAGGTCGCGGGTTCGATTCCCGTCTGAGAATTGATCTGGTGCGAGTCGTATTTTTTTCTAGTATACCTACTATTTAGTATTACACAAAATTGTTTTTTTAATGATTTAGTTTTAGACATATGTTAGACATACAATTTGAAATCTATTGAGGAAAATTGAAATTATCCAAGTTACTTGTCTAATAATAAGCATAAATAAAATATAACAAACGACATACCAGGCAGTATAGTTGTGGTGCCGGTAGAACCCGTCAGAGGGCTCCCCGAACGACACCAGCGCCACCTGCACGAGCAACCTCGAGGGATCCCACCCGTGGAAGAACGCGTCCACGGTGCTGCCCGCGGGGATGTGATCCCTGGACATCAATACTTAACATTAGAATAGTACACGCGGCAACACAACAAAACTGCAAAAACAGCTTTTATTACTTAGGTCGTCACGTTTCCTCAAATATGGTTGAGCGAAGCGATGGCTGGTTCATGCGTCATGCTCGTGAACGGGTGCTGCCAGTGGGAATGGGTCTGCTTCTGAGTACCTATCTTAACGTATATTGAATTGTAAGAATTCCGTTTTTTATTTTTATTATTTATATCTTGTATCAAGTGTTTTTGGTAAATATTGAATACTGAGGTGCACTTTCGAGTAGCTGACAGAAGTGGTTTCTCAACTAGTTGAAAGTTATTTACTCTCACAATTACCTATCCGATATTTAGTAGGTAATTAATTTCAAACTACCCATTGCGTGTAAACTTTTAAGACAATATAATTAAAAAAACTATTGTTAATTATTGGGATGGAAAATGACCTCACTTTAAATGTGGAGGTCATTTTTCAATGTTGACGACTCTGTATGAAATATACAGGGAGAAAAAAGCAGCCCTTGACGAGTTACTTGCCGGTTCTTCTCGTTACAAGGTCTCCTGCTTAGGGTTTGCGAACCGATGGCGTAGCTTCTATGACATTCACAAGTGCCTGTAGCAGCCTAGCTAGATTGAATAAATTGATTTTGAATTTAGACTTAGAGTACAAAGTTAGACTGTCTGATGTGCCGTGCCGTCAGGTGTACAACATAGGAATATAAAAAAAAACGCGACAAGAATGAGCGCGTCGAGGATTTGACGGCTGCGTGTAGCACACCGGCCGGAACTGTATGTGTGTAGTGTAGTGTAGTGTATGTACCCGTCGAGCGCGGACAGGTGCGCGCGCGTCGAGGATTCGACGGTGCGGCGCGGCTGCGTGTAGCACACCGGCCGGAACTGTATGTGTGTAGTGTAGTGTATGTACCCGGCGAGCGCGGAAAGGTGCGCGCGCGTCGAGGATTCGACGGTGCGGCGCGGCTGCGTGTAGCACACCGGCCGGAACTGTATGTGTGTAGTGTAGTGTATGTACCCGGCGAGCGCGGACAGGTGCGCGCGCGTCGAGGATTCGACGGTGCGGCGCGGCTGCGTGTAGCACACCGGCCGGAACTGTATGTGTGTAGTGTAGTGTAGTGTATGTACCCGGCGAGCGCGGACAGGTGCGCGCGCGTCGAGGATTCGACGGTGCGGCGCGGCTGCGTGTAGCACACCGGCCGGAACTGTATGTGTGTAGTGTAGTGTATGTACCCGGCGAGCGCGGACAGGTGCGCGCGCGTCGAGGATTCGACGGTGCGGCGCGGCTGCGTGTAGCACACCGGCCGGAACTGTATGTGTGTAGTGTAGTGTAGTGTATGTACCCGGCGAGCGCGGACAGGTGCGCGCGCGTCGAGGATTCGACGGTGCGGCGCGGCTGCGTGTAGCACACCGGCCGGAACTGTATGTGTGTAGTGTAGTGTATGTACCCGGCGAGCGCGGAAAGGTGCGCGCGCGTCGAGGATTCGACGGTGCGGCGCGGCTGCGTGTAGCACACCGGCCGGAACTGTATGTGTGTAGTGTATGTACCCGGCGAGCGCGGACAGGTGCGCGCGCGTCGAGGATTCGACGGTGCGGCGCGGCTGCGTGTAGCACACCGGCCGGAACTGTATGTGTGTAGTGTATGTACCCGGCGAGCACGGACAGGTGCGCGCGCGTCGAGGATTCGACGGTGCGGCGCGGCTGCGTGTAGCACACCGGCCGGAACTGTATGTGTGTAGTGTATGTACCCGGCGAGCGCGGACAGGTGCGCGCGTCGACGGTGCGGCGCGGCTGCGTGTAGCACACCGGCCGGAACTGTATGTGTGTAGTGTAGTGTAGTGTATGTACCCGGCGAGCGCGGACAGGTGCGCGCGCGTCGAGGATTCGACGGTGCGGCGCGGCTGCGTGTAGCACACCGGCCGGAACTGTATGTGTGTAGTGTAGTGTATGTACCCAGCGAGCGCGGACAGGTGCGCGCGCGTCGAGGATTCGACGGTGCGGCGCGGCTGCGTGTAGCACACCGGCCGGAACTGTATGTGTGTAGTGTAGTGTAGTGTATGTACCCGGCGAGCGCGGACAGGTGCGCGCGCGTTGAGGATTCGACGGTGCGGCGCGGCTGCGTGTAGCACACCGGCCGAAACTGTATGTGTGTAGTGTAGTGTAGTGTATGTACCCGGCGAGCGCGGACAGGTGCGCGCGCGTCGAGGATTCGACGGTGCGGCGCGGCTGCGTGTAGCACACCGGCCGGAACTGTATGTGTGTAGTGTAGTGTAGTGTATGTACCCGGCGAGCGCGGACAGGTGCGCGCGCGTCGAGGATTCGACGGTGCGGCGCGGCTGCGTGTAGCACACCGGCCGGAACTGTATGTGTGTAGTGTAGTGTAGTGTATGTACCCGGCGAGCGCGGACAGGTGCGCGCGCGTCGAGGATTCGACGGTGCGGCGCGGCTGCGTGTAGCACACCGGCCGGAACTGTATGTGTGTAGTGTAGTGTAGTGTATGTACCCGGCGAGCGCGGACAGGTGCGCGCGCGTCGAGGATTCGACGGTGCGGCGCGGCTGCGTGTAGCACACCGGCCGGAACTGTATGTGTGTAGTGTATATCGGTAACAAGTGGACGGGGACACAACTACTTTGCCGCAACACAGTTTTTAAACTAGTGTGGAGGGTAGGAGCCAACCTTTACTTTTTACTAGTGCTATTCTATGTACCACCTTTACTAAAACAGCACATGGAATTTTTCTAAGTATTCTCATAAGGTTAATTTACTTTAAATAAGTTATTACCTAACTAGTATTAAGGAAAAACATTGTAAAATGTCAAAATAAACTAATTTCAAAATTTCAAATTTCAATGTACCCGGCGAGCGCGGACAGGTGCGCGCGCGTCGAGGATTCGACGGTGCGGCGCGGCTGCGTGTAGCACACTGGCCGGAACTGCAGGAACCCCCCCTCGCCGCCTCCCGCGCTCGAAGGCGATGACACCTCCATTATCTGCAACGACACGACACTACATTACACACTACCCCTCGTCTTTTTAGTCGGTCTGAATATGGTTTCACATTATTTCTTGTCAAGCGCAAAGCCAGAAACCTCTGTTTGAAAACGGAAAATTTCGGGCCTCTGCTAAACGGGAAATGTCATACTGCAACAGATCTCTGTCATTTGATTGAACCAGAACATATCCTCACCTCGAAGATCCCAGGCGTGTGCTCATCATCCAAGCCCTTCCTCACATTAGACGTGAAGGTCCCGTCGCTCGGGTCCAGGCTGACGAGCAGCAGGCTGAGCGCGTACCGCGACGAGTTGTAGTCCGGCGACGTGGTGAAGTTGACTAGCGCCACGTCCAGTAGCGTGGAGTTGGCCGTGTGGATTAAGTGCGGGAGCTCCACTGCGTAGTCTTTGAACGGTAGAAGGTCCAGCTAACAAAGAAATAATAATATGACCTATGTCCATAGACGCACGTATAGTCGACTTCAAATAAATGTACAATTGTACAATTTGTACCTGCCCATTACCACAGAATACATAATAGTACAAGTCCATTACAACTT
The DNA here is from genome assembly GCA_928269145.1 of Agriphila tristella. Taxonomy (NCBI): domain Eukaryota; kingdom Metazoa; phylum Arthropoda; class Insecta; order Lepidoptera; family Crambidae; genus Agriphila; species Agriphila tristella. Next base: position 33,848,078 of record OV743433.1, on the reverse strand, counting down.
CGGCACTCTTAGAGTATTTAACCAATGGAGACGGCAAAGGGCGACCCCCTCTGCCAAAGTACGTTGGCCATATGGCCATGTAGTGACTGACAGACTATTGCCCAGCTCAAACCACTGAACCTAGGGACTTGAAATTTTGTACATAGGTATTTTATACAGTGTAAACACCCACTAAGAAGGGATTTTTGGAAATTCCACCCGTAAAGGGTTGAAATGGGGGTACAAAGTTTGTATGGAAAAAAATAATTAAATAGACATTTCAACTTGAAACTTCGTAGGAGTACTTATAAAAACAAATAAGCAAACACGTGTTTCACGATTTTCCGAAACTCAACCCTTTAGGGGGGTAAATGGGGTACAAAAAGCCCAAAACCGATATGGATATCGTTATCGAGGTTTTATGGGATGTTGATTGCTAAAATATGTTAATTACGCAAAATGGCATTTAGGTATTTTGAAGTCCAACACGGTGCCATGAAACGGGGGTGAATTTTTTTATGGAAAAATAATACGGCAGCGGGAATAGGAATGAGAACGAGAACGGGAACTAATAATTTTATAAATGTGAAGTTTAATGTTTGGATGTTTGTTAATCAATAACGGATTTGGAATAGCACACAGATAGTTATGGATACTTTTTATTTCAGTCAAAGGTTCCATAGCGATTTTCCGAATGTCCACGCGGACGAAGTCGCGGGAAAAAGCTAGTGTTTAATAAAACTACTTCAGCGAGGCCGACCATTGCCATTCTGTATCGCTTCGCTTAGTGACGCGAGAGTGCGCTCCCGGAAAAATTGTTAATTGGGCTGTTTTATATTTGTAAAAGGCAATCTGCCACATCAAATCTACTAGGACATGGTGTTTCCTATCATATGTCATGTCAGTATTTTCATGTACAAATATGTCAACGACTACTGCCGAACTACGTCCATAGCAGCCGCCGACGCGCCGACCAATGTCGATGACTACCAGTTGGCTCTGTTGACAGCAAAGTGCCGGTTGTGTGTTTGATTGAGCATTAGCGTAGAATAGAAAGAGAGGGGCCGGGTGGGCCAGGCCCACCCCAGAACAGTTTGGTGCCCACCCCAGAAAAACCCAGATATATTTTTCAATTGAGTCCGTTACGCCAGCAGGAAAGATGCTCCTAGAGGGAAGCGAGTTTGATGAATAATTTGTGCGCAATTCAGTGTAAATGTGCGCCAAATAAAAAATTTGTGGGCCTTATACTTTTGGAATAAAACGGGAAAAACGGATTCTGCTGGGGTAACGGTGCTCCAGCAGGAAGAATCTAAACTAATGATCGGAGAGAAATAAAAGATATATGTGCGGGTAGCTTGATACTAGAAGGAAATGTGCGCCAAATATAAAATTTGTGGGCCTTATAGTTTTGGAGATATTTGATTTCCTGCTGGCGTAACGTTTTGCCAGATCCCAGATCTCGGAAACTACTAAATGTGCGATCTTACAGTAAACACATATAAGTAGCTCCTAATTTGTGCTATTTGTGCGGTAGAAAACATTTCAAAAATATTCACAGATTTTGAAGTAATCAGACATTTTCTGAAAACAGAAAAAAAATCTAGCGCCTAAACTACCACCTAAATAGAGAAACCAAAAACGGTGTTCTATTCTTCTTATTATTTCTCATTACCATAAAAATTTTGAAAACCGCACATTTACGCGTTTTTGAATAATACCCACATGAAGGTTAGACTGACCATGTCATGACTTTGACGGTCAGCAGGATAAAAATATCAGAGACTATTTAGATCCTGGCCCAAAGAATAATCTGTGCGGTTACTGAAGTACATGCTCTGAAAATTTCAGCTTCAAATTCTTCGTATTAAAGGAAATATCAATTAAAATCCAAAACAACTGTCAGTATTCCGATTAACCGACCAAATTCGATAGACCACCAAAAAGCGACGCGTTCATACATATTGATGACCTTCTTTATTGTGTCGTATTATGCAGAAAAATTGTTTGTACAGTCGCGTTCATAACTTCTTATTGGCAAATGTGGGTAAATAGTGTTTTAACTTTTAAATAGTTAGTTTGAGCCTGTATTCATACCAATACCACAGCCGAGAGAGTATTTTTCTTACAGTCGGACTTTAATCGCCCTTTGTGCTGGCGCAAAAGCCACCGTTCGTCTAGACAGTTTGACGCAACGACTAAAAGTGTAAGGGACTAAAATTTTATTTGTAAATCATTACTAATTTAGGGCTAACTAAGTATAAAATAAATATTAAATTAGTACTCAATTAGGAAATAATAATGAAAAAATAAGTTCCAAGATGGCGGCCATCTTTTTTGTTTGTGGGCATATTTCGATGAAACTCGGTTTTTGATACTATTTTGACAAGATAATATCAATGCAATGTTAAAAAAATAAAAAATCCAAGATGGCGGCCATCTTCTTTGTTTGTGGACCGATTTCGACGAAATTCGGTTTCTGGTACTTTTTTGACAAGAAAATAATAGGTAAAGCAATGTTAAAAAAAATAAAAATCCAAGATGGCGACCATCTTTTTTGTTTGTGAGCCGATTTCGACGAAACTCGGTTTCTGGTACTATTTTGACAAGAAAACAGCAACGCAGTGTTAAAAATTCAAGATGGCGGGCAAATTTTTGGTTTTCGGGCCGATTTCGATAAAACTCGGTTTTTGGTAGTATTTTGACGAGAAAACAGCAACGCAATGTAAAAAAAAAACAAAAAATCCAAGATGGCGGCCATCTTCTTTGTTTGTGGGCCGATTTCGATGAAACTCGATTTTTGGTACTATTTTGACAAGAAAATAACAAAGCAATGTTAAAAAAATAAAAAATCCAAGATGGCAGCCATCTTTTTTGTTTGTGGGCCGATTGCGACGAAACTCGGTTTCTAGTACTATTTTGACAAAAAAATATCAAAGCACTGTTAAAAAAATAAAAAATCCAAGATGGCGGCCAGTTTTTAAGTTTGCGGGCCGATTTCGATGAAACTCGGTTTTTGGTAGTATTTTGACGAGAAAACAGCAACGCAATGTTAAAAAAACAAAAAATCCAAGATGGCGGCTATCTTCTTTGTTTGTGGGCCGATTTTGATGAAACTCGATTTTTGGTACTATTTTGACAAGAAAATAACAAAGCAATGATAAAAAAATAAAAAATTCAAGATGGCAGCCATCTTTTTTGTTTGTGGGCCGATTTCGACGAAACTCGGTTTCTAGTACTATTTTGACAAGAAAATAACAATGCAATGTTAAAAAAATAAAAATCCAAGATGGCGGCCATCTTCTTTTTTTGTGGGCCGATTTCGATGAAACTCGGTTTTTAGTAGTATTTTGACAAGAAAACAGCAACGCAATGTTAAAAAAAATAAAAAATCCAAGATGGCAGCCATATTTTTTGTTTGTGGGCCGATTTCGACGAAACTCGGTTTCTAGTACTATTTTGACAAAAAAATAACATAGCGATGTTAAAAATCAAAATCAAAAAATCAAAAATCATTTATTGCAGTCTATCGCAAATTACAGCTTTATACAGTGATTGGGACCAAACCCAGTAGGCATTATGAGATGCCTGTGTTAGGAGGCCCCGCTCCTCTATAACACAACCGTACAAAAAAAGAGAGATAGACATTATAATGTAGCTATTCTATTTTAAACTACTAATAACTACTTACAAACTACTTAAAACCAAAACTGATCTTTCGCCTAATGTTGTGAGTGAACGTGCGTGGTGCGTGCGTGTGTGTGCGTGTGTGTGTGTGTTAATATTGCGTTGTTGTTTTCTTGTCAAAATAGTATCAGAAACCGAGTTTCATCGAAATCGGCCCACAAACAAAAAAGTTGGCCGCCATCTTGAATTTATTACTTTTTTTATCATTGCTTTGCTGTTTTACTGACAAAACAGTAGCAGAAACCGAGTTTCATTGAAATCGGCCCGCAAACAAAAAAGTTGGCCGCCATCTTGAATTTTTTACTTTTTTTACATTGTGTTGCTGTTTTCTTGTCAAAATACTACCAAAAACCGAGTTTCATCGAAATCGTCCCGCGAACTAAAAAGTTGGCCGCCATCTTGAATTTTTTACTTTTTTAACATTGTGTTGCTGTTTTCTTGTTAAAATACTACCAAAAACCGAGTTTCATCGAAATCGGCCCGCAAACTAAAAAGTTGGCCGCCATCTTGAATTTTTAAAATTTGCAACATTGCGTTGCTGTTTTCTTGTCAAAATACTACCAAAAACCAAATTTTCATCGAAATCGGCCCGCAAACAAAAAGTTGGCCGCCATCTTGAATTTTTACATTTTTAACATTGCGTTGTTGTTTTCTTGTCAAAATAGTATCAGAAACCGAGTTTCATCGAAATCGGCCCACAAACAAAAAAGTTGGCCGCCATCTTGAATTTTTTACATTTTTAACATTGCGTTTCTGTTTTCTTGACAAAACAGTCGCAAAAACCGAGTTTCATTGAAATCGAACCCACAAACAAAAAAAGGTGGCTGCTATCTTGAATTTATTACTTTTTTTATCATTGCGTGAAAGTGAAAGTGAAATATATTTTATTTAAATAAGCTCACATAATAAGCATTTTTAAATCGTCAATTCTTTTACCCTACCACCCATTTATGACGTCTTTTAACTGACAAGAAAAATGGGCGCAAAAAACTTGTCAGCTTTATCAATCAGATGGAACGATATTTACAAATATGTATATCGTTTCCAGACTTTATATTAACAAAGATTAACAAATAAATAACATTATTGAATTAGCTCATTTCTTAATGAGTTTCAAATTTCTTAATCAATTTACAGATTTTAAGCTAAATTCAAAGTTTGAACTTGTTATTCAGGCTGTTACAATAAATAAAAATAAAAGAAAAACATACAATTCAATATGCATTAAGATAGGTAGTCAGAAGCAGACCCATTCCCACTGGCAGCACCAGTTCACGAGCGTGACGCATGAACCAGCCATCTCTTCGCTCAACCATATTTGAGGGAACGTAACGACCCGCCTCATACGACACCACCGCAGAAATGATTAAAGAGAGCATGACATACTAAGACTACCTATGTCAAGGCATCGAATTGAAAATTTATATCCAAAAGCTTTTCATAGGTCTTTTACTAAACTACTGACTATAGAAAGTAAAAATATTGCAATTAAATAAATCAAAACAAGGTAAGCTATTAAGAATTATATTTTTTGAGTAAGAAGTGCCATACATACAGACAATATAAAACAGATCTTTTATATACGAGTTATACGACGCCCTTAATACAAGCAGACAGAAGCAGACCCATTCCCACTGGCAGCACCCGTTCACGAGCATGACGCATGAACCAGCCATCGCTTCGCTCAACCATATTTGAGGGAACGTAACGACCCGCCTCACACGACACCACCGCAGAAATGTTTGAAGTGAGCATGACATACTAAAGCTACCCATATTAAGTCGTCGAGTCAAGAAGCCAGAAGTACGTTTTTAAGTAGGTAGGATACTTCTCACAATTTTATACTTAGAAAAGAAAATCACGATTCGAGTTTAATTAAAGGTCTTTTATGCGTTGCTGTTTTATTGACAAAACAGTAGCAGAAACCGAGTTTCATTGAAATCGGACCGCAAACAAAAAATTTGGCCGCCGTCTTGAATTTTGTACTTTTTTAACATGGTGTTGCTGTTTTCTTGTCAAAATACTACCGAAAACCGAGTATCATCGAAATCGGCCCGCAAACAAAAAAGGTGGCGGCCATCTTGAATTTTTTACTTTTTTAACATGGTGTTGCTGTTTTCTTGTCAAAATACTACCAAAAACCGAGTTTCATCGAAATCGGCCCGCAAACTAAAAAGTTGGCCGCCATCTTGAATTTTTTACTTTTTTAACATTGTGTTGCTGTTTTCTTGTCAAAATACTACCAAAAACCGAGTTTCATCGAAATCGGCCCGCAAACTAAAAAGTTGGCCGCCATCTTGAATTTTTAAAATTTGCAACATTGCGTTGCTGTTTTCTTGTCAAAATACTACCAAAAACCAAATTTTCACCGAAATCGGCCCGCAAACAAAAAAGTTGGCCGCCATCTTGAATTTTTGCATTTTTAACATTGCGTTGTTGTTTTCTTGTCAAAATAGTATCAGAAACCGAGTTTCATCGAAATCGGCCCACAAAAAAAAAGTTGGCCGCCATCTTGAATTTTTTACATTTTTAACATTGCGTTTCTGTTTTCTTGACAAAACAGTAGCAAAAACCGAGTTTCATTGAAATCGGCCCGCAAACAAAAAAGGTGGCGGCCATCTTGAATTTTTGACATTTTTAACATTGCGTTGCTATTTTCTTGTCAAAACAGTAGCGAAAACCGAGTTTCATCGAAATCGACCCACAAACAAAAAAGATGGCCGCCATCTTGAATTTATTACTTTTTTAACATTGCGTTTCTGTTTTCTTGACAAAACAGTAGCAAAAACCGAGTTTCATTGAAATCGGCCCGCAATAAAAAAAGTTGGCCGCCATCTTGAATTTTTTACATTTTTAACATTGCGTTTCTGTTTTCTTGACAAAACAGTAGCAAAAACCGAGTTTCATTGAAATCGGCCCGCAAACAAAAAAGGTGGCGGCCATCTTGAATTTTTTACATTTTTAACATTGCGTTGCTGTTTTCTTGTCAAAACAGTAGCGAAAACCGAGTTTCATCGAAATCGGCCCACAAAAAAAAGTTGGCCGCCATCTTAAATTTTTTACTTTTTTTACAAAACATCCTTTATTTTTCTACTAAAATAATGTTAAAATTCATTTAATTCAAGTAAAAATGGAATGAAACAGAAATAACTTCATTCGTTATTTAAATAAAAGCACTCACTCAAATCACTTTTTTACTTAAATGTACGTAGACGTGACGTGTACAAACCTGTTCAACAACAAAGTTAAGGAGGTCATCAATATGTATGAACGCGTCGCTTTTTGGTGGTCTATCGAATTTGGTCGGTTAATCGGAATACTGACAGTTGTTTTGGATTTTAATTGATATTTCCTTTAATACGAAGAATTTGAAGCTGAAATTTTCAGAGCATGTACTTCAGTAACCGCACAGATTATTCTTTGGGCCAGGATCTAAATAGTCTCTGATATTTTTATTCTGCTGACCGTCAAAGTCATGACATGGTCAGTCTAACCTTCATGTGGGTATTATTCAAAAACGCGTAAATGTGCGGTTTTCAAAATTTTTATGGTAATGAGAAATAATAAGAAGAATAGAACACCGTTTTTGGTTTCTCTATTTAGGTGGTAGTTTAGGCGCTAGATTTTTTTTTCTGTTTTCAGAAAATGTCTGATTACTTCAAAATCTGTGAATATTTTTGAAATGTTTTCTACCGCACAAATAGCACAAATTAGGAGCTACTTATATGTGTTTACTGTAAGATCGCACATTTAGTAGTTTCCGAGATCTGGGATCTGGCAAAACGTTACGCCAGCAGGAAATCAAATATCTCCAAAACTATAAGGCCCACAAATTTTATATTTGGCGCACATTTCCTGCTAGTATTAAGCTACCCGCAGATATATCTTTTATTTCTCTCCGATCATTAGTTTAGATTCTTCCTGCTGGAGCACCGTTACCCCAGCAGAATCCGTTTTTCCCGTTTTATTCCAAAAGTATAAGGCCCACAAATTTTTTATTTGGCGCACATTTACACTGAATTGCGCACAAATTATTCATCAAACTCGCTTCCCTCTAGGAGCATCTTTCCTGCTGGCGTAACGGACTCTTTTCAATTGTCTTTCAAAAGTAACGCGGCTCTAACATCACATTACATCGAATAAAGATAAAAAAAGATACATCAATAAAATTGCTGGAACATTATTGTGATTGTGATGCACATAAACATTGTTAAAGGTTAATAGCAACATGAATGTTTAGAGATAAGACCCGTGCAGTAAATTATTTAAGAGTAATGCAATTTTATTATCTGTTGCTTTTGTTTCCAAGTGGCCTTGACACACTTTGGTGTGAAGTTATGCAATTTTTATAATGAGATAAATGTACTCTGTTTCATTGTTATTGTTTTTATCTTTTACGTTGAATGAATTGAAGCTATATGCATTAATATGTATGTGACTTGTATAATGCACAACAACAGCACAAAAAAACAAGAAACTACTAAAATCAGTCATATTAAAACACAGGAACCAGATTCCACCTACTTTATCAAATAATCACTTCCCACCCAGCTGTTTTATAATTATAACTTCATTGCGAGATTTGCGCTAACAGTAGTAACAATATGTAAAAGCTTGTAAATATAATCAGTTGACATACCGACATTACCGACTGTTCTACAGTCGTTCCACTTGTTCCTAGAGTTTAGGAAACCTAATAAGGGCTGAGCTGAGAACCCAAAGGCGTCGCCAGGCCATGGCCCAGGGGGGTAAGGCAATATTAAGGAGGAGAAAAATATGAATTGTAGGTGACGCGATAAGTACCTTGATGTCGACGAGCCCGGTCCGCTCGTGGTCGGCGACTCGGCCGCGCAGCTGTAACATCACCTCCTGGTCGGTGAGCGCCATGCTGTGCGCGCACCACGTCGCCCGCCGCAGCAGCACCACACGACGCATGTCGTTGTCTATGCCCCTTACGTGACGCGATAGATACCTTGATGTCGACGAGCCCGGTCCACTCGTGGTCGGCGACTCGGCCGCGCAGCTGTAACATCACCTCCTGGTCGGTGAGCGCCATGCTGTGCGCGCACCACGTCGCCCGCCACAGCAGCACCACACGACGCATGTCGTTGTCTATGCCCCTTACGTGACGCGATAGATACCTTGATGTCGACGAGCCCGGTCCACTCGTGGTCGGCGACTCGGCCGCGCAGCTGTAACATCACCTCCTGGTCGGTGAGCGCCATGCTGTGCGCGCACCACGTCGCCCGCCGCAGCAGCACCACACGACGCATGTCGTTGTCTATGCCCCTTACGTGACGCGATAGATACCTTGATGTCGACGAGCCCGGTCCACTCGTGGTCGGCGACTCGGCCGCGCAGCTGTAACATCACCTCCTGGTCGGTGAGCGCCATGCTGTGCGCGCACCACGTCGCCCGCCACAGCAGCACCATACGACGCATGTCGTTGTCTATGCCCCTTACGTGACGCGATAGATACCTTGATGTCGACGAGCCCGGTCCACTCGTGGTCGGCGACTCGGCCGCGCAGCTGTAACATCACCTCCTGGTCGGTGAGCGCCATGCTGTGCGCGCACCACGTCGCCCGCCACAGCAGCACCACACGACGCATGTCGTTGTCTATGCCCCTTACGTGACGCGATAGATACCTTGATGTCGACGAGCCCGGTCCACTCGTGGTCGGCGACTCGGCCGCGCAGCTGTAACATCACCTCCTGGTCGGTGAGCGCCATGCTGTGCGCGCACCACGTCGCCCGCCACAGCAGCACCATACGACGCATGTCGTTGTCTATGCCCCTTACGTGACGCGATAGATACCTTGATGTCGACGAGCCCGGTCCACTCGTGGTCGGCGACTCGGCCGCGCAGCTGTAACATCACCTCCTGGTCGGTGAGCGCCATGCTGTGCGCGCACCACGTCGCCCGCCACAGCAGCACCACACGACGCATGTCGTTGTCTATGCCCCTTACGTGACGCGATAGATACCTTGATGTCGACGAGCCCGGTCCACTCGTGGTCGGCGACTCGGCCGCGCAGCTGTAACATCACCTCCTGGTCGGTGAGCGCCATGCTGTGCGCGCACCACGTCGCCCGCCACAGCAGCACCATACGACGCATGTCGTTGTCTATGCCCCTTACGTGACGCGATAGATACCTTGATGTCGACGAGCCCGGTCCACTCGTGGTCGGCGACTCGGCCGCGCAGCTGTAACATCACCTCCTGGTCGGTGAGCGCCATGCTGTGCGCGCACCACGTCGCCCGCCACAGCAGCACCACACGACGCATGTCGTTGTCTATGCCCCTTACGTGACGCGATAGATACCTTGATGTCGACGAGCCCGGTCCACTCGTGGTCGGCGACTCGGCCGCGCAGCTGTAACATCACCTCCTGGTCGGTGAGCGCCATGCTGTGCGCGCACCACGTCGCCCGCCACAGCAGCACCATACGACGCATGTCGTTGTCTATGCCCCTTACGTGACGCGATAGATACCTTGATGTCGACGAGCCCGGTCCACTCGTGGTCGGCGACTCGGCCGCGCAGCTGTAACATCACCTCCTGGTCGGTGAGCGCCATGCTGTGCGCGCACCACGTCGCCCGCCACAGCAGCACCACACGACGCATGTCGTTGTCTATGCCCCTTACGTGACGCGATAGATACCTTGATGTCGACGAGCCCGGTCCACTCGTGGTCGGCGACTCGGCCGCGCAGCTGTAACATCACCTCCTGGTCGGTGAGCGCCATGCTGTGCGCGCACCACGTCGCCCGCCACAGCAGCACCATACGACGCATGTCGTTGTCTATGCCCCTTACGTGACGCGATAGATACCTTGATGTCGACGAGCCCGGTCCACTCGTGGTCGGCGACTCGGCCGCGCAGCTGTAACATCACCTCCTGGTCGGTGAGCGCCATGCTGTGCGCGCACCACGTCGCCCGCCACAGCAGCACCACACGACGCATGTCGTTGTCTATGCCCCTTACGTGACGCGATAGATACCTTGATGTCGACGAGCCCGGTCCACTCGTGGTCGGCGACTCGGCCGCGCAGCTGTAACATCACCTCCTGGTCGGTGAGCGCCATGCTGTGCGCGCACCACGTCACCCGCCACAGCAGCACTACACGACGCATGTTGTCACTATCTATGTACCCGTTGTCATACATGACGCGATAAGTACCTTGATGTCGACGAGCCCGGTCCGCTGGTGGTCGGCGACTCGGCCGCGCAGCTGTAACATCACCTCCTGGTCGGTGAGCGCCATGCTGTGCGCCCACCACGTCGCCCGCCGCAGCGGAACCGCACGACGCATGCTGTCATTGTCTATGTACCCATTGTCGTGAATGTCATTGTACTCGTATAACTAAAACAATGAAAGCTATGGTAAGTATGGAAAGGGCTATGAAAATTTTCGCATAGTGGTAAAGTAACCATAATATTTTGAATTTTGACCGTGATTTCGGAAATATAGCGAAGCATGATGAAACCTGTGCATATGAATAGAGGATCTATAGATGAACAAAAAATGACATAATATGTTTTAAGTCCTAAACCACAACGTTTTCGAGATAATCTGGGGAATAAGTTTGGATTTTTATTTGTACAGGGTCTTTAACAAGGATTTTCTCGAAAACGTTGCGCTTTAGGACTGTTTATATTTCTGAAATCCTCATAAAAAACTACCACTATGCCAGCCTCTCATATTAATGTGGCAAAATAAGTATAATTTATTCACTAGGTTTATATCCTATTTCCATTATAATCCTGCATAATTTAAATAGCATGTTAAAATATTTATTAGGTACTCTAACTAATGCATGGAATGGTAACAAGATTGGAAACATGTGTGTAGATAATCTGACCTAGTGACTCATGTACCCTCGTGCTTTGATTAAACAACACAATGTGTCAATAAAACATCGAGTCATGTTGCTATTATGTTACATGAGGGCAGACTCCTGTTAAGGTAAACAAAAAATTTAAACTACAATGAGATTAAATTGACAATAGACAGTGATCCGTTGCAATTTCACTTAAGAATGTAATGGCAAAGATTAAATAAAATTATACAGATAAAATACTATCCCCGTCAATTGGTAATGCGCCTGGCGGCCATGATTTTAACCTCAAAAACGAAAAACAATTGTATTTTTTTTTCATATATGAAAGAAAAATATAAAAGAAAGGGTCTAGGTATACCTAGACCCTTTCTTATTGTAAATAAGAATTAAATAATTAATATATTATATTACCTATTAGAATTTTACTCTTTATTATCATTTTTAGTTGCGGATGATGTTGATGTGTATGTTAATTTGACAAGGTTCCAGCGCATTACCAATTGACGGGGATAGTACGTTGTTTTGTACTGCAAGCACTCTGAAGTAAGCCACTTCAGGTGTACATTGTTAAATTAATTGCTTTGTTGTTATAATGCTCAGTGGAGGATGCTACAAGTTTCTTATGTAAGGGTAAGGGTGTAGATTTTGCCACTTAGTAACATATTGCTTCTATGTTACGGTAACGTAAAAGTAACACGAAAGTACATTAAAGTATGAAAAAATACCGTAACTTAACATACAATTAACGTCACCGGTAACATAGAAGTAAGTTAGAAGTAACGTATAAGCGACATTTTTTAGGATATTTTTGGCCATAAATCGATAACTCGGGCTAAATTTGAAACAAAAACACACGTAGCACATTCCTTATTCACTTAAGGATATTTTTATATAAAATAGCTGTAATAAAACTGTTATTTACCTTCGAAAACGTGTGAATTCTCAAAAAAAAATTCTGACGACATACACCTGTGCACTTTTGTTCGAATCTACAGCAAACAAAATGGCGTCTTTTTCTTTTTTATTGATCCGCACAGACACTTAGTGTTGCCAGTGTCAAATACAAAATATTACCATAAACGCTTAACATTGTTTAGAGGTGAAATAGTGGTAACATACAAAATTGTAACATACAAGTGAAAACACGGAGACAAACTTTTAAATTGTGATAATTTCATGAAATAAGCTTATTTTAAATATCAAAATTATGATTTAGCTGCTTATTTTTGTGTTATTTATGTTAGTTCTTGTTAATTTGACTTTCAATAGAAAGAACTTCAAAATTTTTAGTTCTGCGTGTTTGGATGCGTTAAAAGACAACGAGTTTTTTGCGAAATTTGGGGAACTGGCTACATTGAAATCACTCTAGTTATTAAACTATACGGAGTATTGTAACTTTGAAATGAAATTGTATGATTTAGAGAGCTACAAAACATAATACGAGTGCTAAAAAAAGAAATTACTAGTAACTTTTTTTTTATATGCAATCAAAATACGAGACATTTTTTGGTTTCAAAAAGTGGCAAAATCTACGGCCTTACCCGTAAATAGTAGCGGCCGCCCGCGGTTTCAACGGCGTGGTTCCCGTTCACGTGGGAATATCGGGATAAAAAGTATTCTATGTTTTAATCCAGGCTATTTACTATCTGTATGCTAAATTTCAACCAATTCCGTTCAGTAGTTTTTGCGTGATTGAGGAACAAACATCCAAACATCTAAAAATCCAAACCCACAAATTTCACATTTATAATATTAGTAGGATAAAGGTGCATTTTATTTTTTATTTTTGATTAAAATATTGATATGATTATGACTCTCAAATGCGAAGATTGTGAATAACAAAATTAAATAAATTACATTACAATTATGTTGTATAATGTAGTTTCTCTTCCCATCCTTTATCTTATACATGTAAAGGTCTACCAATAATATATTACTCCTTACTCTACAATATGTACAATGAATTAAAAAATAATAATGCATAAAATTTGATAATAACTGCTATCCAAACATATGGAAAACCAGTTGATAAGATAGTTGGCAGTCATATCATTATTCATCCTAATAAGATTTACAATACCTACTGTATTGTGACATGCAACTTTATATACAAAAGCTCCTTAATTCATCAATGGCCATGCGGCCTGACAACAATAGAAAAAACTATTGTCTCATTTTCCGGGCTTTGAAGAGTTAAAAAAATTTCAACTAACCTTGTCAATTGCAGTAGCAAATCCATACTGAGGTTTTTCAGAAAATCTAAACCTGATAGGATGTGTTTTTGCCCATTCTATTCTCATTGAAGAATTTAATCCAGCAACAGCCAGCATCATCGTTGGGATTCCCCCCGTAAAGTCCCATACCTGATGGATGGTGTCATGGGTACCTTCTGCCCTTATATAAATTAGTGTATCGTTTTCTGAGCATACTTCACATCCTGGGTAAAGTGTGGCATTTATCTGAAAAGTAATCAAATTCGAATGAATTCTTGTTTGAATTGCTGATTCTATAAATGAGTTATTCCTAAATCCTAACAGTATGATAAATATGGGCCACCCTTAGAATAAAGGGGCCACCCACATTTTACTTTAGAATGCAATATAGCATGGTTTGACTAAAAATTTAGTGTTGAGCAATCATAAGTGGGTGGTGGTTGTAATTTGTAAACTAGCCAAAAATGCAAAATACGGTCATACTCACTTTCCTATCTTGTCCTTTTACACTAGAAACAAAGAAAACTACTAATAATGTCTGGATACATGTCTTTATCTTCAAAGGAAACATTATAAAACAGTGCCACTGTATGTTATTGTTATACTGACATTTATTTATTGTTGTTGTATTGTAACAGTCGAATAATATAAGATAAAAAGCCAGCCGTGTCAATCATTAGCGTTCAATTATGTATCAAACAAGATATGAAATTAATTATATCAACAATTTTTTATTTTCCACTTCATTCAAATACGCACACATTTCACTTTTTGAAGACAGACAAATGTCAAATGCCATGTCAATTGTCAATGTCATGTCTTTTTTTTTATTTGGGTTTATCGGCACTGGGTTCTTGCCGTTTTGGCCCAACATGACAGTTATTCAGGCAGTCAGTGTTTCCAGTGGCCGATATTAACGACATGTACTATTGAGCTTTGATAATATTATTTCATAAGTACCTAAAAGACTTTGTATTGTACCTACTTCAATTAATTACTATTATTTTAATTATTGCATGTCAGAAAGGCAGAATATGGCTGAACTAATTTGCTACCTATGTGAAATCTCATAACACCTGTATTCGCAATAAACATATTTTGATTTGATTTGATTTGATCATTTAGTGATGGGCCGAACACTCGAGTACGTACATATTCGAGTCGGGTACCGAAAATACAGTCAGGCACATAAAGTACTCGAAATAGAGAATTCGAGTACTGAAAGTATAAGTAATACCAAAGTGGGATAAAAACACTGTTAATTTTTTATATTTTGTATAGAGTCTGTCTGTGCGGAGGTGCGGAGAGAACCGTCGGTCGTGGGCTTTGTGCTTGGTTATTACCGTTTATTACATGTTGACGGCACTGTAACGTTTTCGTGCGACTGTAGTATCTATCAACTTAAAGTGGGGCCACTTTTAATAGCTCACATTTGACACTTCATCAAAACTCAACAACGTAACCTTTTAGCGGTGGGCCTACAATATTTATTTATTCCAAGGCATTTTTTCAGTCAATAATACATATTTATTGTAATAATCAGGAAATAAAGCAAAACGATTAACTTTGATGACAACTCACACTATTGACTGACAAATGTCAAATAGATGTCAAATGTGACCTATTAAAGTGGCCCTACTTTAAGATAGTCACACTATAATAATTCGGTACGTATAAACAAACAGAGCCGTCAACATGACAAAAACGGTGATCAAGCACAAATCCCATGACGGTTCTTCTTCCGCACAGACCCTATAATACCTTCGATCAAGAATATCCTAGTTAATGCCTCATGTACAAAAACAGTAGGTAGGTAGGTACGCGAATATGGCTCCGTCCGACTGACAAAACAAGTAAATGAAAAAACGACCTACAGCGTTTATCAGTATTATGCTTTATCTGTTAACTCTAAAGCGCAAATTGTCAATTTGTGATACAGCTTGGCTTGATATAATAATATAATTATATCTTAATCTTATTTATTTATTATTTTTAGGGTTCCGTACCCAAAGGGTAAAAAACGGGACCCTTTTACTAAGACTCCGCTGCCTGTCTGTGTGTCTGTCACCAGGGCCCCTATTTTTGAATCGCTCGGCTGGCGTCGAGCGCTCGTTTCTACTGATTTTCGTTCGACATATGACTCTATTTCGAACGTTTCAGCCATATGTCGAACGAAAATCAGTAGAAACGAGCGCTCGACGCCAGTCGAGCAATTCAAAAATAGGGCCCCAGGCTGTATCTCATAAATACCTTAAAACAGAATAAAATAAATATTTAAGTGGGGCTCCCATACAACAAACGTGTTTTTTTTGCCGTTTTTTGGTACGGAGCCATTCGTGCGCGAGTCCAACTCCAACTTGGCCGGTTTTTTTAGTTTTTTTTCTTACATTAATTTCAGCGAAGGAATTTATAAAAAAATACATTTATCTATTTACAAAGTTTTATTTACAAATCAACATCAATGGGTTGCACTTCTAAATGTGATGTCGTCTTTTTTCGTAGCTCATCTTCGCTTTCTGAATGTGGACGTTTTTGATTTTTCATCTTCTTTGCATTTTTATTTTGATTGCGTATCGCTTTCGACGTTTTTACTTCTCCGACACTGCAAGAAAAAAGAAACATTAACTCGGTATTTTTTTTTAAACATGAGCTTAGGAAAGCTAGCTAGAACACCGTTCATGATCCGTTGGTGCACGACTGTGAATAGGTATTCGACAATGACATCGGTATGTCATCTACAATATTAAATCCCTTTTGATTTTTTATGCTAAGGCGATTATCACACTGGCTTCACGCCACAGTCGTCGCGGAGCGGCAGATATAACGTTGTATGCGAGTACGTCAGTTTGTATAGAAAACACGCGCGGCAAACACACTAACGACGTGTCTCCACGCGGGAGAACTAAGATTAGTAAAGCGAAGTGATGGGCCGAGTCGGGTATTTTTGGTATTTGAGTATTTGTCAAAAAAAATAGTATTTGAGTCCAGAGGGCCTAGCCAAAGTAACATTCGCAAATCTTCGTTATCGCTTCGCTTTCGAAACATGTATGGGATTGACATAAGGTTTCGTTAACAATCGAATTTTAAAACGTCAAATCCATACATGTATCGAAGCGAAGCGATAGCGAAAATTTGCAAATGGTACTTTGGCTAGGGGGGCAGGTATACGCATTGGGTATTCGAGTACCGAGACTAGCATTCGAACACTCAATTTGACTCTAATACTGTTTTGATACTATAGTACGCGCTGTTAGCTTCGAAAATGGTCCGAATATTTCACTTTGTGATACCAGCACCAAAGGATCATGCTGCATTCTGGACCATGATGCGCATTAACCATACATATCTGTGACAGACTCATGTCATGTCAAAAAGGGGTAGATAATAGGAAAATGTCAAACAATTATAACCCCAAACGGCTCCTTGAGATTGAGATTTCTCTTTTTTCCCGCATTATATTTTAATTATATTCTTACCACGCAATCACTATACAATTACTATAGTATATTGGTAATTTCATCAAAGCGCATCATGGCCTAGCTTGTATAGTAAAATCGGCATAGATGGAAATTTTTCACAGAACCATAGTTGACTAGCTGCGTCTCAGCAACCAATAGACCTAGACTATTTCGGTTAAGCTGAAATTGTAGCAAATTTAGTTACCTTTGCAAAAGTGTATGACAAAGTAACTTGACAAACGCTTCCTTAAGGTAGTTTTTTAAAGAAACTGAAACTAGTGACATGTTTTTTGAGCCGCAGCACAGGGTTTCAGGGTTGTAAACTTGGGTATAAAGGTATTCAAGGGACCTAATAACATATAAAAACTTGTAATTACATGTGCGTTTGTGATTTTTGCCTTTTTGTGTCGATATTGACTGTTTTTTTTTTTGTTTTTCTAATAAATTACCAATATTTCACATTTCTGAGTTATGTTTTTTTAGTTTCTATCAAAACTATAACATTAAAATGTCACAATGTATATATATTTGG